>JAMRYC010000001.1:2760908-4141362 GCA_024447225.1 Panagrellus sp. LJ2284 | reverse complement strand
AAAGATTATGATTGGCGAGTTCGGCCTAGGGGTGTTAATGATACATGGCCAGGTGAGTTTAGTGTTTTTGAATTAATCGATCCAGTGTAGAATTTTTGAATCAACAGCCATGTTTTAACCATTTTAATCTTTTTTCTTCAAAATGTTGCGCAAAAAGTTCCACCCTGATTACCCACCACCTAAAAGACGAAGTAGCCAAGCCGTGCAAGACTAGCCTCTAACAAAGTAATACAATTGTCTCAGTGACCCTCTTTGGTTGTTCTACTCTCGGAAGTAGCTCAACGAAGTTTTTTATTCAATTTAACGTTTCCTGATAGTATTCAAACAAAGGCACATGTGCTTGCTAAAAAAGAATACTTTGCTTATTGATCGATGCAGGAAACTTAAAGTTGAAAAAGTTATGTTGAACGCACTACCTTTTCATCTAACATTTTTTCATTCTAAAACCAAAACCAATAAAATCCTATTTTTTTACACATTTCCAGATACGGGTGGACCAGTAGTCGTAAAAGTAAACATTTACCTCCGATCAATATCTAAAATCGACGATGTCAACATGGAATACTCTGTCCAATTTACATTCCGCGAAGAGTGGAGAGACGCGAGATTAGCCTATGGACGATTTAGCGATGAAGATACAGATATTCCGCCATTTGTCGTATTAGCTACCAGTGAACATGCAGGTTTGAGTCAGCAAATTTGGATGCCTGATTCGTTTTTCCAGAATGAAAAGTAAAATACTCAAAAATGTCTTATTTATCAGTTACAGTTAACATTACAGAGAAGCTCGTCGTCATTTAATCGACAAACCGAACGTATTGATACGAATTCACCCTAATGGCGACATTTTGTATTCAGTCCGCTTATCACTGGTCTTATCATGTCCGATGAGTCTGGAATACTATCCTTTGGACCGTCAAACGTGTCTGATTGACTTGGCCAGCTACGCGTACACGACGGATGACATCAAATACGAGTGGAAGGCCGTGAATCCGATCCAACAAAAGGCCGGTCTCCGCCAATCGCTGCCGTCCTTCGAGCTACAGGACGTCCTCACGGCCTACTGCACCAGTAAAACGAATACAGGTGGGTTTAGGTTTTTTAAACTGTGTCCATTTGTGTTAATTAACACTGTTTTTTGCTTGCTTTGCTCATTGCTTTCAAACCAAATCATACTTACAGGCAAATACGCTTCTTCGGCGTGAAGTCAGTTTTAGCAAAACACATTTTAACACTGATTATGAGTTGTACATGCTTGTCATTGTCAGTTGGATGTCATTTTGGTTTGATAAGGTGTGTTAATGTTGATGTGACTAACATTTGTGTATAGAAATTCGGCTGTTCTCATTAAAAACTTGAATTTTTTAGGTGAATACAGTTGCGCGAGAGTAAAATTGTTACTCCGAAGGGAATACAGGTTTGTTTGAATGGCATATTTTTGTAAAAATTATGTTAAAAAACCGAGTACTGTCGTTTCAGTTACTATCTTATTCAACTCTATATTCCATGCATCATGTTGGTGGTGGTTAGTTGGGTATCATTTTGGCTTGATAAGGTAGGCCATCCGTAACCAACTGCTAAAAAAGTAAAAATACACTCTTCCAGGATGCCGTTCCTGCGCGAGTGTCTCTGGGTGTCACAACTCTGCTCACCCAGACAACCCAATCTTCTGGTATCAATTCAAAACTGCCTCCAGTCAGTTATATCAAAGGTTTGTATCTATTCCTAACACTTTTCTCTCTTTTCTGTACCATCAATGACCTCAAAATTCCAGCTGTCGACTCGTGGATCGGCACATGTCTCGCCTTCATTTTCTGCGCCCTCATCGAATATGCCCTTGTAAACTATTACGGGCGTGTGGAATTCCTTAGAAAAGAAAAGCAGAAAAAACTCGGCACCGGCCTACAAGCTCCCATCAATGATTGCCTCTGTCCACCTCCACCAGCACCAAACTTCTCAAATTTTGGCACAAATTCACCGTCACCGATAAGACTCGACATGCAAGACTACCCTAAGAAATCAATATGGTCCAGATTCAAACTCGGTGGCTATTTTTTCGACAAGAAGATCGACGTTTCAAAACGCATCGATTATGTGTCGCGTTTCACATTTCCGACCTTGTTCTGCACGTTCTTGGGTAGGCCTTTTGACCGCACACCCTCACCAGCCTCCTTAGCTCAGTTGGTAGAGCGTGAGACTTTTAATCTCAAGGCCAAGGGTTCGAGCCCCTTAGGGGGCGTTATAACTTTTTTCTTTTTTTCACTTACTGATAAGATTATTTTTAGTGTATTACTACATAAAATACGTCAGGGAAGCAGAACTGGTGCAGCAATAACTTATTTTCACTGTTGAATTGAGCAGTGAAGTAACTTCGATACACGCCATGAAAGTCATTCATTCTTTTTTTGTTCGGTGTTTTTGAGTTTCTTTTTGACTGTTGATTAATAAAATCTGTTGTGATTTATTACAGGTACAATTTGTAAGGCATAGTTAAACATTTTCAGTGGGTGTGTTTGTCTTCAAGGCAACATCCCATCCTGGAAACCGCCTCTCACTCAACGACAAATCCGGCTTATAGTTACGTTTTCCACGAGTTAACTTCTTTGCCCTACATTCAGATTCAAAATCGCTCGGCATGTACGGTGTAGCACGTGATAGGAAGTTTTCAAAGTCCCAGAAATGCGATTCCAATTGAAGGACTTGTGCCGTAACAGGGCTAAAGCCAGTCCCAGGACCCGGACGGTACAGAATTCGAAGGGCAAATGTGCCGTTTCGCTTCCACAACTCAAATGAAAAGGCGCCCATAAAATCAACCATGTATCCGGGGACGATAAAACGAAAGTCACGCGTGAGTGTTGTCATAAGATGGGCAATGGTGAGATCGTGCTAAATTTTTATTTAAGTAATGTCTTTGAAAAGATGACAAACCGCGGAATAGCCATAAAACTTCAATTTCTTGGTTTCCGCACAGTCAGGGCTGTCAACTCCATCACATTTGATCCTTTTCGCAAACAGATCCACAAAGGTTTTCAAAATACGACCTCCACGCAGACGACTGTGTAGACGGAATTTATCGTCTTCAAATAGCAACCCCAAAAGAGCTTCGAGTTCAACGTCTATGAGTTTCTTCATAGCTTTCAAAACTGTTGGCGTTAACCATTTCGCCGGCTTCAAATTTTCGAGACTGTCACAAACGTAGTTATCGTAGATTTCCCAGATGTTTCTCAAGTTGTAATTTTTACCGGTATTTTGTTTAGCCAGGTCGAACAGCCACTTAACTTTTCTTAATAATTTGTTTTCATAGTTGAACGACAAACCCACTTTATGATCACTTTCCAGTTTCGCCAACTTTTCAAACGCATCATCCAAATTTTTATCGTATCTTGGACAGCTGATAAATATATTCAAATCGACATCAGTGGTAAGATTATTTGCAAAAATTGGCACAAGGTAGTTCTTGGATGTGCCACCATCGGTTTTCGGGAACATTCCAGCAGCCACGCCGGCGGCAGTAGCCATAACACGTTCAAATTGTGTCGATTGGATACGGTATTCACCGCCGACAGGGAAAGGTGATAATAACGGATCTTCTCGGTCTATGTACAGTTCCTTCAGAACAGATCCAAGTTCAACGGATTGATCCATGCCGCGTTCTGTCAGCTGTCCCATGCCGAGAGGCCACGCTTTCTCTGTGTTTGGATTTCGGGGATACGTTTCTGTTGGAGCCCGACTACCGTGGCGCCAGATAACTTGGGCAAAGATAAGTTTGTCTCCGAATTCTGTCGCGACGGCAGCATATTCTAATACACTAAAGACTAAAAGAAAGAGTATCTGCATGTCGGTGAATTGCTTTTAAAAAACCCTTCACACGATTCTAAAAAGATCTGGCGTGGAAAAACACTGTGAGAAAGCATGGTAATTCGGTCTGGCAAGTAATTTCTGTCTGATACACATTGCACTTTTACATGAGCGCCTCCAAATGCACTTTCACTATGCATATGATTTTTATTATGCGCACTTGGTAAGGTAAACAAATTAGTATTACAATTAAGCCCCTTGGTTAAATGGATTTGTCTTCTCAGCAACATCCCATCCTGGGTAGCGTTTCTCATCCAAAAATGAAGTTGGTCCGTTGTTCCGTTTTCCACGAATATGTATGTTCTTTGCCATGCATTCAGATTCAAAATCGGTTGGCATATTTGGTGTGACATACGAAAAGAAGTTTTCGAAATCCCATAAAGTAGACCCCATTTGAGTAATTTGTTCCGTAACAGAGCTAAAGCTTTTGTCAGGACCAGGACGATACAAAATTCGAATGACAAATTTGCCATTAGCTTTCCATAACTCGAATGAGAAGGCTCCCGTATAATCGACCAAGTTTCCGGGCACGATGAAATGCAAATCACGTGTGATGGATGTCATGAGGTGAGCAATGGTAATATCGTGCTAAAATATCAGGCAATTTTGCTAGAAAAAGTTATTATTAAAAAGTGACAAACCGCGGAATACCCCAAAAACCTCAGCTTATTAACTTTGGCACAATCAGGGCTATCAACTCCATCGCATTCGATCCTTCTCAAAAAGTGAGTCACAAATGTCTTTAAAATACGACCTCCACGCAGACGAGTATGTTTACGGTATTCTTCTTCGTCAAAGAGCAATCCTAAAAGGCCATCGAGTTCCTGGTCAACAAGCTCCTCAATAACTTTGATAACCGCGGGCGTGAGCCATTCAGATGGTTTCTTATTTTCGTACTTGTCGCAAACGTAGTTATCGTAAAGTTCAAAAATGTTTCTCAAAGTGTAGTTTTTACCGGTGTAATGTTGGACCATGTCAAATATCCACTAAATTTATGTTTTAAACTAACTTATGCATTTGAGAAACTCACCTTGTGATCACTTTGAATCTTCGCCAACTTCAAAAACGCATCATCTACAAATTCATCGTATCTTGGACAGCTGTAAAATACATTCAAATCCGCATCGGTGGTAAGATTGTTCGCAAAAATGGGGACAAAATAGTTTTTAGCTGCGATACCACCCTTTTTTGGGAACAATCCGGCAGCCACGCCGGCGGCAGTAGCCATAGTTCGGTCAAATTCGGTCGATTGGATACGGTATTCACCACTGACTGGGAAAGGTGATATCAAGGGGTCTTCTCGGTCAATGTACAGTCCTTTTAACGTTTTTCCCAGTTCAACGGCTTCATCCATGCCACGTTCTGTCAGCTGTCCCAGGCCGAAAGGCCATTCTTTCTCCGTGTTTGGATTCCGGGGATACAGCTTTGATGGAGCTCGACTGCCGTGGCGCCAGATAACTTGGGCAAGGATGAGTTCATATTCGGGTTCCGCTGCGATGGAGACATGTCCAAGGCAACCCAAAAGCGCAAAGATGAATAACTGCATGATGGCGGACACGATTACCATGCAGACTCAACCGCGATTTTCCCTAAAAGATGTGATTTACCGATTAGAACTAGTTCGGAACATTCGCTGTGTGAAAAGACGATCATATTTGATCTACAAATGGACTCATTAATCACTAAATTGACAGCTTACAAACATTGTGAAGGAAGCACGCCTATTTTAAAATTGATTGGCTGATTTTAATGGGCTTCTTTAATGCAGAGGTGTGTTTTTGAAGAACAGGGAGCGCCACGCAGTTCACGCGATTCCGATTTTTGATTCGTCAGTTTTTTATTATTGTTTCCTAACGACACTAATTAGTTTTCAATTGTAACATTCCTGAATCCATAAGCAATTCAAACAATGCTTGAGACGCTACATTGTTATTTTGCACTAACATTGTTTCATTAATAATCATTTTTAAATTTAAAAATATGTTTTTGAATGTCAGTTAGATTAGCACACAAAAAATAAAGTTGTAAACGTGGCGCTATCAAAAACGTGGATTCAATTCACATGTTGGAAATCAGTTGTTTGGTGAACAATGTGACCAGCGTCTTACATGCATCTCTTTTCTTTTCTGCATAAAAGGTCTCTTAGAAAGTGATTGTGAAACATATTCCGAAGAATAAAACGACCTTTTACGATGCTATACGTCCGATGTTAAGTGTTTTGTAAACTTGTTTTTATTTATTTTGACTGCAATTAAAAGAACAGCTGATAGCATTGATTATGCAACATACCTCAAGAAGGTGTGAAACATATAAAAAAAGTGAAAAAACATTTACTTCCGGGTGTCAGCAAACAGAACATCAATCATTTACGATAAGTAGCCAGAAGGTAGACACCAGTTATGCATGCTATCTGCAACTCCCATAGTAACGCAACCGTCGCCCAATCCAATCTGAAGTTTTGCATCTAGCAGTTTAATTAACTTCGCACAATGTTCAGTAACTAAATCGTTTTCAGGGTAAACGTAGATATAAAAGTGAAATCTCTTCGGCCGGTGCTGAAAAGGCACAATTAATATGTTAAAAACTTTTTAACTGAACCTTACTTTTAGAAAAGTCAAAAGTTCATCTATGTTCAAGCAATCTAGTATGTTAGAACAATTAATCACAATTTCCAGCAGATATTTTGTTTCCGACAGCCCAATTTCAGTTAGAACATTTTTCGGAAACATTGGAGTCGTCATTTGCAAGGAAGGAAGTCTCGGAAAGAATGTCACTATATCTGTGAAATTTAGTTTGCTATCACTTTCTTTTTCGGTAATTTGAATAGACTTAATCAACGCAGCAGTAGTCAGTGTAGACATTTTTGATACAAATGCCCTTGTAATGTTACAATTTTTAAAACACAACGTTTTAGGACGAAGATGAAAGTTATTGAAGCTTTCGGACATCAAGTCATTTATGTTAGCACAGTTTACTGTGAGCGCCGACTCACAGCATATCACACAGTCTTCCATTATCGCCGATGGATGATCATAATAAACATACTTAAAAGTTAGGATTCCATTGTTGAAAAAAAGGTCGATGTCTCGGTATGCTTTATAACCCTGCAGCTTTTGCGGGCAAAGTAAAACGTTTCCATTGGCAATTTGGAGTTGATACCGTTCAAAAGGGGTAACCAGCTCGTTGAGGCGACATCGAAGGCCGTAGGGCAGTTTAGCAATGGGATACGGCATGATTAAACTGAAATACAAGTAAATATAAAGTTAGGTAACGCAAGGCGATGTCGCAATAGTACACTGAAAAAAGCGCGCAATACTGTGCATTTGAGTCGATACAGTACATACTTCGTGTGCGTCTTTCAGCAGATCCGAGTTATATACTGCCAATCTAGTGCGTTTGCTATTGTTCTTCTGTAGCTAATTACCTTACTTTTGTCATAAAACCATGCCCTATCCGATGCTAACCCTCCCTTACCCGTTCACTCGACGTCTTCACCAGCTGTTAACACCAGATGAACTTCAAAGCCTTCAAACTGCCGCAGGCAATAATATTCGTGATCTAAAACCCCTCATCACTACCGCTACATTTAATATTTTCGCAATAATTTGGCATGATTCACGCATAAAATACATGCGTGGTCATGAGTTTATCGAGAGCACTGGAGACCTTTTAAAAGTGACAACCGGAGTGTGGTTCTCATTTTTATCAAAATTTAACTTTAATTATTTACCTTTTAAACGAATTGAAACTCCTTATCTCAACTTTAATGATTGCCACATTAGCAATGAGTTGCTCCAACGGGCATCTAAAACGATTGAAACTAAAATGGTCATTTTCTCATGCAAAAAGTATATCGAAGAAGATGTGACCTTTTTGACTGTTGCCACTACCTTTCCCAATGCTAATTTGATTTCGTTTGACTCCTTTTCAATGTGGCGAGACGAAGACGTGAAAACAATTCAAAGAAGCCAAGATTACTTAATAATTCATCATTGTGAATTCAACGAATTATTCTTTTGTGTCAAACCCGAGGAACTGTTCAATTTTATCAAAGTGAGTTTGTTTAAGAGTACATTTAGAATTGTAAATCAATATTTGTTTTAGAATCAGCCTCCTGCATTTTGTTTACACATTCTATATTATCCGTACACGGACGACGAATTGAGGAACGATTACATCAGAAAGCTAACACCCTTAGTTAAAGATCGATTTGACAAAGTTACATACGGTCACCCCAAGATACGCATAACTTTTCCCATAGAGAAAATGTGTCAGCGCTTCGACGTTACCTACTACTTCAAAGAAGAATAGTTGTATTTTATAATATTTGCCAATAAATTTATTTTTTTACATGACTTTATTTTGCATGCTTCCCAATAACTCTGAATTTAGGTTCAATTTGAACCGTTGATTACCGTATATGGCCGGCCGAAGCACCTGGTGAAACATATAAAGTCGTTTTTGAATGGCGGTAGCTTAGAATTCCATTGGATGAATAAGCATTCCAAAATTCACATCGTCTTCGGCACTTATGGAAACTTGCTTCACGCAGCACGTCTCGCATGAGACGGAAGAAATCGATGATACTGTTGATGTGGTAACGCTACTTCTTGCTTTTTCATTGTTACGATGATTTTGAATTACAATTCACTGCCGAAAATTCGCTATTCGCTAATTTGTAATATTGAATTTTGTTCATCATTTGTAATTCCACTCATTTTCAAACCGGTGGTATTTGTCATCATTGTCCACGATTTGCGGTAGTTCATCCCACTCGCGCCCTCCGAGCAGATCGGAGAGCGCAAAAAGTGCGAGACGGCGTGAAAGGGAGCGCGCGATCACGTCGACTCGCGCCCGTCTGCTCGAGCCACCGCCGAACCAGCCGGCTGCCAGTCAGTCTGCCATCGACCGATCGGCTTGTGCGGCGGTTCGTTCTCCCTGTCCCTTCCCTTTTTGATGACTTTTTGTTTTTGTTTCCCCCCAATCCTTATCTTACCCTCAAATTCGGCGTTTTTTACCTCGGGACTCGCGCAACGGCAATGTTTTGTGCCATCTCAACCGGCCTTTTCCCTTGCCTGCGCGTTTTGTCATCATGACATTCAAAGGCCAAAGCGGTGACGTTTTCAACTGTTATTATTGTTGCCCCACAACATTTTCGATTACTTTTTGACAAAATCTCTCGTGGCACAGCTTTTTCGCTTTAAAAAGCTGTTATTTTTATCCAAATTGATGACAATGCACTTTTTTGAATTGCCGTTTTTGCTACCTCGTGCAGTGGCACTATTATATGCCATTTTAAGGTTACAAACGTTCTTTTTTGGCCGCGTTGCATCTTTTTTGTTTTTTTGGATCATCACGGGTTTGATGACATTTTCTTATTGCTTTGGCCGATGCCTTTTTTATTTTGCGTCCCTATCAAACCTTTTTTCACCTCGCGCAATAGCTGTGTTTTGTGCTATTTGAACTGGCCTACTCCCCTTTTTTGCTGATATGCAACGCTTTTTTTACTATAAAGAGTTCTCCAGCTTTTGGAGATCCTGCGCGTTTTGTCATCACAGCTTTCAACGTTTTATGACATTAGTACGGTGATAATTTTAACTGTTTTTGTTGTTGCCCATACAGTTTTGTAGACTTTTCGATTTAACTGTTCATGGCTTGGCACTGCATTTTGAATTAGACTCGTGCAACAGCAACATTTTTTGTGCCATTCGAACTATTTTTCGGGAGCCTCGCGTGTTTGTTTTTCCATCATCATGGTTTTTTGTGTGGGATTTAAAGTTTGTATTATCTTCTTTTTTTGGCCGTTCGCAACTTTTTTTGCCGAAACGTGGTCTTTACTTTTTTTCGAATTCCATAATTTGCCACTTTGAGGCTTGCCATCATTCGATGTTGATGCGAAATTGAAACGACGATATCGTTTTTGTTGCTCAATCCCAAATTGAATAACTCGCGGTATTTTTCTACGTCCTGCTCCCAAAACGCAAAAAAATACATAAGTGCTATGCAGAGAAAGCCTTTCCGCATTTAAATCTGTCGAGTATATTTTGCGTTCTTTGCTTGTAATTTCGACAATTTTTCAATTTTAAACTTAAAAAGTAGTCAGTGTCCGCGAAATTCTCACAATCATTCCTTTTGGTTTAATCTTATTTGGTTTGGTACACTACGCTCAAGTTGCCGAAATCTTAACAATCAATTTTGAAATTCAGTCGTGTCAATAGTTCAAAGCTGTTGGTGATTGGCGCGCACTAATCTTATCTCAGGACTCGTAACAAAATTGTTCTTGCTATTTTAACTGGGCTTACTTTTTTAGCAGCGCTTTTTTACTAAGACTTTGGTTTTTGGAGGCTCGCGTGTATTTGCCAGCACCTTGGCTTTTATCGTTTGATGCCTATGGAACAGTGGTACTTTGTTCTGTTCTTGCCGTTGTTTCAAACCACTTTTCGTAATTTCGACGATGGTGCAAAATGTCAAGTAAATTTTGCGAACTTTGCTTGTAGTTTCTACGCATTAGTCAAACTAAACTTCTAGTTTTTATGCCCCTTGTTGTATTGATTTGGCATTTGCCCTCAAACTCCTGAACTCCAAGCAATCCCTGTTTCAAAATTTTATTATGTAAAGTTTAATGCCACGTGTCGTGATCGCGAAATCGAGTACTTACATTTGTGCAACCAGATCACAAATCCTACGACTAACGAACTTGTAAACTGCACCAAAACCACAAATAATATTACAATAGAACGAACGGTATACAACTGTTTGTTTATTTGAAAAGATGAATTTTGATGACGTGGCACAACCATCATAGGTAATTCTTGCGGTATAGTCGTTTTATTTTTACAAAGTTACTTGTTTCATTGTGGCAAAGTTAAACTTGACATTACGATAACGTGTACAACGTTACACTTGTTTTAAGAATTTGCGATACGGTATTTAGACTTTGACAACTCTACCTCACTTTTGCGATACGGTTACACAAGTTTTTAACTAAGTTTTACGTTTGCGGAACGGTAGTTCGACTTTCACGAAGTTACACTGAGCCTTTTAGTCAGTGTAGTCCGACTAGACAAAATCATACTTGATTTGATAACTTGTAAATTAGTTCAATATGGACAACGTTACATTTAGATATTGTGATACGGTAATCCGCTTGTTGCAGAGTTACACTTAAAATTTCACTCACGGTCGTTCTACTGTGACAAAATCATACTTAGACGGTGATTCGAAGTGTTCTATGTTGCACATATGTTGGCCTTTGCGATGCCTAATACGATGGTCACAAGACGTTGCGATAGGGCGAAATACTTTTACCTTATATTTTATAAAACGGTATTTAGCTTCGTTATACTGTAATAAGCATCATACTTATAGCCTTAATCTTTGCGGAGCGGTAACTTACCTATGTTAACATACCTTTTAGGCTTAACTTCTACACCGTTTTACTAATATGTTACGCTACGGTAGTGAACTGTTCCATTAAAAAAACTTCAAATCGTTCTGGACAAAGTAATACTTCGACTTTGTGATACGCTGTTTTGTGTCAACATCATAGTAAGACTTTGCGGTACAGTGATATGACTTTTACAAAATTACACAATTCACATTGACCAAGTCAACCTTCGACTTTCCAAACGGTGTTTAGACTTTGTCAACATCATAGACTGGTATCCGACTTGTACCCTTACTGTACATATATGTTTAGCATTGCTTTTGCTTAAACGATCAAATTACTAAAATCGTGGTTTGGAAGAACTTTTCAAGCAGAAATTTCCAGAGAACTCGTAAATATATACCGGTAGATTTCGCACGTCAGAACAAGCGCGAGAAAATGCTTCTTTCCATTTTACCATCGCCCGCGCAACAATGCTATCCGTATGTCAAAAAAAACGGCCCGGGCCAGGTCAGTTTAGCCTTTCCCGCGCATGCATATAAGTCGCTACCTTGTTGTACACACTAAATTATTTGCTTGCTTGTTGTGTATTTCTTTCTAGCCCAATCTATCCATCGAAAATGCCCCCTGTTTCTACATCTGCTTCCAACCCTGACACCGTCCCATTCAATCTTCTCAACCTGACTTATGCTGTTCGTCGCAACTTTCTCGACCACATGCCGCTTGAAGATCTTTATGTTTTGCGTAAGAAGAGTAATGTTGTAAAGTCATTGTCGAATTTCCGAGGTGAGATTGTGCATGTATTAATGGTCGTAACGGACGCCGTTGGAGATACTGGTTACGGTTACAAGCGTGTTTCCGAGATAATGAAACAGCAATTCAATACGACGCCCCTACAGTTGCTCGACGTTCACATGGGCCCCAATATTGATCCTGACGTTTTGCTTTCTAAAATGGAGGGGCAGTATTATCGTACCTTGAAACTCACTGGAAATTACGATTGGAAGGCAGTTGTCACATTCCTTCACCCAGGTGTTGAAGTTGTTGGAATGCACGGCAACTTGAAAATGCCAACAGAATCAATTGAAAAGTTCTTTAGAACCCTAATTTTTTATAATGTTAAGAGGTATGTTTCATTTTTTCTTGGTAAAAGTGTTTTACAAAGAATCTTTTCCAGTGCCTGTATACATACAGAAAATCACAATCCAACATGGCTATTTATCGCAGAAAAAATATTTAATAACATCGTCGGTGTTACTGTGAAATCTGATAGAACTCCCACATATTCCAATACAGTCGTTACTGGTAACAACGCAAGAATACAAATCTGTGTGAGTTTTAGCTACGGAGATGTGTTTATACAGTTTTATGGTAGTAAAATAAATAAAATCACATAAATTCGGATTCTGTTATGTTATTTCCTAGCAACTCCTTGCTACATCCTATAATTAATACAATTAAATGCTATCGGATTCCTTTTTGTGTTACCCCACGTTTGTCATTAATTAATTGCATTTACAATCTTAATTCATTCCTCTTTGGTTTATATGATTAACAAGTTAATTTTTGTATGTTATACTTTCAAAACAAACTGTAAACTTCGATAGAAGTGTAAATAAGTTGGCAAACTATTTCATACGTGGTGTGCCGCACCACGGCCTGACCATAATGATACTCAGGGGTTTTTTTCATTAAACTCCGAGTATCATTTTTATAATTTTGTTGAAACCAATGGCCGCACGGTGGACCTAAGCGACAAGGATTTGATTTCGGCTAAAAATATCGAAGGTCTGCATCAAATATTCAGGCAGGTGCGAAACCACGCGACCATGTTCAATCCGACCTTGATGGAATCTACATCGCCGACGGTTTAGTTTCGCATTATCAATATTACAACGATGGCACATGTTACTATACTGCAGCGAGAATACATGCCATTGTTCGCAAGGCCACAGTTAAAGAATTTTATAAGTCTGCATACCGTACAAAACGACGTTAAAGTGTGATATTTTACAAGTCTAAAAGGGTCTAAAGTATGACAACATTTAAATTTGAAATACCGTATCATAATGCTTTAAGTGTGACGTTGTTAAAATTGAAATACCATATGCCAAAGCCGAAGTGTGACGTTATTCTAGCCTAAATACCGTATCGCGTAATGTGACTCGGTTCAAGTCTATAACATGACGGTCTGCGACGTCATCCGGTAGTCTCGCGACATCTACGTGGAACATGCACAGGAATCCGGCAATACGAAGAAACAGAGACAGGCGCTGCGACGTGAACTGCCAGGTCTTCACATAATAATAATTATTAATATTCAAACCGTGAGGTACCCTCGGTTATGTGTAATATTAACCTCCCTATACTATTGCTTGCCATGTAACATTATCTACAATCAATAACTTTTCATATATTATCTATGAATAAAATCATCATCACACCGTGTCCTAAAAGTCAAAGTGTAACGTTGTACAAATCTAAAAACCGTATCGCAAAGCAGAAGTGTGACATTGTGTAAAAGTATTATTTTGTTTAAGAACGAAATTCTAGTCTCAATACTGTATCGCAGTCAAAAAATAACACGGTTTAAGTCTAAATTTCGTGTCTTGAAGTGTGACGTAGTTCAAATTGAAATACCGCGTCGCAAAGAAACATTTAGTAAGTCAATAAAACCGCGAAAGCGAAGTATGATTTGGTTAAAGTCAATATTGAAATTAAGGAATAATAATATTGAAATTGAGCAAGAAAAACATTCGCTCTGTCGTCGTTCTAATTAAGCATCAACGAATCAAATAACAGCAGCCACCAAGGTAGCAAACCTGGGAACTCGAAAAAACGAAAAACCACGTTTCATCAAAAAAGAAGCCAACTGGCCAAAAAAGGAGGTAAATCGAACTTTAAATCGCACAAAATAGTGCTATTGCGCAAGAAAGGAAGAAAACCTAATCGAAAAATGGCAATATCTTCAAATAAGATCAAATTCCAATATTTTTCAAAAAAAAAAAAAAAAAAAAAAAAAGTGCCAAAAAGAATTTGGTCAAAAAATCAACAAAAATTTTGCGGAGCAACGATAAAAGCCATAGATGCAAAACGAGCCTGTAGCCTCCAAAAAGCAAAATCTGAGTAAAAAAGTGCAGCATCTCAGCAAAAAAATGCCAGTAAACACGGGCAAAAAACATAGCTGTTATACGGGTCTCGAGGTTGAAAAGGTTGGAGGGCCGTGAAATAAAAAAGCGCATTTGCGAAACCAAAAACGCTATGTCATTAAAGAACAACGACTGAAGGATGCAAATCGGCCCAAAAAGAAGGTAGTTCAACCGTTTATTGGCCCAAAATTAAGCAAATACGCGAGGTAGCAAAAAAGTCAATCTAAAAAAGTGCAACGCCATCAAATAAGATTCAAAAATAAGCTTTTTAGAGTGAAAAAGTTGTGCCATAAAAAAGTTCATCGAAAAGTCATCAGAAATTGCATGGAGCAACAATAAAAACAGTCAAAATGATCACCGTTCAAATGCCATTAAAAGTTAAAAGCCGTGATGATGACAAAACGCGCAGGCCCTATAATAAGCTGGGGAATTCATTTTAGTAACAAAAAGTGTTGCATATAAGCAAAAAAGGGGAACAGGCTAATTCAGATGGCACAAAGCATTGTGGTTGCGCGAGTCCCGAAGTAAACAAGGTTGGATTCGAGGAACGTTAAATAAAAAAGCGCATAGACGAAAACGAAATGTCATCAAAACCGTGATGAGGTAATATCCGAAAAAGCAAGAAAAGGGTGCAACGCGGCCAAAAAAAAAAGGTTTTTGCGAGAGGTAGCGAAAAAGCCAATTCAAAAAAGTGCTGTGTAATCAAATTGGATAAAAATAGGTAAAAATGACACCACTTTAAAGCGAACAAGTTGTGCCAGGTATAAATTTGTCGAAAAGTCAATAAAAATGATGCAACGAAAAGAACAGTTCAAAACATTACTTTTTAAGTGGCTTTAAACCAGGGCCGTATGCAGGAAAAATTTTTACAGGGGGGTGATGGTAAGGGGGGACCAAAGGGTGATTTTTCGGCTTCTGGATTTTGAAAAATCCGAAGGGGGGACCAAAGGGTACTTTTTTGCTAAAACACCAAAATTTCGCCCAATCCCTTTGGTCCCCCCTTACCCCATTTCAAAAAAATTTTCCCAAAAATTCCATATGGGGGGGCGCTGCCCCCCCTACCCCCCCCCCCCCTGGATACGGCCCTGCTTTAAACTTTGAAAGTCATGATGACAAAACGCGCGGGGCTCCAAAAGAGGAAAGAAGCTCGTTTTAGAGAAAAAGCGCAGCAAATCGGAAAAAATGGAATAGGCCAGTTGAAATGGCACAAAACATTGTCGTTGCGCGAGTCTCGGGGTAAAAAGATCATTTTGAGGGGCATAAAACAAGAAGGATTCAGGGAAAACAAACACGAAATGTCATCATAAAGGGAAGGGACAAGCCGATCGAGCAACCGCACAATTCGATCGGTCCGATGGCAGACTGGCAGCCGGCTGGTTCGACGGTGGCTCGAGCAGACGGGCGCGAGTCGACGTGATCGCGCGCTCTCTTTCACGCCGTCTCGCACTTTTTGCGCTCTCCGATCTGCTCGGAGGGCGCGAGTGAGGGGAGACTACCGCAAATCGTGGACAGAGATGACAAATACCACCGGTTCAAAAGTAAGTGGAATTACAACCGATAAACTAAATTCGATATTACAAATTCGCGAATTAAAAATAGTTCGCATCAAGCGATGATTAAAGCATGTAGCACCGCAACAATAAAAACAAAAAAATAATTTGCATAATGTCGTTTATCGTGCAAAAAATAAAAAAGAATTTGTCAGGACCCAGAAACTTACAACTTCAAGCTGTTTTTACAAACTTAATAAAAATGACGGTAAACTACTCCTACGCAGCTTCGACAGCTACCAGCTTCACCTTTTGGAAGTTGATGGCCTATTGGCGGGGGTCAATCTGGAAGCTAGTGTATCGCGAGGTGTTGGCCTGGTTCATGGCTTACGTTGCCATCATGCTGACATTTCATTTGGTTGTCAGAAACACTGCTCACGAGAAACCATTGATTGACTTCTTGAATTATTGCAAGATTGGCGAAAAGTCGAATGAAGTCTCATTGATTCTCGGCTTTTTCACGACATTAGCTCTGCTTCGGTTCTGGGAGATTTATCAGTGCGTGCAATGGCCGGATAACATGGCACTTGCCATTTCGACTTATTTGAAAAGTGATGTGAGTTTTTTTTTAATTGGAAGGTGTTGCAAGTTTTCGGGTTTAGACAGCGACAGAACCCCATGTTAGAGTCATCCGGAAAACGTGTGCCAGATACATTATGTTGTCCTTCATCCTGGTCATGAGGGATGTCAGTAGTCCGATTCGGAAGCGATTTCCGCAGTTACGGATGCTTGTTGAAAATGGAGGGCTTTTGACGGAGTGGGTTTTAAAGCCAAAGTTTAGCGAAATGTTGGAAAGTGCAACTTTTAGGACTGAATTAACAATGCTCGAAGGCAGTTTATCCAACTTCCCCGGCGCTTGCAAGTATTGGATTCCAATTATTTGGATGTGCAACCTTTTGAAGAAGCATTATGGCGAATTAACTGCCATTGATCGAGGCAATGTGGTCAATCGATATGCCTACAATGACCTGATTAATGAGGTTTGACGTTTTGACCATTTCTAAACTTCACCATAATGACAATTATGGTAGATTCTAACCTTCCGATCAAAAATATCCGACGTTCTATCCTACGATTGGGTCCCGATCCCTCTGGCATACCTTCAATTATGTGTATTTTGCGTCTATATTCGGCTTCTGATCATGCTATTCTCTGACCAAGTCACCGAAACCGATGGAATATCTGGTTGGGACATTGTTCAGCCGATCTTTTTCAGTAGTGTTCAACTGGTCATGATGCTGGGTTGGATTAAAAGTGCCGAGGTTTTGTTGAATCCTTTTGGGCATGATGATGATGATCTCGAGGTTGGCCATTCTTACCTTTTCTATAGTCTCATTTAAGTTAAAGTTTAGATCTCCTGGCTAATCGACCGCCACTGGCTAACCGTCACAAAGATCCTAGACCGACCCATGAGCAATCTTCCCACCATGAATGCCGCCACAGAGGCTTCAATCCACAGTTCACACCTCCCGCATACTGTAGCGAGTCGATTCTTACTCAAGTTTGTTAACATTTTTTTTTCCTAATGTAAAGTGTTTAATATTTAGAAAGAAACAACCAAATCCTATGGTCGGATCCGTCGCAAAAATGACAGTCAAACGCCGAGACGCCCAAATTGTCAGTGGTACCGCAAGTGCTGCCACAAACAGTAAGACTCGTTACGAAAATGCGGATTTACTTTGATAATTTTATTTTTACAATCAGTTTAAAACAATTTTTTAAAGCATTTATGCAGTTTGCGTGTTCTTCGGATTTTCTTGATCCTCCAAAATGGCTTCCAATTCCTTTTTCGATGGGATGAATGGAAGTCGGAGAAGTAGGTTGAAATGTGGGCGGAGCAAGAATCTGAAATCTTATTTGTAACATTTTTTCGAAAAATGATGTTTACCTATTGACAGCCGCCGGGAAACTGAACCCATCTGCGCCTACGGCCGGTTTGTCTTCTCCCAAATGACGGAATCCACGTTCGCGAAGGGTTGCACCGCCGCATAGATTATCCAAAACGAACGCGATTAGGCCGCCGACAAACATTTTCAATTTTAACAACATCATAATTGTGTCATCGATGTCTTTGACCCCCACAGATGGGAATTTCCCGGCTGTTTCGAGTTTGATGACATAGGCCGGGATTCCGAGGCCCAAAATCATGGCAATTCCGATGATGGTGATGTTTCGACTTCTTTTCAGGTTGATTAAATCCAAATTGCTAACAGCCACACCGATGATCATGGCCATACTGACGCCGAGAACGCCGCCGATCATAGGATCCGGAATGGTGGCCAGGATAGCGCCGATTTTTGAGAATACACCTAACAGAACCAAGAAAATGGCACCAAGTTGCATGGTGAATCGACTGGCAACCCTAGTAATCGAAACTGCAGCAATGTTTTCAGAATAGGTCGTCATACCGACGCCCATGCCACAAAGGCCGCCGAAAAGGGTGCCAAGGCCTTCCATTATGATAGATCGATTCAAAGTCGAGGAAGTCGGGTACGGTTCTTGGGAGATTTTGGCCAGAACACCGTAACCGCCGATGGATTCGGCAATGCTAGCGATACAGGCAGCAATGAATCCGAGTAATAAGCCTGGGGAGACGGCAAAACCGCCAAATGCTCCAGGATGCGGGATGGAAAACCATGCAGCTTCTTGGATCGTTTCCATGTTGGTTTTTGTGTTGACACGGGCGGGACTGTTTTCATCAAAAGTATTCGTAAGTGACAAGACTAATGCCAAAAGCCAAGTAGATACGATAGCGATAATGTAGGGAAATTGGCTGAATAGGGGGTATTGGATTGGGGTGTATCGGCCGTTGGTCCAATATGGAATTGGCACATTGACTTCGGCCAAGAAGACAACGCACACCATTAACACAATAAATGCCCTGAAATTGCACTCATTAGCAATTACAACTTTCTAACTAACACCCTTACACCACACTGATCCAATGCTGACTCGCTTTTTGCACGACAATGTCAACTGTTTCCACTGCTATCAATGTGAGCAACGGAAAAACGGTAACTGGACCGATTAACCTGGACAATGTCCCCACAAAGCCTGTCATACCTGCCAACAACAATAATACGCTACTTGCGGCAAGACTACCATTGATCTAAAATCAATTTGCAGTTATTTTAAGTTAATTTTTCCACTTTTTGCAATATCAGTAGCGCTTTTCGAGCTAGAACAGCTCACTTTTTCAGCGACTTCCTTCCAGTTCCGATGTGGTCTAGTGGTTAGGATTTGTGGCTCTCACCCACAAGGCCCGGGTTCGATTCCCGGCATCGGAAGATAATTTTTTGACTTTTCCATTCATTTTTGCTTACCGTATTTAGTGTATCGTAATAATATTCCGGTGAAGCCCCGGTCGTAGGATCGTGGCAAACATCTGTTTTTCTTGTGGTTAAAAATGCAATGAGTGCTGGAATGAATGAAGACGATGGACCTTGCAACACTGCCAATCTGAAGTTTCATCTGGCATTATTCAAATTAAGCATTTTTAAAAGTGTCAAAATACCGCAATCCAAAAACAGTCTGTAAAAGCGTCGAAAATCCAGTCACAACAAAAGACACCGAAATAAGTTTAGCTCGGATTGTCGCTTCCATCGGCCCTGCGCACATCAAGCCCGAAATGATGAACGGTGTGACCAGACAACCGCCGATGGTAACCATCGTCTGTTGCAAGCCCAAAAGAATGCTTTGTTTCCACGGCGGAATGTCAGAAGCTTTAAATCGAAGTGGAGTTTCGTCGGATTCCATGTTGGTCGATGAAGAGGACTGCGTTAGCGTAGAATCGTCAGTGACATCGGACCCTCGGTGACCATTGGGGTCATTTATACGTATTTTGGGCTCCAATACACTCATCGCGCCTATGAGTAAGTTCAATTGAATAAATTAAAAAGGATTTTGTATCGAAATCACGGGTACATTCATGGGTCACAACTGTACTGGCCCCAAAAAAAGCGCAAAAAAATTTCGCAACAAAAAGCTACAAAAACAGATGTAAAAATTATCAATCTTTTGCCACCCCACAAGTTCACATTAAAACAAAGCGATCAAAACTGAAATCACCCATATCCCGATGCGCGCTATGTAATCCATAATCCGCACCCGATAAAACCCGTTATAAAATGAGTGGTCTGCAAAAAAGTAAAAGCGAAACAGAAAAAAGTCCATGGTTCTTAATCCAAAAAGGATCAATCGTTGTTTTCGATTTTGCTGCTGAGTAAAACACGCGGTGTGCATAATTATTATCACTGAAACTGACTCGCAACTTGTTATTTTATAGCGACGTCCCATAAAATGTTAAAGTGCACTCTAGCACACCGATGTGATCAACAAAAACGTATTACTTATCTTAATTTAGCGAAAAGCACCGGAAAGAACGCCAACACTCTCAAAATAATACAGTTTATCAGGCCAAATCACGGTTTGCGGAGGTGTGTACACTGATGGCAACATGACCTAGGTCCATAAGATCGAGGGCGAGGCTACCGTTATCTGTGCCATGTGATGGCGGAGCTACCTTTAGAAAGTCGAAGTGGACCGAGGTCAATGTCTGTGAGAAAGCGATAATAAAAGACATTCTTAGAACAGGAAGTAAGCCAAATAAACATGGTTTTATTGCCAGCGGTTTGGGTCAAGGCGTTGGCATGCACTTTGAATGGCTATTGCTCATTAGCTACAAAGGTTGAAGCAAAGTGTTAGCTTTGGAAAAGGTTGAAAAGGAAAAACATTTCAACAAATTGAAAGCTTGTCATTAGTTCAATGAAAACCGTTTCGTCTGCTTTCTTTTCGTTGCCATCTCAAAGGCGACAACCTTTTAGATTAGTCAACAAAGCAATTCCATAAAACTAAAATAGATTTAAAAAAACGTTTCAAGAAAGCTAAATATAGCACAAAAACCCAGCCATCTAAATACAATCAGTTTATTAAGCCACATTGGAAACGAACAAACACAAATAACAAATCAACAATAAAGGCCAGTCGTGATGGAACTTATGAATTAGACCTTCGAAATTTCGGTCAACAAATGTTGGGCACCAATATGGGGTGACTTCTTCAGTGCCTTGGGAGTAACCGCATTCTTGACAGCTTCTTTTGCCTTGGCAGAACCACTTGTAACCATGTTACGCAGGACAAAGCAGCCGTTATTAACCGCAATGAATGAAGCCAATTGTTCGGCAGGCAATTCAGCGAGATAGTCACTGAGCTTGGGTCCGGTTTGCTGGGCATCGCGCTTCAGCAACATCGACAAGACGAAACGGGCACAACCGGCTTCGATAATGTGGGACTCGCTTTCAAGGTTGTACGGAACAAAGTCTTCGCCAACAACTTCAGCAATAGCTTTGAAACAGGCAATTTTGTCTTCGTCGTCGATAACACGTTCGAAGGGCTCGTTGTCAACTGGTGGTTCAAGAATGTTCAAGACCAAGACGGATTGGAGCTTGTTGAACAGCATGGTCCTCATGTTGGCGGCCATGTATGTGAGCAACGGCTTCTTGAGACCATCAAAAATTTGTTGGTATCGGACGGCTGCGTCCTTCACGGTGTGCTCGTTGCCATCACCCTGAAACAGCAACATTGTCAACCTCGGTTCAAAATTGAATGAGAAAACAACTAACCTGCTTCAACATCTCAAGAGTGCCCTTCAAGAAGAAACGGTAATCTCGGGGGAAGACAACGTAATGCAAGACCCATTGTCCGAACTTTTCATTGATGATATCACCGAGGAAGTTACCCAAATCCTTGGTAATGATCTTGTTCACGAGGACGGTATCATCGACGGAATCGAAGATAGCCAGCAAAACACGATGGGCGAACTCGTCCTTGGCGGAGTTGACAACGAGATCACGGAAAGACTTCACGATGATCTTGCGTTCCTTCGGCGTGCTGAACCAAACGCAGTGCATGGCAGCACGGGATCCTTCACGAGTATGGCAGAAGAACGGAACTCGCTCCTTCAATGCGTCAATCATCTCGGCACGTTGTTCCTTCGAGCAGAGGGTGAAGTAGTCCAATAACAGCTTGTGGCAGACGGAATGCTTGATGGTTTCCCTATAAAGTTGTGTTGTCATCGTTGCAAAAGTAAAATAGGAAATAAACTTACTTGGCAACAGCTCCTTCAAGATGCTCAAAAAGAGACTCGGCAACGGCAATCTGTTTCGGACGAGGCAGGGCCTGGATGTCTTGAATTGTCGGCATTTGAGCACCAGTCTTCTTCAGGAACACGTATTCGGGGCCATAAAACTCAGCAATGATGGTATGACGGCGAGCAGCGCTGCAGTAATCACTGTAGGCACGTTCGAGGACGCCGGAAGCCCAGACGACACGGAAGATGGAAGTGTAGTGACCATCGAAAGCTTTGAAGATACGGCTGCGTTGTTCGTTGGTGCTGAAAGATATAAATAAGTAACGTTTATAAAGTTCATGTGAAGTACTTACCCGTATTTGAGCATTCGGATAACAAAATACCTCGCGTACGCGGACTTAGTCATACGAACAAGCTCGGGCTCAAGTTCATCAAACAACACATCACGAATATCCTTTCGTTCCGTCGCAAGCAGACATTGAATGACACGAGTGGTATCGTGAGCGTAGATGAGCTTGGCACACTTGCCTTGGACCAGATAGAACAATCTGTCGACCTTCTCCCTTTTGACGGCTTCGGGTGTCTTTGAGCTGAAAATACAAGTGTTCAAATTTGCAAATGAGATATAAGAAAGAAACAAACCTGCGAATCTTTTCCCACAAAGCTTTCATTTCATTCGACAATTCAAACAAGGGCTTCTTCTTCGCTTTCAATTCCTTCAGATAGGCCTTTCGTTCCTTGGCGGACATATTCAACAGCTTCTCCTTCACAGACTTGGTCACCATCAGCTTTGTCTTGGCACCTGCCTTCGAAACCTTGACAGTTTTCTTGGCGGCCGGCGCTGTCGACGTAGTTTCCTTCGGAATCTTCGCAGTTTTCTTGACGGTAGGCGCTGTCGACGTAGATTCCTTCGGCGCCTCTTCAGACTTTGAAGGTGTAGCTTCAGGCTCAGTCATCTTGGCGACCTTCACAACCTTCTTTGTCTTCGGGGTCGGAGTATCATTAACAGCAGGAGCCGGAAGCTTCCTTTTCAGGATACTCTTCGTCGGAGTGGCATCAAAATCTTGCGACACATTCACCTCTTCTTCGATAATTTTCGAATGTGTCAACTTTTGAGCGAATGACACTCGCTTCTTCGGTGACACGGTATCAGTAGCCGGCTTAGCTTTCACTTTCTTGGTAACCGTAGGTTTGGCTACCTTTCCGGTGGTTGTCTTCTTGCTGACTCGTTTCAAGGCCATCGTGCTGGAACAAGGATTATATATAAAATGCAAATGAGAACCGCAATGGAACAGATAACTTGAGAGGTGGATAACTCCGCTTTTGACCACCGATACACGCATTTTTTATAAAAAAAAGTATTTAACAAAATTTATTGACGAAAAAGAGGTTCAATAATAACGTCAAACAACAATCAAAACGGCATCAATAGCTTTAGAGCTGAAGATTTAGTCGAGCTTCTTGAAACCGATGTCGGCGGAGTACTCGCGGAAGCAACGGCGGCACATGTTGAGGCCATACTTGCGGATGAGACCATGGTGGTTGGAGCAGACGCGGCACGAGCGGGAGCCGGGGCCGAACTTGCGAGGGCGAGAGTACCAGATGTTCTCGAATCCCATGATTGACGTTGAGCGAGTAAAACCTGCAAGTCTGAATCCAAATAAGGCGGTGAACTTGGGGAAATACTCAACAAAAACGCGGGATCAATGAGAAGCGGGAACAGATACAAGGACGCGCAGTGGATATATAACGCAGAAAAAATCACAACGCGTCCAAGTGTTGGTCAGATTTTGGCTTCAAAAGAAGTCAAAGTTAGGTCAAAAATTACATTTTTGGGGTTCAAAATGTACTTCCGAGCATGGGCAATCATCCTGGGGGAGCAATTTGGGGATTTAGGTGGTGAATATTAGCAAAAAACGACAAAAAAGGGGTAAAATATCGACAAAACACACACACTCGCTGACACTCGCTTTTCTCTGTCGCTCGGTCGGTGGTATGCAAGCAATCGTGCTGGGAGGCGTCGGGGAGGGGGGTAAAGTGCGCACGCGGCTGAAGTGCTAGCGGCGGTATGGGGCGATGTGCGTTGGTTTCGCGAAAAAACACACAGGTCAGCGCTGTTTACGCCCTTGCAAACGATAAATAGCCGATAACCACACGTTTCTTGAACAGTTAGAGGTGAAAACACGTGTGGAAGAAGTCAAAGATAATGTTTTCTCGACGATTTGCAGCTGCAGGATGGCGGATTTTCGGAAGCACGGTTCGGCGGGGATTTGGACAAACGGTGGGTTACTTGCAGTCGTGATGGTGATTGGAAGGAGCTTATGGAGATCATTTTAGGCGCAGAACGGCAAGAAGGTGGCCTTTGTCACGGGCGGAGGGGCAACGACGACATTCGCTTTGTCATTCTTCGGCGGCGGGGCTTCGGACAAGAAGGACATCAAGACCGGCGGCACCAACATTGAGGCGGTCATCCGGGAAGCTGATGTGTTGTACAACAACTACATGATTGACAATGTCTGGGGCGTGCTTAGGAGGTTGGTTTTATACCTTTTTTGGAGAAAAATATATATAAAAACCATCTCAGATTCGAACGGACAAACGAACCCGAACTTCTTTGGCGACTAGCCCGCGTCCTAGCCGAAAAGGCCAAGCTCACCAAGGACAAGAATGAGAAAAAAACCCTCTTCCTTGAAGCCCTCGAATACGCGCAGAAGGCCCTCTCGAATGAGCCCGTGTCTGGCTGTTTCGGCGCCCACAAATGGTACGCCATTATCATCAACTATGTCGGCGAGCTTGAAGGCACCTCCGCCCATATCAAGCGATCTTACGAGATGAAGGAGCATCTGGAGCGTGCCCTCGAGATTGACCCCCTTGATGCGACGACATGGCACATCCTGGGTGTCTGGCACTACACTTTCGCCGATATGCCGACCTATCAGCGATATGCGGCTAAAGCCATCTTCGGCACGCCCCCCAGCAGCACCTATGAAGAGGCCTTGAGGCACTTTGAGCGAGCTGAGACGCTTCAGCCTGGATTTTACAAGGCTAACGCGTATTCGCTGGGAGAAGTGTTGGAGAAGCTGGGTCGGAAGGCTGAGGCGCTTGAATTGTGAGTTTTTGGACAGTTTTAAAGTAAAAGAAAGCAAGTTTGATGGTTTTCAGCTACAAGAAGGCATTCACCGGCCCGATCATCAGCGTCGACGACCGCGAATCCCATGAAAAGGCTCTCGCAAAGCTGAAGAAGAGCGGCATCGATGAGAAGACCCTCGTTGCTGGAAATTGATGGCATTTGGGATTGATAGTTTGTTGAATCTCTTTGTAATGTCTTGTTTGTATCGGTGCAGTTTAATTTATATTTATTTTGGCGATTCTGTGAATAAAAGGTGAAAATTTGACTTGCGCGAAAGTTGCAATGTTCTCGAAAAAACGCAAGTTCGACGCGCGCAAACGCCACTCCGAATGGCGCACTGATATGGCTCACGTCTCTCCGATCGACTGGCACATGGCAAAACAACACAAAGACAACCTCACGTCAAAACACGTCGAGAAAAGTGCGCCAAATCGGTCAAACAAAGCAAGCGACCACCCATCCATCAGTCAATCAATATCCACTGCCATCACTACCCACCTGTCTTGGCACGTTTTCACGGCCTTAATCATGGATAACCGGCTGATTAACATCGTCCACGACCACGATTATCGACTAACCAATCTGACCCGCCCCGACCCATCATTTCGCGCACAATGGGACCGAGTACGTGCCAGCTTTCCCAGAGACCACCCCCAACTTCCCTTGTCTTGTCTACATTTTTGAATTTTAGAGATCCCGACGATTCTAATTTCCAACCCGACCATCCCGGTCCGACCGCGCCGGCGACGCCCGTTCCCGTCCACGCAGATTTCCATCGACACGTGATCGAGAGACGATGGCGGATGAGTCGTTGCCGCCCCGACTTCGGAACGTATGTCCCCCCATTTCCCCTCCATTGGACCCAAAAAGCGGCACTATTTCAATCCCATTTCTTTTATTTTAGGCTTATGAGAAGCACGAGCGTGAAGGAACCCTCCGGCACCTGATCGCCTACTGCCACATCCTTCTCCATGCCCGGAAGTGTCGTGGACGGGAGCAAGCACGCGTAAGTTTTATATATTTCTCCATCTTTTTTGATAAAATTATAAAAACTGAGGACGTGGAACTTGAACTTCACCCACTCTCCCTTCGGGAAGCTTCCCATCCACCCTCAGTGCGTCCGCGCAATTCCCCTCAGGACCCCGCGCTCTTAATCATAAATTGTTACGTGACAGTCCCGATTTTTACCTGTAATCTGTTACGAAATCGCTCCCGCTTGCAATGCTCTAGCCTTTTCTTGGTCTTTTGACATTCTCCTTCCAACCATGTCGCCCAAGGCGGTCGCGAAGAAGGCTCGGAACGGGCGAAAAGCACCCAATCCTCCGGAAGCGGTTAGTTTTTTAGGGACAAAGTTTAAACACTGCTATTGGCGGTCGGCCGGCGCTGTGGGAGGGCTGCATATTTTTTGGCCTTGTGCCACTTTGGCGCTAGCTTTCCTTTTCAAATTTTCGCCATTTCAGCAAGAGCAACTCCGCTACCTCACCCCGGAGCAGATCCGTCAACTCCCGAGCAACTGTGACCTTCCAAAATGCAAGGAATACCGGACTCTCATGGACCACATGGACACCTGCAGGCATGGCGATCACTGTAAAATGAAGGGATGTGCCTTTGTGAACCAGTATTTCGCGCATTTCCATCAATGCATCGATGAGAAGTGTAAGGTATGCTCGTTGGTCCGGGCGGAGTTTGGATCTGCTGAATTGACGTGGGTTTTTTCAACTTTTTTTTAACCTTTTTCAAGAAATTTTTATATATAATTTTCAGCTATGGCCCCACCCCCTTCTCTAAAACATGGCAAGACACAGTCCCCGACTTTATTCGGCACGAGTTTGCATTCAAGGTGTTCTCCATAATTCTGTGCCTCGATTCCCCGGGATACGAACCGCCACCATTGCCCAAAGACCTTCACGATTCTGTTCTCAATGATCTGGTCGATGCTGAGGAGACTTACTTCAAAACGAGTGGAAGTAAGGTACGTCTTTGATGGGTTTTCATCTTTTAAACCGAAATGGCGTTTGTCGTTTAGAAGGAATACAGCTTCTTCACAGCCAACCACTACTACAAATACCGTCTCATGCGGAATCGAGCCTTCTCCTTCGCCCTTCGAGAGCGGTGCTCCGGCATGCACAAGCGAACGGTTGCTCTCCGGCATAGCATGCTTCGAGTCTGGTACCTCATCGATGGCCACAAAGATTCGCATTGGTTCTATGTACCCGTTCCGGATGATGTCAACGTTGCGCCACATTACTACAAGATTATTAGCGACCCAATGGTACGCCTTTTCACTCACTTATTACTGTAATTACAGCATCCTGTCGCTTTTAGGACCTCACAACCCTCCGCCGAAACATTGACAACGGCAAATACGAATGCCTTCGAGCCTTCTTCAACGATGTCTGGCTCATCTTCGAGAACGCTCGTCACTACAATACCGACGAATCCGACGTCCACATCGCTACCTTTGAAATGTTGAAGCACCTCGGCCCCCTAGCCAATAAGATGCTCACAAGCGCAGGGTACTGTTGCGGCGAACATCGAACCTATCCCCCGTCGATCATCCTGTGCCATTCCGCGAAGGGTTGTGCCATCAAGGCGCGCGAGTATTACTGGTTTTACGATGAGCCGTGTTTTCATCCAGTCACGGGCAAGCCGATCACGCCGAGACGGTACCGATTCTGTGACACTTGCCACACCCACGCGGTAAAGAGCGGTGAAAAGCTGATAGCTGGGTCGGATTTGGCTATTCCTTTCGGGGGTAGTTCCATTGAGCTCGATCCCACGAAGTTTGTCATGATCAACAATGTCCGTCCACGGCGGGAACCGATGGTCCAGTGCTTGAGCTGCAATAAACTGTCCCACAGTGTCTGTGTTTCGCACATCAATCCGATGTTTCCGGGTGGATTCTTGTGTCCACCGTGTACGCTAAAGATAACGGGAATGGATTACAAGATTACGAAGATGTCTAATCGTGAGCTTAACCACTTTTTATAGACTTTTTTAACTTTTTGCCATTCAGGGCTCCCCCATTGCAACATCTCCAAGTATATCGAAAAGAAAGTCAACGATTTCATCAAGGAAGAACTCGACAAAGACCCCAAAGCCGACTTTGAAAAGTCCAGAATAGCCATCCGAATGCTCTGCAACTCTGTACACGAGGTCGAAGTCAAGCCCAGAATACGAGCTCAATACCCTCAACTCCCGGACAAGATCCCCTATCGCTCCAAAGCCATCTTTGCCTTCCAAATGGTCAATGGCCAAGAAATCTGCTTCTTTGGCATGCATGTCCAGGAATACGGCGACGTCCCTGGTCCCAATCGCCACCGAGTCTACATCAGTTACCTCGACAGTGTCCACTACTTCGAGCCAAGGAACCTCCGAACACGCGTCTATTACATGATGATCTTGAGCTACCTGGAGAATTGCACCGAACGCGGTTTCCGAACGGCCCACATATGGGCGTGTCCACCCTCCACTGGTGATGACTACATATTCAATGGTCATCCACCGGAGCAGAAGATGCCGAAGACAAAGCAGCTTCAGGATTGGTACCAGAAGATGGCCGCCTTTGGAATGGAGCGGAAGTTGATTGTCTCGTACAAGCATTTGAGCGAATATGTAAGCCTTTTGAGAGGTTTTTCGGTATGAAAAAGTGGTTTACAGGTCGTCGAACATGGCATTCGCACTATGGCGGAGATGCCGTACTTTGAGGGCGACTTTTGGGTCAATCACATGGAGGAAATCATTGAAGAGTGCGAGAAACGGGAAATCAAGCAACAGCAGCAATTGGCCAAGGATTTGGAGCGTCTGGAGAAGCAATCCACCCCGGTAGCCGATCTATTTCCAATGGTGAATCCGCTTTCTCCGTAAGTTACGCTGTTGAGAGTACCAGAAGCTATTTAGACGGTTGTCATTTTCCAGATACCGAAAGAACTCCAAATCCCGCCCAGCTACCTCCTCCGCCTCCACTGCCAAGCGTCGCTGTCTCTCCCATCGCCAGCAGACGCTCCAGGAAATCATAGAAGAGCGCTTTTCCGCCGCAGTGAAGAAGAATCGCGACAACTTCATATGTTTCACCCTCATCCCCGATGACGAGCCCAACAAAGTTCCAACGGTGCCCTTCATGGACACGGATCCGCTCCTGCCGTCGGAATTCATGGACGGCCGCGATGCCTTTCTCGCCAAATGCCGGGAAAACACTTGGGTATTTTCGACCCCGAGGCACACGCATTACTCCACCCTTCAAATGTGTCACACCCTGATGAATCAAGCCCCGCTCGTAGTACATTACACGTGCAATGGTTGTGGTAAGGATCCGGCTTGGCATTGTCTGACTTGTGACGACTTTGATGTCTGTAATTCGTGCTCACAAACGCATCCGCATCCGTTGGAAATGCTGGCGACGTTGAACGATCTCGAGGAGGTAGCAGCTCGACGACGGGAGCGTGATCACTTCATGTTCTTGGGCAAACAGGCCTTGCCGCATGCTCTTGCTTGTCGGAAAACTTCTGATTGCGAGTTTCCGTTGTGTAGCACCGGCAAGAAGATGCTGAGTCACTGGATGTCGTGCACTATCAAGTTGAAGGATTGCATTTGCTGTAGGCTGTACTGTGGCCGTGTCGTGTTGCATCATGTGAGTGAGTGCCAATCAGATGAATGCATCGTCCCAGATTGCCGGAGGCGGCGACAGGGGCATGCAACTTCGAGAATGCTGGAGCTGGAAAGAGCACATTTCGAGCCGAGGGGAGTGTCATATGAAGCTGTCCGAAGAAAGTGCATGGATTGCAGTCGGTCTTATTCTGGCACCCGGAACTTGATGCCACCACCGCTTCGCCATCAACCGCATCGTGCCGTGAAGCGAGTCATGTCGGATGGTGACGCTTATCAGTCGCCCGGTGGCAGGAAAGCACCACAACGGGTGATGTCGCTGCCGTCCAATGTGGTCCTAGAAGGTAGTTCGAGGCCGCCGTTGATGTTGGATGCCATGCAAGGACCGTCTCGACAAGTACCCAATGCTTCGAATGCGTATGCGGGACAGTGTTCGACTCCACCAACTACGTCAAATTGGGCCGACTCGCCGGGGCCGTCATCACGTACACGCGGATATTACCAGTCTGGGGGGCTGCCATTGTCAGATTTGCCTCCGAACATCAGGATTGTAAAACGGACACGGCCCAATGATGAAGTGAGTTCTTTGCTTGTCTTTATTACGGCTATTAAGCATGATAAACGTCCATTCAGTTTGAACACTATCCACCACAGTACGTCCAGAACGGCTACATGCCCCATACTCCCCGGCCCCAACAGTACCATCTCCAACCGTCACCCCTAGCCCGTTCCGCTGATATGGGCCCGCAACTACGATCAATACCCCGTGGCCGAATGACGATGCGACCTCAAACCCCGCAATCAGCCCAATTCATGCTGCGACCCATACTGCCTGATACCCCGAAGCCAAGGTACTACCTCCGACAACACCCAGTACGTCAAAATGGCCAAGACACGTCCCTACCGTACCCGTTGAGCATGAATCATCCCCCGTATCAGGTGATCCAGCCACCACCAGCAAAACGCCGTCGAACAAACGCATCCGGCCCGTATGCCTATGAAATGATGAAGACACCGTCCAACAATCATCTGCAATATGTAGTACGTTTGATTAAAACTTTATCAGTCCATTATTGAATTCTTAATTTAGATTTTGCAGGCGAAACCCGCCCCCAATGGCTATCATCGCCTCCAGCCTCGAAGGACGCCATCACCTATGCAGGATCCGCCCGTACTGGAGCCCTACAGTGCCGACACTGATATGGTCGACAGTGGCAACAAATCAGTGAAATCGGTGAGCAAGCGAGCTAAAAGTCGTAGACGGAGTAAAAAACAAGCCTAAACTGTTACAGAGCTTCTGATGTCGTAGTTCGATCGTATTTTGGCCAATTCAATTTCGTTGTTTTTTCCTTTTTGTTTTTGTTATTCTCTTTAAATCCTGTAGTTCGAATAAGTAGGTACAACATTGTAATTAGGTTTAAATTATTGTGTTTTTATTCTATCAACAAGTTTTGTTACGATAAATTTTATAAGCTACTTTATTTACAACTTAATGTTACTCTGAGATATCTTAACTTCTTGGAGACGCCGCAAATTTTAGTTGTACGGTTCTTTGCGGAGAGAGAGTGTGCCTGTCTTTGCGGTAGCCTTGCAGCTTAGACCTCTGGCAGGTCTAAGGAAATCTGCCACGGACCTCAATTCCTCAATTGTGATGGAAGCACGTTGCTCGTTGATGACCTTAAAGATCAGCTCGAACTTGCTATCGGCTTTCTGAAAGTGGAAAAGTTAGAATCAAAGCTTCGACAAAACGGAAACAAGAAAAGCTTACCATAAACAATTCCATCAATAGAGTAACGTCAAACCGAAATAAGTCTAACAAATTTCCGGAAATGACCAAATGTTTCAATTTTCGAACATTACAATCATTCACCAAGATCTTGACCCAATCTGCGTCATAGCGCTTAGCCCTGTCAGTGGTTAGATAAAGATGGATGCTTTCAAGGTACGGGAACGTACACATCATGTGAGTCAGATGGAATTCATGATTAATGTCCAAACTGATTTCGGTCAGCTTTACCGAACGCGTACAAGACGCGAGCGCGTCCAAGAATTCTGGCGCACATGGGCATTCCATCAACATAAGAGAGCTTGTGCGGAATTCGAACTTTTTGAAAAGAGGCATGTGGTAATCAAGACTAGCTTGGAAAAGCCGAATTCCAGGAGCCTCAATATAACATAAATGGGTTTCCTTCAGCGATTTGAAGCCAGCATCATTAAAGGACAAATGGATACCACTTTTCTCCGCGAAGGCAATCTCTATCCTGTTTTCGCATACTTTCCTAATAATAGCGTTTTCACAGGATTCGGTGATAGTCGGGGAGAAGCTTTTACGAAGAAGAGCTCGAATGTTACCTCGACGGGACACCGTCGATACCCCGTTACCTCGACGGGACACCGGTGTGGTAGGGGGAGTATCGGCAAGGAGATCGGCGAAATAAGTTTCGGGGGATTCTTCGATAGTCATGATGGAATATGAGGAAATATGGAAAAGAAAAACAACAACGAGCAAGTAGAACACCTAGGACTGATTGAGGAAGAAGACTAAAAGCTTGATTGTGACCGTATTTATGCGTATTCGGCAGACCTGGGCGGTTAGCTTTAGCTTGGCGCGCAAAGCTTTTTTCAGTCTGCTTTTGCAATCGATGTTAATCGACTATTCTCTAAAGACACAATAACCCTTAGAGAATGTTCAAAGACGTTTAATTTCAAATATAGAATTTGTAAAGTAGTCAAAAAAATTCCAGATTTTGCTTTCTTCTAAACGAAATTTTGGTTGTACCGTCAATACATTTTTGACACATAAACCAGATCAAACATTTGCAACTACAATAGTTTTAAAACAATAATCAACCTCAAAATACAGTTTTATTTAATCCGGCGGCAAAATGTACTTCAAAAACGGCGAATTTGGGTGAATAACGCAATCACAACATGTTCGAATGTTAATCTCGACCTCGCGCCACCTCGGGCAATGTTGATCTCCAAAGTTTTTCAATATTTTAAAAGGTAAAAACCGTTGTCTACACTTTCCGTCGCCGCGAAGACAGTCGCCTTCGGCACAGATTACTTCATTAAGAACGCGGGGGAAGAAGTCGTCGGAAAGTTGGCGGACGGCACGACAGTTTCGGCAGAGATGGTACCTAAAATTGTAATTTGTCGGTTTTGATATATTGAAAAGGGTAACCTACCCGGTATTTGGCACACTCTCCTCCGTGGCATCATCACACTGAAGCGCTATAGTCGTGCCAATAATATTCTCAGCCTGACCGGAGTTGATTGAGACCAATTCCGCAGCAGAGCGCTTTCTTCGAGGTGGTGAATCAGCAGAATCCCGCTTCCCTCGAGCATGACGCCAATCATTGGGCCTCCACCAACTCCTTGGGGGTTCAGTGACCCGAGGGCCACGGAAACGCTCTCTATGAAGGCGTTCATCGGGTGGTCGATGGATGCTTTGCCGGGATTTAGATGCCATGACCCGTCGGGCGAGATTAGCTTGCCTTTGACACGTTTGATCGCAATCATAAGTCGGATTTGACATGGTAAAAGTACGATCGCCCAAATCCGGAAACGTATTGGCCGCCGTAAAAACATCTGTGGCCATGTAGATGGCATTGTAGAGCCCTCTTTCACGCAGTTTATCCATCAAATCAGTGTCATCATAATATTCACATGGGGTTGTTGTTGTCGTTGGCTGAGTGGCTGAAAACATTAATTTTATATCAAATTTGTTGAAATTATCAAAAAAACATACTGGTAGTGGTCGATGGCGTAGTTTGTACCGTAGTCCGTACCGTCGTCACAGCTGTTGTAGCTAAACCTCATCATCCATCAAAACCCAATCAAAAAAACCAAAAACCCACGATTTTCCAACGGCACCAGCGTCCAAAATTTCGGCATCGCCGTCGTCGCATCACTTCCATCAGTACCGGCCTGAGGCGTGCCAGCCGCCTCTCCAAACGGCACAAACTTGTAATTCGGCGGAGCTGGCGGCAGCACTCCCTGCCATGTCCGAACTTCTACCAACTGCCCATTTCCGACAATGACAACGCTCAAAACCGCCAATCCCCATCGCCATAAACTAAATAAACCCTCGCCGTACCTCATTGGACCATCGAAGCGTCCGTCAGCGTCAAAAACCCAAAAAGATGGGTAATACAATTAACCGTTTTCAAAAACACGCGAAACAGGAGCGCGGTCGTAAATTGTAAGAAACGTCGTTGCACATCGCATCGAGTTCTCCCAATAATTACCGGTCGATGTGCGACTGGCTGGTTGATGGTGATAGTGTGGTTAGTGTTAGTTACTGGAGTCGGCTTTGTTACATTGTATCGATTCCCAGCATACAATTAGTAACAGGGTCCGTCTTCGTCGAAGGAGAAAGGGAAACACAATCTGGGAAGGTGTCAGTTATAGGACAACTTTACGTGCAACTGACTCAATTAATTAATTAACTAATTGCTATCTGTGGTGGTGGAAGTGAAAGAAGACGGAAATGATATCATTTAGGGGTTTCAGGGGTTAGTGTTACAAGCAAAAAAGACGGTTTTGTGATGCGTAGTTCGTGGTGATTTTACGGTCTGGGCACTTTCGTTTAAAAATTACTATAAAAAAGTTTTAAAATACAAACTACGTGCAAAAATAAATTGATTGAAAGTTTGTTTCATCTGCAAAATCAAAAAATTTTTAAAACTGTAGTATTAAAAAATTGATTCATTTTTTACACTTTCTAACTAAGAAATACATTTTTATGTAATTTAGTTTTTCTTGTTTCGGGTATCAAACACGTTTTCCTTGCCTCTGCCGCGTTTCCTAAAGCTAATAATAAACGCATTCCGATGTTGTTATAAAAAACAAAGATCATACAAAAGCTACATTTACATAACGTGGCACTTAGATCATAATGTTAAATTTATTTTCCGCCTAACTACATAATAACACCAAGAATACAAAACACAACTTTCCTAATACCAGAATACAGCCCTGTAAAAACAGCCCAGTTCAAAAGCTACCGAATAACCGTCGCTGTCGGCGTAAAAAGCCGTGTACTAGTCGAATTTCCGCGTGTTGGCATGACCGTCTTGATGCCGCCGTCGCTGGGCACATAGTGGACTCTTAGCTTCTTCGGACACATAAGAGTAGCAATTTCAAGGAAACGTAATCTGTACTGCACGTTGAAAATGAGGTAGACGAAGAACAAAACTGCCGAATTCAGCCCTGTCATAACGACTGTCGGCCGTCGAATGTCGTTCGGAATGTGAATATCAAGTGCGTCCAAAGTCGAAACCAAATTAGGCGTCGAAATTAATAGTGTCGATAAAAATGAAATAATAGTATATGACCGTATTTTCGACATGGTCTTTGCACTTTGACGGACGAATGATGCGCGAATGGCAGCCAGGACGTTCAAAATGAAAGCACTACTGTAGCCGATGACATTGAAACTGTAGTCAATTAAGCCGAAAGTTTCGGAGAGAGCAGCTTTTCGTCCGCATTGGTATTTGACATCGGGAGTTGGAGATATTATTGTGATGGCAGATGGGATAGCTAGGATAATGAAAGTGAGGATTACGGTAAGTCCGATGAGCCGTTTTGGATGTGGCGCGAAGAAGACTCGAAAAAAGGCGGGGAACCAGACGGCAGTAAAGCGTTCCACACCCATAAGGATTTCGATGATAGGGGTCCAGAAGTCGCCAATGACTTGAAGAACGACATTGAGCATGAGGCAGTCGCGGGATGAGACTATTGGGATTTGCATGGTTTCAAGGACGCTGGTGTAGAGAGCCAATCGGTAGGTGGCTTCTGTGAAGACTCCGGCGAGGACGGCCATGTTTGAAATGGCTAGGGAGATTGGAATCTGGAAGACATTTGAGCCATTATAATATTTTTTAGACAAAAATTTTACAAATTTAAAAAAGTAAGATTTTTGCTGATGTTTTTGTTATTTTTCGACAAAAAGTTTTCACTAAATCGCGCGCAAGTCAAAAGCTGAATATCCTTACCATTTGTTGATGCCGAAACTGCGGCAAGCTAATCAACACGCTCAAATTGACCAAAGTGATCGCGACACAGATGCTCACAACATAAATATTGAAAACATAGGCTTCCATGGAGTTCGGATAATCTGCTATCGTCTTCAGTGTCGCGTTTCGAAATTCTGACTCCATTGTCCATTAAAATTCTAAAACTTCAATTTCATAGTACAGAACCAAAACTTAAAAAAACTCGCAAAACGCAAAAATTTTCTATCCATATTATCAGTGCACTCAACCTGTGCCAAAACTTAAAAGTGCACTGACACTATTCCACGACCCCCTTACTTTCAAACGCCTCAATGTAATACGGTAAACCATGCACCGTTTCGGCACACATTGGTATGTTCCACGTAAATTTATTACATTATCCATAGGCAATGAAATTGATAATTTACGGTTTTGGTCAATATGTTGTTTCACTTTTGTACGTAAAAGGGCATCAATTTTCGGAGACTACGATGCGGACATCAACTGTTAGAGGGGGCGAGCAATGTTTTTGGCATCAGATTTGGAAATTATTAGGGGGAAGGAACTGATAATGACCCGGTTTGGCGCCTTTTTGACTGTATTCGTAATGACAGTCACACATGAGTGCGTTCCTGTTAAAAACAAACGTAATTTGTGTATTACAAACGTAAAACACATGTATTTAGATTTGTTCTTGGAATGGAAAACATTTTTATTAGGTTACTTATGTGTGTAAATGTGCACGGATGTTGACACAAGCGTAAAGATCAGAGCATTAAAGCATGCTTTTAAAAGAGATGGTTTGAAAAGGACAATTAGTGCAAAACTAGACGGCTTTGAGTAAGTTCATCAACGCTAAACAACATAAAAACTAACTTTCAACTTATATCATTCACATTTATGACGTTTTTATAAAATTTCGACGCATAATCCAACCCTTTTTATACATTTCACTTCGGTGAAAGTTTTCCGTTAAACTAAATATCCAGAAATAGGTCCATTCACGCCCCACAGTATGACGCAGATACAATTAACACATGACAATTATAAATAACGGGACAATAAGTAAAAACTACAATCGGGAAATAGTAATGGTCCACAAAATCCCGAAATGAGCGCGTTCTTTGAAGCACCAATGCCTTTTCGGGTAGCAAAAGTGGCAAAATGCTTTCGTGTTTGCATGCTTATCGTTCCACAAGGGTCAGATGTATCATAATTACGTGCCGTTTGCAAGTAAGTGTAAAGTATGCCACTTTTTGTCGAGCGGCGGGATACGAAGTCGTCATCATTAAAAAATGGTTTGCACTGTTTTTTCAAAATAATTGGTGTAAGTGTTATGATGAGACTTGTATGTATAAACAACTAAAAAAACAATGCAAAACATTGATAATAGCCTCATTTGTTCCAATAAACAGTAAAAAATGGCAATTTTCATCCTCAAAAGTGTAAAGATTTTTTTAGTTAAACCAAGTTTATCGTGGAAAATTCAATCCATCCCTGTTGCAGCAATCAATAAAAGAAACTAGCAACAGCAATCTTTGCCTTATACCGTATGTTCGTCCTGTACCTGTCTTGCCTCACAAGGTGCGGATGGCACTTCGAACATGCCCGCAAGATGCTTTTCCCTGCAACTTCTCTGAGCCGTACCCACAGAACTTGCATCCCCGCCTCACCGGCCTTACCTGGAAACCCAGCTACAGCCCCCGCCTTAATCGCGATCAATATACAACCAACATAAATACTCGATCAGAGACTCATTCTGCACCATTCGTGGCAAGCTTTTTGCGCAGTCTACTAGTGCTTTACTGTTTTTGTTGCTCTTCCCAAACACGTACCCATACGAATAATGTCAGGACAACTTGATTACGAAGCGTTGTACAAGAACCTCCTGCTTTCCAATAGTCTTCAGATACCTCCGTTTGTGCCAAAACCCAAGCTTTCTAACCACCTGAAATCCATTGTAAGTAAAACTTTGATTTGTTTATAAAGTGTTTAATCTTTTTTTCAGTCGAAACCTCGTCTGACGTTTCAAGATACTTACACATTCACGGTCTTGGAAACTGACTTGACGGCACGCGGTTGGTTAACAACCTCCGAACGCGACGTTCCTTGCTCGGATGGCCTTAAGTGGTGGGTCACGTGTTATCCGGCAGGAACTAAAGAAGAGGCTAAAAACTATCTTAGCTTATACATGTATGTCAATAAGCCTGTTTTAGCAAGTTTTAATTTCGAAATTGGAGGTTCCTCCATTGAGAGTAAGTTATTTTCTGTTCATTTTTTGATAGTAAGTTTTATTTTTAGGACAGACAACTTACAACTTTCTCGAGGCGAGAGGTATGGGATATGAAGAGTTTGTTACTCATGAAGCCCTCCGTCCGTTGTTCGTTGATGGTCGCTTATCCATTACATGCCAAGTCGAATTCGAAATTTTGGTGCAGAATGCCATCACGGCGCCGCGGATCGGTCAATGCTGTGAACATGCTCCTGCCGATGTTGACCTTGTTGTTGGATCTGAGCGGCTGAAGGTTCACAAGAGCCTCCTGTCGCTTGTCTCCCCCGTTTTCCACGCAATGTTAACCAATGACACGGCGGAGGCGCCATCCGGCGAAGTTGAAATCACCGAATTTGATTACGGTATGGCTTTGCCGACAAGTACCGTATTAACATTCACGAGCAATTAGAACAACTAGCTAGGTTTAATTTGAAGCCAGAATCTTTCGCTGCCGCACTACAATACGCTGATGAATCGTCAAAGGATTCGCTATTTAATAGTTGCGGTGACTTTTTCAAACGTAATGTATCTGACGTCACAGCCACGAAATCATTCGGCAGTCTTTCGCCCATCCTGATTAGCCGTTTGTTAAAAAGTGCTTTTAAACCGAGGACTGAACTCGATGTTCTTCGTACGGCTTACAAAAATGGAATTACATTCGTTTTGGATGCGTTGGAAAAACCTGTCATCGAAGCACTGTCCCTTGAAACCTTCTGTGATACTTGCAAATACGCCTGGGACTGTTCGCGTGACAATTTAAAGAAAGAATGCGGCAAATTCGTGAACAGTAACAAGGCGGAAATCATTAGTTTGAAAGGATTTGTCAAGTTATCTCCCGAAATCATGCACGGAGTTTTGACGACTGCCTTTGACCTTTTGTAAACTGACGGTCCTATCACACTGTGGACCGCATTATAAGTTTGCTTTAACTAAATTTAAACTGTTTTACATTTAGTATTTATTATTTGTTGCATTCTCCCTAAACTTTTTTTGTGGTAATAAAAAGTTAAATGTATATACAATTTCAAGTACATCAAAAATGTAGTTACTTTTATCTAGGGACCGGCAGGTAAAATTAGATTTGGGCCAATTGGGCTGCAATCGGTCTTTTTCGACGCTAAATCACCGTAGATTTTGATTGGAAAAGGAACTGGATTTAAAAAAAAATCTTAAAGGCATGAAAATGCCGAGGAAAGAGCTCAAAAATCGAAAAACTTTTTCCTGGGGGACTCGCGTTTCGTTCTCGCGTACCCCTCGTTGTCAGTGAGGGCGTTTTGCCAAGCCTCCCGTAGCACGCGTTTTCTGTATTCGCACAATCCCCATTAAGTAACGCAGTTCATTCATTTGCACGCGCATGCGAACCAAACTCTGTCATTAGTGCATGCCTATTCAATAACAAAATTAACAATTACAATGCCATAAAAGTGGTAATGTGTATGTTACGTAACAAAATAACATTAAAAGCTTTTTTGGCAAAGTTTTCTGACTAAAAGTTTTCTGACTGGTAAACATGTTTTTAGTACAAAAATATTTTAAAATAAAAATAATTTTAAATGCCATTTTGAGCTGTTTGAAGGTATTTAGGGCACAATTAATAACACCAATCGATTGTTCGTGTTTAATAGTAGGTGTCCGGTCGATAAAATCACCATTTTCGGCAAAAAAATTTTTTGGCATTTCACTTAGAAAATCATGGCACGATTTCCCGGTCTTTCGCGGTCTTCATTTCATTATGCCAGATGTAACTTTTGACGCTGGATCGAATGGTGACAATGCCATCTGAGGGCGCGAAGGGGCACATGCCGAAAACTTTAAAAATGTAGTGTCAAACATCAGTTTTGGCACTTTATGATGACTTTAGATCAAAACTAATATCACCAATCGATTTCTCATATATGAAAACGGGGGTGTGGACACGCTAAATACTCAAATTGATCAACTTTTGTTTTCGGCATTTTTGGTCAAAAAATCGTGGCACTTTTTCCCGGTCTTTCGCGGTCTTTTCCGCATAACGGTAAATGTAACTTTTTACGCTGAATCGAATGGCATAGGTGCCATCGGGGGGCGCGAAGGGGCGCCCGACCAAATTTCCAAAAAACCGTCAAAAATGTGACTAAAATGGTCATTTCGGCACTTTAAAGCAGCGTTTTGCCAAATCTGATGCCACCAATCGATTTGGAAAGTAGCAAAACGCCTGAATCCACTATGGGTTGTTGAAAATAAGACAAAAATTTTTTCTACAGTATCCCAGTTGGACCCGCTCAGGGTGACCGAGTGTTCTCCGCCTGCCGGTCCCTACTTTTATCAATTGTAAGTTCCCTTGTTTTTTTTTGGAAAAAGTTGTAAAAGCGAGTATGCAAATCACGGTCAAAAATTTGACGGTCATCCGTGAAAAGTGTCCTGAAGTTAATATTGATACCAATCTTCATTTATTTATTATTTACTTTTTACAAAGCTTAGTTATCTCAATATCTGTCACATTCAAAGGATACTGTTCAGAATACTTTGGTTCAAGAAATAAAAAATTTTCCAAGTTTCGAGTAGTTTCAGTCGGTTTGCAATTTAGGCATCCCGGAAGTACAAACTGGACTTTAAGGTCCGGCACCAACGGAACTGCGTGATCGCTGTAACCGGAATAGAATATGAAACCTTCGTCATCTTGAGGTGGACTATGAACCGTATTCACCGTTTCTGCGTCTATAAAAAAATTTAAACCAACGCCTCTTTTGACAGGCGTTCCATTGCACAACTGAAAAAAAACTCAAAGAGTATACTGTAATTGGCAAGTTTTTGGTGAAAAATGAAAGACAAACTTACGATCTTTGCCACAACTTTGTAATACCATGTTTGTTTGCGATAAGTGGCTACAGTGGTGGTACATAAAACAGTGAATAGAATGAGAGCGACCGCTTTCATGGTGTACGATCTGGTAGGGGTGTTGAACGTGCAGTATCGGGATACCACTGATGGTTTCCAAAAAACAAACCGGAAGTGTATGCTGATTTTGTTTTCGTTTTGTTTTGGGTTTCTTCCTTTTTTACAAAAATTGACAAGTCAAAAAGTATTTTGCATGGTAATGATAAACTGTCAAAATGTTCATCCTGCGTCTTCTGGTGCTACTGTAAGATCTTGGTACTGTACCTGTTCAAGTTGTAGCTCTAAAAGTACGAAAATCACATCGAATATGGCCGCTAAACCATTTCTACGGCATTGTAAATAAATAATACACCAATAAAAATTATTCCTATTTCACGATGTCATCCCTGCTTTTTTGTACTGTGTTAGATCAAATTTTAACTTTGATGGTGCCCCGCAACCTGTGCTCAAACCATACTCTCATAACCGCGCATCCGCGCCTCATACGGTCTTACGAGGAATCCCGACAATCCTCGCCTTCGTCGCGATCAACATACGATGCACATAAATACTCGATCAGAGACTCATTCTGCACCATTCGTGGCAAGCTTTTTGCGCAGTCTACTTGTGCTTTCCTGTTTTTGTTTTTCTTCCCGGACACGTACCCATTCGAATAATGTCGGAAAAGACTGCTTATGAGGCGTTGTTGAAACAATACGGAATTCCTCTTCCTCCCCCTCCACCTGCATTTGGAAAAAAAGCCAAAAAGTCTGACCACCTTAAGTCGATTGTAAGTAATGCCTTAATTAAGCTTTTTAAAATAATATATAATATTTTACAGTCTAAGCCTCGCCTGACATTCGAAGACATTTATACATTCGATCTCAATGAAAGCGATTTGACCGAGTACAAAGTCGGTAAATCGTTTAAAACCCCGGCACGTGATGTTCCTTGTACAAATGGCCTCCAATGGCATATTCTGTGTGACCCTGCCGGCCAAAACGAAAACAGCAAAAACCATATTGGCTTATACTTGTACGTGAATAAGGAAGTCACTGCAAACTATATTTTCAAAGTGAATGGTTCTTTCATTGAAAGTTAGTTATTTTTTGTTAAAGTATGCATAAGTCAGTTATAGTATTTTCAGAATCTTTAACTCATGATTTCACAAAAGACGAATTTGGCTGGGGATATGCAAAATTTGTATCCCATGAAAAGCTTCGCCCTCTGTTCGTTGACGGTCGTGTTTCCATCACATGCCAAGTAGAGTTCGAAATCTCGGGATCAAATGCCGTCATGGCGCCGCGGATCGGTCAATGCTCTGAACACGTTCCAGCCGATGTCGACCTTGTTGTTGGATCGGAGCGGCTGAAGGTTCACAAGAGCCTCCTTTCGCTCGTTTCCCCCGTTTTCCACGCAATGTTAACCAATGACACGGCGGAGACACCATCCGACGAGATCGTGGTCACTGAATTCGATTACGGTACCGTCAAGACTGCCGTCGACTTTTGCTATGGCCGCGCCTTGGAAAACACGTCCGTCGAGTCTATCATTGGCGTTCTTCGCTTTGCCGACAAGTATCGCATCAAGGCTGTAAGTTGGTGTTTCTTAGTAAAAAAAACACACTATTGGATAAAAATATTCCATTTTAGAGCCCATTGGAACAAGTTGCAATTTTTAATTTGAAGCCAGAATCTTTCGTCGCTGCTCTGCAATACTCTAATGATCTGTCTGAGAAGTCTAATATGTCGTCAAAGGATTTGTTGTATTATGGTTGCTGCGACTTCTTCAGACGTAATACCTCTGACGTTACCGCCACAAATTCCTTTAGCACTCTGTCTCCCGAGCTGATCTCCATTATGCTAAAACAAACTTTTAATGTGAAGACACAGCTTGATGTCCTCCGTACCGCTCAAAAGAGCGGAATTACGTTCGTTTTGGATGAGTGGGAAAAACCTGTCATCGAAGCACTGTCCCTCGATACCTTCTGTGATACTTGCAAGTACGCCTGGGGTTGTTCGCGAGACAACATGAAGAAAGAATGCGGCAAATTCTTCAATGACCACAGAGTGGAAGTACTGACTTTAAAATCGTTTGCTGATTTGTCTTCCGAAGTCGTTCATGGCGTGATCAAAGTTGGACAAGAACTTTTGTGATTTCTTTGATTTTTAAATTAACTTTTAAGGTTTTTTAAATCATGTTTTTAAATGCTCTTTTGGTTTAACTGTTTGTAATAAATTTAACAATGAAAGACAACGTCAATACTGTTCAGCTATATGTAGCAAAGGCAATGTGATGTTTATGTTACATATATAGAAACAAAAAGACAATAAAAATATTTGGCAAAACGAAATTGATGATCTGCCAAAAAAAGGCAATGATGAAGGCGAGGAGCTGCGAGATCAACGATTTTGACGTCATTTTTAGAATGCCCATATAAAGTAGTCTAGATTCAAAAAATTCTGTACATTGTGCACAGAAAATTCTCTACGGTTATGCTTGCAAACAATACCCTCACAACCGCGCATCTGCACCTCAAACGGTCTTACATGGACTCCCGACAGTCCCCGCTTTCGTCGCGATCAATATACGACGCACAACTCGATCGTAGAACTACACTGCACCGTTCGTGGCAAGCTTGTTGCGCAGTGTGTTCGTACTTTACGGTTTTTGTAGCTCTTTCCGGACACGTACTCATACGAATTATGTCCGTAGATATTCAGGCGTGGTTAAAACACAGGCGTCTATACTACCTGAGATCGATTGTAAGTAATACCTCAATTACACTTTAAAAACCGTTACTCTTTACAGTCGAAACCTTGCTTGACATACCGAGATATTTGTACATTTACTTTGAATGAAAGTGACTTGACGGGATGGAAACCACGAGACTACGATTTGACCCCGACACTTGAGGTTCCTTGTTCCAATGGCCTACAATGGTATGTCATGTATTACCCTGCCGGCCGAAACGAAGACTGCAAAAACCATATTGGCTTATATCTGTACGTGAATAAGGAAGTTACTGCAAGTTGTATTTGGACAGTGAAAGGTGCTAGAATTGAAAGTTAATTGTTTTCTGTTAAAGTATGCGTAAGTTGAATATTGTATTTTTAGGCGCTTTACTAAATCATAATTTTACGAAAGACGAATTTGGATGGGGATATGAAAAGTTTGCATCCCATGACGAGCTTCAACCTTTGTTCGTTGATGGTCGCTTGTTGATTACATGTTGAGTCGAGTTCGAAATTTCGGTGCCGGATACCGTCATGGCGCCGCGTATTAGTCAATGCTGCGAACATGTTCCAGCCGATGTCGACCTTGTTGTTGGATCGGAGCGGCTGAAGGTTCACAAGAGCCTCCTTTCGCTCGTTTCCCCCGTTTTCCACGCAATGTTAACTAATGACACGGCGGAGGCACCATCCGACGAGATCGTGGTCACTGAATTTGATTACGGTACCGTCAAGACTGCCGTCGACTTTTGCTATGGCCGCGCCTTGGAAAACACGTCCGTCGAGACCATTATCGGCGTTCTTCGTTTTGCCGACACGTATCGCATCAAGGCTGTAAGTTTACTTTTCTTATTAATATAAAAGCATCTTGTAATATATCGATATCCCGATTTAGAGCCCCTTAGAACAAATCGCAATTTTTGATTTAAAGCCAGAATCTTTTGTCGCTGCTCTGCAATACGCCGAAGAACCATGTGAAAAGTCGTCTGATGTGTCGTCAAAGGATTCGCTGTATTACGGTTGCTGCGACTTCTTCAGACGTAATACCTCTGATGTCACAGCCACGGATTCTTTCGCCAGTCTTTCGCCCAAGATAATATCCAGTTTGTTGAAGCAAACCTTTAATTTGAAGACAGAACTCGATGTTCTTCGTACTGCTCAAAAGAACGGAATTACGGTTGTTTTGGATGAATGGGAAGAGCCTGTTATCAAAAATTTGTCTCTCGCTACCTTCTTTAATACATGTTCGTTGATGGTCGCTTATCCATTACATGCCAAGTCGAATTCGAAATTTTGGTGCAGAATGCCATCACGGCGCCGCGGATCGGTCAATGCTGTGAACATGCTCCTGCCGATGTTGACCTTGTTGTTGGATCTGAGCGGCTGAAGGTTCACAAGAGCCTCCTGTCGCTTGTCTCCCCCGTTTTCCACGCAATGTTAACCAATGACACGGCGGAGGCGCCATCCGGCGAAGTTGAAATCACCGAATTTGATTACGGTATGGCTTTGCCGACAAGTACCGTATTAACATTCACGAGCAATTAGAACAACTAGCTAGGTTTAATTTGAAGCCAGAATCTTTCGCTGCCGCACTACAATACGCTGATGAATCGTCAAAGGATTCGCTATTTAATAGTTGCGGTGACTTTTTCAAACGTAATGTATCTGACGTCACAGCCACGAAATCATTCGGCAGTCTTTCGCCCATCCTGATTAGCCGTTTGTTAAAAAGTGCTTTTAAACCGAGGACTGAACTCGATGTTCTTCGTACGGCTTACAAAAATGGAATTACATTCGTTTTGGATGCGTTGGAAAAACCTGTCATCGAAGCACTGTCCCTTGAAACCTTCTGTGATACTTGCAAATACGCCTGGGACTGTTCGCGTGACAATTTGAAGAAAGAATGCGGCAAATTCTTCAATGACCACAGCGCGGAAATTTTGCCTTCTAAATCATTTGTTGCTTTGTCTGCCGAAATCGTTTACGGCGTAATTAAAACTGGTCAAGAACTTCAATAATGTTTTGAATTATGAATTAAAGTTTAAGGTTTTAACGCTGTTATTGAATGTTGTTCTGGTTTCAACTGTTTGTAATAATAAATGTAACGATGAAACATGTTTCAAATGAATTTAAAATCAGACGTAACCCTGTTTGACGAAAAAAATGAATGTATTACTTAAAAAGCGAAAGGGCTGTGAGACCACTGATTTGACAATATAGTCATTTCTGGACCGTACATATACTTTTCTATTTCTCTGATCTCTGTACTGTAAGTACTTGTCCAAGTTGTAGCTCTGATGGTACCAACAACATGTCGAACATGCCTGCAAACACTTCTCTCCGGGGTTATATTCCAGCACCCGTAGCGCGAACCATACCCTCAGAATCAAGCATACGCGTCCGCCTCGTCCCGTCCTACATGAAATTCCAACCATTGTCCCCGCCTTCGTCGCGATCAATATACGATTCACATAAATACTCGATCAGAGACTCATTCTGCACCATTCGTGGCAAGCTTTTTGCGCAGTCTACTTGTGCTTTCTCGTTTTCCTTGCTTTTCTCGGACACGTATCCATACGAATGATGTCAGAAGTCCAGGCAATGCTCCATAAACAGGCGCAGTCCTTTTTTGCTACGTTGCCCCCGGCCATGCGCGACACGTTGATGTCTGTATCAGGTGTTCCGAAGACAGGAACGTTTGATTACAATGCGTATTACAAGCAATTCATGCATCCTTTAACCTATCCTACTTCATCATACGATACTCGTTCCCGCATAAAGTCTATTGTAAGTAAATTAGTTAATTTTTAAACTTCATTTACTGTTTTTTTATAGTCGAAGCCTCGTCAGCTGTTTCAAGACATATTGACATTCACCCTCGATGAATCTGCTTTGACAGGATGCAAACCAGGCGATTACTACAGAACCCTAGAACGCGACGTTCCCTGTTCGGATGATCTTAAATGGTGGATTTCGTATTTTCCGGCTGGCGATCAGGACTCTAAAAACCATCTTGGCGTATACCTCCATGTCAATAAGCCCGTTTTAGCAACTTTTAACTTCAAAGTTGACGGTTCTTCTATTGAATGTAAGTTATTTTCTGTTTAATTCATGTTAGTATGTTTTACTTTTAGTTCTTGCAACTCGCGATTTTCTTCAGGCGGAGGGTTGGGGAAGTCGAAAATTTACCTCTCATGATGCCCTCCGTCCGTTGTTCGTTGATGGTCGCTTATCCATTACATGCCAAGTCGAATTCGAAATTTCGGGAACGAGTGCCGTCATGGCGCCACGGATCGGTCAATGCTGTGAGCATGTTTCAGCCGACGTCGACCTTGTTGTTGGATCGGAGCGCCTGAAAGTTCACAAGAGCCTTCTTTCACTCGTTTCCCCCGTTTTCCACGCAATGTTAACCAATGACACGGCGGAGGCACCATCCGATGAGGTTGAAATCACCGAATTTAAATACGGTACAGTCAAGACTGCTATCGATTTTTGCTACGGCCGCTCCTTGGAAAACACCTCCGTCGAGAACATTGTTGGCACTCTTCGTTTTGCTGACAAGTACCGTATTAACATTCACGAGCAACTAGAACAAGTCGCTTTGTTCAAAATGAAGCCGGAATCTTTTGCTGCCGCACTACAATACGCTGATGAATCGTCAAAGGATTCACTGTTCAACAGGTGTTGTGACTTCTTTAAACGTAATACTTCTGACGTCACAGTCACGAACTCATTTTCCGCTCTTTCGCCCACTCTGATTGCCCGATTGTTGAAGCAAACCTTCAACTTGAAAACGGACCTCGAAGTTCTTCGTACCGCTGACAAAAATGGAATTAAGTACGTTTTGGATGAGTTGGAAAACCCTGTTATCGACGCACTGTCTGTCGAAACATTCTGTGAAACCTGCAAATACGCCTGGGACTGTTCGCGATACTATATACAATCAGAATGCGGCGTTTTTTTCACTGCTAATAAGGAAGAAATTCTTATTTTGAAAGAGTTTACTGCACTATCTCCTAATGTCACGCACGGAGTGTTGAAAAGTGCTTCTTATTATTTGCGCATAAAACGGGACACTGAACTTTTGTAAGCGATGTCTGAATTGTAATATTAATTTAAACTTTCTGTTTTGTGTGTGTAAACTGACTTTTATTTAATTGTTGTACTTTCTCTAAACTTTTTTTCTGCATTACTTGCATTTATTTTTCATTTTTGTGGTAATAAAACGTTAAAAGTATTTACGGTTTCAATCGCTGACAATGTCGATCACGTAAACAATACAACAATGAAAACCTGTGTTTATTGCTGATAGAAAGACAGTAAGTTGATACATAATATTAGACGGAATACGTTAAATGTTTTTACTAGCACGGATGAAGAGCCAAAAGTTGCACATCGATTCGTAAAACTAAATTTTTTTTCGAATTCGAAAAGAGTTTTAACATCCTGACTGACTTTTTTCAGTATAATTTTTTTAGTTTTAATTGCAATTTTTTTTCAACTTGCAAAAAAACCAGTTTTGCTTATCCAAGCAATAGGCAAACAATTTGACTGACGGTAAAGCCATGTAGCTAAATTTTCAGATTTCTTTAGAGAACATTCTGAGAACGTTTGAGACATATGTGTTTAACTACATTTCGACTACACCCCTTATTACCCCAACCTTTGATACCGTAACTTTTGACAGTTTTCACCCGTGTTAGTAATAGTAAACTTTGTACGCGTATACAGTAATTTCTGACATCCTATACCACTATTGCACTACTCATGAAACTGTTGCAATCCTCGATGAATGTTCAAACTTCCTAGCGGATCCATTGCCTCCACCTACGACTGTTTTTCCGGCGGAACTGGTCACATAAGTCACTCGCATTTTCTTGGGCAAGGCAAACGTAACGAATTGCAGAAACCGCATTCGATATGGCACATTGAAGGTAAGATAAATGAAAAACAACACGGCCGAGTTCAAGCCGGCCATGACGACGGTGGGTCGACGGACTTCGGTAGGAATCGGGACGCCGAGTGCTTCCAATGTTGAGGATACATTTGGAATAGCAATTAGAATTGTTGAAAACAGCGAAATCATGGTGTAGGACCGCATTTTTGCTAGGTTTTTTGAAGATTGTTGAACGGAGGACGCTTTTACAAAAGCGAAAACATTCAAAATGAAGGCGATTAGGTAGCCGAAAATGTTTAAACCATAATCCAGGAATCCAAAAACTTCCGAAAAGGCTGCTTTTCGTCCACAAGAATAGGCGACGTCCTGATCGGGCGAAATTAAGGTCATCGTAGTTGGCACCATGATGGTTATAAAAGTTATAACTGCTGTGCTGGCGAGAAGTTTCTTCGAATGTTCCGACATAACAGTCCGGAAAAAAGCTGGCAGCCAGACCGCAGCAAACCGTTCTACTCCCATCAATAATTCAATCAAAGGCGTCCAAATATCGCCAATCACCCTCAAAAATACTGTCAACATCAAGCAATCCCTTGATGTCATAATTGGTTGTAGGTGCGTTTCGCTGACGGTAGTATAAAGGGAAATTCGATAAAGTGCTTCTGTGAACACACCAAATAGAATTGTCAAATTGGAAATGGCAAGGGCAATGGGTATCTGAAAATGACATTAACTTTAACTGGCTTGATTGACTTTTTACATGGAACAAGAACATGTTATAGTACTATGGTATCGATTATGTTTTTACATACCATGTGTTGTTGCCGAAATTGAGGGAGACTCAATAAGACACCCAAATTCACAAAGGTAATTGCGGCACAGGTCATCGTGATGTACAGATTAAAAGTATAGGATTCGAAGGCTTCCGGGTATCCGGCAAGCGTTTTGGCACTGACTTCTCGGTAGCCTGGGGGTATGGTTATGTTCATTTTCCGGGTGAATACGGCTGAAAGGTACCATTTAAGCTGCTATATTGGTTTCGGCATTTTTGGCAAGCGGAATATCAAAACAGTAAAAACGTGACCATTTTCAATATGAAAAATCGTGTTAAAACACGTATTAAGATTTTCAATTATCTAATTTCAACGTTTTTATTGCAAAAGCTAAGTGCATAGATCACGCAAGCAGACGTAAAACTGCAAGTTTCAATCATGAAACCAAAAAAAAGAGCGAAAATTTAACAAATAAATCAAAAACGGAACATCAATAAAACACATAAAGTCGCGTGGGTCCAATAGTATCGCATAAAGTTAAGTTATCAAGTACCGAGACGCATAAAATGCCACATTACGCCACTAACAAGGTAACAACCATTGACGAAATGCTTTTAAAAACTGTCTCTGATGTTGTAACTTACAGAATAATGTTTACCAAAGCCGACAAAAGTCACTATTTACTCATATTTATATACTTTATACCACTTAAGGGGTGGTCCTAGATGACAAAACATTATGTTTGAATGGGCATGTATCCATTAATAAACGTTGCACAAGTTACGCAGCCCAAAAAATCGTCATGCCAAAGACTAAAGTTGATGGTCTACTAATGAAATCAGGAGGTAAAAAGACAGGAAAAACACCAAAATGGAGTACACATGTGTTTTGATGGGCCATCATGGATACATGTAGCGCTATTAAGGGGTTAATGTTGTTTAATAATGACTAATGTTATGCTTGGTGACATGTAGTGAGATAATATGGTTTGGGTACGGATGAAAAATAAGGAAAACATGTTCAAAACATATCACGTAGATAAAAAAATATCAAAGGTTTACGACAAAAGCAATTCAAAAACAAGGCCGCATTGATAAATGCCAAAAACTACCGCCTAAAACCGCCAAAAACTGTTATGTATCACAATAACGACCTCCTCAGTCGCATAATAATCAGGTTAAGCGCATTCCGAGAGGCCGAATTTCTACGACTAATGTAACGACAGTGTCAAACCACACAAAATAAATAAACGCACACTTCAGACCATTTGGATCGAGACAACCTCCACAGTACATACGGAAATGGCCATTAGTAGTTAACTTACCATTGAAGTCCAATCTAAATAATATGGTTGGTAACTACATTAATGGACCGTTTTGACCCCGTTGATCACAGTTAACTTTTTTGGTGGTGAAAGTGTACTTCATTACGTAAGCAACAATTTGTTTATAGAATAAGGCGTAAGTGTCTGAATGTTTTTATGATAGTTAACAGAGTAAAAAATAAAATGGTAACAGGGGGCACATAAAAATAACATAAAAATGTGTTGAAAAAAGGCGATAACGATTCATGGTAACAATATTATGAAAAATACGGAGCCTCCGTAGACGAGTGTCCTGAAAAAAGGGGAATTTGGTCTATGTATAAAGATTGGGTGTAATTCTATGTTTAGGGCAGGTTGAAAGTGCAAAGAACGCGGGTTCATGTAGCTCTGGGCATTGAAATCGTTAAATTTTGTAGTTTTTTTAGCAAAAATTGAAGCAGTGAGAAAAAAGTTAAAAAGATGCAAGCAAATTCGCTTCAAAATAGCGAAAGCCAAAAATATTTGAACTTTTTTCATGCAAGAAAAAATTGTCTGTAATGCAAACTTTGATCAAAAAACTCACATATAAAGTGTATTCGCCATAGTAAGATAAGCCCCATCGTCATATTCTTCCTCTTCATATGGAATCGCGCTCTGATTACGAATGCGTGTCGCCGCCTAAACATCCCATTTACCGTCCCATTTTAGCATTTTCAACTTAAACTTACAAAATTATAGTAAAACAAACACTTTGACGTGTTTGACAAATTAACCGTAATATTGCGTTGCTCACCCATCTTCTCATCGCACTTGAAACTTGTTTCGTTGCTATTAACTGTGACGCGACCATCTTCATTGTAAATAGTCATACTCAGGAAATGTTCCGTTTTTGCGATATTGTACTTGATTGTGGTAAAACCGGTGATAAGGTCTCTCGAAACTTGGAGCTCCATTTCATTTTCATCGCCCTTGATGCGGATATAGCACTTTTTCTTGTCAGCGGTGGTGATGGTGGCCATGACGTATTCATTGTTCAGGGTTAACTTGGCACAATCACCGACTAATTTACGGCGGACATTAAAGTGGATGTCTTTATGGGTTGGAAGTCGAAGTTTCAAGTCGCCGGTAGATATTGTCTTTTTGTCTTCAGGGACCTCATTGGCTACGAGCATTCTGAAAGCAATTTTGGGGGTAAAAACTTATTTGTAAGAGCAAAGAACTCACACCGCAACACAGATTGCCAATGATGACAGCAAAAATGTAAGAATGGTGTACAGTTGCATCTTTTGCAACACTTTGGAGACAAAATAGATCCTTGTTTGCTTTCTTTTCGTCTTTGCCAATGTTTATCATTTAAATTTGCATGTAAATCCAAGTCAAAGTCAAATTTATTTATCTCTAAAAACGATTATTATGAATAAAATGGCAGATAGTGACTACAAATTACGGTAAAGTACAACTTTTACATAAACAACAATTGCAAGCACTTTTTTAGGTTCTTGATCAGTAATAATAGTCATGGAAATCCCTCAAAATCGACTTGGAAAGACAACACGAAAAGCAGACGCCGATGATTTGCACGACGGCCACGGCGGCCGAGACACCACTCACGAGGGCCACATTCTCCGTGACCCAAGCTTGAATGGCATCAACGCAACCGACGTGATGCAGGAGTGGCTGGGGCATTCGGGCACAGCCATTGTGGAGATGGATGCAACAGGAATCTGGGATTGACGCCCAATCAGACGAGTTATACACCCCGCAGCAGGAGAATTGTTGCTGTGTTTCATCCCAGGCCATTTGGACACCTGGCGAGCGTTGATAGCGTTCGAGGCCCTGGAAATGTACAAAAATGTAAGTAATTTACTTCAATTGCGTGCAAAAGTATTTTTTTCATTATGGCAAAAAACTGCAAAAAGTTTCGATCCTGGCAGGATTCGAACCTACAATCTTCTGCTCCGTAGGCAGACGCGTTATCCATTGCGCCACAGGACCTCTGACACGTGGCAGTCGGCTGGTGATTTAGTGTCGCAAAAAAAGTACTCACCATTTGCAACTGTTGCTCGACGTTTTCTCTTAATGGCTGATGGAAGGTGTATGCAAAGATAATTCCAAAGAATTCTACTAACAGAATTCCGGATAATAGGACCGCAAAAGAGACTGTCAAACAGTAGTTTTCGCGAATCGCTCCGCAACAGCCCAAGAAGCCGATGACAGTGCATGTCAGGCCGCAAACAATCAATAAATGTGGCGTCGCAAACCAAGGATTTCCTAATATGTCATATAAGCCGGTGTATCGCATTTGGAGCACGCCGGCGGCGATTATCATACCCATACCAGAAATCTGAAAAAATACGGCAATTAGAATTTTTAAACTTGGGAGAGAAGTTGCACAAAAATAATCAACCGCCAAACGACTGAGCCAAAATTGTACTGTAAAAAATAGCTTACCCATATTATAAAATTAACTAGAAAAAGTATGTATTTCACAAGCGTGACTCCGCCTTCAACCATTGTCGATGAAGGCGCGTAGACGTAAGCAAAAAGCAACTACGAGTAATGAAAATCAGCGGCAAATATCATTTTATGGCTGAAACACAAAATAAAGAGTAATTGCAAAAAAACAAAAAGTTTCGATCCTGGCAGGATTCGAACCTACAATCTTCTGCTCCGTAGGCAGACGCGTTATCCATTGCGCCACAGGACCACGAGCACGAAACCTCGCGGAGTGATAGGTACAACGGTGATAAAATCAGTAAAAAAAGTCAATTTAAAAAACCTTACTTTTCTGTTCGGGAAAAAATTAAAGGTTGTGTTAAGCTTTGCCAAAAATGCAAGCGACCACGAAAAAACTTAACTATTTATAGCAATTTTAATCGTAAACAAACAATTAGAAACGTAAAATACTGAACAGACTGTTGTATTTTACAGACACAATCAACAATAAACGTCTTTCTGAACATAATTGAGTCGAATTGTTACAAATAAACAAATTTAAGGCTGTCAAAAACTCGTCTCAGTGAGTTCTGGAAGCCATTAGGGTGGCGATTAAGTCATTTCCAGCTGTTTGTAACAAAGCTCGGAGCCGAATTGAAAAGTTGAAAAGCAAAGTTTGCCGAAAATACAAATTAACAAATGGAAATCGTAAAAGCCATATGTTAGTGTTTAGGCTGAGTCACAGACTGACGATTAATAGGCTAAGGTTGCTATTTTTTATCAATTCTGGTCAGGATTGGTCAAAATCAGTCAGTAGTTACAGTGCATAAAACTTATCAAAACGCATAAATTATGCCAAAAATGGAGTACCCCCCGCGAGGAATATCAACTAGTACTCTAAAAAAGTGAAAGGCACATCGAAACACCCAGTTTGAGAAGTCTTCAAATCGAGTGGCACACGCGCGTCACTCGTTTAGCCTTGAGGCGCTTCTCCGCGCTAAGCTTGACCATGAAACGAGCAACTCCGAGGGGCGACGGCGAAGGATATGCGAGACATCGTTGACTCGTGGGGTCCGCGGGAAAGATGCAAGGAATGCGTTCCGGAAGACGCTTCTTCCTTCCGCTCCCGGCGGCGGCAAGCCCTTTTCCTTGGTGTTTTTTGTGCATCGGCGCCCGCTTGTCGAGGCTTCATCCACTTATGGCGCTCCAGGATCCCCGAGGGACTCGTAGCTCGTTGGGGGCAGACGGGATGAGAAGGCATATCAATCTTGGTCCATTCGAGGAGGGGGGCAAACTTTTGGTTGTTGATGTTGCCGAAGAGAGGGCAGCATTAAAATTCAAAGGACTGGATTGCGTGAGGAGGAACCTTAGGGGGCACTGCTTCATCTGATAATAAGAAAGATAGATATGGATAGCGTCGAAGGATGTGTGGATGCCGGAAAGCGTGGGAGGGGCGATTATGAACATAGGGATGGGCTAAGAGTTCAACGGTGACGATGGATAGAGATAAAGGGTGGCTATTTATGGGGTTTTAGAATGATATTTTTGCAATTTTAAAACGTTGTTTTGCAAAAAAGCAGTCAGTTTACATTTCAGTTTTGAACAGTGTTCAGCAATTTGTACTTACTGAAAATCGAACACACAATATGTAACTCGCACACCTCATTTGTACCATCAAAGTCATTCGCATGTGTGTGCGAATGTACCTACCTTTGTTAAAAATTCCATGTGTGCAAATAGGAACTTTGTTATTCAGAGGTACTGTAATTGCTTTGAAACAAAAACCTCAATTTATCAACTTGCATCAACAACCTTCATTTTTTCACCCAACAAATGCACCGAATTCGTACTCTCCCCTCAGAATCCGACCACCAATGCTCCTCCGAGATCGCCGGCCATGCATTGAGCGTGTAATCCTGTGGCGTTGACCATTGTCTGGCAAAGCCCGACGAGTCTAATCTCTTCGTCCTCATCTCGTCGATCGCATTGTCGACCCACAGGCCCGTTGGTTGCATCAGTACATCAGTCGTCGGTCAACGTGTTTGATCGCGCCTCGGGGCAAGCCTCAACGTGCGGAACGAGGAAATCCCGGTCCCGCGCGAGGCAGCGAGTCGAGCGGATTACGACCCTCACCCACGGTCGACTAACCAGCCACCAGCGGCCAGCCGTGGGCAAACTGACCACTGACACCGAAATGAAGGTTAGAGGCACCCACAAAACAGTGAAGGCGAATGTGATGGTGATGAGTCAGGTTCGTACGGACCTGCGTCGCCACGAGCTTCCTTCCCTCCCTCATTACCTAATGCTTTTTACGAGCGGACGAAGCACTTGAAAGTTTAGCGATGTTTGAAAACAGTTTAATCTTTAAAATGAATTTGGTTTTAGGGGGGGGGGGGGGGGGGGGGGAATTGATCTGTTTTTGATTTTATGTTAAAAATTTTAACCTCAGCTTCGTTTGTTCAAGATCTGGAGCAATAACCGTAACCCATATAGGTAACCAGGGGCCATTTGAAACAGTTAACCTTGAAACCGCACTTTTCCCCCACTTTTTACGTTTCAAACAGACGGGCAAAGGTTCTAATTCATGCCATGAAGAATCGTCGTCAGTGCCATCGTTGACGAAATGGTGCATGACACCTGCCCTTCAAGCACCTGGCTGACTGTACCCTTTTTGAGGCTACCGTTTTTGGTTGATGGCAGTTGTGGGGGTTCTAGGGTGTTATCTGAAGCTTATTTTGATTTTTTACTGAGGGGAAACAGAAGTTGGTTACGTTTTTGACTTGATTTTCCGTTCAAAAACGCCTCAAACCCATTTTTTTATATACAACTTTCATTTTCTTCAATCCGATGATCCACCCTCATACAAAGTTTCCACCAATTCATCCATCCAAATCCACCGCCATTGAAAAGGAAATCCAAGTAAAGTTCGCTCGATTACGTCTGTCTGTTTCATTCATTGTGCTGTGCTCAATGGCTTCTACACATACTGGAAGGGGGCAGAAGGAACAGTCACGCCGCTTCGGTTTTGTTTCCACCGTGACTCATTCGAATTGGCTGCAGTCTGTCGTCTTTGACCTGTCTTCCGCGCAGTTTCACTTGTCGCGTTCCATCGCCTGAGGGTGCTTCCGTGACTGACACACCGCCTCTGCCTCCTTCGAGGCTTTTGTCTTATTTCAAGCATCTAACTTCATCGGCGCGACGCCTTCCGCCGTGCACGGGTAGTTGATTCCGATGAGGAGAGGCGCCAACGACAATTATGCCCTCTGGCGACATGCTTGAGGGGTCGATCATCCTCATCCTGAACACTGACTGAGGGGGTGTACACGCGAATGACACGCGTCAGAGATCGGTTTCGACGGCTTTTTCATGCAATTAGACGATTTTGACTTGATTTTTGAATTGTAAACTTGATCAAAAGTTTCAAATCCACATAATATCGCCTTTTTCCCGATCCCACCTGTCTGAATACACATTAGTCCTCCGTCAGTCCGATTCAAAAGGTGTTGTTGTGAGATGTAGTTGCCCAAAAAAAAATCTTCAGGAGGTACTCATCGCTCGAGCTACCATAAACGATCGCACAATCGCATCCTTGACTTTGACGACCAACTCCAAATGCGAGGCGCGAGTCTTTGCTACTCTGGTTTCAAAGTTCATCGAAGTCCAAGGTGTCCTTATCCACACTCTTTCTAACCTTATGTCGTTGTTCTTATCAATATACTCTTATTACATCATTAAAACCTCAAATTTCTATAATGGCAAAAAACCTCTTAAAGTTCAAAAACCACCCTCCAGATGCCTCCATTTCCCTCCTCCGATCAAAAAAACAGGATGTCATCCCCAAAATCTGGCAAGACCGCCGACAACCATCTCCAGATGGATTCCGCTGACGTTCAGAGTCGTCAAAAAACAAACGAACTCATCTTTAAGACGATTTTGCCTTTCACAATATCCGGAATGTGATGCGAGTCTGCGAGTCCTTTTCAAAAATGGGAATGGAATCATTTTTCATTATTCGCATTTTTGGGTGTTGTTTCGCAGCTTTTTTTGTAACTGTAGATGCTGTCTTGAAATTTTGGATGGAATTTGACTTCAACTTTGAAACTTTCGTGTTGTATGATGCCTTTATGGGTCTGTCTCGTCTGGTGTGATGGAACACAAGTTTTAATTGTCGTTTTTTGACATTTGGAATTCTTTAGATACTTCTGTTGAGTGTAATTTTTAAGAGTTGTCGGTTCCGGGTCTGATTTTGAAATACACGTTTTGGTTCTGATTGATCTTGAAATTGGCGGACGTGGGCGTTGAATTGGTCTTTTTTCAAAATTATTTTGATTTTTTGCGCAAACGACTTATCGTTTTTGCTTAACTAATTGAAATTTCAATCCCAAAGTTTTCATTTTTTCAAAAAAAAAAACTACAAAAAACACACCAAATCTAACTTTAGCACCCATCTCGCGCACCCCTTTCCGTGTTTCCAGTCCGTTCAAGCTTCCCCAAATCGTGTTAACTGCCTCAAGGCAAAAAGGTAAAAGTCAACTGACCGCTGACACCCTTTGGACCTGAAACCTTTACCCTTACCCGACATTCCTTTGCTATCCTTTGCTTTGCTTTGGTCACTGAAGGGTGTTACTGCCCCTCAGGTCGTTGAGCCCACAAGTCGCCAACCAGCCGCCACCGGACAAGACAAGTCAATCAATCTGGGTTGTCGATCGGTGCAAGCCGAAGTCCAATTTGTTTTTTGTGGTCGTTCTGACCTTGAGGGGCGAGAAGTCGTGGGCGACTGGCTCGCGCAATAGGGGAAGACAGCCAGCGGCTGACAAAAGGTGATGCGCGCCGTCGGCCGTTACCGGTGACCGCAAAAGCGCGGCCGGATCTCGTCGCCTTTGGAGTTTCAGGGGGAGCGACCTTTACCTAAGGCGCTTACAATACAAGTCAGCAGAGAGGAGAGGGAAGGTAAAAAACTGAACTATAAACGGACAAATGATGGAACGGTGTCACTGGGATGGGTGGTTGGGGATTCTGAAGCGGATCCATTTGGAACTTTTGAGGTTTAAATTATAATATTTGTGCTTATCTTGTTCCCATTCTTACTTTTTATCGTTAAAAACTTAAATAAGTTCAAATCCCTTAAAACTTATTTTGTCAAAATCCCTCAAAACACCCCTCCAATCCCCTGAAATTAATGCCATCCATGTTTCCTTTGCCCCGTAAGTTGCCCCCAATGGCCTCCGAACATGCGCCATGCCATCCGACACCGTGGGGCTCGCCGGCATCGCCCATCGCGTCCGATGTCACCGACCAGCTATGCCCATTGAAGTGAGTGTCCTGTGGCGTCGCAGAGTTCACTCTCGAAGCCAGCTTTCTCAAAGCTTGCGCGCTCCCCGAGCCCATGTTTAACCAATACCAGCCTCCAACTACCGCACCCCATTCCAAACACTGACCACTGGTCCAATGCTTTGTGAAACCTCGCAACCTAGCACGGAAACATGCCTCAAAACACGTAAACGGATCACGCTCCTTCTTTTCCGGAAGCTCAAGCTTGCAAAACCCTGCGAACCCGACCCCTCTTCCAATTATTACAAACTTTTTTCACCCCTTTTAATTGCAACTGTATAAAAACATCCTCTTTTTCAATACCCATATCCATGTCCACGTCCACGCGCTACCCCTGGGCCATGGCTATGAATAGCAAGCAAGCTAGACGAAACTTCACCCCTCCATCTATAAAAAGCTTCATTTTACATAGTCAGTTTCAAATACCCCCTCAAGCTCGCCGAATTTAGTCATCTTTCCATCGCTCAAGGTCAAAAACCACCTCATTCATCGCGCCCATGAATGGAAACGTTTCAACGACGACTTCCGTGATGCCCGAGGGTTCTGGTCGCTCCGCCCAGTTTTGTTTTCTCGATCATCAAAAACACTACCTTTTATACTTTACTTTGAAAACTCGTTCCACGGGGGCTGATGGTTTTCATCTGTGCGCAGATGCATCGTGGAATGGTCCAATTTGGAACAATTCGGTATTACTCATACCGATGGGGCGAGTAGGCACTGACACTGGAGTTAGTTACTCACGTTTTAGGGGTTGTTTATTGGGCGTTTTCGGTTGGTATGTGCAGTTTTGTATGGCTTTTTTGCAGAATTGGGATGTTTGAGGGGATTGTTTTTGGGTTTTTGATAGATTTGAGGGTGATTTGAGGTAGTTTTGTGTTGAAATGGGAGTTAATTGGTGGGTGGGGAGTGATTTGGGGTGTTTATTGATGAGTTTTGTGATGTTTAAAAGGGCATAGGGGGATTGGATGTGTTGATTTTGGGTTTGTTTTTGTTGTTTTTGCTTTGTTTTGCACTGTTTCTGACGCACTACGTATCCAGAGGTAATTTTTTCATAAATCCATCAGTTCAACCTTCCAAAATCTCATGTTTTCTCACGTTTCGCACCCAAAGTCCACGCTTTTCCCAGTTAATCACCCCTATCGGAGCTTTGATCGCCTAATATAAAAAAGGCTGACCCCGAATCAATCGCATTATACTATTCCCCCCGCCTGAAACGGCTAATATCATCCCTTCGAGCCCCCAATCGCCGACTATGACTCATCCTTTATCCCAGCCAGCCAGCCAAGTTTACGGCTTAATCTCACATCAGTTCAGTCCAGCCTAGCCTGCAAGGACAAATGATGCATCATCAACACCCTGAGGGGTTCCAAAATCACGGGATTTAGGCGCAAGCATGGCTTGACGCATCAAATAGGCTTGGATATCGCATCAAACAACAATAGTTTTTATGTCGATTGCGACCACGGCCAACATGTTGGTTGGTTCAAGTTGGCCTCGGGATGTACCTATTGGTATTTTCAAAGACTAGAAAAACGTGTGCCGAACAGACATAAAATCAAATCAAGGGCAGAACGGAGTATGGTGGAGGCAAGATAAAAGGGATTTGCGGAGCCATCCATCAGGGCCATTGGGACATTAGTTGGATTGGGCTGTCTGATAGAGATGGGATGGGTGTGCCCTGAGGCTGTAAAGGTGACCAGTGGATCAATTAGGGTTGATTGGGATAGCATTTTTGGGTGTTTTAGTGGGCTTGATCGGGGTTTGATCTGTTTTTTTGCAACAAAAATGTTGATTACCAATCCTTTCCCCTCGTTTTCACCGCATTTTAAAGCTATATAGCCCTAATTTTCTTTGCAAATTCAATCAAAACTCGCGGCTTCAACCCAACCTAGCTTATATGGCAACCCCAAGCCCCTTCCAACCCAAAAAGGACAACTTCCAGTCACCCAAAAGACAAAAGCCCCCTTCACAAAAGCCTTCTCGCATCTTTCCTTCGTATGTAGTGTCCGTTCATCCGATCGACTTATCCTCGGATCAACGCCTCCCCTCCATCGTTGCTTCGAACCACTGTTGCGCAGATCGGCGATAACTTTGTCGTCGTCGTCAACGTCGATGATTACGCCATTTCGCGGTCCCTGATGCGATCACTGTAATCGGGGCGAAGGTCCCATGTTGGTGAAATTCTGTTTTTTAACCCCCAACACAAGTAATCCACGATCAACGACGAGATTGTGCACGTCGACAATGTCGACATCGACGTAAAATAGGACTTTTCCCACACGTATATTTCATCTTTAAATCCCCCTCCCCAGCGGCGACCCCCTGTCGCCAGCACGTCTCATCAAATCTCCGAGTGTTTTTTTTCGCTTGATGGCAACCAATCCACATGCGATCAATGCCGCTGCCGCCGTGATTGCACATGACAGTGACAGCTAATGTTAGAAGAAACAGCATTGACTTTTGAAGTGTTCATGTTCAAAAGTGAAATTAAAAGAGATTTAATCGGGGTTTTAATCGTTTTAATTTAATTCAAATGTGATAATGGCTGTTTTTTTTGTTGATTCTGTTCGACAATGGGTGCACCCTTTAATTGATTTCACCCAGATTGAGCTCATCTAAATTAATCAATCAATCAAGTTGTCGAAGAACAAACTGGAATTGGTTCACAGCCTTTTTGAAACGCGTATTTGTTCATTTCTGATTGTTTCTAGGTTTGAAATGACGAATTTGGGGTTGAAAAAGTTTTTTATTTTTGTGATGTATTGACATTTTGTATACTTTTGTTGCCGCACCGGATAGTTTCAACTTTTTACGCACATTACCTATTTCAAATTTTATTAATTTTTCTGTTTATAGTTTTTTAAAAATCATTTTTCCCAACCTTTGCTCTCGCCCGTGTAAACTATCCCTCATATCCGCCAAAGTGTCTTCAACTATGTCGTTCTTGAATGACACCCCTCTGCAAGCATGCCAGGAATGTCTATAAAGTCAAAGCTAGCGATGTTTGAACAGACTTACCGCATGGCATAAAGCACGAGTTGACATTGTTATTGTTGCCATTTGCCATCGATGACATCCCATCCATAACCTTTCGACTTATGAACCTTGTAATTTGAGGCGGAGCTACCAAGCAGCTGCAAAACAAACAAATGACTGACTGAAATCAGGTGTTTTGTGGGATGCCCTGCGGCGATGGGCATGGATTTCGGGGGTGATTCATTTGGGGTGTGTTTTGATTTGGGGGGTTGATGTAGGTTTGGTCTGATGACGGCAATCACTTCTATTATTCTTTTTAGTTTAAACAATTGTTTCTTTTCTTTTAAATTTAATTTTGTAAAAGTTAAAGTCGAACCGTGCGTGAACTCCATCCCCAAAAATGTTAACTTGCGTTACAAAGCAACCGTTAATTTCAGTTCAAACTTTCACAAACCCCACATCCGCGTTCAGATGACGCATCGTTCGCGTCGTCGACCGTTGATACCGCTTCTAGCGGTGGCACTGCTCATCGCTTCATGCCAGCTTGCCTTCACTCAAGAAAGTACACCACTTCCAAGTGCAGATGCCCTCCCATCTGGGTCCACATTGGCACCCGCCGCCAGTCTTGGTGATTCTGAAGTTTCTAAGCCTGCTGTACCGTCAGATTTGCCCCCAGCACCGGTGGAAGATTCCAATGGTGAGGTTCCGCCCGTGCCATCTCCCGACGATGGTGAAGCCCCTGTCGCGCTAGGAACGGCCGAACCACCGATTCCAATCGATCCTGAACCGATTCCGTCGACAACTGCGGCACCGGAGAAGCATTAGTAAGCCAAAATTTTGTTCTTCCAAGCTAATAGAACCTCTTTCAGCCCCGGAACCTACCTCGTCGTCGCTCCCAATGTCGTCCGCCCTGGCCTACCTTACGCAGTCAGCGTTAACATTCTCAAATCCCAGGAAACCGACCACATTATTCGCGTTGAAGTTCGATCAAAATCGAATGAAACCATCGGCGCTCGAGTCGTCAACAATGTCCGTGCCGGTGTGCCACAGACCATTGAAATCGCCAATCTGTCCCCAGAATCACTCGTCGCCGGCGATTCTCACAAAGTCTACGTTCGTTGCGAGACAATTTCCAGCCGTGTGCTCTTCGAAGACGAGAAACCCATCACCTTCTCCCAGAAATCGCTTTCCATCTTCGTCCAAACCGATAAAGCCATCTACAAGCCAGGCGCCGTCGTCAACTACCGTGCTATTGTCGTGAATCCGAACCTGACCCCCTATGGCGACGTTATCAATGTCGAAATCCGCGACCCTAACCAAAATGTCATTTCTCAATTCATCGAGCAAGGTTTGACAAAGGGTGTCTTCACAAGCCAGCTCCAACTGGCTTCTGAACCCCCACTCGGCGACTGGAAACTCGTCGTAACGACTAAATCTGGCATCAAATTCGAAAAGACATTCACCGTCGACAAATACGTCTTGCCAAAGTTCGACGTATCCATCAAAACGCCTTCCTTCATCACGATCACCGACGATTTGAGCGTTCTCATCGACGCTAAATACACGTATGGCAAGGGCGTCGCCGGAAAAGCTACAGTAACCCTAGAACTGCCGTTCCACCGTTGGCATCCGTTTTCGCGCACGATTGTGACAAATGACGATGGATCTACTGCTCCGGTGGAAACAGAATCCCAGATTGAGCGAACAGTAAAACTAAACAACCTGGGAGAAGCCCTCGTCGTCTTTACGAATGAAGAACTCAAAAAACACAAGCTCATCATGGACTATGGTGGCTCAACCATCCGAATCGTCGCCACAGTGACAGAAGATTTGACCGACATCCAACGCAATGGCACCACCCAAATCGTTGCCTATCGCCATGACGTCAAGCTCCAAGTCGAAAAGCAGGGCGATACCTTCAAGCCCGGTCTCAGCTACAATGTCGTCGTAGCCCTCAAACAAATGGATGACACTCCCGTCAAGGCTACAGTCCCTCGACGTGTCCAAGTCACAACATTCTACAACTACCCCTATGATGAATCCAACCCAGGCCAGCACGAAGACAAAGTCGTCAAAATTATCGATCTCGACGCCCATGGCACAGCCTTCCTGACGCTCTCGCCGCCGTTGAATTGCACTTCTGCCCGTGTTGAAGCCCACTATGACCGATCTGGCAAAGACAACTTCCTCGGAGGCGACTTCCCATGGACAAGCCTTTACGTTGATGCCTCCAAATCGCCTTCCAATTCGTATTTGCAACTTCTCGCCGACAATGAAGGTGTTGTCGAAGCTGGCAAGACCCTCAGTTTTTCCGTCAAATCGACTGAATCGCTTTCTGTTTTGACGTATCAAGTCGTTTCCCGAGGCAGTGTGGTTCTCAGCCAGGAAATCCCCGTCAATGGGGATCTCGCAACGGTCACCTTCACGGCTACCAATGAAATGGCACCTAAATCGAGGCTTGTCGTATATGCTATTCGCACTTCGAACAAAGAAATTTTGGTTGATGCTATTGATTTCAAGGTCAATGGGCTGTTTAGAAATGATGTAAGCTATTTTTGAACATCAAATTTACGAAGAAGAAATAATCCTCGATTTTATGACATGTACCGTTTCAGGTCGCTCTAACCGTCGACAAAACCTCCGTTGAACCCGGCACCCCAGTCAAGTTCAATGTCCGTGCTGATCCCGATTCCCTTGTTGGTCTGTTGGCTGTTGATCAGAGCGTTTTGTTGCTCAAATCCGGCAATGACATTACTCGTGAAATGGTACGACCAATATTTACCACTTTTTTGAACTTTTTAAATGAAAGTTTGTTATTTAGATTGAACAAGACGTCGAAGAGTACGAAACCGGTGCCGGCCGTGGTGCCCGTCGCTGGGAAGGTGTCGTCTTCCGTCGAAAGCGCTCCATCTGGCACCCGTGGTGGCAGATTGGAGGCAAGGACGCTAATAGCATCTTTGAGGTTTGCCAATTTTGTTTATTTTTAGGATTCTCGCTGATAATGATGTTGTAGAACGCCGGCCTAGTAGTCCTAACCGACGCCTACCTCTTCACTGAACCGGAACCCATCGGTAAGTCTTTATTATCGTAATTCACGCCACCCACCGCCAAACTATGTCCGCGTCCAAACAATAACCCTGTCCCGTCCGACTAAACGTAAAGATTGCGGTAACCGCCTACTCACATTTTGTAACTTAACAAAAAAACCTATAACAAACCCTAAAAACGGGCCCAAACCACCACAAAACCCAAACGCAAACCCACGCTTTGTTTCTAGCAGTTCTACGTATGAGTGCCGCTGCAGGAGGTCGTCTAGCCATGCCTGATGTTGCGTTCTTCAACTCGGCCGCCGTCGATGCTAAAGCTCCAGAATCCGCTGAAGGTTCCATCGCGCCAGCGAAGCTGCGGACAGAATTTCCGGAAACATGGATCTGGACCGACAACAATTTAACCACAGAGTTTGTGCTTTTACTTTTATTTCGTTTTTATGCGTGCTTATCGATCGATCAACAATAGCGCAAGCTAGTAAGCTTTTGAACGCCAGCGTAGCCTTCTGTAATCACACTAATGTCAATGTTATTTGCAATTAGCTATCAATGTCTTGTCCGTCCAATCTTGGGGTTTAGCACACTTGCACCATTTCCGTTTTTTTAGTTCTAAGAATGGCAACCTTAGACACCGTCCAATTCTCCCCTCCAGCAGCGCCGAATGTTGATACCGAAGTCAGTGCAGCTCCATCGAAGACGATTGCGACGAGAAAGGACTTCCCCGAAACATGGATTTGGGAGCTGCTTCGAACCAGTGCCACTGAGTAAGATGAATTCGATGTTTTTCGGGGTTATGATTTGTCTTTTCACTTTTTTGATTACTGTAGAAGTACTGTAGAAGTTTGAATTTGTCATTGTCACTATCTGTTCTTGTATTCCGTCCCTCTACCCTATACCAAAGCAGTGATTTTGCTTTTAGTAGCCATCCAATTGCGCAAGTTTAACCGCGTAGCTCTAACCAGCGGCAATGTCCAAACGACGACCGAAGCCATTGCGGAGCTCGTTAGTGGCAGTGTGGGGTCACGGACGAGGAAGGACTTTCCAGAGACGTGGACCTGGGAGACGTTGACAGTACCAAGGTCAGAAGTGTGTCAACTTTACACGTATTAGATTAGATTTTGCCGTGACTGTCCGTCTTTGCACTGTCAACCGTCTCTGTCACTCCTAATTTCCCTGATTTTGACAGTGTTCCATTCTTTTTGAAGCCGAATTTTAGCCATGAGTCAGGTCATGGATTGGGGCCTCGCAGGCATTCCCACTGACGGTGCCGGCCTCGTGGCTGCTGACGAGGCATTCGTCGAGAAGTCATCAGTAATTTCGACAAAGCTGCGATCTGATTTCCCGGAAACATGGCTCTTCATCGAGGATATTTGCAGGTTTTTAATGGGGATCATAGCCAACTTACATTACACTAGCCATTTAGTTACAGTAGTCCGTTGTATCGATCGATAGTGTCATTGTTAATCGATAATCAATCAATAAGGTAGCTAATTGTTGTTTTTCAGTCACAGCGGCGAGATCTCCTTCGAAGCCAAAGCCCCGGATACCATTACCAGCTGGGTCGCATCCGCCTTCGCGATCAATGACAACAGCGGCCTTGGCGTCGCGCCCGCCACGGCCAAGCTGAAGGTCTTCCGGCCCTTCTTCGTTCGATTGAATTTGCCATATGCGGTTAAACGCGGTGAAAAGTTTGCACTGCAAGTGCTGGTCTTCAACTACATGGCCAATGAGCAGGATGTTACCGTCATGCTGAAGCATAATGAGGACTCTGGGTTCGCGTTCTTGCAGAAGGATGGAAATGTCAAGAAAACGTAAGCTACCTTCAACAATATGAAGTACAGTAACCCTAATAAGCTAATATTTAGAAAACAAGACAAAAACTACAACACCCGCCTGGTCTCCGTCCCCGGTGGCGTCTCCAAGGCCGTCTACTTCCCGATCGTGCCCACCAAAGTCGGCAGCATCAAGCTCCATGTCGTTGCCCAAGGCGGTCAAGCCGGTGATGCCGTCGAAATCCCGCTCCGTGTCGAGCCAGAGGGTTACCGCGTCGATCGCAATGTTCCCATCGTTTTTGACCTGTCTGCCCCCGCTTCGGATTCTGACGCCGCTGAACCCGTCTCAGTCGCCCACGAACGCACCGTCGCCCTTCAATTCCCGAATGACGTCGTCGAAGACAGTCGATATGCGCGTGTTGACGTAATCGGTGACATCATGGGCCCAGTTTTGTCCAACATTGAGAATCTCGTCCAGATGCCATCAGGCTGTGGCGAGCAGAACATGCTCAACTTTGTTCCGAATATTGTCGTCCTTCAATACCTCAAGGCTACGAAGCGTGCTTCGGCGACCTTGGAAAGCAAAGCTATCAAGTACATGGAATCTGGCTATCAGCGGGAATTGACCTACAAGCGTGAAGACCATTCCTTCTCTGCATTCGGTCAATCCGACAGCCATGGATCGACTTGGTTGTCTGCTTTCGTCGCAAAATCGTTCAAACAGGCTGCGCTCTTCATTTTTGTCGACGAAGCAGTCCTGGAGAACACGATCGCCTTCCTGAACTCCCAACAATTGCCTTCCACCGGCGCATTTGCCGAGAAAGGCGAAGTCCATCACAAAGACATGCAAGGCGGCTCTCGCGATGGCGGTTTCGCTCTCACTGCCTATGTTGTCGTAGCTATGCTTGAAAACGGTGTCACTAACGTCAAGGCTGTCGAATATCTCGAAAACAATCTGAGCAGTGTCAGCGATGACCCGTATGCCCTCGCCGTCACGGCCTATGCCCTCCAACTGGCTGAAAGCCCGAAAGCCGCTGAAGCCCTGGCACTTCTGGAGGAACACACCATCACAGAAGCCGATGGATCTATGCACTGGTCATCGTCGACGACCGGCAATGTATCCCGACCGGCGGCATCAAGCTCTGTGAACGATATTACGTATTTCTACCAGCCACCACCAGCCGATGTTGAAATGACTTCCTATGCCCTTCTGACTTACATGCTCAACAATGCCACCGAAAAGGGGCTTCCTATCGTTCGCTGGCTCAGCGCTCAACGCAACGCTAATGGCGGCTTCTCTAGCACTCAGGATACTGTAATGGCTCTGCAAGCATTGGGAGCCTATGCCGAGCAAGCTTACTCTGATGACTTGGATTTGGTTGTTAGTGTTGATGCTGGTGAAAGTGGTCAGCACAACTTCAGTGTTACACCGGCTAACAGCATTGTTTTGCAGTCTTTTGAGGTTTGTTTGCCATCCCTCTGTATACCGTGTATTGATGTTGAAACTTTTTACCAAATTTAAACGGTTCAAATTGACCTAAAATTCAAAATTTTGTTTAAAAACTAACGAAAAAATCTACTTTCCAGATCCCCGACGTCAACGCCCCCATCAAGGTAACCGCCACCGGCAAGGGTATCGCCTTCGTCCAGGTCCAATACGCCTACTACCGTCAATCTATGCGTGACGATGCTCCCTTCTTTTGCACCAAAGACCTCAAGGAACAGAAATCCGGCAATCGCATGGAACTCAACCTCTGCTGCAACTACACCGCCACCGGCAATTACGCCCGATCGAACATGGCCGTCGCTCAGGTTGATACGCTCAGTGGCTACCAATTCGATAACGAAGACCTCGATAAGCTGACTGGCATCGATGACCTCCAAAGGGTCGAATTGGATCGGGAAGACACTAGGATGAACATCTATTTCAATGCTGTAAGTTTTGACGCTATTTAGACCAAATTTTAACGAAACGCCTTCAGCTCGACGAAAACCCGATCTGTCTATCCCTCTACTCCAACGCCGCCTACCAAATCGCAGACCAGAAGCCCGCCAACATCCGCGTTTTCGATTACTACGACCCCGAACAGCAGATGAAGATGTCCTATTCCGCTCGACAGACCCGAAGCCTCGCCGAAACATGTCCCGATTGCTGGCCCGAGGTCGAAACCGAGGACAACGCGCCGTCAGCGCCGACGGCCGGCTCCAATGGCCGTGTCCGGGCCTCGACAAACCGTGCCGCCACCCCGGCTCCGACATGTAAGTCGATGCTGATCCTGTCCATGGTGATGTCCGCCGTCCTTGCCAGAGTCTTTGCGTAATCTCGTGCCATTCGGGCCATAGACAAATCGTCGAAAACCCATGTCTCATGTCCATTGTCCTGTTTTCAACAAAACATTCGGATAACCTTATCTACGTTAAACATTTCTCTCCCAATTCCACTTACGTGTCAAAACTTTATATTAAAATTGAAATTCTAATTCTATGAATTGATTCTAAAACTGTAAATGTAAATTGTATGAAACGGCATTTTGAGAGCCGTTTCATGTCTTGCGTCCATCCCGCGTGGTGTCTACCGTATGCTTTTGTTTAATTGTAAGTCAAAATGGCACTACAGAGTGCCAGATCGTCCATGTACTTATACGTTTTAACATTTTTTAAATTAACAGTTTTCAACTTTGAACAAACTTGCATATTTCAAATCGTATTAGCAAAGATTATTGAATAAACGAAACTAATAAATGTTGGTTGAGTAAATGTGAAGTAAATTGTGTGAATTCGAAAAAAATAAGTGGAATAATTAAAAATTTCAGAAATTAAAACCGCCTTCTACGCTATCTAATTCCGTTATTTTTATGATGGCCAAAACGAGTCACTCTTATATGTCATCGCTTTCTTGATTGATTTATTTGTTTTAATCGTTGGTTATGATAATAAAAAGATTGTAAACGAAAATGAGACTGATATTGAGATTTTTTGACTCGAAACAAAAACAAGAAATGTTTGAAAGTAAAAATTTTGCACTTTTGACCCGTTATTCTAAAATTTTGAGTTAAAAATTTACTCAGGGAGTGTTTCCCGACAAGTTGTAAACATATGCAAATGAACCTCACATGAATAAGCAAGAAAATAATAAAAAAAGTCGATAATTCGACAATTTTCAACAACCTCAACCTTGCACAACCCCAACCTCGCACGCACTCTGCACTCTTTTTCGTGCCGAGAGTGCACCCGTCATTTTGATGATTTTGTGCAAGTGGACGACGACCATTCCCCGCCTCCGGCTTTGGCTCGCTTTATCCCACGAATCCTCCTCACTTTGCCATCTTTAGACATTAGACACTGATTCCCCCCTTTTCAGACGATCATCCGTAACAATGAGCGAAAGGAAGGCTGGTACCCCCGCTCCGGGCGCGAAGCAGGAGAAGATGGAGGTTGATGAGGAGGTTTGTTGATTGTTATTCTTTTCAAATCCCTTCAGTTTCGAAAGTTTGTGTTCAGATCGTCCTCGATGACCATGTCCTCCGCATGCCCGCTGAAGACATTAAGCAACATACGCAACTGATCGAGAATGAAATCCGTATCATGCGTTCCGAGGTCCAGCGCATCAATCACAATGTGCAAGCGCTCAAGGAGAAGATCAAGGATAACACCGAGCGCATCAAGGTTGGATTTAAAATGGCTTGGATTGTGTTAAATTGAGGTGTTTCAGGTGAACAAGACCCTGCCCTACCTCGTGTCCAATGTCGTCGAACTTCTCGAGTTGGAGGAGCTCCAGGAAGAGGAAGGCGCCAATGTCGATCTCGATGCCCACAAGACCCAATGCGCCGTCATCAAGACGTCGACCCGAGCGACCTACTTCTTACCGGTAGTTGGTCTTGTCGATCCGACTGAGTTGAAGCCTGGGGATCTCGTTGGTGTTAATAAGGTAAGCTTTTGGACTTTTTCGAAGATTGTTATATATTTTTATATATAATTTCCCCTTCCAGGACTCCTACCTCGTCCTCGAGAAGCTCCCAGCCGAATATGACTCCCGCGTCAAAGCTATGGAGGTCGATGAACGCCCGTCCGAACAGTACTCCGACATTGGTGGTTGTGACAAGCAGATCCAGGAACTCATCGAAGCCATCGTGTTGCCCATGACCCACAAGGACCGATTCATCAACCTGGGCATCCACCCACCGAAGGGTGTCCTCATGTACGGCCCTCCCGGTACCGGTAAGACCATGCTTGCCCGAGCCGTCGCAGCCCAGACAAAATCAACTTTCCTCAAATTGGCCGGCCCCCAACTCGTTCAAATGTTCATCGGTGATGGTGCCAAGCTCGTCCGTGATGCCTTCGCACTCGCCAAGGAAAAGGCGCCCGCGATCATCTTCATCGATGAATTGGATGCCATCGGAACCAAGCGTTTTGACTCCGAGAAAGCCGGTGATCGCGAAGTCCAACGCACCATGTTGGAGCTCCTGAACCAGTTGGACGGTTTCCAGCCCAATGACGACATCAAGGTTATCGCGGCGACGAACCGAGTCGATGTGTTGGATCCTGCTTTGTTGCGTAGTGGTCGTCTGGATCGTAAGATTGAGCTGCCGCATCCGACGGAAGAGGCTCGTGGCCGTATCATGCAGATTCATTCCCGTAAAATGAATGTCCAGTAAGTTTAGCTATCCTTTTTTGTTTAATTTTGCTTCATGATGACTGTTTCCAGCAAAGACGTCAATTTCGATGAACTCGCTCGCTGCACCGACGACTTTAACGGCGCCCAATGCAAAGCTGTCTGCGTCGAATCGGGTATGATTGCGCTGCGTCGTGATGCCATCGAGGTGACCCACGAAGACTTTATGGACGCCATTCTCGAGGTCCAGGCCAAGAAGAAGACCAGTCTTAACTATTATGCCTAATTCCGACCCTTTTTGTGCCCATTTTTCGCTGATATCGCCCTCAATTCCTTGTAAACTGAAACATTTTGTGTTAATGTCAACTGGACTAATTAAATTATTGAAACTTATCCCCTTTGTGTTTTTTGAAATGTAGAGAAGGATTGGCGTCGCTCGGTGGCATCTGCCGGATTGAACGTATTTCGAGGAATCGAGCGTTTTTTTGAATTTGCATGATGCATCGATCGGTTTTAGGCGAGATTCCGCGGCGATCTTTAAACAGAGCCGTCGCACGACCGGATTCCGGAAGGCGCGACTGGCACCCCGTGTTTTGAGAAGGACTTTTAAGGCTGAAACATGTCGATGTCCTGGGAGCCCGTGCGACAGGGTCGTGTCATCGACTGCATCAAGCATGGCGGCGATTATGAAGTTTGCCGGCAGCTGCAGCTCAAACAGCCCAACGCCAAGGAGCTTAACGTCATTGAGTGGGACCACATGAACTTGAAGATGTTTTATCCGATGGCGTTGACCAGGTAGGGTTCAAATTGAGCGAGATAATAGACGGTAAAAGCGTCGCCGTCGGCAATGCGCTAACCTACCCCTCCCCTTGGCATTGTGTCCCCACTGCCAGAAACCCCCGCGGCCGCCTGCTTGCATCACACTTCCCGCTGATCGACGGCCCCTTATCGTTCCCGACTACAATTTCACTTCCCTGATCAACCTTATTTACCCTCTTTTCCAGTACCTGGACCGTCCGAACCGTGCTCTACCCCTTGGCCGTTCTTCGTGCGCGCCTTCAACTTCAAAAGCAGTCAACAGTCTATCGGAGCACGTGGCACGCGTTCACCAACATCGCCAAGTACGAAGGCGTCCGTGGCTTGTATCGCGTCAGTTTCAATCAACCCATCCCCAAAACCCCAGTCAGATTAAAGAACGCTCAAATTTCAGGGTTTCTGGGTGACCGTCCCGCAGATTGGCACCTCCTTCATCTATTCGACCGTCTATGAGAAGCTGCGCGCCATCCTCCAGTACGACTATGGCTACCACAGCGTCGCGGGGATCTCCTCGATCGCCGGAGGAACGGCGAGTTTCTGTTCGCAGGTCATCTTCGTTCCGACCGACATCATCGCCCAACACATGATGATCTACAATTACGCGGACAAGTTTGTTACTGGCTCGGATAAGCGAATTCTCGAATATTTGCGTCGCACAGAGGGTCAGGGAACGCTTGGACTTCGTGTTGTGAAGGCGATTTATCATTGTGATGGTCTGCCTGGGTTTTATCGGTGAGTCTAACCTTTATTTATGCAATCCTGACTAAAATTATATATAATTCAGCGCATTCTGGGCATCCTCCCTCGTCTACGCTCCATCCTGCTTCGTCTTCTGGCCAGCGTACTACTACATCCAAGACATGTTGAAATACGTCACCCATCAAAAGTACCTGCTCCTCGATCAAGCCATCGCCGCAACCCTTGGCGGTGCCGCTTCCACGATCGCGACAAACCCGATGGAAGTGTTCCGTATCCGCCTCCAAGTCCAACGCGGCAACTACCGAGAAACCGCCGAGCGTCTCATCCGCAATGAAGGATGGACCATCTTCACGAAGGGCCTACCACCACGTCTGATCTCCAATTCGATCTATTCCGGCATTGTCATGGTCGGCTATGAAGTCGTAAAACGCTTCTGCGTCCTTCCGGAGTACAAGAGTGCCGTCAAGTGGTGATCTTGCTGCCTTCCAATTAGGTTTTTATGTACAGTTGTCTTTCTTTCGACTTTTCTGGCATTGAAAGTGCTTTTTCCAATCCCAAATATGCATTTGCTAGTCTATTTTGCTTTACTTCCTCCATTTTACTGACCCAGATTGAGGTTTCTAATAACCAAACTAACCTGCGAGCTTACAAGATTGAAATAAAGGTTTTATTTTGATGCTGTTTTATGTTTGAATTTAGTTGTCGTTGAATTTCGACTGATTACTTTGATTTCATTTTTGGGAAATGCAAATATTTAAGCTTTGATTTAAAGCCGCCTGATGGACCCTGACAACTTCTTATCGCTTCGTTAAGCTGACACACTGATTTTCCATCATCCGAAAATGACTTCCTCCGACACAGACCTCGATATTGAGGTCGGTAATGTGAGTTTAACCTTCTTTTGTGTCTTTTTAAGTGAATCTTGGCCTTGTAGAAACTACACATCATCGAATGGGAACACTTGAATCTCTGGAAGTTCTACCCGATGGCTCTGACCAGCAGTTGGTCCGTTCGATGCCTAATGTACCCGATGTCCGTCGTGAAATCGCGTCTGGCCCTGCAGAAACAGAACAACGTGTATCGTGGCATGCGGCATGCTTTCGTCGATATTATCCGAAAAGAAGGCTTCACGGCCCTGTATCGCGGGTTCTGGGTGACACTGCCACAGTTGAGCGGGTCGTTTATCTACTCCACGGCTTATGAGGGCCTGAGAAACGTGCTTCGTCGACATGGTGGGATAGATTCTGCTCCGATAGTGTCGGCATTGGCTGGCGGAGCTGCTTCATCGACGACACAGCTGATTTTTGTGCCGACTGACATCGTCGCACAGTACATGATGGTCTACAACAATCCGTCAAACTTCACTGGCGGCACGCAGAAGATGAGTGTTGTTGAAGTGTTGAAACATGATGGCCTAGAGAAGCGATGGACACTGGGATTGAGGGTGATACGAGCGATTTATAAGGTCGATGGGATTCTTGGCTTTTATCGGTGAGCATTTCTTTTCAGTTTTAATGGCTAAAAAGTACCTTTCAGAGGCTTCTTTTCCTCCGTCCTCCTGTACATCCCTTCCTCCATGGTCTTCTGGTCAACCTACTACAACGTCCTCGGCGTCCTCACTGCCATAACCGCCGATTTCTCCCACTCTGAAGGCGCGCCCAGATCCCCGTCGCCCAACGCCGATGGCAATCTCCTCAAACTGCAAGCCCTAAGTGGTGGAATCGGCGGTGTCTTCGCTGCCATCTGTACAAATCCACTCGAAGTCCTGCGTATCCGAATCCAAGTCCATCGCACCGGCTACGTCGAAACCTTCCGTCGCCTCTGGGTCTACGAAGGCACTCGTGTCTTTACGAAAGGTCTCGCCCCACGAATGATCAGCAACGGGGTCTACTCGTTCCTCATCATGCTTGGGTATGAAACAGTGAAACGAGCATGCGTGTTACCCGAGTATCGTGAGTCCATAGTCTGGTAGAGTTTGTAGCCGTGATTCTAAGCAACAGCAGCAGCGAGTATTGCATGCGTTTATGCAGTATTTTCTGGTCGTCAACTTTTTGTCAAATAACACCCTTTTTGAACGGTCTTTCTTACAGTCATTTCTTTTTTCATAGTGACGCGGTCACGAAGTTGTATAGGACCGGATTAACTTTGGTTTATTCTGTCGATTCTGAGGCTCTCATTTGACGAGGGAAAGCTCACCTTTGCCACCGTGCAGACAGTCAGGAAGAATTTTGGAAGGTTTTTAGATTGTAAAAATGTCATTTTGCAAAGGTAGAAATAATAAAGAGCTAATTTATATTGAAGTACTTGTTGATAACATTGGTTTTTTGACCAAAAATGTATCTCTGGTTTTGAATTTGTGGATTTTTGTTCAAAAAAATTAGTTTAGATGGCGACATCTGGCCGATTTGCACGCGTCCAGCAATGGTTGCAGTTCCATCGCCAGTGGCATGTCGTCGATGCTACCCATCAGGTTTGATTGAAATCGCTTCTGGGCCTAGAGTAATTTCATTGCTTCAGGACGTCTACAAACTCGGTCAAAAAGTCGCCGACAACCTTTCCGGCCGTGCCAAACCCATCTACCACCCTGAAACCGATTGCGGCGACCATGTCGTCGTCTACAACTGTGCCGATGTCGCGATGAAGGCCTTCGACTGGAAGCACGTCCGATACCTGTTCAACAAGGAGTACCCCCAATCGAAGAACCACATCCCAGCCTATGAGATCCACGAATACGACCCATGTCGTGTCATGTTCATGGCGACCTATTCCGCTCTGGGTAATAGCCTGCTTCGTCGGACGCACATTATGCGGCTCCATTTGTTCGCGGATGACGATATCCCGGAGCGTATTCGGTCGAATCTGGGCAAACAGATGGAGCTGATCCAGCCCGTGCCACGGAAGTCGACAGAATACACCGCCGAAGAGCGAGCAAACTTCCCGAGGCTGGTCCAACGCACTGAGCGACACTTGCTGGATTGGGAGAAGCCGGTCGAGATGCCCACCTACGTCCGTGATCCTCGTATCAAGAAGAAGAAATGATCTGTCACATTTTGTTTGTTGATTGTTTTAGACATTTTAGTTTGTTTTTGCTGTGTTAGGCGCGATTGAAGTTGGAAGTTTAATGAATTTTGTGACTTGAAACTTGTCTATTTTGAATACAGGTCGACTCTGCCATTGTATCTTATCCCCTGATTACTGTATTTGGTATACTGTAGCCATTTTACAGTCATGCTTGCCCGGGTTCTCAGACCAAATGCCCTACGGGTACTGTACCCCCAGTGCCGAGCCTTCTCCGGCCCAGTTTCCGGAAACGGCTCCTACGACCACGTCGCCGATGAAACCCTGGAGCATCTCTACGACTACCTCGATCAGTTGCCAGACTTCTTGACCAACCCGCCGCCCGATTACGATGTCAACTATGCCATGGGCGTCCTGACGACTCGGATTAGCGCGACTGTCGGGACCTATGTCATCAATAAGCAGACCCCGAATCAACAAATCTGGCTCTCCTCACCGATGTCGGGTCCGAAACGGTATGATTGGACGGATTCGAAATGGATCTATGCTCATGATGGCGTGTCGCTTCATAGCTTGTTGCAAGCGGAGTTTGAAAAGATTTTTGAGACAGAACGGGATAAGATTAAGATTCTAGAGCTGGAAGATGAGTTGAAGAGTCTTGGTAGTTGAAGTTGTTGTTGTACAGTGATAGATTGGTAGAATAAAGGATTTTTCAAAGTTTGATGGTGTTTGGGATGCGATTATGGGTTGAATGACCTCTGACTATTTGAGATTTTGACCGAGGGATACAGTAAATGTAGGATTGCAGCACGATGAAAGCGACCCTCCAACGCTTGAACCCAAATGGCGGAGGCAGTCTGATGCGAGCCTGGGTCACTGAGCAGTACAAGACCCCACTGATTCAGAAGCAGGTTGCCATTCCGCAGATCTCGGCCCCGGACCATGTTCTTATCAAAGTCAAGGTTAGTTGAAGCTCTTATCTGGTAGTTATAAGCTATTTTGGTGTCCTTCCAGGCCTCCAGTCTCAACCCCATCGATGCCCGCATGTCCGAAGGCTACGGTCACGAACTCATGTCGGCCGTGACCCAAATTGAGAAGTTCTCTCTGTCCCGCATCCCTCGCCTTCCCCTAATCACTGGTCGTGATGCCGTTGGCGAAGTCGTTGCTACTGGACAAGCCGTCTCCAATGTCATCGTCGGTGAAGATGTCGTCGCCGTAGTTCCCGGAAACTGGCCTGGCGCCCACGCTGAATACGTCCTCACCAAGGCCTCCGCCATCGCTCGCAAACCTGCCAACGTTGACTACGTCGAAGCCGCGACCCTGCCCTACACTGCTTGCACTGCCTACAGCGCCTTTAAGACGGCATTAATCACGCCCGGCAAGGCCGACGGCCTTCGCGTCCTGATCCACGGCGGCTCCGGTGGGATGGGCTCCGCCGCGATCCAACTTCTGAAGGCCTGGAACGTCGAAAAGGTCGTCGCCACATGCTCTGCCGGCAACATTGCCTACGTGAATTCCCTCGGTGGCATCGGTGTCGACTACAACGCCCCGACCGTCAAGGATGAGATCATCGCCCAAGGGCCATTCGACTTCATCCTGAGCTGTGTCGACACAGAACTCTCGCGATGGAGCGACAAGATTATGGGAATCTGGCGCAACAGTGTCCATGTCAGTGTGACCACGCCATTGTTGAAGGATATCGACAGATACGGGCTTCCATTCGGCATCGCTTCGACGGCCGTGAAGTACCTGAATCGCAGTGCGTGCTCGGCATTGAATGGTCGATGGAACACGTATGCCTTCTTCTGGCCGCATCAGGACTGTCTGGAAGAGCTGACCCAACTCATTGAAGCCGGAAAGGTGGGTCTTACTGTTTCAAATCGTGTTTAGTTGTGCTTTTCAGATCAAAATTCCAAACATCTCCAAAGTCTACACCTTCGACGAAGTCCCTCAAGGCTATGCCGACGTCGGAGCCCTCCACACCAAAGGCAAGCTCGTCATTGACATTGCCCAGGAGCGTGCGGCGAAACCATCGTAAGTTTCCCAACTTTTGATTTATTACCGGATCACATTTTGCTCCCAGTCAAAGTGAACACTGATCCTTTGCACGCTTTTTATCACTCACTTTTCGACCAAAAAACCCGTTCAAACTTGAAAATGAAAATGCTCATAATTCCAGGCCCGTGTAAACACGAACTTCCAGTTCGGCAGCATGCGAATAGGCAACACGTTTTTCATTTCTTTTGATTTAATTGATTTTCTCGTTGATTCACCATGTCAATATGCGGTTTTGTTTATTTTATTGTTCATCATAAAAAATAGCATAAAATAACTTTGGATGAAGATAGGATCAAGGCAATTGGAGCAAGTTTGGAAGTGTGAAATATGGATTGGAAATGATATAAAGAGGAACCGGAGACTGTACAACCACGGGAAAAGGCTTGATTCAAAGGCCCTAGATTCGGAGATTCAATTGGCAGCGTTTTGGAAATTGTATCGTAAAAAGTTGGAAATGCGAGATTAGAGGATGTAATCCTGGCGGGTTTGGGTTTCCCGAGCTCGGTTCGGGTCCAAATACGGCAAGTCGATGCTCACGTCACTGCTATCCGGGGTGGCTGGCTTCGGGCCATTGGGGCTGTTCGGGGACTTTGGTGGGGAAGCGCCGAGGGGGCCAGTAGTGCGGAGCTGGATCTGCTTACCGGCGGCGGATGAAGAGCGTGGAATAGGGGACAGTGGGGCCGTGGTGGAAGAGGTTCCAGAAGTGACACTGTAGATCTTGGTCCGATGGGTCGAATTGGGGGTTATGGGACGACTGGAGCTACTGCCAAGTGGTGGGGGTGGCGATCCAGGATAGGGGCTACTGTAGATGGCTTCATGGTGCAGGATATGCGGCGGAGGTGGCGGGGTCACGATGTAAAGTGGCTCCGGGGTCGGCTTATACGTCGAAACCGGGGTCACGACGTACTTGTCCTTCTTGGATCGCCGGCCAGCTCCACAGCAACAGCAACAGAAACGGGCGCAGAGACAGGCCAATAACACCGCCAAGATCAACAAAATCAAAACCAAAGCAATCCAGAGGCCAACATAAGGCGTCCAAGAGGAGGGGTGATGCACTTCAGCTCGCTCCACAAGAGCATCATAGTTCGTCAAAAAGTACCGCAAAGTCGCTTCATCTTTAAGTGCTGCCGCGGCATTGGTAGGAGCTACTCCATGCTGGACAGCGACACCTTGAAGCCGTTCCATATCCTGGTCAGTGAGCAATAAAAAGTTGCCCACACCACGATAGGTGGCCAATTTCTGTTGATCCTCCACATAGACAATAAGTAGGCCATTATCACATGTTTCATTACCAAGAAGAGCGTCTTCATAGATGTGTTGAGCCGTTTTAGCCAATGGCTTTCCAGAAGCTTCAATCTTGCTCGAATTGGTCACCAACAACAACCCAGTGAACTCATCAGTTAAGTTCGCACCTCGGAAGCATCCATTTTCACAATTGCAACTCACTTTTGACTATAAAATACCCATTTAAATTATCAAAATCTCATCAAATGCCCACCTGAAGCTGCGCCAACAGCCCAGTCAACTGCTCCTTCGTCGCTGCCCTCAGGGAATCATCGGGGTCACACAAAGTCTTCTTTGAAACGCCAAAGTCAAGGTCCGATTTGCATCGTTCATAGTCGTCGAGGATGTTGTCTGCGCCCGTGACAAGCTGTAATTACGTTTTTCATTTCAAATTACGCATAATAAAATCGATAACGATCACTTTGTCCTCGAAGTCATGTCATGATGACCCAATTTGACCCCAGCGCGAGTACCCTTGTTCCGGCTCAGTGAGTCAAGGCCCTTTTTTGCTTTCTGTCGCCCAACACAAGTGAATCAGATCATAACATGAAAAATCAAGGGCCATTTTGGTGAAATCAAGTGTTTTTCACTCTTTTGTAAGCGAAATGCCGGAGGCTATGAAAGCAGAAGATGAACAATTTGCATTTTCATCCATCAAAAACGCATTGAAAACTAAATTTAGCTTTTTTCACCATGATGAGATGGTTTAATAATTCCAAAAACAGAGCCGAAGGACCACTTGACTTTGACTTGGAAGACCTCTTTTGATCGATCAGCATCGTTGTTGGAAGACGTTCAAGTCGAATCTTATGCCCGCCGCATGCCCTCAGGCATCCATGATGTCAAAGAAGACCAGTGATAAAGAAGATGCGCATGGGGAGGGGAACCTGTTTACGTATTTGTCAGCCGTACCCACAGAAGCCAAAAAGTATCTATCTATGCACCTCGTGGGGGCCCCAAGGACACCAATGCCGATGGCGTTCACACTGTTTGGGTCAGCCAATGGGGCTCTAATGATTGATTTCGCGGTTCGTTCGCCGATGCACGCCCGACGGAAGTCAAGTCAAAGTTGAAATCACCCCCGTAGGTGCATTTAGTATACTTTCAACCACTCCAAAGGACACAACTTTTGTTTTCTGTTGACGTCCAACTTCCACCTTTTTTCGGGCATCGTAAAGTTGTTTTTAGGTACCCCCTTCCGACAATTAACAGCCATCATTGCGAAAGGTGAATGAAGTGCGTAAACTTTGACTTGAAACAACTAAACTTCAACTTTTTTTTTTATCAAATTCCTTCATTGGAACATCAATTAAACAAAAGTTTGTCCCTTCCGAACGCCAATAAAACAAAAGTTTGTCCATCTGGAACGCCAATAAAGTAAACACTGATTCAGAATCCAACTTTTTACATTGGAATTTTCACTTCAAAAATTGAAAAGTGCAATGGGATGTGCATTCCCAGGCCCTCTCTAACTCTCTACGTGTGTTTTTCATCACGTATGGGATATAGCGGGGGTAAAAATTGATGCAATCCCCATTTCGATGCGAGCTGATATCTCCCCGCGGCGCCAAAGGACGACCGGTTTGGGTCGTAAATTCCCATTTTTGAGGAGTAGAAGTCCGTGTCCAAGTTGCCTTTTTGTCTTGTGTTTGTTAGGGGCTGATGACTGGACAGAGGAATGGGGGTTTGAAATAGGAAAATTGGACAAACTGACTGATAAGAGTGATCAAAACAGTGAAAAAGTACTGTAGTTGTTTTGAAATAAGGGTGGTAAACATGATAAAAGGTTAAAAAACGGTCAAAAAGTAAGTTTAAAACATAAGAATGCATGAAAAAATTGAACTTTCCGGAAACTACAACAAGATGACAGCGTATTAGACTCACCTGACTCGAAACCGCGACAACAGCCAACACCGTCAATATCCTCGCACCCAATGCCATCCTTCTCAGACCAACCATGTGGTCGTCGGAGCCCTTTTTGCAACGCTCTGATTACGGAATCCGCACCCGTGATGTCGTCGCTTGTCGACCCTGGCCACAACACAACCGAACCCTGATGGCAGACTCGTTTTTTTTCTCCCTGCCCTGCCTTCTTTCAGTCCGCCCGAGCGCGATTTCGAACAGACAACGTACACTCCCACCCCTTTGCTTTCGCGCGATGGACGGCCGCGCTGCCGCCGCCGGGATTCTGAATGCTGCTACGTTCACTTATGCTTCGTAAATCATGGCTGCGCGGAGCGGACGCACGCGCCCAACCTATCGAAACCTGTTGCTGGCTGGCAGTAACGATGGCTCTGTTGGGTCGGTACATCTACAGGTACGCCAATTACACTTCCGCAAGGCTGCTGTATGAGTGCCACAAAACTTCTTCTCCTCAAGGGTGGCTTCAAGGCCGCTCGGGAAGCGCCCCCCTTCCCGTTAATGACACGAAAAACGGTGCGGCCTTGTCTTGCCATTCCGGCACAGCGTTTCCAGCCACCCCGAAAGTTGCCCTCGATCAGTCGTGCCGATGGCCTTGAGGGGGTGGAGTCGGGCGGTCCTCACAAGTGTGAAACACGAAAAAACCTCTTTACATGTAAATGGGAACCATTTTTCTGCTTTTATTGGATGACTTCAGTCAGGAAGTTGTCGCCACACGTACTTACTTGAACATAATGGCGAGTTCTCATAATAACAAAAATGAAAATGAAACAAACGCGTTTTCCAAATGGCTAAGAGACAGCAAAGTGCGCAAAAACGCAAAAAATTAATAAATTATTATTGTAAGTTAAAATCTGATTAAGAGTATCACAGTCGATTCGACAAGGCACTATGAAAGCACTAAATGCCAATTATTGCAACATTATTAAACTTCGTTCTTGGTTGGCAGCATGTAGACGCCCTCGGCGGCCTTCCAGACGGCACTGTACCCAGGGCTTGAGACGCCGACGATTTCCAATTGACCACTGATCGGTCGGCCGAATTGCTGTCCAGACGTTGCCAGGAACTTGTTTGTATCAATGTGCTTCAGCTTGACTTCTTCGTCCTCGCTCCAGACATCACCGCCACAAACGACCTTCCAGTTGTCACCGGTATCGCCTTCGCCGTCCTTGCCGAAGCAGGAGATTTCCTGGAAAAGTGAAAATAAGCAATGCAATTTATTATTCAAATTGAGACAGGTTGGGTTCTGGGAATGAACGGGTCGGTTAATCGAAAGTGCCAAGGATTCATCGGAATGGCCTTGAAAGTGTAACAAGGTGACCGATAAGAGTGACACGAGGCCTTGTGAGTCACGAAAAACAACAGAAGTCCATGACTCAGAAAGTGAAAGTAACGAAAGTAGCCGACAAAAAAGGTACTGTATACACAGCAGGAGGTGATGAAAGGTCAAAACTTGAAAAGATTTCAACTAACCTGGTGAGCCTTGGTCAACGGAGCGGGGAAGTCGTGGCTGTGGAGCAGACATTTGGTGGCGAGATGCAGCAGGCGAATAGTATCACCGCATTTGACGGGGGTGCCGCGGGGGCATTGTTCCTTATTACCTGTAAAGCATACAACAATGTCAAATTGACTTTACGAAGGCGCCGATAACACTTTTTATAAAATAAATGGTTCAAAACGCCTAAATTTCAACATTTTTCAACACAAATCCTAAAGGACAATTAAATCCATCAAATTCCGAAACACAAAACATCAAAAACACCAGGTGGTCAAGGTAACGTCCAAAAAGGTGAAATTTCGAGGTTGCTTGACGGTTCTGAACCACTAATGAGGGCCACCTTGGGTACCGTTAAATTGAAATTTTAAATGATTGGCTTCCATTGCGTTAAGTGAATGCCTATTTCAAGGACACTAAGTCGACAAGGAAGTAAGGATTGAAAAACGGTCAAACTGTCCTTTTCAGTTTGAAAAAATATATAAATGTATACTTTGATAACCGAAACTGACCTCCAAGAATCTGCCAATGCGAATTGACATCATCACTGTTTGAATTGCCGGTCACAGATTGCTGGCCACTACCGCTACCATACTTAACTTCATGGGAATGCAATCGGACTTGGGTGTTGAGGTTGTTCAGCTTCACGATGGACCCGCAAGTGATAACGTCGTCGTCGTTGGCGAGAACGGTCGAGGTTAGGCAGATGGAAGCGATAAAGACTCGAAGGAGCATTGTTGAAGGGGTTCTGAAAAGGCAGGTATTGGAATGAAGTCAATAAAAGCAAGTGAAAAGGAATATAGAGTGGAAGAATCGCGTAAGCTTCGAAACGTCGCCAAAGGCAACGTCAGCCCATCTCTCATTGGCTATGACGTGTTGGCGAAACGCGACTCCACAGCACAGATGGAAGGAAGTTCAATGGACGTTTTGGGTAGCCACATGCACCGAATGACGGACACACTCCACTAAAACTAATGCATGTGCGTCAAGAATTGCTTTTTTTGAAGCCAAAATGGCTCGACTTTTACCGCCATGCTCGTTGTGGGATGCTTGGCTTTTTCTTTCGGAATCGTCCTTTCATTACGGAAAATCGTTTTTTTCTTCCAGAAATCGCCCTTCCTACCTTCCTTTTTGGCTTTTCCGCTTTACTTCTTGTGCCGTAGGTTTGCCAGTATGATCACGTATCGTTTGTTACACCAAAAACTCTTTTTATAGCGTGTTTTTCCGTCGTTTTTATCCGTTTAAATTTCGTTATACTCCATTACGTCATTTGAACCATCCCTTTATATATTTTTTGTCTAAATTTTATCATTTTCAGGTACCCCAACTCCCCATAATCATGGCGGAAAAATTCCTTCTCAATGAGGCGAAAGTCAAGTCTGTTCAATTGGACGCTTTGGTAAGTTTATCCGACTTCCAAAAAGACCCTTAAATAACGAATTCCCCTTCCAGGTCGTCATGAAGATCGTGAAACACGTAGACAGCGAGTTCTACTCCGGCATGAGCGATGTTGCTGGCGAGACCTGTGCCGGTATTCTGACCGGTTTGATCGCCACGGATGACCACCGTCTCGAAGTCACCAACTGCTTCCCGACGCCGCGTGCCGAGGTTATCATCGAGGGCGAGGAATACGGCCAAGGCGTCAGCCAGAGCGATGAAGGCAAGCATACTGAGATCACCGACATGTTGAAGCGTTTCCGTGACATGAACATTGACTACGAACTTGTCGGCTTCTACCAGGCCCACAAGTTTGGAGCTTGCTTCACCCAGGAGGTGATTGACAGTTTGGTCGATTACCAGACCATCTTCCAGGATGGTGTTGTTATCGTTTACGGTTGGTTTTGGGTTATTTTTGAGGAAAAATATATATAAAAATGTTTCAGACCCAGTTCGTACTCGTCAAGGCCAACTAAGCCTCCGTGCCTTCCGTCTGACCAACAAGGCTCTCGAATTGTCGCTTTCCGGTGACTGGTCGCCCGAAACGGTGAAGAACGCCGGTCTCACCCATGAAACCATGCTCGAGGAGCTGCCGATCGTCATCCGCAACAGCCATCTCATCAATGTCCTCCTTTCCCAGCTGAGCATTGTCCGTCCCAACAAGGCGGCGCCCCATCTCGAGCTCGGCACCGGCCGCTCCATGGAGAAGTGCATCCGCTCGCTTCTCGGCAACGTCGATGAGCTGAACAAGTCCGTCGGCGCCTACAACAAGTACGTCAGCGAGAAGCAGCGTTATGATGCGATCTGCAATAGCTTGGTCCAAAAGAGGGTAAGTTCAAATGACTGTTTATATTGTTCTGACTGTTTAAATTATCAAATAGCAACTTCAGCAAGCCGAAAACGAGCAACGCATTGCCCGCGGCGAGCCCCCGCTCTCCATCGACGAGATCAAGCGTAACATGAAGACCCCTCAACTCATGACCCGTGGCGGTATGCTCGACATCTTCCTCAATGCCAGCAACGCCAATGCTTTTGCCGATTATGCCACTGAAATCACGAAGGAAAACCTCGCCAAGCTCTTCATCTCTGAGGCTGTTGCCGATTCCGTTGGCGACGCTTAGCCTCCAACGCGTTTGCCGTGATCAAATTCAATCCATTTGGTACGTCATTACAACATTGATTCGTTTGTACTTGTTGTTTGCCGACAAACGAGTCTTTGACTTGACGGATTTTCGTTAAAACTAAAAAAACCTAATTCTAAATTTTATTGCATCAAATAGTGCCCTGGCCTATTTGTGTTTGTTTTTTGATTTGTTTTTGTTGTTCCTCGTTTTTGAATAAAATGAGGAAACTCAAAGAATTTTTGCAAAATGCAAAAAATGGGGTATCTTTAGAAGGTCATAAGGAAGATAGTATGGCTCTTCGGGATGATGCATTTGAGATGAAGAGTAAAATGAGCAACCACGTGGTGACGTCAACGTGATTTCTATTTTTAAGAGCGGTTGTATTTTTTTATCTTCAATAAGAGACATTGTTCATGCATGGGTGAGCTAGGCATTCTGTAGGTGTATTTATGCTTCCAATAAGCCATGAAAGGTGACAGTTTATGGAGACTGCCACTTTTTGGTCGGTCGGTCGGTCGGTGGGGAAAGACCAAAATCCGGGTTTACCAAGAACTAATAAAGGGCTAGCCCATTACTAATCGGATATGTCCTAACCCCAGTGCACTCGCTTACGCCACTCTATTGTCTTCTGACGTGGGTAATTGACACCCTGGCGGCTGAATGGTAGTGTTAGGCGATCAATCAAGATCAGAGATTTTTGAAGCTCTACAATCTATCTCAGTGGACTTTGTGTTTATTGTTTAAAACCAAAGCCTTCACTAATAGCACGTTTTTGCCATTAGTCAACTTAGCTTCTATCGTCATTAGAACCACTTAGGTTCCCGGCATGATTGATTGTTTCAGAACGGCGAAAGGCAAAAGCAAAGTGATAAAAAATAAAGGGCATGAGATGGACTTGATCGCTAATGATCGACCCGCTCTTGTTCAATTTCTGACAGCGGTCGTAACAACAGCTGCTCGGGCAAGCATTGGGTTTAATGGCATGAGCTGAACACTCTCTCGTCACCTGGCCGGTGCGATTCTCGAGATTTCGTTTTATCGGCTGTTGAAAAGATATCGACAGCGGTATTGATACCAACCAGTCGTCGTCGCTTCTCTTTTACCACTTATATTAGCCCCAATTACATACGTCGAGTATAAATTATTCATTAGTCATGTTAGTAGAAACGTTTTTCACGTTGCTATTTAGGTAGTTTGCATGTTTAAACATTATTTAAAGAAAAAGCCGCCCTGCCCGGTGTTATTCATACACACAATGTTTGTGTTTTTCAATCAAGGATTTACGGTGGGTGCCTGCAAACGGAAGTTAATCCGCCTCACTTTTCGTGATTGCACTTTTTACGGCTATACTATGACGCTAATCATAGGGGCGGACTTCTATCTGAAGAATTGACCCTCCTCATGGCAGGGCTCGTCGGAACCAACAAGTTCCGAAGAGCGTCAAACGGAACCACTCTTCACATCTAAATGCCATGTAAAAGTTTCGAGTTGTTGTCTGACTGTGCCGTGCCCCTTTTCGACGACTTCCAGGGACTAATCCACATCTCTGGTGGATGGACATAGCTGTCATGTAGAGGCCCAATGGCTACTTTTGGGTCCCCCGCGTTTTTGAGTTAGTTTAAGGCTAACACAGTTGACAACATTCGACCAGCCCTGCCTAGCTGGGTGTCCTGTCTTTTTATGAGCTCTGGTCCACTGCAATCTGTTAATTTGGTTCCAATATTTGGTTATGTAAAAAGAAACAAATTTAACATTACATTAGTCGCCCGAAGCGAGGGCATAATTAAGTTGTTGGTGGTGACGTGAAAGGGCTGAGAGCTGAGGCCTTTAGTCAGCTTGCTGATTTCTGTTACTGACAACATTGATTAAGTTTGTTGCGTGTTGTTTAGTTTTTAGAGAGCGAGTCGAAGGGCAATTTTCAAGAATGGCGTATTTCGGCACGCATTTATCGATGCCGACGGCGATAAATCACGGCGGTGGAGGGGCTTTGTGCTTTTACGGCCATGGGGAAGGTTACGGTAATTGGAGGCTGAGGTCTTTAACTTTAGAAAGTCGGTCTTGGCCTGTTTTTTTTTCAAGATGTAAGTTTTTTAATCAACAACGTTCAAAAAGGACAATTAATGTTTTTTTTATTTGTCTCCAAACTTTTTCCACCCTTGTTTGGCCCACGATGACGTCCCCCTCCACTCCATCTCCCGAGGGCACTTGGCCATGGCCACCGTCCCAGGCCTTTTTTGACGCCAATTGCCTCGAGGGACGCCTTCCCCCGAAAAAAGCCTTCATCCCAAAAGCTATAACTGTATGCCGAAAGGACACCAAGACCTTGGCCTGGCCCATCCTGTCCTTTTGGCCCTATGGACCTTGCCTTCATGTTTTTTTCTGTCTGTGTTCCCACAGCTTACATCATATAACATCTTATAACTTGCAACTGGCTTCCAGAACCTTCAAAAAACCCAACCCAACACAAAAGTATTATATATTTGCACAGGCTGGGTCGAACATTTATGTCATTTGTTAAAGTCACAGCTGGGTTGTAGTGAGGATTGGGAAAACTGGCGGCTTACAATGGTTTTCCATAGACTTAAAAGTGGTTTTTAAAAGTTCTGCCCTCTGGCTATTTGCTTTCTCATGACTTGGCTGCCGATTTGGTCAAGTCAAGTGAAAGTGAAAGTTTGGTTTTTAAACTTTGGCATTTATAGACCGCAAACGAAAAGGGAAAATAGACAACAGTTGTCCCGAGAGTGCTGTTATGGTTTTTCTGGGGGTTATTGTAGCGTTTTTTGGCGATTTTATCTGCTTTTCAACGTTTTCGAACGATTCAAGGTTTCTTAAAGAATATTTTTGGCCCCAAAGACCGAGTCACACAGTTTCAAAGATTATTATCCTCATTATTTTTTTATGTTTTTCAACGTTTTCCAAGCTTCCTTCCAGCACACCGATTCAAAAGCATTCCGTTTTTTTGCCCTTTCCGCTCGATTTAACAATCCAAACCATCCCTGTCAATTGCAACAAACGACTATTGTAAACCAAAAAACCACCCATTGTGTCCCACTTTCTAAAAAACACATTCCCCGAACAAAAGAAAATACAATTATCTCCATCCTGTCTCGCTTGCGTGTGTGTAACCTTCAACATACCCTTAAGGAATTCAGTCAGCATTTGACAGTTTCACATAACATAAAACTTCAAAATTGCATGCACATTTGATTTATATCATGAGATATATGTTTTTTGGTATGTGGATTCAGCTGTTTTTGATACATTTCACATTTCTTATTCTATTGTCGGGTTTTTTTGGGTGGGTTTGACTTGACTATAATGTAAACATATTTTTTTCAAGAACTCACATTCACATTTGAAATTCTTCTGGTTCGACCAGTCGGGGCGGCCAAAGCATCAAATTATGTGCTATAGATAAAAATAGGTTATAAACCGGATAATTAATGCCTTTTAATAGAGGCATACTGTATGACATGCCAATTCGAAGGGCTTATTTGTTGTTTTGGCATTGTCTTTTAGTTTGGTGGTTATCTTTAAACTGTCTCGTCTTGTCTTATGGCTGTCTTGGGTTAAAGAAATGTCAATTGACCGCCATCTGAGCCCCTGTTTTGGTGTTCTATGTTTCATGGAAGTTGCTGTTTCTCGTTAAAGTCGCCTTCGACTTCGCCTTCAGCCTCTCCTGAGTTGAGCAAAAACGGCAAAAATCTCATTTGCTTCCATCATTGAGAAATAGCGAGAAGTGAAGTAAGCAAAAAGAAGCCATTTTTCGCGGAAGTAGAAGGCACCCGAGACAAGCCAAGCACGGCCCCGTGTTAACTCGTACTTACTTGTGACAAGTCTAATCTCAAACAAGTTCAGGCTTCATCGAGACGTGATTTTTAGCAGCCCCATCAAAAAACTCACTTCGCGCCGCCGGAAAACGTGCATTACGCAAAAAAAGTCACATTTCACATTGCATCGACGGTTTGTGTTCCGGCAGGCCTGACGTAGGCTATGAAAAGCGTGAACTTAATTCTAACTAATGCAAATTGGCTGGGTGCCATCTTCCATCTTTGCCGAGGCGAAAAGGCATTTTTTGCTTTCCTGCTTTTTGTTGTCATTGCCAATTCTTCAAAAAAGTGTTTATAAACACTTTTAATCGCCAAAAACTTTCTAATTTTATCATTCTTACCATAAAAAAACCATTTTAACAGCTTAATAGCGTTAAAAAACAAAACCCAGCTTTAAAAAACTGCCTAAGATAGTCAAAACGCCTACCCAAACATACCCCCAAAAAAGAATAATAAACAATCTTTAAACTAACAAGCCTTGTAAGACGTGTTATATTTGCGCTCTGCGTGCCAAAACAATTTTTTAGACTGTTTAGTTTAAATTGAGTTTCCCGCATCTTCTAGTAACACTAACAAAATTGCAACCAAAGCGTGTTTTTCAAAATGTTTTTTGCAATTTTTCTCCAATTCCAAATACACGGATGAAGCCGTCTTTGGCGACCAATTTGCATTGGAAAACACATTTTCACTTTTCTTCTCTAAATAACTTTATTATTGTTTTTTACTAGAATTTCTCACAACTTTGGTTTTTTTCACACTTGCCACTTTTTCGTTTTTAATTAATGTATTTTGATAGTTTGATTGGGTCGTCATGTGATCTCCAGTCTCGAATGCGTCGTATTACCGCCCTCATGACATGTCAACTGGTTTGGGTTAGTTGTTGTCCTTGGCAGTTATCGTAAATGTCCTGAGGCTATATTGGGTTACTGTATGTAAGTAGGTGGAGCACTTATGATTTTTTTCTTCATTTTTCTCTGCAAAGTTTGTTAAACCGTTTCTAATACGTGTCTTCCGGCAAGGGGCTGAATGCATCTGTCAGCAGGGTGATGAATTAATCGGTCACTTTTTGATGGCGACGACGTCATGCTTTTTCATGGAGCTGGAAGTTGAAGTTGCTGGGATGGTTTTCATGGTCTTTTAGGAGGGTAAGGGTAAAAGTTTCAATTGGACTTTGTGGTTTTTGAGGGTTTTATGGCTTCGTGCAAGTTACTAGAGTTATTTTTAAAAAAGATTAAATTTAACCGATTTCTGTGGGTGTAAGGCTTTGGCTTTGGGTGGTCTCTGGTCTCTCCACGGCAAAAAAGGGAGAAGACACTTGTTGAAACTCGTTCGAATTAGGCCGAGAGGTTGAGTTTTCCGTCCCGGGGAGAAGCCACAGCTTTGCCTTGGCCATTCCCGTCTACACTTTCGGGGCGTGATGACAAATTGCCCGAGGATGGATGGGTAGTGCCGATGCCATCGAAGGAGGGTTCTCTGCAATTAGGCGCATTAAGGCGTTCCTAATGGTACAGATGGTTTGCCCGAGCCTGGAAAGGGGTTGGATTCTCCGGGAGAGTAGTTTCTATCCATTTTGCAGTTTGCAAGGATCTATGTTAACCAATTCGTGTTTGTTATTTATGCGTGTTGACAAAGTTTTGCTGCCGGAAACCACGTATAGGCTTACGTTTACAGTTAGACCATGTCATTAGCGGACAGTCTGCCACTTCTAATGTCTTCAACATCCTCATCGAGGCTCGGAAATGCGTCAACATCGGAAACAGTTTTGAATGCTTTGATCGAATCGACGACAATGGAATCACTTTCGTATGATTACAATATCGATGATGACGAAGAACCGGACGATTATGTCGGTGGAACACTATTGTTAAACTTACGAAAGTATGCGAGACACATTTTGCCGATATTTTGTGTCGTCGGAATTCTTGGAAATTGCATGGCGTTGCTCCTTATACGGTAAAATTTTGTTTTAATTAGCAAAATTTTTCAAAGTTTAAGATTTTAGAACAAATTACTGGCTCCGCCGGCTCACATCCAACATTTATCTCTGCACTTTATCTCTATGCAGCTGCCTTTTTCTAGGAAGTGTCCTCATAACCTGGATCGATTCCAGCCTTGGATTTCCGCTTTACAGTAACTCCGAACTTGGCTGTAAAACCTTCACGTTTCTGGCACACGCTTGTGATCTTGTTTGTGTCTGGATGATTTGCTGGACTTCCATCGACCGCGCCATCGTGCTCTATCGACCAGGAATCCGGAAAACTGTCTGCAGCAAGAAGTTCGCCAGACAGCTTGTCATTGGCACCATCATCTTCAGCACAATTCTCTACGGCTGGTGTCTCGTCTTTGCCGGTTTGGAAGAATCCAGCGATGGATCAACATACTGTGGCCTCGGCCTTGATAAAGATTACAAGGTTTTCGGCTATGGACTTCGGGATTTGCACATCTTTTTCTCGCTGTTGGACACTATTTTGTGTACAATTGTGCCAAGTTTGCTGATCATGTTAGTCAACTCGCTGTCCATCTATCGGTATCGGCAATGCATGAAGATCTATGCATCTGGAATCCTGAGAGTTCGATTCCTTCGATTGCCAGGCCCTCAGGAGACAAAACCTGCTGAAGAAACGACGACTGCAAAGAAGTTTTTACTGAGCCAACAAAGCCAGGTGACGAGCCAAGTTGCAACGAATTCAAGCCGATCATCACATGGAACCAAGATTCGATCGAGTGATTTGACACTTAGCAGGTCACTGTTGATTGTGACAAGCACTTTTGTGTTGCTAAACGTTCCTAATTATGGTAAGCTTTACATTTTGTAGAAATTTAAAATTAAAAAATTTAGTAAAAAGGTTTTTTTACTATTTTTGGTACGTAAACAAAAAGTTTAACCAACTCTCCACCGTCGCAAAAGTTTTAAAATAAAAGTTACATACAAAACATTTACAACCGCGATAAACTATCCTCATTTAGCCTATTTCTGCGCTCTAATCCAATTTTCCCAAGACTACAAACCCAAAGCCAATTTCAAAAGGGCAAAGAATTCAATTCCCACTTTTAGAATTCGTTTTTTTAAACGTTTTCTATTTCAGGTTGCCGTCTGTACGAAACCGTTTTTCAAATCGAACAAACTCGATGGTGGCAGTTTTTGGTTTTCATGTAAGTTTGCATGTCAAAACTTCTATTATTAACTTAAGTTCACTTTTTCAGGACATATTTACTGTATTACTTCCATCACGCAACCCTGTTCTACGTCTACGTTTTCTGGAGCCCTCAAATGAAGAAACAATTGAAGCCGACCGCTTTGAAGCTTTTGGAATGCTACTGTTTCAAGACTGTCCCTGAATTTGGGCATTCACAAGTTTCATTGCAGGTTTATAAGCGATAGTTTTGTAATGATTGTGTTTTGCGTCAACGTTACTGACGGCGCGGACCCAGGCATAATTTTTTCAATTTAAACAATCTAACCGGGTTTCAAAACCTTCCAACGAGTTTTTATTTGCTCAAATATTGACACACCAACGTGTTTTGCCATTCATCTTGCCCAATAGATATAATAATTATGTGTTATTTGTCTGATGTCTGATATGATCCAACCGCCATTGATGCCCACTTGTACTATATTTGATGAACTTCAAATTGAAATTGAAATTACTACTGATGCTTGCCAAAGTAAATAAAGTGCAAATTTACATAAACTTTTCATAAAAAAACTGCCTTTTTACGTGCCATGAATTTATCTCGAAGGCACCAGGACCCCGCCGTGCCGTCCCCAACTGAACTGACTATTTGACTGACCCTCCAATCCAAGATGATTGATGTTATTTGGTCGATTCAATGCGTCCTGTACTTCTTACTCGCCATCTTCACCGTCATCTCATTGATCGACATCACGCGAAAGGTGAACCAAAGTGCCGAGGAAACCGACATCCCCATGATGCCATCGGATGCGACCATGTTCCCGGACAAGAATAAGAACAACAACAACAGTGAAGTCAGCGTTTCAATGAAGCAACCGGTCACGAAAGTGACATCCGGCGTGATGGAGCCCGAAAAAGAAGAGCCAGAAAAGCGAGAATTCCGGACTGCCAGTGGCAAGGTGCTGAAACTCGGCCCCGAGGAAGTCGCTGCCGTGCTGGCTGCCGTTCAATATGAATACCAGATGAAATGCCGTACATAGATGGGTCTTTTTGATGGTTTTTATCTATGAATTTCGCTTATATGGCTTTGAATAAACTGTTTGATCATTTTTCGGAAGGGTAGGATCGAATTTCATATCTTTTTTGTTTGCCATTGTTTCGCAATGGATTTAGATTCCCTTTGTTTGTCCAAGTATGCCATCATGGCGTCTCCCAGCTGGCAGATTATCCGGTCACGTCATCGGCGCCGTGCTCCCACACAGTTTATATTACATGCATGAGCACTGTCGCCGTGGGACGACCTTCCTTACAGTTGCCATTTTTTGTCATTCTAATCTAAATATTTTATCAAAAAAGGACCCCCTCGACGCCCCCATGTTTCTTCCAAATCGGCGAAGCCTTATTTCTCCTTTGTGCCACAATACAAGGGCCAACGTCTCGGAAGTCCATCAAAAGAGCAGGCCATTCAAGACCCCTCTGAAGCCCTACATGTCCTCCTGTCCTTCTAACCAGTCAGTCAATGGCCTCCGAAACCCTCAATTTATCCCATCCAGTGCACCTGGTGCCCCGCCAATGGCACTTTTCGCCCTCGCTAAACTCATTTCAACCCACCCTTTTTCAAAAATTTCAACCCTCGTAACCAAATCTCTGTTACATGAGTACCACCGTTGCCATTTTAAGTATTGTAAAAACAATGCAAACAAAACCCACCAAAGGCATGCCATTTTGCCTTCCGGTAAGCCCCCTCTTCAAAACGCCGTTTTCCTCCGATATTGCGCTTCTTTTTCACTGAATTCGCCCATTTTGTTGGCATCCCCATTTTTGAGGGTTGTAAACAGCTAGTTTTTTCCATCCTTTCATTTTCACTCTTGGCAACGGCCAACATATTTCAATTCACCAGATTGTTATTACCGTCTGTCATCCTGTCATCTTTTATGTGAATGGGAACAATACAAGGCTTTTTTGGTGAAAGGCTGCTCAAAAAAACGGCATTGGGAATGCTATTTATGGAAGGCATCTGCGCCGGGGAAAGGGAAACAAAGTGAAGATTGAGGATAACATACATCGTCGGCTGGTAAACCTGGTTATGTTCAATCTTTGTTGTTTTGGGATATCCGGAGGCGCGGCTTGTGGAACTTAATTTGCATTTGGTAGAGGCGCGGGTGCCAGATTTGGCATTTTTGGAGGCTATAGTTGGACCATGATGTCAGAATAGGCTTCAGAAGGTGGGGTTGGCTTCGAAGGTCGTCATTTTCGGGTAGGATGACACCCATTGTGCTATAGTAGGTTGACGAATGACGCAGCTTCCGTCAAACGATGTACTGCCATTGTCCTTAGTCCGCGACCATGCAAATGAGGTGTACGGTTGAGTGAATTCGAAACTCACAACGTGGACCATCGCTATTTTTAGTACTTTTGAGCCTATAAATGTCGCTAAATAGGGTCAAAGCCCTCTGCCCCAATGACAGGTTTCACTTCACATTTTTGAGCTCAAACATCTCTCATTGCATGTAACCCCTTATCTATTTCAACCAAAATAGCGTCTATTCACGAATGGCATCGACATTTCTCCTTCTTTTTGGACGGATTTCCTGTTTTTTCTTTACCTTTCGAGCAAATATCGTCATTATTATCGTAATCGGTGTCATTGGTCAACTTCCATGAACATAAACTTCTCAAAAGACACGTCCATGCCTTTCAAAGTGGCCGTTCATCATGACGGCATGATGTAAGAAGTTCCGATGCAAATCCGAAGGACCTTTTAAAAATTACTACGCATATACTAGAAGCATCCATCGTCTGGGTCGACGCGTCCAATGCCATGGAAGGCTGTTCCTCATGCCCTCGCCCGTCGCAAGCAGTTTTTTCCGCCTTCCTGCATGGCTCCGTCTAGGCTCTCGAAACATTTTGCAGTCGTCTTCGACGTGTGTTGGGACTGCTTTTGGCATCGGGCATCGGCATTTTTCGATCCGTCATCGAGTGCGTCGGAAAAAAGGGCGCCCTAGCCTTCTACGGACAGACATGCGTGGCCGTAGCCTTGGCCGTGAAGCTAGGACTCTTTTTTGCTTCGATTTTTAAACGCCCCCCTCACTTTGAGAGATGAAGCCCCGCTTGCTGCCGCCGCTGCTGCTGGCACCTCTAACATCGCTTTCATGGCCGTAGCTACCATGGCAGGGCTTTTTTCTCCCTCTCCTCCCGTGCCATAGTTGCTGCCGTCTTTTCATGTGCCAAAGTTGTTCATCCCTCGAAGCGCCTTTGCCTTGCCGGCTTCATCGAAGGCGTTTGTTTCGTCACAGAGCGTGCGATTATGAGATGAGCACTTCTCTGCCGTCCCTTTCGAGTTTCGACTGACCAAACCGCCCCCTTATCGTATCATATAACATGTCTTTGAAGCTTGTAAGACACCCATCTTCCTACAAACAGAGCGTTATAGCATTTGTAATTACAAGATTCTTCTTTGCTGTTTGCAATTATCGCTATTAGGCCCCCCTTTTGAAGCACGTAAATCGTCATTTCCGGTTTTCGAGAGTTGGCTTTCGTCATAGGCTTGCTTTTTTATGTTGCAATTTGCAAACCAAGTGCCCAACGAGCAAGCTAACGGCTCCAGCCGTGGTCCCGTATCACATCCTGTTCTGAGTCATTAGCATAGATGAGCTCAAATGGTGAAACTCTCCATTTAAGTGTGTCTTTCAGAACTTCTTAAGAGCGCCGTAATCCGACTGACTGCCCTTTTTAGTAAGCAGCTAGCCAGGGCGCCGTCAGCTGTCATGCCATTCATTCGACGCCCCCGTCAAATGCGCAACATTTGGAGTTGAATGGATTTCATGAGGAGGTCGTCTCGGCTCGGCCAATCATAGACACAGACTTCGGACCCCTTTTTGAATAACAATATGTTCATTTCAACATTTGTGCCATCGGCAGTTTGGCCAGAGCGCCCAAGACAGGTCTAATCAACCAGTAACTGTCAGCAAACCCTGTAATTACTCCCTCCCTGCCTTCCTTGTTTGTTGTTATTCATGTTTGACAAGGAAAAGCATGCCAAAACCCGAGGCTTCACTTCCCCAGGAGATTGGATACGCTTCCCTTTTTGCAGGAAATGGACCCAGTCCTCTGGCTAGAAGTCTATTTTTTAGCTTTATTTATCAATGTCTACCTTTCTTTCGCAATCTTATTCCATTCCAACGCAATTCCCTTCCCAAGATTACTAATTTCATTCCATTTATTAGCTTTTCCCTGCGCTTTTGGCTTTAGCTTCAAAAAGTGCCGGCACCCTTTAGCCTTTCGCTATCGATTGCCGCCTTCTAGACGCAGCTTTCAACTTTGTTGACATCAGGGACTACGTTTTAGTCTATCTTTACTGATAAAAACGGCTTTTCTTTATTCCGGAAGTGTGGTTTGCATTCAACCATTCCAAGTACAAACACTGTACATACCCTTCAAAGACAATGATTATCCGCAATGCCATTGCCAGCCGGTCCCTTTGCATAGCTAATCCAAAAAAGCACCCTCTGTCGGCTGCCAATTGACTTGTTTATCGACCCTGTAAATCTCGGCCCTCTTTTCCGGAAGCGGTAGGCTACTTGGATGAAGATCGTCAAGTGGGTGCCGACTCTTCATTGCATTCATTGTTTACGGTAGACTGCGCGCGTGTAAACGAGCCGCCGCGCAGAAATGTCTTCATTCACACATTTGATGGGCTAATATTCATAAATTCTGTTTATAGGCCATCTTCAAACTCAACCATGAAGCACTCAGTGCTGCTCATGGGCCTCGGGCTGGTCCTTATCAGCTTCCTTGCCACTGGCGCCGATGCCGCCAAAGCCAAGTCCGGTAAAAAAGTAAAATGCGTGGATTGCGTGGGCCGAAACTGTCTGGGCCAATCCTGTGAGGGTGATTACTGCCTCCTGGCTCACTATGCTCCGCGATGGGGCTCGGTGGAGTGGGGCGAGCCACGGGTCGTGAAGGGCTGCGTGACAGGGAAGATGGTTCGGAACGATGTGCGGGATCACTGTGAAACGGCGGATGTTGATGGAGAGGTTAGCCATACCCTTCAAAAGACCTTAAACCACCAAATTCTTTAATTCCAGGAAGTCTTCACCTGTTTCTGCCGAAACAAAGACTACTGCAACCATGACAACGCAGTCCGTCGCCTCGAAGTCCAGCCAGTGCCCCTGCTAACCTGCGTCTGTAATGGAGATCATTGCAAATCGCCCACCTGCCAAGGCGAACTCTGCAGCTATGTCATCAATCACAAGTCTGGGAAGCGCGAACAAGGCTGTGTTAACGCATCAGTGCCGCTGGTTGAACGCCGCTCCCAAGGAGCGTGCATGATGCCACCAATCACGGGTGCCATGCATCACAGTGTCGCTAAAACGGCTAAGGAATTACTGTTCACTGAGTCCTGTGTTTGTGGAACGGACTTCTGCAATCAAGAAAAGCCGAAACCGAAAGTCAAGGAAAACATGAAGTGCAGGGCTTTCGTCCAAGTCGAAGCAATGGGAACCAATATGGCATCAAAGAACACAACTTGCGAAGGTGAATATTGTTTCAAGGTGGAGATTCTGTCGGAAATCGGCCACATGAGCAGCTACAAGACTATGGGTTGCGCGAGTTACATGCCGACGGCGCCATTGGCGGAGGAGATGAATCCGACTGGGTGCGCGACTTTTGATAGTGAGAATGTTAAGGTTTCGGCTTGCTTATTGGTAGGTTTCATTCTTTTTATAACGTTCTTAACAGAAAATGGCTTCAGACCGACGACAAAGCCGCCATCGGCCGCGCCCGTGCCAACCAAGAAGTCACCGAACCGGTGCGCAAGCCTACCAAGGGCCGAGCCTCACGCTTGGAAGTAACCTATGACGATGAAGAAGAACAACCCGAGGAGGAAGAAGAAGAAGAATCCGGCATCATCCGTCGGAAGCCGGCCAAGGCCCGAAAACCAGCCAAGGAGCCGGAAGCCGAGCCGGAGGCAGCGGAAGAGGAACCCGAAGATGACGCGGAAAAGGAAAAGGACGAGGAAGGCGATGACAAGCCGGAATCTGACACCGAATCGGACAAAGATGAAGACACCAACATCGAAGCCACGACCCCGCACTACATTTTCGAACGACCCACCATGGCGGCTATCCCCGACGAATCGAACGTCGCTATGATCAGCGTTTTCCTGCTCCTCATCGTCTTGATAGCACTTAGCGGTATTGTCTACAAACTCGAACTCCACAAGAAGCTCTTCCGATCCAGCTATGACACTGTCGCCGGCGGATAATTGCCTAAACACGTAATCACGCCAAGCTAACCGCGTTATCACTGCTCAATCCTCTGGGTGAACCTATCTTGTAGAATTTTAACCTTAATTTTACTATTTTAATACTTTTTAAGCAAATTATTTAAAACCTAGCCTAGTCCAACCACCACAACTCATTGCATTGGTATTGATTACCTCCCAAAAAGAGCATCAACCCCATGTTTATGTGCAGAATTCACTTCCTGTTTTAATTATTTATCTTTTTCAATACAAATATCTTGTATCTTTAAATATTTCATGTTTCAGCTTTTGATTTCACATTCAGATTCTTGTTTTGGCGTATTCATGTAACATGAATGCCGCTGTCTTTCTTTAACCAACATTTCTTTAGCAGCTGTATTGTGTTTTAGCATCAGCCATTTCCATTCCCATTTTATTACTTTTTGTTACTTCTTATAATAATAAGTAATCTTTTTATTTAGTTTAATGTAAACTTAACAATTCTATTTGCATTTATATTGCAATAGCATTATCGACTGACTGTCGTAGAGTATTATTTTTCCACATTTGCAAATAACAATGCTTAGCGTAATAAACAGAGTTTTTCTTTATCAGAAAAGATGCACAAGTGATTTGGCATGGGACTATTCGAATTGCAAATCAGAATTATGATGTAAATTAGCGGTTCTTGTGATGGTGGTCGTTATTTTTGGAGTGCTTTTTCTCCTTTTCTTCTTCGCTACTGCTACTGCTGCTGTCTTTTTCTTTTTTACTGTTTTCAGAATTCGCAGCTGTATCATTGGAGCTTTCAGGTTTGTCAGTGTCAACAGCTACGATTACGGCATCTTGGTTTTCAGAGCCACTCGATGCATCTTTTGAGTTTCCAGAAGTTTCAGCGTTATTGCCAGAAGTTTTTTCACCATCAGAAGCAATAATGTCAGCACCAGATGCATTCACAGGGGTTAGTTGACATGTCATGTTGTGGAGATCTGTGGAACATACGTGAACATGTTGGACGTCAGTGCCTGTTTTTGTACCATTGATCGACAGCGGGTTGGAATCGGCTTTAGTTTCACCATTTGATCCGGAAGTATCAACTTCAGCATCAGATTCACTGCTCGAATCAGTTTCATTGTGTTTCTTTCCTCCAACAAAACTAACTGAACCATCTGTTTCATTGATCTTGAAATCAGCTTCCGAGTTGTTTCCAGAAGTTTTGCCACCATTTAGAATATCAGCCAAAGTCGGCAATACAGCATTATTTCCATTTTCGACAACTTTGTCAGACACCGCATGACCCGGCAAAGGCACAATCGCAACAGTTGTCAATTCACTGCCAGCTGCCCGTTCTTCAGGTGCCGTAGTTGGATTGGAATAAAAATCCATCCATGCCGGAATAAAGACATCAGCGCACACATTTACAATCGTGGCAATGAAAAACACGCAACACAATTGTCGATGAAACATCCTCGTTCAGGTACAATAACACAAAATAACAACCACCGACTATTAAACGGATCAAACAAGCCCACTCAAAGTAGCCAATCTGACTGAAAGTTTGGTAGTTTCAGAACAGAGTCATTGCCTGTATTTATGGCGGAAGTACCCGGATTAAATTAATGGTTCAGGGTACGACCGGGACCGATTTTGGATCACATTAAACTTTGGGATTAATCGTGACTTGCTCGTATTGGACATTTATGTACATTGATGCAATTATTTTATTTTGACTGGAAAAGTTATTATTTTATTGAGTTAGCTTCCATTAAACATAAAGCATTACGACAGAAACATAACATTTTTTTTAAGTAATAGAAATTAAAACTTTTTGGGACTTTGATAAGAATCAATACACTGTCGATAGAAATTTGTGTCACATCATGGCTATCAAAACTTTAACAATCTCATTCAATGGCAATTTGCCGTTCGTCAAAGTGATTCGAGGTAGACATCGCATTTGCCATCGACGTCGATGGCACAGCATAGCGCGACTTGCGTGGGTACGGGAGATGACTGTACCTCCAAAACATCAAAAAGAGCCCAATCTGATGTGCAGGCGTGGATCTAAAAGGTTCAGTTTGACGTCATAGAGTACATGGTTGCAAGTGTGTTATCAGTGGGGCTTACCTCGACCTGGTTGGTGTTTGCGGGAAGACAGATGTTCTGGGTGACCTTTAGGGGCAGTTCAGAGAAGGCGTTATCTAAGATAGCGAATTCCAGGTCGCCGATTACTGCTTTGAGTTGGGCTTCGAAGGTTGGCACGACGTCGAATCGATTTTGGTTTACGAGAGACAAGGCTTTTAGTAGTGAGCCTCGGCGTTCATCGGCATCGTAGAAGTGGATGGATTCGGAGGAAAAAACGTCACGGCAGAGGTTTGCGTGGTCTTCGGTGCTGATAATGACTTCAGAGGGGAAGGTGCCAATTTGGGAATAAAGTCTTGCCCGGAGTTTGGACAACATCAGAGGATCGAGGGGTACATCATCGTCAGCAATGATGGCAGCGTAGGCAATTGGTTTAAAGACGTTTTCGGCAACAGCTTGCAGGATGAATCCAAAGGCTTCTGTCGACCAGGCGTCTATCACAGCGACAGAAGCGCCGGCTGGAGTCTTTTTTGTCAGTGGAAGTTGGTCCAATGCATAGAGAAATCTTGAAGTCGTTTCAAATTCGACCAGATTTATTGCTCCAAAGTTGCTATCTGTTGCAGCTTCCACCAAGGAATCCCTCACAGCCTCTGATTGTGACGCTGAAACTTCAATCACTGTAGCCGCCAATTCATCAGCAGACACCGGCAGTGCTGATTTTAGGTCTTTGAATAAGTCCATAGATTCATTAAAAGCATCAGGGAGATCATTTGAATAGACTAAAAACACACTTTCAATCGTTTTCAAAAAAAGTTACACAGTTACACTAGTGTATTTTCCTCTTAATTTCGTTGCCCCCATTTTGGGTCCTGGCACGAATTTGCTAAATTTGCATTTTAATGAATTACCTGTGGCAGTATCAATAACAGTTTCTGCACCATTAGAAATGTCCTTCAGTATCGCACGACCCCAGAAGGGTTCAACACTCAGAACAAACATAGCAAATCAACTTTAAAATAAACCTTGGTTGGCAGCTATCAGCGACGTGTGTTGTTGCAACTTCTTCCAGAACCACACAAAATGGCTGTCCTGGGAATGAACGCTCCCGACGACGATTGGGACTAGGAACTCGGGGGTGCCTCAAAAAGAAGGTACTGATTAGATAGAGGTAGGGTTAGACCAAAAGTTGCGACAAAGACGACGTCAAACGCGCACTCTTAGGGCAAGGAGAAAGCATTGGGGCCTTTTTCTTGCTTTAAGGCAAGATAGATCAAAAAAGGCTTGCTTAACACAACACGGGAACAAGAACAAGCCAAAAAAAGAGTGAAAGAAGCACAGGAATGGGGATGGGGTGACGGCGGCGATCGTCGGGGCGAAGATGACGACAATGTTCGAAGCACACGCATTTGTAGACTGTTCCAGTCGTGCTTCTTCAGATGGCTGAGACAGAGACTGGAGACAGAAGAAGTAGCACGAGGAGAAGATGGAGGTGGTTGGCGAGGAGAGGAGAGGCGAGGGCTTTTATGCGGCGTAGCAAAATTCGCAAGGGTGTCGGATGCGAAAAAGGGGGTCCCAAACCGGTTACATGGCTGGAAGTCAGTGGCGCCGAAGGCCATGGCGGACGGCGATCGGTTCCTGTGCGAAAAAGAGAAAGTGAGCAAGAAGTGAGCGATGATTTGCCCTAGGCTTCACGAGGCTGATCGCCCTTGTCCACGGAGAGGACTGAAAATTGTGAAATTGAAAGTGACATGAGCTTGCATGTTGCAAATGTATCGCTTTTCATCAAAGAAACGTTATTATTCTATCAAAAACGTCTAAATTGCGTACAAAAGGCAAAACCAAGTGTTACTGTATGCGTTTATCTGCTTTTTTGTTGCTTTGTTTACGCGAAAAACACTCTCTTTTCCTGGAACGACGCTAAGTACCTAAAGTGATCAGCGGTTCCGAGCAAATTCCGTGGAACAAAAAATGTAAAGTTTGAATATTCACGCAATCAAACATCAATTACCAAAATAGGCATTTGACATAATAGAAATAAAAAAATTACAGCTCCGGAAGCCAATATATAAAAAGTGTGAGCCACAAGAATGTGCTGCAACCTAAACACTATTGTGAAAGTTGTTGGAGCTTCGTCGACAAATCGTTCAGTTAGATCGTTCGATAAAAGCCTTCCGGAGACCGCGCACACAATCATGAGCTAAGTTCCGAGAACAATAAGCCTTGCAACTTGGGTGCGAGGTGGCAAAGGCACACCTACAGTGCGAATGCGCAATATTGTGGATCTGATTTGTTGTTATTTGGGCTAGAAAGGAAGCACACACAACACAGACTCATCGGGAATGCGTTATCCACAATGGCTTTACCCCTTGGACCCTTTCCGATGCAGCATGCTAACGGATGTACAGTACTTCCAAGTACGTGCGTAACTACCTTTAGCGCACTACCTTTTTCCCCACTTTTTTGATGCCTCGAGTTTCACTTTACTTTCACACTTTTGTGGCATTCACAACTTTTTGTATTCGTATTCTTGCGTGTCTCAACTGCACTTTCTACACCATAAAAACAGTCCACTGTCTTTCAATCTGTCTCATTTATCAACCTCAACCAATTCCAAACACTTTATGACCAACCATCAATTATCCAAATCGCCTCGTGTGCTTTTCACCTTTCAGTTTCAACCTTCCATATCCGTCTTCATTTTTCACAAGTTCCGAAAACTTGACACCCTAAAATTTGAAGTTCCGCATGATTTACTGTGCTTCCAACTGTTTTGAGCCAAAGAGATAAGCGATTTGGATTTCAATCGTGTTATGGCTCACTTTCAACTTTTCAAAGCTGCGTCATGCACGTATTTCGTTGCTTCACAGTGATTGCACCCGCGCAATTTCAGGGCCAAATTTTAAACTTGATGGCTTCTGGGTTTTGGATTTGTTGATCGTTAACCCATGCATGTTTTGATAGGTGGTGTGAGCAGGGTAGATAGATAGATGATGGTGGTAAGGATTTGGGCGAGATATATCGACCCTTTTGAATACTTATTGCGTGCCTGCATTGCATGGGATTTTGGGTGCAACAACAAGTTAAAACGGGCTTTTGCTCCTGTCTTTTTTTCCATCCTGTTTTGAATAAGGCAGGCAGGCGCACTATTCCGGAAGACGGCAAACCTCTTCTTCTCGACGATTAACAACACCGGTGCGGGCTATGGGTTACCCGATCAATCATATAGGATTTGGATTGTTCGGATAATTAAAAGCCTTCTTGCAACTTGCATTCGAAGACAGACATGCATGAAGTCTTAAAAATATCGCCGATGAAAGTGAAAGGATGTCTAATATAAGTCGAAACGGCCGGATCACCATCGGTCGACATTGTCCTTCCATATGTGTTGACGACGATTCTCGCTTCTCCGACGGCAGCGAAGGAAGAAAAACCGGGTCTTTGTCAAGGTTCTTGAACTGAGCTGGGCATATTGGGTGTGGGATAGAGTTGTGAGTGATTCGGTTGGGGGGGAACTTGCCGGGAGGCGATCACTGACGAGATTAAACCGATTTCGACACCCCTAAAACCTGCAAAAGCAAACGTGTTTGGCGTGAGGCTGCTTGCGGTTAGGCGAGGCGACATGCCTGACCCGGTTCCGCTGTCGTGGCGAGACCAAAAGACGGGATTAGTGCAAACTTTATGAGAGGATAATTGGTTGGATTCTTGAGAGAAAGGTCAGAAAAGCTTTAAACAGCAAAAAACCGTGAAAAACAACCCACCATACACTTTTACACACAGTTTTGGGTCCCACAACGAAAGTCCAAACATTCGTCCCAAGACCCCAGACAAATCTTAAACGCATTCAATCACTTCATACCATCTTCCTAGATGTAAAGAAACCAAAACAGACCTATCCAAAGACCGTTCAAACCCCACCGACAGTCATCCAACTCCCGGAAACCGAACAATAAAAAAGAAAGGAAAACCGCAAAGGCGTGAAACCTGTCGCTTTTTTCAACCCACAAGTGTTCGATTTCCAATCCAACATAAACAAACAGTAAAGTCGCCGCTGATCGGTCGACGTTGTTTTTGTTTGATCGACCCATTTGTCCGGTGATAAGTATGAAAATATGAAAGCAAACCGCTACCGGATCGACTTGGAGACAAAAAAAACGATTGCGAACGAAGGCGATATCGAACAAAAAACTGTCTCGCCCGTAAGCGAGATAGATGCACAGATTTTCACCAAAATCCAATACCCCAAGGATAAAAACGGCAGCAGCTCCAGCTCCTTGATAAATGAGTTCGTTTTTTTTCCATAACATAACCATTCCTACCGGGGTGTCAAAAAAGGCGTTGCGCGGATTTCCCGAGCCGATTTTCAACTGTGAAGGAGAGAAAAAGATGATTTTGCAGAAAGGCGACAATGCCTTCATTTTGCATCCGGATTAGCGCCCAGAGGCGATGAGAGTTGTCGCTGTGTTGATGAGTTGCTTGACATGTGTACGTGTGAGCTCAATGCATGCCTTTCATAGCTTCATTATTTACTTTGAGTGGTTATAATCAGTGTAATTGATGATGGTAGACAGAGTAGTTCGAAAAGCGCATGAGCTACAGTACCCCATAATAGTTACCGTATACCAATTAACAGCAAAATACTCTCAAAAAGTGTCTAAAATGACTCAAAAACCTCTAAAACACAAAATAAAGTTGAAAAAAGTTATCTAAAACTTCAAAAAATTTCCAAAAAAACATCAATAACCTCAAACCAGCAAAAATCCGGAAAAAGATATCCCAAGATAAGCTGGAAAAGGTTTCAATTTCAAGCGTTAATTGAGAAAAGAGAGGAGAAAAGCTATCCCGCAATGAGCGAGAAAAACATGTGCTTTTCAATCTTTTTTTGAGGCGCGATGAAGCAATCACCCGATGCTTTCGAGATCCGATGCGCTGATACATGGATTAGCGAAAATTTGAAGCAACACTTTGTCACTTTGCTTTTTGAAATGTGTTGAAAAGTTTATGTTTGTTGATAAGGATCGATCGCAGGGCTAGACGGAGTGAAGTTTTCGTTTAAAACGGGTATCAATCGGTGCAGAGATCATGTTGTGAGAAGTTTGGGTCGAAGTTATTGATTTTAAAAGGAATGCATAAATGTGAAACAACAAATCTAAAAAAAAAACTTTACAACTCAGACCTTGGTGCATTTATGTGTTTGTTGTGCATCTAAATGGCACAAAACATGGTATTTCTGTAAATGCCATCAACTCTGCGACCATTAAAGCACGTAATATTTGTTGACTACATACAAGTTGATCATCAAAACTCTCCAGGATACTGTTCCTTCAACTTTTTTTTGCAAACTGAACCAATTCCACCAAAAAAAGCCCTCAGGAATCCCGTCGTCCGAGCCACCCAGTGTCTGCAAAGTGACCACTTGCAATGATTTTTGTCACCTCTGCCCTTTTCCGGACTTTTTCAAAATGCAAGATGCCTGCGCAAGAAGCAAAAATCGAAACGTTATCCCTTTTTTGCCGGAGATATATGCATCCTTCATGACGCTCGCCCTGTGCGTGTGTGCGCATGCGTCCAGCCCCAATCGTCGACGCTTTCGACACCCCTGAGGCGCTTGAAGCTAGCTCTGACCCGCGCCGCCCCCATCTCTCGGAAGCCACCCCAATCCCAATCCCGTATATAAGATGGTGCTAGGCGGCTCCTAACATCATCATCTTCACAGCATTCTCTGTGTACTCCTGCGCCTTCACTCGGTTCAGAAGTCACACTCAGAAGTCGCAGTCGTTTCGAAACAGTCGTTGTCTACCACCATTCTCATCTCCTCTAAGATGTTCACTAAGGTGGTTCTCGCTTTGGCGCTGATCGGCGCTGCTGTCGCCATTCCGGTCGACAACGGTGTCGAGGGTGAGCCCGAGATCGAATGCGGTCCCAGCAGCATCACCGTCAACTTCAACACCCGCAACCCGTTTGAGGGTCACGTCTACGTCAAGGGACTCTTCGACCAGGAAGGTTGCCGCTCCGACGAACACGGCCGACAGGTCGCCGGCATCGAGCTTCCCTTCGACTCCTGCAACGTCGCCCGTACTCGCTCCCTGAACCCTCGTGGTGTCTTCGTCACCACCACCGTCGTCATCAGCTTCCACCCTCAATTCGTGACCAAGGTTGATCGTGCCTACCGCGTCCAGTGCTTCTACATGGAAGCCGACAAGACTGTCTCGGCCCAGATCGAGGTCTCCGATCTTACGACTGCCTTCCAGACCCAGGTTGTTCCCATGCCTATCTGCCGCTACGAGGTACAGTCTACCTTCTTTATCCCTTTTAAACACATCTAACCACCATCTTTCAGATCCTCGAAGGTGGTCCCTCCGGCCAGCCCATCCAGTTTGCCACCATCGGTCAACAGGTCTACCACAAGTTCACTTGCGACTCTGAAACCGTCGACACCTTCTGCGCTGTCGTCCACTCGTGCACCGTCGATGACGGAAACGGAGACCAGGTCCAGATCCTCAACGAAGACGGCTGTGCCCTCGACAAGTTCTTGCTCAACAACTTGGAATACCCCACTGACCTCATGGCCGGCCAGGAAGCTCACGTCTACAAGTACGCCGATCGCTCTCAGCTCTTCTACCAGTGCCAGATCAGCATCACCATCAAGGAGCCCAACAGCGAATGCGCTCGCCCTCAATGCTCTGAGCCTCAAGGCTTCGGTGCCACCAAGGTCGGTGGTGCTGCTGCTGCTGCTTCTCCCGCTGCTGCCGCTGCCGGTGCTGCCCAGCTTCGTCTGCTCAAGAAGCGTCAAGCCGGCTTCGACAACACCCTTGACGTCCGTGCCGAAATCGCTGCCATCGACATCAGCGAAGATGTAAGTCACTGATTTAGCTTTCTAGACCATCCACATACTTATAACGACTCCTTTCAGGCCCAGACCATGCCCGAGGTCCTCCGCCACCGCAACAGCGCCAGCCTCGATGCCTACTCCAGCCCCATCCACCGATCTCGCCAGGCCGAAAACGGTGTCTGCATGTCGGTCTTCGGCTTCTCGACCTTCCTCGGTATGGCCGGTCTCCTCCTCGCCACCACCGTCATCGCCGTCAGCTACGCCTTCCGTCCCGTCACCAAGGCCTAAGCGGCGCACCCACCTTCACCACCATGACCACCCTCAGCGCGCCCTAAACGCGATCAAGTGCAATCGGATGCTTCCCCACTTACCTGCGGACATCCCCTTTAATCGTTTTCTAACCTTATTTGTTTTAATTTAACCACAACCCCCTTTCCCCACCTGGCCATCCTTCCCTGTTAGGGTCCAAAAGTTGTGCAATACTTGTACTTTTCCAACCGTGAAGCCACACCACTATCTATTATCTCCACCGTACCATTGTGCAATGTGAGTGCATCCAACAAATAAATCTATCTATTTTATATCTCGCTTCGCCTTCGAAAAACATTCAACAACTAATCCCATCAAATCCTTTCCGGATATCACTAAAAAGTGCCACCAATACGAGTTATCCCACTCCCAGCAAAATGAAGTGACCAATATCAGATATCAGACGTCCGGGAAAGCCGAGGCAAACACGCCATCCATCACGGCAAGTCACTAATGACTGCCGGTTTCACCAAAAAAGAACTTGAAATAAGTCCGTCAAAGTCCAGTTCGCACGATTGAAAGTGAGCCAGTGATCAGCTGGATGTGCCCTCGAGGCATGTTTCGCTCCCCGCAAAAAATAGTTTAACAGATTGTTCGCGGATAAACGACACCCTCCAGCGAGAAGGGGAGAATGGATCGGGGTAGATCGCGCAAGGGGATGTGGGATTTATTTGTTTTTGCGTAGATCACCACCCGAGATGGCGACAAAAGACTGTTAATCTTCTTTGATAAAGAAGAAGTAATGCGTTTTTTATGATGTGAAAAGAAAAGTAAAACTTGCGGTGGGGCGCTTTGATGCTTTGGATGTGAGAAAGGGGGTTTCAAAGTGCAATCATTACTGACTTTCGGAAAGTTATATTAGAGTAAATGACTTCGAAAATGAGCGGCTTTACTTTTTACCAACACCAAGCACTTACAGTATCAAATCTTACAAAAACGAACTTTTTAAAACTATTTTTAACTTTCAATCAATTCAATCGACCCTCTTGTAATACCGTTTGGCCACGACGTTGCCAGCAATGCATTCCGCAACCAAAAAGTCGTCCCGATTCACGTATCGACGAATAATTGACGGCACGGCACTCGGATCCTCGTCACAGACCTCCTGGATCTCAACCAACACGTCTCCGTCCCAGGTAGCTGTCGTCCAGAAACAGCGCCCATCAATGGTCTTCTGTTTGACTCTTTCGCCGACGACAAACGTCCATTCATCTTTCCTGAAGGCCGATTTCACTGTGACTTTCCAAGTTTCGTCGTCGTCGTCGATCGAAACAATGATCATTGGGTTGGCTTTGCGTGCAATGGCTCGCTTGAAGGCGTTGATACCGATTTTCTGGAAGTTAAAAACTTTTAATTTTCTCAGATTTGAAATAATAGTGCCTAGTATGGGAAAGAAAAATGTATTTAAACGGGAAGCCATCTCACCTTCAAATACTCATCAAAGTTGACAGAACGATCAAGAATCCATGATCCGAGGATGGCTTCCTGTCTGGGGGTTAATTCGGTGCTAGACATTATGGAGGGGTTTAGTGGAATGAGAAATATGATTCACTCAAGAAAACGCGGTATATTCGGTATGTAAAACACTGGGAAATACCTCCCTTTCGGTCAAAACAAGGGTCCTAAAGCCATCATCAATCGAAGGCATCAAAGTTATGTAAAAATAACTCTAACCATATTTAATCAGTCAGTTTTATCTAAAATCGGATTCTGACATTCTGTGAAGTCCGAAAACTTTGAGTTTTGAGCTTTGAAGTTGCAACTCTGAATTTTAAATAAAATACAAATGCATTCTTTGATTTTTAAAACATGACTAAACTTTATTAAGCACTGTTATATGAGTAAAATTATTATTCTTCCTTAAAGTAGTAGGTAACTTCAAAACGATGGCAGTTTTTGACCAAAGGAAATTCAATGTGTATTTTGGGATGACCGTATTCGACCTTATCAAATCGGTCTTCAAATAATGGCGTTATTTTATCGATGTAATCGTTTCTAAGTTCATCATCCGTGTATGGGTAGTATAGAATATATAAACAAAATTCCGCAGACCGACTCTGAAATGATTGTTCGATTAAAGCTGCAAAAGTATCTGTAAAATTTACACTTACTTTAATGAAGTTGAAAATTTCCTCTGGATTCACACAAAAGAATGACTCGTTGAATTCACGATGATGGATTATTAAGTAATCTTTGCCTTTTTGAATGTTTTTGACGTTTTTGTCTTGCGACATAGACAAGGCATTAAACGCAATCAAATTAACATCGGGAAAGATGTTGGCAACAGTTAAAAATGTCACATCTCCTTCGATAGACTCTTTGCACGCGAAAATGATCCTCTTAGTGTGAATCGTTGTCGACACTCGTTGGAGCAACTCATTGCTGATCTGGCATGCATAAAACTCAAGGGAAGGAGTTTCAATATGTTCAAAGGGTAAGTAATTGAAGTTAGATTTTGATAACCTGGCGAACGTAGCCCCTCCTTTTAGTTTTAAAATAGCCGCAGAGGTTTGAACATACTGTTCATCACACCGACAATCTATGCGTGAATCAATCCAATCTACATCGAAAAAATCAAATGTGACAGTAGTAATGAGGGGGTTTAGATCACGAATGTTATTGCCTGCAGCAGTTTGATACTTGTGAAGCTCGTCTGGCGTTAACAGTTGGCAGAGACGTCGAGTAAAAGGGTAGGGCAGGGTTAACATGGGATAGGGCATGATTTTGAGTCACAGAACGACAGACCGATAAGAAATCGCAAGTATACCAATAGCTGAAAACCCCCCTAGATGGGAAAAATAACAAGAAAAAAGTGACAATGGGCCTTTTGAATAAGCGCTTTGCTCAAAATGATGCTGAATGGGTTTCCGATCGAGTATTTATGTGGTTCATACATCGATCGCAACAACTCGGAATATTGATTGGTAAAGGAAAGATGTAACCTTGGTTGTGTGTATTCGAAGGGCGTGCTGCGCGTACATTTTTGAAGATAAGCCCCTCCTTGTTAACCATAAAACTGCCATATGGCCCACAACAGACACTGTGGCCTTTCAAGGTACCCTGCAAAGTTGCGCAAGAGTACTCAAGGCGGTTTTGCATCAATGGTACTTTCTTCATTACAAAATGAAAGTTTTTTAAGGCAGAATTTCTCTTGAAGGAGCCACGAAGACTTAAAGCAAGAATCCGATTCAAGGCTTGAAACTGCTTTCCGACGACATCATGGAGCGAGTAGCGCCGGCCCAAACCCATAACAAGCATGGCATAGATGCCCGCTTACCATGTACAAAAAGATAAACGGAACCGGGAGTGGGCGGAAGCAGACATGGCCGCCCTTCACGGGCTCGGCATCTATCCGCCCCAGCAAAATAAGCTTCAAGAGTAATTTTTATCCTTCTACAGATTCAAAAAAGAAGAATATTGTGTTTATTAAATCTCTGTACATAAAATATGAATAAATTAATGTAACCTTTCCAATCAATAAACACAATCTCAGGATCACAAATAATTTATTGTACGTTTTATATACAGCGAGATCATGGTTTCGTCGATGCAAGCGACACATTCAAATTAATACTCAAGAAAGCCAATCATTCAAAACAAACACATCGAAAAAAGGTCACGACGAAAGCCTACGGTACCTTCGCAAACAGAACTCCCAGGTGGGAAAACATGGACAAGCGATTCGGGGCAGCAAAACCACAATACTTACGCCGAGTCTGTCGACGATGTCGGGGCGACGGCTTCATCGTCTTCGCTCATGGTGGCATCGGTACCGTTGCTGGCGACGGGGGCACCGCTGGTGTGGGCGACGGGCTCGGATTCGGTCGTAGCCATCTTGCGCAGGGCCTTCTGGTTCAGCTCCCACTGCTGATGGGCGATGTCGGCCAACTCCTTCTGCAGCCTCGCTTCTTCTTCATGGACTGCGGCAACCTGAAAGATGGAAAAAAGTTAGACATGAGAAAGTTCATAGCCAATTCAGGCTTCGTAAACACTTTGGGGCGATTAGTACGTAAAAAAGTTATGAACGATTATTGCAACAAAGCCATACACGGTCATTTTCCCATTAAGAAAAGTGTTTACAACAGTTTTGGTTGTCGTAGACTGATTCGAGAAACACCAGTGTGAATTTGGCGGAATTACGCAAACAAATCCGCTCCCGTGAAGGCTAACCGTATCGAGGGCGTTGGGAAAGGGGCTCTATTTTAATGCCATCGTTTTGCGAAGGACAAAGCTGCGCGAGCGGCATTCCATGGCACTTGAGGCAAGCCAAAAAGCGCTCACGGATCATAGGGCCTCTCGAGCGAGGTGATCCGTTCGCGCGGTGAGAAGAGCCCCAAAGTAGCAATTTGACAAGGAATCGCAAAGGGCAAAGGGGGCTTAGGAAAGGCCATGAGGGGGCAAAGGATTGCGGTGCCCTTTTCCGGGCCAAATCATACTGACTCCTGGCCAATGAAGACGGATCGCAATTTTGGGATAGGGAATTCAAAAAGGACAAAAACCAACCTCAGCCTCGAGACGCTGGATCCGGCGGGTAGCAGCTTCACGCTCATACAATCTCAGCTCCGCAAAAGTCGCCAGTTCCATCGCATTGATCTCAGCATCATGTTGATTCTTCGAGATGCTGTTGACGGCGTTCTCCTCGATTTTCTGCAAAAACACCTTTTTAATTCTGCCATTTTTCACTTTAAACAAAGACACAAACCTCGTAGCCCTGCAGGATGATCTTCAACTTGTTCTGCATCTTGTCGGACTTGCCTTTGATCGTCTTGGCGACATGCGTCAAACTCTGAAATATCAATTTCCTGTTATACTGTATCGTATTACATGTCGACAACTGATACGTCGGCGCTTTCATTAGATTTGTGCCCAAAGGGGCCCACTAAGAAGGACGGAAAGCACCGTAAGCAAAAAAGGAAGTGTGCCGGTGCCCCCAGGACAAACACTCGCAGCTCGCCAGCTAGCCAGCGCCAGCTCGTCGAAGCCACCCCGACACACAAACGCAAAAACCACGCAATTTTTACAAGTTCGGGGAATGTGCGATAATAAGTGGAAAGGCCAAAGGGACATAAAGTATCAAAATCAAAAAGGTTAAACTTACTTCAATTTCGCCTTTGATGGCTTTGACCTGTTCCTTCGGCGGCAAGTCTTCCAACTTGTGAGCTTGACCGTTGACGATGACCTGGCGTCCAGAAGTCATGGCAACCGCTTTAGCCATGTATTCGTCCTCATCGAAAGGACCAAGTCGAGCAGCTTCAGCATCGATCAGAGCGTTGGCAGCGGCGAGCTCATCCAAAGTAAACTTCTCAACGGGTTCAATACCTTCGACGTCCCACTTGAGGAGTGTTCGCATCTCGGCACGGATAAGGTTGTCAGCCTGAAACGTAAATAAAATTGTACCTTCCACCTGCTATTTGTCCCTCTAATCCTCAGATTTCACAAAAAGCGCCCATAATTGCTTCACTATTTAACCACCAACGCCATTCACCCTCAAAATAATGTGCCATTAAACATCGAATTCTTTCCTCATATGTTCTATCTATCTGTTTTGTTGCGCTTCCACAACCTGACAACACTCCAAGAGAGGCAACAGTCTTTGCCTTCCAAAAATGACAAAGCCATTAGCTGTCAGACATCATTCAAGCCGTGCTAATCTAGTGTCTGCGCGTGCGGCAAAGACAATAAAAACATTGAATTGAATGGGCTGGATTTGGCGGGCGTTTAGCTCAAAAGTATCTGTCATAATACAGGTTTACACGGGAGCACTTCACGCGAACGGCTATTGTGAGGACCCCCGGGAGTGACAGAAACACAAAAACCCACCTCATCGTAGACGTTCTTGACGGGGAAGCGCTTGAAGGCAACGTCGTTGATCTTCGACGGCATCGGCAGCTTTCGACGGAAGACTTCAGTGCGGAGAGCAAGAGCCTTGGCCTTCTTCTTCTCAAGAATGGCGGCGCGTTTCGAATCGATTTCGCCAGCATCTTCGGCCCAATCCTGAAATCAATCGATATTGTATTGATCGAAAGCTCACTCAAAACAATAAACTAACAGTATCCATGTCCTCCTCTTCATCGTTGTCATCCTCCTCGGGCATGACGACCTCAAAGTCATTCTTCGGCGCCGGCAGACTCTTCAAAGCTTGGCGGAGCTCTTCCACCGAGGCACGACCAGCTTCACGGTTAATGTTGAGCTCATCACGGAAAGGAGTGGCACCTCCTGGCGTCGCACTGACGACAGTACCCGGCGTACCTGTAACGATACCGACAATTAGCTTTGCTTCTACCACCCAAAAAGGCCAAAGCAATAAAAGAAGCCCCAAAATTAGTCATAAACATTCATGTTGTACTTTTTGGGTGCCAAAAAGGTGTGTAGGTGTCCCCGGAACTATGTATAATCGAAAAAGTATCTCACGGTCATAAAGTTGCTTCGGCGTCTGCGCGAAAGCGGCCAACACGGTGTTCGGGGTCTGGATGGCTGCGCGAATACTTGAGGGAGCGGTGAAGTCAGTCGTGTGCAGGGGCGCATTCTTGCCACCCAAGAGCGGGGTCTCGGCATTGGTGATAGCAAGGAGATCGTCAGCGGCCTGAAATAGACAGTTTGAACTATTGAAAAGGGGTGCATAACGAAAATTGGGGATAATAGATAGGATTTACAAACAAAAACGGCCGGTAGAGACAACAACGGAAATGGTCGGGTTACGGTAGTCTCGAAACAGTGATTCAAAGAAAGACAAAAACGTAAGAAAGCGTCAAAGCAGGCTTCTTCGAATCGAAGTAGGGAAACATAAGAGCCAAAAACATGGCAAACAAGCAGGTGTGAAATACAAAAAGTAGAATAAGAATCATGAATAGTGGTCTCTACTTGACCTCAAGCTAACAGCAATCAAGTAAAAAACCAGAACCCAGCCAAAGATAACGCCTAGACCCCCCAAAACGACCATCCCCAGAAGCGCAAAAGTGTCCCAATTGAACGGAGCCACCGAAACCAGCATTCACTATCGGTAGTGGTAGCCGTCGCCGTGTGTTAGTGTGCCATCACGCATCAGGGAAAAAAAAAAGCGCCATCGACAGGAAATAGGGATGGGTAAATGGAAGGGGGCTTGAAATAAGCCGGTCGTGGGAGAAAAAATAGGTTTCCCCTGAGGCGTTGGGGGTGATGAAAGCTATAAAGAGCAAAGGAATTGTGCGGTGGTCTATTAACGGCTTAGAAAGGGCAGCTTTGATGGCATTCAAAGCTCAGAGAAAGTGAAAAGCGGCCGAAAATAGCGATAATAAAAGGTCAAAACGTAAAAGAGAGAGAACAAGGATCTTCAAATGTCAAAACAAACCAACCTTGGCAATGTTATCACTGAGAGCCGCTGGCGTGCGCATCGTCCGAGCAGCTTGAGCATTGTTGAAGGCTTGCGAGTAGTCATGGAGAAGGGTGCTGGTCGGGTTCTCGTCGATGAGATCGCGGATGGAATCAGAAGCGCGGCCGATTTTGACGATATCCTCGAGCTCGCGATCGGAAACTTGCGGTTCTGGGAGAATCAGCTTGCTGCGCTTGTGCTCCTGCTTCTTCTCAAAGATCGTTTCGGGATTCTCCTCGGCACTGAAAACGCAAATTGTAAGAAAAAGGCTACAAACGGACAAAAAAGTTAAACTCACCGTCTCTTGCCAATCTTTTTCTTATCCTTCCGACGCTCCAGAGTAGCGAGACGGCGAGCCTCTGCAAGCTGCTTTTGGCGAGTCTTGCGCTTGGCCTCCCTGCGCTTGGTGTTCGCGAGACGAGCACGTGCTTCCGACAGCATCTCAAGCTCATCTTCGCGCGTGTCAATCGTATATGGACGAGCTTGCTTCGATTCATGGCGGCGTTTGTGGATAGCTCTTTGCACCGATCTGGCCCTTTGGAAATCTCTTCTTTCGCGATGTTGTTCCTGAAAATCAACATATATAAAACCACGACGACAGGCCTTAGCGCGCGGACGCACAGTGCGTTTTTTAGCTTGAGTTTTGTGTTTAGGGGAGGTCCCCAAAACGAAAGTGCGCACGCGCCCCGGAATTTTGAATTCTAAAATTCTCGAAAAATACTGCATAATTTTGAATCCGGTTTGTTTCCTTAGATGCAGAAAAAAATAAGGATTCTAGAATATATATATCATAAACGACTTTGACGTTATTTCGAATGCTTTTTTCACCTATAACATTTGCAATAATACTAAGTTGGAAACAACTTCTGGCAAAACTTATGAATTCCATTTTTTTTGTATTCAGCGTGTTCTGCGTAATCGACTTCATGATTCGCGAAACATAGAATTGAGAAAAAAATATTCATTTTTCTAAAAAAATCGTTAACGTTTTGACGAAATTAGAAAACTTTAATTTATATATTTTTATCCGACTTCAAGACGTCAGTCATATTCGAATAGCTTCTAACTGTCCCATTCTATGTCCTGACCAAAATTAGGCGAATTTGGAAGCGTTTAAAAAAGTTATGTCGGGTTTCTGCTGAGCGGATCTTGAGACCCCGCCGGCGGCGGTGTCAAATTTGAAAACACGGATTCCGCTCAATTTCCGTCTGATTTTCTTTCTTTGCGCTTCCAAACGATTGAGTTAGTTAAATGGGAGCTTCAGATTAGACGAGCGAGGCATAAACCGAGCTTTGGTAGCAAATCTACAATCATAAACTTTGTTGAGCCCCTCAATCGGGTTTCAGCGCCTAACTAACATTTTTTTCAGTAATCGCTGTGGGACCCCAATTGGGGTGTGCGGGGTACACCAGTGTGCACGCAAACGGGGGCGACGTTAAAAGTGAATTAAGTATAGTTCAAATTGATATTCTGGTTTTTCTGGTTTCCATAAACGTTAAGCATGCCAAGCTTAACCTATTTGCAAAATTTTGTGCGTTTCTTGATAAATTACCTTGCGTTTGTATCAATGCAAGGGCGGCCTTGGCGAAGGTTTTTTTCAAACATTTGATTTTCGCGAAATTCAAAGCTTCCTTGTCCCAGTAACATCTGTTAGCATGTCTGGAGGCTAATTGACAAGGTTGCAGATCCATTCGCTGCTTCAAAATGAAAAATTATATATAAATTTGCGCGATGATCAGCTAGTCTGGCTTCAAGCCTTAGAATCCGCCTTTTCACCAAGATAGCTCCGTCCTCGTCCATCACAATGATGCCTAAAGCACTAGTGAAGGTTACTGATCTTTCAGATGCTAAAAGAGAGAGGCTCGAAAGGTGAAGCCGGGCGAACTGCCGTCGAGCTTCGTCGCCGGCGGCAATGAGCCTTCTTTGCCCTTGTTTATATATAATTTTTCTACACATTAAGATTCTTTCATTGGAATTCAGTTCTAAAAGGCCCTGCTTGAAGCGCTAAGTGAAAATTGGCACGGGGGATGACTCTTTAATGCTCGCAAGGCAAATCTGCTTGAAGCTAGAACTCCCAATGTCAAAATTTACGAGCTGTAGCTCACATAGATTGATAACCCAATTTAGAAAAGTCGACTACAATGTAACAAAGCGTTAGGCAACACAGAAATACGATAAAGTTAATTTAAATCGGTCTAGTTCACTTTCATTGAGTTACAAGGTTTAGCATTGGCGCGTGCACACTGGTGTACCCCGCACGCCCCAATTGGGGTCCTACAGCGAATGGTGCGAGACTATCATAGACTATGATGGTCTATAACGCTCCATTTATTTCGCTGTCATTGTAGCTTATAGGAATTATAAAACAGCTAACAGTGATTGATTAGGAACAAAGAAAACGAGAAAACATAATGCCGTTTTTGCGTAATATCAAAAACAAAATAGTCGTAGTCTTTAATTTGTAAACGTTGCGCTTTATTTTTTTTCGAAAGGGTTAGTCTTTTTACCGATTGATTATTCGTATTCATATTAATCTTTCACGAAAAGGGATTTCAAATTTTTTGGCGCAGTAGCTTTTATTTACACTTTAAAAAGTTTGACAAAGTGCGCACGCGCTCGGCAGCAGGGCCCACACCTATCCACAAAAAAAACGCACTGCGCGGACGTACGGACGCGCATGCACCGGGTCGCAAAAAGGGGCCTCATTTACAAATTTAAATTTAAAGTGATTTTTTTACGTTTAAGAAAGTTTTTGGTGCATACACATGTCTAGGGACCGGCAGGCGGAGAACACTCGGTCACCCTGAGCCTGTCCCCGCGGGATACTGTAAAAAAATTTTTTGTTTTATTTTCAAAAACGAATAATGGTTTCTGACGTTTCACTTCTTTCCGAATTGAATGGTGTCATCAGATTTTAACAAAAGTGGCTCTAAAGTGCCGAAACGGTCATTTTTGTCACTTTTTTGACGGTTTTTTCAAATTTTGGTCGGGCGCCCCTTCGCGCCCCAAGATGACACCTATACCATTCGATTCAGCGTAAAAAGTTACATCTGCAATCTTGCGGAAAAGATCCCAAAACATCCCAAAAAAGTGCCATGATTTTTTAACCAAAAGTGCCAAAAACCAAAGTTGCTCAAATCAAGTATTTAGCGTGTTTACACCCCCATTTTCATACCCGAAAAATCGATTGGTAATTTTTGTTTTACTCTAAAGTCATCGTAAAGTGCCAAAACCAACGTTTGCCATTGTTTTTTTGACGTTTTCGGCATGCGCCCCTTCGCGCCCCAGGACGACACATATACCATTCGAATCAGCGTCAAAAATTGCATTAATGGCCATAATTTGAAGATCCCAAAAGATCCCAAAAAAGTGTCATGATTTTTTAAGTTAAATTGCCAAAAAAAATTTTTGTCGCATAAAGTGATTTGACCGCCCGTACCCCTACTTTCGAGGAAAGAAAATTGATTGGTGTGGTTAGTTTTGCTTTAAACACCTTAAAAAGTGCCAAAAATGGCATTTGAAGTTAATTTTTTATCAACATGGTTTTGCTTTAAAAGCAGGTCTGACGCATTTAAAAACGGGCTACAGAAGCTTCTGATGTCATATGGCATCATGAGAAATGTATTGATATAACTACGGCATCATAATTACAAACTTTAATAATCTCAATGAGCGAGCTAATATTGCTTTTTTGTTTGCGCACATGTGCAAATGAATCAGCCAAAACGTCCAAATTTGGAAGTTTGGCGTGCAAATTCTCGCCAACCGTTGAACTTCCTTGGGAAAAAGTATGGGGCGCTGACATCACCTGACCCTAGGCTACGTTTTGGCTTTGACAGAAAGTGCCGTAGTCGTCGAAATGCAAAACGGGTTTTTATTAAAGTCCAAATTTTACCACCTTCAACATTACTTTTTTCAAATTTTTTTTGCAAAATCGCTGGTTTCTCGCGGAGCCCGAGGCCACTAATGAAAAGTCGGTTCTGTAAGTGCCGAAACCAATGAGTTACAGAAGGGCAGTGTTAGTTTTTCCTATCCTATGCAGAAAGTCAAATCATCATTTTTGGGGGCGGAGCTCACTGTGTCAGGGCTCGATCGCTGCCAAAAAGGCAATGATCGAAAGTATACAAAAATATGGTTACAAACAAAAAACCAACCTTATTTTTGGCCATTGAAAAGGATGGTTAGGGGTTAAGGCCTGAAAAAAATTTCATTAAAGCTTGTTATCGGTGGAAAGAAACGCAACACGCAAGGGTCATCGATATGAGGGGAACACAAAACCTCGTCGCATGGCATACCGCAACGTAAGTGATGTGCGCAGGCCACGTCGGTGACCCCGACGTGCCCTGTGCACATCACTTGATGGGTTCATTGTTTCCCTATCGCCCGCACAGGCGTGGTCTGCAAAGATAGGGCGCAATGACCAGCCAGTACCCACCTGATCTGGGGAGGATCCGGCGGCTGTTTTTGGAAGTTTGAGGATCTCGAAATACAGTAAAACAAAACTTTAATAAAAAAAACTGCAATTAGTGATTACGTGATGGGAATGCAAGGAGATGCCAAGCAAATGGACACTCTCGACTTCACCAGTTTCGAACTTGGTCTTCTGGTTCAACGGGGCATCGCTGGTGGTCCGAAGTTATAACTTTTTTACTATTTCTACTTAAAATTTAGTTAACATTTTGAATAAATTTTGCATCATTTGTATGTTTTCTTGGTTTCTGAGACTAATGTGATCCAAAGTCAACTTGGCATCACATCATAGCGCGTCTATGAAACGGTTAACAATTTTTGTAAACCCAAATTTTGGTAAACTTGTGACTGTTATCGTTTGAAATTCGCCGTTTGTAATTGGTTTTTGTAGTGTTTAACTTAAAAATGAGGCTTAAAAGTTGTAAAAGGCTGACTGATAAGCCAATGAATGTAACCTTGCGGTCGCCATTTTGCAAAAGTAGAGGCGACTTGTGAAGTTAGGGTTTTGAGAATGCCTCCACGGACCTGCGCAATGTTGTTGGCGGTCCAGGATGGGGTTCTGACTGTTAAAGAAGGAGGAATGAACAAGCGTCGGAGGAAAAATTGTGACATTTGAGCGTTCAAACAGTAGTAAAAAGTTGATTTTTGGCAAATGCCGACTGACAGACCCGTCGAAATCGGGATGGATTCTGTCAGAAGGGGGCAGATTGAGTATCTGGGCGTTACACAGTCTACTGCATAGAATGTATGAGTTCTGCTCATGAATTGCTCTATGTGGCAACGATAAAGACAAAATTTTGGAATGCAAGGCCTTCGGCAATGCTAATTACCACACTGAGTTGGGGATTCAAAGATCGCAGGGTCCTAGGAATCTTGATTTTGGGGTTTCTGATGCCCAGTTTGCAGTTTGTAGCCGCCGAAATCCACATATCAGCGTGTGCGATTTCCAAGTTTTTGATGAAACTTTGGCTTTTTAAATGGAATGTGCAACGATTCTGGATGATATCGCCAGGAATAGTTTGCCCAATTAGTTTTGTTATTGTAAATGAGTTTAATTGATCTGTATGACAACAAAATTCAACTCTAAGTTGGGGTTTCCCCATCGAATTTTCACGAAAACCCACGGTTTCCGTGTATTTCATGAAAAAATGCGGATTTTAAGAGGTGGGAATGTGAAAAACATACAGATTGCTGATTAGCTGACCGCCAGGCGTCGTTTGCGATCATTAGCCTCAAACTTTAATGAATAATCACGACTTCAACGGATACATCTTGCACATGATCCATTGAACTGGGCCAGCTTGTGTAGTTTTTGCAAAAACAAAGTAAATTTCATTGTACATGAGTTGATCTCTCTCGTTGTCTCGAGAGCCGGCCTACCCTCGCGCTACTGATGAAAGCTCCGAAATGCCCGGCATATAAGCGCTTTCGCCAGCTTTCGATCCCGACAATGGACTTCGGTGTGTCGCATCGATGCCCCTCAATGAGTAAAATGCTCCAAGTTATGCTCTAATTACCTCTATATACGTAATCTGCAGTTTTTTTTAATTTAATTTTTGTTTTACTGTTTTTCCAGATCCTCAAACTTCCAAAAACAGCCGCCGGATCCTCTCCAGATCAGTAGGATTGGGGTAGGAAACGGTGCCTCAGGGGGCCCTATTAAGCTTTCTGGCTTTTGAATGGCTTTCAATTGCAAATTGTTCGGTTTTTGATGCTTGGGGCTCTGAATCCGCTTATCGACAAGTGCAATTCTGGTGTTTTTAAACAAATAAACGAGGATTCTGAAGCCTCAAACCAGTATTGAACAAGCTACCAGAACAATTTTTGGCTGCTTTTTCTAATTTAGAGTTCTGGTAGTTGCCAAAGTTGTGTATTTTCGTATTGTTTTATGTTAAAACTAATAACATTCACTGTCCTAAAGAACCGCGGACGTGATTTCCGGTCGCCGAATTCGATATTCGAATCATAGTTCGACCTTAATCGGATTCAAAGTCCGTTTTGATCCACTTATTAGCCTTCCAAGACTTCAATCAGGCATCTGAACCACTACAGATCGGTTGCATTGTGGTTGAGACAGATGCCCGAGGGTCCCTTACCACATTTCTATCGTTGTCGCGGGCTTCAATACACTTTTATTTGCCCAAAATAAGGTAGCCCTCTGACACTTTGATCCGATGTTGTCAAAGTGCCAGTTCGCACATTTAGGCTTATTGTGGCTGCCCCAGGGGCATATTTTGAGTGAAGAGGCATGTATAAACATGCTTACACCTGTAAAATGTGCCAATAAATAAGGAAACTCAGTAACTCTGGCCATTACCCACCCAAACAGATGCACTTTCGGGGTTTCTGAACCCCTCAAAGGACTTGCGCATGACTCGTGGCAGTCTGGAGAAGGCTGGAGCTGGCATAGTTTGCATTTTGTTATGATTCAATTGAAGTTTGTGAACAAAAAGTGTTCAAATTCAGCGTAATTATGTGACAGATACGGTGCAACATTGTTTATTTATTCGTAATCTGACAAATGTGCAACTTTCGCTGTGGGGCAGGAAAAGTGTGTTTTTATGTTTTTTGTAATTAGCATTAATAAAGTAAATAATAGTGAACTATTTTAGGAAAGTACCGTTGTTCTGTCGGTGGGGGGATAATGTTAGATTTACCAAAAAGTATTTACTGATAACGCTCATTTAGTAATAAATTGGTTATTTGGCAACTTTAACAGATTTTGTTTTCCCAGAATTTGAGAAGTGCGGTTTGCTTTTGTTTTTAAAAGTTTGATTGCCCTATCTTTAAACTGTACGTTTTATTTGTATAATTACATTAAATATACAAAACCAATATAATTAAAACCTATATTTTGTTCACTTCCGCCCCCGGTGTAAAACATGCAATAATCGTCGCCGGGTCTAACTTGAAGTTCAGCCGTAGCAATTGCAATCCATCGAGATCGATGCCACTAACGGCTTCGACAAAATCGATCAACTTTCCAAATCTTGATTCTTCGGTTGCGTAAAAATTGGCACAATGCCGCGCCAGCCAGAAACGATAGGTGTCAGAAAGTGAAGCTGCGTAGGAAAGTTCTGGGGTCTGACCATTTCCATGAAGACAGAAAAGCAAGCAGATTAGAAGGCGGACTTCTTCGACGTCTGGGACGAGTTCGCCATCTGTGTTCAAATGGGTTGTGATTGTTTTCCGAATTCCAGAATCCAGGGCATCAAAAGCGATTGCTGCGTAGATGTTTGGTGTCTGAGCGACGTGAAGGGTGAAAATCAAAGGCCAGAGCTTGTTTAGGATGATTGATTTGACTTCTGGGGATTGAAACACGATAACGGAAGATTTGCTGGCGTTTGTTAAAGCTGCGATAAGGGTTGCATCGACTAAAATTATTTTTGGAAGCATTTTCTTGACAAAAAGTGCCCAAACTCACGCGCAAACCCAGCCATATTCCCTCCACTCAACGGCCATCCCATTGCCAACAGCGGCGATACTGTAGCCACCGTATTAAAGTCAATTTTTGCCTCCAACGGCGAAACTACTGTCGAACTCGATTCCTTGGTCTTTGGCCCTTCCTCCACATTTGCAGCCTTCTCCAACTTATTCTTTCCCAATTTCAATCCCACTTCCGTTATGTCGTGTTTCTTTTGCCTTGGACCGCGCTCTTTTTGTACCGCTGAAAATGTATTCTACCTTTTCAAACATGTTTTCAAAACTTTTTTCCACTTTGAAAATAAGGCCGAATTCCCACACTTTTTGCTGAATCATAAAAAGGCACGTACCATTGACGTTCATCTCCATGGAAAGACACTTTCTGGAAAATACGCCATTTAGACTTTCATGTTTACTCATATTTTTGGGGAAAACTTACCGTAACCGACAAGCGGGGCACCAATTTCGACGGGTTTTGTCAACAGGGCAGTTGTTTTCGCCGGCTGAAAGGGGGTTACGGTGACTTTTTAGGGTTTGAAAAGGGAGAAAATGACTTACAGATGCAGGTGTATTGGATGTTTCGGCGGATACTGTAATGGGGCCAATTTAGGTTAGAAGGGTAAAAAAGTTGACAAACCTGCGTTTGAAGAAGCACGAACACCCATCACAGGTCCAGAGACCATAATGCCGACCGAATGATCGATCCCCACAGATTTGACACGGCTCGGTTGCGATTAGAGAGCGACCTTAATTGGCATACGGTAAGGTTAATTGGTAGGCTGGAGGAAACTTACCCATGATGAAATTACAAATATGGATGACAAGTCAGATTGTACAACTCCAGAAAGCACTAAGCTTCACAACTGCGCAAGATAAAAACCCAAATGCCCAAGGGCGCGCGTACGACTTTCCCACCTACCGCGCGTACGTGAACTTCTCGACGAAAAGCAAAAGCCAGCGACTTTGTCCGATGAAGCTGTTGACTCCAAGCGCCGACCGTGGGTAGGGTACTGTCGACGTACTGACTGCCTTTCTGCCGCTTCCCAGAAGGCAACCGTCCCAGGGAGCTATAACTTTGCCGTTAGCTGCCGAATTCAAAAGGTGTGTACGTTCACGGCCGTCGTGGGAACCTCACTTTTGCCACTGCCGTATCTCGGAGTCCAGAGCTCAGCTTTGATTTCCCAACCGACTGCCCCCTGGCACTTCGACTGTTGACACCCACACCTATGTCGCCGACGGCACCAACTAACCGCCAACGGCACGGCACATGTCTGTGATTCGGCATTCTGTGCGCAAACAATGTCGCGCCTAAAATGGCAGCAAGGCATGCGATCGGCTGCTCGTTAGCGGCTCAACAGGCTCAGATTACGATGTCTCGAGTCGCGTTACACAACTTTTACAACCATTTTATATTCAAGGCAGCCAAGTGAAATAATTATTAAGTAAAGTAAACTTTAAAAACAGGAAAACCCAAAATCCACATACACTCGAAAAGATTACATGAGTATCGAAGAATAAAGCACCAGATTGCATAATTACACCATTTACGACGGCACAAGTGACGTTTCCCAGCGATTGTGTGCCTTTCTCAGCGCCTAAAATAACCAAAATTACCAATAAACACGTAAAAAGTAGAAATGAACTCACCTCACTGGAAGCTTCGTACTCAAAAGCAAGGACACGGGCACAATCCTTCACCTTGTTGACGCCAATGATGCGATTCGCGGCTTGCTGCATGTTGTTGCGCAGCGAGATGATGATGAATTGGGAGTTTTTCGTCTTCTCCTGCAAAGTGACAGTTGAAAAACAGTTAAAAAAAACAGTTTAGACGAACCTTGACAAGTCGACTGATCATAGACACATTGCGGAAATCCAGGGCGGCATCAATCTCATCCATGACGTAGAAGGGTGTCGGCTGATACTGGTGCAGCGCAAAGACCAGAGATAACGAGGCAATGGTTTTCTCGCCGCCGGAGATTTGTGTGATGTCACGCCAGCCCTTGTTTTGGGGGCGAACACTGGAATTATGCCATTTGGAAAGCTAATTTGAGTCAAAAAAGACAACTTACACCATGTGAATGCCCTCGGTATAGGGATCACCACCATTCGGGACACAAATATCGGATTCACCACCAAGAGAGAGATCGTAGTACTGCTTTTTGAAGTTGTTGGAGATAATCTTCATGGCGTCATTGAATTCCTGGGTTCGTTGAGCGAGAAGAGTGTTGCCGGCTTCGTTGAAGATCTTGGCTTTGCCGCGGATCTCTTTGAGGAGGCGTTCTTCTTCTTTGTGTTCTTCGATCTGAAACGCAACCTCTTAAAAAAAGCCATCAAAAAGTAAACTCACCCGCTCCCGGAAATCCTCCAAAATCCGCATATTCAAAGGCGTCTTGATGCGCTCCCGTTCGCCTTGCAATGTCCTCAGATGGTCCTTCCAGAAGTCCATGTCCAAAGCTTCACACTGTTCCGCCGTCAGCTCCTTGAAAGACAAATGCCTGTGGTCATTAAACCCATCAGGCTCATACTCTGTGGGTTCAGGCTCCTCAACAGCGACAAACTGCTCGACAAAGTCGTTCTCATCGTCGTCATCGAAGTCGTTGTCATCAAAGTCATCGACATCGTCTATGTCATCGCTGGTATCCATTTTGTCGTCATCATCGCGATCGGCTTCAGCAAGGAGGTCCTGGATGGCATGCAGCTTCAGACACTCGAGTTCCTTCTTCGTCTCCGCGATAGTTCGATCATAGCCTTCAAGTTTGCCGCTGGCCTTGTTCCGTCGCTCCTTCAGAGCTCCAATCTCGCGACTCAAAGTAACCTCTTCAACGTCATCAGCTTCAGCCTTGGCAGTTTCCGTCGTCAATGCTTCCTGGAGCTCTTTGACTTTATCGGCTTCCGTTTGCGCGGATTCAGCGAGGGCTTCAACAGCCTGCTCCATGTCATCCCGCTTTTCGATGAGCTTGTCGATTTCGGCACGAAGCTCAGCTATGGCCTTATCAGCGACATCAATGTTAGCCCGACACTGGTCTAGCTCGGTTTCAGCTTTCTTGGCAGACTTCCGAAGGTCGGTTATCTTCTTGTCGAGCTCCTTCAGTCTGGCTTCCGCGGCATCGAAAGCGTCCTGCTCGCCGCCGGCGATTTCGCTGTAGATGCGTTTGATGCGGGCAGAGATTTCGTCGTGTTCTTCCTGGACTTGGGCGATTTGATCCTTGAGGCCGTCGCGTTCTGAAAATAGGACCCAATTACACCTTATCGACAATGGCGAAACCGACCTTTAGAAAGCGTCCGAATCTGCTTCTTCAAATCTTCCGTCTTCGACGTATCCTTCGCAGCCAATTCAGCCCGTTCATACTGCTGCTTCAGCTCGACCAAATTCTGCCGCAGGAAATTCACATGCTGCCGAGCAACGCTGTCTTCTTTCTCCATTCGCTGCTTCAACGTCCTCTCAGTCTGCAGCTTCTGCTCGACGTTGCCGGCCTCCAATCGAGCACAATCCAATTCCTTGCGAATGCCTCTCAAAACCCGATCAGCTTCATCCAGTTGCCGCTTCAATTCGTTGATTTCAGCGTCGCTCATCGTCGGCACATGCTGTCGCGTCGCCGCCGCGTGACTGCTCGCAGATTTGATACCCATAGCGCCACCATGCGACCGGTTGTTCGAGCCGCCACCGGTCAAAACGCCAGTTGATTTGACAATGTTGCCATCGACGGTAACGACATCGATCCCAGTAGACTTGGCAACACTCCGAGCGGTTTCAATGTCATCACAGACAAGGGTGTCCCTCAAAAAGTAGTGAAAAGCGGCCCCATATCGTGGCTCCAGCGGTTCAATAGCGTCAACGAGGCGTGGATAGCCGAGGTTTCTGAACGGTCGATTCCAATCAGGTCTCATCTTTTCGAATGGCATGAAAGATGTGCGACCAAGGCGGTTATCTGCGACAAACTTCAGGCATTGGTTGAGCGTTGGGGAGTCCTCAATGATGATAGTGTTCAGACCACCGCGAAAGTTGGAGGAAATAGCGAGATCGTAGCGAGCGTCGATGTGGCCGAGGTCACCCTAAACGATGCTTTTGATAAAAAGAAATCATAAAAAGGTTCAAAACATACCAATCGCCCACAAATGCCCGGAATCCGACCACTCCGCTTCTCCTCCATAAACACATTGTTCGATTTAATCGTGGCAGCATTGTCGCTACGTTCCTTTGAAGCGCTATTATAGGCTATTTGGCACTCTTTGAATTTGATTGCGGCAGGTTTCTCACGGTTTTCAAGCTCGGAAATGCGGGATTTGAGGGTTTGGTAGTGTTTTTCGAGGTCGGCGGTGCGGCTTGAGGCTTCCTTGAGTTTACTGTAAAACAATTTTAATTTCAACACTTGACAAAAAGCAAACTTACTCTTGTCGCTGCTCATTTTCCTGCTCCTTCGCCTCCAGCTCCGCTTCACCATTCTCATACCGAACCTTGGCTTCTTCCAGTGGCTCCGATTGACTCTTCAGATTGGTTTCGGCCAGCTCTATCTGCGCCTTCAATTGGCCATCCTTGCGCTTCAGGTTCGCCAAACGGCCGCCGATTTCAGTGCGTTCGCCTTCGACATGGGTCGTTTCATCTCGAGCGGCGGCATTCTTTTCATCGACTTGCTTCCGAAGGGTGTCGCGCTTCTCCTTGACTTCGGCTAGCTCGACTCGGATGGCTTCAGCTTCGGCGAGTTTCATCTCTGGAACGCCTTTGAGCTTCTTGACCTTGTCCAAATCCGCCTGATGAGCCTTTTCACGAGCTGTGGCACGCTTTTCCGCGTTTTCGACGGCTGTACAGGCCTTTTTGAGTTGGAGTTGAAGGTTTTCATGGCGGGTTTTGAGATCGCGATGGGATACTTTGCTTGTGTTGAGCTCGCTGAAAAGTGCCAATTTTGAATTTATTATGCCGTAAAATAGCTAAAAATGACTTACGATTCGAGTTTCTTCACAGCACTCTTCGACTTCTTGTTTGCAGCGACAACCTCCTCGAATCTAGCCTTCTTTTCGACCAGCTGCTCCTTGACTTCAGTCAATTCAGACCGGTACTTTTCGGAAGCCTTGATGGCCTTGTTCAAATGAACGGAATGGATCCGCCATTCGGCATGGGCGATCCGATTATGCAACATCAACAACTTCAACATATCACGGACGGGGATAATGTTCTCTGTCTTTCGAGCTGCGGCTTTTGTGACACGTTCGGCCTGGGCTTGAGCAGTCTGATTGACATTCTTCAGAAGGAGCTCAATTTGATTGACTTTTTCCTGATAGCGGTTCGTGCCGATGACGTCTTCAAGGTATTCGAGGAGGCCTTGGTCCTTCGGGGTGAGGGCTTTCGGTTTGAGGGTGGAGATTAGCTCGACTTCGCCCTAAAATGTCGAAATTAAGCACAAAATCGGCGAAAAAGTGATACAAACCTGAAGAATGAGGAACCGATTGTACTCCAAATCGATACCCTGTTCTGCCAACAGCTTCTGGAGTTCGGTCATCGAGACAGGGCGGCCATTGAAGTGATAAGAGCTCGTGGCAGCGCCTCTTTCGGATAACTTGACGCCGCGACCGACGGAAAACTCGGTGTTTGGGACGAAATCGTGGGTTCCATCGGGCTGAAATCGACTTTATCATTGCAAGTTTTAACAAAATTGAATAAAAAACATACCAAATCTTCAACCTCTCCAAAGACAACCCTCACAGAGCACTCCCTCACATTCGAATGCCTCGCGCTCTTGTGGATCAACGACTCAATCTTGTGGGACCGAATCCGCGACGCTTTGAAGCCAAAGACGAACAGAAGAGCATCAATGATGTTGGATTTGCCGCTGCCATTGGCGCCGACGATGCAGGAGAAGTGCTGAAAACGCCCTTATTAGTTTAAGCCCCGTTTTTACAAATTCAAAATCCACTCACCGGATGGAACGGTCCAATCGTAACCTTTCCATAATACGACTTGAAATTCCGAACTTCCATGTGCAAGATGATCATTCGCCGCTTACCGCCGTCCTTGTAGGCATTGTTCGGCTTCGGAGGCATCACAAAGTTGGAAACATCGATGTCGGCGAGTTGCTGGAGGAGGGTGTCAGCTCGGAGGATCGGAAGTTCCTCTTCGGCCGCAGCCATCTCCTCATCCGGGTCGATGAATTCATCCTCCACGGCTGGGCCCTTCCGGCCTCGGCCTTTGGGTGGCATTTTGGAGGCTGGAAAGAGGAATTGTGAAGTTTAAAATATAAGGTGAAGGTGATTTGAAAAAGGAGCGGGCTTTTGGAAATTGCTCAAAGTGGGTTTATGCGTTGGACACGTTTTGCCAAACACGCTTAAAAGTTGAGATTTTATTAATTTTACAATTTTGTCCGTTTTGGGTGGATTTTAGAACTTTTGTTTTCGCAAATAGTTTGTTACAACGTGATTAACATTTTGGAAGAATAAATTTAATGATGCTAGCCAAGAAAAGGCAAGGGTTAAAATTAAAAGATTGTCTTGTTTATTTTTCCTTTTTCGCACCATTTTCAGTTGTAATTTCAATCAAATAAAACGCAAATGCAATGATTCCGCATTGAAGGGAAGACACGTCATCGGTAATGCGTCATAAAACCCAAAATGCTTTGTAATTGATGCCTTTTTTCGCGTGGTGAGTCATGCTTGCTGACTGATCGAATGCTGGCGAGGAAGCTTGATTTTTATATATTTTTTATTGCTTTTTCTGCGAGAACCTTTGCCAAACTGTACAGAAAGGCGTATTTCACTCGATTATGATGCGTAATTAGCATAATTTGGGTCGTAAAAGAAGAAAGTTTTGTCTTGGCCTCGTGTTCCCAGTCCATTTCAGTCACAATTTTCGGTGGTTTCCACAGCCGAAACGTGAAAACAGCTGAACGAATACTAATCGACGCGTTTGCTGCGGTCTGTCGACACCGTCGTCGTCATCTCCGACAGACGACATCATGTGCTAGGTATTTCAGCCTGCTTTCATTCATTCAGTTCTCCTTTTTGTCGCAAGCTTGCGAGACCTCCAAAAAAGCGTGTCACGTTGGTTGCAAGCTGGATGTTGCTATTGATCTGCATGCTTTTCCTTTTCTTGACATTTTCCGTCGAGATTGCCTCCAACCTTATCCATCACCCCGAAAATGGCCCCCACCTCGCAACCGAATCCAATCCACCCCCACACCCAACCCAGCCGGGTCCATCGAACCCACCACCAATGAACTGTTTACTTTCTTTGGTGTGGTTCGACCGCTTTCGAATTGCGATTGCTTTGCGTTTGCTGCCAGCGGCCGAAACGTGAATGCTGTTGAGAGTGCACACATGAGCAACTTGTCTCGCTTGTCTCGACATCCTTTTTTTCGTCCGAACCCCCCGATGGATGGATTGATCCGCGTTTTAACGTGAAGTTAAACGAAAATGCGCGACTGGCAGCTGGTGCTTTTAACGACTTCCTTTTCCAACGTTGCATTTTCGCGTAACTTCTTTATAGTTTAGTCTGCGGACAGCCCGTCTAAATCGATCAATGTTGTTATCTTTCCTGCGGGTTTCGGCGTACTTTTTGTGAATTCCTATGGTAAACAGTTGTGTAAACGCGTTCGGGGTACAAGGGTTTCTGAAAAAAGCGTTGAAACTTGTGATTTCGGGGTGCAGCTGTGTAGGTTTTTGCCTTTTGAGGTCTGTTTTTCATATTCTTTGATGTTGCCGCTCAGTTTTTTGCGATTTATATATATTTTTTGGTTGAAATGTCTTCATTTATCCATTTTTGAACTCTGACCTTCTTTGTTTTTCCTTATGTGACCATTTTTATTGCCATTGTGTCCGATGTTCTCTCTGTTTTGAACGCGTTGCCCCAGGATACGTCCATGACCACATTTTCGGCACTTTTCGCGTTCTTGCCATCCAGATGGCAATCCTATTCATAACCCTTGCTATGTTCCATCAACATTCATTCTTAATTTCTAGTGGTGCCCATCGCCAGGTCATCCGGCAGCTGGTTGAACCCCTCCTCGGCCCTTCTTCTCCACTGTCGACGGCCCTTGCAGCACCGCCACTCTGTGTAAGCCGTGCAGTAAGAAGCCGCCGGCGGCGCGCCAGAAGCCAATGACCTTCTATGCCGGGCATGGCGGAGGTGGTGGTGGTGGCGGCAGCAACAGCGCCACAACCACGACCAACGGACGCAATCCCGGCTTCCTGACCACCATCAACGATCCCGCCGTCGATGACCTCCTCGCCGAGTATCAGGAGCAGTTTTGCACGTACGAAAATGCGTCGATCTTTATTTCGACCTTCAATGTGAATGGGAAGTCGCCGCCAGAGTACTTTCAAGATTGGCTGCTGTTTGATACGGAGCATCTGCCGGATTTTGTCGTCATCGGGTTGGTTTTTGGTTTCAATTTTGCAAAATTGTAGTTTTCCTTGCAGGTTACAAGAAATGGATCTCGCTCTCGGCACCTACGTCACTGATAACACGATTCGAGAAGACCAGTGGATATATGCGTTGAAAAGGAATCTGCCAACGGTCTATGAACAGGTTCGTCAACGCTCTTATCCACGTTTTTATCAAATCCATGCCATTTCAGGTCGATACAGTCCGCCTCGTCGGCATCTTCCTAACAATCTATCGTCGCGCCGACTCCCGAATACCCATCACAACCTCTGTCTACACCTCCTGGATAGCCACAGGCTTCCTCAAATTCGGCAACAAGGGTGGTGTCGGCGTCTCATTCGACATGAACAACACTTCAGTCTGCTTCGTCAATGCCCATTTCGCCGCTGGAAGCGAACTCTCAAAGCGAAATCAAGACTTTCGAGAAATTTCCCAAATGCGATTCAACAATGGTCGCGGCATTTATGACCATGATATCGTTTTCTGGCTCGGTGATCTCAACTATCGACTAGACGCTAATATGAGCCAGATTGAAGTGATCCAAACCATCGAAGCTGGCCAGTGGAAAGACCTCCAACAATACGATCAACTCCAAAGGCAGCAATCTCTCGGTGTGGCATTTAACGGCTTCAAAGAGCTCCTAAGCTTGCCGTTTCGACCGACTTACAAGTTCGACACGGGCACAACGAACTGGGATTCGAGCGAAAAACGACGTGTACCCGCCTGGTGTGATCGGATATTGCATTGGGCCAAGGACAAGCATATCAAAGTATCCCAAAGCGAGTACACGTCTGTTGAACGGGTGGAATTCAGCGATCATAAGCCGGTTCGGGCCGTCTACCGGCTCGCTAGTCGCTGTGTTGACCAGGAGAAGAAGGCCAAAGTCTACGAGGATGTCCTGCGTGAAGGTGATCGCTACACGAACAACATGTTGCCGCAAATCAAGTTATCCGTCACCGAGGTAGGTTTCGATTGTTATCGGCACTTTTCTCTTTTTCCCTTTTGCCCTCGAGGCAGATACGATCCGTTTTCCTTTTCTATCTATCCCCTTCAATCCAGATGGCTTATCTATGCCATCTTTACACCCCAACTGGTTCAAATACCCCTCCTTCTTTCCTCATTAGCCAATTCATTACATATCCCTTCCTTTGCAGTGCAACTTTGGAAACGTCTACTATCGGTCGGCCGTATTGCGTAAGCTGACCATCACAAACACTGGTCGCTCTGGCACGCGCTTCTACTTTGCTCCGACACATCAACGCGATGATCTTCCCGAAAATTGGCTCACAATCACGCCGAAGAGCTCGTATATCCCGATCGGTGGCGTTGTCGAAGTCACCTTGCAAGTCCTTGTCAGTGATGCTGAAGCACGGCTCCTATCAGTCCCGGGAAAGGCACAAATCGATCTCAATTGTATTCTGATTATTCGACTCGATCAAGGACGGGATTATTTCGTCGTGGTGGATGGAAAGTATCAGAAATCGTGTTTTGGATGCTCATTTACTCATTTGAAGACCATGGGTAACATGTTGCCGAAGGACGAGGAGAATGCGTTGATTCCGGTGGGTTTTTTGGCTTTTTATTTCATAAAATAAAGTTGGTCTTTCAGTCAGCTGATCCCAACGACCCCCTCCAAGTCGGCGACATCAAGAAACGGGTCCCGATTCAAGTCTTCTGGCTCTGTGAGGCTATTCGACAGGTCGGCATCGACAAAGTCGGCTTCAGAGACACATTTTCTGAAGCCTTGTTCCATCAAATCCGGGACGCCATCGACAATGGCCGCCCGATGGATCTGGTCAGTCGCAAGGATCACAAATGGGCATCTATGCTGTTCTCGGCGCTTCTAATGCTCATGGATTCATTCCAAGACCCACTCTTCCCGCCAGAAGCAGCTCAACACGATCTCACGAACGACCATGCCTGTCTGGTCACGATTTCCGCGTTGCCGCAGCCAAATTTGCAGTTTATGGATTACCTATTGGAGTTTATCGTTGAAGTGACACAGAAAAACAGCAAATTTTTCAGTGAGTTTTTTGACATTGATCCGTTTTCCGATAAACACGTGCACTGCCCCTGCCGGTTTTGCTCATGTTTTCAATATTTGTCTGTTTTCAGTCAATATCCAGCTGCTCGCCGACTCCCTCTTCCAATCAAACCTTCCCAAAGGTGCCGACACCCGGCGAAGGCTAACCATCTACTGCATCAACCATCGCCGTGTTTCAAAGGGCTTGGACCCGCTGACTGAAGCGCCCATCCTGCCGAGATAGTCTTTGCTCATGGACCCCAACCCTACTTGTTATTGTCGGCATCTGCATTTCAATCCGGATGCAACTCATGGTACCCCCCGAAATAGGAAGCTTATTTGATCAATTGCGCGGTATTTATTCTCCGTGTTGTGTGTTCTCAGTTGTCACGTGACAGCACCCGTAGCATGTCTTCATGTCCCAATCCTACACTTTACAAAATTTCATTTCCTGTGCCACAATCAACTGTTTTTCACCGTGTACGGTATCACTCCAAAGTTTTATGCTGTCAAGGCTGGCACCACTCTAACCCCCGTTTTTAATTACCCTATTTTGTGCTAATTCTGATTATCTGTTTTTTTGAAATTCCTAATCTTCACCGAAACAAAACATGATATTAATTAACTTATGGTTCTATTTTGAAAAAAAGTCATATTGTTCTGATACCAAAGTTTGTAAATGATAAGAAAAAAAGCTGATTCGATTTGATGTTTTGTCTGGATTTTTGGATTAGCGGTTTGCGTGACCGATTTGAATACCTTATTTGTTGTTGTTTTTATGTTTTTAGAGTTCTATAGGCTGTTTTTCAGAAAAGTTCGACAAAAACCACAAAGATGATGAACCTGTTTAGTGGCGCGTCCCGGGCCATCACGAGCATGCTCGTTCAGATGCCCGATTCTGACAATGAGGAGGAAAATGGCCCTGCTGGCGATGGCGCGACGCCCACTGATAAAAAGTCTCCGACTGAGAAGCCTGAAGCCAAGCCGATTCCGACCACCGAAGAGACGGAGAAGAAGTTTGCCGAAGAAGCGTCCATCAACACGACTTTGCTTGCCAGTAAGTTTCCACTTTTCAAATTGCTAAAATTGATAATGGTCAGCTTTCAGACAAGTTCCTTGCCTTCGCCAAGACAGCGAAATCCCAAGCGCAAGTCTACGCGAAATCCGCCTCTGAACACGCTACCGAGTACGCGGCCAAGGCTCAAGTCCAGGCTGGAATTTTGGCGGAAAAGGCCTCGAAACTATCGGAATCCGTGACCCAGGGCTCCATTCTCGGCGAATTGGAGAAGGAAAACAAGCAATTTGAGGAGCAACTCGCGGCGGAGGGTCGTCGGAACTCGGAACCTTTGACGCCGGCCCCATGGATCGGGATGCCGGACGAGAACGAAGCCCAGCGCCACATTTTGCAGCTTTCCAAGGATGCACGCAACTTTTTGGAGGATCCGCCGGCCGGAAAGGAAGTCGAGATTGGGGATTTGAAGCAAATCGCGAGGGATTTGATCATCCATGATCCGGCTTTGGGTCAGATGCGCTATGCTTTGGTGCCTAAGAAGTTGGTTTCCTTTTTTTTTAAAGATTGTTGTTAAAGGGGGGCTTTCAGAATCTCAGAAGAACGCTTCTGGCGCAACTACTTCTACCGCCTTTCCCTCGTTAAAAAGGTCCTCGAAAGCAAGGGCCCAGCTGCTGCCACCCCCGCTACCGATGCCCCGACCTCGAGCGCCGCCGCCGATGCTACCGAAAAGCCGACCGAAGCCGCCAAGCCCGAAGCCGAATCGCCGAAGAAGGCCTCCTCGACCGAAGCCTCATCCCCCAACGGCGAAGAAGACTGGGAAAAGGAGCTCCTCAGCGACCTGGACTACGAACTCGTCGAAAAGGCCACCGGCAAAAACGACGAACAATGGGAGAAGGAACTCAATGAACTGCTCGAGGCCGAAACCGCTGAAGATGGCACCGTCACTGCCGAGGAGATTTCCGAAAAGGCCTGATTTCACACCCACACCTCCACCGACCCCTTCATAAACGGATATGTACACGGAAATTGTCTTTTTTTGACCTCTTTTAACGCGAATTTAAACTTTTTTAACGTCATTCCACCCCCACTGATCACACAAAAGACAAAGCTTTGTGAAACGTTGTGATACGCAAACTACGCCGCGATTTGTAAATTTGTTTTATACTCACCAATGCACATACACACTTATACTGTAGTAATAATAATGAAAATAAACCCATTCAATACAAAGTGTGAAAGATTGGCAAGCAACTCTATTAGTAAAACAATACAAAATAGTTAATTATTAACGATTACAAACAAAAATTAAATTATGTTAAAGCATGCTTTGAGCACTTTATTCATCATCCGTGGGTGTGGAGAGCTGGCGGAAGGTGGCTTCGGCTACCTTGCCGGCCAATTCGAGCTGCTTCTCAAGAGGTTGGGCTTGGATTTGTCTTTTTACCTGAAAATGGGCAATTAGGTGGGGTAATTGACATTGAAAAAGAATAACTTACCTCTTGGAGGCTCAGACGGAAGTTCTCGCCGATAATGTTCCGGAGGATGCCATCAACATCGACGTCAAAGTTACTGGAATCGGGGGTGGAGGCTTTTGACGATGTCGGGGTCACGATTTGATCGACTTCCATGGCATCCAGCTTTGGCTCATTCGTGGCGACTTCTTCCGCGAGTTTTATGTCGGAATCGGAGGTGTTTTCGACAGCGGGCTTGAATTCTTCGGTTTTAAGGACTTCAAGACCATAATAAGTAAACTTTGATGCTTCAGTGGATTTCAATGGCTTGATAGCTTCATTACCAAAAATGGTGGCATCCATGGGGCTCGATTCGGCTTCATTGCCATCCAGCAGCTTTGCATCGTGATTGACAGCTTTTCCGGGAGAAGCGACGTTGGCATCCGGCTTCTCGACAGGGTTATCGATGATGGCATTAGCACTATCTTTAGGGGCTTCCTTGAGGGTGTCATCGGCATCGGATTTCGCATCTTTGGGCGTGATTGGCTCGATATTTTCAGCCTTCGAAGCGATAGGTTCGACAATAGTATCCACGACCGGCTTAACGGGAGAAGCATGTCCAGAATCGGCGTCAGTTTTGGCATTTGATGTCACGGATGTGGGTTTGGAAGTCTTGGCATCGGGTTTTGTGGCTTCGGCAACGGTGGGTTTGGTTGAAGCAGTAGATTCAGCAATCGAATTGTCGACGATAGCTGCGGGGAAAGTATTGTTTGCGCCGACAGTTTCGGATTCAGTGACCTTCTTGACATCGGGCTTCGCGACTGCTTCGGTTTTCTCGGCATCTTTAGACGGACTCAGTTTAGCGTCTTTGAGTTTCGCATCAGAAGACAGCTGGGAGGGGACCGGCTTGACTTTCGCATTGACCTTTGCATTCGTACATTGGGCTTCTGAAGCAGCAGGAACGTTTTTCTTCAATTCGACGGTCAGAGTGACGCTAGTTGTTGCAACGCTTGGACCCTTTGCGATCAGTTTGGCGTCTTTCGGGGCTTCAGCTACAATCGATGCAACTTTTTGAACATCTGACGACGCATTGACATTGGACTTCACCTCAGATTGATCCTCATCGAGCCCAGTCATATCGATGTAGACAGCGCCACTGGTCGGCTGGACTTCCTCGGCGGACTTCTTCTTCTTTGGCTTTTTCTTTTTCTTCTTCGCATCACCCTCCGTCGTGGCAAGGGTCTCTGCATTCGGCGGCGTACTTGGTTCTTCAACGGCACCAGATTCCTTCAAGCTCTCCCCCGACTGATCCAACTCGATCCCAACATCCTCGGATTCCTGGCCCTGATCGATATCCTTCTTTTGACGCTTCTTCTTGTTCTTTTTCTGCTTCTTGGCTTGTTTTTCCTCTTCTTCAAGAATCGACATCTCGCCCTCGGGACCGGCCGTGTTGCGAAGGCCATAGTAGTCCAAAATGTTCAGGGATTGAAACAAACTGTCAATCGCCTCTGAAATGGTGCCACATCAGTACATGTTTCAGGTTTATTAGTATAAATTAAGTTACGAACTTCGATCTTCATCATCAAGTTTGCCTTCAAAAGGGTCAAACTGGTCGGAATCATCGACATAAGGCTTCGGTTCAACTTTGGGCTTCATGACCACATTCACCCACTTCGCGGCGTGCAAGACTTCATCGACCCTCGCCAGGCCATACTTTTCGTGGATTTCCTCGTAGTAAGAGACGTCGGCAGCATCTGGCTCCAAGTCTATGATTTCGAAGCCATAACTGTTGGCCCAATGTACGAGAGTTGTTCCAAACGGTTGGGAAAGGCTGGACTGATAGCAGGCGACAATCTAAAACCAATCAATATAATCTGAAGTCGAAAAAAATATAAGAAACAAACCTTGCAATCGAAATCAAAGTAATCCAAAAGCGCAGTCAACTTGGTCAGATCGATCGTTGTTTGTGTTCGCTTCATAACGCAACAAAGCGCCGTAACAACAGCATCACGATGATTAGATCGCCAGACGGCAAGTCCACGAAGGTCGGCAAAGGACTTCAGACAGACTTTGGCGGTGTAGTACTTGGTGTCGAGACGGAAATCGATGTCGCTGCCGCCGGTCGAAGTAGCTTCGTAGAGCGATTGCAAGTGGCTCGCAACCTGGTTGGTTTCATCGCCGACGACGACGAGGTAATTGGTTTTGGGTGGATCGGACATGGTTGGTGAAAGGTTAGCCGAAAGAAGCCAGGTGAATGAGAAGTTGGTGGTGAAAAAGTGAGCAAGATGGAAATTGCAGCTGTTTATTGCATGTTGCGCGCAGGTTGGCAAAGAGAACGGTTTGCCAATAAATTCAAAACGCGTTGACGACTTCCTTTATTATTAGCCATTTTGTCGAAAAATCTATTACAAAACGTCTTAACATAAAAAAACCGCTAGAAAACTAATAAATATTTCATTATGGAGTGTCCTTTGGTGCATTATCATTTTGAACCTCTTTCGTTGAAACCTCTGATTCATTGTTCCCCTGCTGCTGTTCATTCGATTCTGGTTCTCGAGCTTGAGAATTCTTATCATTTTAGGCATTGTTTTCTTAAAGTTAACTCACAGTGTAAAAATTTGACCTTATTCAACGTCGGCACTTTCATACCCAAGTTCGGTGCCCACATGTGAATGCGCTGCCGGACCACTGGACCACACAGACGTGCTAAACGAAAAGGTTATTTTAAAACATCAAGCCCATTATAACTTCAGACTTACGATGTGGAGAGCTAGTCAAGAAACTTTGCGAGGGCGGATTAATTCGAACGACTGTGCCACTTTGCGTAGTCTGGAACGTTTTTTTAAACCAAAATCAAAAAAAGAAGTCCAAACTTACTTTTTGGAGGGCATTCGACTGACTTCCAGAAGTTGTCTTGGAAATAGGTAAAGCTACCGTAGGCGGCTGCGCCATACTTTGCTTATTGGCAGACTTGCTCACCGGTGGGGCCATTTTTTAGGTTGTTGGAGTAGAATGAGATATAACAGGTGCAAACCAAGAAAACACATCAAATTTACAATGCAAATGTGTGTTTTTTGAAAACTGTTCATTTAATTATAGGCCATTTTTGCATAAAATTGCCTTTTTGAGTTTTTTGTAACATTTCGCACGTAAAAAAATGTTTAAAACTGTTACTCTTAACAAAATCCATAAATCCAAACATGATGCATCAAAGGTTGCCCCTAGTTACGTGTTTCGTGACTCTTCATTTGAAGCCAATATTCATTCATGCATGTATCAACCCGACAAATGCAAAAAATGCCAATATTTCGTTACGACACTCTTAACATGACAAAGCAACTGTCTAGAAGTTACTGACTCACTAAAGTTCAATCATAAATTGACCTGTCTAGCAAATTCGAAATTGCGAAATTGAAATTTAAACAATGACACGAAAAAAGTCAGTTTGTTTTCTCTCGTTTTTCTCATCCGACCCCGACCATCCACTCACGAGATCCCCGTAGAGAGGACGGTCAATTGATTGTGATTTTACGACGTAAATTTTTTAGCCGTGAACGAACAAATGGCCACAGCAAAACATTGACATTGAATTGTTGAAAAAGTTCACGGAAATTGTGCGTCTCTATTTGTTTCAGTGGCTGTTTCGGGGGTTGACTTTTGGGATGTTTTGTGACGCACCGGCATTGCTGTTGTGGAAGATTGTCCGTCATAAAGATGGCTGGCTCTTGGGTTGGACGGAAAAGCAGCCAAAGTCAAAGGAAAGTGCGTCGTCGCTCGGATGCACACTGCCGGCACCAATGGATCGACTGACTCGTGGTTTTGACGTGCACAGCGCCGTCTTCAATGCAGCTTTATCCCTTCCGCGTCCACCATTTACATTCAACGATTATCTGGGGCCAGCCACAGGCTTCTTGGGTCGATGTTTATAGGGATTTGGGGCAGTTTGGTTGGAAGCAAGAAGGCGAAAACAGGCCAGATAAACTTTGACCCCACACACCGGGGTCACATTGTAACTTTGCGTTGTTGACCGCTTTTTGTTTTTCCTAGCCCCTGGTTCCATCAATAATCCTATATCCCATCTCCCCCGTTTCACCATATAACTCGTGAGCGGCTTCATTTTTGAATGATATCCATTCCAGGTCCTATCCCGTCCGATTTTGACCGAGATCGCCCCCGTAGAATCTGCCTTCATTGAACGGCGCCTGTCGCCGTCGCCTCAGAAAGCAGGATGATCGACAAGTTGATGGAATCCGTTCGCAATGAAAACTGGCTCGATGCCACGAATACTTTATTTGCACATTGGTCAGAGAAAGTGCCTGAATTGTATGGTGCCATTGAAGTCGAGCCCTGGGATCTCAAGTTCGATGAGGATAAAATCAGTGAGTCTTTTAAACTATCTTTTTATATATACTTTTCTGTTTTTTGTTGCCACCTTTGACCCCATTAGGTAGTCCCATTCAATAAAATTTTCTTTTGTTGTAGATCGCGAACTCCTCGCCCCCGTGGCAGCCATGTACATTCTTGAGGAGCCTGTCGTAACCACGGGCGAAGTTGTCTCCTTGAAAGGCCTTACTTCCAAAATTGGTATCTCAGAAACGTCACGCCGGCCAGGGCAACTGTGTGGCAAGCTTTTTAAGAATGGTGATCCCACATATACTTGCAAGTGAGTTTTGAACTACATTTTCTTAACTTTTTTATATAAAATTTTCTCAACACTGCAAAATTTCCAGAGAATGCGCCGCAGACGACACATGTGTCCTCTGCCATGAATGTTTCAAGCAGTCCGCTCATGCCAAGCACAAGTATCGGGTATTTGTTTGTTAATTTCTAACACATCTTTATCAAACTTTTATTAACCCCTCAAACTTCAGATGCACTCTTCCTCCGGTGGCGGCTACTGCGACTGTGGCGATGATCAAGCCTGGTCCCACGATCACGCCTGTAAACTGCACACTTCCGAGCCCCAACCCGGCGATGAAGAACTCAACCTCAGTACCACGGTGCCGATCGAGATTCGAACCCGGATTCTCAATGTGACTGGGATCCTTTTGAAATACGCGGTTACACTTGTCTGTTGGCAAGACACTTTGAAATTACCTGGGTTTTTGAGGTTAGTTTATCTATTTTTATGTTAAATTTAGCCTGTTTCAATCCAATTCCAGCGAACCCGGCGATAAAATCCCTTCCAATGCCTACAAAACCATGCTCTTCAATGATGAAACCCACACATACGATGCCGTTATAAGTGCATTGGAGTATGCTGTGAATTGTACAAATCAGCAGGCCATGTATTTGGCGACCATTGTCGATCGCGAGGGCCGATCCGTCGTCGCGAGCAACTCGAAAACCATCTGCCAGAAGGTCCAGGAAGGCATTCAGCAAAGAACGAAGCGCGATGTCAATCGACGAACCGAGCGAGGCGGTCCTCTCGAAGTTAAGGTCATGACGGCATCGCTGGTGGCGCATCAGGCCCTTGCTGTGCGGATTCTTAGCTGGTTGACCGATGAAGCGAGTCGATGCCGTAGGTTTTGAACTCATTTTGTTGAGAAAGCCCTTAAAAGAAGTATTTTTAGCCCCCATTGCCTCCATCGTCGCCGATGCCCTCATGACCGAGTGCAGCGTCCTCTGCAAGCATCTCGAAACCGATCCCAAGTACGATGTTACCATACCTCCGCCCAAACCGCCACGATCCATACACGAACATCCACCCACGCCGATGTTTTCCGTCGATGGCACTGCCGTTATGCCGCTGGAAGAGCCTGTGCTCGACCCGAATGGTCCGGATGATGATGACGATGTCCGATTCCTCGAAAGGCGCACCCGACATCCGGCCACTGTTCAGACTCCGAATCCAGTGCCCAGATTGGAGAAGAAATACCTCGCAAATACGGATAACAAGCTGCCGTGTGGCCATCTCACTCCATGTGTTCAATTGGCGTTGTTTGACCGAAGGCTTTGGAAGTCAGCTCGGGTCAACTTTCATCAGCTATTGATGGCCACAGTCTTGATGGATATGCGTCACAAGCGAGATTTTGGCGTTTTCTTGATTAGGGTAAGTCCTTTATCGATTGAAATCGATTTTTATTGATTGTTTTTCTTCCAGAATTACGATTTTATCTACCAAGACTACGTCGACGACGACCACGAGCACAATGTCTCCATTGTCTCACTCAATGTCCAAGTCCTGACCGTACCCTCCATCGCGCACTACCTCATCTCCGAAGAAAACGCCCTTGCCATCGTTATTGAGGCACTCCATCTCCATTGCCACAAGTATTGCCGCATCCAGGAGTACAATCCATGCTTCGTTCGATTTGACTTCTCCGCGCGTCCGATGCCGGCCCTTCTCCGACGATCCCTCGTCATGTTCCAGGACGCTCTTTACATGCTGATGGCCTGTTCGACGTCGTGGACCCCTGGCTTACAGGACAACTTTGTCAAGGCTGCCGATGCGTATCTATCTTTCGTGACCGTAATGCAAGGCATGGATTCTATCAAACGTCAACTCGATCAGCATCAACTCATCGAAAGTGAATGGGAAACAGCCTTCACCCTCCAAGTGACGATGCAAGAAACGACCGCGATGTTGCTTGCTTGGGCCCGAACCGATGCCTACGTTCATCAACGCTTCACAAAGCTTGTTTTCGACCGTATATGTGAGATTCAATCCTGTTGCATCGAGTTCCAAACAGAAATCGAAGTCGCAATCGATGAATTCGCCGTCACATCAGTGCCTTTCAATGTCTCCAAGGACTTTGTCAGTGTGCATCAGCCCGTTTGGCGCCTTCTCGCTGGATTGCTCGTCGCGCCGCCGGAGATCGCCAAAACCTACAGATTCGGCATGAAAGACAGCCACGCACCGCCGAAAACTGTCAACATTGCGTCGCCGATTGCCGAATTGGAAGCTGCCGGATGGAAGGAGCGACGTGCCATTGAAGGTCTCTATGTCTGGAACCTCACCGGCTTTCTCGAAGCCCCGATGCGTGTTCTCGTGCTCCAAGCGCAGTGCAATGCGTCCCTGTGGCGCCGAAATGGCTTCTCCCTCGTAAATCAGATACACAATTACACGGCCCCAATCTGTCGGTCTCAAATGTTCGACCGCGATTTGCAGTTGTTGCAAGTTTGTGCCGCTCAGCTTCCGCCATTGCAGTTTTTGATTCGATTCCTGCACCGATTTGGACTCGACAAATGGGCAGCGACCGGATTTGAAGAACTCCCTTTGAAAACCTCCACCGATGGCACTCCCGTCACGCCTTCCCAAACCCTCGAAGATCTCAGCAAGACGGTAGTCGCATTGTCGGAAGAGTTTCTGCAAATCATGATCTACATCTTCATGGAGCGCTACGTCCATGGCATCGGCAAATGTACCCGAGCGGAGGCTTTGGAGCGTGAAGTTGTGCATCTTTTGTGCACTGGTCCGACGACATTCAGCTCGATTGAGAAAGTAAGTTTATTAAAGTACAGTTATGCAAGCAATAACGGAAGTACAGACGTTTAAGCGCATCCTCGAACCGAATCTCAAGTCCATCGAGCTCGAAGCCGCTGTCCAGCGTGTCGCTGACTTCCGCAAGCCCACAACGACCGCGCCAGGCAGCTTTTCGTTGAAGGCGTCGCGACGGGCTTCCTACAATCCGTTCTTCTACCACTACAGCCGTCAACAGTTCTCTCAAGCTGAACAGGCCCAATGGCGCGAACGCGAGAAGGAACCCCGTGAGATCCAGGCCTGTCCGCCACCAAAATCGCCTCCATTTGAAGCCTTTTTCGAGCCTATTTTGAAGCTGTTGGAAACACCTTTGTTTGTCCGACTTCTCGATCACGTACTTGTCATCGTCTCGAAGCGGTCCCGATACATGAGCGAAGGTCTGTTGCATCGGACGCTTTTCCTGCTCGGCATTGGTCTCAACGAACAACTCGCCGCAATTGAAGTCGGAAAGCCGTTTGATTTCGCGTTGCAATGCGAAGCTGCTGGGCTTTTGACGACGTTGAAGAAGCTCGAAGGCACTCCCCAAGCCGAAACCCACAAACAGTTGTTGTGGTGGGTGTTGCAACGCTTCGATGAGGTGCAGTCCAAAACAACGAAGCGTGATGTCATCGATGAAGCACGACCTGCCGAAGCGTTGAATGCTTCTGCGAGTTCTGCACTGTCGGCGAAGGAAAAGGCCGAGAAGCGAGCTGCCTTGGCCGCTAAGCGTCGTGAACAAGCGATGCGAAAGATGCAGAAAATGCAACAAGCCTTTTCGACGATGAACAAGGAAGCATTGAATGCCACGGAAGAGGATGATTCCATGAATGGTAATGACTATGACGACGAAATAGAGTACTCGTAAGTTTTGATGACAATCTGCATGAATTTTGAACACAAGGTGACTTTACAGAACCCTGGATGAAGCCGAATTCCCAGTCTGCCTCGGAGAGCACCGATCCAAAGTTACTTACCATTCATCCCGATCTATCACGTGTATTTTGTGCCAAGAAGTAGAGCAGCTTTCATTCTCTGGCAAGCAGGTTGTCTGCGCGGGCTATCTTCACAATTCGAAGCTGTTCACCCAGACCGACACCTCGGCCGCTGATGTTCTCGGCTTCGATGATCCCACCGATGTTTTCGCTCCAAGCGACATGTCCCAAGGCTACAGTATCTCGACCTGCTCCCACACCATGCATTTGGAGTGCTTCAAGATGTTTTCCACCACCTTGTGGGCGCGTGATCGTGCTCGTCCCCGAATGCACATCATGGGACAGCAGATCATTGACCAGGACAACCATGAATTCCTTTGCCCGCTCTGCAAACGTCTCAGCAACTGCACTCTTCCATTGCTGCCGTCGTTGAACAACCTTGTCGCTGTCCGTCGGTTCAGTGCCATTCCACGTGCTGGCGAGGACAACAGAAGCGTCGAAACCTTCAACGACTGGTTCAACCGCGTTTCGGAATTGGCCAACAATGCCGCGAAACCGGCCCAGGAATCGACGGTTTCCGCGTTCGCCCGGCACCACAAGACCCACAGTCGAAAGCGCAGTCATTCGGAGCGATCCTTGCTTGATCTGCAGAAGCACGACTCAGAAGTCAGCCTTCACAGCTCGCACTCATCGTCGCAGCCTTCCGTAGTTCCGTTGAGTCCGGCTGGAGCGCCTCGAGGTGCGAGTGAACCGGCGAACACCGTGGCCGTTATTGCGAATGAAGTGCCTGCTGATCCTGCTGTTTTGAATGCGGCCCATCGCACGGCGAATTCGAGCATCAACCATGTCAATGATCAGACTGGCTTGTTCACGAAGCTGAAGACGTTTATTCCGGGTAACAGGAAGACTGACAAGTAAGTTTTGAACTTTTCAGTCGCATTTGTAAGTCATATTTTTACAGCATCCCCGCCGGCTTCACCGTCTGGCCCGTCATGAAGCCCTTCTTCGAGTACGTCTATCAACTCGGACCCGATTTCGGAACTACCAGTGGTCGTGCCCATGCTGAAGTCTTCCGAGTCTACAAAACGACTGCCTTCTTCCTGCGACAGGTCACGTCGATTCTTCGTGATGAACAGAAGCCCCTCTTCGGCGCCCTTAACACCCGTCAACGCGACTGTCTTCAATGCATGACGCGTATTGCCGCGGTTGCTGCCTTCCATCTGAAGCAGTCTACGATCCGCTTTGGTGCCCTGCGCATCTTGGCGATGCTTCTCGTGTCTCCATCTGACCGCGAAAGCAAGCACTCCGCCCTGCACAGCTCTTCCCTTGCTATCGATTCCATCAAAAACTTTGTCCTTCGACCCTTCCTGGGTAATACTTCGAATCTGCATCGCAACCTCACGTCGACGGACCCCAACCCGCTTGCTTCGTCGTCTTCATCGTTGGCTGGAAACACGTCAATGTCGTCGTCGTCGACGTCTACGATGACTTCAAGTGATTTGCTGATTACTGAAGTCTATTCTGACATGAACATCATGCATGTCGATTTGCTGGAACTCGCTATCCATTTAACGATGACAATTGGCTGGCTTGACAATACTCAATCCAACACACCATCGCCATTGAAGCTCGGAACCCCGGCTGCTGATGAACCTTCTCAAAGACTTCCCGATGGATCCACCGATGAACAGCATTCAATCTACTTGACCCTGCTCGGCTACCTCTTCCAATGCATGGCGACATTCCGTGTTGCTGACGATGAAGACGTCGAAATGGTCGATGCCGATGAGGTTGATCCTCCATGTGGAGCTGACGGTGGAACTCTCAGTGATCGTATCAAGGAATTGTTGAACGTCCTGCAGAAGCCGACGTCTGAGATGGAGAAGACCTATGCCAATGTCAACATTCGCGCGCTTGAGAGGCATCTCAGGGCTTCGGTCGTCGACTTTTTGCAGCCATTGGCGCTTTTCTACCACTGCCTTACGTTGATTCCCGCTCCGGATAGTCTCAAACGTGAGTTTTGTTGACATTAAATTCAAAATAATCATTTTGGTTGTTTTTAGATACCGGTTACAATGAGTTTGAATCATTGTGCCGCTACCTCGGTCTGCCGTCTCGCCTTGAAGACCTGCTCGGCCCGAAGTGCGTTCTCAGCTTCTGGGAAACTTGGACCGAGCATTTGGTTCCAATCCAGCACAAGCTTGAGCGTCTTCCGCGATTCCCAGCCACGCCGCGCAGATTGATTGAATTGCCGCGTGAATTTACGGATTTGTTGACACTGTGTTCTTCGTTCAAGTAAGCTTTTTTTATTTTCGATCTGAATTGTCTAAATGTCGACTTTTCAGATGTCCATCATTGAATGTAAGCGACCTGGCCACCAGCCAACCCACAATGTGCCTTGTTTGTGGCCAGATCATGTGCTCCCAGTCCTATTGCTGCCAACGAACTCTCGACAATGAAAACCTGGGTGCCTGCAACTATCACATGCGACAATGCACCGGTGTCAGTGGCATGTTTCTTCGGATTCGCGACTGCCAAATTGTGATGCTGACATCACGGAAGCGGGGAACCTTCCGACCAGCGCCCTATGTCGATCAGTTCGGCGAAACGGATCTTGGATTCAGGTATGTTTCATTTTTGGTCACTCCAATAGACCCTTTTAATCAAACAATTGTAGGCGTTGTAATCCCCTGTTCCTCCACGAAGACATGTATCGCCGGCTGCAGCGCATCTGGCTCCATCAGGAAATGGCCGAGGAAATCGTAAACCAATACGATATTAACCATCGCAACAGTAACTACGAGTGGCATCACTTCTAATTGGATCCGACTTTGCATTGTTTCTCTCCAAACTCGGGATGCGTTTTGCCAAAAGGTTTCTAGTCTCCTTTTGTTTTTATGTTAATAACAAGTCGGTCTTAATCGCCAAATTTGTTCATTTTCCCTCTTTTATCTTTGACTCTTTACACCACACCGCCTGAGGTCGTCAATTCAAGTTTTTTTCTTCAAGAATTATACATGTTTTACAAGTAGGGGCCAAGTCAATGTGATGATTTTTTTGTTCAGACATACATTTACTTTTAGCACTTGATTTTGTTTTTATGCGCTTAAGTTTTGAATACGTTAATTTTGATAAAGTGCATTAGTTTATCATTGCTGGAAGATGGTTTATGAGTTGCTGAAAATGCTCTCTATTCAATTTTTGATACAATTACGTGCTGAAATTGCGAGTCCCGTGTTTGTTTACCTTGGATTTGTGAGACTTTGAGGACATTAGTGCATGCCTCGTAGCGATATTCACCTTCCGTTGGTCTCTTTTCTGTATCGCCAACTCAGTGGCCACAGGTATCGTGGCCTTTCTGCAAAGTGTTGAGTCAACGTGGGCGACCTTAGGTTGATTCTTTAGGGTTGGAGGGTTTGTCTTGGCGATACTGCTATCCATTTTTTGTATGTTTAATGCTCGTGCGTATTCCTTATCAGTTTCGCCCTGCCCTGTTCCCTATGTAACCAGCCCAGACCCCGATGGGAAAAACCAGTCGTGATTGTTCCGTAGAAAGGTTGTCGCCCCTATATTGATCTGTATCGAAAAACAGTTCCCATTGACGGCTGTTTTGTGGTTGATATTTGTATAATTTGTCCATTTTCGACGAATTACAACCCTATTTTGACTGTATTTCTTCGCTTTAGATGTGCTAAGGCTGAATCCTATTTGCTCATCGCATATTTCTTGGGTCAAGCGTATTCTAATGTCTCAGAAGCACGAAAAGGTCGCGGAATCTCCGAAGTTCGACAGTGTCGAGAAGTCCAAAAAGGTCAGTTTTTACTTTTCCCCCAATTTTCAACTTTAAAACTGTTGCATTTCCAGAATTACAACTTTGACCTGAACCACTGGTACCTCCAATACTGCCTGGTCACCGGGCTGTACATGGTAGAGCCCTGGGAACGCAAACTCTTCAATAGCTTTGTGCTCGCGTGTGCGGCCATCGGTTTTGGCGTCGTCTTGCCGTTCGTCTCAGGTTTGCTGTTCTAAACCCCCGCATTGTTGCTTTCCGTGCGCAATTTGCCTCTTCTCCTCTGCCCGTATTAACCCGACCCACTCATCATCCTGTATTACCATTGATTGATTCCGGGAATCACCTTCTTTCGAAACTAATTTGTAAGTGTTTGCGGTGTTTTTTGACTCATTTTATATAATTTCAAAACCAAGTTATCAACCTTTCAGAACAATGTCATCGCCAACAACTGCATCACCTCCCCCCACAACGTCCGTCGAAGCACCAGCAGCCGCCGCACCACCAACATCGCCAACTCCAGCCTCAGCTTCAGCCGTAGCCGCCACTAAAAAGAAGATCAACGTCCTCGTCAAGCCGGCCGGTGGCGATACTCCCATCCTGAAGTTCAAAAACTTCTCCGTCGACGAGGATCGCACCATCGCTTGGCTTCTCCTCTTCCTGCGACAAGCGCTGGAGCTGAAATCGGAGGAATCTCTCTACGTGTTCATCAATCAGGCCTTTGCTCCCAACCCCGACCACACCATCGGTAACCTGCATACCTGCTTTGCCGGATCCCCTGATGCCAAGCTTGTCGTGCACTATGGGCGCACCAATGCCTGGGGATGAACCATATATCCGTTGGTCTCGACAAGGCTGGTCAGCATTCCACCATTTTGGCCTATGCACTTTGACTTTCTGCGTGTTGGTTTTTGCGTTTATTGATTGATTGACATGTTTCTTGCTGGTTTTGTAAATATAAATGTGAACTGATTAGAAGGGGTTTATTTTGGCCATGAGGAGGGCCATTAAAATGGAAGTTAAATCAAAATGAAAGTTTTTGATGGCAGTGTTTGGCTTGTAATAAGTTCCGCCATCATTGTTATTGCACAAATTCGTGGAGCAGCATCGAGTACAGACAGTATGGGACAGACCATAGCCTCGTTCATAACAACCAGGCTTACAGTAGGCTGCACAGTCTCGCTTGACTTCGACGAAGAAGCCGTTGGTGTTTATCACTTGGCCCTGAAAAAAAGTTTTTAACCAATTTTGAGAAATTAATTTTATAAAAAAAGTTCATTTACCAAGCTCCCGGCCGTTTTCGAAAAACAATAACCCCCTTATCACGTTTCTCCGAAATTCGCCCATCTCGCTTGATGACTTCTGATGCCCATGCCCCTGCCCATGCCTTGCCATGTGTCCTTAACCCATTTCCAATGGGTCACTGTCATCATTCTTTTTTGCTCGAGCCGTGCCTAATTGGCCGGAAATACATATTATTTCGATATTAGGAAAGGGAGTCCAGGCTTATTCGATGGCATCCACCGCCTTTTTGGCTCCGTTTATTTATTTTCACGGGGACAAAGCCGTCTCGAATTTCGTCAAAAATGAGGCCCATGAATTAATATGCTGTGCTCCCCCATTGCCACTGGCTGACTCCATGTCCAAAATAAGGGGCACTGCCTGATAGGTCTCGTCAGTGACTGCGCCGGCTTGCCAGAGGCGCAATGCCTTCAAGCTAATGGGCGGAGCCAAAAAGAGGAGGATGTACAAATGCCATGAGCCACAAAAGAGATGGCATCGGTATTAGGATAGGCTGGAGGCAGTATTGTCGGATTTTGGTGTCTTGTATGGTTTGTAATTGCCCAATTTGAGGGCTGTGGATACTGTAATTGGAAAGCTAGTCAAAATGGACGTGAATTCAATGTTTCTGGAGTACTGGAAGATGCAGGAAAAGATGCTCGTAGGTAGTGGGACTGACTTTTTTGGATTGAGTGCCATCGCATCGGCGTATTCTGGATCAAATGGAACTGGTAGTAATGAAGTTGCGACACGGACAAGCAGTCCAGCGGCATCGGAATCGTCGATGGAAGACGGTGGAAATGAGACGAACTCAAGCGAGAATGCTGATAAAAGTAAGCCTTTTTAGACGAAATTGTTGATAAAAACATGATTTGAAGGCAAGAAAGAAGATTCCAAGCGCCGTCGAACCCGAACCAACTTCACAGGCTGGCAGTTGGAAGAACTCGAAAACGCCTTCGAATCCAGCCACTATCCCGATGTTTTCATGCGTGAAGCACTTGCATTAAGGCTAGATCTGCTCGAATCACGTGTCCAGGTTAGTATTATCATTTTCCCAAATTTGACTTTTTCCATCAATCTGGCCACCAATTACCCGAAACTAACATCTAAATCCACAACCAAAGCCATAACCATTATCCCATCCCTATCTCCCCCTCCGATCTCCCCCCAAATGTCGAAAATCGTTGAGACATTAATCTTGGCATAATTTCATTATTTAATGGTTTTGGGAGTCCCCAAGCGCTGCCACATTATCCGCCGATGATGCCCTCCGATAACACCCCACAGGCATGCAACTAACTCCCCGTCTAACTCCATTGTTTTGTTATATACATATATTTTAACCATCCTCTCTCTGTTCATGCCAAGGCAAAGAGAATTGTCTTTTTTGGTACTATCCTATTTGGGGCCACGACATGACAAGCCGAAAACTCTTTGCACGGTCCCATAAGGACACTTAAATCTTAACGCTTAACATTCTTGCCTCACGCTAAGCATGTATAACTGTTTTCGGTTGGTTGTCACTTTGATGCTTTTCCGACGAATGCATAACAGCATAGCCAGTCAAGGGTTACGGTATGTGCCGACATGATGCTTTTTGCTCATTTCTTTCAATTATAAGCGGAAAACAAGACTCAATGAGAAGAATATCCATTATTGGCATGGCATATCGGGGGTGCCGGCCAGGATAGGAGTGATTGACAACAGGGGCAAGTGGAAGCATTAAAGAACATGGCTAAATGTGATAGACAAATTGGGGTGCCGGGTTTCAATTTTGGTTTTTTGGGCAGGGTTGGGTTGAGACATGATGGTAAATGTGTGGCGTTGAATTAGACGGTGATGGATGGCGGGTGGGGGTGGAGGAAAAATTAAGAATTGTTACATAGCGGCTAGCTGTTTAGATAATATGAAAAAATGGAGGTTGAAAAAGTGATTTTTAGGTTTGGTTCCAAAATCGGAGAGCGAAATGGCGGAAGAAGGAACTTCATCGAAAACATGGGAAAGACAGCGGTTCTGGGAATCCAGATGGGTCCACACCGACGACTTCGACAAATTTGGAGAATCTAAAGTCGGCTTTTTCGATCGATTCGCTGTTAGCAACGGCTAAAGTACCGAGAGGAAGGCGGCCTAATGCTAAATATCCACGTGTTCAGGTAATTTTTGACTTAAAAACTTAAAAAAATGCATTACTATCGTAATCGAACTGCAACTTCAAAAAAAGTAATTTCGTTCATGACCCATAGGCAGTTATATTATATTCCAGGCCTGCAAAAACATGGCCCCATTCCTCCTGCCTCTCTTCCCGATCACCCAGCCAGCCGGAATCTCTATCAAAGCCGAACAATCTCCCACCCCAAGTCCCACCATCATGATCCCGCCACCCCTCCTGACTAACAACATTGTCCCCACGGCAACAAACAAGCCAAGTAGCAGCCCTAAATCATCGCCTCCCGCTGAGCAAGTTGTTGGTGAAAGCATCTTGACGCCCGAGGCAGCCGGAAATGACTCCCCTTGACAGGGGCGCTTGCTGGGCCATCAATCCACAATGGATGGCAGTGCGCGAAATTCGAACGCGCGTCATTTACGGCATTTGCATAATTGCATTGGCTTTACTTTTTATGCGATTTTGAGACTATTGGGTGTTTCCGGTTGTTAGCTTTACTATGAATGTGTTTATATCTGGCTTAAAACGTAATTTGATGTTTAATAAAATTTCATAATACTGTAAAAAGTTTACAAATAGCATTATAAGTAAAAAATTTAGTCAAAAAGCTCACTCAAGAATCGATTAAGCAAAATCTATGACCCACATACCCCCATCCCCATTGTTCGGATGGCACAGCCCATCGTGTCGATCGCTCCCCAGGGCATTCTAGCCTCGTTCGCGAGTGATTATGACTTCTTTCGCGGAATATGCATATTATTACGTCTCCCTCTCTCGCTGCCAGCCAGTGGCAGTTAGACAATGCCCACAACCACTTGTGTCCCTTGGCAGCCTGCAGGCCTGAGCTTCATCCTTGTTCATCATGTCAGAGGAGCGCGCAGATTTGTCAAGGGAGTCATCGAAAGATGAGTGTTCCGATTTGTGTCGGAACAATTTCTTTTTAACTTACGATACAGTAGCCTTGCCGTGGCTCCGTCGACTTCTGGCATTTCCACGGACCCCGATGGGGCGCAAATATGGAAATTGATGAGCTAAGCTTTTTGGATTTCATGACAGACATCTTGAGATAATCGCGAAAATGGATGGTGGGCAAACTTGTTGTAAACTTGTAAAGACACTTACCATGCAAAAAGATTCTCGGCTCGTGCAATGGCGTCGATATGCGGAACTGTTGTAGAATTTTTCAAAGGAGAGACAATCGTAATTGGCGTCGATGCCGTCGTAATAGTTGGTGTTTTTGAGGGAATGTCGACACGTGAAACAGGTTAGAGCTGTGACTGATATCCATAACTGCAAAAGTAGTGCCAGAAACGTAAACTTGAAATTCATTTGAGGACCACTGGCGCCGAGTCTGTGTCTGCGAAGACATGTCCAGCGAAGGCTCTCCACCACCTGGGGAGCTAAGCGGGAAGTCATTGAAAACGGTGCCGATGGGCATTTAGAAGGGAACAAAAGGAAGTGGTCAACGAAAAACTCATTTTGAAATATTGAAATGTTTGTCGGAAACAAATAAAACGTGGTGTTTGACCAGAAAAGCCAGCTTGAGTAGCGATATCAAATTCTCTTAGCCAAAAAAAAAAAATTTCAAAAAAGTTATTTTTTCAAATTTTGAATTTTTAAAATTGAAATTTGTAAAAAGATTGCATCGGCCGGGAATCGAACCCGGGCCGATCGCGTGGCAGGCGACCATTCTACCACTGAACCACCGATGCTACGTGAACATCGTGATAATCCCGAAATGGGTCGAGACAAAGGAACGCGGATCAAAAAAGTTGCGCGAAAAATGAACAAGTTTGAGCCTCTACGAATGCAATAGTCACACGCAGTGAAAAAATGCGTGTTTTAGAAGTAAAGTTTAAATTAAAAACGTGGCTTCATAAAGAAATTGAAACTCAAATTGTGCAAAAATGTTAATGCAAAATTTAAAGCAACGTTATATCTCAAACAGTTTCAAATATTAGATTTCCTACAGGTGTTTCAGTTCATTAACTGTTACTACCATTAGACCAGTTTTGTGTTCTTTTCCCAATAGTTAATCTCTTCAAGCGTTTGAAGCTATTTTTAAAATGACACGTATCAAAATCAAAACGAAGACAAACAAAAACAACGATCAAAAGCATTTGATTGCCGCTTTTTTCTGTTTGAATTGACATAGGTCGCCGGAACCGAGAAACGAAAATTCCGCGCGCATCGAAAAAGACACGGTTTTCACTGCTTGTTTTTCCAGAGTTTCTTCCAGTCATTTGTCGATTTGCGGCTGCTTGTTCATGGCCATGGCACAGCCGACAATCGGAATTCGGGATCATGCCTTCCGTCGCCACATCGAGGAGACCCTGAAGTATGAAGGATGTGGATTTGAAGTCTCGCGGACCTACGGCGTGACTCCTCTCGGGCAACGCTTTGTCTTTGTCATTACAAAGGTGAGCGTTTCACTTTCTATTTTTGGCGGCTTCACGGGTGGCCGGCGAGCGCAAAAACTTTGTCGGTTGACCCGCGAGTCACTCGGGTTGGATCGAATCCGGTTGCGTGCAAATGCATTTTTTTCGAAAAGTTTTTTGAATGCCAAAAATTTAAATGACACTGAACTGCCTTCCTACTCAGAATTTCTCGACTAGACCCCCTGCGGCATCAACCTGATTTTTGCCAGGATACCAAATGCTGTGCCGACCTCAGGCGAAGCATTCCAATTTTAATTTCACCTTAATTTGACCCATTTTTGAGGTTTTACGGCACAAAAAATGCCAAAATCAGTCGATTCATTTTAAACTCAGAATTTCTCGTCTAGACCCACTTTGGCATTGCTCTGATTTTTTTCAGACATGTGCATGCCGTGCCGACTTCAGGCGAAGCATTCCAAACTTGACTTCACCTTATTTTGACCAATTTTGACGAATTTTTAGGCACAAAAAGTGCCAAACTCAACCAATCTGTATGAAACTCAGAATTTGAGGCCTCGACACCTTTGGAGAAGCCTCCTAATAAATTGACGGTTCTAGCTGTGATGCCGGCTTCTGGCGTAGCATTCCATTGAAAAAACTCGCGCTCACGAACCTTTTTGCGTTTTTTGCACGGGGCCGGCGACCCGTGGCTTTTCCGCGGCTGATTATGTATTGATTGTTCCAGGTCGCATGGTATGCCGTTCGTCTGATCACTGAATCTGATCAATGCAATCCTAGGGCGCCTGTCATCCCCAAACCGATGGAACATTTGTATTCGTTCAACATTGTCGAGCGTTATGAATTCTTTCGCCGTCTTGCCGCTGACATTTATGTTCGGCGTCGTTGTGCCGAGCTTGAAAAGGGCAACTATGGGTAAGTTTTGTTTTCGTTCTTTCAAATGGGTATGAAAAAAATTCCAGGAAAGTCTATCCGACGCGGTTCTTGTACACTCCTCCTGATTGCGTCAAAAACCCGGCCAAATACCTCAACCGTGGTGATCACCTGCGGCGGTTTGTTCTGTGAGTTTCTTTTCCCTTCCTTTGTATTCCTTGCATCATAAAAACCCTTCACAGGTGCGGAATCGGTTACCACGATGGCATCTACCTCGGTGACGGTCGCGTGGCTCATCTGTCCAATGGCGTTTCCAACAACTTCTCTGCCAAGCGAGAAGCATCCGCTCGCATCGATTCCCTTTCTGATTTCGCCTCGAACAAGAGCCTCTATATCGTCGAACATTGTATCCGTCGCCGGCGTCCTTCTGAAATCGCCGAAGAAGCTGAAGAACACTGTCGAGTCAAATTGTGGCATGGCCAGTACGATCTGTCGCAGCAAAACTGTCAGCATTTTGCCTACATGTGCGCTTCTGGCTGTGAACGGATGGCTCCGGATAACCGGACTTTTGCAAAGGTTGCCAATGCGCTTTCGTTGTTTTAGTTAAAGTTGAGTTTTGTTGTTTTCAAGCTGTAGTTGTAGTTTTGTTTCTGTTTGTATTATAATAATGTAGTAGAACAATACAATTTTCAATCGTTTTGGAGACTTTCTTGATGACCAGTTTACAATTAGCGCACGTTTGTTCCCGCTGCTTGGTAATCCGTTTTCACTGACTAGGCACCTTTTTTCTGTATTTCAGTGACACGTCTTCGGTAGTATAGTGGTAAGTATCCGCGCCTGTCACGTGCGAGACCCGGGTTCGATTCCCGGCCGGAGAGGAACTTTTTTTCCTTAGTTCTTTTCGCACCAAAGCGGCGATAAATGACGAGAATCTGACAACATGTAATTTTTTCACTCAAGCGGTGTATTAGTACGAGCTAATTTTTATTTTTTTTTATTTTTATACATTAAAAGTACGATTACAAATATTGATTGTGGTTACAGAATACTTCAAAAAAGAGCTGCATCAAAAAACAAACGGCAGCATTATTCAACTACCATCTTCTTAATGCCGGGTCTATGTAAAGCTTGTTTTAAAATACACCATCGTAGTCCAGTGGATGTGGCAATAACAAGATCAAAATTAGGCCATTTAGACCAATCCGGGAAGCAAATCACAAACTTTTTACCTAGGACATTCATAAAACGATCTGCAACATCCTCCCAGGATTCGGTCTCACAGCAAATGTGGACTCTTAACCTTCGACCAATAGAATTAAACATTTGGGCCATTTCGTTACTGTTAACATTCCCAAGAATGTCGTCGAACAGGCCCGTAAAACGAATTACATGCAGTGGGCATTCCTTGCATTTTAATAAGAGCTTAACCCAATCAAACTTTTCACAGTTTTCAAAGAACAAAATTGCTAACGGCACTTTTAGTTCTTGAATTTGGTAAAAAATGTTCTCCATTTGTAATTTTGAATCCTCCAAATGAAGAATGAGGTCGTCACGAACGTAGTGCTTGTAGACGTTGGCGTATTGTGCAAAGAAGGCATCATTGATAGTTGAATCTTGAACAAGGAGATAACGCGGCAGATCGTATAGTTGATAGAAAGGGCGCCTAAATGAAGTTAAGTCTGCGGAAATCAGTTTAAGACCGTCGATGTGATGAAGTGTCTGCATGTCGGATTCAGCCACTTTTGTTTCATTAAGCATCGTTAAGTAAACATGTTGATTTTTGACATCCCAAACCACGACTTCACCAAAATCTGAGCAGTTGATCAGCGGTTTTAGAGCCACTGTGTCATCGACATCGGCGAGTTGGAGATGGCTGGCTTCCTTTGGAGTAGCAAGTTCACGAAGACGACGTTGGAAGGAGTAAGCGAACTTCGTGAGAGGATAGACTTTTGGAAGTTCTTTCTTTTTTTCTTTTTTCTTAGCACGGGATGAAATTTTCAATTTAGACATTGAAGAACGAAGGGAAGAAGACATGTTTAGTACACAAGCAACCTTGGAGAATAAAAAAATGTGAAATAAGCAAAGTTGTCGCTGAATCGATTTACAGGTATTAGAACACTGTGTTAGTTGGCTAATAGACTAACATACTTGGACAGACGGCCGTATGCTTGGGGGTTGGCCTACCACATGGTGGTACAGGGCGTCAAACGGATCGCACAAAGCATACGATTAAGCCGTGTGTTTTTTTCTACAATTTGGACGTCTAGTCGCGCAACCCTGTTCACAACAATATTATAAGTATTGCTTGGTTGAATAGTAACATCACTGAGAAAAAATAGGATGCATTGTGTAGGTTGCATGGCTTTGGGATGCGTTTTTGCGCCATTTTTTTAGTGCATCTTCGTAGCGCTGCATTGGCCAAAGCTGGGCGCGCAGGTAGATCGATGCTTCGGTGGGGGATTTGGTGACAATGTTCCATTGGAGGAATCGTTTATCCGGCGGTTTTCTACCGCTGCCTAAAAACCGCCGAATTCTTATAGCGGTAAATATTTTCATAATCCTAAAACGATGTAAAAAGGACTGATGATGCGACGAAACGCTTCAAAAAAGTTTTACTAATCTGTTTGTTAGTAGTGAAGAGCAGAAATCGAGGGTGTCGATCGATTACAGCCGTCAGCGACGTTTTTCCCTAGCCGAGTGAATCTCGCACCCCGAAGGCGTTCAAAGCCTAACCAAGCGGAAGTATACAAACGTTATCTCTGGTAACCAATCGGGAAGACAGCAACATTTAAAACTGAATTAAAGTTTATTGTTCTCTAGAATAAATCATAAACCACACAACCTTACAACAATTAACATATTTTTTATTATATAAGCATCGCCGTAGGGCAACGCGTTCCAAAATTTGTTGGTTACCACCACACGTCGAAACATGAGCGGAATTCAATGCTAAACTCAAACTTGGGTAATTAAACCGACGATGAACACGGGCAATAGCTATATCTGCACTCTTGGTCACAGTCATTGTGCGAGTCCAGGGCTTTTGCGACAAAATAGTAGTCAATGCATTTCGGGGAGAGACGACAGGTATGCAGAGCACAGCCTCTTCCCCCAGTCAGTCACTGCCCGCGGCGGGTCTGTCGGCAGCGCTCTGCACGACTGTGATCTACCTCCGCGGAGCACTATTTGCAATTTTAGCAACGAAAAACCATTTCTCGCACAATGACTGTGACCAAGAGTGCAAAAGTAGTCATTCCGCGTGTTCATCGTCGGTTTAATTACCCAAGTTTGAGGTTAGCATTGAATTCCGCTCATGTTTCGACGTGTGGTGGAAAACCAGCAAATTTTGGAACGCGTTGCCTTACGGCGATGCTCATTTAAACGTATGATGGCAAATTGCCGTAGTTACAAATAAACGTGTTGCTCTTATTTGTCGTTTCTATGCGATACTTCTAGGAGTCGTTCACGTAGCATCAGTGATTCTTTATTTGTATACCGCAAGCCGCACATTGACAAAATTAAGGTTAGCAATGTACTTTGGAGGAAAACTCGGCATTTAAGAAATTTTTGATTATAACTTGAGTTTCAGTTTTTTTAAATGAAAAAACGTTTTTAGTTTATCAACTGATGTTTTTTAAAACCGCCACGTATTGAACACGCATCTTATTACTGCGTGTGACTGCTCCATTCACAGCCGAAGAAGGCTCAAACTCGTTCATTTTCGCGCAACTTTTTTTGATCCACGTTTCTCTGTCTTGATCCATTTCGGGATTATCTTATCATTTACGTAGCATCGGTGGTTCAGTGGTAGAATGGTCGCCTGCCACGCGATCGGCCCGGGTTCGATTCCCGGCCGATGCAATCTTTTTTCGAAATTCAGTAATTAATTTTATTATTTTTTCGAAAAAATGCCTGACGATACCATAATCGTAAACATTTATCATACGCCACAAGTGTGAAACAACAAAAAGCAGTCAACTGGTGGCTATTCGTTGGCAGTTTTATTATCCTTAAATTAATAAACACAGCATTGAACTCGACCTAGTTACGTAAAAGGAAAACGTTAAAAAACAAAAAAAAGAAAAAAGCCTGTTGTTATTTAAAGCGTTGCACATAAATAAAACTATTGCGAAGGTAAGAGACATGGAAAAAGCTGAGATCAGTCATGCCCAGAATCGTCGATTTGTGATAGTGACGTCGAGAACGGCACTGTGGCGATCCAGTGCTTTTTGTACCTTTTCATCGATTTTTTCTTTAGTAAGTTGGTCCTTCTCTTCCGGCGACATCTGTAGGTCTCGGCTAAGATCCTTGATGGCTCCAATCTTCAGGGCATGCTTCCAGTTGCTAAGTCCCCGCATGGCCAGATGGCTAGCAGATTGAAGGGGCGCCGGCAAGGCAATGGGTGCCGTGACGATCTCGAGGTGATAACAGAGGGCATTTGTCAGCTGGGTGAGATGGTCCAGGGGAAGGCGGTTTCGGGGGTTCGATTCGAAGATGATCGTGCCCACGATGGGTTTGGATGTGCCCTGAAATAGCGATAAGTGAAGATACAGTATGATTTGAGGTATAACTTACCAAAATGGCACGCTGAGAAGTCATGATGAATTCCGGATATCGCGGATTCGTGACATCTGACGTGATACATGTGCCCGGGGTGACATTCTGCTCGACAGGGCGTGCTTTATCCGACATGTAATCGAGAATCTTGGCTGGGAGCAGCAGGCGATGGTTTGATTTGCGTTGGATCACGACCATGGTGACGGCGGGGGTCAGAGATTCCGCCTTCAAAGCATTGACGATATTGCTGCATTCGTGCTCGATAACTTCGCCGAAAGAACCTTCAGAAACGCCGGATCGATAGATAAGCACCCTCTGAGGGTAATGGCCTTGTTTGGCATGGAATTCCCGGACGGCATTCTTCACGATATCCGTCAACCTCTTATGCTTGATGACAGTCGAGCCCCTCGGAACGTAGAAATATCGACCATGTTGAATGTTGCCGCTGGCATCATGCGTGTGTGCAATGCCGACCGAAGTTGGTTCTGGATTCTCAATGTTCATCATGCGATCGTAGCGGGACTGGGCGCCAGGGTGGCTCATTTCGATGGCGATGATGACGGTGTGGGTTAGGAGGCTCTTCCTGGAAGTGGATACAGTATGCTTTTACTTATTGAAAAAACTGATTTAAACTTACACAAGGTCAACCCTGAATTGCGCCGCATGATTCGGCGCCGTCGAAATCTCGAAATTCCGGCCACCAGCCTTCAGATTCATTTTGTGGATGATGTTGCCATTGGTGTCGGCCCCCTTTCTCATCGATCTCGGATCAACTTGCTGCGTCGGAACACGTGTTTTCAGTTCACTGAACTTGATGGCTTCATGGAGGTCCTTCGAATCCGATAAAAACAGCAGGAAGTCGAAGCCTTCTTTCGCCAGCCTGCCAGCCATCTCATGAATGCCTTCGAGATCCCGGACCGAACACTCGATTTCCTTGACATCCGTTTTTTCAATGAGCAACCCCTGGCTTCGAGCTTGCCCCACAAGCTTCTGGATCCATTGCGAGGCTTCAGAGACCGCTCGCCTGTCAACGACAAAAGCCAACTTCCGAATCGTGCCAGATTGACAATACTGCCCACCACCCTGACGCCAATTAGCTTGTCTCAGATGCTGGATACTGTCCTTGTATATGATAACGGGCGCGGGTACTTCCTGCCCTCGGGCTTCAATGTGTTGACTGGCGATACGGACGCCAGAAGCCCTCAGAATCGTGTTTCCGTTGAAGAAACCGGCATGCTCCTTGTGATGTCGAAGCTTTTCGCTGAGCTGGACCGGGGTCATTTGGCAGTTTTTGATCATGGCAGCTGTCTGGAATACAAAATTAGTCATTAAAATGCGCTACAGTACCCCGAAAAAGTAAAAACTCACCAAATCATCAGACATTTTGTGCCGTGGAACACGCTGCCCCGGGATAATCTCCAAAACTTCAATCGGATAATAGCTTCCACGATGCTCGACACACAGGAATTCCGGGTATTTTAGCTTCCGATTGTATCGATCAACAAAATAGTCGCGAACTGACATTGAAGCGCCGTCTCGGTCAAAAAACGTATCCTTTGCCGATGTTTTGGCCATCTTCGAAATGACAAAAGTTCGCGGAGCTTTGAGATGGATCGTCCGGACAGCAATGCCCCTCAAAAGGTCCAAAACATCGCGACTGTGATCCGGCGATTCCAAATCTTTACTTGGAACTCGCATCGTGTCTAGAAACTCGAGCAACTCCTGCGGGGCATAGAAGACAGTGTTCTTCGAATCGACTTGCAACACCAGGCACTCCTTCGTGACGCGGACATTCTTCTGAAGGCCGGGCTTCAGGACGAAATTGGGGCTCAGGATCTCTTTGCCTTCATCCTTGAAGAACATTCGGTCGCCAAAGACGAGGAATTTGTCTTGCTGATAAGCGAATTGGTCGAAAAGGATGTCAAGGTACTGTAGGATGGGGCGCTGGGCTTCGACTGGGAGATTCATGGCGTTGGCAATGTCGAGTTTTCTCGATTTGACGAGCCGGGCTTCGATGGATTTGAATTGGTAGATAAAGTCGCGAAATTGGTAGGAGATTTTGGACTGAAAAAGGCATTTTGGGGTACTGTAGTCGGTGAGGATGAGAAAAGTTACCGTTTCGATGGTGAACTTCCGCTCTTCAGCGGTGCCGAGCAAGTCGAGGCTACAGTAGAACAGGCAGCTACGATCGAAAATGTAGAGATTTTTGTGGTGGCCGAGGTCGTCCTTTTCATCTGATTTGAAGAAACTGGGATAGTCTTCGAGAAGGCGTAGGAAGATCTGATTGAAGGCGAGATATTTGGAGTTTTTGGACGCACTAAAAGTGTTCAAGACGATGCCATTTCAATAGATAAGTAAAAAAGGTCAACTCACTCATTGCCCGCGGCCCGAAAGATCTCAGTCCCCACCTCCATTTCACCTCTACCCTTGAATCCGCTCAACTTCATCTCGTATTGCCACACCGGCTTGGCTCGCCGGATATCCAGCTTCGTCGCATTGCATTGGACCTCCTTCGGCGTCACGATGGGAATGCTCACCGGGGGCTGTGCCAGAACCGGGCCATGCCTCACCTTCACATTGTGAAGAGACTGTGAATCACTAGGTCCCAGATTTCGACGATCACCACCGCCAGCACGGCCAGGACCACGGTCACCATCAAAACGACGATCTTTGTCATCGGGGGTGCGGTTGTAGGGGAAGCTGCTACTGCTGGAACGACACGAAGAGCTGGACTGCGAGCGATGCATGTGGTATTGCTGAAGGGAGTGATAAAAATGACACGCACTTGCAAAAAAGGCAAAAAGGACTTCAAAACAGCGTCGGTTTAAAAACGCACAAACCAGACAAAGAGTCAAACGCGACGGAAGTGATCGGGAAAGGGGGCCAAAAAGAGCAAGAAACTCATCAATTGCGGAAAAAAGGAGAGAGGGTTCAAAAGAAAGACCAAAAAGGAAGCCACTGCATGAGAAAATGAAAATTTGCGTAATGATAGCCAGGCTGTGTGTGGAGAGAGTTTCTGTTTGGGGATGTCTCGAGGAGCGCATCGCATAGCAACAAGGTCATAAAAGCTAGACATTGGAAGCAATTGAAAAGCATAAGTCAAATTTTCGATTTTTGGCAATTTGAGGGCAGGAAAAAAGAATAAAGTCACGCACGCGCGGAAAGGAAATGAAAAGCGTAATGACTTGTAAAGACAGCCAGCAGCGGAAGGATCGCTATGACGACAAAACGAACAGGAGTAAAAATAGAGTGTGTGCAAAAAAAGCACCGCCAGAGGGAAGCGGGCAGAAGGGTGGTGCGGGATTGGCAACTGGCCAACCGATAGGAGTAGCGCGATAAAAACGCTGTAGCTAACGACGGATCAATGCAATCATCGCGATGCGGATCGGGAAGTTACACACACCAAAGCTTTTACTCTTGGCACGGACATTTGAGGCCAAATCTTACGATTTATTGGTTACCAGTCCGTGGGAATAGGTACTGTTACTGTCAATTGGTGCAATTTGTTACCTATTTTCAAAAGAAATGTTTAAATTGCGCATAAATCAAAAAACAAACAACCGTGTTGTCGTTTTTTTAGTCGTCTCTACCGAAAAGCAATTTATTTAACCATAAAAACAGCCATTAACTATACATCACATCCTTATTTTTACCACAAAAGCTCAATCAACCCGCTTGAAGAACCGCTTCGCAACGACGTCTCCGACGATGCATTCCGCGACGAGTTCACCGTCTTCGTTGACGCTGCGTCGAATCATCGATGGCACGGCAGTCGGGTCCTTGTCGCAGACCTCCTGCTTCTCGACCAACACATCGCCGTCCCAGGTCACCGTCGTCAAGAAGCAGCGGCCATCGATGGTGTTCTGCTTGGTCTGCTCGCCGATGGAAAACGCCCAAGCATCGTTCTTGAAGGTCGACTTGACCGAAACGTTCCAGTGTTGCTCGTCACCGCCGCGGGAAATCACGACCGTCGGCTTGATGCGGTTGCCGATAGCACGCTTGATCGCATTGATACCGATGCCCTGCAAAAAATAAAATTTACTTTTTATATATACTTCAACCTCAATTTCGCTGTTTATGGTAAAATTTAGCATTAAAAAAGTATGACTCACCTTCATGTACTCATCAAAGTTCTCGGCGCGGTCAAGGATCCATTTGCCGGCGATGGCCTGCTGTTTCGGGGTCAATTCGACGCTGGACATGGTTGCGATTACCTGGAATGACAAACGTGAGAGCATCAAAGCCAGAGAAGCATTCACGCAACGCGAAAGATGCAAAAATCAAAGAATCGAATGAAATTCGCAGTAAAGACATGAGCCATACCCTTCAAGGACCTCAAATTACTCAAGGACAAGTCGCGATGAAAGCAAGAACCGGTAACTTTGGAAAGGGATATGCGCACGCCGTAAAATCAATGACAATGAAATGGTGCCAGCGACTGTCAGCAGTCGATTTCCTCCCTGTTTCAACTGCGTTTGACTCATATCACCTCGAATGATCTTACTCTAGTTGTAACTGTACTGCGTAGTGCGAGTGCGTCGTGCACTTGACATGTAATTCTGCGCTTTTACAAAAACTTCTTTTTTTTAAATTTGAAAATTGAAATTTTAAAAAAAGATTGCATCGGCCGGGAATCGAACCCGGGCCGATCGCGTGGCAGGCGACCATTCTACCACTGAACCACCGATGCTACGTGAACGGGAAGATAATCCCGAAATGGGTAAGACAAAGGAACATGGTTAAAAAAATTTTTGCGCAAAACAAACGAGTTTGAGCCTTTTTCGGTTGTAACGGAAGTATTCACACGCAGTGAAAAGATGCGTGATTTCCTTGTGGCTGTTTTAACTATAAAATTTAACATTAAAAGTTTGATTCAAGTTGAGTTCCTTGGTTTGATACTTGCAGTTTTCAAACAGCAGTTATTCAAAATCGTTATCTGCCCGCGCAATAATGCTTATGTGAGATTCCCTCTGATTGCTGCTTGTTCTTCTTTTTTATACTCTATTTATTTATCTCAAAATGGCCCATAATTCCACGTATGCTGAAAAACCTGCCACCGTGCCATTCAACATTCTTAACTTACGCTACGCTGTTCTTTGCAACTTTCTGGATCTCATGCCGCTCAAAGACGTTTACGTTTTGCGAGATTGCAACACTATAGAGTCGTTGTCCCGTTTCCGAGGTGTAGTTGTGAAAGCTCTAAACGTCAAAACAGACACTCTCAAAAAAGACCATTATAACGGCTTTATCTCGTTTTCAAGGGTGATGAACCGCCGTTTTAACACAACGCCGCTTCAGTGCCTCGGCGTTCATTTGGGTCCCGATATCCGCCCTGATATCTTGCTGTCGAAAATGGAGGGACAGTATTACTGCCAGTTGTCAGGCAACTACCATTGGAAGGCGGTTTTGGCGTTCCTTCGCGATGGTATTGAATATAACGCATTTTCTGGGAAAACCGAAAGACCCCAGGACACTTCAAAATTCAAAGTTAATTTAAATCGTTGAAACTTGGCAAACAGACTAATCTGAGGCCGTAGATGACGAATTCACACATGAAAACCGGATTCGGCGCCTTCAGAATCCTCTAGGCTCCAGAATCCGCCTCGAAGAATCCGAAGTCAAAAAGTTCCCAACAAAGTGTGTCAATCGAGGAGGTATTTTCTTTATTTGAAAAAGAATATTTAAAAAGGGTACAATTTAAGATAATGATAAATGCAATTATCATAGGGTAAAACCCACAGATAAACGCATGCACGAGCAAAGGATAATTAATTAAACCATTCAAACATACACGCTTAGAAACAATTCCAACGAGTATATTTGATAAATTATTAAGATATTATTATCAATTATGATTATGACGTCCATGAGAGGCGATGGTTTGAAGTTGCTGTCCGTCGGTGTATTGTCGGACGCCGCTGAGGTGTTCCACGTAGATGTTGCGGCTCCATCGAATGACGTCACAGACCATTAGTCGTCGCATGAGGGTGGCGTAGCGGTGAGGGATTCGAAGTCTTCGGATGCAGGCGTTGTTGGCCGGGTCGTAGCTGCCGAGTGATCCGATGACGAAGGCATCACAGAAGGTTTTGAAGCCGCGTCCCTTGAGAGATTGTTCGATGCCGGCGTATTTTTCCTTCTTTCGACGCCGCGCTTCTTCCATGGCCACTTTGCTGCTTTCGAAGGGAATGGCGATGTCGATGATCGTGGCAATCTTGTTCTTCTCGTCGATCACGGTGATGTCTGGGCGGAGATCGGAGTTGCTTCCTGGGACTGTCTGGTTTATGTAGATGCTTGTGTGGTCGTTCCTCGGAAGCACCTTCTCCAGTCGTCCGGCCACTGCGTTGTGTCGTTTTGTAGCTGCTGCCATGTGAGTGCCACAGTGATTCAGGACATGGGCCAGGGTTTCGTTGGGGTATTCACACTTCCGGCAGCTTTTGGATCCAATGTCGAACTTGAAACTGCCGCGTAGAGGGACCACGTTTAGCCGCGCTTTGTGGATGAAGCGCCATTCTGCAAACCGGGTGAAGTTGCCGTTTTTGAGGAAGTGGTTCGACGCTGACGACAAACTGGCCACTCTGAAGACTTTGCCCTGGTCCATTCTACCACGCTGGTGAGCGGTCGGTTTTCTTTTTTCTCTCGCCAAAATAACGTTTTTTCGCGTATTTCCCCCGTTTTGTCGATAAAATTTTCCCCATTTCGGCAGCGGGCCATCACTCGGATAAGCCCACGGCTATTCGATCCACCCTGGACCCTCGAGCGACCTCAGGCGATGCGAAATTCGCCACCAGCTGGCAATTGTCATCAAAATGAGCGCGCGACTGTCCAAAAAGGGGGAATTTGTGATCCCAGACGAGGACACTGTATTGCCCGAGGGTGGTACGTTTACTTGTAAGCTACCGAGACCCCGGCTTTACAAGTGTGGTAGCTGTTTTGCGTGTTTCCTCGTGATTTCCGCGAATCGTGAGCGCGATAACAGCACGCGTAAGCACTTTTTGCTATGCCACGGGCTCAAAAGTGAAAAGGTAGCGTTTGAATGTCGCTTTTGTGACTTCAAACCTCCAGTATCTACAGGCAGAACTGCCGCAGATGCCGTGAGGAAGCACCTTTCACTTGCCCACCCACACACTACGCGAGAATCACCACGCGAGTTGGGATTCACGTGTCACGAGGAGGAATGCCATCAAAGCTTCCCCTCAAATGCTGCACTTCGATCACACGAGAAGAAGCACAGCAAGGAGAAACTGGACAGCGTTGGAGCACAGCTAAAGGCAATGACGGCCATTCGCAAAGCGAAGACTGTCCCACCGCCAAAGGCAATGAGCCCAACAAAGTCCCCTCCGAAAAAGCAGGTTGCACCCAGCACCCCACCCAGTTTCAGGACCCCTGGCAAAACCTATGCTGAAGCCGTCTCCCCGGAAGCTGGTCCTTCAAAGGGCAAGGGTCGTGTCATCGATCGACAGGAGGTAATTGATATATCCGACGACGAAGCGGACATTCTGCTCGTCAAGGACACCATCTCCAAACCCCTGATCGATCGACTGGCCAATCCCAAGGAATGGATAGATGATTGCATCATCCTGGAGCTCTTGAAGCGACGAATTCTACGAGATTCGACAGACTTCATCGTCGTCGACCCCGTAATTTGGAACCCCCGTTTCAAAACCCCCACCAAATGGTCCAATGTGAGTGACAAGAAGGCTGATGTCAATCTCCCGACACACCCCATGCACAGTAACCACTGGCAAACAGCACTGATCCCAACGCACATCAACAGTAGCCATTGGATCCTTGCTGTTGTCACTCACAGGCCAGCAAAGATTGTCTATTACGACACCTTGCACCGAAAAGCACCGGAAGCAACACTATCGACGTGGACCGCCGTCGGCAAACTGCTAACGCGCAAGTCGCTAACGCCAATAGCTGCTCCGTACACGTCGTATCCTAGGCAAAGTGACGGAAGCAGCTGCGGTCCACTGATATGTATGCTCTCGGAGAGGATCGCCAGAGGAGAGTCCGCGCTATTCGACCCCAAAACGGTCTATGAATGGCGCACAGAGGCCTCCTGGTTCCTCGAAACCGAATTGGGAATTGCATTGCCTCAGGCGAGCAACCCATCACCCGCACCGAGAGAAGCACCTTCCTCGAGCACCAAAGCACCCAGCGTTCCAGGGAATCACGGCATTTCACCTGGTACATCGCCAGCGGCATTGGGAAGAGTAGTGAGCAGTTCCAAACAGCCACAACCTGCCATTGCGCGAAAGTCGTTGATTCCGGTACCGATAAGCGCGAGTGGATTGCCGAAGGCGACCAATCCAGCTGTCCCAAATCCAACTCTTCCGTTGGTCGTCGATAGGCATGTGTCATTGACGTCTTCTTCCTGTAAAATGGAAAAATTAGCAAAGGTCACCCCAGTGGTTGCGAAAAAGACGCCAACGGCGACAAAAGCAAACCCAGCGGAACCAAAGCATAAGCATCCCCAAAAGGAGCTTCCGGTTGACGATATCGCATCGCAATCGAACAAATTCAGTCTTCTGTCTTGGACCATCACACAGGTTGAATCGTGGAGGGTCAGGAACGGCAATTGGGACGAATTTGAGCAAATTTGCACCGGTTTCACGACACTGGGCAAGTTGGTACTGAAAGGGAAAGATGAGCAGGCGTCAAAATTGGCGGATAAGATTGTGGAAACACTTACATCTATCCCTGCACCAATAGCAAGCCATCTCCGGACAGTCGGAACGCAAACAAGCAATGCTTGGCGTAAAAAGGGGACTAAGCGGTCAAAACCACTAGCCTCAAAAACAGACAAAACACCGGTTCACCGGCTGTTTTATACCAACAGAAGGGCTGCGATGGACAAAGTCATGGGTAATCCCAGAGTAAACTGTCCAATCCCGATCCCAGAGTTGGAAGCGTTCTTCAGAGACGCAGCCATGCCAAAGTCAATTGACTTGGACGGCTTGAGCGATCTCATTTCTCAACTCGAGAAGAGCGAAAAGGTCCCTGACAGCGCATGGACACCTGTCCTGCCAGAAGACGTCACACGTCTCCTTTCGGGTGCACCAAAAACAAGTCCAGGCGAAGACCAAGTAAGCTACGCAGACCTGAAGCGGCTAGATCCCTCAGGGCGGGCTCTGGCTTGCTTGTACAATACCTGTTTTGAGGAACGTCGAGTCCCAAAACATTGGAAAGACAGTACTAGCATACTGATCTACAAGAAGGGCAAAAAGGCCGACCCATCCAATTGGCGACCCATTGCACTTCAGCTGACCGTTTACAAAGTCTTCTCGTCGATCCGAGCCAATCGCATCAGTCAGATTCCTGGCGTTGTGAGCTGGCATCAGAAAGGCTTTGTACAGCGGAACGGCTGCGCCGAGAACATTGCACTCGTTACAGAGGCAGTGGCACAGGCAAAAGCAAAGCGGGGTACGGTAGCAATGGCATTCCTTGATCTGGGAAACGCCTTCGGCTCCGCTGCGCATGAACTTATGTTCAGAATGATGGACCACCTCGGGGTCCCGGACAGGCTGATTGACATTTGCAAAGACATCTATGCGGACTCCACTGTGACAGTCAAGACCGAATTGGGCATAACTAACCGTATCCCACTAAAGGCTGGCGTCAAGCAGGGAGATCCCGCAAGCCCGGGAGACTTCAACATTGCTCTCGAACTGTTGATTCGTACAACCCAAAGGGTGTGCAGCAAGTTCGGAGTGAAGCTTCCTGGGATCTTTGTCAATCTCCTGGCATTTGCTGACGATTTAGTGGTTATCTGCGAATCGGAAAAGCAGCTGGAAATGGAATTGGAGCTTCTTCAAACCATTTCACAGCAAATTGGACTTAAATTTAAGCCATCAAAATGCGCAGCACTGCTAATCAAGGGCGGGCTCGCGGTCACGGATCAGGATTCAATCCGATTCGGGGACGATGTCATGCGCGTGCTTAAGCCAGACGAGCAGTACGAGTACCTGGGGCGCTCAGTGGGTTACGAACGACGTTCGAATCCACGCGCACTCATCCACGACTGTGCCGTCGCAGCTTTTGCTATCGCTGATTCAGAGCTTTTGCCACATCAAAAGCTCGACGCCATTCGGACAAACGTTTTGCCGAGGGTGTCATACATTTGCCAAAACGGGCTACCGTACATTTCGGAGCTCGGAAAACTCGACAATGTCGTATGCAAATCGGTAAAATCGATCTGCAGGCTCCCCGAAACAGCAACTAGAGACCTAATCTATGGACCTATTGCTAAGGGCGGGCTAGGCATGGTGGAAGTCAAACATGACTACTATGTTAACACCATCTGCTCGGTTTTGAAAGGCATTTGTAATGTGGATCCGGTCATGCGAGAATTTGCGCTTGCAAAACTCCAAGACACGGTGAAGCGCTTCACACGAAAACCACCTACAGTGGATTCGGTGAACCAATTTCTGGTGGGCGTCAAAGACGGCGACCTTCACTGGTTGAACCGGGAAGGCTCTGTAGTTTGCTCAGCAGAAACTAGATACCGTATGGCCATTGACCACTGCGCAACGCGGGGGATTGCCATAAAAGCGGTGTTTGATCAAAATTGGACACTGAACGTTACAGTCAGTGCGCCAGCCATTGGTGGCGATCGAAATTTCGACGCAAGCACCATAAAGGGACTCTATAGTCACCTGCGATGGCTGTCCAGCGAAACACACCTCCATCGACTGGTTTTTGAGCTTCAAAGCCAGGGATTCAGGTACGCGGACATTGCCCAGAGCGATCTTAGCAACAAATTTGTGCAAGATGGCCGCTTCTGCTCGCCGAAAGTTTTTCGCTTCGTGCATCGAGCAAGGCTAGCGCTCCTCCCGTTAGGTGCAACACCAATGGGAAAAGGGTTGAAACTCCCGCTCAACTGCAGAAGATGCCACAGTGCACCAGAAACCCTGGCACACGTCATGGGCACTTGCAGTAAAAACAATGGCCTCATTAATCAGAGACACAATCAGGTGCTCGATTTGGTCAAAAAGACCGCTAACAGGCAAAAAGATCAAAAGGCAAACCTTCAAATCGAGCCGACGATCAAAACAGCCAGCGGCAACTTCAGGCCTGACCTACTTTACGTAACCGAAAAAGAGGTCCATGTAATCGATATCACATGCCCCATTGAGGGAGGTCAAAATATGCAAGATTCCCGAACTGGGAAGTTGCAAAAATATGAACCCCTGCGGCAACATCTGGAAGAAGCGCACGGGAAGAAGGCCACCGTCCAAACGATCGTGATCGGAATGCTGGGAGCCTGGGATCCGGAAAACTTCACCGCCCTCACCTCGCTCGACATCCCCCGGCACCGACAAGTGACCCTCGCACGAAGAAGTATCGAAGCCAGCATCGATGGAACACGGCGAATCTACGCAACACACGTCCTGAAGGCCTGACCGACGACCGCAGCGTGATCAATCAATCGACCCGACCACACACCTGCGACGACCGACCACCGACGCGACTCAACTCGACACACTTCGCCAAGACCGCCCAGCCTGCGGATTATTCAAATCAAAACTGTTCTCATTTTTTGTACCCTTTTTCGTTGTACATCCAATTTTTCTTGGATCCCCAGATGGCCCCTGTTTCCGGCTTCAATGCTGAGTTTTCCTCCGCCAAAGCACATTGTTAATCTTAATTTTGCCATTTTGTTGCTTGCGGTATATCGGAATAAAAATAATGAACCACCGATGCTACGTGAACGGGAAGATAATCCCGAAATGGGTAAGACAAAGGAACATGGTTAAAAAAATTTTTGCGCAAAACAAACGAGTTTGAGCCTTTTTCGGTTGTAACGGAAGTATTCACACGCAGTGAAAAGATGCGTGATTTCCTTGTGGCTGTTTTAACTATAAAATTTAACATTAAAAGTTTGATTCAAGTTGAGTTCCTTGGTTTGATACTTGCAGTTTTCAAACAGCAGTTATTCAAAATCGTTATCTGCCCGCGCAATAATGCTTATGTGAGATTCCCTCTGATTGCTGCTTGTTCTTCTTTTTTATACTCTATTTATTTATCTCAAAATGGCCCATAATTCCACGTATGCTGAAAAACCTGCCACCGTGCCATTCAACATTCTTAACTTACGCTACGCTGTTCTTTGCAACTTTCTGGATCTCATGCCGCTCAAAGACGTTTACGTTTTGCGAGATTGCAACACTATAGAGTCGTTGTCCCGTTTCCGAGGTGTAGTTGTGAAAGCTCTAAACGTCAAAACAGACACTCTCAAAAAAGACCATTATAACGGCTTTATCTCGTTTTCAAGGGTGATGAACCGCCGTTTTAACACAACGCCGCTTCAGTGCCTCGGCGTTCATTTGGGTCCCGATATCCGCCCTGATATCTTGCTGTCGAAAATGGAGGGACAGTATTACTGCCAGTTGTCAGGCAACTACCATTGGAAGGCGGTTTTGGCGTTCCTTCGCGATGGTATTGAATATAACGCATTTTCTGGGAAAACCGAAAGACCCCAGGACACTTCAAAATTCAAAGTTAATTTAAATCGTTGAAACTTGGCAAACAGACTAATCTGAGGCCGTAGATGACGAATTCACACATGAAAACCGGATTCGGCGCCTTCAGAATCCTCTAGGCTCCAGAATCCGCCTCGAAGAATCCGAAGTCAAAAAGTTCCCAACAAAGTGTGTCAATCGAGGAGGTATTTTCTTTATTTGAAAAAGAATATTTAAAAAGGGTACAATTTAAGATAATGATAAATGCAATTATCATAGGGTAAAACCCACAGATAAACGCATGCACGAGCAAAGGATAATTAATTAAACCATTCAAACATACACGCTTAGAAACAATTCCAACGAGTATATTTGATAAATTATTAAGATATTATTATCAATTATGATTATGACGTCCATGAGAGGCGATGGTTTGAAGTTGCTGTCCGTCGGTGTATTGTCGGACGCCGCTGAGGTGTTCCACGTAGATGTTGCGGCTCCATCGAATGACGTCACAGACCATTAGTCGTCGCATGAGGGTGGCGTAGCGGTGAGGGATTCGAAGTCTTCGGATGCAGGCGTTGTTGGCCGGGTCGTAGCTGCCGAGTGATCCGATGACGAAGGCATCACAGAAGGTTTTGAAGCCGCGTCCCTTGAGAGATTGTTCGATGCCGGCGTATTTTTCCTTCTTTCGACGCCGCGCTTCTTCCATGGCCACTTTGCTGCTTTCGAAGGGAATGGCGATGTCGATGATCGTGGCAATCTTGTTCTTCTCGTCGATCACGGTGATGTCTGGGCGGAGATCGGAGTTGCTTCCTGGGACTGTCTGGTTTATGTAGATGCTTGTGTGGTCGTTCCTCGGAAGCACCTTCTCCAGTCGTCCGGCCACTGCGTTGTGTCGTTTTGTAGCTGCTGCCATGTGAGTGCCACAGTGATTCAGGACATGGGCCAGGGTTTCGTTGGGGTATTCACACTTCCGGCAGCTTTTGGATCCAATGTCGAACTTGAAACTGCCGCGTAGAGGGACCACGTTTAGCCGCGCTTTGTGGATGAAGCGCCATTCTGCAAACCGGGTGAAGTTGCCGTTTTTGAGGAAGTGGTTCGACGCTGACGACAAACTGGCCACTCTGAAGACTTTGCCCTGGTCCGGCTTCGCTGCAAGCACCTTGGCGAGATACTTGTGGAAGGCATTCTTCAGCTGCTTCTCCACGTCTGCTGGCCGTACCCTCTGTTCGTCGATGAGTAGGTTGATTCCGGCGCTGTCGCACGACCATTCCATCGAGAACATTCTTCGTAGATGCCGGGCAGAGATGCGGAGGCGGGTCCATATTGAGCTGTATGTGACGCTGTTGCCTTTGAAAATGCCTTCCGTGCAGCCGTCAAGGTAGTCTTTCATGATTTCAGGGGTTGGTGGTTGCTTGATCTTCTGTCGCACATCATCCTGAAGAGTCGACTGCGCCACTGCTGCCACTTGTGGATCCTTGGAGTGGAGGAGATGGACTGCTTCGACGACGTCACAAATGCTCGCGAGTTCCTTCACTGGCATGAGGTTGAGTCCGCCCAGCCTGTGGGGGATGTAGATGATTTCGTTGCTGGCGCGGGGTGGGAGGCAGAGCCATTTCTTGACGCACTTCTTGATGACGTTGTCGAGTTCTTCCAGCTTATCGCGATTGACCATGCCGCCCTTCAGTTGAAACGTCAGTTGAGGAATGACAAAGGTCCGAACAGCATCTATCTTCTGCCATGGCGCCAGGAGACTCACGTTGATGCTTTCGACATCTGTCTTCATGTTGTCGAGGATGTCTTCGCCGGCGGCGCCGTACTTGAAGCCCGTTGGTAGGCCCAAGTGGCGGTAATGGTCGTCTCTGCCAAGTGCAACAAGTGGTTCTCCCTGAAGGCGGAATGTTGTGGGCCAAACGAGTTTGAGCCTTTTTCGGTTGTAACGGAAGTATTCACACGCAGTGAAAAGATGCGTGATTTCCTTGTGGCTGTTTTAACTATAAAATTTAACATTAAAAGTTTGATTCAAGTTGAGTTCCTTGGTTTGATACTTGCAGTTTTCAAACAGCAGTTATTCAAAATCGTTATCTGCCCGCGCAATAATGCTTATGTGAGATTCCCTCTGATTGCTGCTTGTTCTTCTTTTTTATACTCTATTTATTTATCTCAAAATGGCCCATAATTCCACGTATGCTGAAAAACCTGCCACCGTGCCATTCAACATTCTTAACTTACGCTACGCTGTTCTTTGCAACTTTCTGGATCTCATGCCGCTCAAAGACGTTTACGTTTTGCGAGATTGCAACACTATAGAGTCGTTGTCCCGTTTCCGAGGTGTAGTTGTGAAAGCTCTAAACGTCAAAACAGACACTCTCAAAAAAGACCATTATAACGGCTTTATCTCGTTTTCAAGGGTGATGAACCGCCGTTTTAACACAACGCCGCTTCAGTGCCTCGGCGTTCATTTGGGTCCCGATATCCGCCCTGATATCTTGCTGTCGAAAATGGAGGGACAGTATTACTGCCAGTTGTCAGGCAACTACCATTGGAAGGCGGTTTTGGCGTTCCTTCGCGATGGTATTGAATATAACGCATTTTCTGGGAAAACCGAAAGACCCCAGGACACTTCAAAATTCAAAGTTAATTTAAATCGTTGAAACTTGGCAAACAGACTAATCTGAGGCCGTAGATGACGAATTCACACATGAAAACCGGATTCGGCGCCTTCAGAATCCTCTAGGCTCCAGAATCCGCCTCGAAGAATCCGAAGTCAAAAAGTTCCCAACAAAGTGTGTCAATCGATTGCCCACATCGAGACAATCATTTTTTGTTTTTTGATGACGGTGATTGGATCAGTTTGCCGGAAGTTACGGCGCTTCAAAGTTGAAAAAAACGACGAGATAGCCTTTGGCACTCTGTAGCTCAAAAGTGTGGTAACTGGGGCAGTAATTTTATTTGTGATAATGATAAAGCATTATAAAAGGAAGTTTTCGTCTCTTAGGGATAACTATTTTCGAGGTGTGGAACATGTTCAAAAGTGGCACACAAGGATTCGCATTATCACTCATTTACAAATTTTTCTGTGATACGTCAATTTTTGCGAATTCTGTTTTCCCAAAATCAAAACAATGGTAACAGCTTTCGATTTCGAAAATTTTACATAAAAATTTATGGTTGTCATCGACTTCTTTAAAAATATTGTGCTCCACATTTAAACAAAATGCACGCACGGTAAAGTAGGTCCGATCGCGGTTGACATCGTCATATATAAAGGTTCGAACTTTTTGGACAATTTCTTTTTTTCCAATCAGACCAAGGTAACATGATACGAAAGTGGTTAGTGTTGATCGTTGGCGGGTAAATGCCGTACAAAGAGGTAAAACATACTTTTTGAAAAATTGGCATTAATTTGTAAAGAATTCAAAAATATCGCAACTGAACGGGCTACAAATATCTGAATCGAAAGCTGTTACCATTATTTTGATTTTGGGAAAGCAGAATTCGCAAAAATTGACGTATCACAGAAAAATTTGTAAATGAGTGATAATGCGAATCCTTGTGTACCACTTTTGAACATGTTCCACACCTCGAAAATAGTTATCCCTAAGAGACGAAAACTTCCTTTTATAATGCTTTATCATTATCACAAATAAAATTACTGCCCCAGTTACCACACTTTTGAGCTACAGAGTGCCAAAGGCTATCTCGTCGTTTTTTTCAACTTTGAAGCGCCGTAACTTCCGGCAAACTGATCCAATCACCGTCATCAAAAAACAAAAATGATTGTCTCGATGTGGGCAATCGATTGACACACTTTGTTGGGAACTTTTTGACTTCGGATTCTTCGAGGCGGATTCTGGAGCCTAGAGGATTCTGAAGGCGCCGAATCCGGTTTTCATGTGTGAATTCGTCATCTACGGCCTCAGATTAGTCTGTTTGCCAAGTTTCAACGATTTAAATTAACTTTGAATTTTGAAGTGTCTGTCCTTCTTGTCATTAGGCATTTTGGTTTGGTGTACCTCAAACTTGGGTAATTAAACTTTATAATGGAAAATTAAACACGAAATGAACGTAAGAATACAATCAAATGAAACGTGGCATCATGTCAAAGCAAGCTAATAGAGAGAAGTTTAAACTGCATGATTGGATGGTCGGCGTTGGACAGCTTTCCGCGATAGAGCTGCGGCTGGGCGGTGCCGAGCTAGCCGCTCGACACTCCGGGCCACAGGTTATAGCACGACCTTCAGGAGTGCTATAAGTATCACTGCTCCGGCAGCGATCAAACCGAAATGGATGAAGGAGGCAGTAAAGAAAGCGATTAAACTGCTTGCTGTTTGGCCGAACCACGACGTTGGTCTGGACGCGTGTGGAGCGATAGCCCAAGGGTCGGTAGTCGCGGGCTGGTAGAGAAGTCCGCGCAGGGTAAAAGCACTGCTGCCCGCTGGACACCGGAGTTGGCATTGTTCGTCGATTTCTGCGGTCGTGGCCAGGACTCGAATTCTTTGCGTTCGCACCTCGTGCATGCAATGTATGGCAAAATGGAATGAGCCGCATTCGACGTGGGCCAGCGCTTCTCCATAATCCGTTTTGCAAGACATCTCAACGGTTGCCCCTTGTTCACAGTTGTAACAGCCAGCAATGGACGCTTTCACGTTGACGCATCGGTTACGGTCTACCATCGTTGTCAGTGTGAGTTTCTTGGAGCTGACGATAATGTTGATAAGACCGGTCTGTCCCATTAACAGTTCGCCATTGGTTGAACGTAGCCATCCTTGTGGGGTGTGTAGAGGAAGCGGAGCATCTTGGAAGGCTTGTCGGAGACCTTCGTTGGTTTGACATCGGCACGCCATCTTGGAGTCGGCAGTTCGGCAGGAGCAGGTATCTGGGTGAAGCACGCACTTCTTCGTCATGTGTTCGGCATCAAGTTTCGTTGGGCATTGGAGTAGAGTCGCTGCAGATTGACCAAATGTGTCCAAAACGGCTGTCTGATCTCGACGGGTGACGAAAATCCAGTCTTTGTTGATGTGGACGGATTCGGGAGTGGAGACAACGGTAAAGGTGAGGTCGCCGTATTCTTCGGGTTGACCGGCTGTCAGGAGTTGTTCGTAATGATGAGTCTTGTCGTCGGATTTCACGCTTGCAGTCAGTCGAACGGTTGGCAGAGTGGATTCACACGAAAACGTGGTGTAGACATCATCAGAGGTGGGCAAGGCGTAGTAGCGGTAAAAGATGCATGCTTCTTTGCAAATGAAGCAACCGCAGCCCCAGCAGCCACACGACTCGGTGCAACCACTGCGACCAGGCATTGAATTAGCGGTTGCCAGGCCATCGATTGCGTCGTCGTCCTTTGTGTCTACGCACGTGGTGCCAGTACACTGACCAGCGGCTGGACAGCGTTTGATTGAACTGGATGCTGCCTTGAACATTCGAGTGAAGCGTTTTTTGGTGGGAGAACAACGAGAGAACGATGTAGCTTCGAGTTGAATTGAACCGAGAGGGCGGTTTTCGTGATCCTTCAATAGCAGGCAGTGTGTGGAACCGCTTGCCATCCATAGTTCGGTTGTGTCGTCAAATTCGCAAGTAATCCAGCCCTGGGCACTGTTGGTGCAGTGTTCGGCTTTCGCTACGATGCTAGTCGTTTCTGAACATCCATCGGCGATTCCAAGCGAAACGGTTACAAGTAGGATCGATAGCTTCACCTTAGTGTGGAGAGGCAGCAAGCGATGAATCTCATACAGGTCGGCGTCGGACGTCTTCCGGACGCGCCACCACCCTCCGGGGCGACGGTGGCGATGAGAGCGGCATTTGCATTTGCATAGTATCAACGTTGCCATAAACCATGTCGCCATCAGCGCAACTGACAATATAAATATCATCTTCACGGGTCGACAGTCAGGGTTTAAGAATTCATCCGCGCAGAAGTAACATCGGATTTCTCGGCAGTGGTCTTCAGGAGGACACCATACTTTTGAGCGATAGGTGAGTCCGTCGTTGAACTGCATCGTCAGCTTCAGATCAATGTTGCTCACCAAAAGTTGGGTTGGTAGAGGTACGATCGTGCTTTTGTTGTTGATGCTCACGGCAAAGAAGATACCGGTTGCTTCAATTTCCATCATGTTCATGTCGGCATCAGTCTTCAAATGGATTCCGCTGCGATCACAGGAGAGGGTGACGGTATGATCGGTTTCAGAAGACCATAATGAAACTCCACGGGGATCGTACGGTCGGACGAAGGACCATGCTTTGATCGGAACTGTACGCGCTTCATGATGCCATAGCACAAGTTCATGTGTCTGGTAGAAGCAGAATCGGGTCGCATGGGCAACACATCGGTGTTGAGAACAGTAGGCAGGGGAACCAGTGATGTCGCCGTAACCAATGCAATCGATGTGTTTCGGATCCACTTGCTGATGAATCAGTTTCAGTTCTTTCACAAAGAATCGATGACCGTCGAACAATTGCAATTCCGACGCCATTCTCATTCCGCTGTCTGGTGCGGCATCTTCCATCAGCTGTTGTGTGAGTGCATTTCCAGTTGTAGACAACTCTGTTGCTGGGCCGGTGTAGTAGGAACAACCATCTGCCCATTTTTCGCAACGGCAGGGACTTCCGCACAGCGTGTGTCGTTCGTTGTCAACTGGTTGATGCAAGTGTTGATCACCGCAATAGACAGTTTGCCAGCATAAGGCATCATTGTAGTCTTTGAAGATGACCATGCCATTCGGTAAGCACTCTTGAACATGTACCGGAATCAAGTCTGACGTGTTGGTCGGACACGGATTGGCCGCGGATGTGGTGATCATAAGAAGTAAAGTCATAATGAAGTATGCGAGCTTTCGTGGGCGCCCTTCGTTGCAAAGTGCAGGATGGTGCTTTTTCTTGCATTTGAAGCAAGGTCGGCGGCGACGACATTCGTTGCTTCGATGGCCGCTTTTCAAACATACAAAGCAGAGCTTGTTCGTTGATACGAATTTCCATCGGTCGGTGATGCTCTCGATCTGGGTGCAGGTGCTACCATGATGTTCTCCACTGCAGAAGGCGCAATGGAGCTTTCGGTTATCCGGGGTTTTCGTTGCCGATTTTGTTGATGATTTCGCTGCTGCTTTCTTGTCGTTGACGGAGATAGCGTTCACGGTGACTTTTTCTGGTTTTCCGCTAAATCGTTCGCGGTTAGTCAAGATGCGATTAACTTCGTCGCGAAGATCATCGAATGTTGTTTTTTGCGGCATATTGTTGTTTGCTGCTTCGAGGAGCCATCCTGGGATTTTGTCCGACCATTGCACTTGAATAGTACTTTGATCGATGTTTTCATTCTTGGCTTTCAACTGCTGGAGCAACAATTCGAGGGAGTCAAAGGTTTTCCGGCATGCGCGAACATCATCTGCAGCTTTTGGGAACTTGTAGAGGTTTAGAAGCAATTGCGTGGTTAGTTGTTCGTCGTCGCCGTATGTTTTCTTCAGTCGTTCGACGGCGACGTCGTAGTTCTCATCGGTGATCGGGAGAGACGCGATTGTTTTGGCTGCTGAACCTTCAAGGGCTGCCGAGAGATAATGAAGTTTCTGCGCACGCTGCAAAGTTGGCAAATCATGAATTGGTTGAAATCGTTGCCAAAAGTATCCCCATTTGGTGGGATCGCCATTAAATGTGGCTGGCTGGAGTGGCGGCAAATGAACTTGCGGGAGTTGAGGCGTCGGCTGAGTTGCAGTGATCGGCATCGGGATCGGGTTGCCGGTTTCCGTCGTCGGACGGGTTCGTAGACTGCGAATCTGTTTTTCTTCAATTTGGAGCCGGAGCACTTCGTTATCCGCTTCGTCGATGATGTGGAGATATCCTGTGGCATTATCCTTGCCATATTTCTTTTCATTCCAATTGGCCGACTCAGTATTTGATTCTGTCACGTCAGTAATTTTCATCAGTAGATTTTGCCAGTGCTGGTCGATCTGGATCAGCTTGTTCATTGCCACTTGTAGTTGCTCCATGTTCTTCTTTGTGTCGAATTCCGCACGGATTAAAACCACATTTGAGTCCGGTTGATTTGGATCATATTCATCGATGTTGAATGACGTTCTTTTTGCCTTGTCCAGTAGTTTCTTCAGGGTTTCCACGGAAAGAGGGAGTTGTCGCCGGAGAGCAGTAACGGTCTTGATTGATGTGACTGCGGCGAGGGTTATATCGTAGAACGGTTGCTGAGCCCCCATGTCCTTCTTGTCATTAGGCATTTTGGTTTGGTGTACCTCAAACTTGGGTAATTAAACTTTATAATGGAAAATTAAACACGAAATGAACGTAAGAATACAATCAAATGAAACGTGGCATCATGTCAAAGCAAGCTAATAGAGAGAAGTTTAAACTGCATGATTGGATGGTCGGCGTTGGACAGCTTTCCGCGATAGAGCTGCGGCTGGGCGGTGCCGAGCTAGCCGCTCGACAGTGTCCTCAGAAACCCGAAAGTGTTTGATTTTCCCAGAAAATGCGTTATATGTTTATATGCACGGCAACATGGATCTGCCAGCGGAGGACATAGAAGACTTCATTAACACTTTACTTTGTTACAAAGTTAAAAAGTATGGTTCGTTTTTTTATTAATTTTTGACAATTAATCTTTTTTAGAGTCTGTTTTCACACCAAAAATTATAAACCATTTTGGCTAGTTGTCACTGAAAAAGTATGCAACAAGTCCGTCAATATTACTGTGAAAACGGTAATTAATATCGAAGGTCTTTACCCTGAGATAGTCGCGGTTACCAACGACAACGCAGCAATAGTATTCGTCGGGAACGTCTTGAACAACGATGACATGCATTTATTTGGCAATGAAGAAATGTAATAGGAAAAAATTGCTCGCTTACCATGTAGTGTTACCCCGTTTGGTTCCCATCCCTGGCTCCCGTGTCCCAGGCCACTCAATATCACCACCATATATATACCAAGTTTATTAAGCGGGCACAGAAATAGTAGAGCGAATAAAGGAAGAAAGATCATATTATAAAAAGGGATATAAGAGGAAACTAGAGAGAGCTAATGAAATAGGGGCAAGACCTAGAGAGAAGTAAAGGGGAAGTGAAGAGATCCTTCTTGGTGTCCCAAGGGGCTCTTTTATAGCCCTTTGATATCCGGAGATCAGTAGTGATTGCACGGCTGATCTCGTGCAATCACTACCGATTATGCCACCGAAACAGTTGGTGTGGGGGCTAATGACGCAAGTAAGGATTAGAGAACTAGTGATTAGAAGCTAAAGCAATTAAGTACTTTAAGGAACACTCAGACTTACATACTACAACCACACAACTGCGGAAACTGAGTAATTTGCATGCGACCCGAATCGCGAGAAAACGACGGTTCTTTAAATTTTGCGCGATGCAATAAAATTATACCGGTGGTCCGGCCGTGAGAAACTTTGTAACAATCGTTTAGGGAAGGAATTCGGGTTCAGTGAGGCAGTGTCGATCGCCATGGTTGGCCGTTTCCGAATCACCTGGATTGTCCTCCTCTTCTGCGCTCTTGTGGCTATTATTCTGCCGTACTCTACCGGACTTACATGTTGCGATGATGCTACGTGTGAACGACTCCATGTCTGCGGAGCAGATTTGAACATGTGCGGGTGGATGCCAAAGGAAGAAGATCCAACAATGCGGACATATTATTGTGGTCAGTACCCAAGTGTTAGTGGTTTTCCCGCTAGTTGCCGAGGCTCCAACAACGACAACTGTGAATGCACTACGGATCGGTGCAACAACATCTCTCATACTCCCCCGTCGACTCAAGCACCGGCACCGGCTCTACCACCAGGACCCCCATCAGCACCGAACCCGCCACCACCGCCTACCAAATCCGCTTCGGCTAACCTGGCGATGCCAAATGAAGTTCTTGCTGCCGCTGTCATTTTTCTTTTTAAACTTCGTTTTGTGAACTGATTTGACTTTTAATGAACATTCACAGTAATTGGGTTTCCTTCCACTTGTTTTAACTTAAATAAGTCTGCAACTTTTTGCGAGACACATTGACCATGTATTCGTCACAAAGCAGCACATTTTTGGGTTGTGCCGGAATCAAATGCAGAGAAAGGTCCTCGACGACGTTTATTTCACAATCAAGGGTCACTTTGTTCATCCGTCACCCTTGAAGTTTGCATAGTTTTCGATATTTTAAGTAAAAATTTTGAAGTTTTTTAAACGTCAAAACTTTAAACGTGAACGAATTCCATGCGAATGATTAGAAACTTAGTTTCACCTTAATTTTGCCAAATTTCACAGTATTTTAATTGTCAAACACGTGAAAATTGATGAATCCTTTTGAAATTTTGGATTCTGGAACTAGATAGGTGTAGCTACCCCTCATAACTTTTTCAAAGCTCAAAGTGGCATGCTGGCTTCAGGCGAATAATTAGAAATTTGATTTCACCTTAATTTTGCTACATGATACAGTTTTTTAATCATAACAGCCTTCAATAGCATCGAATCCTAGTCAAATTCAAAACGCCATGGTATCTTACCCCTAGGAACGTCTCTGATTTTTTTCAAACCTAGAAGTGCCACACTGACCGCGTGCCAAACTTTGCAATTTCGTTTTCACCTTAATTTGACCATTTTTTGGAGTTTTTAAATCATATAAAATTTCAAAGTGCATGAATCTGTATGAAATGCAGAACCCCTCAACAAAATGGTCCCAAAAAAATTTTCAAGCCTCTAGCTATCCTGTCGACTTCAAGCGAAAGATTAGCAGTATTTTTCTGAGGAGCACCCGCGCTCATCCAAATTTTGTCGCTTTTTTCACGGTGCCGGACGCCCGTGTATTGTTAACATTTTTTAAAACGCTGTTATTTATTAAACTAAATGTGCCGAACATGGAAGTAGCTGACGGCACAGACAATCTGACGGAAGGTGTACGACATCAAAGCTTCGTCCAATTTGGGCTGATTGTCGATGAATTTGGCTAACGGTTCTTTATGAGCAACGACGTCAATGGCAAAGATTGTTCAATCGACCGCTAAAAGTCCGGAGAGAAAGTGGCTTACCTCATAACAAGCTCGAAAGCATCTCCTACTTCGCCCCGCCCGCGCAACAATCTGCGGGCCAGTAAAACGGCCCGGACCATGATAGTTTAGTTTTGCCCGCGCAACCACGGACGCATATAAGCCGCCTCAGAGCGTAGATTATTCACACTGCTCGATTGCATTTCGCTTGCTGCTTGTTCTGTTTTCCTTTTTTTACTCAAAATATCCATCAAAAAAATGGCCTCTGTTACTACATTCGCTACCACCAAACCTGCCACCGTACCGTTCAACCTTCTCAACCTGCCCTACGATGTTTGCCGCAATTTCCTGGACCTCATGCCCCTGAAAGACCTTCACGTTTTGCGTAAGGGTAGCGATGCCATAAAATCGTTGTCAAGCTTCCGAGGTGAAGTTGTGATGAATCTGAGTGTCTTAACTGACACCGCCAAAGTCAATAATTCGAGAGACCTGCGGTATTCTGAATTAACGAAACGGCAATGCAACACGACGCCGCTGGAGTGGCTTCGCGTTCACATGGGCCCTGATATTGAACACGACGTTTTGCTTTCTAAAATGGATGGTCAGCATTATAGTAGCTTGTGGCTCACAGGAAACTACGATTGGAAGGCAGTTGTTGCACTCCTCCATCCAGGTGTTGAATATGTTGGCCTGCACGACCACATGCACTTGCCAGCAGAAGCCATGGAGGAGTTCTTTAGCTATTTAGTTTTTTATAAAGTCAGAAAGTAAGTTTTGTTTTTTTATTTCTTACCGGCTTATGAGAATCTATCTTTTACAGTATTAATTTACGAAACAGCAACTACGACCGATCTTGGATGTTTGCCGCCGAAAAACTTTTCAACAGCACCGTCGATGTAGAGGTGAAGTCCGTCAACTACAACCTAGGCTCTTACCATCAGATTGTCGTTATCAGTGACAACGCTGTAATCAAAATTATTGGAAAAACTTTCTTTGCAAACTTCGCAGGAGTCCAGTTCATGGGGATACCCCATGGCAATGACACTGATGATTCTGATGTTTCGACGGACGATTCTGACGATGAAACGATTGATTCTGACGATAAATAAATTAAAAATTTTATTAAAATTTAAAGATAATACAATAGAGAATAATTTAATCAGGTTATAAGACTTTTTTACAATTAGCGTTTTTAAAATAAATCATATTCTTTAATCTTTGGTGTATTCAACAAATTCATGTTATTGGCTCTCTTTTTATGTTACCCTATGTTTTTCTTCATCATCGTGGTAGCCTATTGATTGCAATTACAAAATGGTTAACATTTATTCTTCTTCGGTTTGTCAAGTCAGTTGTTGTATGTATGTTTTTTTCTCAAACGATGTCCGACAAGGAGCCTAATGCGAATTTCGTCAAAAATGTGAACAATTTGTTGGAAAACGAATCAATGGCTTACGAGGTGTATCGCAAGTATGGCACAACGCCGCTTGGTCAGAACTTTGTTTTTGTCGTATCAAGTGTGAGTTTTTGTTGCTATTTAGTTTGGCTTTGTTTTTTTATAACTTATAAGCCAGTTTACTTCAGCTTGTATGGTATGCCGTGAGATTCATTGTTGAAACTGATGGCCGCGCGGTTGATCCAACCGACAAGGAATCGACTTCAGCCAAGTTGTTGTACAGAAAACAGTTTGCGAGGGGATATCAAGTAGACGGTTTTGTCAATTCACGATTTGGGCAACTGGTGGAAGGTGACTACGGCAATGAGTTTAGTGAAACTTTAATCAAAATACCAAAGGATTGCGCCAAATATCCGGACAAGTATCTGAAAGCAGGCGACCATGTTCGATCCGACCACGACGGAATCTACATTGGCGACGGATTAGTTGTGCATTTTCATTCTGACATCGATGACACGGATGATAATACTGAAGCGAGGATTAATGCCATTGTTTGTATTGCCACAGTTGAGGAATTCAAAGCGAATTTTGTGCTCAAAGTTGTGGACCATTGTATCCGGCGACGGCATCACGCCGACATCAAGGCCGCTGCCGATGAAAATGTGACTGATTTGTGGCCAATGCCAACAATTTACTCAGCTAAAGCCATGTCAGAGCGCTATCGTAAAGCTCCACATCGGGAAGCCGTATTTGGATACTTGTGTGCCATCGGTGTTCCTCGGATTCCTCCACATTTGAAAGCATTAGACTACTACGACATCTAACTTTAAACTTTTACCCCTAAATAAACAACTACCGTTTTAATTTTTATCATTTCCGTCAATAAACAACCCCTTTTTCGTCAAATTTTCATTCACCAATCATCAAAAACCTTATCAGTGCTCAATAATCCGTCTGATCAAACAGCCAGCCAGTTTTTGTTTTTGCTTTTTTATTCGACTCTAAAAATCAACAAAACAGAAGATCATGAGCAATTCTTATTATTAACATAATAAAATTATAACTTTATCAATCCGAAAAAAACGTTGTGATAGTCGCATGCGTGTCGACGTCAATCAAGACCCAACCATGACCGGTGACGATAAGCATGTGCAGCTGCATCGGGCGAGGCAAAACCTAATAATCAAAATCAAAGTACCGACGAAAAATATCTGTATGTACGTGAAGAGTGAAACCACCGGCAAAGAAGTCGTAAAACAATGAAAATATTTAGCTACGCAAAACCGTACGTAGCACGCAGTTTGATAAGAGATATTAGATAAGGGAAAGTACGTCATCACCTAAGGTAGTGTATCTAAACATGGCAATCACAGCAATCTCGCTCCAGATTCAACATCGCCTGAGATGTCGGATTCGGAGGGGGGAGGCGTTTTGGTGCATGGCAGTGAGTAGTGTTCGTCGTTGAAATAGCCGAAAAACAGGACAATAACTATGTGGTAAAGGATGAAAACGAAGAAGAGCGGGTTGAGCCAGTCATTGTTGAGGATAGCTCCGTCAATGAGTTTTGTACAGGTCTGAAATTGCGGTTAAATTAGACTTTGGGTCTTGACGCGAAAGTTTAAAAAAAGTTGGTTTCGACTGGAAAACTTTAAAATGAACCGATTTTGCTTAAAAAGTTAAAAAAAATGGTTTAGAAAAAATTTGGTTCCGACGGGAAAGTTTTACAATTGTTGGCAATAATTCCGAACAAGGTGGTCTCGACACGAAAGTTCCAAAAAAGTTGGTCCCGCCACGAAACCTTAAAAAAAACCAACCCTAACTGGTGGAGCGGCATCAGCAACAATCGATTGCCCCGTAATAGATTCCGGGATGACTTCCAGCCAACCCCCTGGAATAGCTTCCGCTTCTTTATCATCATCCGTGATGCAGCTGAACTCCCGCTCGATCACACTCAAATACTGTTCCTCCTTCAAGGCATCATTAAACAACTGATGAAATAGGCGACTGTCAGCCTCACAGGTTAACCATTGCCAGGTCAACACAATTGCGACCAAAATAACAGATCCGATCAGGACGGGGGCCATGACGGCCCCAATGATCGGCTTCTTCATGCACCAGGTTCTTTCTTCACCGGACGCTTCTTCGGTTTCACAGAATTGTGGAACGACGCTGAGCATGGATAACAAGATGGCGACTGTCGAGACGAACCACATCAAAATAAGCTTTGATTCATACAGGTTTAGTTGTGCGAGTTCCTCAGGGCCCCAATGATAGTTCTTGTTTTCGGAAGCGCCTCGTCTCATGGTGTCGTTGAACATTTCAAAGGCCACAGGGAAGATTTTGGATGCCATGTCGAAGAATTTTTGGTCTGGAATGGTCAAATGGGTTTCGATTGGAAAGTTTTGAAAAAAGTGGTCTAGACGGGAAAAGTTGAGAATTGTTGGCAAATCTTGCCAATCGATAATTTTCTGTTTTCCGGTGTTATTGAGGTCGAAAAGGTTAAGAAACTCACTTATAGCCATAATGAAGGCGTGATAAAGCACTTCCAACCCGCAGGCAAAGAAGATGGCATACTTGGCATACGGCGGAAAAACCCTCTTCCATCGCTGGAGGAAGCTGTTATCACCTCCCCGGCGCGGATGCGCAGAGGATTTCGAATCGAATTTGTCGGGCATGCCACCAGCCCTGACGCCGCCCTTTTCACGGGGGGATCTTTGATCGCTTCTACGCACAGGGCCACAAAAGTCAGTTCCGCTGTGTTGTTGGCGCGTGTCCTACGTGATGAATGGTTGCTGGCGACTGTCTGGAAGCGGAGATAGGGGTGTCAAAAAATACAAATTGCAATTGTACGGAAGGGAAAGACTAGAGAAAGAAATAACAAAACAAAAGTTTTCAAGACATCAAAACAGTTTTTCATCCAGATGCCGGCTCGGCGCCATGCGTTGCAGACACCTGGATGGCGGCGCGTCATAATAAAAATAGAAACGGAAACAAATATCGCGAAGGTGAAGGTGGAGGTGGACAGGACATCGGGGGTATCAATAACGCCAATCAATCGACGAAACGTCTTCAACGGAAAGGTGGCGGAACAAAACAGCATTCGGGGAGGTGGCGGTATATGCAATACACATGACGACGGAAGGAAGGGAATGGGGAACCCAAATGGCTAGTATTCTATATTGGGGGTTGAAAAAGTTCGCCGAATCGAGACGATCGCAAAAAAAGAGTGAGGGCTTAGAGGGTGGAAGACCCAAAAAAGCAATCATGATCGGAGGGTGTGATTATGTATGTGCATTTATGGTGTTGATCTGGGGTCGGGAAGTTGGGACATAAAAAGTGGAGTAGTGTTTTACGAGACCAAAGCAACGTTTCGAATTGATCACTTTTTGGATACAAACTAAACTTTAAAAAATGCATTCAAAAGTTGAATTCCAACTTATTGACGTTGATAAAAATGGTAAGATAAGATACCAAAGTGAAAACTGAGAAGTGCCATGTGTGCTAGCGCGGTGGTTGTTGGCAGCTCGCTTCCTACTCACGTATGTACCCGAGAGGCGTCTGTTAACTTCAGATGGCTGTGGTATGCAGAAGGAAGGCAGCGACACATCGAGACGCCACTTTGATGCCAAACAACGACCTAGGCCCAGATTATCGCCAGCTAATAAGGCTGGGGGCCTCCGGGGGTGCCATATGAGAGCCCTTGGGGCTGCAGAAAAGCGTCAATGTCTCGGGAAACGGAGTTTTGTAGACGGTCGCCAAAATGGGCCCCAATGAAGGGTAGGGTGCTAACACGGGTAAGGGTGTGCCATTGAGGCGCGCGACTGACTCCTGGGGGCCTTTCTGTGACTTGGCGGATGAGCCGTGAAGGCTATTTCTATTTCCCTATTGCAAAGCCGCCGCCAAAAGGTATGTCCAACACGACGCATACCTGTTTTATTAATAAAAATTGTTTTAACCCCTTTTGCACACGGCTTAACGGCGCTCCATCGACGAAAAGAGGGTTTAATGAAATTCCAGGGAGAGGGTGTCACTACAAAGTACCACTTCCGCGTAGAGTTCAATGACTACCTTGTATATTTACATGTTTTTATCAGAATCAGACTACCGAGCACACACGACTAATGTAACTAACCTCCGGAGGCGACAAATGGCAAGGCACAGACCCGTTATAAAAATGAGTAATAAAAAACCCGGCACTTCTTGTCAGGGGACAGCCCAAGGCATGCGCATGTCCCCAGGAGCAACAAGTTCGTTCACGCCAACCGCCCTCCTACCCCTTTTTGGCGGACATAGACTTGCGCGTCCGCTGGCTATGGAAAGACCTGCATTACACGAGTCACGCATGCGTTTTTTTCTTTCCTTTCATCGGCAAAAGGGCAGAAACTGGTATATATATACCCAGGGAGCCCTTTCTCGACAATTACTTTGTGGTTGGGGTGTCTTTAGCCGTTCATACGGAAGCAGGACCCTGGCCAATGGCTCGGCCAATGAGTTACACGCACTTGAAGTGTGTTTTTGGGGCATTCTACGGGTTAAAAAGCCAATCCAACTATCTTTATTAAAATCTAAAGTGCAAAAAATACAGTAACTCCAATCAAAACCCCGATCAAGCTCCCCAAACCTCCACCAATACCGCCAATCCGACCCTACTGACGTCCATTACCTTCCGTATCAGAAGTCGCTTCCCGCTTGTTTTCCCGACCCTTCCCCTCCCATGTTGTGATAAGCTTCTTTGACGTCAGAGCATCCACAACGCTGTCCCTTATCACATTTGTACCAAGACAAGACAGCGGCAAAAAATCAAAATCATATAAATAGGCGTCCCGACGCAAGTCACTACAATAATAGCCAAAACTGCTTAACAGATTATCAAACAACGATGACACCATGTGTCTAAAAGTAAAAATAAACCTCTAACCACTTACAAAAAAGCAAAGTAACACGGTTCGGGTTCAAAATTAGCAAAATAACCAATGCCGCTGGCGACAATTTTGCCCTTGTGCCATAGGATGGGGGAAGTGGAGAGGGTAAAGCAGTAAAAAAGGGGTTGAATTAATAATGCGCCTTGTAAAAAGAAAATTTTTTGCCAACGATGCGCATTGGTCGAAGTGCAAGGATGCCAAAGAGGGTAAACTGCGTAGGAAGGGCAATTTCAGGACAGTTGGAGTCGTTTTGGAGATTCTGGAATGGCGCGACCGAGTTGTTGGTTAAAAAGTTTACAAAAATTGTATGTAAGTACACGTACTTATCAACTTCCATTCAAAGGAGCATGTAGACAACGAATTTTTGGCATTGGAAATGGAAATTGTTGAAAAATTGTAGTTTCGTTTTTGAACTTTTATAAAATTTTGAGTTAAAAAGTTATATAACATCAGATTATGCACGTTGCGCAATGATTCAAACGCAAAAAACCAGTTTAAAACCACATTAAAAACAAGTTTATCAAACCCCAACCTGTCCACCCCAAACCGCATTGTCCAACCCAGCCACGACGTAATCAAATTGACACAATACCCCTCTGGTCATTTCATCTCATCTCATTCAGTCTTATCACAAAATGTCGTCGAAAAGTAGTGGCTTCCAACCACGGACCCCAGAAGACTACTTCTGGGTCGTCTTCACCGCCGGATTATGCTTGTTCGTCCTCGGCGGCGCTGTGATTGTGTCGATTTTCATCCAAGTCGAAGTCGGCACAATGCGATCTGATCTCCATGAAGACATGACGGAATTCATTGAATACAGTGAGAAGGCCTGGGCAGATATTATGCATCTGAAGCCGGCGGAAGACGAGATTGAAGCCGCTTTTCTGGTTGGTGTTCGTGTGAAGAAGCACAGTGGCTATGTTCGGGCTGGTTACAACACTGCTCCGCCAGCAAGAAGTGGCTACAATACTGGGCCGGCACCGGTTACTGGGTATGGTGATGGCGGAGTTGGTGGCTACGATCAGGGTGCTACTACGACGCCTTCGACAGCGAGTGATACCAATGATAAATGCGGTAAGTGCCCTTTTTGACACAAAACTAAACTCAAAAAGTGTCTTCAGTCTGCGGTAAAACCTCTCCCAACTGCCCCAAAGGCCCTCCCGGCCCGCCTGGCGACCGTGGAGACCCTGGAGCCGATGGTGAACCCGGCCGCCCTGGCAATAACGGCGACGACGGCGAAGACTATGAATTCGAAGAAGTGATTCCACCATGCATTGCGTGCCCCATCGGCCCTCCAGGTGTCACAGGTGACCGTGGACGCCCTGGTACCCCCGGTGAAGATGGTCGTGATGGCGAAGATGGAGTCAACGGTAAAGACGGTGATGACGGTCCAGTCGGTTGTGAAGGCGATGTCGGCCACCGCGGCCCTAAAGGTCCTCCAGGCCCACGTGGCGAACCTGGTGCTGATGGCACCTACGGTACTGGTCTCCCAGGCCCTAAGGGTGATCGTGGAGCCTTCGGAAAGCGCGGTCCTGCTGGTCAGCCCGGTCGTAACGGCGACCCCGGTCCGATTGGCCCCGCAGGACCAGCTGGCCCTGAAGGTCCTATTGGTGAGCAGGGTGAACCTGGTGTTCCTGGCATTGTAAGTCTGCCCAACTCTAAATTTTGTTTACACTGTCACATTTCAGCCCGGCTCTGGCGGAAAAGACGCCGTCGAAGAACCATACTGCCCCTGCCCGAAGCGATTCACCCAAAACAAAAAGTCGCCGCCCCATGTCAACCCCCGTGTCGTGATCAACATTCCAAAGGCAGCCCCGATCGCTCCCGCACCGGAAGAACTTCCACCGCCGCCACCAGAAGAGGATATAGAATTTGCTCCACCACCCCCAGATCCGGTGGTTGAAGACCTCGTACCCGATGTACCGGCACCACAGCCACAGAAACCGAACCGTCGTCCTATTCTGGACAACTCTGTGCAACCTGTTGTCGTGGCACCGGCTTCATCCGCTTACAATGAAGGTCCGCGTCAACCCGTTTCGTCCACTTATAACGAAGGTCCTCGTCAACCTGTTGCTCCTACACAGAATCAAGGACAGCATCAACAACAACGACCAGCTTTTGCTCAAATCGAGATTCAGCCCAGTGAACGATCTTTTGAAGAGCGTCGATTAAAACTGTCGGCGTGATAACCTTTTAATTGAATTGTGAGTATTCGCTTTGCAAAATAAGCGAAGCATTCCAAAATTTATAGGTTACCACCACATGAATAAACATGAGTGGAACTGATTGATTACCTTTTAATTGGATAATTAAACCGACTTTAAGATTATAAAAAATTCTTACCTGCCAGCCTGGTGCGCGGTTTTCTGCAAGGCCAGGAACAGGCGCACATATTGGAAGAGAACGGACGACAGAAGGAGGGCACAGTCGATCAGAGACACAAAAACAGGAAAGTGGGAATGCGACGTCCTCTGCTTCAAAGTATCATTTTCTACATTAACACGGTCAAACTTTAAGTAAATGTAAAACCTATTTGGCATTATGCGAAATTTGTTACGTTTGATGTCCTGAAACAGTAAAAAAATGTTAGCACAACCCAATCGTTAAATTTTGCAGAAAGTAAAAAATGCGCGTATGTCGAAGAACAGGGTGGTACGGACTAAAGCAAGTGTGCGGCTTGTAAGAAAAATGCTTCATCAGTGTCAGGTTTTAAAATTTAACTTTTGCAGTTGTGACGATTTGTAATTTCATTTTTAGTATGGCACAACAGATTAAAACATGCAGTGCACCGATTTTTGCAAAATAATAGTAAATTAGACGTGTTTCTAACGAATACGAGCAAGTCACATGTTTCGGCGACAAGGACGCAAAGCGAGGGAAAAGACGCAACCTTCCTCTATGCTTCTCGGTCGGCCTGCGCAATGCGGGCGCGCAGTTTTTCTCGCCGACGGCACGTTCACTTCGTCCTCACCGATTTCGTTTCGCTTTTTCGTTTATTTCAACTGATTTTCCTTCAATTTTCAATTACTTCCAGGGGTTAACCCACCATGGAGACACGCTCAGCGGCGTGGGCCAACGCCAACGGTCCACGGAGGCCCGCGAACTATCATGGCACGTTACTTGTTTTCTTCAACTTTCACCATGGCAATATCGACGTGTTTAATCTGAGAACTCGGGATTTCAAGAGCAAAAGGCCGGTTTTAAGAGGTTAGTTGAGTTTTATTTTGTATTGGTAGAAATTTTTATATATAAAAACCGTTTCGAAATCTGTTTTTTTAGCGCAGCGTGACACAAAGCATCGAACCTTCATGAATTATGTCTTCAATACGCCAATGCATGTCGATTCGCTAAGTAATTTCAACTTCGATGAAACCAAGATGCATATGGAGATTGATGAACTGTTCACAGAGGCCGCGCCATTGCTGGAAAAGTCGAAATACGAGATTGCTCAAGTTTATATAATCTTCGAATACGGCGATTTCCCGAGTTTGGACGACTTTCGACGGCATATGAAGAAGTTTCCATATCTGAAAGACGCCGTTGAAGATGTGAAGGTCATCACCCAGAATGAAGCTGTCTATGCGGTCCATCTGTATGAAGCGGGGTATCGGGATGGCATTTCCGACAAAGCGTATATGCTTTTCTTCCGTCAGACGACCCATCGCGTCGATGCTGTCCTCTTCCGGCAACACGATGGCCATCTTTGTGTCGTGAGAAGTATCAATCGGTTCATGGACAAGGTTTTTGGGTTGGATGAAGCGATGGAGATTCTGGATTCGCTAAGGAGCTTGAAGTACGCTTTGGCCGATTGTGAGGTCAATATATTCGAAGTACGACGGCGTGGTGGTGAAGCTGTCTTTGCGGCACTATTGGATGGACATCGGGTTGTTACGCTTCCATGGGAGAATCGAAGAGCTGCCTATATGAATGCCGCCTATGAACGGTGCAATATTGATCTCGATGTGCTGGCGGAGAAGGATCGGGAAGCCCTCGAAGCGGCTAGGGCTAATGGGACGACAATGCAGCAGGGGAATAATCTGGGACCGGTGGCGATGGATTATGACTATGAGGAAGACTCTAGCAAGTGAGTTTTATCCCATTTTCATCTATGAAACACCCCTAAACAAGTTCCATCTTCAGATTCCCCCTCTCCCGCCCATCCGCCAAAATGGGTCACGCCGAAAATGTCGACCCCTACTGCGATTCTGCCATCTCACCCCTCCAATATCACAGATTCCTCCGAGCTGCCAAAACCCTCCCTCTCAACAAACAGTCATCCCGCGTCTCTAAACAACGCCTAATCGCCAAAGGCCCCGTCGAAGGCATGCCGCCGATCCAGGCCGTCAAAATCATGTGCCACGATGCATTGAAACTCGAACGGGTCCAGAAGAAGACTGAAATGAATTTTGACAAGAAGTGGCTCGAAAAGTATAAGCAGACCCGTAAAACCATCCAATTCGGCCCCGATTATGAAGCCATCGTGGACGAAATCTATGGCGACCATCAAAATGTCTACGAAGAGTTCAACAACTACAATCCGGAGGCTACACCGTACGGCATCTGTAAACGGGCTGATTTGAAGGCGCTAGAGTCACGAAAACGGACGGAAGACATGCTAGACAAGGCTGCAGTGTTCTTGAAGGGCGGTCTTATCAATGAGCTGACTTCGGATGAGGAAGATGGCTATGACTCTTTCTCGGATGATCTGGGTGGGCCGTTTGATAACCCGTTAGACAAGATGAAGCGGAATACTTTGAAACGGAATTTCGACTTGCGGGACAACTTTCTCGACAAACATACCCCACTTCCGCCACTCCAGCGCCGTCTGATCGATGAAAACATCCAAGTCGAAGGCAATACGGAAATCCCCGAAGAAGACGAGGCCCCGATGTTTAAACTTCGCCCTTCTTCAACTACAGTACCTGTGCATGAACCTCTGGAACGCTGCCCATCGCCTCCGGATAATGATGTGCCCGATTCTCCTGGCATCGAACTTCCAGGCTTTACTACTATCAAAATCCACCCGAAAAAGCTGATGAAAGCCCGTGATTTCCTCCGCAATCCTAAACTCATCGACGTCTTTCCTCGCACTTCTCAAGGCCTTCGCAATGACTGGGATGCCGAACGGGTCAACATGTACACAGACACCGGCTATAGCGTCAAAGAGCCGCCGATCCTTATCTTCGATGACATTTCAAAAATTTGCCCAAAACCTACCAAACCTTCAAAGAAGACCCCAATCTCCAATGACATCAAACCCGACATCAAACCCACAAAAGAAGAACTTCAACTTCACCCCACCGATTCCAATTCCATCAACGATCTCAACGCCATCTTCGAACGAATCGTCCAAATCCACGCCACGGAAGAACCCACGGTCGAACAGAAGATGGCCACCGCAGAGGCGCTGTCTGCACCCCTGCTTCCAAAACGCAACCTTCGTCCACGTCGTGTCAGACGACTACTGCTGAAATCTCGAATCCGGCGACATCCTCAACGAGGTCGACCGGCTGTACAACCAAAGAAACCCAAGAAGATGAAGTCGATCAAGCGGGAGATAAAAGAGGAGCACCCTCTGTTATGGCGCGGCAAAACCGGCGTTCATGCCGTCCGAGGCAAGAAGTCACGGATCTACGTGCCCCCGTTGCCATCTGGCGTTTTACAAAAACTGTCGACCTAGTTCTTTGCTTTATGTACATATTGGAATTTGTTAATAAAATCGTATAACATCAATTTGAAATGTGCAGCGTAAATTTTGTGTCCAAAAAATCTAACAGAAAACCGGATTTATGTGCTCAGAAAAACATACTGTAAAAACAATGCTAATTTTGCAAAAAATGTTACACTAAACTAATCAATATCATCTGAAAAGATCGTATCACAGTTCTCAATGATTCTTATTTTTGTGTCGCGATTGGAAACGACTATCTCAGAACGAACTGAATTGATGACTTCCATAGTAACACCGACGTTGTTGTTGAAGACGTTTTCTATGGTAAACAACCAAGATGGGTCGTTTTTCTTGTTTAAAATATCAACACTGAAAATAATAATTGTAAGCCATACAAAAAAGTGGTAAAAAATGAAACATACTTTTTAATTTTATAGAAAAACAAAATGCCAAAAAACTCTTTGATGGCCTCTGCTGGCAGCTCCATATGGCCGTGCATGTTAACATACTCAACACCCGTGTGAAGGAAAGCAACAACAGCCTTCCAATGGTAATTGCCTGCGATCCACAGAGTGTCATAATATTGCCCGTCCATTTTAGAAAGCAATACTTCTGGAATCATTTCAGGCACGTCGAGTAACTCAAGCGGCGTTGTGTTGAATTGCCGGGTGATGATCTCGGAATACCGCGTGTTTGGTGTAGTAAATCGCGGGCGGGGAACAAAATACTTATCACCGACGGTGTCCGTTAAGACCTTTAGATCCTCCACAATCTGACCTCGGAAACTTGACATTGACTTGACGGCATCGCTACCCTCACGCAGAACATGGAGGTCTTTCAGCGGCATGATGTCTAAAAAGTTGCGACAAACACCGTAGGTCAGGCCGAGAAGATCAAATGAAACGATGGCATATTTGGTAGCGGATGAAGAAACAAGGGCCATTTTGGTTGAATAGATTGAGAAAGGAAAAAGGAACAGAAAAAGAAACAAGCAGCAAGCAAATGCAATCAAGCAATGTGGATAATCAACGCTTTGAGCCTTTTTTTTTATGCATCCATGATTGCGCGGGCATCGGACAAACCTTATTTTTTTGCCCGCAGAGTTTAACGGGGGCAAGGGGGAGATCAGAGGAAGTATAGGTTTTCGCGCTTGTTGTAAACTTGGCTTTTTTTGTTTCTACCTTATTTTTTTCCGTTTATTACAAATGTTTTTTAACAAGTTTGTTCTTACAAGACAATAAGCATTTACTACGTGTGAATACTTCGTTTACAGCCGAAAAAAACGCAAACTCGTTCATTTTTCGAGCTACTTTTTTTAATCAGCGTTCTTTTGTCTTGACCCATTTCGGGATTATCACTTCGTTCACGTAGCATCGGTGGTTCAGTGGTAGAATGGTCGCCTGCCACGCGATCGGCCCGGGTTCGATTCCCGGCCGATGCAATCTTTTTAAAGTTTTGTAATTAAAATTGAAATTATCAAAAACAGCTTTTACCACTTTTTTGTCAAATTTTGTAAAAGTTACACCTTATTATCAATAGAAAGCAGTGTTCATCACACATTCAATATTGATTGCACGTAATGTTACGCAAATCCAAATTTTTGACACTGTTTATATTGTCAACTACATAAATAACAGTGAAAAGATATAAAACTGAGTAAACGAAAGGGTGTACATGACTGGTTGTTGGGGCTGTGGAGTCTCCTCCGTTCGACCCTACGAGTGAATCGCCGGAGACAAGTGTGGCATTTGCCGAGGAAGGAAGAAAGAAAGAAACAACATTTACAAAAGGGATAAAACCCGACAGGGCCTCAACTACGGAGACGAAGAAAACATTGAACAACAACATGTGCTTATGCTTATTGCACCCTTATGCGAGTGCCACATTAAGAAAATTAGATATATGCTGGAAAGAGACCATCGATTATACCGAAAAAGGGGTGTAAACAAGTCAGAAAGTAAAGTATATCCGAGATAATCCACTTTTTACACAGGTATTAGAGAGAAAAACAAATCTTGCCTCGTTCTGGGGGCATGGTTAAACAGATGGGAGACGGTAGAAGCGCGTTCGAACACACAAACATCATTCGAATTCAAGCATCTTTGATAACTTAGGCGGTCGTCAGGGGCTGCTTGTCCTCATCGACTGATTTGATGATGATCGGACGGCCCTGGGGCGGCTCGGTCGTCACGGTGTCGGCGTAGGGCGGCGGCTGGGGCATGCCGTAGCTGCCAAAGATGTCGGGGTAGTGGAAGGCGGCATGGGTCACCGAGAGCTGTTCACTGATCTTCTTGGCGACCTTCTGCTCGCCGAGGAAGCCATAGCAGCGCCACACGACCGAGAGACACCAAATGTGGATCATGGTCGCGATGAGATGGGACGTCAGTTGCGAGGTCGATGTCGATGCCGACACGTTGTAGCTGCCACCGGTGGCACGGTTCAGGGCATTGACGCGTTCGACTTGGATGATGTCGGTACCGAGTTGGGCGCAACCGGCGATGATGGCGAGAGCCGTCTGGAAAAAATATACTGTAAAACGTGCCAAGTAGAGCCAAACTTCAACTTACGAAGGCAATGTACGGCAACAAGAGCGATCGACGCTCGCTACGGACACCATGGATCATGACGATGACCAGGATGAGCTGGACAGCAACGGCAAACAATAACTGGGCTGAAATTTGACAAATTTAACCTCAAAACACCTCAACAACCCCCAAAACTCACAAATATATTTAGCCGTGTACTGATTGATCCAGTGATCGGTCGAATGCGACCCGCTGATGGCCATCATGTAGTGATATCCGAAGAAGATGGCAAACACAATGCTGATCATCATCTGGGTGTAGCCAATGTGCAGGGCAGCCTTGGTCACGTGCAACAAACGGCACAACACCTTGAATTTGTCGTCATCAGGGTTCCACAGGCCATTCATATCGTCACCGTTGCCGATGTTGATACGGTACTGATCGCGGGAGGCTGGCGGCATCGCGGGCCCGAGTCGAGTCGGCTTAACCATGTTTTAACAGGGGGAAAACAAAAGTTCTATAACCTGCAAAGTGGTAACTTCAATGAAATGGACGAAACAGCTTTCAAATCATCAAAAACACGATAGAGGACCCAAAATGGGTTAGATTAGCATTGATAGCGAAAGGAAACACGGAAAAAGTGGAACCGATAAACAAATAGGCATACATCAGCCGACTATCAATAAGTGCGCACGCGTTTTTAAACAAAGTTGACGTGGAAAAGTTTAGCTAGGACCTTCGAATCGAAAAGCAAAGCGAACGCGAACACTCAAAAACTGTCGATCTCTACTGTAACAACAAATACCGACCCACACGCGCGAGACGAAAAACCGAAACCAACTTTCAAGTCGCAACAATGCTAAAAAGCATAACATCAACCAAAGGGGAAGAAGCGCGTCTCTCTCCTGTTAGCTAGCTCGATGTTCTTATCGAAAAAAAGGACGACGGCTGCCTTGCCTTCGTCCACAAGCAAGCAACACAGACACCCGACTTACCCCACCAAAAAACATACATGTGACGACGAAAAATGTGCTATGCATTCATTCGCCCCAGCTGGCTGGCTACCCACAAGCTTGACTGCCGGTGGCGGTAGCGGCTTCTCTCAAAGGGAAGGAAGGAAGAAAGCAAAAACCCTTTCGCCCCGGTGTGGTTGAAGAGCACATGGATGTGCAATTCTGAACGAAAGCAACGAACGCAAAGACAAAAAAGAACGAATGAATCGATTCAGAAGGTGGCGAACATCCATCGAAAAAGTAAGTACATGGGGGCCGTGTTTGTGGAATGAATTATGAGCCGCCGCAGGGCAGTGTCAGTGGCAGGAGACTGTTATTATCGCTCAGTGACGCGTTAATCATAGGGTTTCTTTCTTTTCTTTCGATAGAGGGAGAACAGCCGGCCGGATTTCAAACATTCATCCATTTCAAGGGCTTTGATAAACATGGAGCCCTTTGGATAGCGCCTGCCGACAAGTGGAAGGATGTAGTGACCCGGAAGGCTGACAGTTTCGAGATAATGCGAATCGAAAAGGTGTGGGAAAACGGCCGGCCTCCGACCGAAACAACGGAGCAATGGACTGGAAATTTATGTATGATGGAAGCTCGCTCAACAATGATGAAAAAGGCGAATAAAAAAGGACATTCATGGCCAGGGAAAATGACTCCGCTGTTTTTTCAGCGGTTTATGAAATAGAGCCTCATGGCCAGAGGGCACACGTGAAATAACGGACAACCAGCCGGCTGACTGACAGCGCAACAATAACGCGATTTCGACATAACCTAGTTGTTCAGGAAACCGTGTCAACAAGGGGGTCCTCTCCGAGAGACATAATCGCGTGTTTTGTGATGCTTATTAATCCGTGCCCCGAAATTGGACGCGAGAGGGTGATTGGAAGCGATGCGCTGGCTAATCGATACCGATTTGTGAAATTAAACAAAGCCTGTACGCGTGAAACCTCACGAAGCCTCTGGATGATGACAACGAAACGAGCAAGTACCCTTCTCAACTGTTTGTCTTGTCGGTGTCGACGGAGGTGTGGAGCCGGAGAGCGACGTGACGAGGAGGCAGGCAGAGTCAGCAAAGAGCAAGCGCCTTCGGGGAGGCAAAAGGCGAAAAACCAAACACACCGTACTCAGGCCAGCCAGGCAGCCGGTGGCAGGAGAGAGGGTAACTAAATCTCGAAAAGGTGGTGCCACAAAAGGCCTGTTTGTGCTCACAATCCACCGCGTGTGTTTGGTTGACTGCCTGGCTGGCTGAACAACCCATAAATGGCAGTCGCTCGTTCACTCGCTCACCTCGCCAGGACTGTCGAGTAAACCCAGGGAGGTGAGGGACGTCAATAACGACCACGACTCGAAACTGTCGCCACGACAACCAGGTCCTCGTGTTTCGTCTGCGCAGACAAAGATAGAGGTTCGTTCGACCCTCCATCTCTACGCCTTTCAAAAAGTGAAGTGAAAGTGCCAGAGGCGCCACGCCGGCTGCGCGTAATGCGAAACCCCCTACCCTCAACATGTGGACAATGCATTTCCGGAAGGCCGTCCGTCTCTAGCCCAAACCAGATGTCCCACCTCTCCCACATGATTATGATTGACGCCCAGCGGCGGCCTTCCTACCACTTTGGCAGCCGTCCTTCTTCTCCCCTTTGCCAGCAAACCAGCAAAGCGTTCACTGAATCGACGTTCGTTCGGCCAAACCACCTACCCCATGCTTCCAATAACAATAAATCTCCCTAAAAGTCGCAACTTTGCAATAAACCCATCACATTTACATCCATAACCATAAAAGTACTAAACATTATACACATTTAAACACCCCGCAGGATTCTAAACTGCGGAAACAACGCTATGAATGATTCATCGTTAAAGTGAACACGAACACATTCAACGGCCGTTGAGATAACTAATCTAAATTCCATTACATAATAGCATTACGCGCTGTCAAATTGTCAAAAAAAGAGCAGCACATACACCATCTACCGTACTATAATCACACGCAAACGACCTTCAGATTGCACATTATTACAAAAACGTTTGCTTTTTTCGAGGAAAGAATTTCCGTGAGAACCCTTCAATCGTCAAATAAGATAAATACGCTTTGACAGCGAGCGGGACGAGAGGAACGGGAACAGCGGGGCCTTGTTATGGGCAGGGCAGCGTCCAGGAGCTGGGAAACAACTGATGACGGTGATCGACACCTTTTTTTTGCTGCCGGCGTTATGATAGCTGATTCATTCATCATGGGCCAGCCCAGGACAGAGAAGGTCGATTCTGCGACCACCTTGGGAACCTGTTGCATCCGGCAGTGATACGATCAATGTTCAAAGCAGGGGGAAAAGAAGGAAAGAAGCAAGTATCAAAAATGTTGAATTGAATTCGACGGAGCAGCGACAGGTGAACAGAGAAACGAAACGAAACGACCCGATGCAAACGAAACGCATAAAAAGTCGAATTAAAACTAGCTAAGAAGATCGCAGGGAAGCACACTGACAAGCGACCTCGAAAGGGTTGTGTTGTCATTGATACAGGGCATCGATAAGAATGCAGAAGGCAAAGTTTAATGAAACAGGGGCAAGCAGAGGCTAATAAAACTTACTTTGGTGGTTTTTTTACGAGGTTCACCGAAGGAAAAAGTGACTGTGCCTCGGAGCAAACAGTGAAACAGTGCAATTTTACGGCTAGCGATGGGGATGGAGAGAGAGGACCGACGTCGTGATGATGGTTGGACATAAATAATCTCTCGCTCTTGGGGCCGGCAACCGATACAGGGAATGTCGATCACGCGGGACTAGGACGAGAGGTCGAAATTTAGTTCGTTTTTTGGTATTTCAAAGCAAAACTGAGGGAAGTTGCGATAAATCTTTCCCAAAACTACCCGAAATACAAACAATTAACCCCTAATTGCGTCTTATATCTACTCAAACAAGGTTGTGGGTGTCGGAAGGAAGAAAGAAAGGTGTTGACGCATGACTCACCCACGCGGCTAATGTAAAAACGGAACAAATATGTTTCAGATTAACCACAGGCGATGACTGTATACCAAATACTTGTGCGCTACGTCTTTTCATAGATAATTTAGACCACTCTCGACATCGAAATCAAACCCAGAAAGTGACGCATCGACTTGTTTGTCCTAAATCAGATGGGGGACAGCTAACAAATTCAAATTCTGCACTAAACACGACCCAGCTAGACATACACGCTATGAAACAGCTTTAATATTAACCATCTGCATGCCTAAAATAGCAGATAAGCCCACTCCAGGTGGTGGAAAGCACCAAAAAATGACTGGAAACACCCACAGTCACGGGTCCGCCACATCATGAGGAAGCAGAAACATGGGCTCGGGTGTTCCGTCGATGAAAAAAGTGAAAAAGAGAAACAGTTAGTATTGACGTGAGGTACGTGTGAGTTGAAATTGTTAGAATTTTCAATTGACCAACTCAACTCAAGTCGAGCAAAAAATGGAATCACAAAGTGGAGGGAATAAACTACACGAATCTTTGAACACATTTTAGAAGGTTGAAAGGGTTCTTTGAAGGACACAAAATGCAATTGTTAGGAATTCCCGGAACAAAATGGCAGAAAACACACTTTAAAATGGGGGAAAGTGTTTGTTTAGCGGAAAACTAAACTTTAATCTAACATGATTAGAGTTCCCTGGCAGTACAAAATGCATTATTTGCGGGATATTATTACAGTGAACAAAAAACGTGGTCCCGAAAGTGGATAAAAGTACACACGCGATGGTGGATAAACACTCGGAAGTGTCAAAAAACAAAGGCAAATACATTTCGAACGCTACCGTAATCTAAGTAACTTTCAATCTCGATATTACACGAGTAAAAATCCACAAACACAGTAATCAATTTGACGCAGCTTTATGTAAATTGAAATAAAAAGTAAAAACAATCGATTCGAATTTAATCGTCAACTACATAGCTTATCTCTATGCTTAAACCTTCGTTGTAAATGGGGTTAGTGGGTGGAACCATTAAAAATGTTTAAAATGTACATACATACAAAATCAATCAATACCGTTTCGTCTTTGATGACGGCATTACCGTGCGATCCGTGGAAGGCGCAATGCTAATCCTTGACTCGTTCAGGCCATTGTCGTGAAGCGTAGGAATGTAAAAGCCTTCGGGCACGTCCTGATTACTGGCGGCAGAGGATGGACGACTGGAGAGACGATCGAGGGAGCCCTGCATGGGTCGCTGGTTACCGACACGGATCGTCGTGACACAAATCTGGGCTTGGAAGGTTTCGACGTCCTGGGCGGTGAGGAAGCCATCGGAATTCTTCGCCATGGTTTCCTCCTCGTTGTTTATGAAGGTGAGCTTGGTGATGGGAATGCCGTGGACAATGGGATGGGCAGCGCCGGAGTTGTGGATTTGCCTGGAAAGGGGGTACTGTAATGATAAAACGTTAAAAAAGGGGAAACTCACTTCTTGGCGCGCTGCCGGAATCGCTCATCGCCCCATACCATCTTCAAGTTGAACAGATGAGCGCTACCGTTCAGACTAGATCGTCCACTGGTACTGCCGCTAGCCCTGGATAGTGACGATAGCCGACCATGGGAGTTACGGGCGTGATCGTGGAGGCTTCGGAGCGTCTCCGGTCTTACTGTTACGTTGATGCTCTGCAAAAATACAACATAAACATTGCCAAATATTCAAATCCAAAACCAACCTGCTCCCACTTCTCCTTGTACGACTTGGCATTCTCACTGGTCAGCATCAAAAACCTATCCGGCGTCACAGTAATCCCCGGGATGATATTGCTATCATCGTCGACGGCCTGGACAATGACGAATCCGGCTCGTTCACCATCATTGGCAACGTCGAAGGAGAAGTTCGACAGACTCGTCGGGAACATGATGTAGCTCAACGACGGACACATTCGGAGAGCCTTGTTCGTGAAGACCTTTAAGTTGGCTGCGCCGCCAAAGCCAAGCAGACCGTGGATGATGGTCTTATCACTCGACTTCACTTTGAGCATCAAGTTAGCCTTGTAGCGGGCACGTTGATCGGGGGTGAACTTGACGGGGAAGCTAAACTGTTCGTTTCCGTTGATGACGACGGAGGATTTCTCGAGAAGCTGAAAGATAGACAAAAGTGAGATTCTGGTGGCGAAAAAAGCACAAAAGTGGGATGCTGATAACGAAAAGTAAGTAAACTTACAGTGAAAACGCCTTCTTTCAACTCGGGTCGAACATGGATACTGCTTTTGCTGAGATTTGTTACCGTCACCGAAAGGATGATGTGTTCATTGACGGCAACGAAGCCGAAATGTGAAATCGGGAACGGCTTCACGGCAATCAGGGCGCTGGGATCAGTCGGGGTCGGGGTTCGATCTCGGACGGACAGGGGCCGGTCTACTGGGTAGGTCTTATCATGCCTGGCTGAGGAAGTCGACTCTCGAGCAGTTAATGGCCTCATGGACGACGACAACCTTGGAGCCTCGTTCTGACTCCGCAAAGACTGCGCTTCCAACGCATCCAGCGTCTGTGTGATCTCCGCTAGTCTCGGATCGACGGTGATCTCCTTCTTCTTCCGATAGCTCCGTTTCGGCACCATTCCGGTCGCTTGGTAGATCTGGAAGTCGTTCATTTGGCTCAGTTCGGCCTTGCTCAGATTCATCGTTGGTCGGCTCGACTTGAAGTCCTTCGATCGCGCCTGCGTATGGGACATCAACTGGGTCGCAGCGTCGATGCTATCATCGGCGAGTTTTATGTCCTTGATGGCATTGCCGATTTTGGAATGTGACAGCGTCGAACCGGTGTGGCTTTCGGTGTCGCCGAAGCCGATGAAACTGCCGAGGGACATCTTGCTGATCGGCGAGTTGCACTCAATGGTGGACAGAGGGCAATCTTCAAAACTGTTGCTCAGATTGTTGTCGCCACGCGTTGCGCCTTTCGGAGTGGAAGTGACGATCTTTGATGCCCGACTGCCAGTGCGACCAGACTTCTCATTGTTGAAGGAAGATTGGCCAGATTTCGGCAACAACAACGAGCCCATGGCAGCCGAATCGTGCGATTTGTTGTTCTCCCAGGAGCGGCGTTGTTCATCGTCGGGGAGACGGAATCTGTTCTTTGCGTAGACGGCTTCCTGCTCGCGACGAAGTTCGGCCGAGACATTCGCTGAAATTAATCAATAAGTTCAATTGATCGAAAAAAGTAAAGCTAAACATACACATGGGGACGAAAGGCTCTGACTTGTATTCGATAGAGAGTTCACGGGCCGGGCTGTAATCAATTGGTGTTCGACCTTGAGTGCGTTCTGAAATTGAATATTTATATATAAAATCCAACAATTAAGAGCAAAAAATGGACTTACCAGTCAGCTCATCAAAGTCGCGGGAAGTTCTCCGTCCATAATCGGTAGCTGTAATGACAAAAATTACATAAACTTCAAGAATTATATATAAAAAATACTCACAACCGGTGCTTATCCGCGATTCCTCGTGTATCGGCGTCAAGGATGGTGCCATCGCCGTTCCGCGTTTGCTGCCGTCACCGCCATGGTTCTGTGGTGGCGGTTGGTTTTCGTTATTGTCATCGCCCCACATATCGTCGTCCTCCTCGAAGCAGTCCGACAGGATGGAAACATCTGAAAAGGAAGACAATTACATAGATCGCAAAAACGGCTTTCAAAACTCACTTTCAAGTTTGTCTTCAATCTCTTGAGCGGTGGTCATGATAACGTGAAGTTGATTGATGGGGATGTAGGTACAGGGATTAGTAGGTTAGCCGTCAGGGCGTGGAGCACGTAGCCGAAAAGCGCGCGCGGAAACACTGCTGCTGGCGGTGACTGCGCGTCGGTTTGAAACGGACTTTTGAGGTTGCGTGTGTTTTCGTGGTGGGAGTGCTTTTGGGGGGAAAGAGTGTAACTTATTTAACTTGTGCATTTTTCAAAATTACCATTTCGAACGTGGAAAATAAGTTTATTAGTAAAAAGCAAGGCACATAACCGGCAGAGAAACACAAATGACCAAATTTTATGATAATGGATGAACCAATTTTGAGACGTCTCGCAAGACAAGTACGGTAGTTCAGGGTTGTCAGCGATTTTGGATGTAGAAACCCCAGTATAGAACGTTGAAAATTGCATAGGCGGCTGAAATAAACAATTTTAACTCGATTTTGGCAAACTTTGGTCTTACCGGGAAACAGCGCTCTGCAATTTCGATCAAGCCGTTCAGCAGTCAAGATAGGATTCGACTTTTTCCGTTTTTTTCGTTGCAAATCTTTGATCCGTATCGTTTGTCTTCCCTCATTTCGCATCATAAAGCCAACTGTAGCCAGCTCTATCAATGAGGCAAACACGAAAGCCATGCCACTAAAATTTGACCCATAAAGTTACAAAACCCCTCAAAAAGTGAAAACCCACGTCAAAATAAACATGTCAATAGCCTTCACATAGCTGACCCTTGGCAAATTCCGAATGATATTACCAAACTGGAAGGATAAAGCCAACACAGAGTTGACACCGATCATCGTTCTCGCCGGAATGGCCCTCGGACCGAGATAGAACGGAATCCATGAAATGAACACGGTAGTGTACTGTGGAATGTATCCTAAAACGCTTTTATAGTAACCCCCTTTCATCTAGTTCTACATACCCTGAAAAATGTACCACCCATATCGCCGTTTGAAGGTAAACGTGACCGATAGCTCGTCCCAATAGCCAGCGGCATACTGTTTCGAGTCATCCATAATGCTAAAGTTGACCATTGAGAAATCTGGTAACTCAATGTCCTTGAATAAGAGGAGTTGTGATGGTTGATTCCAAATTGTCCGAACTTCGCGTCGATTGTAGTTGTAACTGCTCAATGTCAGGTGACAGATGACTTCATCCATCGGGAATGCGTGTAAATCGAGAGTGCAGGGCCCTGTGGACTTGATCCGGAGACATGACCAGAGGGTGCCATTAGGAAATACCATGAGAAAGACATTTCGGAAGGGAGAACTGTGGATTTGGGCCGATTTGGAGTTGATGAAACAGGTGTTCTGAAATGACATTGATTGTTAAAAGGTTTCAGTTTTACAAAAAAAAGTACAAAACAATGTTGAAAATAATGCAATTACGTATTGAAAGCGAAAATTGTTCAAGAATGCATCAAAAAGTCGATGTTAAGTTTTTGACACACGAACCGGACGACACTATTCGCACTCATGTAACGCGAATGCAAATTGCACAATTCGCACGCTTTTTGTTTTGTCAAAAGTACAATTACGCACATGTGCAAATGACCCGATTAGTACAACCGTAAAAACGTGTGCAAATGGCATAATAGCGTTCGTAAGCAAAAAATGCGTACAGTACTCAAAAATACGAAAAAATTAAATTAGTCAAAAACAAACAGTTGGCTTTTGTTTAAAAATTAAGAAAGCACCACAACTTACCGGAATCCAAATAGTATCCTGCAGATTATAGTCAAAACTCAAGTTGCCCTTGCAAGGTCGCATGTAGTCGTAGGCCAGCATCGGATCCTCCCAGTACTCGTTGACGTATAAATCTGTAACGACATCCATGTATGTCATGTCCGTTCTCATCCTCCACCCAGAATCCCCCAGGGGCCCGGGTTCTGCGACCTTTTTGGTGGCAGCCTGGTCCCCAAAAAGAGGTCGTCTGTGTCATCTAACATGGCGGGCATATCGCTTTGCATTTATATTTTTACGTTTTTTGAATACAAATTCAAAGCAACAGGCAATTGTTAAATTTAATGTGTTTTCTTTACAAACAGGATGTACAATTGCAGCTGGCTTTTTGTTTTGACCATTTAGAGGCTTAAATCAATGCATTTTTGGGATCACTGGGCTTACAAAACATGCCAATCCTAAATGGCCATAGCCTTAGGGTTCGAAGGGTTCCAAGTCCTTCAAATGGATGGACAGAGCCCCTTCGGCCGGCCAGTCAGCGCAAAACTGATTTCCCGACGGCGATTGTGTGTGTGCTTTGCATGCCCGGAGGCGCCTTGAGGAGGGATAATTTGATTGAATTATATTTTACACATACATAGTTTTCGAAAGCTTTCACACAAAAAACTTGCGTATTCGGTTGTCGTCGTCGGGGTCCGTAATGGGCCACGGGTGCCCCGTTTCCGTCGACGACGGTGCCGACGACGACGACGACGGCAATTAGGGATACCGCTTAGGGCACGGGCATGCTTTTACACATGTAAAGTGATTGGAAAAGGGACACCGTGCATGTTTAATGTTGTAAATGCCCTCCGAAAGAAGGCTGAGGGGATCGATAATGTGGACACGGAAGTGTAAAAAGTTGAAAAAAAACAGATACGGTAAGGTTGTTTTCGCGTCAAGACTCACCGATTTCAAAGTCCTGCGTCATCTCGGACACTGACGTAACTTCTTGAATCCACAATTCAATTCGCACAAGCACCGGGCTAGCCGGCAGCTGATGCCGATTGTAATGCATCGAAGTTTCGAACAAGATGTGATCAATGATTTCGGTGTCATTGGCACAGGCTGGCGTTGACCCCGTCGAGAACCCCTCATTATCGATGCCATTGCCGCCGTGGAAGTGATTCTGGTGATGGACCGGTTCCAAGCCATAGGTGAGTACACTGCTGGACAGACCAGGTCGCAGAAGCTGGAGCAGCCAGACGGCACCGACCAAGACGTCTTTAAACATCGTCAGAAGGCTGATATCAATCAAACGGCCCACGCTAGGTGTTCATGGCAACCATCAAAAGCTGAACACAAACGACAGACACGTTCAGCAACTTCGGCCTCTTCTCCTCGACGACGATGGCAAGACAGCGAAGACGGAAGCGCAAACAATGCCGTCGCTGATGATGCGACACACAGACTGGCGCGCTTGGACTTGCTTGCCTACGGCGTTCTCGGCTTGTTCGCCTTGAGCCAGGGAGCAAATGTCGTCTTCTTCGTCGCCGCAGTCGAACAATCTCAGCTGGCTCCGCCCCCTCTGGCCTCAGGCAAAAACTGCCTTGTTTGGAATAGGTACGGTCTTCTGGCGGCCGTAAAAAAGAGTAAATTAAAATGGGGGATTCATCGGGTAAATGGATACTTGATGGCCTCAGGGGTTGAAAAAGTGAAACCAATTGGGGGCAGATGGAAATTGAATAGGCAATGTTTACCATCGAACTGTGGTGGTCGCATGTTCTCAAGACTTGGCAATAAAGCTTTATTACGTGCCGATATCACGTTAAAAAACTGCAAATTATAAAAAAAGTAAAAAAACAAAGTCAAAAACTAAAAGAAAGAAAAAATTGTAAAGCATAAAGTGTCAAAATGGAGATGCTTTGATTGGAAGGGCAAACAAGCTTATTGGGATTGTGGCGGCGTCAGTGGAGGCGGCGCAGAATCAGAAGATTGTGATTGCGTGGGCGGCGGCTGTGATGAAGAGGGTTGTATTTGTTGCACATTTTGCTGCTGCTGTTGATGTTGTTGTTGGTGTTGCTGCTGGGCCTGTTGCTGCTGCTGTTGAGAGAGATTCGGACGTGGTCGACGTGGAACCTGGCCTTGGGCCACCGGAACGGCTACACGCAGCTGACGGGGAACCGCGGATCGAGCTGAAAACGCACTTATGTCATAAAATTGCCGCAACATATAATGCTTAAGACCAGAACTCACCCGGAAAATTGCGCTGCTGTCCAGCCGAAACGGTATACTGTTGAACAGGTCGCCCTTGAAGACGCAAAACATTCGAATTTGCCGTCGCGATGAATCGCACCGCTCCACCGGGCGGAATCTGACCGCCGCTACCACTCCGGACGTATTGGACATTACCTTGGATGGCATTACCCTGAACATAGCCACCAGAGGAGCCGCCTTGACCGCCCTGGGGCACTTGCACGGCATACCGTACCTGAGTGCCTTTCGGAACCTTAAAACGCTTTCAATTTACAAACGTTTGTCATCAAAAAATACAAGAATAACAAACATACCCCACTGACAGGTGTCTGCGTGATTCGGACACCAGTAGTTCCCGCAGGCACACGGCGAGGGAAGACTTGGCCACCGGCACGGGTCTGTTGCCCCGGATGGCGCGTCGGAAGTGGCTGTTGAGGTGTCAACTGCGGCGGCGATGAGTACAAATCGTTGGAATCATTGGAATTGTCGTTGCTTCCCTGAGGGCCGCTATTGTTCGTCAATGGCGTGGATCGACCAGGCGTGCCAGAAGCGCGAGAAGATGGGGCGTTTATTATGTACCGGGTTGTCGTTCCAGATGGTCCAGACTGATTGCCTTGCTGTTGGTATACGTAGGCCGGCTGGGAGATGACTTGGTTGCCGGAACGGGACATCTGGCTGGTCGTCATGGGGCGCATGCTGCCGTTTTGGGACTACAAATGGTATCAATTAGAAATAATACAGTCAAAAACCACTTCAAACTTACTCGAACATAAACAGTAGTCACCTGTTGATCCTGTCTCGATGCATTCGGCGACATTGAAACAACTTGCGCCGGACCACTGCCCTGTATTATGTGGACCTGCGACGGCACATAGTGATGAACTTGGCGACCTTGAGGCGTGCCCTGGCGGATCATTTGATTGCCGCCCGGATTCTGACGAACAAGTTGTCCGCCTTGAAGCATGACTGACTGGTTCGACTGGCTATCATTGCTGGTGCAGCGTCCAGGGGTTCGTGGCGGGCTGTCCTCCACAACCATGACATCGTCAGTGCTGGCTTGACCGGGATTGCGATTCTGCGGGAAGCTTGGGCCATCGACTTCCATCGGCTGGGACTGTTGTTGCTGTTGTTGACGTTGTTGCTGCTGCATGGGTTGGACCTGATAATGCATCTGCATCATTTGCCCTTGCTGGCCTTGGTGATCGAGGGTCACCATCTGCGAAGTGTGATGCGGAACTTGACGCATTATAGTGACCGGTGTTCCAGTGCTTCGTGAACCGGATTCAGAATCGCCCTGATCGACAACCATCTGCCCTTGCTGGGTCGTGTAGAAGGTTTGGGTTGGTTGTGTCGCTATGGCGTGGTGTTGGCCATTGGGATCATAGATGGTTTGATGGACTTCACGCATGTGGCGACTCAGATTCTGCTGCGTTTTGTAGGATTTCGTGCAATAACTGCACTTGATCTTCGGAACAGGCGGAGCTGGAGGCTGCTGCTGTTGAGCCTGGGACACGATGGGGGTCATGACAGGGATGTTTTGCATGAGGCGTTGGTCCATGGATTGCTGAGAGATGGTCGATTCATTGGAATTGGAGTTGTCGACTTCCATGGCCGTCGGACCGGAGGATGCTCGGGAAGATGTGGGCTCAGATTGGCGTTGTTGTTGAGCCATGCTCGGAGCGAAGGTTGGTGGCGGCGGCGCAGGGAGTCTCGCTTGTTGTTGCTGAATCGGCAACGGCTGCGAATACTGCGATTGCTGACCGACCATGGAACTCTGAGCCGGCGGCGATGGGGCCCTCGAAGCCACAGAACTCGCCTTCGATGGCGGGCGATTGCTCGGAGCCGGTGTCCCCTCCTCCGAATGCGACAATCTCGTCGGTGCTGCCATGCCAGGATGCGTCTTCGTCACATGATTCTTCAATCCCTGCAGATTCTTGTACGCTTTCGTGCATCCCTGCGCCGTACAGATGTATTTCTTCTCCGGTGGTGGTGGCGGGGCATCCATAGACGTCATCGCTGCCGTCGACGATTCGCCAGAACTCGGTGTAGGTGCTTCACTTTCAGATTCCCGGGGTCTGGGTGCCATTGGCCCAGTCGGCATAGCAGGAGGCGCCTGTTGCTGAACAGGGGGAGGAGGTATCTGACCAGGATTAGAACCAGGCGGATAGTTGACAAAGATAGGCTCGTGCGGCGGGTCAAGAGGAACCAAAACATAGGGCTTATTTTCTTTCTGAACCCGATGAGCTCGATCACGTATGAGAGCTTGTTCAAGCGACGGCAAATTAGGGTCAGAATCGCCATACATCGGGTCCAAAGTTGGAAGCTGCTTGTACGGGTATATATCATCCCGAAAGGCTCGCGAAACTGCGCGGAGATAGCGTTGGGCAAGAGGTTGGCGGGCTTCTGTAAAAATAGCGAAATTATATATAAAATTTACAAAAAATAGCGAAAAAACATACGCAAAGGTGCACTCATGTTACTCGACTGATGATAGATATCAGAGACATTTTTCAGCTCAGACATGTCGACTGTATGGGACCATGGCTCCATTGAAGGCGGCTTGACCGGTTCTTCGCTGAAGTTTATATATATTGTTTTGTTCTAACATCAAAAAAGCTTATCAAAACTCACCCAAAAACTTCAGCATACGTACACGGACGTCGTCGCGGTGTAACCAAGCTCGCAAGACTGACAAGTTCAGGTTCTGTATCGTTCGGATCCCGAAAACCGTGCTCCGCATTCACAAATCCAGGCTGAAACAGCTCCGGAAAGGCCAACACACCGGGATCGACGACTGGCTTCTCCTTCTTCTTCTGTTCGCCAGAATTCGAACTCGACAAATCCAACGGCTTACTGTCGGTTGGCTCTCTGTTGAAAAAGTCCTCCAGATCGGCATCCTCGTTCGAGTCAAACAAGCTAAACTTGACTGGCTCCTTCTCAAGGGTACTGTTAGAAGGACCAGGCTCATCCTCAGTCTCTGGGAGGTTTGAATCCAAAAGATGAGGAGCATCGCGCTTCATAAGCATCTCAGCGACGCACCTCCGACGAGCGATACGTTCTTCCTGCGTTTCTACACGGAAGGGTTGCAAACCTTCACAAATAATCTTCGGCTCCTTGTCGAGATTGTTGTGGAGGTGCTGGATGTTCATACGGCAACGTTGCTGGGCATAATTTTGCTGTTGATAGCCCGGATTCGGGTGGAAATTGTGGTTGGGATTCATGAGGTCGGTGGGGGGTTTAGGACGGATGTGATGCCACCAGCTGATTACCTGAAAGATAAATAAGGATAGCTTGACTTTTATGAGGGGGAATATAACGGATTTCATGAGACAGAAGCTTCAGAAGTCGAGAAAAAGGAATCTGGAGGAGCAAAACTGACCGCGCGGGAGAGAAAATGAAGGAAGTCGTTCCGGACACTATGCCAAGCTAAATTCCAGAGAACACTATGTGTGTTTTGATGTTTTGAAAAGCAATGCAAACTGTTCCCTAGGTTGCGCGGGATCAACTTTTCAGTTTTTCGAAATCACTTTCACACCTTTCTGGCTTCATTCCAGCTTAGAAACCTTCTCAATACCCACCATTATCATAAAGACTAACATACATCTCTTCCCCATCTTGATAAATCGCGTTCTGACCACCCCCTTTCCCATCCTTGATCTTTATATATCCCATCCCTTTCCAGCATGTCCGCCCCACCCCAACTGACAGCCGAGCAACGGGAGCGGATTGCCCGTAACCGTGAAGCCGCTATGAAGCTCCGGCAAGAAGTCAATCGCCGTCAGCCGGTCGTGATGCCGCCCGTGCCCCCAGCCCGTCCAGTGCCACCAGCGCTCCGTCCAACAGTCACCTTCCGACCGCCCCAGGCACCCACCGGCTTTCGAAACCCAGCTCCATCGACGTCGGCTTCCACTCGGCCTCGATTTCCGGCGCCTGCTCCCTCCCGACATCCTCAACAACCCTCAAACACAGCAAGCTCATCGAGACAGCTAACTCCCGCTTTCGCTCCCCAGACACACCGTCCCGATGGTCCTTTCGATTCATGGAGCCCCAAACAGGAAGTCACCCTGGAAGTGGTCGATCACACAAGGTTTAAGGTAAGCTTATCATTGGTTTTAACTTGTTAAAATACCATTTTCAGCTGGTGACCCGCTATAACATCGAAGCAGTCCAAGAATTCTGCAAAAGTTGGCCTCGACGAACCTTTGATTCCAAACTTCGAGCCTGGACGTTCGAATGGTCGGAATACCATGGGATTCTCGCTGGTCTGAGGAACATTCGAACTGCCAATCTGCATGTGAAGGACATTTTGCGGTCTGTCGTCGATGTAAGTTTTCATTTTTCATATCAATTACCCATTTAAATCTTGATTTACAGTACTTCCAAAAGCCCAACCGCAAATCACAAATCGACCCAGAGCTCATGGCAACCCTAAAGATATCACTGTGGTCCGAGTTGTATGAATACCAGAAAAATGGTGTCCTGTAAGTCTTTTAACTTTCCAATTCCTTTTAAAATTTGTAATTTTCAGCCACGGAATCGAAAACGGTGGCCGTATCCTGATCGCCGATGAAATGGGTCTCGGAAAGTCGGTTCAAGCCTTGTCTCTGGCGTATTACTATCAGCGGGAATGGCCTTTGTTGATTGTTTGCCCGTCGTCGGTGAAGGGATCATGGCAAGCTGTAGGTTTTTGACAGTTTCAACTCATTTTTAAGGTTGAAATCGTGTTTTTCCAGCAATTCGAAAAGTTCCTTCCCGGAGTCGTCGACATAACGATCATCGACAAAGCCGGCGACATCATCCCCAATCATCGATCCACGAATTCAGTCATCATTCTTAGCTATGACATGATGTCGAACAAAGCGGCGAAGTTGATAGACATGCGGTTTTATGTGATCATCTTTGTGAGTTTTTCTTATCTTTGACACTGTTTAAGTCTAGTGATTGCAGGATGAAAGCCACATGCTCAAGGACAGCAAAGCCAAGCGGACAAAAGCTGCCATTTCGCTTTCTGTAAGTCTATTTTTCCAATTTTGACCTTAAAATGTGTTCTATTACCTTTAGAGAGCCGCCAATCGGGTCATTCTCCTCTCCGGTACCCCTGCTCTGTCCCGACCATCCGAGCTATTTACCCAGATCCAGATGATCACCCCAAAGTTGTTCCCGAATTTCATGGATTACGCTTTGACCTATTGTGATGGCCGTCAAATGAATCATGGCTTCGTGGCCAAGGGAGCGACGAGAACGGAGGAATTGAAGGCTATTATGCAGTCTACTGTTATGATTCGGTGAGTTGCAACCACTTTTGACGATGTTAGAAGTCAGTTTGTTTCAGTCGGACGAAAGATTCCATCGATCTGCCCCCAAAGAATCGCCAATTTGTCTATTTAAACGAAAAGAATGTCGATTTCCAGATGGCTGGTCTTTGTGAGGCGAAGAACAAGTTGGATAATTTGAAGAATGTAAGTTTGCAACTTCTATGCAATCTTGAAACAACGAAACTGTGCGTTTCAGCCCAAAGGCCTCGAAGCCCACGACAGTCTCATGGCTTACTACCGTGCGACGGCCCTCGTCAAGTCATCTGCCGTGACGGCCTATCTCGAGAAGGAGTACGTCGATCCGGGGATTGATCGGAAAATGCTCATCTTTGCGCATCATCAAGTCGTTTTGAATGCCATTTGTGCCATGTTGAATTCAAAGGTTTGTTTCAACCTTTCTGCCTTGTTCGATGTAATAATCTGTCTTCAGGGTGTCCGCTACGTCCGAATTGACGGCAGCACCAACGATCGAACCGCCCTCGTCGACGAGTTCCAAACTTCCGAAAATTGCCGTGTCGCTGTGTTAAGTGTGACTGCAGCTGGCGTCGGAATCACCTTGACTGCGGCTAATTTGGTCATTTTCGCTGAGCTGCATTGGAATCCTGCTGTAAGTCCTCTTATTTAGTTCAATGGAACCCTAACTGCTTTCATTATGTCCATGTTAACCTCCAATCTCCCCTTTCAGACCCTGATGCAAGCCGAAGACCGAGCCCATCGCGTCGGCCAACTCAGAACCGTCGATGTCATCTATCTCGTTGCCAAGAAGACCGCCGATGACAACATGATTCTGCTCCTCAAAAAGAAGATGTCCATTCTCAACTCGGTCGCTCTGAACACCGGCTCCTTCGACAACACTGCCAAATCGAATGAAGACACGACCGGCTCTTCGAAGATTACTTCCTACTTTGAGAAGTTAAAGGTCGATGCGGCTGCAAAGGCAAAGGGTCTCAAAGATGACGACTTTGACAACGATATTCTGATTATCGAGGACGATGATGATGACTGGCCCATCGAGATTACGATTGATGATGACGATACTGATACTGTCAATGCCGGTCTGAAAAGGCCATCAAACAATGCTCAAGGCGGTCCTGCCAAGAAGGCTCGCTAATTTCTTAATTTTATTCATTGTATGATAATTGTTAATCGGGTTTGTGTTCATTGCTGGTGCTTTTGTAAATTGGTTCTAATTTTATTGATTGAGTTTTTGGAAGTAAAATTGGTGTTGTCATTTTTGGTATAAGCGCATTGTGTGAGGATGTCTGCGCGAACCATGCTCTTGCACTCAAGCTTACAAATCTATCTTACCCAGGACTATCCATGTGCCCATGACATCAATAAATATCTCGTTTAAGAGGTCGTTCGCGAGGTTTTTTAGGAACAAGGTGAAGGGGCCGACCCCCGATTTTTTGACCCCCAAATGTTTTGTGCCAAAAATGTTGGCATACCTAAGGGTGTTTCGGAACCGGAAGGATTTTGTCTGAAACCTCCTCCTTCTGGAGATATGGCTTCTGAAAGCAATCTGCCCGACTTCCAGAAAAGTACTTTCCCGGCATCGTAGAGAGGTCCGGTTTGAAGCATTCGAAGCCTTTTGAGCTGAAAAGTTTAATGACATACTCGAATTTTCTTCAAACTGTCAAACATTATCGATTTTTTTAAAATGAAAACTTTGATTGGAAATATCTCTTTTATTCGGCCGAAATTACAGGGTCTGAGGCTACCACGTTGTTCCCCGTCTTTTTCTGAGTCGATTGGCATATAGCGGAGCATCTAGGAGTTCTGCCAATGTTGTTAAAAGTTGCATCGACGGCAAAAACCCGTATGTGCGCTGGTGAAAAAAGACGCGTGCAACGGGTGAGTCGGTTGCGTGCGGTCCTCGCGACTTTTCGCGGCGTGACAGGTGCGTGCGCATCGGCGGCGCTCGCGGACACGCACTCGTTTTCTTCGAGCGCACTATCCGCTTTTTGCCGTCGATGCAACTTTTAACAACATTGGCAGAACTCCTAGATGCTCCGCTATATGCCAATCGACTCAGAAAAAGACGGGGAACAACGTGGTGGCCTCAGACCCTGTAATTTCGGCCGAATAAAAGAGATATTTCCAATCAAAGTTTTCATTTTAAAAAAATCGATAATGTTTGACAGTTTGAAGAAAATTCGAGTATGTCATTAAACTTTTCAGCTCAAAAGGCTTCGAATGCTTCAAACCGAACCTCTCTACGATGCCGGGAAAGTACTTTTCTGGAAGTCGGGCAGATTGCTTTCAGAAGCCATATCTCCAGAAGGAGGAGGTTTCAGACAAAATCCTTCCGGTTCCGAAACACCCTTAGGTATGCCAACATTTTTGGCACAAAACATTTGGGGGTCAAAAAATCGGGGGTCGGCCCTCCTAAAAAACCTCGCGAACGACCTCTTAAAGACTCGATTAGAGACCTATCGTTGTACCATCTTGTGTAATATTTCTTCTACTGTGTACTAAGGTCGCTATAACTCTTCACCAAACCATGCCATATCCCTTTTCCAAACTTCCCTATGGTCTAAGATGCCGCCTTCACGAACTCGCTGCCCCAGTAGAACGCTACCATCTTCAAATTGCCGCGGGCAACCCTTCGATTTGTCCACCTCTTCAAAAAATGCAACGAGACACTGTATTCAAGTTAGACTTTTTTAACAACAACGAAGAAGTAAGACTTAATCAAAAATCTATTGATTACAAAAAAGATGGCATAGTCCGATTCGGATGTGACAACATATTTGTTAACAATGCAAACGCGCGAAACATCGCTGTACCGTTTGACTATTTTCTGAGTCCGAAAATGCTTTTAGTTCTAAAAGACTGCCATCTTTCATTGCCTTTTGTTGAAGAACTGGCTAAAGTAATAAAAACAACTGAACGTATTTGCTTTGTAGGAAGCACTAACAAAGCTTACCGTCTAAACGTTGTCGATTTGATGACACTTTTTCCAAATGTCAAAGGCTTCGCTTTCCGTGATGTTCCATTGGATCCAACTTGGATAAGTGATAGTGCGCTATTTGATCAACACAATTTGGCGAGACTTGACATGACTCTCACTCTTGAGCAATATAAAATGTACTCGGTGGATGCTATTGAAGCTTTTTTAAGAGTAAGTCTTTTTTGTAAACTTATAGCTTAAATAGTCGATATTTAAAACTTTCTTTGCAGGCACAAAAGAAGGGATTTAGTCTGTGTATTATTATGAACGATACCAGCAACGAAACCAGCAGGATCGCCTACAATTTAGAAGTTGCCCTCAAAGGAAAGTTCGAAAAACGCCGTCGTGGGGAAGGTTTTACTCATCTTATCCCCCCAGTATGTTGTAACGTTTCTGTCCGTCATTCTGTCCGTACGTGTGTAACGGTTTGGTGGGCTGATTTTTGGTGGAGATGTTGGGTTCGGCATGTAGGTCATGAATCCTGTCCACCGTGCCGCGGTCTCGCCGGCAAGTGCCGTTTTTGGGGTGCTAAAGTTGGCATTTTGGGGCTTTTCGGGTCCTTTTTTTGTCGGGTCGCTGCGTGTTTTTGCATGGTCGAGTGGTTAGTGTGTGGGGGTTGTGTGGTTGAGGTGGGTCGGGTTCGAGGTCGGGTGGGTCAAAATGTTTTGTTTCTTTTTTAATGGTACTGTAGACGTGTGTACAGTTACGTGGGGTAGTGTGTGCGGGGTTTTGTGGGGTTGGTTCGGGGTTGGGTGGGTTTGGTTCGGTTTTGTAGGGTGGTTTGGCTAAAGTAAAGGTTCTAAAAATGGGGATGGGGCCCGAAGGGCCCCAATCCCCAGAAAGCATGCATTTTAGTTTAGTGAAGTATTTTTGTAGGTATTTTTGATAGGTTACAATGTTTGCCGTTGACAGTTGGAATGGTCTAGATGAACTGCTTCAGTTATTTTGTAACTGTGGATCTGTTTTTGTCCTTATGATTAGTTTAAACTTTTCTTTGGTTGGTTATGATTTGTTTTGGTTGGCTACGGTGGGTTCTGTTTAATTTTGGTTAAATATTGTTGTTGAAAAATGCCGGTATTGTGTTTTGGCTGTTTTATAGGTGTGAGTTTTGTTCGTTTTTGCTGTTTTAAGTTTATATTTTTGGTTAGTTTTGGTTGGTTATGGTAAGGTTTGGTTGGTGTTTGTGGTGTTGTGGTGGGGTGTTGGTGGGGTTAGGGTTGTGTGGCGGTGGCGTAAGTGGTGAATGCGCGTTGGGTTAAGTGGGGTTGGTGAAGGTGGTGTTGGTGGGTTTAGTGTAGGGTTAGGGTAAAATGGTAATGTTGGTGGTCATGGTAAGGTACAAGCCGAGGAGCCCCGAAGGGGCGACTTAGGGCTTGTTTTGCATATTAAGACGGAGTCTCGGAGAAAATCCTGACCTTCACCAGGTCAATTACCCATCAAATTTTTTTATTTCAAAAATCGATAGGGGACCCTTAGTGGATCTCGAAACCAAAATATTAAGACCTGACGTCGCCTTCTGGCTGCGCTACGATCGATTGAAAACGGGATTCTAAAATCGAAAAATTGTTACCATTCGATCAGTTTTTGGCATAGAGGCATAAAAAAGTTTTTCCCTGGTCAACTTTTGATGCTGAATCTTATGGTAATAACGGTTTTTATATACCAGTAATATTTTTTTACATATTAATTTTTTGAGAAAAAAACTTTTTTGTCTTTACGATGTAGTGATGTTTCTCTGCGGAAAATGATAAACCAAAACTAGTAAACCATAAAAAAATTTTAAAATCGCTATAAAACGCCGCCATCCGTGACCATCCGTCCCTTCAAAGGTAATCCCAAAAATTCACAAATCTTCGATTTGAAAACTGATGACATATTTGAAACCAGCGTAAAAAATAGTGTCGAATGGCATATCAAAAAGATTTTTAGCGTTCCGTTGAAAAACCGACATAATTAGAAAAAAAGCGCAAATGGTCCTCGGGAACCGAACCTCGAGTGTCGCAGGCGAGCGCCCCTCCCTCTACACCAAGGTTGCAGCGTGCGCCGATTTCGAAATTTCGTACAGTCCTGGGTGAAAAACTGTTAAATTTGATAACTTTTAAATGACGCATCTTAATTTCACTGACCACATCATTTGTCATCATTTTTTACGCTGGTTTCAAATATGTCATCAGTTTTCCGATCAAAACCTTGTGAATTTTTTGGAGTACCTTTGAAGGGACAGATGGTCACGGATGGCGGCGTTTTACCGCGATTTTAAAATTTTTTTATTGTTTACTAGTTTCGGTTTATCATTTTTCGCAAAGAAACATCACTACATCGTAAAGACAAAAAAGTTTTTTTCTCAAAAAATTAATATGTAAAAAAATATTACTGGTATGTAAAAACCGTTATTACCATAAGATTCAGCATCAAAAGTTGACCAGGGAAAAACTTTTTTATGCCTCTATGCCAAAAACTGATCGAATGGTAACAATTTTTCGATTTCAGAATCCCATTTTCAATCGATCATAGCGCAGCCAGAAGGCGACGCCAGGTCTTAATATTTTGGTTTCGAAATCCACTAAGGGTCCCCTATCGATTTTTGAAATAAAAAAATTTGATGGGTATTCGACTTGTGAACTTCTCCCAGACTCCGTCTTAACATGATACTGACAACTTTGTATCTGACTGACATTTGAATTTTGTTCTGAGGGTTTTATAATTGTCAAATGAGTAATCAAAAGTGTAAAATACAAAAATTGAATGTAAAAGCAACTTTTGTTTGTCATGTTTTTAAGTTTACATACCTCGTTATCAGTTTATCACAGATAAAATTACTACAAAGTGAGTGCAAAAAAAAGTGGTTAAAGTCAAAAATTCTAGTCTGTTTATGTTGATACATGGATGCTAGTGAAACCGCCCCCAAAAAATTCTTAAATTACCCCCAAAAACTGCCACCCCCAAAATTTTAACTGACTTTACCCCCAAAAAATTTTACCCCCAAAATTATTGCTGAATTTACCCCCAAAAAATCATAACCCCAAAATTGTCGCTGAAACTACCCCCAAAAACTGCCACCCCCTGAATTTTACTGAAATTACCCCCAAAATTTAAAGCTACAGAAATCAATTTAAGTCTGAGAATTCTAAGTCTGAGCTAAGTCTAAGTCTGAGTAATAAGCGGGGGCTCCGCCCCCGCACTCCCGCTAAGTTTAAAGGGGTCGGAGTGCGTAAAATTGGACACCTAATAGGAATTCCACAAACCAGAATTTTTGGGGTAATTTCATTAAAAGTTTGGGGGTGGACGTTTTGGGGGTAGTTTCAGCAACAATTTTGGGGTTATGATTTTTGGGGGGTAAGTTCAGCAGTAATTTTGGGGGTAAAACTTTTTGGGGGTAAATTCAGTAAAAATTTTGGGGGTGACGGTTTTTGGGGGTAATTTAAGAATTTTTTGGGGGTGTTTTCAATTTTACCCGTTGATACATTGCTATGTGCCGGCCTTCATGGCGATCAATATACAAACTACATAAATGCGCGAACGTATACCTTTTTTACATTATTTGTGGGCTCGAAGACCGTGTGCGATTGATTTGCTGTTCTGTTTATTAAAGTCGCCATAGTTTCTCTCATTACCAGTAAATCATGCCGTACCACCTTTCCAAACTTCCTTACGGTCTTAGATGCCGCCTCCACGTACTCGCTACCCCGGTCGAACGCTACCGTCTTCAAAGTGCCGCGGGCAACGCTTCGATTTGTCTACCTTTTCCGAAAGTGCAAAACACTGTACCACTTTTAGACTTTTATTATGACAACGAAAAAGTAATCGTCAGTGATAAGTGCCGTACCCCCCTTGCACCCATTGATTATAAAAAAGATGGCATAGTCCGACGTGGATCTGAACACATATATGTCAACAATGCGAACGCGCAGAATGTCGCTGTACCATTCGGTTACTTTCTCAATCCGAAGTTGGAGCTAGTACTTCAAGATTGCCACCTTTCATTACCTTTTCTTGAAGAAGTGACCAAAGTTATTGGAAAAACTGAAAGTCTTCGCTTCTGGGGAAGCACTAACAGTGTTTACAAGCTAAACGTTGTCGTTCTGATGACACTTTTTCCAAATGTCAAAAGATTGGCTTTCCGCGATGTTCCATTGGATCCGTCTTGGATCAGGGCTATTTTACTTTTTGATCAACACAATTTGACGAGACTTGAGTTGACTTTGGCCCCTGAGCAATATAAAACGTATTCGGCAGATGCTGTTGAAACCTTTTTAAGGGTAAGTCTTTTTTAAATTTATATCATAAGAACTCAACGTTTTAAATTTACTTTGCAGGCACAAAAGAAGGGCTTTAATCTGTGTATTATTGTAAACGATACGAGTAGCGAAGCCTACAGAATCTCCTACGATTTAGAAGTTGCCCTCGAAGGAAAGTTTGAAAAACGCCGTCGTGGGGAAGGTTTTACTCATCTTAATTTGCTTCTTAACAAGATAGAAACAATTTGGTATCTGACTGACATCTGAGTCTTGTTCTGAAAATTTGAAAATTGTCAAAAGAGTATTCGGAAGTGTAATAAAGTTTTTAAAGTAAAAAATCCTTTTCTATCTGTGTTAACACATTGCTGTGTGCAGGTCTTCTCCGCGATCAATATACAAACTACATAAATGCGCAGTTGGAGAGCCCTTTTACATCATTCGTACACTAAGAAACATCCAGCGTAACCTCGTTGCAGTTTCTGTGTATTTTTACGGTCGTTATATTGCACAACTAGTGTGTCTTAAGTATCTGTTTTATACATCTTATTTTAACTGAATCATGCCGTACCCCCTTTCCAAACTTCCCTATGGCCTCAGATGCCGGCTCCACGAACTCGCTACCCCGGTAGAACGCTACCATCTTCAAATTGCTGCGGGCAACGCTTCGATTTGTCCACCTCTTCAAAGGTCGAAAGAAACTGTTCACTTTTTAGACTTTTTTTACGGTTATGAAGAAGCCGTCGCTAGTGAAAAGTTCGTTATGCCTCAAAGACTTATTGATTATAAAAAAAGGTGGCTTAGTACATTGCGCAATCGATTACATATTTGTTATTCATGCGAACGCGCAGAATGTCGCTGAGCCATTTGAATATTTCCTCAACCGGGAAAAAGAGTTATACCTGCAAGACTGCGACCTTTCGTTACCTTTTCTTGAAAAAGTGGCGAAAGTAATCGGAGACACTACAATTGTTCAATTTAAAGGAACTCCTAGCAAGTACCGTCTAAATGCTGTCGTTTTGATGACACTTTTTCCAAATGTCAAAAGAATCACTAGCAATGTTCCAATTGATCTGACTTGGAATAAGAGTATTACACTTACTGATCAACACAATTTGAAGAATCTTGAGATGACTCTGACCCTTGAGCAATGTAAAATGTACTCGGTGGATGCTATTGAAGCCTTTTTAAGGGTAAGTCTTTTTCGGAAACTGATATCATAAAAAATCGATATTTAAAACTCGATTTGCAGGCACAAAAGAAAGGCTTTTATCTGTGCATTATCATCCATACTACAAGTAAGAACTGCAAGATTAACTGCGATCTAGAAGCAGCCCTCAAAAGAAAGTTTAAACAGGATTACCGTAGAAGGGAAGGTTTTACTCAAATTGAATTGCGTTTTAACAATATAGAAACATTTTGGTATCTGACTGACATCTAACTCTTGTTCGACAAACAATTTAAAACACTTTATAATAAATGAAAACGATAAACGGCACCTGCGAAGAGGCAACAAAACCAAAAACAATGCAACACCAAGTTTACTAGCTTGAATATATTTTGACAAACCAAATTCATTTTATATTTTTGTACTATCCTCAGCGCCAATAATACCGATCGCGCTTCAAACATGCCCACGGGGCAATGTCTAAGCAACCCTGCGCAAATCTTTGTCTCACACTGTTGTTACGCAAAGAATTCTGACGACAACGCACGCTTTCCCAGAAATCAATATGCAATCCACATAAATATTCAATCGCAGACCTTTTTGGGATCATTCGTTAGCTCGAAGAGATCCATAATAAACCTATTGCTTGAAAAAAAGTGGTCTTTTGAGCCTGGTATATTGCCTAGCTAGTGTGGCTTCGTCTTCGTTTTATTTATTTTGTAATAAAACTATGCCGTACCCCCTTTCCAAACTTCCTCATGGTCTCAGATGCCGCCTCCACGAACTCGCTACCCCGGTAGAACGCTACCATCTTCAGACTGCCGCGGGCAGCGCTTTGATTTGTCCACCTCTTCAAAAAGTGCGAAAAACTTGGGAGTTTTTAGACTTTTATTACAACAATGGAGAAGTCTTCGTTAGTAAACGTCATTGTCCTCCCAAACCCAGTGAATATAAAACAGATGGGTTAGTCCGTTACAGCCCTGCATACATAAGAGTCAAAAATGCGGACGCACAGAGTTTTGCTTGGCCATTTGAATACTTTCTCAACCCGAGAATTGAGTTAGTGTTGCAAAACTGCCACCTTTCATTACCTTTCCTTGAAGAAGTGGCTAAAGTAATTGGAACAACCCCAAATGTTCGCTTTTGGGGGAGCACTAACGGTGCTTACCGTCTAAACGTGGTCGTTCTGATGACACTTTTTCCAAATGTCAAAAGAATTGCTTTCCAAGATGCCCCATTTGATCCAAATTGGATCAGGGCTATTTTACTTTTTAATCAACACAATTTAATAAGTCTTGAGATGACTCTGACCTTTGAGCAATATAAAATGTACTCGGTGGATGCTATTGAAGCCTTTTTAAGAGTAAGTCTTTTTTGTTACTTATACCATAAAAATTGATTTATTGATTTTTTAAAACTTTCTTTGCAGGCACAAAAGAAAGGCTTTAGTCTGCGCATCATTGTGAACGATACCAGCGGTGAAGCCGACAGTATTGACTACGATCTAGAAGTTGCCCTCGAAGGAAAGTTCGAAAAACACCGTCGTGGGCAAGGTTTTACTCGTATTGAAATGCGTCTTAACGAGATAGAGACCATTTTGTATCTGACTGACATCTGAATCTTGTTTTGAGTGTTTGATCATGACTAAATGAATGTTCGAAAGTGTAAAATTTTAAAATTAAATGTAAAATTGTTTGTCATGTTTATAAGTTTAAATACCTCGTTATCAGTTAATCACAATAAAATAATTACAATGTGACCGCCGAAGGACAATTAGAACTAGCTTCAACGATTAAGTTTGTCGGTGCACGTGCCGAGTTCGGCTTCAGTTTGGCCTTTTCATAGGATCGTTTTCGACGGTATCGTACAATAGCCCGTGCAGTCGCATAGATACCAACGGCAATGACAAAAGCATATTGGAGGGCCACGGCGACGAGCCATGTTCGGTCGATCAGATAGGCGGTACTGTATTGGACACAATCTGGCGCCAGTGGTTGGGACTGAAAATGACATTTTTATGTCGGAAAGATGAAATTTCAGTTGTGCTTACATGATGTAACCTAGCCGTTTGACATTTGTCAGCAATAATGTCACTACTGGTACCATTAGGCATCCGACAGTGGAGCGATGGCTCCATGGCTTGGCAGAACTCGGTATCCACCTTTAGAACGTGATCAAGCAGGGCGGAGAAGACTTCTCTGATGAGTTTTTCGTAATTCAGGAAGTACAGGAAGATGAAAAATATAAAGCCGTGGAATAGCATCATCCATAGAAAGCAATAGGCCTGAAAAGTTGGGCTGGGGGTGGTTTTGAACTTTTTTCGAACTCAAAAAGTGTAACTTTTTCAAAGCCGCCTTCACAATTAAGATCAAAAGTTTAAAATTTGCGTCTTTTTACAGTATTTTCACGTCCCACACCCCCTTTAACAACATTGTGTTTACATTTTCCGCTTTTTTCATGTTTCCCATTGCCTCCAATCTGTTCCTACGCTACAGCTGCCCCAAATCCTCGTGTGAAAAGTGGAATACATCCGGCAGCTCCACGAAAACCACATGTCTGTCATTTGAGCCCCGTAAAAGTATCTCTTTTCTCGGCACCACAAAGCTTTTCAACAAGCACGTACAAAAGCCGCCAGCTTATGTTTGACCACTCGAGGCTGGCATTTGGATAACCTTTTTGTTTAAATTTTTCCAATTTCACTTCACTGACTTCAAGAATCCAAGAAAATGTTCTGTCCAGTCCGCCAGTCAAAATGAGATTCTTGCGCCCCCAACATTGCCGACTAATAAAACTCGCAATTTCGCAGCAATGCCCATGCCATTGCCGGCATTGGTAGTCATTTAACGATGTTGCAGCAAACAAAAAAATGTAATCAAAGTGGAAAAGCGTGTGATTCACAGAATGGATGGGAACACTGGGTTGGCGTTGGAAAGTAATTCAGACATTGCGGCATTTCAGGGCTAACAGACAAACACAAAAAGTCAGTAAAGTGTAAAAAAGGGCTGACTCACCGAAAAGAAGAGCATGCTGCGACGATTCAGGCCGAAGAAGAGTGCTAAAATGCACAAAACAAGTTGCAGAAAGGTTATGGGTACGCTGAATTCCAGGAAACGGCAATACTGAAACAAAATTATATTAAATAAGGTGGTTATAAGATCTTTGAGGTTTGAAGGGCTTCTATTTGGATTTTTTGTTAAAGTTAGCAAAGTACACCCGCGCTAATGTAAGCCGATTAGCTTCTTGAAAAGTGAACTTGCTAAAGGAGTAATGCATTCTTTTGAGAAAGAACAACACTTTTTGTTCACATTTTTCATGCATTTTAACTTTGTTGAAGGGTTTGGAAGCAAAAGTTGACAGTGTTTTGACAGGAAAACTTTTGGAAAAACAATATTTTTCTTAAAAACAACTTTTTTTTGATATTTTGCAAAAATTGATATCAAAAATTTTCATCTATCTTATATGTTTATCAAAAAAGGTAGAAAAATTGTATTTTTAAATCAAAAAAGTGCAATAGACACGTGTTATGCTAATCTAAACTCAAAAATACTATCCAAAAAAACTCACATAAACAATCGGCATGGAACTTTCTCGAATCGTAGGGTTCCCATAAGGCAGATAATTGTTGAAAGCACATAGTGGCCCCGACTGCCCCAGCTGATTCACAAATAAAGCCGTATTTAGGGCCGAACATAGCCCGATCAAGCATAGAAATGCCAAACTAGCCTTGGAATACAGTAATGACACGAGAAAGACGTCTCGACTTCGAACATTGACGTACTTGGGCCCTGGCGCCAAACTTGACACACTCGACGCCATGAGGGGTACTGTAAGGCTAGATCATGTGGGTTTTTGGAGGTTTCACGTACTTCGCGAATAGTGGATGGCAATTAGGATGTAGGTTTTGGAGATTGGGGGTTATGCAAATATGGTTTTAAAAAAGTGACATTTTAATTGGAATGAGCGAGCCTATGGTGGGTCATAACTTATTCAAAAAAGGCCAGAACACCATAGTCGACAAAGCCCAGACAGAAAAATGAAACATCGAAGCAAAACGGAAACCAAGGAGTGTCTGTCTCGAGGCCCACATTCTCAAGTATACAGTGACGCCGTCGACGGCACTGTTTCGATTGATTACTTCCATGTTCACGCCCCCTTTTCGGGCATGAGTGCCAACGAGCCCTGGAATAGCTTAAGGGCTTCATGTGAGACAAAAAAAGAAGAAAAGAGCCAGTGCCAAAGTCCAAATAACGCCGGTTCAAACATGTTTCCATTGTTTGGAGCAGCTGATGCGTTAGCATTTCCAAGTTGCATCACACCCCCCCTCAATACATCAAACAACAGCACATCACCATTCAAGCTTGACAGCAAAAAGGTGCGATCAATCGATAATGAAAACGAGCGGAATGATTCGACCACTCGCCAGCCAGACACCCGCCCGGCTTATCTTTACTATTTGCAGGTTTGGTTGGTTGGTCGTTAAACGTGAGAAGGGCAAACATAATGGAAAAACCCGCCCGACAGCTGGTCCCACCCCTGGAATTCTAAAAACAAAATAACTACAGCCAATTAACAAACGGCGTTCCAACATTTATTAAAAACCAAAAAAAGTTCTCCATCTCAAAAAACGCAAATACAAACTTCCACATGTACATTTAAAATAACGAATCCATGTTGCCACGGTTGGTGAAACCGAAACCAGAGGCTGTTCGTGACGAAACGGACGCATTCTTGTTCGAAACACCACCACGAGGACCATCAGCTGCCGAGCCGGAGGCTGTGACGCGTTTAATGCCCTGAAAAAAACACGTTTATAATTAATAACAGAAAAACGAAACAGTGCATAAATTAACTTTGTTAATCAAACGCTAACGACAAAACCTCGAAAACGGATGAATCAAAGTACGTTTTGTCGATTAGGTTAAATAAAATGGTTAAGCGATTAAAAAACGTACCTTGAAACCCTTGTTAGCCGCTTTCGTATTGAAATTCTTCCACGACAATTTCTCCTTTTCCTGCTCACTTTCAACGGCTTTACGACGAGCTTCCTTCTTCTGGGCACGGACCTTTCGTCGTTCCTTCTCGGCGCGCCAATCCTTCTTCGAAACACCGCCATTGGCAGCCGGGCCACCGGTGCCGATACCGCCGGAGGTGCTGGGCTTGTTCGCGAAGACGTAGTTCTTATCATCGGCAGCAGGGGCGAGGGAGAGCTCGGATAGTTTGATGAATTCTTTCATGCCGCTGTCTGAAATCGCAAAATTAGAAATTTAAAGTTGTAAAAAAGGCAAAACTTACTGATGAACGTAATCGCAGCCTTTCCATGGCTAATACCATCAATCGTAGCGAGCTGCTTGCCGCTGCCTTTGATACGGGCCATGCAGCGATCTCCGATTTGCCAATTGTGGGCAGCGGCATCGAATTTGGAGGAATTGCCGCCACGATCGGAACGGGAAGGCGCTTCAGCTTGATCGAGTTCTGTCTGTAGTCTGATGAGCTCCTCGAGATCGCCCTTGAGTTTGAGGAGGTCTTGATTTGCGGGATCAGCGGCGAGGGCCACTTCGACCTGGAAAGATGGGTTTTTTATATATAAATTGAAGGAAATGCGAAATTATGAAAAACAAACCTGTTCTAACTGAATCTTGTAGGTACCGAGTTCTTCCGACATGATGGAGAATTGAAATGGGATGAAGTTTGTGGAGGAAAAGCTGGGTTAAAGGGGTCAGAGCGGGTGGAAAAAGTCGATGAAAGTGCAAAAACGGAAACAACAAACGCGACGTCAGAGCGTGGAAGGTCCTATAACGAAAGCGCGAGCGTGCGCACAATTTGCATGACGACGGACAAACGCAGACAGTCGTTGACGACTTTCTCGAAGCTGCGAAGAAGCAAGCTGCTGTGAGCCACGTTTTCACACTTTTCCGCCATCCCTCGTGATGGCGTCATCGACGGAAGGTATCGAAGGCGATTACTTCGATGATGCCCTCGATGACTTTTATTTCAACGTCACACTTCCGTCAGACAACATTGGCACTCTTTTTGACGACATCGCTGACCCCTCAGATGCCGCTGTTACCGATGAAATCGACCCCCTCATCCCCATCGAATCCCGCACTCGCCCCGTAATCCCATCCCTACAAGAAATCCAAACTGTCATCCCATTTCTATCCCAAAACCACATCAATGCCATCCGAAACTCGGAAAGCCTCGTCCATCAACAGGACAGCCTCCTCGAATCGATGCGTCGCCTAAGTTCAGATACAAAAGTCAACGAAAGCGCTCTCGATGAAATCGTCCAACAGCTCGCACGCAACAGTGAACGACTCAATTCGCAACTCCGCTGGGTCCGGGCCGAAGTGACTCAAATGCGGCAATACTGCTTCCTAAACACCATTTCCGAGGTGAAATGCTACCAAGACATGGAAAGAGATGTCTGTGCTCAAGTTTTTCCGATGGTCGTAAGTCATTTCAACCATACTTGACCACTACAGTATGACATTTTCCAATTACAGTATTTTCCCTTCAAATACGAACGCATCACTGATCCCTGCATTTTCGAATTTGAAGGCATCGAGTACGATCTCAGAGAAATTGCCCAATCGGTCGCACCATTTGGAGGGTATGCCAGCATCCGGATGTTTATGATTGAATGCTTCAAAAAAGTAAGCCACGCCCACTAAAAAATATATGAAACCAAAAACATTTCCAGATCTTGAAAGACCTCACAAAATACACTTTCGACCAAGAAAACGAGCCAAGATGCGAACAAATTCCGGCTGAAGTGTATGATGTCATCCATGCGGTATGCGATTAAATCGTTTTTAAGATTTTTTATGCCGGATTACAGTGTACTCTGACGGCTATCAAGTGCAATGACGAGGAGGAAATGTTCTTCGATCACAACTACCATGAAGTCGCCAACTTACTGGTCATGGAAACACTCAAAGTGGCCTTCAAACATGAGAAGAAGTACCAGTTGAAGATGCGTGAAAAGCCGGCTTCTTTCTTCGGACTCGAATCGTCTACCGACGCTAATGATGAAAATTAAAGACTATTCCCTTGCTTAATCCAACATTCCTAGCTTTAATAATCAGTATTTTTCAATGAATTACAGTCAGATTTGCTTTTACGGTTTATTTTTATTTTTAATTTTGTATTTAATGTACTTTGATGTGAAAATAAAGAATTTTAAGTAATAGCGTGACACACATCCCTCGCGTGCGGTGCAAACGCCAAGCCATGAGCGTCCATTGAATGTGCACAGTTTGTGGACGTTTCGCCAATAATGGTCAAAGCTCGCGCGACTGATTTCAAGACTTCTTCGAAGCCTTTTCGCTTTCCATTTCCGCCAGATCTCGATGAATTCCTTCGGCAAAAGCTTCAACATCAATGGCAACAAGAAGGCCGCGGCAACCTCCACACTTTTCGGGAGGGCCCTGCCAGCACAAGGCTCCGGGTCCATTTTTGGTGGAGCTGCTTGGCCGCCGGCATCAAATGAAGGCCATTCCCCGGAATCCGCCGAAACCGCTGAAACGACCAATGGATCCGGCGAATCCTCCCGTGATGTGTCTTCCGATGACATCCCAACGGAACTGTTGAATGTCCCACCAGCGACGGTCAACAACTTGACCGATTACGTGAACCTTGTTTTCAAGTATCTCGCATTTCGCGATTGGACGGCAACAGTTTTGGCGGCACCACTGCTCAGTCTCGATAATGAACATGCTAGGTGTTCATTTCTACAGGTTTGGAATCATTTTTATTGAAAAAATATATATAAATATATCCATTTTCAGGTCGAAAACCCGACAATTTCCCCAGGACCCGACGCCAGTCCCGAAGACGCCCTCCTCTATGAACTCATCGGTGGCCACATTTCTGTCATCCACTATGCCACTGTCCAGGACTGGGTCAGCGCCTTCGCCATGCAATCCGCCATCGTGACCGTGTATCGCCAGGAGATCGTCGCGAAGGAAAAGCAGTCCAACTGGTTCATCCCGCTGGCCTATGTCATTTGTGACGATCTCTGGAAGCTCGCCAAGAAGATCCAAGCGACACACAATCAACTCGATGAGGAAGACTCTGGGCATGAGTATTTGGATAAGGTCGTCAACCATACCATGGGCTTGTATCAAACCTGTACTCGGGACAGCCGGATCGAGTTGGATCAGTCAAAGAAGGTCGGCATTTTTCAGTTGACTGTGCTGTTGTTACAGATTTATTTCGAGGTAAGCATTTTTCATATAAAAATTGTCAAAAAAAGGCCTTTTCAGACCAACAAAATGGCCCTCCTGAAGCCCCTTCTCCGCGCCGTACACATCCTTCCCTTCGTGTTTCGCGAGCGCCTCAGCACATCCGACTTGGTTTTGTACAGTTTCTACCTCGGAAAGAAGAATATGTTCGATTCGGACCTCCAAATGTGTAAGCCATCCACCTTCTTACCCAACCCATACCGTAACCCTCCCCCTTTCCAGCCGACAAAGCCCTCGAATACGCCTTCAAATACTGTCCCGAGCGATACTTCGACAACAAGCGTCGTATCCTCATTTATTGGATCCCCGTCAAGATGTTTCTCGGTGAAATCCCCCTGGACAACCTGCTCGACGACTACGGTCTCTCCGAATTCAAGATGATTGCCAACGGCGTTCGCGAGGGAAACATCCGTCAACTTCGGGAAGGCATCGTACGCAATCGGCAGTTCCTAATGCAGTCCGGCGTGTACCTCATGGTGGAAAAGCTGGCTCAATTGACGTATTTCGCCCTTTTCAAGCGATTGGTCGGCATTCTCGGCACTCATAAGATCAAACTCGAAGCCTTTCAATGTCTGTTGACCTTTCTGGGGGAAGACATTCGACACATTGACGAAGTTGTTTGCATCATTAGCAATTTGATTGCGAAAAAGAAGATTCGAGGGTACATTTCAAAGATGCACAATGTTGTTGTTTTAAGTAAGGAAAATCCTTTTGATTGAAACGTGGTTTTTGCTGTTTGAAAGAATATTGTGTTTTTTGATTACGGTTGTCAAATGAATTTTGTTTTGATGTGAAAAAAATAGGGCTAATGATTATACGCTGCCACATAACACAAAGATGTAAATATCAACACCGACAATGTTAATCATTGAAAAAACTATTCTCAGTGTATTTTATTGTATTGAATTAGGCCAAACTCATAGCTTTATTATCGCACATCATAAAATAAACTATGCAATCAGTAACACCGTAAAAACCCAAAATAAAGCTTTTCAATCCTTCCTTCGAGTTGACGATCAACAAATCATGAAAGCCGACATCTTGTTAGCGAAATTGCACTTGGACAAGAAACCCGAATGCGGACAGCAGCCAACATTGTAACAACCTTGCCCTACCGTAATACGTTGTCCCCGGCATCCTTTGTGTTCAAACAGGTGCACGCACGGTCCAAGAGTGTCAACGCTACGGACACGATCATCCCAGTTATAAAAATCGTAATTTTGAAGATTGTGGCAGCTGTGATCCTTCATTTTTAAAGGATCGCAACGGCGATGATTCAAGTTATCAGCATCTTCGTTACATACTTTCAGGGTCGCTACGGGTTGGGAGGTTGGCGGCGGATGAGTAACGTAATCATCGGTGTACGGATAGAAGGAATCGGGAGTTGTCTCATACGGGTAGTATTGACCATCGGCGACGAAAGCACAGAAGGCAATCACGGCAATGGTGATGGCGGCCTTGGCCATGTTGATGGAACACCTGGAAATGGTCATTTCCAATTATCGAAACAACCGTGATGCAACTCACGCAGAAGACGACGGCTGCGTTCTGACGAGGGTGCGGACGGAGCAAAAACCACCTTCGAGGGATTCTCGGCGAAACGACTGAACTGTTACGGTACAAATGCCCTTCTTTTGTACGACCAAAGGTTTAGGATTGTCTCACTGCTGTTTTGAAAAATTTACATACCAACGTTGTACATTGCAACGACCTTTAAAAATTGTGAGTTTAAAATTATGAAAAAATGCTGATTAATAACGGTTAATTAGAGTAAAATCAATGTTAAATATTGCATGAAGGAAAAAAAGAAACCTTCCCTAACGGGGAATCGAACCCCGGCCGCCTGGGTGAAAACCAGAAATCCTAACCACTAGACCATTAGGGAGCCTGGGGCGGAAGTCCGAGTCAGGATACGGTCGATAAGCGTTTTCAGCACGTTTTTTGCTTGGTAAAAGTAAGTTTTTGATTTTGTTTGGAAATCAATGTGACGGTCAAGTCCGATTTCAATGCTTCAAGCGTACGTGGGATTGAATTCTATACAAAAAACACTAAAGTCTACAAATATTCCCTGCAAACTGGTATGTAAATTTGTTAAAACGACAGTGAGACCATCACTAACAATCCTCAAACTTACAAAAGAAGGGCACCCGTACTGTAGAAGTTTAGTCGTTTCGCCGAGAGTCCTTCGAAGGCGGTTTCGTCCGCCCAGTCCACCCCCTCGTCAGAACGCAGCCGTCGTCTTCTGCGTGAGTTGCATCACGGTTGTTTCGAACGTTCCAATGACCGTTTCCAGGTATCCCGTCAACATGACCAAAACGGGTGTCATCTTTCCCGTCGTTGCCTTCTGTGCTTTCGTCGCCGGTACGAACGCTTTTTTACCTGTAGTTAAAGTCAAATTCGTCTTGGTGGACCATGACCCTAACGTGTCTCACGTTGAGATTAACGATTATGGCTGTCACAGCTTCGAAACTAACGCAGACGAGAATGATAAAGTGGTATCTGTCTCCACTCGACACTGCTTGTATCTGTTTGAACACCAATTCTGCGAGGGCAAACGCGTCAAAGTAGGGGAAGGATGTTATCAAGATGAGTGTTGTCCTAGCGACTTGTCCAAGTGCAACTTCGACCAATTCATGTCGTCCTATATGCTTTGTTAAGCGTCAACGTGATGGCAGGATAAGCTGCTTCTTCAATTGCACACATTTTTTTACTAAATGCATGATTTAGAGTTGGACTTTTTAGAAACTTCCAATGTTGACTTTGATCATGTTTACATTATAATGTGAGAATAAATCATGTAAAGACCAGAAGCATCAATTACTGACCTTTGACTTTTTCAACCGTAACCCTTTCAAGTCAAGCACAATGCATTTTATCATTTTAATAAAACGAAACTATGAAATGCTGCGACTTTTGTGTGAAAACTAATGTTAATACATGTCTATCACTAATAGCTGCATCATTGTCAATAATTACTTGACGTTACTTTTCCAGACGAAAAAAAGAACAAAATTTAGAAAAAAGGCGTGTCACAACGGACCTCCGACAAGTGTCGTTTTTCGAATTTGACCCGCAGCGCTGCGCGAGGACGCAGGTTGCTTGCACGCGCGCGCGTTTTTGGCTGTAAACACTTTCGTTCAAACTTGCGACCGCTGCTGTTTCTTCCAGCTGTTTTGACTTGCTTTGATCGATTCGAACCCCGAATTACGAGTTTCTGAAGGATCCAGATAGTATCCACCGTGCAAATTTCGCCTTTATTGTCTCATTTTATTGAGTTTCCATCACTTTTTTCGCCTTTGAAGATTTGCTTTTCCTTTCCCTCCGCAGGTTCTGCTAACATTGTTACCCAACTTCGTGTTGTTACATTTTATATAAAGTTGCCGATTTTCAGTCGCCATGAACTACGACGGCCGTCAGAGCCTGCGAACGCCCCGCATCACCGGTCGTCCCAGCAATTTCGAGCGTCAATCGCTGTTCACCGGCAACAATGGCCGTCAGTCCCTCTTCAATGCCAGACAATCTCTTCGAGCGTGAGTACATTCACTTTTATATATAAAATATATATAAACCCATGCCCTTTTCCAGCTCCGACGCTCACGGCCTCGGTCGCCTGAGTTGTGGCATTCCGAAGCCTCGTCCCAGCATTGCCGCCGCGAAGGCACCAGCCCGTACGCCTCGTGAGAAGCCCTATTTCGACCGGCAGAAGGCCAAGGTTCGCGAATTCCTGCGAACGAACGAGGCCCAGATCGATCCGGCCTGCTTGAAGGGGCCCAATTCAAGCCAATTCAACGCTCTGTTCATGTTCATCTACGTCTATCTCGACCCCGACTTCCAGCTGACCAACGCCAAGGAGCAGATTCCGAAGATTCTGAATGGACTGGGCTATCCGACGCCGATCAAGCTTTCCATGATGCAGACGGTCTATGCCCCGAGTTCGTGGCCCTATCTCCTGGATGCCCTGGCCTTTATGATCGAGCTCATTGAGAAGTTTGACAAAGTCGATGTGTTCGGAACGACTTTCGGGGACAGTGCTGATGTCCAGAATAACCGATTGGTGGGTTTTGGTTTACTTTTTGAGGGGTGTTGATGTTGAAATTACAGTACGCCTACGCTTACTGTACCCGCGCCTTCCAAAAGTGCGTCCGAATCAAGTGCGACGCCAACGGGTCCAACTTTGAAGAAGAGCGGGAGTCCTTCCGGAGCCGTGTTTTCAACGCTTATGACATCACTCGAGGCGAAACGGATGCCGAGAAGCGCTTGGCCGATCTGAATCGCCGTGTCGAAGGGCTGCGCGCCAACTGCAAGAAGGATGCCCGACAGGAGCTGGAACTCGCCGTCCAGAGCACGAAGGCGGATAACTTGAAGCTGAAGAACCATATTGGCCAGATGGAAGGCTATTCGGCGACTTTGACGCAGAATGAGGTCGGTTTACGGTGCTTTTTTGGCTTCAAAAGTTGAAAAAGACTAATTCCAGACCAGTGTCAAGGAAAACATTGCCAAATTGACCGCCACTCTGGAGACCCTCAAGGCCGAAATCGCCGAGAAGAAGGCCCTCATCCGGAACCAACCCATCTCGGCCCAGGACGCCCGCCAGAAGACCCAGTTGCTCCAGAATCTGCGGAACGAGCTCAAAGCTGCTCGGAGCGAGTTGCACGAGATCCGCAACAAGCCGATGGACAACAACGCCGCCATCTACCAGATCTTCAGCGACATCAAGGCCGAGTTTGCCGACATGGGCCTGCAGATTGCGTCGGTCGCCGAGAACTTCTTCACGCCCGAGGAGCTGACCCGTCATGGATTCACGAGTCTCGGCGAAGACCGCAACGACATCACCGCCGCGACGGCTCGGGCCTATCTCGCCGAGTTCGACGAAGCGGTCAAGAAGCTCGTGGCCCGCATGGAGCAGGAAGGCGAGCGTGCCCGCAATCAGGAATCCAAGTACAGGGCCGAAGCCATCGATTGTGACCGTCGACTGGATCGAGGCTGTCTCGAGAAGGCCAACATCCAACAAGAGGCTGATCAGGTTCGACACGGTTTGATGCGGACCCTCAATGAACGCGAACAGGAGCTGGCCCGCGCCGAGTACAAACAGAATGTCGCCGTCGAACGGTACAAGGCTGCCGAGGCACGGAAGAAGAAGTTCGAGGCCAAGTTGCTCAAGCTGGACCAGGAGATTGCCGACGCCGAAGTCGAACAACTCAAACGAACGGCCCAGGCCGAGGACGAGAATGTCACGGAGGGCGAGCGCATTGTGGAGCATGTTTCGGAGATGTTTGCCGTGTATAATGACATCCAGGTTGGTGGTTCTGATGTTTTGGACTAGTTTTGATGTTGTTATTTCAGGGCAAGATCACTCAAAAGGGCGAAGAACTCGACATGATCATCGCTTCCTACTACCGCGGCCTCGGCATTGAAAAGCCGACCAATGAGAACAAAAAGCCGGCGGATTCTGATTAAACTTTGGTTTTGATTGATTTTTTGTAAATTTAATGTGCATAAAAGATGTTTTTGATTAATTCTGCGTTGCTTTGATCATACTGTATTGCCTACAGTATCATATTTGACCACTTGTTTATCCGTTTTTGTTGAACATAATGCGTTACAGTATCCCAGATGGACCTCACAGACCGCCAAGTCGTCGCCTTCTTCAAGGAAAACTTCCCTAACATCAGAATCGACATCCCTGATCTCCGTGACCTCAAGGTAAGCCACCAAATCCTACTTTTTGAACCCTCCAAACCGCCCAATTCCAGCCCGAAACCGTCGAAAAGTGCCTCATTGCCCTGCTGAGCGCCGTCTACGGCCTCGAGGACAACTTCTTCGCCAATGACGACTACGAGCCGCAGCGCCGTCTGGTCATTCTGGTGTCCCTGATGCAGCGGACGGTCGACGACGTCCAGAAGGACTTTGACATTGTCTTCAACGCGACCGACCTGATCTACCCGCAGCCGGCTCGGATTCGCACCTTCTTGGGTCTGTTGATCAACTTTTACAAGTTTGTGTGCCAACAGACCGAGTTCATCGACAGTGTCTTCGAGGAAGTGGTGAGTTTCGACTGTTTTGGCATTTCTGATGGCTACCTTTGTGTTTGCAGGCGTCTTTCGAGCAGAAGCAGGCCGAAGTGCAGCAGTCGATCGACAACCTCCAGAGCATCTATGACCGCGAATTGGAGCTGACCGAGCAGGACGAGCTGGCCATCGCCGAGCTCACGCAGGAACAGGCCGTTGCGGGCGAGGAATTCTGTCACTTGACGTCGAAGAAGGAAGAATGCAAGGCCGAGGCGGTCCGGCTCGAGGAACGCATCAACGCCATGACGGCTACTGTCGCAGAGCTCGAAAGCACCGTTAATGAACACCGAATCGAGTCGGACAACCTCAACGATGAGATCATCGGCAACCCGGAGCAGCTGTTCGCCGACATCGACCATGCCAAGTCCGAACTGAAGAACACGAACGAGTCCGTGGCCCACTTCAAGCGCCAACTCCGCGAACAAGAGCATCTGAGACGTGAAGCCGACGCCATCCGGGACAAGCTGCACGCCGCCCACGCCGAATTCGCTGCCCTCATCAAGACGAATCTGGACCGTGTGTCGAAGTGCCGTGCCGATGCAGGTGAAGGCCTGGAAGCCCTCAAACAGAAGGAAACTCGCGTCCTGGCCATGCAACGCGAACACGACGAGTTCCGAGCCCAGTGCGACAACGAAAATCTAACTCTGCGTGACAGCATCAAGGTCGGCGAGGAAAAGATTCTGAGCGTGTGCCGTCAAAGTGACACCTACCTCCAGAACGCCGAGGAACTCGAGCGCTACGACTTTGCCGTTGATGAGAAGGCCAAGACGGCGCATTTGAAACAGGTCAGAGACGTCACCGCCCAGATAGTCGAGGAGAAGAAGGCGTACATCACGCGGTGCCTCAAGAAGGAGAACGCCTTGCAGGACAAGGTCATCGACGTCGAGAATCGGTACAACCACCTGGTCAAGTTCGTCGACAAGTGTGTCTCCAACGTTGAAAACTATCCGGGCTTGATGGAAATCCAGAAGGCACAGGCCTACATTTCGGAGCTGGAGAACAAGAAGATGAAGTTGCAGAAGCGAGTCAACGTTGACTGATTTGGTTTGATTGTACATTTTTGTGAATTGCTTTATAAAGACAATGGTTTGACATCTGACACACAATTACGTGAAAACTTTTATTTTGACATTTAACAGTAACTGTAGGAAGTCATCATTTTACCGAAATTGCACTTTGAAAAGAAATGTGTGCAATCGTTGTTTTTAGCGCCTGTTCTGCTGCCAATTTGGTAGTGCTTCCCCTGGCAGTTAATGTGTTCAAACACCCGCATACACTGTCCGAAAGTTTCTACGCTCATTGCTTTATCATTCCAATCCATACGAATATTGTTACAGCCAGGTTTGACGGTTTCAATATCAATGCAATCTTTGGGGCACCAACCCTCGTCCTTACAGATCCTCATAGCGGGTTCACCGGCGACAAAAGCACAGAAGGCAGCAACGACGACAATGACAGTGGTCTTGGCCATGTTGAGGGGTATGCGAGGGTCACGTTCATTACGATCTTAAATAGTAAACGAGCTACAATTAAAACAATGGACGGAATCCACGTTTGAAACGTGGCTAATGGTAGATCATTGTTTTGCGGAGTCATTAAGCTCGTTAGGGTTAACGATTCGCTGAGATGCAAGTACCAAGCTTCATTTTGTCACCTCCGTGTGGAAATCTTCATTTGTATTGTTTTTGCTGGACGCAAAAATTCAGCTTTATTGTCGCACATCACAAAATTCACCACAACAATTAGTAACACCGTAGTTCAGTCAAATTGAAGCCTTTCAATCCTTTCATCGAGTAGTCGTTTAACAAAGCATATAGGACGACGTCTTATAACCATACGCATCCTTTCTATCATGGCAACTATACATGTCAGGATACGGGTATTTAAACGGACAACAGTCATCTTGGAAACAACCAGGTCCAACCCTGAAGCGTCTGCCTTCGCAGCCCGGGTGTTCAAATAGATAAAAGCGTTTTCCAAAGGTATCGACAACACTGGTAAACCCACGGGCTTCATAGTGAACATCGTGACACCCATAGTCAAAGACGTCACCACCCCCTAAACAATTCAAATCTAAGGGATTGAAGCAGATGCGACCCAACGGTTCCTCAATACTGTTGTTTGGACTGAAGGTAGAGTTGTTCGGATAGATGGCATTGGCAGAACCGGTGCTGTTTGAATGTTCGAAAGGGGGCTTTTTAGTTTCACCGCCTAAGCCGGAGGTGCTTGCGACTGCGATATCGGGCTCTTCGGTGGCATGACCGAGGGTGTATGGATATCTGATATCTGATTGATATGTGGAACTGTCTTGATCCTGGTAGTTTGGAGATGTGTTGTAGGGCGGACGGGCAGAGTTTGGCCAAGGGGTGCTTGAATATACGATTTTGGGCGGATTCGTGGCACTGGCTGTTTCATGGTGGTTTGGATGTGTGGTGGTGGTGGGCGGATTGACGGAGTTTGGCGGATTGGTGACACTGTTTGGATAGGTGTTGTCTGGATTAGACGGATGGGTAGAGTTGTGGAGATGGGCAGGGTAATTCGGGCAGTCGAAGTGGGCCGGATAAAAGATGTTGATTGTATAGACAGGGTTCGGCGGATACGCGAAGTTGGCAGGGGAACCATAGTTGGGCGGATAAGCGCCCGGATAACCGTAATTGGCCGGATAAGCGAAGTTCGCCGGATACAGTGTGGATTGAACATCGGCGACGAGAACACAGAAGGCTATGATGACGGCGACTTTGGCCATGTCGTCGAGATACCTGGAAATGGTCATTTGGAACCATTGAAACAACCGTGATGCAACTCACGCAGAAGACGATGGCTGCGTTCTGACGAGGGGGTGGACTGGGCGAACGAAACCGCCTTCGAAGGATTCTCGGCGACTGAACTTTTACAGTACGGGTGTCCTTCCTTTGTAAGACCAAAGCTGGATTATCGTTCACTGTCGATTTAATAAATTTACATACCAAGTTACGGTAAGACAGCGTCATTGACGTCGAGAATCGGTACAACCACCTGGTCAAATTTGTCGACAAGTGTGTCTCCAACGTTGAAAACTATCCGGGCTTGACTGAGTGGAGTTTGACATCTGAGCAATACAACTACGTAAAACTGTGCTAGTCAGACAGTTTGAAATTTATGTCAAAATGCTAAAAACTGTCTATTCATGAGGAATCCCTACTTCGTGTATTGCAAGTTACTAAAAGTCAATTTTATTGCCGCACATCACGAAATTATACATACACAGAAATCGTTCAGTCTTGCCATGGGTTTGATGCTTAACAAATCATAAAAGCCGACAACTTGTTGGCGAAATTGCACTGGGCCAAGTCATCCGGATGGGAACAGCAGTCATCACTGTAACATCCAGGTCCTACCGAAATGCGCTGTCCCTTGCATCCTTCGTGTTCAAACAGATGCACACACTGTCCAAGTTTCACAAGGTTCGTGACCTTATCATGCAACGGGTCGCTCGCTGGGATAGTGTGACAGCCGTGATCCTGGAGAGTGATGACGTAGCAATCACTATTAGCACAAAGGTGCACGTTTCCGATGAGTTGATACTTGGGACGGCCACTTGTGAAAAAGTACGGCCCGGGGTTATACCCGGTGTTATACTGGGGGCGGCCACTTGTGTAAAAGTATGGCCCGGTGTTATACTGGGGGCGGCGAGTTGGCGGCTGAGGGGTAAAGAACGGTGGGTAGAATGAGAATTGACCCTCGGCGACGAAAGCACAGAAGGCAATCACGGCAAAGATGATAATGGCCTTGGCCATGTTGACGGGATACCTGGAAATGGTCATTTGGAACCATCGAAACACCCGTGATGCAACTCACGCAGAAGACGACGGCTGCGTTCTGACGAGGGTGTGGACTGGGCGGACGAAACTGCCTTCGAGGGATTCTCGGCGAAACGACTGAACTGTTACAGTACGGGTGCCCTTCCTTTGTATGGTCCAGAGCGGTCAGGGATGGTCTTACTGTCGTTTTGATAAATTTGCATACCATACTGCAGGGAATAATCGTAGGCTTCTGTGTTTTGGTGTCGAATTCATACTCGTATACACTTGAAGCATTGGAATCAGATTTGATCGTCACATTAAATTCCAAATAAAGTTAAAATTTCTTGAAATGTTTACCAAAACAGAAAACATGCTCAAAACTCGCTTATCAACCCTACCCCGACTCGAACATTCGCCCCAGGCTCCCTAATGGTCTAGTGGTTAGGATTTCTGGTTTTCACCCAGGCGGCCGGGGTTCGATTCCCCGTTAGGGAAGTTTTCTTTTTTCTTTTTTTTTACTTTACAGGACTACGATATTGCGCGTTTTGCTCGCTTTCTGTCTTGACACTGTCCGAGGAGAATCTTCCCATAGATCCGCACACATTTCCCATTTTCACACTCCGAATGTTAGCTCCTCTGAGCCTTTTCCAACCTTCTCGTCCCTTCATGGCGAACCTGGAATACCCCGCCTACACAGCTTCCTCCCCCATCGTTCAGGACCAACGCAAAAGGACGATCGGAGTCCGATCCTGACTATTCGTGGCAAGCAACCATTGGTTAGGATTTCTGGTTTTCACTCAGGCGGCCGGGGTTTGATTCCCCGTTAGGGAACTTTTCTTTTTTTCAATTAAGCTAACGTTATTAATGTTATTTTTTTGCTGTTATTCTAAGTTTTATACAGAATTCACTATTAACTTCTTCTTTTAGTAAAAAAAGTTGATCAAAAGGGAATGACTTTGCATTTTCCGGTTTTTTCTTTCCTTTTTCGACTATTAAAATTTGCATTATATATAATGGTTTACTTCTCATGAGTTCTGAACTGATTCTAAACGAAAAGCGCTGAAAAATTAGCGCGAAATTAGCGTTAAAATAGGGCCAGGAAGCGCTTTGTAAAGTTGCACTTGCACAACCCGCACGCACTCGTTCGTTTTTCCGCGGACCCTGGCTCCCACCGCGAACAACGCATTCTGTAGCTGGGCTGTGCTCACTTGCGTGCGTGTCGTTGTCCTTCCCTCGTCATTTTGCACGTTTTTCTAAGTTTTCTTTGTGATTTTTCCAAAAATTTCTTTGTTTTTCATCATAACGTGTTCTCCAGGTGATGTAGAACCGCTAGGACTAAAAATTTGCCGAATTTTGTGATGCATTTCGCCGTTTTGACCCGAAAAGGGATTTTTCTCCAGACTTGTCCCACATTTTTATATAAAAATTTGCCTCCGCGATCATTTTGACTTTGCAGTGCGGGTGTTCTGTGCCCGTGATCGGACTTTTAGTATCTTAAGATTGTTTAATATCCTTGTTAATTTGCAGGTAACCAGCCAATCATGGCAGATCAATTGCAACTCGTCGGACAGCTCAAGGGCCACACCAACTGGGTTACCCAAATCGCTACCTCTCCTGAGAACCCCAACATCCTCATCTCCGCTTCTCGCGGTAAGTTATTAGCTATCTTGACTGTTTTCATATATTAAATGAGCCTTTTTCAGACAAGAGCGTTATCGTTTGGGCCCTCGAAGGTGGTGCCGATTATGTCGAGTCCGCCGTTACTGGCAAGCCCCTGAAGGCCCTCCGTGGTCATTCCCACTTCGTTTCTGATGTCGTTATGTCCTCCGATGGACAGTACGCCCTCTCTGGCTCCTGGGACAAGTACCTCCGTCTTTGGGACTTGAACACGTAAGTATTTTATTTGTGCATTCGATTTCGAATATATAAATTGATCTTTTTAGCGGTGTCACCACCCGTCGCTTCAAGGGTCACGAAGGTGATGTCCTCTCCGTTGCCTTCTCCGCTGACAACCGTCAGATCGTTTCGGGTTCTCGCGACCGTACCATCAAGCTGTGGAACACCCTTGCTCAATGCAAGCACACCATCACTGAGGAGTGCCACACCGACTGGGTTTCGACCGTGCGATTCTCGCCCTCGACCACCAACCCCGCCATCATCTCCGCTGGTTGGGACAAGGTCGTCAAGGTCTGGAACATCTCCAACTGCCGTCTGAAGACCAACCACATCGGTCACACCGGTTACATCAACAACGTTACCGTTTCTCCCGATGGTTCGCTCTGCGCTTCCGGCGGTAAAGACGGCAAGGCCATGCTCTGGGATCTCAATGACGGCAAGCACTTGTACACTCTTGATGGCAGCGAGATCATCAACTCCCTCGCCTTCTCCCCCAACCGCTACTGGCTCTCAGCCGCCGTTGGCAGCACCGTCAAGATCTGGGATCTCGAAGGCAAGAGCCCAGTCGACGAACTCCGCCTCGATGTCACCAGCGGCAACAACCGCAAGGTTTCACCGACCTGCACTTCTCTCTCGTGGTCCGCCGATGGCAAGACGCTTTTCGCTGGTTACACCGACAATGTCATTCGTGTCTGGCGCATGAGCTCCAAGTAAGAAATGTTTTTCAATTGTTATTTTTGTTATGCTTTTTGCTGAATAAAAAATAAATTAAATTGTTTGTTTACAAAATCGGAGAATACAGAAGAGGGAATAAAGTTGAAATTGTGCTTGGAATTGGTCCTATCTTAGTTGGCGTTTTGTCGCGAGCGGTTTGCGCGGTGTTGTTGGAGTTGGCTTTTAGTTGGGTGTCGTTTTAGCTTGATCGTTGTTCACAATGGCGTCAGACAAGGCTCCTTTTGTGTTGTTTGAAACGAGCATGGGCAAGTTCATCGTTGAACTGTATTGGAATGAAGCCCCGAAGACTTGTCGCAACTTTGTCGAACTCGCCCGACGCGGCTATTACGATCAGACGGTTTTCCATCGGATTATTCGGGATTTCATGATTCAAGGCGGCGATCCCACCGGCACTGGTGAGCTTTTTGAAGTTTTCGTAATGACGGTTGCATAATTGTGTGAAATTCCAGGTCGCGGTGGCACCAGCATCTACGGTGAGCGCTTCGCCGATGAGATCAACCCAAAGTTGAAGCACACTGGCGCCGGCATCCTGTCCATGGCCAACTCGGGTCCCAACACCAATGGCTCGCAGTTCTTCGTCACCCTGGCCCCAACCCAGCATCTCGACGGCAAGCATACCATCTTCGGCCGAATCAGCGCCGGCATGAAGGTCATCCAGCGGATCGGTTGCGTCGATACCGATGCCAATGATCGTCCCATCACAACGATCAAAGTCGTCAAAGCTTCCCCGTCGGATGAAGGCACTTTGTGATTCCATATCACATCACTGTCCAATTTTGATCAACTTGTAATTTACGGATCTCGTTTTAATCTTGTATTCCCACTTTGTCCATCCAAACGTAATTTATTTGCATAAAGGCACCCATTTCAAAACACAGTGATTCAAAACGCCACATTTATTCTTGTATACAAACGTCAACATGTCAACGCAACTGTAAAACAAAGCTATTTTCCAGAGTAGAAACAAAAGTCAAAGGTATTGGCTTTTAAATGTGAGGGTGAAGACGTGCTACGATTGAGGAAGAAAAGCAAAAAACGTAGCCAACAAGATTACTGATCATCAATACACAACAAAAATAAAAAACGGAAGTTAGATCAATAAAAGTAGAAAGACATACAAAACGGTTTTCTCGAAAACAAATGGAACTTTAAAGTAATTTAAAAACAGTGTGCCCGCACGAATCGACGACAGCCAATTTTTGGTATTTAAAAAAACGAACGCCGGTAAAAACAATAGAAGAACGTTAGCCGTCGGCCGATGGCGGCGTGTACCAACCCGATTTTTGGTGAATGCTCACGAGGGATTTGAAGGATTGTTGGGCACGGGCCATTGTGTAGCTGTTGTTGGACTGAAAGGAAAGTTGCGATATAGTTTTGTTGAAAAAAGGGTGAGAAAAACATACCTCAAAGTTGATGCGCGCCTTGCCCTTGACGAGCGTCGCCGCAATCTGTAACACGACCGATTCGACACTGTAAGCCGAAGACCAGCCTTGTTTGGTGAGCAACTCCATGCAGAGGGCTCCACCAGACAGGACGAAACCGTTTGAGACGCTCGGGGCGACGAGATGCACGAACGGAGGCTCGAAGGGGAATGTGTCTTTGAAGTGGAACTTGAAATGGAGGTAGGAGGGCTTGTTCTCGCGAGCAAGTTGCTTCATGTCCTTGGACAGTTGGCTGTCGTCATCGACCTTCAGGAGACGGACATCCCACTCGTAGAGGTTGTCATTGACGAGTTCGATCGTGTAGACCTTGTTCTTATAGGCATCTGACGCGTAGATCTCGCGAACCTCGCGCATGAGGCGACTGTTGCCACTGACGGAGCCGGTGGGGTTGCCCTTCATGTGGGCTTGACGCTGGTTCTGAACGACCTTATTCAAGATAGCAATGGCCTCCGGCGGCGCATCTTCATCCTGCTTCGAATCACCGGCACCGTCATGCTGCTCGAAGAGGGTGTCATCGGCCATGTCCTCGTACTCGCTCATCTCAACATCATCAGCTTCGTATTCACTGCCGCCATCATCGTCGGTGCCATTGCCTTCGTCCATTTCCTGGTTCGGCATGATCTGGAGCAGCTCAGCCGGAACGGTGAGCTGATTCAGTTCACAGAGACGGGAAACGAGCTGATGGAATTGGTGGAGGAGGGAAGCGCTTTCTGAGGAAGCCAGCTCCTCGATGACGGCACTCACAGTGCCATCCTCGCTATCACTGAACCACAGGGGCGCAGTTCGGGGATAGTTTTCCACTATGGATGCCACGAGGTCGTAGTGGGTCGTGTCAGGCTTCACGAAGCGGATCGACACTTCGTCGAGGGATGATGACCGAATCTAGAAAAACGCCGCCAATGAAATGCGAGAACAAAGACGACAAGAAGCTCACCTGGACCCGTTCATGTGTCTTCGGAAACAAGCTTTCCAACAAGCCAATATCATCCTTGAGTTTCTGTATGCAGGCCATTGTTTGTTGTCGTCGATTACGTGCGAGAGTGCACTACCCAATTCTTCTGAAACTGATGAAAATATATAAAAATTACAAACAAAGTCAATGCAAAACGACGAAGGGGACCGAATTCGGTAAAATCGGCGCGAAAAAAAGTTGTGTCATTCAATGCTGGCGCGTACCATGCGATAATGGAGGGGTACAAGTCGAGGGTGGTAGGTTGTGTAAGATAACGAGGGAGAACGAGTTACGGGAGGGAGAAAAAAGTTGGCTAACAATCGAGCGAGGTGTTCGCGAGGCGTGGGAATGACATGAGTTGACAAAGTTGCTTATGAGAAAAACGACGACATTTTCGAGTCGATTAAAAAATTGGGGTTCTGCCGTGACAGCGATAAAAGATGAAAGACCACGCAAAATGATAATTTTTGTAATAATATATAATGTAAAATCAAAATGTGGTCACAAAACGCGGTCTGAAGATCAGTGCGCAGAGTTTCAATCGGAAAAAAAAGTGGTCATTGTTCGAAAACGCAGCAATCTCCGCGAAAACGGAGAGCGAGCGAGATAGAATGCAGAATGCGACATGTCTGTGGACCGAAATTGATTGAAATTCAGCTCAGCCAGTAGCGTCGCCCATAGGTAGTAGCAGCTGTAGATGTAGGAATAGGCGCTCCGACGACGACGGTGCGAACGAACGAAGAAAAAAAAGGAAGAGGCTTCGTCGTTGTGGGTGCTGCTGCTCCGGCGAGCAGTGTCTGACAGGGTGGGGGGATGACGCTCCTCGAGCTCGGAAAGGGGGGCCTCGACAACCACGACGACGACGACGACCATCATCGCCACACGAACACACGACAAACACCATCTCTCGCCCCTCACTCTCCCCCCAGCCGCGCTAGACCCAGACCGCTTTGTGCTCTGCGGAGCAAGCGACGACGACAACGACTGCTGGCTCGGTGGCGTAATGCTATGGGGTGGGAATGGAGACTTGAAAAAGTGTCTCCACAACACTGGGCCGATTGCACTCTTATTTCGAGTTTATTTTGCAAAATAACACCGAAAACCCTGATAATTACACAAACCCTATACAACCAACGGCTTCCCGATAAAAACGCGACCACGTGGTAAATACGAAGCGCATAAAACTGCGTATTGTTTGAAAAACCCCATAGCAACGCGAACGCAACCCAAAAGACACGCGATTCCCCTGTCGTCGCAGTTTAAAAGTGCATGTCAAAGTCGACGTTTTCGGAGCACGTGCTTCCACGCCACTACCAGCCCCCGCTGACACAATGTATATTTATGATTCGCGTAGTTTTAATAAGATTCCTTCCATATGGCGAGTCAGCTGTTGACATAATTCCGTGAATACCCTTTTTGGTAATTGAAATTTCAATTTTTTTAATTCAAACGCGACCGGGCCGGTGTAAACCGGAAAGTATATTACAAAGCACAGGGAACAAAGTAGCTTTAAATAAAGTCTTTGCATTTCTCGGAAAATGAGGCATGATGCAACTAATGTAAGACAGGAGCCGACTAGCTAAATGCGCTTACCATAGGCTCCATAGGTCAGACAAAGAACATGCAGTTTCGTTTCAGTGTTCCCAGATGGTATTGTGGAGTTAGAATTAGAATGAATTCCAACTGACACATAAGAACAAGAATAGAACAAAAAAAAGATGTATGGACAATGTGGCTCACGGAAGACTAGAGTAATGCGAATAGGGAAATGGTAATCGGGGCAGTGCAATGCAAGCAATGAGCGGCGCTTTATTGATGCGTTTTAGAGCACTACCACGCGGAAGCAAGCACCCTCGAAAGTCAATGTAACGCAAAGCAGACGCGAACAAGCCGGAAGTGACGGCTCCCAGGGCCCAGTTTGACAAGAGCAAATCAAAGAGCAAGTGTCAGTCGAAACCGTAGTAGAGATTGAATGACTTTCGGTACAGTCTAATGTAAGGTTCGCTTTGGTTCGAAGACAGACCACCACCAAGGGAAGGGGATAAGCGTTTTCGCAAATTTATTTGCTTTTTTGAAAAACTGGGGTTTCAAGCGGGGGCTTTGTATCGACTTTTTTGAGTTTGAGGAGATTTATTTCAAAAAGGAACTTGAATGGATCGAAATTGGTATCCAAAAGGCAGCCATAAAACTTCAAAGAACACGCAGCCAGACTAGGAACCCGGAGGCGAGACAGACTAATAAAACGGCCCCCAGACATAAGTCAGGGCGTGTAGCCTCAGGGTGCGGGCGTCCTCAATGTGGACTTTTTTTCGTCATTTCTAGAATGGATGGGATAGATATTTGGCGAGACGATGGCGTACTCGTCGACACGAACAACAAGTCTACTAACGGGTTGGAAAGCGCATTTATTTGACATGACAACGCATACAAAACTTTTAATTCAGACAAATATACAAAGTTGGAAAGTTATAAGCGAAGTATACTGTAAATATACAAAAGTGCGGTTAGAAATAAATAAATTCCATCGATTTTCTTCACAGAAAAGTGGAATTAGTTGGCCAATTCGATCAAAGCCGTAGCAGCGGACTGTTTATCGCCGCGCTTTTCCTCCAGAATGGCCCGAATGACATCGGGCTCAACATCCGGGAACATGGAAGCCAGTTCGACGACGTCTTCATCACGGATGACCACGTCGGCGGGCGCTGTGACTTCGTCTGAAAAGCAAAACAACATGATAGCGTGAGTGGATACAGTAGGTTTTCGGGGCTTCCAAACCCCGATAAACAGAAAACAGGAAGTGGAAAGACAAACTTACTTTTGCTGGCTTCAATCGCGGCAGCCAATTCCGGATCAACGACGGCAGCGGCCTGGGCTTCGGCAGCAGCGGCGACCGCGGCGGGATCGATCTCCCGGAAACTCATGACCAGGTTGATGACGCCTTCCTGGGCTTCGCCGAGTCTTCCGGAAAGCGGGTACCACTCGTCGATGGTGTCGTTGTTGAAGATTGCCGCCGGCAGCGTGATGCGGGACCAGGCGACGCATTCGTCGTCGGTGAAACTGCGCTGAAAAAGTAAAATAATATAAATATTCATGTTGTTTACGGCGAAAAAAGACGGATTACGTCGGAAACGTAATCCAAATCAGAAGCATAATGCTAACTAAAGATAAAAAAGACAAAAACAAACCTCATCAAAGATCTGCAGATAGATCGAATCCACATTTATCGGCAGATACGTCTCGAGGGTGCAATTCCACGTGGGCTGTTTGCCACCATTAGCATTGGTGGGTGTTTCATAGACGACGTTTCCGATGCGGATTCGAACGTAGGGGTCCATACGGACGATGCCATAGTTCTTCGTCAGACGGGCCGTGACGATCTTGATGGCGAGACGGCCACGAGTGTTGGGAGGAATGTATTGTTGGACTTGTTGGTACTGGAAAGGAAATTAATCAATCAATAACGGAAAATTATATATAAAAACCAACCACAACACCATTCAGACGAAGTGCGTCAGCGGCAGGAGGCTGCTGCGGAGCGTTGGAAGAAGTTGGGAGACGGAGGAAGTCTTCCGGGACGGATTGTAGCTAGAAATAAAGAAAATTATATATAAAATTCAAGAGATAAGAAAACTTACGAGGTTAGCATTCTCCAAAGCCAGCCGCACCTTCAAATTAGCCTTCTCGTCAGCCATGATCAGCGTCAAGTTGAACTTTCTGAATCGATAGCACGGATTAGCACGGTGTCACCCTCGGAACGAGTGTGAGAACAATCACGCGGTCGCGAGAGACGTTGAGTCAGTTTGCATAAAGGTTGTGGTCCGGAGCGACACCCCAACAGACACGAACAATATGCGTCCATTGCAACTTTGTTCTTTTACGCTTTTTGTCATCATTTGCACGCTATAAACGTGACCAAAAAAGACTATATCATAAGTTCATTACACCAGCTTCCATGTAATACGACCAATCCCCCGTTAACACTATCCAAAGCACGAGATTAACACCTAAAAACTTCAACAACAAACTGCTTGTGTTGCTGTTTTGTCCTCACAGTCTTAACCGCAACCCCTGGACGCTTTCAAGCCAGTTCGGTACTCAAACAAACCTCAAAAACACAGAACCTGACCCCGTTCGTGTCAAGACATTGCGCTTTTGTTGCAAACGTGAAGCCATTTCCATCCAGAGGATTGTCTTTTTTGCACATACAAAATGTTTGCTTTTCGCGATCTTTTCCATTCCGACCTTTTAAACTCAACTTGCGAGGTTGCATCATACATTTTCAGTTGCCCAGAAAGATTAAATCATGCCGATACTTCGGACAGGAAGCATGGACAACATTCCCGAGGAGCGGAGGTAAGCTTATTTTGTTTTTCAAAGATTAATGTTTGATTTGTGATTTAAATTTAATTAAAATGTGTTTTCCAGAGAATCCCGCAGCTATCGTGGACGTCATTCAATGGGAAAGCCGCCCGGATTGAAAAAGGGCAAAACAAATAAGCCGTGGGCGTTTGGCAATGGCTCGAAATGGGTCAATGCCGAGGACCAGGAGGATTTGTACGATTCCATTCCGTCTTCATCGCGGCCACAGATGGCTCCCGGAGCTGTTGAAGAGTCGATGGAGAGTAAAAATGTGCCGGTGGTGGTGAGACCGTTCAGTGACTCGTACACGGAATTGCGGGACAAGCTGGAAAGACTGGGCCGAGAAGCGGAAAAGTCGACACCGTATGCGACTTCTGTGACGGCGACATCTGATGAGTGGACGGAGAAGTTATGGTTGTCTTTGCAATGCTATTTTGGAAATCGGTAAGATGTTTATAACCAATTTTGTAGAAATGGGTTACTGTAATACCGTAATTTCAGCCCGATGACGCCCTCCAGCACAGAAGCCTCCCTCGCCGCACATCGGGAATATATCAATCGTCAGAGAGAAGAGAAACGGACAGTTTTGACCGACATTGCCAACTTTAAACTCGATTTGGACCCCGTCCCGGAAGAAGGCACCCTCTGTGATCGCAAATGTATGGCCGCAGTCTACAATCCTACCGTAATTCTGAACATGAAGAAAGCATCTGTGGCTGTCAGCGACATCCTGCACCGATTGGAAGACTTCTGCGATCTCTTCCCATCCTCACGGACGATGTACAAACTCGAAAAAGGTTTCACTAGGGAGATCAACGAGCGGATTGATATGCTCTACATTTGGCAAAACACGATGAAAGCCCTTTATGGCAGCATCGCTGAGGTCAGAGAGTACATGGAATCCATCGCTGACACCAAAAGACGCACGAGTACCAGCAGTTCATACAGTTCTTCCGGATATTCATCGCCGACTTCACCCATGGCGGGTCTTCGATGGCCATTGACCGATGTCAAGAATCCACCGACGACATTCGATGACTTTGATCGCGAATCCGTGATGACAATGTATTCCAATGTTGTCAGCAGATCGCTTCGACTTCGAGGGATGCAGCATGTTTTGAACCGGCTGAGAACACTGTATTCAAAGCGGATCGATAAGGCCATGATTCCGCTACAGTATCCGAAACTATATGCGCAGGCGGCGGCTTCGTCGAAGGTTGCGTTGGATGATGTTGTGAGTTTTACCTTTTTTAAGTTTTTGGACCTTCTGAACTCGCAATTTCAGAAAGGCCTAACAATCTACAGTGCCCCTGCCCATAAAATGAATCTCCCATGTCTTCGCCCGCAATTCATGTTTCTCGCCAGATTACCAGTTGATCTCGTCTATCATTGGCTCAAGATGCGTATCCAACGTGTCGTCTGCCAGAAATGGGATATTCTTACATTAAATACGCTGATTGAGGATTCTGATGACTGTCTCTCGGCTGCCATCGGCGTCAAAAACCGTTTCTTAGAACGCCTCGCTCAAACTTCGCCCGGATATCCGCAAGGTTGTAGCGAGTTTGATGAAATGTTGGACCAGGTCTTCCAGGTAGGCTTTTAGTTACTAGTTATTTGTTTTTCAATTTGTCTGTTTCAGAACTACGTCACCTATATCCGCTACTGGGCCCAAACCGCGACCTCCAATGTGAATGCAGATTTCGAGTGGTGCGAAAAGGTCCTATCAAAACTGCGATCTCGCTGGCAACGTGCCAAAGTCCACGCAGCGTCGGTGAGCCGTGGTGAAGTCGCGGCGGCTCAGACCTTCTGCCATGTCGGGAAGGATGTGTTGAATCAGATTGTACGGCAGTATCTGAATGAGAAGATCGATACGGCTGGCGACCACGTTCTAAATGATGACGATGAGGACTTTGTGGACATCAATGGCCTTACCGATAGTGATGAAGCTTACAGCGAGCCGCTAAGCATCGACAGTTACAGTAGCCGACGCTATGACGACGAAGTTGAGGATGATTGTGTCGGAATGGAAAAGAATTCATCCTCTGTGTTGGTTTTGTGCCGAGATTTCCGGATGATCATTCGACATGTTCGTGAAAGATCGCTAAAATGCTTGAATTTTGCGAAGAATCTGAGCTGCGATTTGGAGACTTGCGCGAAGTATAAGCTCCATCCAAATGGAGGTGAAACTGTCGTCCGAAAGCTGTTGGCTAAGAGGCACTATCAGATCGAGCTGTCAAACTACACGGAATGCCCGTTCGCCATCTTCTGCCCAGTCGCCATCGTCAACAACTCTCAATACATCGATCAGTTGCTGAATGCGACGTCCCCACCAGATACAACCTGCTGGTCAGAAACCCCAGCTGAAGCTTCAACTTCTAAGGACGACGGTAACTCTTATGTCATCCTGATCCCGATCTCCCAACTCCCACAAAGCCTTCTATCAAGCCCAGAATTCCGCAACAATGCCACCCAATTGCCGTTATCATCGAAAACAAAGACGACTCTATCCAGTTACATCACTCCATCCGACCATCTCTTCCTCATCAGTGAATGCCGAAGCCGACTCGAATCATCTCGCGCAACCTTTGAAACTGCCATCGGGTTGAACAAGGCTTCAAATCAGATCGAATTGGTGGATGATTTCTGCAGCTGCAATGATCAAGTCATCCTCAGCATTGCCGAATTGAAAGAAACAGCCTTCGAAACCTCGGCCGATGTCTGGAAGTGTGCCCAAGATCTGGAGAAAACCATCGGCAAACAGTACGATGGCTGCACTGAACAGGAGAAATCGACTTTCAAAGCGACGATGAAACAGGCTTTCAACGCTGCGTTCGAGTTGGATCGCGAAATGACACGCCTGATTTCACGGCCAAAGATCTGCGAATTTGCTGAGCGTGCCGTCGAGAATGTCTGCTGTTGGGCGGATTATGTCTTAAAATACGTGGAGTTAGATCAACACTTCACGTCCCGCTTTGCCGCGACCCCGATTAGCTGTCTTCAACTTTTGACTTCTGAGAAGGTCGTCGGATTCTTGAAGCCTGAATCGCTCGAAAAGTTGATCGTCAAAGTGAATGCATGTTTGTCTCACATTGAAAACCCGAATATCAAGCAATCTGGCTCGGCTAACAGCTTCCACAAGATGTCTGATGACGCATCGCATCGGATGATCGACTACCGTACTCTGAACAAAAAGAAGGTTACGGTACATGAGCGGATTGCGAAGAAGGTTGATGCTTTGGAGGAGAATCGACAATATGAATTGCAGGTTTGTGTTTTTAGTGGTTTTCGTTGGTTAAATTGAATTTTTTCTTTCAGCATTATCGAAAAATTGGCTACGTTGTGGAAGGACCATCTGGCCAGCGCCAAAGCAGCATCATCAATCCGAGAAAGGCGCCGTTCGATTGGCAGAGGTTCGAGAACAAGTTCCTGGGTAAAGGCACTTTCGGCAAAGTCGTGCTTGTCATGAATAGGACGGAAAACTGCCTTCTGGCTATGAAGCAGGTCGAAATCAATCGGACGAACACGGATTCCATGAATGCGCTCATTGATGAAGTCGACATATTTAGCAAGCTGAATCATGAGTATTTGGTACGGTATTACGGAGTTGAAGTTCACAAAGATGAGGTCCTGATCTTCATGGAGTACTGTAGCAGTGGCACATTGGCGCGAGTCTGCCATGATGGATTGGAGCGGGAAAGTGCACGGCGGTACACGAATATGCTCCTGAAGGCTGTGGATTATCTGCATCGGAAGCAGATCGTGCATCGGGACATCAAACGTAACTTTTTCGACTTTTTCTTTTGAAATTCTTTAGTTTTTCAATTTTCAGCGGCCAATATCTTCCTCACCGAAAACTACGTCCTCAAACTCGGCGATTTCGGCTGTTCCGTCCGCATCCAAGACCCTGCCACCCAGTTCGGGGAGCTGCTCCAAAATGTTGGCACCATCAACTACCAAGCGCCGGAGCTTCAAACCAACGCCTACCAAAGTCTACCCGCAGACACCTCCACCTCAGCCGGGTACGGTCGTGCCGTCGATATCTGGGCCGTCGGATGCGTCGTTCTAGAAATGTTGACCGGCAAACTGCCTTACCACTACCTCGAACTGCCCTACCAGATCATGTACCAACTAGGCCTTGGGAATCCGCCCAAAATGCCTCCAAACATCGAGAATGACCACATGACGGCGACGTTCTTATCTTACTGCTTCACCGTGGATCCATCAAAGCGAAAGCGGGCTGATGAGCTGTTGCAGACGACTTTCGCGAATGTTGATGCTAGAGTGAGTCATTTTGACTAAAAAGACATTCATTGATGAAAGTTTTGTTTAGATTGGCGAGCCGGAATTGCGTTAATTGGCAGCATTGATGGAATTTTAATATTTGTGAGAGCTTGTTTTTGTTATTTTGTATTTTCAATTGAAAAAAATTGTCAAAAAGCATAAATTGTATGTTGTTCGTGTCTTATTATGTTGAAATTCGGGTATTTTGTAACTTTTTTACAGTAATTTAAAAGTTTTGATGGTTAAATGTATAGATAAAGTGTTTTTATAACTCGGCATTTGTAACTGACCCCACATGACTCAAATCAAACTGATCAACAACGTGCATTTTTTCAACTTCCGCTTCCCCCCGACATTCGATCCCCATTCATGCAACCGTCTCTGCACCCGATAAGATTTATGGCCCTCATTCCGGCGATGACGCCGATCGCATCGACTGCCAAGATAAACGACGTTCACGTGCCTCTAGCCCCTCTGCAGCGGTAGTGCACCCAATTCTCGACGCTTCTACTACGCATAGCAACCGATGATACGTGTGTTTTTATAAGAAGGTTGTAAGATAGGTGCGATGCGTCGGCGCTCCAATCCTTTGCGTCATTGACATTGTTTGTTTTATCGGAGCGGGCGGTCGAGGCCGAAGTAGCCGCTTGCGCTAGATGGTCTTTCTCTGTATAAAAACGCACGGAGAAGCATTGGATGACACGTCGAGAAGAGGCACGTGAACAAGCACCATACAGATTCACAATTAAGAGTGCACGTATCGGGAAGCTGCAAGTGTACTGTTTCAGCGTATTTTTAGCTGGAAGGGTGCACCGGACGAGGCAAAAGACGGGAAAACGATACCCAATAAAGGCGGAATGGGTGTCGCTATGCGTTTATGGGATCATAAAGACCGTTTTTCGACATTTTGTAATGCTACTTCCAACTAAAGCAGTGTTTCGCAACGAACGAATAAACAAATTAGATCGTTTATACGTTTTTCGATTTGATACTACGTTGTATACATACACATTCTTCACGATGAGAAGACAACTTTTGACAACCCTTTAGTTTATCCAATGGTAACTACAATCTGCAATAAGACAGCCCTGGGAAGTTAAGTTAACGAGTTCCACGTTTCTTGGCGGCTTCGACCATCTCGTCCTGGAGGGCTTCCATGATCTCGAGGCGCTTGTGGGTCACACCTTGCGGGTCGAAGCTGAAAGTGGGTTACGGTAATTGACTTTGTAATGGTCAAATGCGCTTTGTAGCGGTGTTAATAGATGTTAAGTGGCTAAATTGGGTAAATCAAAGCAAGGCAAAGTAAACTTACATGACAGTGGGCTTCTTCCAGTAGTCGTTGCGGAGACGCTCCCAGTCCCAGGGGGCCTTTTCTTGGCCTGAAGATGTCGTTTGATTAATTTCCGGCGTCATGGAAAAACAACAAACAGCCAGAAGGCTTAGAGAAGGGAATGCCGTTGTAAAATAGGGGTTGTAAATAGCCCGAGGGGGGTTATTATGGGGGAAAGCAGTTTTAGTGCCATGGCAGCAGCTGCAATTGTATAGCAGCAGCAGCCGGCGGCGTGTTATTAATTCAAAAAAAGGGGTTTGGAGGGGTTTTGAGATTGTGTGACGTAGCAAAAATGACTACCACATTTTCGCAGACAATTTAAAGCCAAAAAAACTCACTTCGGTCAAGCCAGATCTCAACCTTCTCGAAGCTGTGGTACACGACGTAGCAGAAGATGATGAACCACCAGCCGGTCAGGACGAGGAGGGGATAGACTTCATAGGCATGGCCCAAACGACGGAGCAGGAAGCTGAAATGGACAGTATGCCATAAAACCGTCTAAAAAGGCTAAAGCGTGAAAGAAAACCTACCGAGTAGCGGTATCACCCAGCTTCTGGGGGTTGGCGTAGCGGCTATCACGCGAGACATCACGTTCATACTTGAAGAAGCCGGAAATGTTGGGGTTGACGGTGACCTGCTTGGCAGCCTTCGGGCCGGAATGGGCCGTCGAAGCGAGACGGATCACGGCGAAACGCATCGCCGGCATCGACATGGGTTGACGCGCGAGCAGGGACAGCGACATGGTTTAGACTGAAATTGAAATTAGGGCTAAATTGGATTTGGATTGGGAAGCACGAAGTCGGGAAAGGCTTTGAAATGCATGAAAAGCGCGAATTCGGACAAAAAACAGCATCCTAAAACCAAAATAGGGCCAAAAGCTTCTCGAAAATTCGAAGTGTGTGAAAGCCGCCAACTAAAAACCCTCAAAAAACCCCCAAAAATCATTTGTAATTCAAAAACTGTGAAGAAGCTCCGAATTTTCCAGAAAAAATCCATTTCCGCCGTCCAGCGACGCGGGTTCGCGAAGATGGGGCGGCGAAACAATGGACAAAAGCCCGCCTTTTCGGAGCAAGGCACGCTCACGAAGGCAAGATACGTGACTTTCAGTGTCTTCGCGGAGCCGCGCCCGGCTACGGTTGCTGCGGGCCTTGCTTTGAGGAAGAGGCGGAGCACACCCAGATGGCGGCGCGGCGGCTTACCAGCAGTGAGTGAGAGCAGGGCTTTCGCTTTCTCGATGGAGAAGCCGGAGTGGCTTCGACTGATCGACGGCGCGGTTGGGAGTCGGAACTGGGAGGGGCTTTATGGGAGCCGCCGCGGGCTGGGGCCATTTTTCGACACTGTGTGTGGCACGTATGCTTGAAAGCTGCGCACACGCGAGCCTCCGAAAAGCTTGACCGAGCGCACGTAGGCTAGGACGGTTCACGCAGGTAAGGGCTCGCGTTTTGCATTTCCGGATGTTCTAGAATTCACTGTCACCCGCGATTCTCTCATCGCGCTATCCCATCCCATTCTAACACAACTCCCATCGACTACCGTACCCCAAAAAAGTAAGTTCCCTCCTTACAAATTCCAAAAAACCACATTTACTAAATTATTGTTATCCAACTTTCAAAAAACCAATTTTCAGGAAAAATTCTATTCATACACAATTGCAAAGGAAGCAACAGTTCACAAGTCCTACGAAGAGACCTCCTTCAAAAAACGCTTTGTCACTATTCCGAGCCGCAGCTGTCGACGCTTAACGGGTTCCACGCTGCTTCGCGGCTTCAACCATCTCGTCCTGGAGGACTTCCATGAGCTCGATGCGTTGGTGGGTGACACCTTTGGGGTCGAAGGCGAGGGTAGGCTTCTTCCAGTAGTTGCCGCGGATGCGCTCCCAGTCCCAGGGGGCCTTCTCTTGGCCTGCAAATGAGATTAATTTAGTCAAGCGTAGTTTTTATTGCGTTTGAAAGGAACCTACTTCGGTCAAGCCAGATCTCAATCTTCTCGAAGCTGATGTAGACGGCATAGCAGAAGACGACGAACCACCAGCCGGTCAGGACGAAAAGAGGGTACAATTCGTATGCGTGGCCAAGTTTGCGGACGAGGAAGCTGAAGGTTTATATATATTTTTGCTCATTTCAGCGTTGTAGGGGATACTTTAGCTTATTTTAACATTAGTAGCCGTCGTCTGAGATAATTTAGCTCCCAGCAACACGCTAGCATATCTGTCAATCGATTAAAACTTACCGGGTCGGCGTATCACCAGGCTTTTGAGGGTTGGCGTAGCGGCTATCACGGGAGATATCGCGCTCATACTTGAAGAATCCGGAGATGTTGGAGTCAACAGTGACCTGCTTGGCGGCCTTAGGGCCCTGGAACGACGCCGAGGAGAAACGGACCAGCACCAGGCGCTGCACGCCAGCGTTCGACATGAGTCGGGGAGCGATCGTCGAAAGAGACATGATTCAATTTCAAGTCTGAAAGGAAACATTTGCAGGTAAAACGCATTTCAGGACCCAAACAATGTCAAAAACACGGCTAATACATTCACGTCGTTCGATAAATTTCTGAGATGTGTGACTTGTTGAAGAAAATAAAACTTATCGAAAACACGTACACAATCGATCGCGATTTGGGGAAGAACAGTCGGGCCAATTCCCGTGGAAATGCACGTAAACTGGGGACACTGATCTTGGCTATCGATTGGAACCGAAATTGGGGCCGGGTTGGTGGAGGAAATTTGCATAAATCGTTGGAAAAGCCAAGCTAAAGCTTAGCCGGGCTCAAGCTTGACACTTTTTTGCATTGTGTGCGTGACCTTCAGGGGGTCGTGGTGGGAGCACTTTGGTGTATACACCGCTTGGAAAAATGTGTGCAAACCGTGGTTTTGCTTGAGGCGGCTTTTCTCGGCTGTTTTCTGCTTTTTTGAAACAAATTTTGCATAATTTGAAAGATGTACCACTTCGGATCAGTTTTGTCGAGAGTTTACCCCCGTAAAAGACCGCTTTTACCCCCAAAATCGGGACCAAAGATCACCCGTTCGCCTATCCTTCCTGCCTGCGTGTCACCGACATGATTGCAATCGTTGCCCGTCGATTGATCACTGCACTCCGTGCTGTCGTCGTCGCGTTTCGGTGCTCGTGTTGCACCTCGACCAAGTTTTGCCGCCGGATTCGCACCCATCTCCCGATCGCCATGGCCAAATTCTTCCCGTTCTGTGGTCCTGCGCTTAGCGCCTTCTGCATGATCATGTCCGTGTGGGGCGTCATCTTCCTCGGCCTGCTCGGCGTCTTCTTCCACGTCGAAGCCGTGACCCTGTTCCCGGATCTCGCCCTCGAGCATCACCCCAACCTCGACGTTGCCACTGTCGAGGAGACCTACGCGAAGAAGGCGACCCAATGCTGGATTGCTGCCGGCCTCTACCTGGGCACATTCGTCGTCATCTTCATCCAGAACCGATTCAATCCCCCACTCCTGTAGATCCAGTGCCCGCCTGTCGTCGACATTTATATATACGAACAACCTGCTTAATTTCATAACCTCGGCCTATGTGTATTGATGCCGTCATATCTGCCTTAACTACGCGCTCCCTCTTCGTCCAGATGAGAAAATCCAACTCACAAGTAACTTCAAACTTCACTTTTATATATTTTTCCAAGCCAACGAACTTTTTTGCATAATACTTTCGCTTTCTCTTTACTTGTAACCCCTCACCTGTCTCTCTGTGATATATATTCCATAGATAATTATATATAGAACACAAATTTTATTGAAAAGTTTATCATTGTGGTTGTAATTTGTAATAGTTCGTTTTTTGAAAGTAAAAAAACGCTATAAATATTGTAATATTGTTGTTGGTGGTTGTGTTGTGTTGCAAGTATGTGTACGTACGACTACTCTAGCGAGTTAACTTAAATTTTGGCAGTTTTGGGACCCTTTAATGCGTGTTTAGCGTGATATTTCAGATCTGTGCTTCCATTTGTTAAGGCAAACTTTCCAGATCACCGTCAGCCATGTCCAACTACCTCGTCTTCAACTACCCCATGACGGACGATCGTGACGCCGAAAAGATCACAACGTTGTTGAACAAGCTCGAAGGCGGCGTCTACAACGTCAAAATCGATGTCCAGGGAAATCGCGTGAGTCTACAGACGAACCATGTCAAGAATGACGTCCTCACGAAGCTGCTCTTCTCTGGAAAGCCCGTCTTTTACAATGAAGAGGAAACGAAACGCGGCCCTCGTTAACTTTGCATTTTGAGGGAGACATTTCTGCCAATTTTGATCTCACAGCGATTATTCCGTGCCGCAATGAGTTTTATTTATCACTTTTTTGTTCACTTTTTCGTTTTTACAGTTTTAATTTTTATAAACTTTGCCCTTATCTTTGTCAAATTGGCAATACAGTTGGCCCCCCGATTGAAAGTCAGTTTTTATTTTACTATTCTCACAGTGATACCACACAGTAGCTTGGAATTTCGTTATCAGTTAATAGTTTTGTGATTACCAGCGACACAAGAAGAAGCGTACGACATTGTTTTTGGTTTTTAAGGAATTTGACCAGATATGCATGGAACAGAAGCTGGCAACTGATTGACATCAGTTGTCACGCGATGAAAACTGTCTTTTTAGTCGAACAGTCATATGAAATTGAAGATAGTTTTGGCCCAGTTTGATTATTCGTAGTCCGGGTCGTGATGTAAGTCGAATGGCTTCGATAACGCATCGGGCGTCGGGTTTCGCTTTGGGTTAGCTCATCCGCGGAGACTGATCGCAGCAAGCCTTGGATTATGGTAGTGTCGGGGCCGCGGGCTCGGCGGGAGTCGCCATCGAGCTGGAAGTGGGTTTGGTCAGGTTTTAAGTTGTTTGAATTGACTTACAACAAATGGCGGCCTCAAAACAATGTATGAATGATACCCCTTGGTGAATCCATAGGCATGCTTATCCCGGAAGTAGCGCCAACACGCAAAGACAATGCTAATCAGCCAGATTTGGAGGGCAATTACGACGATGCAGGAAGTCACCATGAGCCAGCCCATGCTCGAACTGTCGGCCGAACTTATCTCGCTACCGTAACCCGGTTCGAGGAAACTTCGCATCGTGCTTTCGTCGTTCGTTAGGGTGATGTACAGTAGGGCGAACAGGATGACTAGCCCTGTGGCGAGGCCGACGACTTGGAGCAAGAGATATGGTAGTAAAAAAGCGGCATTTTCTCGCCAGAGGGCATAGATTATCGTCAGCGCTAGAAAAATTCCGACCAATAGCTGCGAAACGGAAGACACTACTCCGCTATCCGAAGCCAGCGTCGAAAGTGCAAACCATCCCAAACGCCATAGCTCCATGAGTACGGTAACGCATATCAGGCCGGCAATGACCCGGACACCCGTCTGCAATCACGAGATTTGTTAATTGGCTTGATAATGCCCCTCGACCCCCCGAAACTTACGACAGCATGACACTGCTGACAACAGCACCTGTATTTTGAATCATTGGGATCAAAGTATGTCGGATCTGAGGTCAGCGCGTCGAACGGCCAATGACTCACGCTTGGTGCTGATGTCATTGCGGGATTGGACGTCAAAACGGGATATGAATATGGGTCGGATTAATGAATCACAAAATGTATGGGAACAGATTAATGGCGTGAAAATTTCCTGTTTCAAATCAAAATCCACTCGAAAACACAGTCAAATAGGAGAAGTTGGTCGAGCCGCATCACCGTAATGCTGAAAGTGCCACAGTCGGGGTTGGCGCAACATGTCGCAGCTCCGCGGAACGGAAGGCAATGCCAGCTTGAACGTTGGGAAGAAAGTTGAGTTGACCACACCACGGGGTCGGAAGGAGACATTTGGATGGGTAACGAAGCCAATTTGATAATCGTTACATGAATCTCTCAAGTTTGCATGTGGTGACTTTCGAACCATTCGGGGTTCGAAAGAAAGTTGAAAAAGACGTTAGTTAATGTCCAAATATGCAGTAAATTTAAAATTGATAAGTCTCAAATCAATTTCAAACTAGATCAGGTTCAAATATCCCAAAAACAAAGCGAATTGACTATCATTATAAATTATTCCCGATGTTTGAATCCATTCCGGTTGCCCCGTGACATCCACCCTCCATTGTTTTGTGGATTCATCACCATTTGTAAAAAAAGCCGGTTTACATGTGCACTCGGTCTGTCAGTTTTGTGTTTTGCACGATCTATGTCTGACTATGCAACACCTTACATTAGGCTTGTTCATACTGTTTGCCTTTCCCGAACAATAGACCCAGCTGTAATAAAATTTTAGGCATCACGCATTGATCAAACAACATTTAAGCAAACAAGATCATTAATTGTGCATTTTATGGTTTAAATTATGCATTTTTCTCAAAAGGTTGAAAAAATTCAATAAAATTTACAAACAGCAATAAATAACCTTTTACGAACAGGAAATACAGTACAGTAGTTATTGCAGTCTAGAAGATTTTCGACACGTATTATTTCCAATTTGTTTTTACCAATGAGCTAGGGCGTTAGGCGGTAACGATAGCATTCTGGTCTCCGCCGTTCATTTGTTCCGGGTTGTGTGCCACTTTGAAGAACAAAAACTGACTGATTTGGATCAGTGGCAGTGCTGCCGACCAGTAGTAGGATGCTGTACTTGTGAGGTATAATGTGGCACATTCGAAGGCGTAACACGTTTTGACGGCGCCGATGGGTTCATTGTGGGGACAGGATACTCGGATCATGACTAGAGCGAAATGGGCGCTGGCAAAGGCCAACAGGACTGACATTAGCTGAAAAAAGACATTAAATAAGATTTGTTGATGTTTTTAGAAGGCTTGAAAGGACACACCTTGTAAACCACCATGAATACCCGTAAACATTTACCATCTTTCTCAATTTCTGAAGCCTCAACTTCAGCCAACTTTGAATAGGACGTTTTCTTGGCACGAAAATCACTGATCAATGAATCGCATTGATACCAGGCTACTCCAATGGCATAAATAAGGATGATTAGAGCATATTTGTCGGCGGCCCAGACGGATGCTATGTATTGCAGGGGCGAAATGGCGATGAAAAGCATGGATATCGGAATGGCTCCGAGCAAAACACAGTTGTACAGGGTCCAGAGACATGTGTGAAGCTGCATGGCTATGACTGACGAGAAGAAAAGGGACTTCTGTAAGTTGGAATGTTCAAAATTAAGATAATTGTCAAATGCTCCCGCTAGATAGCTCTATATGTATCCAAACAACGGAAAAGGGATAGATTTAAGGGTGGAAACAGGTGCAATGCACAGAACACGCCTATCTTTGGGGCCCGGAACGGTTACCATAGGGACGGGGTTGAAAATGGGTGTAACCTTTCGGGATGGAGGTTCAAAGAGGAATGTAAGCGTCCAGGGCTGGCTTCAGGTGAGCAAATACCAAAAAAGGTTTACATGTTCATTGTTTTCTGATTTGTAGGAAAACAATTTTCAAAAACTGTGAGCAATTTGTGCTTGGATTGCATTTGCAATGAACTAAATAAAGTCATAAAAACGATGAGGTGTTATCAAAATCAATTTTGCACGCTGAAAGTACTTCATAGAAGCCAATTAATGACACATTTTGGTGCTGATGTCTATGGACTGAAATAAAAATTCTGTGAAATATGCCCTAACAACGGAAGCCAGCTAATAGGGGGGCTAAAATGACCGACCAAAAACCTCAAAACAGCCATTGGTGGTCCGACTTGGCTTCTAAACACATGTTGGCGGCCATATTTGGTAACTAATCGCAGATGTTGGATATCTCATAAACAAAAAAGTGTCACTGGTCAAGAGTCCACTTTTCAATTGACAGTTTTCAATTTTCAACAGAACTTTGGTCACGAAACCCGCAAAACGCTCGAAACCTTACAAAAAGCACTATTTGTCCCTTTTAAGCGCATGGAGAGTTATTTTAGTTTATCACGAGTCAAAGTGCATGAAACATTCAAGCCTTTGCAGCTGCACACAAATGGACAAAAACAAAAAGTCAATTGATACCTATTTATGGACAAATCTCATGTTTAAGTATTCAAAATAGAAAAATACCGCTTATTTTGGTTCAATTTGTACCCACGACCTTGATAAGCAGGTGCGAAAAATGATATAGGAGTGGAAATTTCCGACGTGGAAGCGTTCCATGCTTAACGTCTAGCGGTCTGGGAGCACACTGTTGACTAACCAACGAGCAGGGGATGCACGATTGTCCTGAGGGGTATTCAGTTTTCCCTTTCGCGGTGGGGCTTTTACATTCGTAATTCTTTTTAGGAAAGATCATGGACAATTTCAGTGCTTTTGGTCGTAAATGCGTCAAAATGTGTTTCGTGTAAAAGGGCAGCGGGAAGGGAAAGGCGACATAAAAACAAATACCTACGTATACATCATGGTCAAAAATGGAAAGCCGTTTCGCGCTGCTGATGAATTTGATTTAAAAGTTAGATAAGACGAGATAAAGCGGAATTTTGGTGTTGGTGTTGATCTATGTCTATAGATCCACCAAATTTGCAAAACAGATTCGTGAAAAACTAAAATTTTAAAGCTGAAGTTTCAATTTTGCACTCATATTGGCTACTTTTATAGGCCTACAGTACATCTAAGCTGCTGTTTATGCACCTACTGATAAGGATAGAATAATAACCCCTGCGAAAAGGGAAACAAATATTCTATTTTTAAAGGACAGACCGATTGTTGTCAACGCTATTTTGGGTCCCATCCGCGAATATTTCGAAACGTTATGGGAAAAGTTTTGCATTTTCCATGTGTTTTAAACCGTTTCAGCACCCATTCCAAACTAGCATAAGCGAACACAGATGAGCAGAACTGATACTCCCAATCGGAGCACAGCGAAAGAGGGAAATTTTGCTTTTCTTTTAAAATAAGAGGTATCCGAGATGAAAACCGGTAAGTATAACATGTCTTGAGTTTTACTTCCGATACCACGTGGGCTAAAAGTAATCGCTGCAAAAAGCACAAAAACAAATTTAATTTGTTGAAAGTAGAGCAAAATACAAAGTCAACTGTTTAAATACGTTTTTTTATTTAAAATAAACGTAGATCACTCATGTGACAACCAAATCTATGACACATCCATGTTTATTGAAACGAGTAGTCAAACCGAGCGTATTCGAACCTATGATTGCACATCTGCCAATGTTGTTGATCAACATTTGGCTATAGACTCGAACGAACGCTTACACAGACGTTGATCATTGTCGCTACAAATAACACTATAACACAAAATTTTTGGTCATTTTGTAGATTTCATGTTTTTTTGTTTACTCAATGTTTCGTAAATATAAATTTTATTGATACAACTTAACAGGATATTTCCGTCGTAACGGGCATTTAGTCTTTTCTTGAGGAGCAGTATGAACCCAGCAAGCATTTCGTTCAACTCCGAACAATACCCGAGTAGACCTCGTCCTTATCCACGCTTCTTTATCAACACGCGTCAGCTCCTGGTCTAGGATTGATTCCAATTCTGAGAAATACGACTCAAGCTTTCGTTTACTGTTAAGAAAAAACCGTACGTCAAATCCACGAAGTCGTGACTGGAAATAATGACATGTTATTCCTATTGTAAAAATTTTCCAACTTACTTTTATGAAAATCACAAACTCATTAACATCAAATGGTTCAAGCTGATTCTCCGTTACAGTGAAAGTTAGCAACTTCAATGGGGATTGTTTGAATCGTTGAATATCGGCAATCCAGTTTTTAGTAAGCACTCCATTCTTTAAATTAATTTTTTCAACCCTTGGAAATGCGGCTAGAAGTTGCGTAAAATTAATAACATTACGACCATTATAGTCGATCTCAAGCTTTTTTGTCTTTCCACATGTCATATCAGATAACGTAGAAAAAAAGGGTTGCGTAAGAACACAGTACTGTAACTTAATCGTGTAAGACTGGCATAAAACGTAAGGAACTATTATGGACTGTAAGTCGGGTAAATCAAAGTCACGTAAATGAATTTGAAATTTACCACCGATAAGAGTATCACTGCTACATACAAATGGCTCTGTGGTTAGAGCGTTAACGTGATCAAAAAAAAAATATTTTCCTTTTTGTTTTCGAATTGTTAAAAATGTAAAAATTTTAATATATTGAAGCTTGGGCGGACAAATAGAAGGATTGCCAGCGGCGATTTGGAGGTTGTAGCGTTCAACCGGGGTAGTGAGTTCGTTTAGACGGCAACGGAGACCATATGTCAGTTTGGCCAGCGGGTATGGCATGGTTGAAAGGTAAAGTTAACGCAGCAGCTCGAGTAGTAATAGTCTTAAAAAAGAGTGAAGGAGGTCGATGCTGCCGTCCGTTAGCGATCGACTGAAGAAGGTACCGTAAGTCTGTACTCCGGGCCTTGTTTGTTCAAGCCGTCGCGCACCTTTGCTTATTGTGAGCATCATCGATTACATCCGTCCGCGGACGATTCAAAGCTTCAATTATCCCTCAGCACTGTTGTCTCATTTTGTCGAAAACAGTTATTAAGGCCAAACTACAGTATCCACCATGCCGTACCCGTTAGCCAAACTGACGTATGGCCTCCGCTGCCGTCTCAGCGAACTGACAACCCCAGTTGAACGATACGACCTGCAAATTGCCGCTGGCAATCCTTCTATTTGTCCGCCCATACTTCAATGTATTGTAATTTCTGATAAATTGGTGTTCAAAAACCAAAATGGACATTATTTTGTTTCGCGGAACGATATTGACTTTGTGCCATTTAATTATGGTAAAAACACTCTCTTACTTGGAAGAATGTCAACTCTTTTAATTCATCTTGATGTGCCAGACCTAAAATCTGAAGCATTTTCCCATGTGTTATGCCGATCACCATTACTCTACATGACTGATTGTGATATTTCAAAATCCTTTATTGACACGTTATCCAAAGCAACGTGTAAAACGCCGAATTATGTTAACGTCACATGTCAAAGTTCTCGTAACTATATTGAAAACTTTGCGGGACTTCTGACGGCTTTTCCAAAGGTTAAAGATATTCAATGGAGTACATCTATTGATAAAAGCTGGATGAATAAAATTCAAGGGTTTTACCAACTTGATTCATTATATATTTCTCTATATGACTATCATTTCAAACCATTTGACATAAATGAGTTTGTGACTTATGTAAAAGTAAGTTTTTGTAATTGTTAATATATGAATAACCGCATTTTTTACAGTCACGACGACAAGGTTTTAGAATGTTGATTACGGTGATCGACAACAGCAGAATGTTTAAAACATACTTCTTAAAACTAAAACGCAAATTAGATCAACAGTTTACGCGATCTGATCACCTTTTGAACAAACTACCGAAACAGACTCACGTTATTATTAATTGTTACAATTGTTTGTATTGTTGGATTTTTTGTCCTAACAATCTAATCTAACGGATAAAATACAAAATTATGTAAAACTTTTTAAAAAACATTTCAAACATACAGCAAAACCACATTTGCAGTAACTAACTAATAAGTATATAAAGGACCCGAATAATCAATGCAGGCTTTAAAAAGTAGTGCAGGAGGTCGGTGGTGTCGTCCGTAAGTGGTCGACTTAAGAAATTGCCGTAGCCTCACACACACAATCCTTCGCGCAATCGCTGCTCAATGCGATCACCATCGATTACATCGAACGGTCTACTATTACTGTTGCACAATAAGGTTTTTACTTAATTAAACGCTTTAAAACGATATCCAGCCATGCCGTATCCCCTTGCTAAACTTCCCTACGGTCTCCGCTGCCGTTTAAACGAGCTCACTACCCCAGTTGAACGCTACAATCTCCAAATTGCCGCTGGCAATCCTTCTATATGTCCGCCCAAACTTCAATATATTGAAATTTTTGACAGTTTAGAATTTGAAAACCAAAATGGAACACTTTTTGTTTCGAAAAACTTACTCCCCTCTGTTCCATTTATTTATGACAGTGATACGCTTATTGCTAGCACAGTTACAACTTCTTTACGCTGTCTCGATCTGCTAGAACTACAATCCGAAGTATGTGTTCATGTTCTTTGTCGGTCTCCCGAACTCGTCTTATGGAATTGTGCTACCACAGAAACCTTTATAAAAACCTTATCTAACATGACTTGTCAAACGACGGAAAACTTTGAAATCAGGCATTCTAGTCTTTTTAACACTGTTAACTTTGCAAAACTTTTAACCGCTTTTCCGAAGGTTGTACGCGCTTCTATAGACAACGTTCGTATTGCTAAAAGTTGGATCTCCGACATGCAAGGATTTACCGAACACCCTCTTAAAACATTACGGCTTTCGCTAGACGACTATCAGTTTCAACCATTTAGCGTCTACGAGTTTGTGACTTTCATACAAGTAAGTTTTGGTAATTATTTGTATGAATAATCCCATATTATTTTTGTTTACAGTCACGACAACAAGGTTTCAATTTTGTGATAAACGTTAGCGACAAAAACGAAAAGTTTGTGTCGCACTTCAATGACCTGAAACAAGCGTTAGACCGATATCTGCTGACTCGACATGCATCAAGCGTTTCAAGAACCAATGGATTACACGCGCGTAACCATCTATTTATACATACGTAAAATTCGTTGCATTGTCTCTTCTAAAAAGTTTACAGTTAAAATGTAAAACACATTGTGTAAAGCTTCATTGTATATCATAGATTTATTGTCGCACATCACAAAATAAACCGCATTAATCAATACTGAGTTCAGGTTGCTGTTTAACAAATCATATAGGACGACATCTTGTTAGCGAATTCGCACCTGGACAAGGAACGCGACTGGGGACAACATCCAACATTGTAACAGTCTCGTCCGGTCGTAATACGTTTTCCCCCGCAATTCCTGTGTTCAAACAGATGCACGCACCGTCCAAGAGTGTCGACACCGTTGATCTGATCATCCCATTTCTCATTGAGATTATGACAGCCGTGATCCAGGACTGGTAAGTTCGTGCAATTGTGCGAATTGGGGAAAAGAAAGTTGAGACTCTCGTGGCGACAGACGTTCAGGGTTACCAAAGATTCACGTTTCGGTTGAGGAATGGGCGGCAGATTTTTAACGTAATCATCAGTGTACGGATAGAACGATTCGGGAGTTGTGTCATAGTACGGGTAGTATTGACCCTCGGCGATGAAAGCACTGAAGGCGACGACGGCAAAGATGATGGCGGCCTTGGCCATGTTGACGGGATACCTGGAAATGGTCACTTGGACCCATCGAAACAACCGTGATGCAACTCACACAGAAGACGACGGCTGCCTTCTGACGAGGGTGTGGACAGGACGGACAAAACCGCCTTCGAGGGATTCTCGGCGAAACGACTGAACTGTTACAGTACGGTTGCCCTTCTTTTGTATGGCAACGGATGGTCAGGGTTTATCTCACTATCGTTTTGATAAATTTACATAAAAGACCCGTATCCGAGACTTTTAAGATGAAGGATCGAAAGGTCTAGGATGAGCCTGACAAAATGTGTTTGATACGCTTTCTGGTTTTGTTGTACATTGATGTAAGCATGTAGATCAAAATGAATAAAAAAATGTATTATTTATTGATTGATAAACTTGAGGACGATGAAGTCTCTTCAAAGCGAAATCCGTGAAAAAACGCGTCTCACAGACTGGGTAGAAGCCGCACGCCGAAGGAAATGGAGATACGCTAAGAAAGTTTCATCTTTTGAAGACGACCGCTGGACCCGGCACCTGACATACTACACGCCGAAAGCGAAACGACCTGTTGGACGACCACGAACCCGATGGGCCGACAGTTTGAACAAGTTTCTGAAGAATAAGTACGATGACGACACGGCTGATTGGAATGACTTTGTTGTTTAAGATGATTGGAAAGAGCTAGAGAGGCACTACGTCCAAGGAGGACAGATTTAATGAATAAAGTTAAACTTGAGGAAATATGTAAATTTATCAAAACGATGGTGAGAAATCCCTGACCACTCTGGAGCATACAAAAGAAGGGCATTCGTACTGTAACAGTTCAGTCGCCTCGCCGAGAATCCCTCGAAGGCGGTTTCGTCTGCCTTGTCCACACCCTCGTCAGAACGCAGCCGTCGTCTTCTGCGTGAGTTGCATCACGGTTGTTTCGATGGGTCTAAGTTACCATTTCCAGGTATCCCGTCAATATGGCCAAGGCCGCCATCATCATTGCCGTCGTCGCTTTCTGCGCTTTCGTCGTCGGTACGAATGCTTATCCTCCCGACGTTTGGTTTGACTGGCATACGGCTGACGCTCAATGGCATAAAGAAACGATTAATGATTATAGTTGTCACAGCGTCGAAATGAAAGATCACGATACGGCCGTATCCGTCTTCACTCGAAGCTGCATCTATTTGTTTGAACACTGGGGCTGCGCAGGCAGACGCGTCAAGATTGGGCCCGATTGTTATCAAAAGGATTGTTGTCCCGAAGACTTGTCCAAGTGCAACTTCTCCAAAATGATGTCATCGTTCATGCGTTGTTAACCGTCAACTTGTTGGACCGATTAATAACTTGATTTTGATTAAATTACGGTGGTGTTGATTGTTGTTTTAATTTTGTGATGTGGGACAATAAAACTGACTGTTGGTGTCTGTAAATGTGAAATTATTTAGAGGTATTACAAAGCCAGGCGGGCGCAATGTGCGCAAAGTGTTTTTACAATGTTACTGATTACCGTGTTTTACTTTGTGATGGGCTACATATTTGTTCAGTTAAAACGTAGAATACATCTTGTAAAGCTTCATTATAAACATTTCATAGCAATGAAAACGCATTTGCAACAAATAACTGATAATATATTGGCAATATTAGATTAAAAACAGTTTAGATTATCCGGATAGACTACAATCGAGATCAAAATAAAGCTTATTTAACATTGCGGGAACGAGAAGTGGACTTTTCGTGTGTTGAGGTAGACTTCTTGCGTGGTTCCACTGATTGAGGGGCATCGGACGTCCTTTTGGAGCCCTTTCGACCTCGGCCAGACGGCTTCGGTGCTTGTTGAGCTCGGTGCAGTGCCAGGGCTCGGGCAAAATCCGAGGTCAAAAACATCAAAACAAATTATCTGAATCGATTGCCCACATCAAGAAAATCATTTTCTTTTTTTTGATGACGGTGATTGGACTATTTTGGCGAAAGTTATGAAGCTTCAAAGGCGAAAAAACGACAAGATAGCCTTTGGCAATCTGTAGCTCAAAACTGCGGTAACTAGGCCTGTATTTTTTTCGTCTGCTAAGTTAGAGACGTACAAAATGCACGTCTCTAACTAAGAGCTTACCATTAGAGACGTACAAATTTCACGTCTCTAACAAGGGAATGTTTTCAACTCACCAGCGCCGATTTGAACAAGCTATACGGCATTCGAAAGAGCACCAAGATTTTTCGCGCAAACCAAATTTGCCAATCGACAATTTCGACGGAGTTATGAATTTTTGAAATCAAAAAAAGTCGATTTTAACCAATTTTTAAACGGTCATAACTTTTTTTGCAGGAGGTCTTTCGGAACGGGGTTGGTTTCAATCGATAGACATTTACTTGAACTAAAATTCTTTCTTATAACCAAAAGTCATTAGTCAACCAGTTTCGGGCAAAATTCAATTGAAAAATGCCAAATTTGCATGGACTTTTACGCAAAACTGTGTGGCCAAATGCTTTTGGCCATAATAAACTTTTTTTAGGTTAAGTAATTGTCTATCGATTGAAACCAACCCCGTTCCGAAAGACCTCCTGCAAAAAAAGTTATGACCGTTTAAAAATTGGTTAAAATCGACTTTTTTTGATTTCAAAAATTCATAACTCCGTCGAAATTGTCGATTGGCAAATTTAGTTTGCGCGAAAAATCTTAGAATTTGGTGCTCTTTCGAATGCCGTATAGCTTGTTCGAATCGGCGCGGGTGAGTTGAAAACATTCCCTTGTAAGGACTCACCCACAGCAAACCGCCAAAGAACGTGAAATTTGCGTTCTTTGGGGACACCCGCAGCAAACCGCCAAAGAACGTGAAATTCGCGTTCTTTGGGGACACCCACAGCAACCCGCCAAAGAACGTGAAATTTGCGTTCTTTGGGGACACCCGCAGCAAACCGCCAAAGAACGTGAAATTCGCGTTCTTTGGGGACACCCGCAGCAAACCGCCAAAGAACGTGAAATTCGCGTTCTTTGGGGACACCCACAGCAAACCGCCAAAGAATGCAAAATTCGCATTCTTTGAGGACTCACCAGTAGCTGTTCCTTTTTAATACTGCTTTTTTCGCTTTTTTTCTTCAAACAATATTATTGTTAAGAAAACACAATAATACAACAAATGTTTATTAAGACGAACATTAAAAACAAACAAAACATAAAAGTCACGACGACAAGGTTTTAGAATGTTGATTACGGTGATCGACAACAGCAGAATGTTTAAAACATACTTCTTAAAACTAAAACGCAAATTAGATCAACAGTTTACGCGATCTGATCACCTTTTGAACAAACTACCGAAACAGACTCACGTTATTATTAATTGTTACAATTGTTTGTATTGTTGGATTTTTTGTCCTAACAATCTAATCTAACGGATAAAATACAAAATTATGTAAAACTTTTTAAAAAACATTTCAAACATACAGCAAAACCACATTTGCAGTAACTAACTAATAAGTATATAAAGGACCCGAATAATCAATGCAGGCTTTAAAAAGTAGTGCAGGAGGTCGGTGGTGTCGTCCGTAAGTGGTCGACTTAAGAAATTGCCGTAGCCTCACACACACAATCCTTCGCGCAATCGCTGCTCAATGCGATCACCATCGATTACATCGAACGGTCTACTATTACTGTTGCACAATAAGGTTTTTACTTAATTAAACGCTTTAAAACGATATCCAGCCATGCCGTATCCCCTTGCTAAACTTCCCTACGGTCTCCGCTGCCGTTTAAACGAGCTCACTACCCCAGTTGAACGCTACAATCTCCAAATTGCCGCTGGCAATCCTTCTATATGTCCGCCCAAACTTCAATATATTGAAATTTTTGACAGTTTAGAATTTGAAAACCAAAATGGAACACTTTTTGTTTCGAAAAACTTACTCCCCTCTGTTCCATTTATTTATGACAGTGATACGCTTATTGCTAGCACAGTTACAACTTCTTTACGCTGTCTCGATCTGCTAGAACTACAATCCGAAGTATGTGTTCATGTTCTTTGTCGGTCTCCCGAACTCGTCTTATGGAATTGTGCTACCACAGAAACCTTTATAAAAACCTTATCTAACATGACTTGTCAAACGACGGAAAACTTTGAAATCAGGCATTCTAGTCTTTTTAACACTGTTAACTTTGCAAAACTTTTAACCGCTTTTCCGAAGGTTGTACGCGCTTCTATAGACAACGTTCGTATTGCTAAAAGTTGGATCTCCGACATGCAAGGATTTACCGAACACCCTCTTAAAACATTACGGCTTTCGCTAGACGACTATCAGTTTCAACCATTTAGCGTCTACGAGTTTGTGACTTTCATACAAGTAAGTTTTGGTAATTATTTGTATGAATAATCCCATATTATTTTTGTTTACAGTCACGACAACAAGGTTTCAATTTTGTGATAAACGTTAGCGACAAAAACGAAAAGTTTGTGTCGCACTTCAATGACCTGAAACAAGCGTTAGACCGATATCTGCTGACTCGACATGCATCAAGCGTTTCAAGAACCAATGGATTACACGCGCGTAACCATCTATTTATACATACGTAAAATTCGTTGCATTGTCTCTTCTAAAAAGTTTACAGTTAAAATGTAAAACACATTGTGTAAAGCTTCATTGTATATCATAGATTTATTGTCGCACATCACAAAATAAACCGCATTAATCAATACTGAGTTCAGGTTGCTGTTTAACAAATCATATAGGACGACATCTTGTTAGCGAATTCGCACCTGGACAAGGAACGCGACTGGGGACAACATCCAACATTGTAACAGTCTCGTCCGGTCGTAATACGTTTTCCCCCGCAATTCCTGTGTTCAAACAGATGCACGCACCGTCCAAGAGTGTCGACACCGTTGATCTGATCATCCCATTTCTCATTGAGATTATGACAGCCGTGATCCAGGACTGGTAAGTTCGTGCAATTGTGCGAATTGGGGAAAAGAAAGTTGAGACTCTCGTGGCGACAGACGTTCAGGGTTACCAAAGATTCACGTTTCGGTTGAGGAATGGGCGGCAGATTTTTAACGTAATCATCAGTGTACGGATAGAACGATTCGGGAGTTGTGTCATAGTACGGGTAGTATTGACCCTCGGCGATGAAAGCACTGAAGGCGACGACGGCAAAGATGATGGCGGCCTTGGCCATGTTGACGGGATACCTGGAAATGGTCACTTGGACCCATCGAAACAACCGTGATGCAACTCACACAGAAGACGACGGCTGCCTTCTGACGAGGGTGTGGACAGGACGGACAAAACCGCCTTCGAGGGATTCTCGGCGAAACGACTGAACTGTTACAGTACGGTTGCCCTTCTTTTGTATGGCAACGGATGGTCAGGGTTTATCTCACTATCGTTTTGATAAATTTACATAAAAGACCCGTATCCGAGACTTTTAAGATGAAGGATCGAAAGGTCTAGGATGAGCCTGACAAAATGTGTTTGATACGCTTTCTGGTTTTGTTGTACATTGATGTAAGCATGTAGATCAAAATGAATAAAAAAATGTATTATTTATTGATTGATAAACTTGAGGACGATGAAGTCTCTTCAAAGCGAAATCCGTGAAAAAACGCGTCTCACAGACTGGGTAGAAGCCGCACGCCGAAGGAAATGGAGATACGCTAAGAAAGTTTCATCTTTTGAAGACGACCGCTGGACCCGGCACCTGACATACTACACGCCGAAAGCGAAACGACCTGTTGGACGACCACGAACCCGATGGGCCGACAGTTTGAACAAGTTTCTGAAGAATAAGTACGATGACGACACGGCTGATTGGAATGACTTTGTTGTTTAAGATGATTGGAAAGAGCTAGAGAGGCACTACGTCCAAGGAGGACAGATTTAATGAATAAAGTTAAACTTGAGGAAATATGTAAATTTATCAAAACGATGGTGAGAAATCCCTGACCACTCTGGAGCATACAAAAGAAGGGCATTCGTACTGTAACAGTTCAGTCGCCTCGCCGAGAATCCCTCGAAGGCGGTTTCGTCTGCCTTGTCCACACCCTCGTCAGAACGCAGCCGTCGTCTTCTGCGTGAGTTGCATCACGGTTGTTTCGATGGGTCTAAGTTACCATTTCCAGGTATCCCGTCAATATGGCCAAGGCCGCCATCATCATTGCCGTCGTCGCTTTCTGCGCTTTCGTCGTCGGTACGAATGCTTATCCTCCCGACGTTTGGTTTGACTGGCATACGGCTGACGCTCAATGGCATAAAGAAACGATTAATGATTATAGTTGTCACAGCGTCGAAATGAAAGATCACGATACGGCCGTATCCGTCTTCACTCGAAGCTGCATCTATTTGTTTGAACACTGGGGCTGCGCAGGCAGACGCGTCAAGATTGGGCCCGATTGTTATCAAAAGGATTGTTGTCCCGAAGACTTGTCCAAGTGCAACTTCTCCAAAATGATGTCATCGTTCATGCGTTGTTAACCGTCAACTTGTTGGACCGATTAATAACTTGATTTTGATTAAATTACGGTGGTGTTGATTGTTGTTTTAATTTTGTGATGTGGGACAATAAAACTGACTGTTGGTGTCTGTAAATGTGAAATTATTTAGAGGTATTACAAAGCCAGGCGGGCGCAATGTGCGCAAAGTGTTTTTACAATGTTACTGATTACCGTGTTTTACTTTGTGATGGGCTACATATTTGTTCAGTTAAAACGTAGAATACATCTTGTAAAGCTTCATTATAAACATTTCATAGCAATGAAAACGCATTTGCAACAAATAACTGATAATATATTGGCAATATTAGATTAAAAACAGTTTAGATTATCCGGATAGACTACAATCGAGATCAAAATAAAGCTTATTTAACATTGCGGGAACGAGAAGTGGACTTTTCGTGTGTTGAGGTAGACTTCTTGCGTGGTTCCACTGATTGAGGGGCATCGGACGTCCTTTTGGAGCCCTTTCGACCTCGGCCAGACGGCTTCGGTGCTTGTTGAGCTCGGTGCAGTGCCAGGGCTCGGGCAAAATCCGAGGTCAAAAACATCAAAACAAATTATCTGAATCGATTGCCCACATCAAGAAAATCATTTTCTTTTTTTTGATGACGGTGATTGGACTATTTTGGCGAAAGTTATGAAGCTTCAAAGGCGAAAAAACGACAAGATAGCCTTTGGCAATCTGTAGCTCAAAACTGCGGTAACTAGGCCTGTATTTTTTTCGTCTGCTAAGTTAGAGACGTACAAAATGCACGTCTCTAACTAAGAGCTTACCATTAGAGACGTACAAATTTCACGTCTCTAACAAGGGAATGTTTTCAACTCACCAGCGCCGATTTGAACAAGCTATACGGCATTCGAAAGAGCACCAAGATTTTTCGCGCAAACCAAATTTGCCAATCGACAATTTCGACGGAGTTATGAATTTTTGAAATCAAAAAAAGTCGATTTTAACCAATTTTTAAACGGTCATAACTTTTTTTGCAGGAGGTCTTTCGGAACGGGGTTGGTTTCAATCGATAGACATTTACTTGAACTAAAATTCTTTCTTATAACCAAAAGTCATTAGTCAACCAGTTTCGGGCAAAATTCAATTGAAAAATGCCAAATTTGCATGGACTTTTACGCAAAACTGTGTGGCCAAATGCTTTTGGCCATAATAAACTTTTTTTAGGTTAAGTAATTGTCTATCGATTGAAACCAACCCCGTTCCGAAAGACCTCCTGCAAAAAAAGTTATGACCGTTTAAAAATTGGTTAAAATCGACTTTTTTTGATTTCAAAAATTCATAACTCCGTCGAAATTGTCGATTGGCAAATTTAGTTTGCGCGAAAAATCTTAGAATTTGGTGCTCTTTCGAATGCCGTATAGCTTGTTCGAATCGGCGCGGGTGAGTTGAAAACATTCCCTTGTAAGGACTCACCCACAGCAAACCGCCAAAGAACGTGAAATTTGCGTTCTTTGGGGACACCCGCAGCAAACCGCCAAAGAACGTGAAATTCGCGTTCTTTGGGGACACCCACAGCAACCCGCCAAAGAACGTGAAATTTGCGTTCTTTGGGGACACCCGCAGCAAACCGCCAAAGAACGTGAAATTCGCGTTCTTTGGGGACACCCGCAGCAAACCGCCAAAGAACGTGAAATTCGCGTTCTTTGGGGACACCCACAGCAAACCGCCAAAGAATGCAAAATTCGCATTCTTTGAGGACTCACCAGTAGCTGTTCCTTTTTAATACTGCTTTTTTCGCTTTTTTTCTTCAAACAATATTATTGTTAAGAAAACACAATAATACAACAAATGTTTATTAAGACGAACATTAAAAACAAACAAAACATAAAAGTCACGACGACAAGGTTTTAGAATGTTGATTACGGTGATCGACAACAGCAGAATGTTTAAAACATACTTCTTAAAACTAAAACGCAAATTAGATCAACAGTTTACGCGATCTGATCACCTTTTGAACAAACTACCGAAACAGACTCACGTTATTATTAATTGTTACAATTGTTTGTATTGTTGGATTTTTTGTCCTAACAATCTAATCTAACGGATAAAATACAAAATTATGTAAAACTTTTTAAAAAACATTTCAAACATACAGCAAAACCACATTTGCAGTAACTAACTAATAAGTATATAAAGGACCCGAATAATCAATGCAGGCTTTAAAAAGTAGTGCAGGAGGTCGGTGGTGTCGTCCGTAAGTGGTCGACTTAAGAAATTGCCGTAGCCTCACACACACAATCCTTCGCGCAATCGCTGCTCAATGCGATCACCATCGATTACATCGAACGGTCTACTATTACTGTTGCACAATAAGGTTTTTACTTAATTAAACGCTTTAAAACGATATCCAGCCATGCCGTATCCCCTTGCTAAACTTCCCTACGGTCTCCGCTGCCGTTTAAACGAGCTCACTACCCCAGTTGAACGCTACAATCTCCAAATTGCCGCTGGCAATCCTTCTATATGTCCGCCCAAACTTCAATATATTGAAATTTTTGACAGTTTAGAATTTGAAAACCAAAATGGAACACTTTTTGTTTCGAAAAACTTACTCCCCTCTGTTCCATTTATTTATGACAGTGATACGCTTATTGCTAGCACAGTTACAACTTCTTTACGCTGTCTCGATCTGCTAGAACTACAATCCGAAGTATGTGTTCATGTTCTTTGTCGGTCTCCCGAACTCGTCTTATGGAATTGTGCTACCACAGAAACCTTTATAAAAACCTTATCTAACATGACTTGTCAAACGACGGAAAACTTTGAAATCAGGCATTCTAGTCTTTTTAACACTGTTAACTTTGCAAAACTTTTAACCGCTTTTCCGAAGGTTGTACGCGCTTCTATAGACAACGTTCGTATTGCTAAAAGTTGGATCTCCGACATGCAAGGATTTACCGAACACCCTCTTAAAACATTACGGCTTTCGCTAGACGACTATCAGTTTCAACCATTTAGCGTCTACGAGTTTGTGACTTTCATACAAGTAAGTTTTGGTAATTATTTGTATGAATAATCCCATATTATTTTTGTTTACAGTCACGACAACAAGGTTTCAATTTTGTGATAAACGTTAGCGACAAAAACGAAAAGTTTGTGTCGCACTTCAATGACCTGAAACAAGCGTTAGACCGATATCTGCTGACTCGACATGCATCAAGCGTTTCAAGAACCAATGGATTACACGCGCGTAACCATCTATTTATACATACGTAAAATTCGTTGCATTGTCTCTTCTAAAAAGTTTACAGTTAAAATGTAAAACACATTGTGTAAAGCTTCATTGTATATCATAGATTTATTGTCGCACATCACAAAATAAACCGCATTAATCAATACTGAGTTCAGGTTGCTGTTTAACAAATCATATAGGACGACATCTTGTTAGCGAATTCGCACCTGGACAAGGAACGCGACTGGGGACAACATCCAACATTGTAACAGTCTCGTCCGGTCGTAATACGTTTTCCCCCGCAATTCCTGTGTTCAAACAGATGCACGCACCGTCCAAGAGTGTCGACACCGTTGATCTGATCATCCCATTTCTCATTGAGATTATGACAGCCGTGATCCAGGACTGGTAAGTTCGTGCAATTGTGCGAATTGGGGAAAAGAAAGTTGAGACTCTCGTGGCGACAGACGTTCAGGGTTACCAAAGATTCACGTTTCGGTTGAGGAATGGGCGGCAGATTTTTAACGTAATCATCAGTGTACGGATAGAACGATTCGGGAGTTGTGTCATAGTACGGGTAGTATTGACCCTCGGCGATGAAAGCACTGAAGGCGACGACGGCAAAGATGATGGCGGCCTTGGCCATGTTGACGGGATACCTGGAAATGGTCACTTGGACCCATCGAAACAACCGTGATGCAACTCACACAGAAGACGACGGCTGCCTTCTGACGAGGGTGTGGACAGGACGGACAAAACCGCCTTCGAGGGATTCTCGGCGAAACGACTGAACTGTTACAGTACGGTTGCCCTTCTTTTGTATGGCAACGGATGGTCAGGGTTTATCTCACTATCGTTTTGATAAATTTACATAAAAGACCCGTATCCGAGACTTTTAAGATGAAGGATCGAAAGGTCTAGGATGAGCCTGACAAAATGTGTTTGATACGCTTTCTGGTTTTGTTGTACATTGATGTAAGCATGTAGATCAAAATGAATAAAAAAATGTATTATTTATTGATTGATAAACTTGAGGACGATGAAGTCTCTTCAAAGCGAAATCCGTGAAAAAACGCGTCTCACAGACTGGGTAGAAGCCGCACGCCGAAGGAAATGGAGATACGCTAAGAAAGTTTCATCTTTTGAAGACGACCGCTGGACCCGGCACCTGACATACTACACGCCGAAAGCGAAACGACCTGTTGGACGACCACGAACCCGATGGGCCGACAGTTTGAACAAGTTTCTGAAGAATAAGTACGATGACGACACGGCTGATTGGAATGACTTTGTTGTTTAAGATGATTGGAAAGAGCTAGAGAGGCACTACGTCCAAGGAGGACAGATTTAATGAATAAAGTTAAACTTGAGGAAATATGTAAATTTATCAAAACGATGGTGAGAAATCCCTGACCACTCTGGAGCATACAAAAGAAGGGCATTCGTACTGTAACAGTTCAGTCGCCTCGCCGAGAATCCCTCGAAGGCGGTTTCGTCTGCCTTGTCCACACCCTCGTCAGAACGCAGCCGTCGTCTTCTGCGTGAGTTGCATCACGGTTGTTTCGATGGGTCTAAGTTACCATTTCCAGGTATCCCGTCAATATGGCCAAGGCCGCCATCATCATTGCCGTCGTCGCTTTCTGCGCTTTCGTCGTCGGTACGAATGCTTATCCTCCCGACGTTTGGTTTGACTGGCATACGGCTGACGCTCAATGGCATAAAGAAACGATTAATGATTATAGTTGTCACAGCGTCGAAATGAAAGATCACGATACGGCCGTATCCGTCTTCACTCGAAGCTGCATCTATTTGTTTGAACACTGGGGCTGCGCAGGCAGACGCGTCAAGATTGGGCCCGATTGTTATCAAAAGGATTGTTGTCCCGAAGACTTGTCCAAGTGCAACTTCTCCAAAATGATGTCATCGTTCATGCGTTGTTAACCGTCAACTTGTTGGACCGATTAATAACTTGATTTTGATTAAATTACGGTGGTGTTGATTGTTGTTTTAATTTTGTGATGTGGGACAATAAAACTGACTGTTGGTGTCTGTAAATGTGAAATTATTTAGAGGTATTACAAAGCCAGGCGGGCGCAATGTGCGCAAAGTGTTTTTACAATGTTACTGATTACCGTGTTTTACTTTGTGATGGGCTACATATTTGTTCAGTTAAAACGTAGAATACATCTTGTAAAGCTTCATTATAAACATTTCATAGCAATGAAAACGCATTTGCAACAAATAACTGATAATATATTGGCAATATTAGATTAAAAACAGTTTAGATTATCCGGATAGACTACAATCGAGATCAAAATAAAGCTTATTTAACATTGCGGGAACGAGAAGTGGACTTTTCGTGTGTTGAGGTAGACTTCTTGCGTGGTTCCACTGATTGAGGGGCATCGGACGTCCTTTTGGAGCCCTTTCGACCTCGGCCAGACGGCTTCGGTGCTTGTTGAGCTCGGTGCAGTGCCAGGGCTCGGGCAAAATCCGAGGTCAAAAACATCAAAACAAATTATCTGAATCGATTGCCCACATCAAGAAAATCATTTTCTTTTTTTTGATGACGGTGATTGGACTATTTTGGCGAAAGTTATGAAGCTTCAAAGGCGAAAAAACGACAAGATAGCCTTTGGCAATCTGTAGCTCAAAACTGCGGTAACTAGGCCTGTATTTTTTTCGTCTGCTAAGTTAGAGACGTACAAAATGCACGTCTCTAACTAAGAGCTTACCATTAGAGACGTACAAATTTCACGTCTCTAACAAGGGAATGTTTTCAACTCACCAGCGCCGATTTGAACAAGCTATACGGCATTCGAAAGAGCACCAAGATTTTTCGCGCAAACCAAATTTGCCAATCGACAATTTCGACGGAGTTATGAATTTTTGAAATCAAAAAAAGTCGATTTTAACCAATTTTTAAACGGTCATAACTTTTTTTGCAGGAGGTCTTTCGGAACGGGGTTGGTTTCAATCGATAGACATTTACTTGAACTAAAATTCTTTCTTATAACCAAAAGTCATTAGTCAACCAGTTTCGGGCAAAATTCAATTGAAAAATGCCAAATTTGCATGGACTTTTACGCAAAACTGTGTGGCCAAATGCTTTTGGCCATAATAAACTTTTTTTAGGTTAAGTAATTGTCTATCGATTGAAACCAACCCCGTTCCGAAAGACCTCCTGCAAAAAAAGTTATGACCGTTTAAAAATTGGTTAAAATCGACTTTTTTTGATTTCAAAAATTCATAACTCCGTCGAAATTGTCGATTGGCAAATTTAGTTTGCGCGAAAAATCTTAGAATTTGGTGCTCTTTCGAATGCCGTATAGCTTGTTCGAATCGGCGCGGGTGAGTTGAAAACATTCCCTTGTAAGGACTCACCCACAGCAAACCGCCAAAGAACGTGAAATTTGCGTTCTTTGGGGACACCCGCAGCAAACCGCCAAAGAACGTGAAATTCGCGTTCTTTGGGGACACCCACAGCAACCCGCCAAAGAACGTGAAATTTGCGTTCTTTGGGGACACCCGCAGCAAACCGCCAAAGAACGTGAAATTCGCGTTCTTTGGGGACACCCGCAGCAAACCGCCAAAGAACGTGAAATTCGCGTTCTTTGGGGACACCCACAGCAAACCGCCAAAGAATGCAAAATTCGCATTCTTTGAGGACTCACCAGTAGCTGTTCCTTTTTAATACTGCTTTTTTCGCTTTTTTTCTTCAAACAATATTATTGTTAAGAAAACACAATAATACAACAAATGTTTATTAAGACGAACATTAAAAACAAACAAAACATAAAAGCATAAAATCAAATCTAAGTTAAGAAAAACTTGTCTATAACAGTTAAACTTTGTAATTCGTACTTGTCGGTGAGGCATCGTGCTTGCGATGTAAAGTTGATTAATGTTGACGACGAGAGCGCAGTGAGAAACTAAAACAAATTATATATAAACGAAATTTTAGATTTACTAAATGACTTACAAACTTATGGACAACAAAGTTTTCGAACATCAATGTTCGAGGACGTCATGTAATCGGCAGTGCAAAAAGATTGAAAATCTAAAAGAAAACAACACTTAATCAAGTTGAAGTCAAAAATGATAACTTAAGCATACGCATTGATCACCAAAAGGTGGACGCGGGCTGTAAATAATCGGCCCGTACCGGCCGAGTGTATGGCCTGGCCGTGCCAGGCCGGCTGATTAACGTTTTTCCCTTTTTTTTTTTAATTTTTTGACAAAATTTTGCCATTTTACCTAGTGCTTGTCCCCGAAACATACGACCCGGCCCGTAGAGTAACATCCTCGGCTCAGTCAGCCGGTCATAGCCCGGCCCGCATCCACCCTTGTTGACCACGCAGTAAACTCACAACACAAACGCTCTAGATACTTAAGCGAGCTTGTGTAAGTTTCATTAAAGACGTTGATATTTACATTAGCAATACAAATGACAAATGATGCGGAAAAAACAACCCTTTCTTTCAAGGCACAGTAAACAAACGTAGAAGTCAACGGTTGCATGGCACTCAACTCCACAATCATATTTCTGTGACTTTGTAAAATAAAACAGATTCCGGCGTGACGTAACAATCACAGCACTATTCGAATCACAATGAACTTTGTTCACCTTTTTCTCAGTGAACCATTGGAGAAATGCAAAATGCATATCTCTACTGATTGGCTAGGTTAAACGAGAGTTAAGGTTCCTTGCATATCTTGCTGCGGCATGGCGCTGAGTTCGAACTAGTTCTACCCTAACATGATACTGTAATGCCAAGTATATTCGACAAAAAAGAGGTCGACGTCTTCGTCTCATTTTATCGGCATCAGGGACTTTAAGCGGTTTGAATTCTTTCTTGACAACAGAAGTGGCCGCTTGTTCGGCTGCCAACGACTCAAAGTTAGACTTTTTATAAGCGCCGGGTTCAGCAATCACGACTTCTGAAGGTTTAGTTTTATGTTTGACTTCTGCAGGTGCTGCTTCCATAAGTTACAGTTGAAGTAATACCGATTTTGGTTCGCTATTTCTGTCTCTTTGATAATTAATGGCTTCTTCTTCCGCCTCGGGTTCATCTTCGGACTCAGTGTCTTCCATCTTCAAAAATATCAATGTTTTCATCCGTTTCAGAAGTCGACGAATCGCGATCAGAGGATGCGCATCGCTCGAGGCCATCGCTCTCATGATCGGTCGATGCATCACTTTATCGGCGTCTGATTTAGATTCACACCACACATTAAATTATTCCCGACAAACCTCGACAGCCATCCCGGGGTTAAAATTTGGGGCTCCGAAAGGTTATTTCGTTTTTTGGCTGTAGCTGTCTTAGCTTACTCAAGGTAGCGGTAATAAATATTCTTTTAAATAATCTTTTGTTATAATAACGGGTCGAAACTGTAAAATAAAATCAGCACTACAATAGCTGGAAAGTTGCAAATTGCGACTTTCCAAGTGTGGTGCTTTTTCAGTAACGGTAGTTTTATAAAAAATGTCTTAACCTCTCGCTTTTGTGTTGTCTCTCACATCCTTAAACACCCACTAGCAGTTTTACTGATAACAATAAGTGCAGCCTTTTTTCAGTTCAGAGAGATGTATTTAGAGGCTGTCAGTATCAGGCACTTTTTGGCGCGCGGGATGAAACTATGTATAAGGAAGACTATATAAAGGTAACCTTAAGGTCATGTTGTCGTCCTCAAAACCAGATTTGTTGTTGTACTACGGTCTCGAGATCGTCTTTCATTTCTGTAACACTTCGACGTGGTTGGTTGGAAGCGTCAGAAAACTAAATATTTGGTTCGGTTTAATTTCAATATGGTTGCTAAAATAATTAAAATGGTTACATTTAATTTCTCAAAATGGAAGTATGTTTTGACGATGGAGATGTCAAACCGTTTTCAAGGATCGTTACATGTACTGCGTAAACATAGTGCCGAATTCCAACTAGCCCTGCAACTACGTATTACAAGTCGCCCAAGTTTCGCGGACGAAAAAGTATTCTGCAGTCTTCTACAGAAAATTATGACTCATGATAATTATCGCGGAGAAACACACGATCAACAAGGCCGATTGAAACTGTACTTTATTTATCCATCGCTACAAGACAAAGTTGTCGTTGTCTGCCCTGCCAAATGTGTAGACGCTCCTAACACTACATGTCAGTACCACCACCGAAGAATCATAACTGCTTACGTGATTGATCAGCATGAATTTGATTGTAAGATTCAAAAGGGCCTTGTAAAATGTATTACGTAATATTAGGTCAATAAAGAGAAGGACTACTAGTACGACCTATAAACAGGTAGTATTAATGTAAGTTGGTAAATGTAACAGGAGAAACCCGGAATTTATTAAACAAGGGGAGAAGGTGGGCCAAAGGAAAATTTGGTCAAAAAAGTGAAAACAACCGATAATGCCAACTTTTTTTTTTGAGTGAAGGCATCATATTTTAAAGGGGATCAATCAATCTCCCGATACGATCGGAAACTGTGCAGTCCATCATGTAAAGCTTCATTAAACATTTCATAGCAATGAAAACGCATTTGCAACAAATAACTGATAATACATTGGCAATATTAGATTAAAACAGTTTAGAGTATCTGAATAAACTACAATCGAGATCAAAATAATTATTTAACATTGCGAGAACGGGAAGTGGACTTTTCGTGTGTTGAGGTAGACTTTTTGCGTGGTTCCACTGATTGAGGGGCATCGGACGTTCTTTTGGAACCCTTTCGACCTCGGCCAGACGGCTTCGGTGCTTGTTGAGCTCGGTGAAGTGCTAGGGCTCGGGCGAGCTTGTCAGTCTGTTTGCGGAGCTTCTTTTCGGCCGCTGCCATGGCTTGATCACGGCGTTCGACGTCGGCTTTGAGTTCCCTGTCAAAAACGACGGCATCTTCGTCGGTTTCCTCTGTCGTCGGAATATGGGGCACACGGAAGGCTCGGGAATCGGGAGTATGTTCGAAAACGGCAGCTTGGCGGTGTTGCCGGGTGCGAGTGCCGGAGCGATGGTGCTCGAGCCATTCCTCGAAACGTTCGGATTTGATCAGACGGCTGTAGTCGCGCTGAAATTGGAATAATTGGTAAAGGAAATGTAAATAAAAGTTGAAAAACAAACCTTTTTGGTCATTTGAAAGGCTCCAATTCGATACATGAAATTGGGAGCGGTCCTGTTCGCCAAGACTGTCACGTTTTCGCATTTGTCGGCTTCGCAGAGTTCCGCCAACTCGTCAGACATCCAAATGATGGCCTTCTTTGGACGAGGCACGTCGATGTAGTCGCTTTCAATTTCGTCGATGACCTTTTCGACGGCGGGCTCCATGTCTTCCTCGAAATCAGCTTCTTCGAGTGTTGGCTCGTCGGCTTGCGTTTCACCATTTTCACTGGAAGATGTTTCCATTACAGTTGGCTCTGTGACTTCATCGGCGTCAGGAACTCCAGGCATTTCGGAGTTTTCTTTGACATTTGAGAAGACCGCTTCCGGGGGTTCCTGTTTAGCTGCCGGCGAGTTGGACTTGGATATTTCAGAGACGTCGACTTCTGAGGGTTCGTCTTTGAATTCCGAGGGTGCTGCTTCCACGGGTCTCAATGCAGCTGACGACGATTTTGGTTCGATTTCTTTAGAAACTGCTCCATCTTCTTCAAGGGTTTCATCTTCATCCTTCAGAGGCGCAAATGATTCCACCGGTGAATCCACTCTCTCATCAGTATCCTCGACCTCGGCCAAGGTGTCCATCGGCTCGATCGAAGCTGCTTCATCAACCAAAGGCGCGGGTTGCCTCGAACGTGACCGGCTTCGGGTCATGATTCGACGCGGCGGTGACCTGTCCAGCGGCTCTTCATCATAGTCAGCGGGGCTACGGGAATCAAGCGGTGAACGGCTTCGGCTTCGTGAACGCCCCCTTCTGTCACCTCGAGCGACTTCAACCTCATCATCACAGTCCCTGAGCATGGTGAAATCGCGATCCATATCCGGTGACGAGCAACGCGTGCTACCACCGCGGGCGTCCTCCGGCTCATCGTCATCATACATGCGCGGCGCTCCAGGCAGATTGATTTCACGTGGTTCCGCTTCGGGTGTTTCACTGTGTGCCGGGCGGGCTTCGACCATCAAATCAGCAAGGGCGGTGGAAGCCGATCCCGATGGTGCTTGGAACGGGGATCCAGAAGACCGCGAAGACGGTGGTGTTCTTGATTCTTCTCGCTGTTCTGCAGGCTGCGGCATCGTGCCGGATGTCGTGGGCTCTTCATCGGAGTATGGGTCCTCGTCTTCGTATTCTTCGTCGGAGTAGTCCGATTCGGAGGTCACGTGAGGTGAGGGCGTCAGCCGAACATGGATTTCCGGGACACCTTCGGATGTGATTGACTGAATCTCCGATTCCACTGAGACCGACTTCTTTCTCGGCGGTGGTGACGGTGAAGATGAAGAGTCATCGGAATCCGATTCAATCTCGTCAACTGCCGTTGACGGTCCCGGCGCATCCGGATCGACGGTACTCTTCCGTGCCCGACCGCCACGCCTCCTTCGTCCACCACGACGAGGTCGACCAGCTGTCGAACCGCGACGCTTGGGCGGACTGGAATCGCCAGTGTCATCCTCATCCGAATCAGACGATGCCTTCGCCTTCTTCTTTTGGAGCTTATTCGACCAGAATTCTCGATCAAAGAGGGTCATCCCCATGTACTTGACGCCATGCTCGACGATTTCAATGTCATCGTAGTCATGTTCGGAGTCGGAAACAATGTCGGTTCGGACGAGCGTACGGATCTCCTTTTTCATCGTCTTGTAGGTCTCATTCGCGTTGAACTTGTTCTGACGCCGCTTGCATTCAGCTTCAGATACAAGGTTACGGATACGGTCGTGGTCCGGCGGAACATCGGCAATGGTCGTGATGCGAGTTTCGCCAGAGTTGCTGTCCTCGCTGTCTGGATCGATAAACCATGACGGGATGCGATGGGGTGACCTGGGCCGAGGCGGAGATGGTGATTTCTCGACAGGAGCGGGCGCTTCTGGCTTTTCTTCTTCCTCTTCATCTGGAGACGAATCATGTACACCCAGATCAGGCGAAGAACCAGTCGAGGGTGTAGCCGGTTTGCGTGCACGCCTACGTCGGACCTTCTTCGGTTTCGCAGGCTCCGCCGGTTTTCGCTGTTCTCGGCGCTTTGACAAGGATTCTGCCAGGATCGTCGACACTGGCGAGGGTTCCCTTCGTGGAAGCGTCACTTGAACTGCCGTTGATGGCGTCGGCGTGATCAAGCTCGGTGGCACTGGCACGCTGGTCGAAGCGACTGGTGGGGGCAGGGCTTGGACATTCCGCTGTCTTCTGGTCCTTCGTGGCTCTGCGGTTTGACGGTTGTTGTCCTCTTCCGATGAGCTAGAACCCGAAGAACCGGGACTCGGCTCTCTGGTACACTTGAGGACCTTCTCAGCAACCGTAACCAAGGCCTTGGCAGCTTCAAAGTCATCAATGTTTTCATCGGTTCCAGAAGTCGACGAATCCCGATCAGAGGATGCGCATCGTTCAAGGCCATCGCCCTCATAGTCGGTTGAAGCATCACTATCAGCGTCAGCATCGTTACCGGCTTCACCAGCAGTACTCAGCAAATCGCCTTCAATTCCCTCAATTCCGTCATCGCTGTCTTCATCGGATTCAGATTCTGTAGAGTATTCGAAGAACTCGTCGTCCTCCTCAACTTCTTCGCCTTCGGGTACCAATGGCCGCATCGATTCGAACGGATCTGCGACCTCGTCACCAAAGTGGTAGCTGGGATTGACATGGTCGCCCTCACATTTGCTGACGGTGTCGTCATCATCGTCGATCTTCTCGGGGTTGTAGTCAGAATCCTCTTCCGAAACATAGGGATATTCACTCTCCTCGAGAATAATGGCTTCTTCTTCCGCTTGGGGCTCATCTTCGGGCTCAATGTCGTCCAGGGGTATATCTTCCGGCTCCGAATCGGAATTATACGATGAACCACCAGAACCATTATCATCGCTATGTCTTATGTACTGACTGTCACCCAGGACATCGTTATCGTTGTCATCATTGTTCATGGCATCGAGAAGGTTGTCCCGTTCGTAGTCACCGAGTTCCTCTTCATAGAAGACTGCATCTTCATCGACGTGGGGAGCTGGAAGCTGTCTTGAGGTAGTGGGAATAGGTTCCTCATCGCCGTCGACAGAGATTATCATGTCATCGCTGGAATTCCTTCGGGGTTTGCGTTCTGGGACGGGTTCTTCCTTCATTTCAACGTCAAGATGCTCAGTTTCAGCATAATCAGTCACCTCCATCGCTTCAAAGTCCAATGGCTCAGGTTGCTGTTTCACGCTTTCTGTGACCTCGTCTTCCTCGTCAACGGACATGGAAGCAGCTTCAATTTCGTAGTTGGCATGAATCGGGAACCTGCCCAAGTTAAGCCAGCCTTCGCGGATGTTTCGGACGAGAACGAAAGGTACTGTGGGGATCTTTGACTTGGATTTGACGTGATCGTCTTCGGTCTGCAAGCGTTAATCGTTAAAACAGCTCGAAAGTATCAAAAAAGTCGAAACATACCCGATAGAACGCCTTCCACGTCTTCCAATGCGCCGCTCGGAATCTGTTTTTCCTCGATTCCGTCGTAACCTGATACTTGATCAGTCGGAAGGCGATGAAAGTCGACCGTGCATCAAAAACTTCGATCACGTAGTGGTTCTCGTCTGGCATTAGCTCATCCATGGTAGCAGTGCCCTCTTTGATGTATTTGTCATACTTCCTGGCAGACGTTTGAATGCTGTTCATCCAGAATTGGTCAACAATGTGCTTCATGTGTGGCGTCGTGACGATTTGCTGGATTTGTTTGACGATCGTAATGAGGTACTTGTCGAGGCCGCCGATGGGGAAGGTTTCGCCGATGTACATGCTCCTGAAAAGGCAAACATGATTAAAATTGGTCAAAAAAGTGGACTAAACTCACTTGGCATGCTCCTCAAAGTGTTTCACCGTCATCTTTCCATCGATAACCGCCTGTAAGTCGCTCAAATAGACAGCATAGCGATCGAAAACTTTGGCCTTCTTCGGCAACATGAGCTCCCAGCCAGACGGCCGATCCCAGGCGCCTTCGGTCCATGGCTGTGGCTCTTCACCGGCATCACGCCAGGCTTTGATCCGTCTTTGGACAAGGTCGTTTTCAAATTGCTCGGTTCTGGCGAGAATTTTAGCCCGTTCCGCGAGTTTGTGAAGCCTGATCGCAACGACGTGAATCAGATTGATGACATGGATGCAGACATCGTCGGCGAAGAAGATCCGTGGCTGACAGGCTGAAGCGGCGCCAAGAATCTTGCGCGGATGTGGTTGGTTACCGCGCATCGGGTGGATATCGAACACGGCAGGGAGGACTTCTCGGATGAAGTGCTCAACGACGTCGAGTTCTTCCTTCTCTTCGGGGGTGCTCGCGTTTTCGCGGATTCGGGCCAGACATCTCAATAAAAGTTGGTTCAGATCGTAAAGACGGTTCCATCGAATGTTGAAGTCGATCGTTACCGCGGTCGAAGCACATTTGCCGCGAGGGTAACACGTCGGAAAGTCGTCCAATTCCGCATCAGATTCATCTGAATCGGGGTCCGGATTCCATCGACGATCGCGTCTTTCTTCCAAAATGACATCCGCTTCTGGAGGCGGCTTCGGGTTGCGGGAATTTGTCGGCTTGACCGGCAATCGGAAGGGGCCTTCGCTGAGCTTTATCTTTTCATACCCGCTTCGCTTGATGAACAGCTTCTCCAAGACCAGCAACATCGCAGTCCCGCGAAGGCCACGATTCTCAGCCAAACTCATCTTGTGCTCCTTCGTCCGCTGCGTTTTGAGCCAATACTTCTTCGCCTGATCCGACCAAATCAGATCGAAGGCATCGTGGAGATTCTGCCAATCACGTTCCTTCAATCGAAGCCGATTCATCACAGTCGGAGCAATCATGCCGGGATTCATCCGCAGACCCTCCATCACCCGTGAACAGTTTTCGCCGTACGCGCGTCGGATGGCTCGAAGCATCAGCGCTTTGCTGTCACACTCGTAGCGTTCATTTGGCCGGTAATTCGAGTCTCTTTCCACGTACATCTGCATCTTCTCCAAGCCGGTCATCGCGGTTCGATTCACCTGGCGCAGGATGTCGATTTCAAAGCGTTCATCCTCGACGCGGTGCAGGAATTCCTCGAGGCTGGACTTTTTGAAGGAGGCTCGAGTCGTTTCTTCGGACTGCCACTTCGGAATGATAATCCAGCTGTCATTAAGGACGGATGCCATCTCAGGTGTTCGACCGGAGCACTTTTTGTGGCGATACTTCTCGGGCAGGATACGGTAGCTCCGACCACAATGCTTGATCATGGCCCAATTGGGAGGTTTCTTTGCTTCACGTTTGGCGATTTCAGCGTGAAGCGTTCGAGTTCCATCCCAGAAGTCGTCATCAGGGTCGGGAATCAGGCTGGGTTGAAGAGTGAGATCTTCTTCTTGGTCGATGTTCATGATGCGCTTGAATTCGCGGAGAAGTAGCGGGAGACCACGGAAGAAACGATTCAAAATGGATAGAAGTTCGCTTTTCGTGATGAGGTTGTTGTTGTAGAGGCTCATGATTCGTGAGAAGTTTTCGAAGATGCGGTCATTGTTGATTGCTTGGCGGACCTGAAAAGTAGTTTAAATTATATTTTAAAGTTTACAATTTTTAGCGAACGAGTTTTGCGCATTCGCACACATTTGTGAACGACAAAAACGCATTCGCATACATGTTTGAATGTCAAATCATAATACTCTTTTTGTGCGAATCAGACTGACGCTATTCGCACATTATGAACATTGAACGCAACCAGCTTGTTCGCACAATTTGTAAAACTTTTCTTAAAACGACTAACCTTTGTGAAAAACGCAAATTCCCGAACATCAGCCTGCGATATTTGCCGCAACAAAGAATTAACAGGCCGTCTCCGATCAATGCGTTTCGACATCAAGTATTCCTGAACTTCTCGGGCTTTTGATGGATTCGGATCGCCTCGAACCATAACACCATTCTCGCACCATGGTCGTAGCTCTGGAACAAAGCAGGTAATCCCCGTCAGTAGGTCCATATCCGACTGCAACACCAGCTTCAACTGTCCAAACAGCTCCCTCGCCAATGGGGCAGACATCTCATGCAAGTTGCAGTCATCGATGACAACCTTGAACTGCCTGAACTTCGATCTTGGCAAACGTTGCTTCAGCACACGGAGATATGTCAAGGCACTGTACAGAGCCTGGCCTTCAGGGCCCTTTGGAAAGATTCGCTGTCTTCTCGGGCGTGCTGGTACATCGACTTCCATGGGTTCGCCTTCTTGACCAGGTTCCCGATTCGCGGCTGCTTCTTGTTCCGCCGGGTCATCAGATTTCAGAACGCCGGTCACCGTCAGTTCGCCATTGGCGTCTGTTTCGACTTTCAGTATGGAACGAGTTTGAGGGCTAAAGGCTACGCAACATTGGCTGTCTGGTGGCCGTCTGACATCAACGGTATAGCAGAAGCCGTTCGGATTCCGGATGGCAACCATGTGCTCGTCGGCGACTTTGATGTTGAAGCCTTGGGGTAGGAAGTTGTTGAAACCGACGATGAGGTTCATATCGGCGGAGAAGAGGAAGCAGACACGACGGATGACATTGATCGTGTCGATGCTGGAATATGGTTTTCTAAATTCAGGGTTTATTGATTCAGAGGAAGAGTGGGAAGACTTACTTCTGGAGTTTGAACAGTTTCATAACATCGAGGAAATTGGCGTAGATGTCAGCGGGGAAGCGCTTCTTCACTTCATCGAGGTATTCAATGGCGTCCTTAAAGTACTGTAATTAAGTATCTCAAACCATTGAATGAAGGGGAGTGGGTTACCTTTTGCCGGGCATGACGTCGGGGTTCGCTGAGGGCATCACTTCGGGCTCGGTTTTCGGCATCGCTGGATTCAGATGGTTGATGACGGCCGGAGCTTGATGGTCCAGGTGTTTCGGAGTGGGTTCGGGAGTCGGTGGGGATGGCGAAGTCGCCGGAAGTTGGCATTTGGGCTACTGCAGATGTTGATGGAGTTGGGATCGGGTCTACTGTAGCTGATGGGGCTGTTTGTGTTGGATGAGCGACAACACCTGGAGCCGGTGGCCGAGTAACAGGTACAGTCGACGGCCCTGGCACTTGATTGAATCCCTGAGGTCCAGGCACTCCCAACAGATTCGGCCGCGGAGTCGAAACGCCTCCTATCAGTGGCGGCCGATCGTTAACCACTGGGAAGTTGGACGTCGCAGCAGCATTCAAAATGGCAGCAATTGGTGGTGGCTGAGGTCTTGGGACCGTTGGTCCTGCCCTGGGTGGGGTGCCATCGAAGGGGCCATTGCCTTGAGCAACTTGTTGTCTGATGCGTTCAAACAGGGCGAGCATGGCTGGATCTAACCGCTGAGGCTGGTTGGTCGCTGCAGCCGGATTCACAACATTGGAATTCGAACTGGAAGATGATCCAGCCTGACTGCTCCCAGCAGTACCAGTCTGTCTCGGAACCCATGGCACTGCCCTCCGTCTCGGCACAGATGGGTCAATGAAACCAAATCGCGATTCATCACCAGTTTGACGCAATGGAACAACACGTCGAATGAACGGCCTCACCCGAGCACATGATAACGGCAAGAATGGCCGGACACGAGCACAATCATCGGATGATTTCGACCGCTCAGAGCGTGTTTTCGCCTTTGATTGACGTCTGCGAGATGCTGACTTTTCGGGGGCTTCACTGGATCCGGGTTTCGGGGTACTGCTGGATCGCTGGCGGAGAGATGGCGAGCTTCGGGGAAGGCCTTGAAGCGATGTAGACGGTCCGGGCTGGGGAGATCCATCAAGCACTTCAGGTGAAATGACTTCATTTGACGCGAATTCATCGTCGAAAGTGACGTTTGAGGGTTGGCGTTCTGGTTGTGACGCTGTTTCGGGCTGTTGTACGGGCTGTGGAACAGCTTCGGGTTTGGAGATGGTGGCCGGCTTCGGACTCGGCACAGGATCAAGGCCCATATCATCAATAACTTCATCTGACGCAAATTCATTGTCCATGGGGTCATCAACATTTTCAATGGGCACAAATGCGGGAACTTGACGACCCATTTCAACATTTTCAAGTGGTACAAATGCGGGGGCGGCAGTAGGTTCAACACGGCTATCAGCGATCTCCATGGGTTCGTCAATCGTCAAATCAGCTTCAACTGGCGGCGTAATACTCGAAGTGGCTTCAGATGGCTCCGTTCCCGCCGGCTTTTCATCAACTTTCTCCACTTCTGCTTTAACGTCGCCGCCCGATACTGCTTCATCGCTTTTCCTCGCTTCCAAAGCACTTTCATCATCTTTGACTTCTTCCTGGGTTACATCAACTTCCATTAGTTCTTCTTCCGCTTCATTAGTAGTCGGAACAGCTTCTCGATTTGAAATATTTACATTGGACTGTTCCGTCGGAATATTTGCGTCCTCCCGATGTTCTGATGTTTCCGTGGTCGCTGGCGGCTGTTCGGGAGGATCTGACATAGCGGCTAAAAGTTGATAAATATCATGACGTGATCACAGACGCGGAAATTCACACATCGCGGAAGAATTCGAATCGATTTCGCGTCAATAAAGGAAGCTAACGAAATTTCAGCTGGCACTTTTTATATTTTTTATTGATTATTGTCCAAATTTATATAAAACGTCAAATCCAAAACATCCCTATTACTGTAAACTATAAACTAGCAAAGTTTAAAGAAATTTTAAAGTAGAAAACGCCAGATTTTAGTAAAATAAGACCCCCAGGCCTCCCCATATATTCCGCGCCCGCCGGCCGCACAAAAGCCGCTCCAGCTGCCAGAGTGGTCCTGGCGCGATTGCTTGCCTGCATGAGTCCGAGCAAGCTTGTCGACTCGTCCATTTTTAGCTTTCTATCCGCGTTCCCGGCTTCCAAGCGTTCCTTTCGCATCTGATTTTCGTCCTAATCCGCTCAACAGAATCTCTTCCAGGGTCCCCCATGGCTGAATACGACCTTACTTCGCGCTTGGCGCCGTTCTTTGATCTCCATTTGGTGATCCCGCTGCTCGAGTTCGTCGAGGCTCGCAAGGTTGGTATTTCGTTATATAATTTTATCATTTTAACGCTTTTGTCCTTCAGATCTACGATGAAGGCTCGTTGTCGGAGATGCGTCGCCAGCTCATGCTTAAGACGAACATGATCGACAGTGCCATTGAGACGTATCCCGAGAATGCTGTCCCGGAGGAGCTCAAGGTCCGTCGTGATGCTGTTTTGAAGGAACGCGACCTCCTGAAGAGCCAATGCGACCCTGTCGTGGAGATATTGGAGCGTGATGATGTCAAGGAAATGATGGATTCTGCTCGTGATCGTGAGGGCAACAGCAAGGTGTTGGAATTCGTCGAGAAGGAATATGGCGTTCGTTTTTTTACAACTTTTTATATAAAATTCTAACTTTGGCGTTTCAGTTCAAGCCCGAGATGCTCGACATCCTGTACCGGTATGCCAAGTTCCAGTACGAGTGCGGTAACTACTCTGCTGCCTCGATCTGCTTGTATTACTACCGCAACGTCGTGCCCCAAGGCGATCCCAACTACCTGAACGCCCTCTACGGCAAGTTCGCCTCCGAAATCCTTTATCAGGAGTTTGCCCATGCCAAGGATGATCTCATCAAGCTCCGTGCTTACATTGACTCCGATCCGTTCGACAGTGAGCTCGAGTTCCTCCAGCACCGTGCGTGGCTTCTTCACTGGGCCCTCTTCCTGTTCTTCAACCTCCCTAAAGGCCGTGAAGACCTCATCGAGATGTTCCTCAACCAGCAGCCGTACTTGAATGCCATCCAGATTCTTTGCCCGCATTTGCTCCGGTATTTGGCTGTCGCCGTCGTGACCAGCAAGTCCAAGCAAAAGAGCAGTTTGAAGGATTTGACACGTGTCATTGAATCTGTAAGTTTCCTTTGATTCCTTTCATTTTTCATTCATTATTTTCATTCCAGGAGCGCCACCGCTACAAAGACCCCGTCACCGAGTTCCTCTCCTGCCTCTACATCGACTACGACTTCGATGCCGCCCAGCAGAAGCTCCGTGAATGCGAGGACGTCCTCGCCAACGACTTCTTCCTCACCGGTGTCCAGGATGAGTTCCGTGAGAACGCTCGTCTTCTCATATTCGAGATGTTCTGCCGCATCCATCAATGCATCCGTCTCGACATGCTTGCCGATCGTCTCAACATGGACACGAGCGAAGCCGAGCGTTGGATCGTCGATCTCATCCGCAACTACCGCATCGAGGGCGCCAAGATTGATTCCCAATCGGGTCAGGTCGTCATGAGCGCCAAGCCCGTCAGCATCCACGAACACGTCATGGAGAACACGAAGCGTCTCACGTTCCGTGCCCAGCAAGCCGCCCTTCAACTCGAAAAACTCAAGCTTGACAAAAAGACTGCCACGTCCACGTTTGCCGCCGCAAGTTGAATTTTCATTGTTTTACCGCTGATTGTTTCCATTTGTTTGTTTTTGACTGATGTCTCGTCTTCCCAACTTTGCTAAGGCCAAGTTGCGAAGGAAAATGAATCCGAATATTAATTTTCATGTTGGAAGCTTTTCATTTATTGTAAAGTGGAACATGACCAATAAATTATATTTGTTATTTAAATAATCCGTTTTGTAGAGCTTTGATGCCTTTCTTTCTCGGAAAAGACGAAGGGAAGAAGGAAGGAGGGAAAAAGGGGCGTTAAGACACATCGGTGGTGTGAGCATCGGACGACGGCGGCGGCGTAGCACCTGCCAATCGTTCCTCGGCTTCACTTATTACTGCAGAATGCTCAATTCAATGGGCTGAGCATGGCCATTGGCCTTCTTGTTGTTGTGGTTATTGCCGTTGGCGTGAGCTTTGGGCTTGCGCTCCGATGGCGGAGGTCGGCGACGCGGCGCAGACGCATTGTCAAGGCAGGTTGTGTCGATGCCGCTGGCCTTGAGGCGTTCCGCGACTTGACGTTGAATGTCGGCGAGTTGAGCGGCCGAAAGACCCTGAGATTGCATGACGATGCCGCCGTTTTCAACGTGGGCAACGGGTTTTTCTGAAAGGAAACACCTTCGTTATGACTGTTCAAAGTGATTTATTGGGGAGGCAGCTTACCATTGGCGACAGGACTAATTTGACCCAAGCCAGAGTCCTCTCCTACACTGCTCACAATGCTGCTGTGGCTCGTGGCGTGCTTGATGGCCGAGTGCGACGGCGTGACTGGGACCGGAGTCGAGGTAGACACGGGCGCGGCAGCAGCTCCAGAATCACCGCTCACACTGACGACATCACCAAAGGCGTCGATGGCACGGATCAGCTGTGAGTTGTCGTAGAGGAAGCGAGTCGTGTGGGCGAGAGCGACATCGCGATTCTTTGCCGCCAGGAAGGCCTTCAACTCGGAAGCTGCCTTGGCTCCATTGGCTTCGGCGGCGATGGCGCGGAGAGCAGCTTGACGCTGGGACAGGAACTGCGTGCCATCGGCACGTACTGCGTTCAAGGCTGCTGCCAGCTGGCGCTCCCGGTTGTTCGTCGCAGCACGGATCTCCTTGAAGCATTGTGCGAGGCTGGCTTCAGCGGCTGCTACCTCCGCATTGAATTGCTTCGATACGGTCGTCAAGTCAGCTGTGTGCTTGGACACTTCGCTTGCGATCGCTGAAACCATAAATAACGTAAGTCATGGTTAACACCAAACATCAAAAACTAGAATGATAACAGTTTACGAGTAGCGAAGGCAATAGCAGTAAAAAACACAATTCCCTTAGGGCATAGAATCAACAAACGATGCTCCATAAAAAATAATGGAAACAATAACAAAAAAGTGAAAAGTGGTACTAACCTTTGGTCTTGTCAGCACCATCGAGTCGGTTCAACGTTTCAACGGTAGCCGCCTTGGTGGCCGCGACCGGGACAGCCTTCGGCTTCGCGGCACTGCTGCTAGAGCTGGCAACGGGCGCAGCGGCTCCATTGGTGCGGCCGTTCGTGTATCCGTTGGATTTGGCGGCTGTGGAAGCGGGTGCAGGCGCAGCTTCATGAGGTGTCTGTTGTGATTGTTGCTTCTTTGGCTTTGACTTCTTCGACCGATCGGTCTTCTTGGCCCAAGAACCGAGGGCAGCGTCAGCGTCCTCTGGAAATGATGTGTGTTTAGCATGGTTTGTACTTTAAGTGAATCGACTACGCCCAAGCACACGTCATCATAGCAAAGAGATGCTAATCAGCACCGTGTACCTTCGGAATTTTGAGACGGTCGTCTTTTGACGATGCGATAAGAGCCAATTGGAGCACGAACACCTGGCACAATTTAAAATGCTAATCGGGTTATTTTTCGCACAAAAAAAGCCTTTTCGATTCCCTGTTGATCTTTATCGATGATGATTCATTGCTTTGGTGGATTTCCGCAATGTTCGCTTTGCGCAACTTTCTCTTTTCGCTGCTCGCTCTCTCTCTTCTCGAGGCGATCCAATCGCAGTTCAGCTCACCAAAATCAAAGCCCATCTGCATCGGCGTCGGGGCTGACGCCTGCGCAAGGCCGTCAGACACCCCTTTCCTAACCGGAGGAGCGGCGTCCGATGTGGGGCTCTGATTTTTGTGTAAACAAATCGCGAACGATGGAACGACGACGCTGGCCGATTGACCGTCTGACAAGGAAAAGGGAGATGGGGGCAACACCACCAATACTACCGGCACACACAAAAAAACTAAGGCAGTAAGTAGCCGTGGGCTGGTAGCGGAGGAGCGAGAGCATTGGGTGACCACGAGCAAACGATCGCGGTGAAGGTCGCTCGAGTTTGAGGTCACCACCACTACCAGGCACGGAAAAGAGAGCGACGCGACAAAAAAGTTAACCCCGTAAAAAAGGAAGGCTTGCGCAATTTCAATTTCACGCTGAGCGTGAGATGTCGGAACTAATTGAAAAATTGTATTATTCAATTAGCAAAAACATGAAAACAGAAAATAGGCTCAAAAAATCAACTTACCAGCAAAAGCTTGGATTGTGCGATCGACATCGAGGTCGTGATTGTGGAGGGCCAGAACAATGTCATTGTTGCTGACACACGGGAGGACCGATCGCACCTTGCGGATGCGCTCTTCCATGAGCTTCTTCTCAATCTTGTACTCGTCGACGGTAGTCATGATTGGAGGAGGAACTGATGGGGTGACGATTGGACGGTGAACGACTGCTTGCCGAAAAGAAGGTCGCCGGCAAAGGGGGCAAAATCGGGAAAAAAGAGGGGAGAAAGACTGCAAATTTGGTCATAGATAAGCAAAGGTCGGGGTAAAGATCGACATGCACGCGGAATTTACACGCAAGAAGTTGATTGAAATGACGCGGCTTGAAATGTGGATATTGGAAAGCCATATGGGTGGTTTGATATGCAAATTTGTATCAATACAAAGCGCCACGTGAGAAAAGATCAAGGAGAAAGTTATCTTGGGACATCCTGGGACACTTTTAATATCCGCCAGCTGACCAGCCAGCCAGCCGGCTTGAGATCAACCCTCCTCCGAGCCGTCTGTCAACTTCCTCATTGTGTCCCCAAATCGGACGCGTGGCTCAAGAGGTCGTTTGTGCGGTGCGACGCGCCCTGTGGCGATCGATGATTGGGGCAGCAAAAACGAGAATAACGAGGGGCGACAAAGTGCGGACGTGTATCTACCTCGAAGCCAAGGGAATGGGATAGATGGGATGGAGGCGAGCAATGCGCCCCCCAGCCACTTCGGGCGGTGACTGCGCTCACCGCCGTCGGTTTGACCGTCAAAAACAGTCTCGCCGGCGGCAGCAGCCAGCCAGCCCGTCGAGCAATGTCGGTGGCTGACTGCGTGGTGCGGCCTCTCCTGGGCTCGGGCTCGAGGCGAGCCCCGCAAAACACTGCAAAAGACTATATATAAGACGGACCCCGACTACAACGACGAAGGGGATGTGCGGCCGCCGCTGGCGGTCGGCCTCGCCGGTCGGGAGGATAGATAGCGGAAACACGGGGGCCCGGTTCGTTCAACTCCCCTTCTCCGGTTATATGGTCGTCGACGACCACGACCACGACGACGACATTGTCACAGTCGACGAGATAGGCCCCATCACCATCGTCGTCAACGACCAAAAGGAAATATATAATGTGCACATGAGGACACAGCCACAGGCGCTATAGACTGCCGCCGGCTGCCCCATCATTATCGTATCGGTCGCGGGGACGGAATGCATCCTTCCAGCCATCAAACAGTTCCCCTGGTCGAAGGAGGTGCGATGTGGAAGCATCCGGATATATACAGCCGGTGTCGTTGCTCGTTGCACACGCATGACACGTGAAAAGCGGCTCCCCTTCAGGCAGTCGCTCGCTCGCGACTGTAGATAACGTCGGACAGGTAGTAGCGTAGGCAACACGGAGATTGAAAGGCCGTCTCCGAGGCAAAGCTGGATTAGCCGGAGGCAAAGAGCCGTCAAAAGGCCCTCAAATGGGCTGACATTGGATACAAAACACTGCCAATCAACACAATTTTAAAGCCCTTGAAAATCCTAAGAAACAGATTCGTCTGAACCAAACTGTCGATCACCACGTTGATAAGCAAGTCAGGAAAGAAGGAGGCAGATAACCAGTCCGGCGCCGGTGCTTGATCTATTGAACGAAAAACAGGGACTACAAAAATCAAAAAACTCGATTCTAAACTTCAAAATGGGCAAACTAGCTGGAACGCGACACTCTACATGGCGCCCCCGATGTCGAACAATATCCAGAAACCCTTGAGGGAAGCAAACGAACGCCGATCACAGCCGTAAAAGTCATCGCGCCGGGGGAGAGGCCACCACGTTCTTGCTCCACCCTTTACACGCAGCACCCAATACGAATGACGCGCTCTTCCTTTCTTTCGCGCCGAGACCGACCCTGCACACCGTAAGCCCGTCGGCTGCAGTCCTGCTCGTTCGCGACAGCCTTCCCCAAAACGTCGCTCTCCCTTCCCTTCATTTCATATATTTCCCCCCTTTTTCGTCGCTTTTTCTTCGTTTTTTCGTGTTTCTTTCCATTTCCACCAACTCATCCACCTCATTACAGGGTTAATCATGTCGAAGATCAGCCGTGAAACGTTGAACGACTGCATCGCCGAGGTTCTCAAGAACGCTCAGGAGAAGAAGCGCAAGTTCCGCGAAACCGTTGAGCTCCAAATCGCTCTCAAGAACTACGATCCCCAAAAGGACAAGCGTTTCAGCGGTACCGTCAGGTAAAGCCTTCTTCCAACTTTCTCCAAATTTTTGCCATCTTTTGATGCTGAATGACCTTACCCAGGGTCTAAAAATACAATGGGGAGGAAATATATATATATTTCCGTTAGGCATGTTGGTAGTGTCACTCCGTTTGATCGGAGCTGTAAGTCACTGCGCGCACAACATGCTGCCGACGTTTTTCTAACATTTTCCTTATTTCAGACTGCGTAACATCCCTCGCCCGAACTTGAAGGTCTGCATCCTTGGTGACCAGAAGCATTTCGATGAGGCCAAGGAAAACGGCATCCCCTGCATGACTGCCGATGACTTGAAGAAGCTTAACAAAGACAAGAAGCTTATCAAGAAGCTCGCCAAGGGCTACGATGCTTTCCTCGCCTCCGAGTCGCTCATCAAGCAGATCCCCCGTATCCTCGGTCCTGGTCTCAACAAGGCCGGCAAGTTCCCTTCGGTCTTGTCGCACAACGACAACATGGTCGCCAAGGTCGACGAAATCAAGGCTACCGTCAAGTTCCAGATGAAGAAGGTTTTGTGCCTCTCCGTCGCTATCGGCCACGTTGAAATGACCCAGGAAGAGCTCGTCGCCAACGTTTCCCTCGGTGTTAACTTCTTGGTTTCCCTCTTGAAGAAGAACTGGCAGAACGTCCGTGCCCTCAACGTTAAGTCTACCATGGGCCCTCCCAGCCGTCTCTACTAAGTTTTGTTTGTGCTTGTGTTAATTACTGAGCAAATATGTTGTTTTTAAATAAATTTGTTGTTATTTCATCCGGGTTTGCGATTCACTAGGGTGACTTGATCCTACATACTGCGGCAACAAACTGGATATTTGATAGGTAAGTCATGTTTGCATAGATGGTTGAAGTCATCGGATTCGTCTATGCTGCCCTTGTTGCCGCTGGCGGTATTGTCGGATACCTCAAAGCCGGCTCGATCCCGTCACTCGCAGCTGGCGTCGGCAGCGGTGTCATCGCTGGTTTCGGTGCTTACACCGGCAACTATCATCTGCTGTTCGGTAGGGTTTAGCTTTTGTCGGTTCTGTTTCGTTTACACAGATGTTGTAGGCATCAGTCTGTTGCTAGCTGGATTGATGACGTACCGTTTCGCAAACAGCGGCAAGTTCATGCCCGCCGGCTTGGTGGCCATTCTCAGCTTCCTCATGCTACTTCGCTGCGTTGTTTTCTTCATTCAGAAGTCGCGCACGCACTGATTTAGAGCCATTTGGAGATGCACCCGTCCGTTCACGGAGTTCGGCATTCGTTTTACAAGTTTATAACTTATCAAAACTAGTTCAATTCCATGTACAGTATTCGTAATTATGTTAATTTTATAATGTTGTAATCATTTTTATAAATGTACAGATTTGAATCCATAATGTGCAAACTCCAACAGTAATACGAAAACCCATTTTATTCCAAGATAAGGGATAACATAAGCAAAATTATCCGTAATTTAACAGTGCATAAACACGGGAAATAATTTAAAGATCAGAGGACTTGATAAATAACAGAAAAGAAAGGTCTTCACGGGTCTCAATGCGTGTTGCCACCAGCCTGAAACCAATGTAAACCCCGGTGAAGTTGAATGAATCCCAGCGTTCATTCGACTTCACCGACCTTGCCAGAGACACGCTTGAACGAGTTCATGTTCGTCACGCCATTGACTGGAGTGCCGAAGATCTTCAGCTTGTTGATGATCGTTTTGTCATCGCCGCCCTTGTTGTTCTCGACGAAGATCTGGAGGTTCTGGACATTCTGGAACTTGACGAATCGCAAGGCCTGAAGGCTGCTGTCCGACAAGTCGAGCGCTTGCACGGGCTCGGTGCTCTGGGCACGGTCGAAGTCGAAGGTGACGGGCACGTTGACGAAGAGCTTGACGTGCTTCGGCGCTTCCTCACCAGGGCCTTCGATCTGGATGGAGTGGACCTTGACGGCCTGACTGAACACAATGTTCATGATGAGCTGTTCATCGCAATCCGACGCGAGCGGGACATCCGGAACATCAGGGGTGACGAGGCTTCGGAAGGCGTTCGGGTTTTCGTCGTTAAGGACCTCGCTGCGGGTGGCGTCGATGAAGCCAGTGAGATCGTACTGGCCGGGGACATCCGACTCCATCATGATGCTGTTCTTGGACCACTTCTCGACCCAGTTGTGAAGGCTGGTCGGGTTCGCGGCGCCGAGGGTGTCGATCTTTTGGCTGAAAAGACGAAATTTATATATAAAATCACCCAAAAAGAAGTAAAAACGCACCTGCGGATGAAAACAATGAAGGTCGGGATAGCGGTGATGCTGAAGCTCTGGGCCGTGCCCTTGCATTTGTCGATGTCGACGGAGAGGAACGTGTTGGTCGGGAAAGCCTCAGCGACTAAAAGCATTCATTGTTTAGAAACCATCAAAAAGCGATCCAAAAATCGAAAAACCCACCCTTCTTGAAATGAGGCCCGATCGCCTGGCACGGACCACACCATGTCGCATTGAAATCAACGAAGACCACAGTGTTCTGGTTGGTCGACATCAGTCTCTGGAACTCGTTGTCATTCTGAACCTCGACAAACATGGTGAAGATGCTTCCTGAAGATTTCAATTGTTCAACCTCGTTCCAACTTCCAACACCGCCCAACGGTCACAAGCCCAAAGTATTCGATATCGCGTTTAAAACGATCGATCAACCCAATGCTCGCCCTCAAATCCAACCACACACGTTGTAAGAATCACGTTTCTTGGCAAATTTGCAATCAAATTAAACTAATGACAAAAACGAGAACGGGGAAGGCATGATAAGGGAAACAAAATCGAAAAGTCATCATCGTCGAGGCGCAAACGCGAAATGGACCCAGAGAGTTCTCGCCGCGAAGTAGCGCGCACGTTGCCGGCGGCGATGACCTCCCTCGACGACGCAAACAGGCTTCGCGAAGCGGTCAAACATGCCCAATAGGTTACGTTACAACTCTGATGATGACAAGACACATGCAGAGAAGATAAAGGTTATCACCGTGACAATAAAACAACTACTAGGTTAAAAGTAAATATATAAATTAAAAGGAAAAAGGCTGTGTTGGGTGACAATTGAGTTGACTGGATGGATGGACGGAGACGAGCATAACATAGGCATAATACAGGCTGTGAAGTGCAGGCAGAACGGCAGAACATTTACACATCATATCACCAAGCGTAAAAAGGTAAGAAAGGACCAATATCAATCAATCGAATCGAGCAAGATTAAAGAATGAAGGTGGTTGGGAGGGAGGATACACGTGCCGACGATGACCGTAAAGCTAGGCCCTGTTTTCTCGGAGTTCGCGAATTTCACGCGTGAGACGCTCGACGATGAGTTTGAGCTCATTGAATTCAGCCCGGGACACGGGGGTGTCGTGGTCGGAGCTCGTGTCATGATGATGGGTCGAGGCGGAGATCGGCGTCGCGGGTTTGCTCTTCGTTGGACCTGGATTACAAATTTTATATATAATCTGTTCCAAAAAGGAGGTAAACTCACTCAAAACAGTTTCAGTGTGAGTAGTGTGATACCGGAAAGGCTTGTCAGACCCGCTGGGAACCTTTGGTAATACTTCTGGGCTGTCCTTCTTCGGGATGAGCACCGATTGTCGGGATGCTGCGGCGGTAGCGATGGCCGAAGCCGCTGCGGTCACTGGGAGAGGTTCTTTGGCCGGGAAGCTTGTCGTCGGGGCTGCTGATATGGATGTTGGGGGTTCAATCTCGGTCGACTGAAAGATTTATCATCAAAATTGCCTTTCAAAAAAGTAAAAAAGCAAAAACTCACGCTAACAGGCTTCATGCTCGGCGGCCGTTTCGCCTGTTTCGGTCGTTCCCGATTTAGATGTCTCAACGGCTCCGCATCACCGCCACCACCACTGCTAGCCACCGTCGCCGACCCAGAATCATCACCATCCGAAGGGCCAAAGTTTATGTTCTCAAACACTGTCGTCTTCGGGCGTCCAAAGTTGGGCTTATCCCCAGGCTTCGGCGGCGGCATATTGCCAAAGACTTGTTGCCGAAGCAGCTTGACATTGCTGCCACCGCTGGGCGGCGTCGTCGTCGTGGAAGTCGCTGGAGGAGGCGTCGTGCCGATGAGACCCAACGGGGCGCTACCCGCTGGCTTTGGTTTGATCGGAGGCGGGGTCGGTGGTCCTGAAGCACCGGCACCACTCGAAGCCGACGGCACTGGCGGCAAGACGGTCTTGTCGGACGCGACAATCTGAACGTGATTCGACGGAAACAGTCCTCGACGTCCGTTGTATTCGCCTTCGAACCAGTCCTCGTCAGAAGTGTGCTTGTTGACGATCGTGATGTAGGTGCCTTCGAAGAGGTCAAGCTCGTCGTCCCGACTCGAACTGTAGCTGTACTTGACGAGAGCGCGCTCTGCAAAATCGATGGAAAAGGGTTAGTAAAGTCGATTCGAAATGAACCAACGAAGGTCCTAGAGTGCACCGGGCAGACTAGGCATCATTGGGGAAAATGGAAAACGAGAACGGAGGAAAGTGAAAACAAAAAGAGGCGCCAAAAGGTGCATCAACAATGGCCCCCCGAACGACCGCATGAACATTTTGAAAACTCAATTATAATGCATGTCGAAGGAGGAGGCGACTGACTGACGACCAAACGCCGTGAAAATGAAAAAAAACCGGCGAGGGAAACATGAACAATCAAAAATGCAAATAACACACCTTTGATCAGTTTACCGGGAACTGCATTCGTCGCGACAGCTGCATCACTGCCTGAGGCTTGCAACGGATCGACAAGTGACGTCCGGACGGCCTTACTCGCGAGTGCATGTGCTTTCGATCCGTTTCCGCTGGTTCCGTTGCCACTGGTCGGCAAAGGTTTCGAATCTGAAGCGCAAACATGGAACGTTACTCATCGGGTTTGAATTTGAATTGTTTAAACAAAAAAAGCACAAAAAAACGAACCAAAAGAGGTCGCAACGCGAAGGGGTTCAGTGATACCAGTCGAAACTGACGCAGAAGTGGCATGACTCGGCGGTGGATCGCATTTAGTTACAAAATTCTCCGGAAAAGCACCAATTTTACCGGTTTCAAGGAGCCGACCACGCTTCCAACCATCTTCAATGTCTTCGACGTGTTCGATGTAGGCGCCCTCGGCGAAAGTTAGTTCGTCTTCTTCGACGGCTTTGTAGGAGTATCTGGCTTGGTAGAACTTGGCTCGCGCACTGGATGGAGCATTCTTATCCTTGCGGATCGAAACTTCCGGTCGACCCGTACCGAGAATCTGATGCTGGTGTTGGCTCATTCGGTTGATGAGTTGGGCAACGTTGCCGGGTTTGGCGCCCTGAAAATGACAATTTATTAGAAAGAAGCCTACATTAGCGCGACAAGTCTTGCAAATTGCATCCTGAAAGCTTCTTCTTCGAAGACAAATTGATCGGAGAAGAAGCGCGAGGTGCAGACTAAAGTAAGCCCCTATTCAGAAAGCGGAAATTTCGAAGGAAAGGGGTGGGTGGTTCGAATTCGAATTCATCGTTCGTTTCCAAAAAAAGTAAATAATCAAATGTAAACAATGTGCAAGGTGGGTATAAGCGCAAAAACTAACCTCGGTAGAAACAGTGGACATGGTCCGGGCAACAATCTTCTCGGCTCAGCTTCACACCGACAGCTGGGGCGGGCTTCCCAAACAAAAACACTGAAAAGGGACCAAAACTACTGGTTGATCGTGAGTAACAATTCGACTTTTATCATCATCATCCAAAGCAAATCAAATCACGCCGATTCAACCTGTTGACTGACGCAGAAAGAGGTGGGAAAGGGGGAGCGATACAAAAACGCCCGAAGGACACGGGTATGATTCACGCCGTCGAGCACACGGACACGTAAAAAGGGAGGGTATCGACAGTGCTAGTCGAGAGTGATAAGGGACATGGAATGGAAAGTTGGAGGGTATTATTCGATTCGGTGATTATGATGAGGGTTTGGCGGAAGGGGGTGGAATTCGAATGGATGGGATGGGGATTCGCGAATCGATACGATACCCCCCTTCTCCGGACACTGGTGACGGAGTCCGGGGGCAAGAAGCACCGACGACGACAAGAAGGGTGGGGGAGAACGCGCATACGACAACATTGCAAGGGGGCCCATCCACTGTCCGCGCTCTCAAACCACCCATGGGTGGTAGTAGTCGTCGTCGAGCCATCCAACCCCATCGGACCGAACACAGTGGAGAGGAGGGGAGAAACAACGAGACGAGAACCGAGATGATGGTTTTGCAGAAGGAGGACGGCGTCGATGGATGATAATCGCGGAAACAATTGCAGTTTTGGGAATCATGGACAGGAAATTACTCGCTTTCGATAGGCGCTAAACCAATTTAAACTTAATTATCACACGCGAGCGAAACGGATATCCGTATTTACAGTCGCGACTTTCCACCGTCAACATTCTAGCTCCAGAAAACTCCCAGAATCTAACAATTTGTTTGCACCCCACTCTAAAAGGCAAAGGCAAACTTCAAACATACAAAAATCCAAAGATAGAACAACAAAAACGACAAGTAATCGAGTCTGCCTCCCCTTTTCTGTCAAATACGACCCTACCTCCGAGGTCGATGGTTGCGCAAAGCTCGAAATCAATCAAATCACGTCAAAAGAGAAGTTGACGATCTCGGTCGGGATTGGGGAAGGCGTTCGATTTCGTTTTCAATCCTGTGTACGTCACCGAAAAACAGAAACACATGAACTTTGTTTTCAAATTCGAAACAAAAACGATGAGTCATCCGGCGTAGTGGATCTCGTCGTGTTCGGGAAGAAGGAGCGAAAAGTAAAGTAAAAGTATACACGTCTGGTGGAAAGGAAGGAATTGGCGCGACGAAATAAATAACAATCGAAAAGATTGATTGCAATGAGTAAGCCTTTTGCGGGGTCGGAGGAGTCATTCGAAAGGGTGAACATGCACATAGAGTGGTTTTTTGGGAAGAAAGGTTGTTAAAATGGGTGTTTTCACTAATTTGAGAAATGTAATTACGATAAAAGTTGATGTTTTTACTAATTTGGAAGAAAATTATATATAAAAATGTCTAAAATCAGCCAAATCCCTCAAACCAGTAGCCTAATCCGACTAATTTCCACCCTTACACCCCGATATATCTGCGCCTGCCAGTTGTCGTAGTACCCCCTGACACCCTCAAGGAGCTGCACTCTTTTTTTGAGGCGCTATCCCTCGGATTTGTCCGCAAAGCACAGCCGAAAAAAAACACGAAACGTTCGCCCGGGGTCACAAAAAACTGCCTCAGGCAGGGCTGGCCAACATAGATAGATCTCGTTGAAGCGGTTTCAAAAGCAGCAAAATGGGAGCAAGATAGAAAGGCCTCCGACGAACGCGAAAGGGTCGATATCTGTGAAAACATGCATCCGTCCAGAGAGCGCGAGCCAATGAATAGCCCGAGGCGATGAATGAATTGCAAAAAGGGATTGCGTGTTTCGAACATGGCGGTGCTCAATGATCGATGACCGGCGTGCGCGAATCCGCAACAACCATCCTAGAGTCGTCGTTACCTCGAGCAACATGGACTATTATGAGAAAGGGGCGAAGCGGAGAGGGATGGCTGTCGCGAACGTCACGGTTTGCAGGAAAGATGATGACCGGTAGAAATGGCTTTTTCGGGGCGGTATCCAGGGGAAACGGCTGTAAATATGGACGGAATTAGGTGGATTGAAAGATGGCAAAGTGGTAATAGTGGGTTTAAAATGTGTTTAAAGAGGGAAAATTTCAAAAATGACCGTTGAGTTTTTGACAGTTTCGATGGAAATCCATGAAAGTTTGCGCGGCTGGCTTGTTGTTTCAAGTGTGCATGCAACCTGCGCGCATGTATTCGGTAAGGGAGTGTGCTTTCTTTTTTTCGCTTTTCGTCTTTCCTTTTTGGAGCGCTTTCACCATTAGCTTCGAGCTTTTCCTCATTGCTCGTCGATTATCCCTCTTTCCTGCCCCGCGCCCATCTAGAAACATCCCTACTGCGTCAATACCTATAAATACGCGGATAGATAATACAGAATGCAGTTCTGACCATCCATTAGCGCGTTTTTTCTTTTCCTTACGCATTTTCGCTTTGAATATCGAAATCTCAGACACCGCTTTTCCTCATTTTCCAATTCTCTACCTCTATCATTGGCGCCTATGAAGTGACTTCAGTTATAGTAACCCGTTTCAATGCGATTTTCGTTAGTTTGTTCCGAAAAAGCAATTTTTTTCTATATTACCCATCTTTCCCTTCGTTTTTATATATTTTTGTCGCGATCTTATTTCACTTTCGTCCAATTTGCAACTTTATCTCATTTTCTTATCTTTCAGGTAGCTGAATCCACTCCACCGATCAGACATGGACGCCCGAAACGCTCCTTCTCGACCTCCGCCAATGGTTTACATTTGCGGCGAATGCCGTGAAGAGACAGAGATTCGCCCGAAGGACGCCATCCGATGCCGGCATTGCGGATTCCGAATCCTCTACAAGAAGCGTAGCCGTCAACGTAAGTTTTTTGTGACTTTTTTCAGCTTTTTATATATCCGCATTCAAAACGCCAAATGCATTTCAGTCATGGTCTACGACGCTCGCTAATCCTTCTACGGTCGTTTCATGGCAACGTTTTCACCATCTACCCATAATGCGGCCTGTCTTTGTTGATTTTTACTTTTTTGTAACTCATTTTTCACTTTTTAAGCTTTTCTTATTTTCTTTGAGGTTTCCATAAAAAGACGATAACTACAGAACAAATGGGATCCTTCATTACAATAGTAAACACGTTTTTTTGGGTAACAGTAGTGGAAAAGAGACAAGGATAAGTGACACTAATCTTCGAAAAGTACACGGAATGTAAGAAAGCACACATTATCGTTTTCATCACATTCAATTCTGTTAAACGTGTCCGGAGGTCTGTCTATTCTCATATTAGTAACTCCAGCATCAACATACTTCTTAATAATAGCGCCGCCTAACGACTTTTGCCTTTCTTGCGAGAAACTAAAACTGCAATGACGCGGGCGAACTGGCAATGACTGAAATAACTTAAGTTTTTACTTTTTTTTATAATGTTCCTTACTAAAATAAAGTCAAATATTCTTAACAACTCTGTATCTGGCAGATTTATCCACCACAAAGAGAGGCTATCAGGACCAAATCGGTTTGCTCGTAAGACATCTGCCGTATTTTCGTCGTAGACCAAGTTCTCTATTCTAAGACTGAAACACTTAGGTTATGTAATGGCTTTGTGAAACAATTATAACAATTTACGTTATATCTTTGCAGTGCGCTATCAATGGCCAAATTTCGGAAAACATAAGGTTTTCAGTTAAATTGGCTTCGGCGTTGACTTTTGTGTCATCTTCACAACGTTGTAACAAATATATTAGTTCCGTTCGCTCCAGTTTGGGTGTTAAAGAGGTTAAACCATCAAACCAATGTACAATCGAACGGTCTTTTCCGTAAACGGTTATACGATGGTTTTTTAACCGTGTTATCATACCAGGAGTCAGCTCAGAAAATTTACAGTTGTCACAGATGAAAATTGTTTGCTTTTTATAAGCACTCGGGTTGTGTTCAATCATAAAAGAAGAAGGTAAGAAGTAGTGCTGAATTTTGTCCTGAAAATGAAATTCAGTCGATTTTTTGAGGCAGTCAACACTTCTGCTTAAGTTTTTGGCTAAACTGTCTCTGACCAACATGTCTTTATTGAGACTGCGCAGTGCCTTAAAACAATCACTTTACAGAAAAAACCCTACTTTTTTGATGTACAAATTTGCCACATTAAACACGTGCGGCGCGTATCGAATAACCAGTGCAGTGAACATTGGTGATATTTCAGCATACTTTGATTTGTAATAATCGTAAGGGCCCATTGGTATTGTTTCATCTTTGTAGTATTCGACGGCATCGAAGGGATACAATTCCACAAAGCGAATTAACCAATCGTATGTAAAACGCGTAATAGGAGTTTTGTTCGAATAATGTAACATGTTAGAAATAAGTTGTATGTATCACAGTTTTGGTCAACACAGATTGTATTGTCAGGGGTTGCAGTAGTTGTAACAACAAAAGCAACAAATGTTACTTTTACTGGGATATCGGCGCGGAGAAAGCCAGACGTGCTGAGTTGGCCAGATTGTGCCGCAACTGGCAAGATGTACCGATAGACAACATTCTAACAGCAAGTTCGAGCAGCCCGCGACCAGACGCCCAAAATATCTTCCTCGACCGTCACCAGTAGTCCGCATTGACACACTTTCGGCACAACCAAATCCTAAATAACGTTTCAAACAGTGCGACAAGCAAACTCACCGTATATGGTGATGTAATGTTTGCAAAAATTCAACACCAATTTCGTTTCAGTCATGGTCTACGACCATTGCTAATTCTTCCAACAGTGGTTGTTTTATGGCGAAGTTTTTACCTCCTACCGATAATGCGGCCAGTCTTTTTTGTTGATTTTGACTTTTTTGTAACTACCTAATTTTTTATTTTTTAAAAACTTTATTATTTTCTTTGAGGAGTTTCATAAAAAAGATGATAAATTTGTTGATTGGAATACAAACAACTGCACAAATATGTTTACATGGGGATGGAGTAGTAGTAAAAACAGTTGCGGTCATAATTCCCTTGCATCAGTGTTATAACAAGTTTAGGACTACCATTTTTTGCACGAGAGAACCGCGGAATAATAATCATGTCTAACAGCCCATTTGTCTTGAAATGTGAGTTGGTATCGTAACTGTATTCGAGATGTAGTTTTAAGCTGTCATTTTGTTTCTAAATACGTATAATTTCCGGATGAACGTCAAGTGATTTTATCATTGGCTTTAAAGTATGAGTTTGATAGCCGGCGGCCTTTGAAGTTGTTGAAGCTCAAAAGGGTTTAGCAGTTGGCGAATGCGTTTGGCAAAGGGGTACGGTAGGGTTAAAATGGGGTACGGCATGACAAGTTGAACTTAAGGGACAGTAAACGGTCAAACAACAAAACGACGACACACCTAAACGATGAAAGCACAATGTCGTGCTTAATCTAGCACACCTAAAAAGCCAACCAATATTGGCGCGATTGTGTAAGTGCACCCATAATTAGCCAATTTTATAATATGTAGTAAAGGTATTTATTGGGGTAACAGTGAGCAAAAATCATTCGAATTTTACGTTATAAAGAATCATGCATAGTCGTGTACTAGTCCGCGAAGAGTTAACCAAGTTAATAAAAGCACAGACTGTCGTTTTTAATAAATTCAATTGTGTTAAACGTGTTCGTAGTAGGTTCTTCTATTCGCATATTAGGAACGCCTGCATCTACATATTTTTTTGTAATAGCGTCGCTTAACGACTTCTGCCGTTGTTGCACGAATCTAATGTGTAAAGACCTGGTGAGAACTGGCAGTGACTGAAATAATCAATGTATTTTCGTTACATCAGCATGATTTACAATGTTGCTCACCAAAATAAACTCAAAAATTTTTAACACTTCAGCATCTGGAAGATTTATCCACCACAAAGATATGTTATCAGGAAAAAACCGGTTTGCTCGTAAAACATCTGCCGTATTTTCGTCGTAGACTAAATTCTCTAATCGGAGACTAAAAAACTTAAAGTAATCGATAAACATTGTTGTAAAACAATTATCTTACGTTATATTTTCGCATTGCGCTATCAACGGCCAAATTTCGGAAAACATAAGAGTTTCAGTCAACTTGGCTTCAAAATCGATGCTTGTGTCATGTTCACAAAGTTGCAACAAATATTTTAGTTCCGTTGGCTCCAGTTTGGGTGTAACAGGGTGCTTTGATTCATCAAACCGTACTTCAAACTCACGGTTTTTGCCGTAAAAGAATATACGATTGTTTTTGAATCGTGTGATAACACCGGGAGTCAGTTCCACAAACAAAAACCTCTCACAGATGAAAATTGTTAGCTGTTTAGATGCACTCGGATCGTGCTCAATCGTAGGAAATAGAGAATGCAATGTGCACCTAGAAAATTTATCCTAAAAATGATAATCAGTCGACACTTTATGGCTGTAAATACTTTCGCCAATGTTTTTAGCCATGGCCATAGTGAACAAGTCAATTGTACTAGTAACTTTACAAAAAAAAAACCCACTCGTTTGATGTACAAATTTGCCACATTAAACACGTGCGGCGCGTATCGAATAATTAGTGCAGTGAACATTGGTGATATTGCAGCATACTTTGTTTTGTAATAATCGTAAGGACCAGTTGGCTCTGTTTCACCTATGTAGTGTTCGATAGCGTCGAAAGGATATAATTCCGCAAAACGAATTAACCAATCGTATGTAAAACGCGTAATAGGAGTTTTGTTAGAATCACGCGGCATGAGAGAAACAAATATAAATAGAAAAGTCACAGTTTTGGTCGACACAGATCTTCCTATCCGTCAATTCTGTTTCAGTAAGTTTTAGTAGTTGTCAGCAACAATTGTTACTTTTACGAGGATATCGATGCAGAGAAAGCCAGACGTGTTGAGTTTGCCGGGTTGGGCCGCAACTGGCAAGACGAACATCCTTTTAACAACAAGATTGAACAGCCCGCGACCATTCCGTCATCGATCTTTACCAATGAGCTTCATTTGGAGGTACCGAACATGTGTCAAATCTATTTAACAAGCCAGGGTGAACGTGGGCAGCAAAAAAGCGGCCAGGCACTCTAAATCAGCTTGCAGGCATGCTCAGGTCAGCTGAATGACATCAATTCGAGCAATTTCATATTTGTCGTAATGTTTTTCCAACCACTCGTTTTATGCTTGTTAAACAATAACGTCAGTCAACTATTACAATCACAAAACTTACAATGCATATTATTAAGATTTATAGTAATAAACAAAACTTTTGAAGCAATAGTGAAAGTGCGTTATCATCAGTTTTGGAATGCCATTTTTCTCAAGAGAGAAACGTGGATCAACAAAAGAGTTTAAGATCGATATATCCGTTATAAGAGGTTCCAAATTAACAAAATAAAGGTGTAAGCAAAAGTCGTAATTTTGTTTCTGAAAATGATTATATTTGAATGAAGTGTACATTACTACGTGTTTCACTTACCGTAATATACTCAAAGAGGTCTTCTTTCTGGAAGCCGAACAACTCTTCGAAATTGTTGTGGGTAACTTCGAGTTTTTTAAGGCTTGTCGTAACGTTTTTCAGATCATCAAACCAGCCGTCGTATACTTGATTAAGTTTAAGATGGGTTAAACCGGGAAATAAGTCGCTGACAGTTTTAAGTTTGAATTTCTTGTCGACTTGCGTATAGTGGAAGCTGATAAGCATATTTCGTACTCCTGACACTATTTTTGACACGTTTCTAAGAAATTGATCACTCATGTGGCAGCTAATAAAGTCAATTTTCTCCGTCTTTACGAAGATGTTATTATAATTTAACTTTTTAAACGTTTCATAAGAAAGTCGATGAAAAGCTGTAAAATCCTTAGTGTGGAACAAAACGAGATCGTCTTGAGGAATTGATAACTTTGACAAGTTGCACAAAAAACTGGCGTATATGCCATCTGGGGTAATACGCAGCATCGAACAGATATTTGGTGGTTTGATTAACGGCCCCAAAGTGTCAACCTGACGACCTGCGGCACTTTGAAGTTGTTGCAGTTCGAAGGGATTCAGCAGCTGGCGAAGGCGTTTGGCAAAGGGATACGGTAGGGTTAAAATCGGGTAGGGCATGATGGAAAAGCTAAACTGGATAGTATACGACAGGCGGTCAAACAACACAAACGATGAAAGCACAAAGTCGAGCTTCCTCCAACACACCTATAAAGCCAACCAATATTGGCGCGATTGTGCGTGTGCACCCATAATTAGCCAGTGAAATGGACGTTGACATATTTATAGTTTACCGTGACTTCTATGAAACAAAAAGTTAATCACATAGATTGGGTTACAAACAAACATATCGGTAGGGGCAGATACAAATGGGTTACAGGTGAGTTGTTCAAAATAAAATTAAAACAGTCAAGAATACAAAGTAGACAATCTGAGCTACAAACATTCTAAACTACGGCGATTGGACGCCCTTGATGGCGCTCAAGGCAAGCTGTTTGATCACACGGGCGCTTCTCTTGTGTTCCGGGATGACGTGGATGGCTGAAAGATGAAAGCTTTGTTGACGGAATGGAATAGTTATGAAAACTTACGTTCCAAAGCCTTGACAACGGCTTCCAGGGTCGCAATGACCGTCGGCTTGTGGGCAGGGTCGGACAAGTCCGACTCCGAGATGAGGAGCTCAAGAGTCTGCAGTTTCAGGGCAGTGTCGACGTTGAGCTTCTGGACGAGCATGTCGAAAAGGACCAATATGTACGGCAGTCGCAGCGACGTCGTCGTATCACCGGCGAAGAAGGCCTCCAGATCGACTCGCGAGATAATCGTCGTCAGAGCGGCATGGTCGCGATGGGTCAGTGCCAGCTCGAAGGCGGCTTCAATCTCATTGTTGTCGAGGAGCTGGGCGACCTTGACCGAGGTATCTGGGACTTTGGGAGTGCTGGCAGCGGAGCTGAGTTCATTCTGGATCTTGGCGAGACGGTCATTGAATTCGTTGACGCCGACGGCAACATTGTCCGAGAACTGTTGGAACAGCTCCTTGGCGAGGCGATCCAATGATGGGACGACGCTTCCGAGGATACTGTTTCGGACGACATCTAGCGTCGACGAATGACTGATGGTGTTGTGAGCTTCGATCTGCTTGGCCTGTCGGGCGAATCCGTCTTCGAGGGCTGACACCACTTCGTCGCGGACACGGTGGGTGTAGGAAGTGATGAGGGTCTCGAGTTGTTCATTGCGGTTGCGGAATTCGTTGGCTGAAATGGGATTCAAATTAGAATCCGCATTTAAAACGAAAGCAAAACTTACTGATGTGCTCCATGGCAGTCTCCAAATCACTGCGCGACTGGGAACGCAGACCTTGCAGCTCGTAGTTGACTTGTTGCAACTCAGTCGAAAGCCTGTTCTCAAGACTGCCAAACTGATCATTCAACAACTTGATCAAATTGGTGAAATCAACAACAGGAGCCGGCACCGCAGACTGTGGAGCGGCTGTTGAAACGGGGGCCGCGATAGGGGCTTCAATCGGTCTTTCAGCGGTCACAACCGGCGGCGATCTTACAGTAGCCGGGACGTTTCGAATTGGCGAAGACGACGGCAACGGAGAAATCTCTTCCGGTATCGTTTGCACGGAAAGGGGCTGACTTCCAGGCGGTAGCACCGGTTCGAAGGACACAGTATGCTCCAGATCAATGTCAATCTCGAGGAGGGATCGTGGGCAAATGGCGACGAGCAGAGCGACCAAGTTTGAGCTGCTTCCGGATTCGCCGTCATCGTCGCCGAAAAGGTCCGCTGAAATGCTGCCATATAGCGTGAATTGGTGGAAAGTTGAATGAACTTACAAGTTTCTCGCTGCTCTTCCACAACACTCACAGGACACGCGATGTACAAAGTATTGAAGAAGGCAATCATAGTGGCCGAGGCGAAGTGAGGGACTTCATTGACGTAGGCGATTTCGACGCAGAAGACGTTCTAAAATCAAAAAATGGCATTGAAAACTGAAAATAGAATGCAAAACGTACGTTTTTCGACAAATCGAAAACAAACAGATACTTCGCCGTCAAGTCAAGAGCAATCTCAAGCTTTGACACCGCTGGCAATTCGAATCGAAGCTTGGCAACCAGGTCCCAGTTATCGCAGTCGAACACGGTGATCCGTTGGCCATTGTCGGAGGAAATCGCGGCGTATCGCCAATAGGCAGCGCTAAAGGACAAATTTTGATAAAGTTACATCCAAAATGTAGAAAAGACATACTGGTCAGTGACAGTGAGATTGTCAAAGAAAACGATATCCTCGACATGCTGATTTGGAATCGGCGTAGTCTTGCTAACAAGCCTGATGGTCGTGTCTTCAACGACGTAGAAGTGGGCCAAGCCATTCGCCTCCGCGACCACAAGTGCTGAGCTATCCGGACTGATTCGAGCAATGGTGACGTTCTGGAAATTCAAAACAGTGAAATTATATATAAATTTATCTTAAAATGAACTTACAGATTCAAAATCAATCGTGAAAATACCACCCGGAATGTCCTTGATAGCATCAGCGGTAATCTCCAGTCCATCCTCGCCTTGGGATTGAAGCGCGGCTTTGATGCGGGTAATGTTGATAACATGGGCCGTTTTGCCCTGAAAATAAGCCCAAATGCTTGATAATCGACAACAAAATCAATCAAACCAACCGTTGTCACAACAAGCATATCGATCGTGGACCCATCTGGCTCCGGAATGTAGGGACACCAGCTGATTCGAGCATCCTTGTGCTTGTCGGTGCGATCCCGGATGACATTCAAGTACTTGTCACACTTTTTGCAGGTCTCTTCGACGTCATAGATGTACAAGCTGCCGTCGGAATCGGCCACAGCCACCAGCGGTCGATGATGGGCCCATTGCAAGTCGACAATGAGGGCTCGAAAGTCCTTAATCAGGTGTCGGGAGCGGTCTTTGCGGTCGAGAATCCGGATAACTTCGCCTTTGACTCCGTTTTGCAGTCGATACGCAACGAGACGGCCACGAGCACTCAATATCCGGCCCGTTTCCTTGCTGTCCCATTTGTACTCGCAGAGGGCTCTAAAAACGTGGAAAAATTGATTTAAATTCCGGTAAAAAGTGAAGATTACAAACCTGGAACTCGCCCGGGATGAATCGCGCTGACGTGGGTGCGTTTCCTTCTCGACATGGAGAAGGACGTTCTTGCCGATGGCGAAGGGAGCGACCTCATTGTCGACGCTGATCGAACTGCAAGGAAGGTGGTTTAATTTAAAATTATATATAAAAAGTTATTAGAAAGCGGTAAACTCACTGTTTCTCATGGTATTGATGCGGGCTGAGAGCCATGATCGCCGAACGCGGCCTCAAATGGCGGTCCTTGGAGCGGGTCGTAGTGGCGGCGGTACCGGAAGGGGCTGCCAGGAGATCCGGGGGGCAGGCTAACGAGTGTGTGGAAGGGGAGATCAAAGCGGACGGCGACGGCTTAACCTCGAGAGGGGCGAGAGCGAGGCGGATGTGGTCGGGCGGCTGCAAAAAGACCGGCGGGAGGGAGAGAAAAGACCGCAACGCGAGCGCGCACAACGCCTCTCGGGGGTTCTCGAAACGAAAAAGGGTGGTCGAGGCGGGTGGAGGAAGGCGTGAAAAAGTGCTATTTCGATAATTTGGGATCGAATTTACAGTACTCCGAGTACATAAATCTGTCTAATGAGTGCGTCATGACGCTGTTCAGGTCCTCCAAATTTTAAAAATTGGAAAAAAGAGTCGAAAATACGCGAATTTTCCGCTGAAACACATGCAAATTTGACATGATTTGAAAAGTCAAATGTTAAAAAGGCCATTTCCACGATCCAAAATTCCACGAGTATAAAAGCTCCCACGCCCGAGATCGCGAGCCCAGTCTACGGTGCCGTCACTGCGTGAGGTTGCGCCATGTCTGTGAGGGTGGAACGGTTGGGCCGTCAAGAGCTTCGCGGCAGCCATGGCAAGTACAACTCGTTGTCGGAATTCGGCCTCGGTGGCGAGCTTCAGGAGCAGCAAGTGCATCTGGCTCGAGTTGGAGAGTACCTGAGGGATGGGGGCGCGGGTCCTGCTGATGTCGAGATCATTGTGAGTTGGCTTCTACTTTTCAGACATCGTTACAGTATACCAATTCAGCTCAAAAACGGCGCCCGCAGGCCAGTCCACTCCATCGTTCTCGGCGCCCACAGCAAGCTGTTCGCAAAGAAGAAGCCCTTCCCGAACCGCATCGATGCCTCCTTCGCGCGACATACTTCCGTCCTTGCCATCGTGGATTACCTCTACACTGGCCGGATACGCATGAGGCTTGCCGATCTCCCCGATTACCTGCACATTTGCACCGAATGGCAACTTCCGAACCTGCGCAAGTTGCTTGAAACGAAACTCACCCAGGTGTCGTTCGAGTTGAGCGTGCTGATTCACTGTTTGAACATTGCCGGGTCCCGACGCGCTGATTGTTCCGCGGCTTCGAAGGGCATCATCGTCAACAACTGTCTGAACAACTTTGTCAAGATTCTGGAGGATCATCGATTCGCGAATCTCAAGCCGGAAGCGGTTGAGCTCATCTTGACCCAGGACAAGTTGCCGGTTAACAGTGAACTCGATGTTGCGCGGATTCTGTTGCTGCTGTATGCCGTGACGCCGACGAATCGACCCCACATTGAATCGCTGTTGTTTGTGCTGCGTAAAGAGCACTTGACGGAGGATCAGAAGGATACAGTGTTGAGGGAGCTTCATCAACTCGATGCGGGCTTGGTGCCAGCTGTCCAGAGGTACTTTGCCGATGCTGGGAGGTCCCCTGGAGTGCAGTCCTATGTGAGGAAGGTCCGGAAGGGCAATTCGACGTTCCCGAGGACGCTGGAGAAGATTCTTATCGTGAGTTTTGACAACTTTCTTTGCTTTTTCAAGCGTCCTTTTCAGAAAAACGGCGTCCGCAACGTGTGCCCCGCCCCACCGCTCTCCCCGAACCCCTATTCCCGTCGCAGCCAGGCCTCCTACGGCTCTCCCGTTAACTCCTTCGCCGATTCCTTCGTCGAACGTGCTCGTATCCCGAATCCGTTCAGTGCCCCGCAATCCCCAGCCGCCCCCGTCTACAAGGAAGGCAATTGCTACCGTAACCCCGACCCGTCCCAACGCGTTATCAACCGCTTCGATCTCACCCGCGACAGCGTCTACGAGCTCAACAGCGTCCCCGATCTCTTCGGTAATGTCCAGGCCACCGTCATCAGCCCGATTCAGCGCCGCAGCTTCACGAAACAACCCCCACAGTACAGCTCCGATGAAGGATGCCCCCGGCCGAGCGCCAGCCTCAGCGATTTCAGCTGCAGTGCGGGTTCAGTGAAGCCCACGGACTCCCTGGCTGATTTGGCGGCCCTTCCGTGCCCTTTTGTCGAGGCCCAGGGCGGCAAGACTGTCAACAAGCGCCTAGTTTCGAAGAACTCGTTCAAGGAGCTCCGTCGCTTGCCGAATGTGACCCAATCGAGCAGCCATTTCAACACGGTCAGCAGCAGCAGTTCCACCGAACCGAGCGCATCCGAGACGACGCTGAGTGGTTCGACGGCGCGGTCCAGCATGAAGTCGTTTGTCGATTCATCGCACGCTGGCATCGTCCGTCGATACAGTAACACAAGCTTGAAGGACATTGCCGCGATTCCGAGCTTCAGCCAAATCAGCGTTGGCGATGCACCCACATCGAATGTGATTACGGCACAAAGCCCGGGAGCAAACACGTTGAATGTGGCACGACGTGGTTTTGCGTCGCCGATTCAGGTGCGATATCCGGCTGAGGGTGGATGGGTGAGTTGTTTTTCGCCATTTTCATAGCTAATGGTCTGTTTCAGTCTGCCTACGGTAGCACCAGCCGCTCCAGTCAACCAACTTCCGGCGTCGAAACAGCCCGAAGCTTCACCGATTCAGTGGCTGAGCGTGCTCGTGCAGCTGGTTGCCCGGCCTTCAGCGGTGAACAACCCAGCAGCGACGTTAATACAGCCCTTTCCTTCGGTGAGCAGACGAGATATCAAGCTTCTCAAGGCAACTTTGTTACCAGTCAACGCCCCATGCAATATCCCGCTGCTGCTGATTGGGTGAGTTACAGTATACCGGCCCCTATCCTCCACCAATAAATCCCATTTCAGAACGCCTACGGCCAAGTAGCTTCCTCCGTCGCGGCCCCATCAAGCCAATGTCTGAGCCTGAGTGCCTTCTCGCCGACAGCCACCTCCACGCCGAACACATCATCAGCGTCATCGGTGACAACGGCCGACATCTACAGCCGCGCCGCGCCACGGTACGTGCCAACGGAAGAATCTCTCGTCGACATTCATTCTCTACCTAACCCCTTTGACGTGAACTACGTCGGATCGGCCGGTTTTGTTCCCATCAGGAAGCCGAGCAATGTTTCGCTGGCCCCATCAACTTCGCAGTCGTCTATGAGCAGTAACGAATCGCAGCGTTGAACATGATTTCTGCAAGCAGGAACGACCTTTTTTTACTTATCCAATCAATCTGACTTGATATTAAATGTGTTGTCTGTGAGAAATGAATTAAACAAAAACATGTTTATTACTTATCATTACACATAAAATAATTTAAAACTATAAAAACACGCTACTATTTTTTTCATTCATTTACAGCTGGGCGTCGAGAAAGTCCTCGATGTAGGACAAGCCGATCTTCTTGGCGAACACCTTGGCCATGCTGAACTGTCCAGGGTTGTCCAGGACCTTCTTGACGACGGAAGCGCTAGAGCGCTTGAAGGCCTTCTTGTTGCGCTGTAAGGATTACTCAATGTTATATTCAAAAAAAGTTTAAGCCACAAACCCGCATCTTCCAATAAACGTCGACGATGTTCGGGTTGTCGGCACGACAGGCCCTATCGAGCTCAAGCAGCAACTGCAGAGCCGTCTGGCTGTTTTTCGTGCCGACAATGTAGGTCGAATTGCCAGCCCTTTCGGCATGGACATTCCACGCTTCAGGAAGCTCGAACAGCTCCCCAACACGACCGGTAATGTAAAACCGATCCGAATAGATGGTTCTAGCGGGGGTGATCGGATCGAAGAACATGGCTGCAACACGCTTACAAAAAATTAGAATAAACTTTGAAAAAGCTCGCAAGATCACGTTAACTCACGCGGGCCATGTCGGGTCGGTTGAACTGACCCATGAGCTGGGCAGCGCACGTTTTCGGACGTTCGATGTTCTTTGATCTGTTTCCCTCTTGATGGAAAACAATGTCCAATCAATCCACGCGCGATTTGACGTTGTCCAGCCGCTGCACGTTTGGACAATTTTATCAGCAGGTCGACATGCACTCTCGAAATGCATTGTTGAAGGCACAGTAAGTAGCATGCGTTGTTTGTTTTGCGATTTGGGTGTACTGTAACTTTTTCAAAGGCCCTCTCCAGTCAAAGAAATGGACTCAGAGACTTTTTTACTCTTACTGATGCATGTGCTATACTTTGGTGTACTAAAATGACATATGGAATGACAAGAAGATTTTTATTTGTTGTATCATTACTGTAATAACGCTGACAACAAGGTTGAAAAGATAAAATCAAATGAACTTATTTGCATCAAGCTGCTAATAAATGTTACAATTCATTAACCTGACTGTTCTGGTTTGTCCAAAAATGAAGTCCATCGAGCAGTTATCTTTCACTGACTCTTAATTCGGTAAATGAAATACATCGTAGTTCGCGCGGTTCGTTTCTGGTCCAACTTGAAACCACATTTGAGAGGTGCTCGAGGTTTCGTGACTTAAGTTTACATAAAGAACTCCGTCAATATGTCCTTTTTTGTATTTAAATTCTTTAAAATGTGTTCCCAGCTTTTGACGAATGAGCTCAACGGCGTTCGGTGGAGCGTCGTCGCAGTGTAAAGCCAGAAAAAATTCCATGTGTTGTTCCTATAAAATGACATCAGTCAAAGTCAAAACTGCAGATTTAAAAAACTAACTTGAAACAACTGCGACAATTCATTTGGCTCAAAACTGAACAACGCTTCAAACCGACCTCTAATACTGAGTTCTTTCAGATTTAACTTTTTTAATCGCAAGATGTCTCGAATCCAATGGTTGTATGCACAATCTCGGTTTTTTAGATTAATGCTATTTAGATTTTCAAAAATTTCACAAATTAAAGATAAAGTAAGATCTGTACTCGTACCATCTTCAGCTTCGAAGCAAACTACTGTTTTCCGGTTGCAATGTTTGGCAAATTGATGTAGCACCGTAGCGTTCACTACAGTGCCAAACCAAAATGATACACTGTCACAATTGATCAACAGATGATCAAAAATAGGTCGATCCATATCGGACGGCTGCAGATATGTCATGTGCAAACAACCATCTACCAACGTTAAGCTGTCATTTTCCCAATTAACAACGTTATAATGTTGCAAAAACTGAGCATTAGTAGACAAATCAAGTTTTCCGTCGTTGTTTTGAAGGTAGAAATGATTTTCAAAATACTTTTTACACATTTGAAGGGGTGATAGATGGTGTGTTTCCAAGCCGACAGCAATTTGAAGGTGGTAGAGTTCTTTTTGGGTGGTGAGACTTCGTAGTCGACGTTGAAGGCCATACGGTAATTGAAGAATAGGATAGGGCATGTTTAGGGAGATCAGTAGAAAGAAAGTTACCAAGCCAACAAAGTCACAGTGACCTGGTGATATGGATTTGCAAATGAGTCAGACAAGCTTTTATGCACTTTGCGCGCGTCTTTGGCATTGCTAGCACCCAAAAACGCAAAAAAACATATGGAGACCTATCGATTAGATTGTACGCATAGTTTCTCGAGACAGTGCTCGAGAGTTGTTGTTTTATTGGCCGATTTGGTCCAATTTGATTTGATTCATATGCAAAACAGCGTTATTTTAATTTATGGAATAGAACATACTGAATAAAAATACAAAAACAGCATAATGGAATGACACAAACTTGGTAACTTCTTCCATAATGCGTCTCAATGTGGTAAATGATACACACCACAGTCATTATTGCGATGCGTTTCCGGATTGACTTGAAACCACATCCAAGTGACACCAGACATTTCCAAGCCTAGCTTTATGACAAATACACCATCAATATGACCTTTTTCATACGTAAATTCTTTAAAATGAGTACCCAATTTTTGTCGAATAATGTGAACAGCGTCCACCGGTGGATCTGGGCAGTAGAAAGCCAAGAAAAATTCCGAGTCTTGCGCCTGTAAAAGATTGTTAACAAAAGTAAAGCACTATTTTTCTTACTTGAAACAACTGCGACAGTTCATCTGCCATAAAACTGAACAGCTTTTCAAATCGACCACCAATACCGAGTTCCATTAGATTTAGATTTTTTAATCTCAAAACGTCTTCAATCCAACGATTGTATGCGTAATCCGGTGCTTTTAACCTAATTTTTTTTATATTTTCAAAAATATTGAAAATTAAAGGTACTGTAACGTCGGAACTGACACCTTCCTCGGCAGTAAAAGAAGTCAATGTTTTCGTATTACAATGTTTGGCAAATTTACGTAGAATCGAAGGGTTTATGACACTTTGAAACCAAAATACTACACCGTAACAATCAATCAACAGATGGTCAAAAATAGAGTGGTCCACATCAGTTGCCCGCAAATAAGACATAAGCAAATAGTCTTGTACCAATGTTAAGTTTTCATTATCCCAATCGACAACCTCTTGGAGGTCGAAAAACTGGTGATGCGTCGTTAAATCAAGTTTTCCCTCGTTGTTTTGAAGGTAATAATGATCTTTAGGATTTGTGTTACACATTTGGAGAGGAAGTAGGTAGTTTTTCTCCAAACCGACAGCAATTTGAAGGTGGTAGAGTTCTTTTTGGGTGGTGAGACTTCTGAGACGTCTTTGGAGGCTATACGGTAGTTGGAGAATGGGATAGGGCATGTTTCAGTAGACATAAAGTTTCCAAGTCAGTAAAGTCACAGTGACATGTCGTTGGATTTGCGGATTGGACAAGCTTTCATGTAAATGTGCGCGGGTCTTTAGGGGGATGTCAGCGGTAAAGTAGTTCATGGAACAATGTCCATGCGGTAAGTTTTTTGCTACACCCATTGCATTCATACTGTGGCACAGACTGCTTTTCATTTTATTTACATGTACAGTATATAAACTGAACGCAAAATGTAAATCGAAGAATTTTCTATATAATTTGATTTACATATAACGTTTATCACATAAGCATAACTAATCGATCAATTATACCATTTTCATTGAGGTCTAAACCAGACAGTAATACACATTGTCCAGTACACGGGGTGTTACTGGTCCGACTTGAAACCACATCTTAGTGGCGGAACTATCTTTACCTAATTTTATATAAAGGACACCATCAAGATGTCCGCGTTCGTAATTAAACTCTTTAAAATGCGTTCCAAGCTTTTGTCGAATAAGCATAGCAGCGTCCTCTGGAGGGTTCGGGCAGTACAAAGTCAAGCAAAATTCTGTGTTTTGTGCCTGAAAAACAACTTTAACAAACGGCCAAATACTTTTTACAATACTTACTTGAAACAATTGTGAAATTTCATCTGGTTCAAAACTAAACAACTTGTCAAATTGACCCCCAATGCCAAATTCGTGCAAATTTGACCTTTGAGACTGTAATATGTCTTGAATCCAACGATTGTATGCAGAATCTGATGATTTGAGAGACACTATTTTTACATTTTCAAAAATGTCGCAAATTAAAGGTAAATTAATACCAGAAATAGTGCTATTATCAGCATAAAAAGAGATAACTTTTTTTGTATTACAATGTTGAACGAATTTACGTAGAATCATAGGGTTTAGGACTGTTCCAAACCAAAATGAAATACTGTAACTATCAATCAACAAATGATCAAACATTGGATGGTCAAAATCAGGTGGCTGCAAACAAGTTATGAGCGTACTAGTTTTTACTAACGTTAAAGTCTCATTTTTCCAATCAATGATTTCCAGGAGTCCAAAAAATTGGGGATAAGTCGTTAAATCAAGTTTGCCATTATTATTTTGAAGGTATAAGGTTTCTTGATCATATTTTGTACACATTTGGAGGGGATGGAGGTAATTTATTTCCAAACCAATAGCAATTTGTAGGTGGTAGAGTTCTTTTCGGGTGGTGAGACTTCGAAGACGACGTTGAAGGCCGTAGGGAAGTTTAAGGATGGGATAGGGCATGATGGAAGAATCGATGGACACAAACAGGCAAGCTACACTGAAAAAAAAGTTGTGACGAATTCCTCACAATTGTTGTGACAAAATAGCTACGACCACTTTTTGTGACGTTTTCGTCACAAAACTGGTGTGACGAAAACGTCGCACATGTTTTTGTGAGGAATTCGTTACAAAAAAAATTGTGAGGAATTCGTCACAAAAAAATTGTGACGAATTCATCACTTTTGTTTCAGTGACGGATTCCTCACAAAAATGTAACATTTTTTCTCCTTTTGCTTATTCTGTTGCTGGCATCAGTCGTTAGTATAGAATAAAATGCTAATGTAATGTGTAGCGCAGTGGTCGCACACCGAGCCCTCTCTCTTGCAGTGACACGCATACTAGTGGCTCCGCAAGGGTGGATAAATCTGTGCGACGTTGGCTCAACGGTTAGCACGCGTGCTTTGAGCGCAGCAAGTCGCTGGTTCGGTTCGCCCCGAACTCGCACATTTTTATCCATTACATGGAGGTCCCACCCTTCCAGTGACGATGTCTCGTCGAGACGACTCGCTGAGAACCGGGTGCGCAGAGCCCTGCGGTCACTGCCATTTATTATGGTTGTTGGTTGATTTGCTCACGAGGACGTTTGAGCTCTTGAGGAGTGGCATGTAATGTGTAGCGCAGTGGTCGCACACCGAGCCCTCTCTCTTGCAGTGACACGCATACTAGTGGCTCCGCAAGGGTGGATAAATCTGTGCGACGTTGGCTCAACGGTTAGCACGCGTGCTTTGAGCGCAGCAAGTCGCTGGTTCGGTTCGCCCCGAACTCGCACATTTTTATCCATTACACTAATACAATTAATTTATAATAAAAAACACACAGCGATACTATGTACAACAATAAAACACAAAAATTATTACAATAGCCAAAAAAAAGATATGTTTGCCATGGGATTCGTGCGCCGCTGCAGATTTGTTTGCCATTTGAATGTTTTGAGAGTAAACTTGTACGTGTTGGAAATCTCTTTGTCGTCGGAGCGCAGCGGTTGTCATAGACGGCGCGAGGTAACCAGAATTGCCGCCAGTGATACAAGAAAGAATTGTGTTATGTCATGGCTGGTACAACTGCCATCAGTGGACGCTCCGATTCTGCCAGTGTTGTTACTTATCCTTAAAAGAATGAAATAAGTATCCTCATAACTTTGCGATAACAGAGAAAATTACCTCAGAAACTTCGTCTTTCACACCAGTGTAGTTCTCGTTTGCAGGATAAGCTCTAAGATAGGGACCAGTTTTGCGTCTTTGCAAGTTTGTTGAAGAGGTTTCAAACTAGGTTGAACCGACATATGAGTGCCAGTTTTTCAGTTTTTTGCCAGATCTGAAATTGAACTTGTCATCGCCAATATGCAAAACAACGATCGCATTGTCAACAATGCTTGACGCGAGTTTTAAAATTCAATTTCTCAGACTCGTATCCACCCGCTGTTTAGTGTTTTGGCTTGTTGGCCAGGGCTGAAGTCACTCAGCCTGGTCTAAGCCGGGTCATACATGGCCCGACCCTTACCCAGCCCGAGGCCACTCGGCCGGCGTCCAGCAATCATTGTCAAGGGGTTCAAAATGTATACGCCGGAATACTCGTGTGCATTATATAAAAAAAACAATCTCACCTTGTCATTCATCCGGCTGGTAGTTTGGACTGCAGCTTTGTGTCGTCTTCGTTGGCAAAGAGTTTTCATCGCAAATCTGGAAAAAAAGCTTGGCTGATTCGTGATAAATCAAAAGTTGAAATCACCTTTTTAGCAGCCAATGTCATCAAACGCCTGAACTTGAGGCAGGAGATCGCATACAGGCTGTCACGAAAAGTTTAGACACGCGGTTCGGGCGACTGCAGTTACTATAAGGATAAGAGTAAGCCATAAAGACGATCGGCGAGACATGAGGATACCCGAAACGATGATTTTATTGAAATTTTAGGCTGACGAGAAAGAAAAACGCGCGAGCGAGGTACACTGCGCTTGTGCAGTTTTCGTGGTAGGAGTAGCGAACGCGAGTGCGTGCGCATCGCAGTGTGACATCCGATACAATTTGCGTCCTGTAATCGAAAATCACAATTGACATCAAAAAGTTGTTTTCTAGCAAGAGCAGCCATAATTGAAGGTACGAGATCAACCAGAATCTAACCCGAATTGCATAGTTCTGTTCAGATATGTAAGCTCCGTATCCGATGAACCCACCCTGTCTTTGGAGGCGCCAAATCCTAACTCTATGGAGCCTCTGACACCAGCTCCAAATCTAATTTTGTAATTTCGGAGGCTTTAGAACCGGATCCGCGTCTTTTGGAACCAAAACTTAAAAAAGATCTAGGTGTTTTCTCCTGATCTAAGATCTCTGGTTCTGTTCCAGCCCGATTTGCAGTAGTATTCAATAGCGCCGTGCCACCCCACGTTTCATCCTGAACTGCCACCAATACTGTCCCAAGCTTGTCGTTTTACCTAAAAATTAGCTTTAGTCTTGGAAGGAGTCCTCAGAAGTCTCGCTAACCACCATCAAAAAATGTAGCAAGGAGTGGCTTAATTTACCGGACCCAAGGGTGGACATGGGACACAAAAATACGGCCCGGGCCGGCCGTAAAAGTTTTGAGCCCGGGCTGGTGGGCTTGTAAAAATTTGGCCGGGCCGGCCAACGGGTTAGTAACGTAGCGAAAAACAGCGAATCGTTCCTCAAAGGCAAGTGAATCCACCGCAAAACGGCAAAATCTTAACTTCGCAAAGCCGTCGCGCCTTATTCTTCAAACTGCTTCAGGTCAAGCCAGAACAGGGAAAAACCTTGCATCTGACGTCCCTTTTGCACACAAAAAAAAAAGCGTAAACTTTAGGAACATTACGCCTGGCGTAAACTTGCACAACGTAATCGAAACATTACGCGCGGAGTAAACTTTCGCGTGTTTTCGTAATCGAAAGTTTACGCCGAGCGTAATCTTTCGACTACACCCTGGCGTAGTCTTTAGGAACATTACGCCTGGCGTAAACTTTCGATTACGCTTTTTTTTGTGTGTGGCCAGTGTTGGGTCGTGACCGAATTTGCCGGAACGGATCGGACATTTCAGTTCCGGAAATGTACGGACATGTCCGATGTCCGATTCGGAACTTTAACCGTTATCCGACATTGATATCAAATAACTGCAGGTTTTATCATTTTTTGTTGAACTAAGTTCAAAAACACTTGCCCGAAGGGTAGGTACATAAGTTTTAGATGATCGGACATTTCACGGACATATCCGTTCCGGAAATGTCCGATGTCCGGTCCGGAACTCGGTCCGCTACCCAACACTGCTCTTGGCGATATCCTACCACTTTTTTTCGACAGCAACTTCACCACTTTTGGCAACTACTAAATCATCTACCGCGCACGCTTTGTCATTGTTCCTTTACGTGGATACTTCCGATCCAAGGAGTACCGAGAGCCAGGGCAATCGAAAGTGCAAATACCCACTGGAGACGCTTCTACACGTCTCAACCAATCCAATGCAACATCCACAAAACTACCATGACAAAGCGCCACGATGCCGTGCTTAGCCGTTTCCAGAAGCCAATGAAAAAGGGCCGAGAAGTATGAATTCTGTCAAACCAGGACTGACCCGCCCCGACATCGTTCTTATCAACGACACATCCAAACTCCTTACCATCATCGACGTCACGATCCCCTTCGCGAATGGTCCAGATGCGTTCAAAAGGACATGGGAAGCAAAGAATGAAAAATACATAAACATCGAGACGCGCATAAAGAAGGCCGGCTACAATAACAATAATCTCAGAGTATGGATCTGGAAATCTAACATCTTCCCGCGAAGTGTAAAAGTTCTTAATGAAAGAGCTTCTTGATCGGGTTGGCTTCGGAGAAAGCGCAGGCAAAACGAGCTGATGAGCGGATGGAGCAGTCGGATGTGGAAGCAGTGCTGGCGCTTCGGATGACTCCGGTGAGTGACGAGCAAATCGGTCGCAAGGTGTCCGTGGACGATTCCCGGTTCCCAAGTCTGCTTGTTGAGGATGGCTTCGCAGTGGTCGTTGACATCGATGAAGTTGATGTGACTGGATGGTTTGCCGTGGAGTTGATCAGTAATGGACTGATACTGAATGTGCTGATGAGCAAGGTGGTCATCAGTGGTGGCTGGTGGTCGCAAGGGTCGACGTCTCGCAGTGATTTCGGTGTCGTCGATAATTGTAACCAGAGAAGGCTCTGGGTGGACGATGTTTACGACGTGGACTTTCTAGCGTGGCTTGATAGCAATGAAGCGATGCACGTAACGATTAGAGAGTTGAAGACGGCTGCTGGTGGTGGTGTCGACGACCAGGTTTTCGGTGAGCGAGAATATCTTCGATCCTGCTAGGTTGATAATGTCTGGTGGCACGCGGGGGTAGTTGTCGTCGTGAAAACTGGTGTTGAAACCAGTTGAAACTTCAACTCATAAAAGTCGTTGATTTAGTTGATCCATTCGGAAGCCGTGCCAGTAGAAATCAGTGTCGTGATGTCCTCGACGAGTTCAAGTCGTTCGAGCTGGTTGGAGACGGCGTCGTAAAGGGGGCTTGAGTGGCATTCCTTGAAGATGACCTTGGTGTCGTTGTCGAGTCGCGCGGGGGCAGCGTCGGTGTTGCATCGGACTGTGGCGATGGCTAAAAAGCGGTGCGCTGCAGCTTCAACCATTGCCACATGTAGATGCATCTGTGTTGCGTCGCGTTGGGGCGACGTTGTTGACGGGACGCACTGTGGTGGCATCGAAGTCGAGCATGTTCTAGCATCCCATTTCACCAAGACAAAAATAAAATAAAAATAACAAAAAACAATAATGCAACTCTAAACACAAATTCTGAATTTCGACAATTCGAATCAAGCAAGGCAGTCTAGCCTAAATTCCGAGCCCCCGAAGTCGGCTTCAACAAAGGTGGACACCTGGCCGGGCCAGCCCGGCCCGGCCCGGCCCGTAGTTGAGGCCGGGCTGAGAAAGTTAAAGGCCAGGCCGGGCCTGACAAAGTGGGCCCGCGGCTGAGCCCGGACGGGCTTAATCGACCAACCGAAAACAAGGTTGAGTATAAGTGTACATGAAGTATCCCGAAAATGTTAAACAAGCTTTAGAAAACGGTGTTTTCATCTTCTTAGAGCTAATGAGAGCTTCGAACTTGAAAAATTTTTAATAAGTTAGGCTATTTTAACATTTTTGAACTACTTTTGAGTAAGGCCGGCCCGGCCGGGCTTGGGCCGAATTCGCTAGGCTCGCAGACCGGCCGCGGCCGACCGAGCTATAGACGGGCCGGGCGGGCCTAGTAAAAAGTCGGGCCGGGCCAGGCCGTCAAAAACCCGGCCCGCGTCCACCCTTGGGCTTCAACATCGAGTATTAAACAAAATCGGGGGCGAGTTCACATGCATGTCCGTAACTCCAAGTTTGGCCTTGTCAAAGCCTGTGTTTTAGAATCCAAAAGTAAGGCGAAGTCCACGTGTTGGATGGAACGTCGACAAAGTGAGGTACAAATCTCAGTTGAAGTCCAGATTGAAAAAGTATGTTTGACGTTAAGTCCAGTTCAGCCTTGAAAATATGACAAAGATCGAAGTCTGAACTTTATATGCAGTCTGTCCGAGACTCCAAGACTAATTTCTATTTAAAAACTTTAAAAAAATCAAGTCCGTAAAACGTGTGACGAATTCGTCACAAAATCTTTGTGACAAAACAATGTGTGACGAATTCGTCACAAAATCTTTGTGACGAAACAATGTGTGACGAATCCGTCACAAAATCTTTGTGACAAAAAATTGTCACAACCGGGTTGTGACGAATTCATTACGCAAAACACCGTAACACACCTTTTTGTCACAAATTTTTTTCAGTGTAGCGAAGACAATGTAGTGTCGTGGATTTGCGAGTACGAGTTGAACACGCTTTTACGCAAACATGCGCGCGTTTTTTGGGTGCTAGTGATGAATGAGCTTGTGGATCTAATGTCGTGGTGGTACTTATTTTCCACCACGCACATTGCATTTTTATGTATTGCTAAACTATGCCTACAGTACCCGGAAACTTCCAAAACGAGCGAATAATAATGAACTGTTACCATAAACATGTTTATTCATCTCAAAACATCAAGCTTGCTTTACTTCCTGTACAACATGATCAAATAGTGCCGCTTGAAGAATGTGAACTAGCCTTTCAAACGTAATTCGATCAGTTCTCGCTTCAAAGCAGTTCGAAAAGATGGTTTGAATCAGTTCCGGTCCTTGGAACGTCGGTGACAACGTCATCGTCTTCTTTTCCAAGATGAACGCTTTCAAACTGCAAAACGTTTTCCACTTTATCAACCACTACCCCCAAAAACTTACTCATCAGCACTTTTAATCGGTGGATGCTCATAGGTGTACGGTATCTTGGCGTCATTGACCAGCTCGAAAATGAGTGCCCCGAAAGACCAGACATCCGCCACCGAATCGAAAACTCCATGGAACAGACTTTCCGGACTCATCCACTGCCATCGTAGGTCTTTGATGGCGGAATCATCGGCCTTGGTGTCGTCGTAGTGGGATGGGCCGGCAGCGACGAGATGGTGGTACGGTAGCATGTAATCGGTGACTTTGATGCTGGTCGATAGTTCATCGTCCCAATGGAGCATGACATTGGCAGTGCAGAGCCCGCGATGGCAGAGGCCGTTCATTTCGAGATGGGCCATGGCGGCCGTGACTTGGAACATGATTTCCAGGATGGCTCGAGGGCCGAAATGCCGGCCGCCCCTCAGGGCCGTGAAAAGGGTAATATTGGGGACGAGCTCATATGCGACGAAAGGAGCGTTGATCTTGGCGGGTTCGGAATGGGAGACGATTTGGGTCAGGTATTCGGCGCCGTGCATGAAATATCGGTCCCTGGAAAGTTGGAACATTGCTGGGAGGTTTTAGAAAGCTAAACAAACCGATGACTGTGGTGTAGGGTAACATTTTTCGACCTTTCATCGAGTTTGAGTTTAGCCAAATCGGCCGAGAATGCATACGGATCGAACCAGTACTTATTCAACAGCTTGACCGCGGCGGCGTGTGAAAACTGATGCCCATATCTCACTGTACCGTAATAAGTACGACCATTCATGGAGCTACAATTCCTATCAATCTCAAATGAAGTCATGTAGCGTTTGTTAGTTTGGGCATGTGTAAATAGGCCATTGCAATTTGCCGGTTGTTTGTACACATGACCATCTTTTCCGGCAATATGGGGCACTGGGCCGCGAACAGATTGGTCCAACAGTTGAAACGGCTGGGTTAAAGTCAATGGTGGGCCAGCTTTTAACGGGATTCTGCGACCTGAAGACAATCTACAGTAATACAGCTCTACAAAAACGCATTTCTTACCCATGTAGAAACTCAACAACGCAAAAATACTCGAAAAGAACGCTTTATCCACCTTGCTGATGAAGAATTTCCCACTTTTCGACCTTCTAATCGGCACATATGCGATTCCGTCCCCTCCAAACAGAAAGTCGACAGCTTTCCGATTCTGATTCGTCGCGGGTGTATTGTTATAGAATTTCGCGTGGAGATCGTCACGTTTTTGTTGAGCAGCGAAACTTGCCGTGGGGCCGGAGTAGGTTTTCACGGCGATTAGGTAGCCGCGCCACTTTTTCTGGTACTTCGTGTCACATTCTGATTGCACTAACACGACGAAGCTTCCAGCAGGTGCCGTTGAATCTGCACGAAGTCGAACACCCGCATAGACAGGGTTTGAGACACCGAGATACCAGCGACAATCCCATAGGCTTGGATGAATCTCAAAATGCCGCAGAAATAGTCGACCGGCTTCGGACTTAGGAAAACCGATACTGTCAATCGGTTCGAGATAGGCGGCACGGACGAAACCTCGGTTGATGATGGCTTTGACGTGGGCGACGTGTTTCGCTGTTGTGGTTTTGTCTTTGATCCTATAAGCTGTACTTTTTGAAGGGCAGAGATTATGATGCTCACTCTCGATAATACTGAAGCAAAACGACTTCAGTGCCTGCCTTGAGGGCAATAAAGCCAGCTAATCCGGCCGGATGATCCCATCTGACAAGGTAGCGGTCGCCGGATTTCATCTTGGCCCCTATTTGGTTTCAAAATGGTACGTACCAATTTACTGTTTTTCAGAGATTTATGTTAATTTTATCAACAATATCGAACTTTAATCAACAAATAAAAACAAAAACAAACAAAAGAAGAGAATGCACAAAATCCCATTGAAAACCGGGTTCTTTCACTTTTTCCGTTTAAGATTAGTCAACTGCAGTTATTAATTTAGCTTTATTGAATTGTGTTCCATCGTATCACGCTAACAAAAATGTACACAAAAAAAACTATTGATACAAATCGTTTTGAGTGAAGATTGTTGATTGAAGTGAAGATTGTTAGTCAGTTTTAAGACGACGGTTAGTCCAAAAAGGAGCCTGTCGAGAAGTTATCCTTAACTGACTCTTAATTTGGTAAATGAAAAACATCGTATTGTTCACACGGTTTGTTACCGGTCCAACTTGAAACCACATTTGAGAAACACCGGAGATTTCGGGTTTTAGGTTTATAGAAAGAACGCCATCAATATGACCTTTCTTATATGAGAATTTTTCAAAATGGCTTCCCAATTTTTGACGAATGAGCTCAACAGCGTCTGCAGGAGGGTCATCACAGTACAATGCCAGAAAAAACTTCGTGGTTTGGGCCTAAAAAACATTGTCAACCAAAGTCAAAACTATTGTTTCAAAAAACTAACTCGAAACAACTGCCACAATTCTTCAGGCTCAAAACTAAACAGTATTTCAAAATGACCTCTAATACCGAGTTCATTTAGATATAGTTTTCGGGATTGTATGATGTCTTCCATCCATCGATTATTGGCATCATCTTGAATTCGTAGATTGATTTCTTTCACGTTTTCAAACACGTCGCAAATAAAAGGTACAGTGAGATTGCAGCTGATGCTATCTCTAGCATCAAAACTAATGGTTGTTTTTGTGTTACAATGTTTGGCGAACTGACGTAGAATTGTAGGAGTTACGACAGTCCCAAACCAAAACGATATACTGTCACAATCAATCAACAAATGATCGAAAATTGGGTGACCGATATCGCCTTCCTTCAAATAAGTCATGTGTAAACAGTCTTTTATCAACGTTAAGTTGTCATTTTCCCAATCCACGGCATCCTTGAGTCCAAAAAATTGGTAGTTGGTCGATAAATCAAGCTTCCCATTGTTGTTTTGAAGGTAGTAATGGCTTTCTGAATAGTGTTTAACCATTTGAAGGGGTGTTAGATGATTTGTTTCCAAGCCAACGGCAATTTGAAGATGGTAGAGTTCTTTTGGGGTGGTGAGACTTCGGATACGACGTTGAAGACCGTAGGGAAGTTTGAGGATGGGATAGGGCATGGTTGGAAAAATCGATGAACACGATAGGACAAGATGACGATGACAATGTAGTGTCGTAGATTTGCGATTATGAATCGAACACGCTTTTATGCAAATGTGCGCGCGTCTCTGGGGTATTAGCAATGAAAGCGTTCACGGATAAAGTGTCCCGGTAATGATCATTTTTTGTTATGCACATTGCATACTTTTTCACTACGTGCATCCGAGTGTCCACATCGAGGACCTCCCAATGGAACATTTTGTCCTCTTATCTACCGTACTCAATGTGTCAAATCCGGCGTCCTTCACTTTTGCAGTTTGAAAACATTTATTTATGCTAGATTATCAACAATAACAAACTACAATCAACAAACATAAACAACAGTCCTAATATTACTCAAAATCGGCCTTCTGCGCCACCAGATTCCGCAATGAAACTCCTTCATCGAACTGAGCATCAGTCATCCCCGTTGGCGGCACATATACTGGTGGGATGGCATTCTCTTCATTGGCCAGCAGTTCAAGCGTCCGATGCTTCCGTGCATGGTCGTACAGAAACAGTCCTGGAATCCGACGGCATTCAGCCTCGAAATGGACACACATGGCACCGATTTCATCGACGCCAAGCTTGAACGGCCTTGTAGTCGGGTCAATTCGGCATGCTCGGAGCAGTTCATGGGCCTGTTCATCGGCAGTTTCTTCGGGGAACATGGTTTTGACGCATTTTATGACGTACTTTTGGCGGTAGATGAAGACGTGGCGAGCTACCTTTTCGACGACCTGGAATTAGAATAACTTTGAGATGGATGGTATCGAAATGTAGAACTTACGGCAAAATCGCACGGAATAAGCGGCTCGACTCGCGGCACAAATTTGACCACACCGACATCGACTTCTGGCTTGGGCACGAAACAGTTGCCCGGAATGACGAAAAGAAGTTTCGGCTCGGCGACGAATTGTGTTACGATGGACAACCGGCTACGGTAGTCGGAATCGATCGGGCCACAGAGGCGTTTGGCAACTTCGAGTTGGAAGGTGAGGGTTAGAGGGACGCGGCCGAGGCTCCAGACGCCTTGATGGCGGGACATTTCGCGGAGGTATCTGAATTCAAGATGTAAATGATTGAAAAATAGGTCAAAACCAACTTGATAATCAGCGGTGAGGCAATGTTAAACGGCAAATTGCCGATAATGTGCGCCGATGGTGGCGGATCCGTCCAATCGACCGGATCAACCAAGCCAGCCTGCTTGAAAATGGGCCCGAGATCAGTCTTAAGAGCGTCTCCATGATGGATGTGAAGTCTGCCTTCGGCGGCTTCAGCCAGATGCTCTAATGGTGGGATGAAGCGAGGGTCGATTTCAACGACATCGAGTCGGGCGGCTTCGTCTTCAAGGATGGCTCTCGTGATGCCACCTGGGCCGGGGCCGATTTCGATGACGTGGGCGTTGACGGGGAAGTTGGCTTGCCGGACGATCTGAATAACACCATACAATGGCACACGGCAGGATGGTCTCCCCTTTTTTGTGCAAGGGGGAAGCAAGGCAGAAAAGACAGTGGAGGATCGTGTCTCTCGCTTGTCTCGCGCGTCGAAAGATAACCAGTGCGTCGTTTAGGCGAAAAACTCTTTACTGTTTTTGGCGCCGCGGGTAAAATAAGATGAAAAGTGCAAATTTTATTATGAAAAATGATAGCTATGAATCTTCCGAACAGTTTAAGCCTAATTTGGTCGGTTTTAATTGCTTACTTTTGGAGTTATTTGCAAACGAATGAGGGCAACTGCCGATCGGTGCATATCCCGCTGGTCAGTGATTTGGTGCGTCGGTTCACGCCATGTACGTCCTAGCGTCGCACCCCTGGTTGACCAAAATCCTGCCGTGGGCAGTTTAAAAGCGAAAACGATACCTTTTTGGTCAAATTCATGTCCATCAAGTAGTTCTGGGACAGAATCTTCTTCGCTCGAAGCCGATACATGTGGATGAAATCCCGCAGGGCCGGTAATGGCGGCAGTTTTGATGTCGAGGCATTCAGAACTGACGACATTCTTCAAATTTTGCCCTTCAAAATCGATTTCCAACCTCAACCTTTTCAAAAAATACTGTAAAGTCCGTGCCATTGCCACAGTAATCCTTGCAAAACACCATTTTCACCATTTAAAACCAATAAATTTATCGCTCAACCAATTATTAAACCAATACAAATTGCAAAAACTCAAAAGGGAAAGCTATTACCAGATAAATAGGGGAACTGATTAGACAAAACATGAAACTGAAACTTTTTGGAAGGAAAACCGAATGACCTGTGACAGTGCATTGTGACGAAGAACAAGCTAGACTACGTTGACTTTGAAAAGACTCGAAAAGCTGGAATTTGAAAGAGGTAAAGTGGTTTGTATCCGAGGGCAGCGAGGAGCCAATTGCAATCGTAATCGGACCCAGAAAAGACGGCCTTATTCATCCTCGACGTTGTTGCACCTGCTTCAATTCACTCGCAATGGCTTTCAGGAAGTCCTGGTAGGCTGTTTCGAGATTGTCGTTGACGATCACATGGTCGAAAAGGGTTGGGTCCTGCTTGACGGCTTCGAGGTCCTCTTCGGCGTGTTTGAGTCGTCTTTCAAGAGATTCGGGTGTTTCGGTCCCACGGGCAACGAGGCGGTTGCGCTGAAATGGAGATCAGTAAGCTAAATTAGACATTGAAAAGGTTAGACGTACCAAAGAGTCAATTGTCGGCGCTCGAATCAAAATGTACTTCGCGTTGAGGTCCGTCTTTTTCACGTTTCGAACCCCCTGCAGCTCAATGTCGAGAACGCAGATCTTCCCGCTGGATTGGACGTCTTTGACGGCCTTTTTGCTGGTGCCGTAAAGGTTGCCCCCGAACTTGGCGTGCTCCAGGAAGTCGTCGTTCGCGATCATCTTTTCCATCTCGTCGTAGGGCGTGAACCAGTAGTCCTTTCCATTGGACTCCCCAGGCCGAGGATTGCGGGTCGTATCTGTAAAGGCAGTCGTAAAAGTTGAAAAAAGTTATTAGTTTTTTGAAAAAGTCGTAAAACGTTATCTAAAATGTCTGTTTTTGACAAACAACCATCACAAAGCCAAAAATAAATCAAAAAACTCACGCGAAACACTAAACGCAAACGTATCCGGATTCTCCTGCATTGCTCGCTTCAAAATGGTCGACTTTCCGCCGCCGCTGGGGCCTGATAGCACGATCGGACGAATTGATGAAGCCATTGCGCGTCTAGCTGAAATGTAGGGATAAAATACTTTCAAAAACTGGCAAAAAGTGGCTAATCTCGCCCAAACTGTAATAGCGACTGTATACCGGATTTGACGAAACACGAATGAAAAGCCAAGTGAAACGAGATAGGCGGAGAAAACGGAAAAGGACATCGGCAGAAGTGAAAAGGGCGGATTTTCAGGTATCGAAAACAGATAGATCTCCAAAAAGGGGCCTATGGACAGGTGGTTTTGCAGGATATAGGGACGTAGGAAAGCGGATTGGTGTAATGCCAGCCAGACTGACGACAGAAAGTTAAGCGGTGCTTCACACGCAAAAGCTGTCATCTCCGGATTAGGCCATTAGGAGGTATTGCAATGCCACGCGACTTTGCGTGTTGGCGTCGTTTTTCGACGCGGTTTCAGCCGGCCCTCCTCACCTTGACACGACGTGGTGGTGGTTGCTGCTCGTCGGAGACACGTTGCTCGCGGCAATGGGGAAAACATGAACACCGAAGAAGAAGCAACTACGCGCAGCATTGCATTGGCATGGGTGGAAACAGATAAGATCCTAGAGGCAGATAGACAGATATCGTATAAACAGTGAAAGCGATATTTACATTTGCGAAGGTGAAACTAAACTATTGGTGAACTAGGAACACTGCAAAACGACTTCCACACACAAATCTCACTTAAGACTCATTACAAAAACACAGACAGCTGTTAATTAGCAAAACTATGCAGTCTAAGTTCACTCAAATCACACGCAAATCACGCTAACCTGCGCCAATTCCAATCGCCACCATCTGGCAGCACTCACATCAAGTCGGACAATCTTTTGTATAAGAGTATTGAAGCTCGCAGGGCGCCGAAGGAAGTTTTAGACTCGTGCTTCGAGGACAATCGCTACAAAATGAACGCATTTTGAGGGTTTTGCCGGCTGAATTCACGAAATGTTTACATTTACAAAAAGCAATATATCTAACAATGTTTCACAACATTGAGTAAATACGAAAAAAGCGTAGGTACGAAAGAGCAAGGGTATTCCAAGTAGAAAAAGTTCGCGAAAGTGAAATGAAAACGGAATGGGTTCCAATTTTAGGACAAAAATCGGTCAAAAAGACCCACCTTTCGTCCCTGACGTCGCTGAAACACACGCACATGACGAGTGCACTTCCCGGACAGCGTGAAGCTGCCGAAAACAATGTCAAAGATCGGGAGGAAGAAGGCCCAGCGGCCACAGACACGAAATTTGTCGATTCGCGTCAATGCAGTTTTTAGCGAGGAAAATGCCTTGGCAAAGTGTCTGCAACGTGTCGGGTTTTCATGGGACGCAGATGGGAGATGGATTAATGTAGATTTTTGAGACGATTTATGTTTTTAAAATTGTGTTTAGTCATTTTAATAATACAACGCAATATACACGAGGGTATTGGAAATGGAAAAAAGTAAAAAAATGATCAATAACCACAAGAAAAGCCGGCTTTAATGTTTTGTGATCTTCTTGGCAAAGTGCGACAAACGGGACAGGAAAATATGATCGACAAATCGCACGCATTCTCGATGTTGCCTCGGGGTCTGACAGTCTACGGCATTTTTCTGACTGATTAGTCGTGTTTTGCCGTATTTTATCATTTTATGTTGATGCCGATCAAGTTAGAGTTGTTTTCAGCCGCTTTTTATGCTTGAAAAACAGGAATTCGCCGCGCTTTGGCCCTTTCTTTTTCTGTTTATGTAAATTGCTTTTGATCAGTTTGTATTGCTCTTTTTTGATCACTTTTCATATCCATCTAGTCCACAGTTTCCGCGTATATGTTATAATTATGTCAGGAAGGTAATTCCGTCGAAATGGTATCGCATTTGTTCGAATCACGCGATTTTGAAGCGAACCCTACTTTATCGAGATTGTTTATATATTTTTCTTTTTCAATTCAACCATTAATCATTACAAAGTTCAATTTCCAGGGTATAGCAACCTCCCCACGATGGAATCCCCGGCATGGATGTTCACAAAGGCGTTGAGCCACCGACAGAAGGTGTGCCGCCTCTACAAGCGTGCTCTCCGTGAGGTTGATGCCTGGTATGGCGGTGATATGTATGTTTCCCCCTTATCTTCCTTCTTTCAAACCCTCTCCATCATCTACCCCCTTCCAGGCTCAATGTCCGCTTCCAAAAGGTCCTGATGCGTGCCCGTTTCGATGCCTACGCCACCGAGAAGGATCCCCGCAAGGCCCAACTCATGCTCGCCGATGGCTGCAAGGAAATCTGGGAGAAGCGCCATTTCAAGCCGTTCCGATTCAGTTTCGATCCTCTGGGCTCGAGCTACGATCGTGAGCGTGAAGCCCCCGACCAGATCGTCGATTCCGAGCAATGGACCTTGGTCGAACGCGAGCAGTTCCCGTACTGGTTCAACAAGCGTGAACAGCGAAAGAAGGAGCTCCTCCAGCACTGGACCAAGATCGAGAAGGACTGGGACGAGGAGATTGCCGCCATCCAGACGCAACTCCCCAAGGAAAAGCTGCCCGGCGCCAGTGCGTGAACAACGGTAGCTTTGCGTCCATCCATTATGAAAATTATAGATTGACTTTGACTTTTTTCTCGTGTAATGTATAGGGTTTACTCATCAGTCAAATTGTTTGAATGAAAGGTGAAATTTAGTGGTTTTTTCAACAGGGGCTAATTTCATTTAAATTTATTTCGTTTATTTTTATTTTTCGTGAGTCAAGTTCAAATTCTGACCCGCCATGAGTCGGCAGATGCGTTAGGTTAACAATTTTAAATTTCAAAATTAAGTGAATCGTTTCAACATAGGTAATAGTGATGAAAAAGCACCGGCGGATATGCCCCATCCCCAGTGCTATCCGTTATGTGTGTTTCGTTTGACTATATACACAAAAAGCTCGTATTTGCTTAACATTGGTAAGTAAGTAACATGTAAATTTAAACATTTATTAACCGTGAGCATGGCCATGTCCACCACCAGACAGATGCTCTGTGATCTGGATCGTGCTGATCACAGCGAATCCGGCGACGATGGCGGCAAGTTGTACCAAGTTGGAGTGATCATTGGCACGTTCTTGGGCCAATACCTCGAAGAATGTAACGTAGATGAACGTGCCGCCGGCCAAGCCTTCCAGGACGACGACGAGTCCTTCCTTGTAGACTGGCTCGATGCTAAGATTGAATAGGCCTACACCGAGTAAACTGCCAATTGGCGTCATCAAAGCGTAGACGAGGATGGTAGATACTACCATTAAAGTGCGTTTGGAGTTGGCCCTGCTGATCTGCAGCCCGACGGAGAAGGATTCAATGCCCTTGTGGATAATGAGTGAAATGAAGAGGGTGATGATGCCGGCATTGTCGTCCTGGACACCGAGCGCAAAGCCTTCCAGAATCGAGTGCAGCGACATGACGACCGCGAACATGATGGACTTCAACACGCCGGATTCGGCGTTATCGTCGGACACGTAGCGCATGCTCTCATCCATGACGATTCTGAAGGAGGGTAATTTTGCTTCAACATTGCTAAAAGTCCACGGGGGATGAAAGCGGTTAGGGAAAGGTTTACAAAAACTGTGTTAAACAGTGCGAATTTCGTTCGGGGACAGTGCAAAGTGATAGGACGGACGGTGGTCTCGACGGGAAAAGGCTTACTGTGCCTTTTCGCGTTGAAACCATCAAAACTTGGTTTAAAAACTTACTCATGAGTTTTCGCCGCCAAATACTTATCACTACCATCCATAGACCCCCTTGGCATGCCATTGACGAATGCCGTCGTCGCATCGGTGACTGAAGCCGTCCGCCCACGCTTATCGTCGGTATCGGTGCCACCATGGCCATGATGCGCATGTCCTTCGGTGAAAATTTTGAGCGAAACTTCTTCCAAGAAATAAACCATGAAGAAACCGAGACATGCCATGAATTCCGGCACCGGAAAGTCGGTGTGCCAGCCACTCAACTTCTGGAACTTGACGAAATTCCCCTTAACATGGGGGAAAATGTCGAGGAAGCACGTGCCAATGAAGACACCGCCTCCAAAGCAGGATAGCAGGGTCAAAATCCAGGATACCCGTCGAGATTCTACGCTTTGCTTATTGGTCAGACTGCGGATCAGCTTCAACGGGATCAACCCCGTCGCGGCAGTGGTCAAAAACATGGCAGCCGCGAGGCATATTTGCAGGATTACGGCTTCCATCGTGCCAAGATTGATGCCCTGGTTGTCTGAATCGTCGGATGGGTCCTATAAATGGAAAAATGAATCCTTTTAGAAGAAGAATAATAGAAAGACCAAAGGATACAATAAGATTGATGAATTAATTTCAACCAAAAAAGTTAGTCAGCCGGCTTCTACGGGTTCCACCATTCGTGGGAATGGAAAACCTTCGACTTCGACAAACCACGATGACGTCATGCGATCGCGGTGCGCATGGCTGATTTTTGGTTAACATTGAATAGGGGTCGGAAAATTCGAAACAAATTGGTCGTGGTAGAGTTCAACGATAACTCCCAGTGCGCCGGCGAGGTATGTACAATAATCCATACATAAACGGAAAAGGGGTTGCATCACATAGGGCACATTTGGTAAAAATTGATAAAGCGAAAGTCAAGCCGCTTATTGGACTTCACTTTCCGTTGATAATAGGCTTCAAGGTGCGTCTAAGGTCTGAGAAAGTAAAGTTTTAAGTTGATAAACATGTTTTTAACACTTTCGTGCTGGGACTAATTGACATTTTTTAGCTTTCAACTCAAAACGATAGGCAAGTCTGATCAAAAACATCAGTTCATGAAGCATTTTAAAGCCAAAGCTGCCTGGCTTTCCACCCACCAACTTTAATGTTGACTCAAAAGCTTTCCAAAAATGAACACAAAACCAACTTAGGGAAAGCGATAGTACTGTTTTTAGCTAATCGTCGGGCTGCGACCCCGCCCGAGATCGACTGGTCACTCGCTTTTCGGTCGGTCAAGTGAGTCAATGTTTGAACAAAGTTATTTTAACGGTCAGTAGGTTGCATTTTGGAGGTTTTGCTGCGATGAATTGTCATGGATAGTTGGAAAAACGATTGAAAATCGAAATTAAAACGAGGATAGCGGAAATGGAATAGTCTTCGGGGGGTCACCAACTCGGGCACAGATAGGGCAGCCGAAGTGTGTCGGCGGTGGCGGCCTTCGTTATCACTGGCGGCGAGCGAACCCGCAGCCGACAGAAAACAACATGTTCCGCCATATGTATGCAAGTGCGGAAGTCAGTTAGTTACATGACGATCAGCGCGGCCGGTAGGGATGGGGAATGGTTAGTTAGGGTAGCAGGGGGGTATCATGGGTATCGATTTGGTAGAAAAGCGAGACAGGATGATGGGTGGGATTAGCCTGAGGGGATATAGCGGATTTGAGGTAGATTGGATAGATACAATCAATGAAAGTTGGTGTTTTTGATCGTATAGTTAGTGAAATTGACCACTTTAGACCCTCACAAACAAATAAAAAAGCTTTAATGACGCTCAAACTGTTGAAAGCTCCTTAAAATAGGCAGCCAGAGGCCTTCTAAAGGAAGTGATTTGACCAAACTGGCCGCAAACCTGCCAAAAAAACCGACCAAAACGCTCAACGTCAAAGCCTTCCCCCTTTTAAGCCCCACCGGCTTAAACCCTGATCTCGGCCTCTCACCTTTTGCCCCTAATCTATTCTAACCAAAGCCCCGCCGGTAGATCAACACCATTTCGACGAGACACCGACACATTTCGCGCTTATCACCAACCATCAGCGGCGCTTTCGTCCCATTTCCGCCTACCCAGCGAGAACGGGGACCACAGCATCGAAAATAAAGTTTATGGCGACAAAAAGATCATCCGCTCCATCACCTTGCATGACTTGACTGATCTCACGTACCCACCCAATAAAAATGGTGCGATATCTGATCACTTTGATTTGATTACGATGTTATTTTAGGCGTTGAACTGATGAAATGCACTTTTTTGCAAGGCATGCTCTTTCAAACTCTTTTGCTATTGTAAATATGTTTGAACGTTGAATAACTACGTAATCATTGCACACACTTCATCGGGCGCCATCATTACCCTTTTGGGAAACTGAACGTGTTAGAACATCAGAAGAGCAAGACAGGGCAGCCGGAGGCAGTGGGGTCACACAAACGACACTCATCGATGGTTGATTGATTAGGGTTGCGCCATTAGCGGGGTGTCGGTCATGCTGATCTGATCGGTTTGGACGTTAAGGGCAAGGTGTTTTGATCGGAAGGCCTTAGGGGGTTTAATGTGTGGTTTTTTGGCAAAGGGCGTGGGATTTGATGGTTTTAAGAGAATTTTTGTGATTGAACATGGAAAAGGGACATCGAAAAGTTAAATTTGGGGCGCTAATTGTGAGAAAAGGGGTTCGTTATCATAAGGAGGGGTTATCAGTGCTTTTGGCGGGACGGGGTTGTATAATTTATGGGAATTCAAAGACCAATGAGGTGGGGGCCCACGCAATTGAGCTTTTAACTTTGACTAATTGAGTTTTACCTATTTTTTACACAACAAGTTTTGAAAAATTACTAAAAATAACAATCCTGATTTTAATGTCAAAAATTATACCCCCTGCAAACCGACTTCAATGTTACGAAAATTTTTTAGTATTTTTCTCAAACTACAGTATGCAAATCCATCAAAACTTCCCAAAATTCGAGCAAATCTACTGTAAGCATGACGAAATCCCCGCCCCCACATGATAATTCAATCCCTTCCTTATAGCCTCCCAAAAAAAACTACGCAAATTGTCACGAGAGCTGACTTTCAAAGACGCAAAGTTAATTAATTGCCGACGTAAAACCTGTGGTGGTAAGGCAACATCGAACAAAGATTACTTGACTCCTCCATCCTACAGACCGGGATAGACTGATTGGAGCTAGTGATCTGATTCTTTGAACTTCTCTACCACCGGCTCGGTATTAAAAACCAAAAATAAAGAAATGAACGTTTTGCATTGTATTTCATTCGTTTTTATAGCGGAAACGGTTGGGCATCATTGCCCACGTACGCGCGGCTGCGGTGATGCGATCGAAATGACCTTCAAATGGGACTGAACTTGCATCGAATTCTGTGAATCTGCGAAATTGGGAAGGGTTGGAAAAACAAAAATAAACACTTATGAGGTCATGGTTCAAAGTTTAAGACATTTAGACAGACAGATCGAAGATGGAGAATAGCAGAAGTTAGTCAGAGGAAGTGTTAAAGGTTGAAAAGAGCGTGAATAAACTTACATATTGAAAAAGATGCTCGTGGTCGTGCTCATGTGAAGCATGATCGTGGTCATGATCGTGGAGATCACCTATTAATGAAGCAGCGACGGCACTTAGATTTAAATTGTTACCAGCCATATTGGAAATTTGAAGAAATCAGCTGCTTTCCAGGTGGTTGAAATTATTTAACATGTAGTCAGAACACAGAGAACACAGATCGGCCTTCAAGTCAACGGCTGGATTAACGTAATCGTCGTGGCGCGATGGTGATGGGTTGTCTTTTCGGGGGTAAACTGGTCTTTTCAGGGCAGGCAACTCTCCGCCTTTCAGCCTTCAGATGGAGATAGGTTACACCGCCTTCTTTTCTGTATCGTAATGATGACTTCCTGACAGCCGAGAAGCAGCAATCAGCGGATTGGACGTCGAATTTGGACAGTGTGGCGTTCATTTTGGGGTTTATATCGACTTGGACCATGTCATGACCATATTCATGGGGCGGGCTTAATGTCAGTTGCGCGACTTCAACAGCAAAAAACAACAAAAGTGAGACGGCCTTCAGAGGCAGAGAGACTACTACGATCTAAATGTCACTTTTTTATGGCCGTCCGAGTCGGGTCAACACCAATTTGGGAAGGAATGAAGTACACGTGGATGGAGGGTTGCACGTTTACATAAGATCACGCAGATCCGTCAAAAAACAGGATCACCATGCAATCCGCAACGGCCCATTGCCCTCAGTCTTCGTCAAATGGATATGCACCACTGAATGGTGATTCCAAGGCCCTCGCAATGGAAATTCGTATTCTGTACATCTGTTTTGCTCCCACTTTCTCCTTTCTGATTCCCCTACACTCAAAGCGGGACGTGACAATCGTCCGTTCATCAACACCATCACGATCAGCTTCCAGTTCACAAGATCACCCTGCCTTCCAACCAGAGATGTTAGCTCCGGATCCTGCCGGAGCCTCCGGCTCCGGATCCGGAACCGCCAATCCGTCTTCGGAGTCTCCGCTCCGGGCTCCGGTTCCGGATCTTGCGGCCCGGAGCCTCCGGCTCCGGAGCCGGGGTCTCGGATCCGGAGCGGCTCCGTAAAAATTAAAAAAAGGTTTGAAACGTTTAAATTGCCCGAAAAACAACCGTAATTTGTCGCATACAATATAATTGTTGTTTTGGATCATTTTGGGACCCTCCAACTGCGGTAATCTCGACTCACAGTTACTTTTTCTGAATTGCTGAAGTTCGTGTGCTCGAAAGTAGCGCAACTAACAAGCCATAAAAACCCCTTCTTTGCTTTTTTAGGGACACACGTATTGCTTTTTGGTCATATTCATCAAATTTAAAGTACAAAATCGCAAAGTTAACCCCGGATCCCAGCCCTGCGGATCCTCGGGCACCGGCTCCGGATCCATTTTCGTAGCTTCGGAGGCTCCGGAACCGGCTCCGGCGCCGGATCTTAGCCTTCGGAGCCTCCGGCGCCGAAGTCTCGGTTCCGGGTCTTTTGGAACCGGAGCCTAAAAAAGATCCGGGTCTTTTCTCCGGAGCTAACATCTCTGCTTCCAACCCACATACGTCTTTAAAGATTATTTTTCCAAAAAAATATAATTACCTGTCCTGTTAGAGTATGAGAGCAAAGTACCTTCGCCCGATTCAGCCATCGTTGTGTTAGATCGACAGACGCTTCACATTTCACCCTTCCAATTGCAGAAGAACAGTCTTTGCTCGATTTAGTTTTGTCTTTGTGTGATACACGGATAATTTATGGTGCCCTGCTCAATACGTTCATGAGGTTTGGTAAAACCATAGTACTTCCCGAACTAATCGCCCAATGAACAAACTCTGACGTCTTTGCCAACCTTTGAAACACAGGGTTGAATTCGTTGGCTAATTTATTACAACTTAAAAAAGGTGATGGTCTAAGAATGTGAGAATTGGAATAACAGTCGAGATCAAGAGATCGGTGGTTCAAAAAAGTCAAAATAGTAACGGAAGCGGATGGAAAGCAACTTTTTTGATCTTACAGTAACCTTTCAATAATAAAACGATGTCTTAGTTCTAATTTGCACGTAAATAATGTTGTATTTTTGCATAAAAAGTAAAATTGTTAAGTTTTTAAAATTTAATAAAGTTGAACGAAGCTGCAAAATTGAAACAAAATAAATATATCTACTAACGCAACTTCAATTAAGTTGATTACATTTTTATTTAAACCTTAAATTTACAAAAAAAGTATTATTACCGACTTTTGCAATGTTACATTTGCACCCTTTATTCATTCAAACATGAAAAGTCGATTCTGCAACAAAATGTAATGTAAAAACCTCACTTAACACAAGTCAAAAGCGAATAGGCCGTACTCAACCCACATTCTGTGCGATAGAATCACATGTAAATGTAAAATAAAAAATATTTTGGCAAGACGAGCATACCTGAAAACGGGACACCGACCACTTAAGCACTTGTTCGAGCCACAAAACATTACAAGAGTTAAGTGGGGTGTACACGGGCGGCGGTGGTGGCGCACCGCGAGAAGAAGGAAACATAGTAACATACGGAAACCAAGCAATCCAAGCAAAATGCAATCATCCGGTTGCTTGTGGCGGTGATACACACGTGGGGGATTGAGTTAGCTAAGTGCGCGAAGGTCGGGATTGGGGTTGGTGCCAAGTTTATGATTTCCGTTTGACTTCAAATTTGATTTGAATGATCGGAAGTTCGACAGAGGTTTATAATTTTCATAATTTGCGTAACTTTATCTTTTCAAGGATTGTCGGAAAGAACGTGTGGCCGTTTGGCAGCTATTAGTCATTTGATATGCTCGATCTGGTGGTTATGATGGGGTAAGGGTGTGAATGAAAAATTAGTCACTTAATTCTGAATTTGTGACGTCCTTGACTGACCGTTTAATTTTTCGTCATATTGTTGTGTTTTAGTTACTGTCAAAATCTTTTTTTTCACATTTATTAAAAAACCGCAAATTTGGAACACTGCATAGGTAATTCTTTGTAACTTTTCAATCACTATGTTTCTCATTATCGTTGTATTTGAAGCTAACGTGATCTCAATATTCGCTTTTAAGGTGTCATCCACCCCGACCTAATCCACCTAATGCTTCTCCGCGCATTTAAGGATGTCCAGAGAGCCACGCAAATAACCCCGCAAAGCTGCGACCGTAATCTGCTCAACCTTAATCCCCTAAAAGCAAGGCCGTATTCAGGGGGGGGGGGAATGGGGGGAATTTCCCCCCCATATCCGGATTCCGACAAAATGGGGGTAAGGGGGGACCATTAGGTTTTGGCGATTTTTTAAAGGTTTATCAAAATTTTTGCCTTTGGTACCCACTTTGGATTTTTCAAAAATCGTCCAAAAAAATTTTCGAAAAAATCCCTTTGGTCCCCCCTTACCATGTCCCCCCCCATAAAATTTTTTCCTGTATACGGCCTTGCCTAAAAGCCGAAATTACCTGTCTCATCCATCCTCTCACTTCCTTCCTCATCAATGCAATCAAAACCCTCAAAGATCATCCCATTTTCAATTTTTGATCGCTTCTTTTTATTAAAATGCACGACAAAAAACGGAACAATTCAAAAACGCCAAAAACGGAGCAGCCCCAAACACTCACTTCATTCACTTTATTCATTTACCAACACCCCTCTTTTGACAAAAAACGACGAGGCTCTTCAATTTAAACACATGCGGAAAAGTCAAATGCAAATCGGCCCCAGTCAGTCCTCTTCGAATTCTATGACTTTTTGAATTCAAGTCAAGTCACAACGGTCAGTGATGGTGTGTCCTCGGCGACGCCTCCAAACATGGAACCTCAGAAACAACACAATGGACTCCTCGGCTGTGCCGGTGTGGCGCCAGCAACGGCACAACAGGCGAAAAAGGCGTGAAATGGTTGTGGCGTCTGAAATTTGTTTGAAGGATGGAACTATGGCAAAAAGAAGAAGGACGACGGTGTTGAAAAAAGTTGAAAGCAGGGACAACAAAAGTGTGCTTTTGGCAGTTTTGGTTTTTTGTTTTGGACTGGGGGTTGGGTTTGACTGGATTTGGGTAATGTTTAAATTAAATTAACTTGATGAGGAAGAATAAGCTCTATAATCTTTGCACAACTTATAGTTTTAAGGTGTTTGTTTTCTGTTCCTATTTTTTTAACATGAAACCATTTTGTTGTTCGACAAAAAGTACTATATTTTACGTTGAAAATTGAAAGTTCATTCACTTTTTGTGTGTTTGAAGCAAATTCATCCAACATTTCACTTCTGCAGTCCATAAAACATTCCCAAAACACCCCTCCAGTATTGTATCGTATTGTTTTCGCCAGTCTTCGCCACACTCCGCTCGATTTCCCGCAACATTTCATGGGAAAGCCTTGCTTCGATTGCGGTCGGCCACCTATGAATCAGAATCCCCTCTCTCCCTCGACGTGAGCAATGTACAATATGTATCGTCTGTAGAGCTGTAGCAGCCCCCGACTAACGCCTTCCTTTTACAAGCTTCTGAACGGCCGCCAATTTCGACAGTCAAGGCAGGGCTCTTCCGGAAGGCATTGTTTGCTTTCAAGGTTTCCGCTTGCGCCTAATTACTCAAAAAGGGCCCCCTCCTCGTGCTATCCCTAAACTAAAGTTCAGTTTTGCGCGGCGGCTCCGGCTTTCGTTTAGCTAGCACCGAACGGCGACATGAAGCTACGTTTACAACATCGGCCCTGCGGCGATGCCTGAACCCGACAAAGGCAAATAACACATGCCACGAGGGCATTGGACATCTTCTCCTGTCTATTTTCATGTTCCTGAAGGCTGCTTTAGCCTATATTGGATGTTTAAATAGTTAACGGGGGCCTTGTGTCACTTTTAACGCCTGTGGCGCCAGAGAAGGGATAAGGTTTCTTCATTCGTTCAAATGGTTGCAGTTGTAACGCCGCCGGTGGTGGCGATGGCGGTGAGGTCCTTTGAAGGTGGCGCCAGTTATGTTGATAGTAGGTGCCACACGGGTCGGAGCCGTCGTCGTCGCCGACTGACGCTATGATTCAGCTAGCTTCGAATGGAAGTTGGAAAAGGTCGCGCGCTTCCACCTTTTCGAAAAAAGACGAATGACCGTAATCTGCGCATGCGCAAGCGCAATGTTGGGGGTAACGTTCTTCCGGTCGCAGAGAATGAAGCATGTTTTTGCTGGGCTGCCATTTTCGGAGTATCGGGGCTGTGTTCGAACGCCTCTGTAGCCGTTAGGGTCGGTGTTGATGCTCTTTTGGGGCTGGACGGGGAAACATTAACATTAGACAGAGAGTTTGTTCACGGGTATCATTTACATTGGTTGGGTTTTATCGGGGTCTTGGCTGAAGGCTGCTAATGATGATAAAAGTAGTCTTAAACTATATCAACACATCCTGGAAGCCCTTATCAGTAGCTTTTACTTTGATAAGTGATCCATCCTTGACCGAATATCACTTTTTTGAAGGTCTTTATATTTAAAACAGTCCGAAAGTTAATCCCACCCGCCGGAAACCCCTCTCCATGAGTCCATTGTCCTCCCACTAAAAGTGCAAATCACGTTTACATTTTGTCGGAGAAGATCGCGACTCGTGAAAATACGATGCAAATCCGATTCAAACCACCGCCCAAGTCCTTCACTGTGGTCAGTTACATACTCACGGGGCCCAGGCGTCGCTGGTCACTCAGCTCACGTCCATCGTCCAACACGTATCGGTGGTGGTCATCGACGAAGCCCGCTTCAAACACGCGTGTTTGCAGTCGTATTACGTATTGCCTCACTCTCCGCTTGTTGGTCAGTCATCCCAGAAAGGACGGATGGAATTCTGTGTTTTTTCCTTTCCTTACTTTTTTCACCGATAAAATTGACGTTCGGTCGTTTGACTCCGGGCTCCGATAAGCGACACCACCACCGACTTCCATGTGAACGTTTAACATGTTTTGCCTCGAGGGTGGGGTCGTTGTTTGCATACTTTTTTGCAAGGGGTTTAATTTTGGAAAGAAAATGTTGAATTTTCGTAGTAAGACCGTTTTGTTTTGAAGTTATAAAGTGTGTAATCGAATCTGAATCTGGCACTTGGACAATGTATCCTCAAGAAGTCTCCCCAGTCCCACTTATGTCATATTAGTCGGACTAATTTCAGTCTTATCGAAAATGAGCCCTAAAGTCAGGGGTACTTGAACCGAACGCCCAAGGCATACATACACGCATGCGCGGTGCAACCCAATCCGTTCCGGCCGCCGGAAACCCGCTCCGCCCCCTCAAGGCTAGTTAGGCATAACGAGCCTCGCGCAGTACTCGTGCCAGATGACGACCCTAAGGCTTGGGATGCTTTCCACGTTAGCGCCTAACGAGCTCCTTTTGCACATACGGGGTCAGCCTTGATCAACCTAGCCATCTTCCCATGTGTCATGTTAGCTCGTTTTTCTTGGCCCAACGCCAGTCTTCTTCCATGGCCGAGGGTGAGGGTGTAAAACCCAACGGATATCCTTTGCCTAATCCGCCCGCCGCCATGCGTGAATTATTTCAGTCCGCTCTGAAGTGCGCGAAAAAACGAGTACCCTAAACAGGGCGGGCCCTGTCCCATATTATGCTAATGTTTCGACTCATTAGGCCCTATTAGCACGGCTTAAGGACAACATGCAATCCCTATTTTGTAAAAGCTTATGGGCCTTGGCCAAATTAGGCTTACTTCTCAACTTTTAGGGTCTGTCTGGGTTTACAATGTTGGATCGGATCGGTTTGTGGTGTTTGGTTCTGCTTGCTTGTTCAACCAATTCAAAAAAGTTGCTTTGCTTTGAAAAACTTTGATTCGATTCGATAGGGCGAAAAAAGTGGGGTGCTGACTGAGGGAAGGGGAAACTGGCTGCAGATTCGATGCGCTCGGCCGTGTGCCTGATTCATGCGCACTCGGCTAGTACGCTTTTTCGTCCCTTTTTTCAACGTTTAAACTTTGAAGCTGTTTTTAGTGAATTTGGAGTAGTTTCCCATCATTAAAAGGATGAGAAATGTTGTTTACTTTTGAAATTGTTGCGATTTGGCCATTTTGTAAGGGTACAGTATACCAATTAAGTTTACCGTATACCAGTTTTTAATTACCTCAAAAAAACTTGCTAAGTGACTTTCCCAGACACATTTTGCATCTTTGATGTCAACATTTTTACAAAATAGCTCGTGGCGTCGTCGATTGACTGCCCATTCACGCATGAAAAACAGAATTATCGCCGCCAGATCCACCGAATTTGCCTCTTCTGTCAAGGATGCAGGAGCAGGGATGCATCGAGATCACCCTCACTCAGCCCCGATTTGTATTTATATGTATCCGTGTCGTCATTGGTGGCGGTCGTTGCGCAGGCCTTTTGAAGCGATATACTTACATACGCAAACGTTGCCTTTGAATCCAAAATACACTCATAACAACAAACCCGCGTTCTAACCACCCTCAGACGGTCAGAGGTGGTCCGAAATTCATCCATTTTTTCCGAAGACGCTGGGCAGGGAGGGTGAACGAGGGGGAACACTTGATGATCTCCGTCTGCGCAAAGTGTTTTGGCGCTCGATTGGGTTCGGTAATCCGGAGGCGAGGTGAACTGCGAAGGCGAAGGAGGTAATAGTGTATCAACCACCTGGGCTGGAGGGGGACTGACCCTTCCTCCTTCCAGCCTTCTTCTTATGGTCATCAGGAAAGATGGCTATCTCGGTGCTCTCCACCACGGAGTGTGCCGCTAGGAAGAAATAACTCCCAAAGCTGTCACCAATTAAAACCCCTATCGCGTGAGTGCCTCCATTTTTTGCATGGGAATTTCGGTGAACAATATCGCTTCCTCGAAAAACCCATCATGTCTCGTCAAATAACCTAATGTAAAAAAAAAGGGTCGTCAAAACTTGCCTTGGGTGGGTTCCCAAGGCTGACATCTATTGACCGAATAACATGAAGATAGCCAGGGTCTTTGTCGTCGATTTTATGGGCATTTGAAGCCTAGGCATACCCAAGGCAATGTGCGCGAGTTTAGGTTAGCCTTTGTCCTGCCCCGGCCCGTTTCCGTCTTTAATGGCCCCTCTAACCCATAACATCACTATTCCGGATGGGCCATGTCTTCGCCATCACATCTAAAAAGTCCCCCAAGAGTTAATGGATCACCAAAATGCCCCCAGGGCTAATGGGTACGAAGCGCGAAAGTCCGACGTTTGAAACCGTCTGATTTGAGGCGTGTCGTGATTCGATTAGGCCCTCCTCTCTTCCCGCATATTTTGAAACTACCTCCATCCAACCATCTGCGCAATGGGCCCCCCTTTTTGATTATCTTTTTATGGAATTCGCTGGCGATGGCGACGGTCGTGTTACGGCTTTTTACGATCAACTAATTTCGCATCAAAATGAATGAAATGATTGCAGAGCACTCTTCGAACGACCCCTCCCGGCATGACGACACAATAATGCGACACATGGCTGTTTTATCCATCGCCTCGAGGCGGCTTTTGTTCTTATCAGTGATAGTGGTTTTAATTACAGTTGTTAACTCCAGTGGATTGTTCTCATCATCCTCTGGAAACCATCCTTTCGGATTTCCGAGGCTAAATCCACTCATTGGGGTGGTCTTGCCACGAAAATCGTGCCTAGAACATTATTTAAATGGAGAAAGTAAAGCCGGAATTAAACCATTGCTAGCTATCAATGGTGACGATGATAGTGAAGATGTAGGGCCGTTCAATGTTGAATGTGTGCCGCCGGAGCAGGGCGAATCCGATCAGCTGGTTGGAACGAAAGTGCATGGCGCGCTAGAGCAATGGCACAAAGTTCAAGCTGGAGAGAAGCATACTATTGGTTATCAGTGAGTTTTTATTACTTTGTGTTTATAGTCGTTCAAATTGATCGATAAAAGTAGCAAATTCCACTTAATGACCCCCTAAGCACCCATTTCCCCCCAAATAGACCTCCCCATATTTACACAAGTTAGTTACCTTTCGCGCAAGAAGTATCTGTTTCTCGAGTTCGTTGTTGTGTTAGAACCATTCGAAAACAACCTCCAAGAAGCCGGGGATGTTTGCTTTGCCCAAGGTCATGACCGCACCATCAAGTCTTTTCCGTCGTTGGCACACTGTGCCCTTCGCACGCGATGGGTTACATAACCCAGGTAAAGCCAGGTCCCAATGACTTGCGGATATGGTTTGCCGGTGTGCGCAGGCCAATTAGACGCCTATTTAAGGGATTATCCAGGCACTTGGGGCGGCAAAACATTGAGTATGCAACGTTAAGCAACACCGTTTAACGGAGATTTATCCAAAAGCGCTGAAACTGAGACAATTACAGAATTAACCACCGACCCACACTACGGCATCTGCTGCAATCATCAGAATCCTGCTCACAAGACGTTTTCATCCGATGGCCAAGGTTGAACCTACAAAATGAGGAATCTGAAACACAATTGATGGCATTTACGTTAGAATCGGTTCAGGGCGCGAAGAGGGTGTTTCAACGGAATTTCAGCACTTATGGTAGAGAACTTCGGCATTTTAACCCCATCAAAAGCTAAAAAGAGGTCTTTTAGAGCCATATGAAGAAGCTCTAACCTTCCAAAGCATCCGCGATTCAGCAACTTTCGAAGCCGGCGTCCTGCATGTCATCGGAACAGATGAAGGCTACCCGAATGCCACGGCATGGGTCCGAACTGGACCTCTAATCTGCAGTGAAAAGGTCGTTGACAAAGTCGAATGCCTATTTGAGCTCAATACGCGGAGTGACTGGTTGAAAGTGTCCGCCGAGACTCAGGGCTTGATTCAGTTTTCTTTCCGGACTGATAAACCGACAACACCGTTTTTGAAAATCTTTTTGAGCGATGGCAGTTCCGTCAATGTTGAACTTCATGATGGTAAAAATAGTTTTTCAAAGCGTTCCTCGTAATCAATAAGGTGTTTTCAGGCTATTTGATTTCAATTGACCACACAATTCACGCCATGAAACACCTCGCCGATGGCCATTGGCACACTATTGCCATCGATGTAAAGGGTTTGACGCTTCAAGTCGATGGTGCTTCGCCACTTATTTCACTCTCTGCTATGACTAATAAGGTCACCGATGTTCATATTATCTTGAACGGCCAAGTCTCCGCGATTCAGGCTGGAATCAAACCTGGAAATTGGCTCTGTGCCGGCCATGCCCATATTGAATCGCAGTTAACTGAACAGATTTTGAGAAAGATTTGCCCTGGCTATGAAGCTAACTATTGCCAATGCAAAGCGCCTTTATCGGTTTTGTCCAGAAGGCCTTTATGTGGAAACACTGTCGATGAACGTAGAGGCTACCAACTTGCTCGAAAATCCGACAAGCTGGCCTTTTTCTTCGTCCCGACCTTCTCCGAGAAATCCCGCCTCTACATTGTCTTCAAAACAGACTCCCCCAGCGGTCTTGTCTTCTTCGGCATCTCAAAATCGACCGAATCTTCAACCAGAGTCCAGGTTCATTTCAATGCCGACCGCATTTTCGCGAGCCAATGCACAAAATCAGCCGATCACAGCGAAAAGTGCCGATCTTGCAGTCTTCGAAAATCCGGCGGTTTCGCCACAAATTCCTGGGTCCACGTTTCTTTCTTCCATTACGGCAATTATCAGTTCCTCGCAGTGGATTCCGCCGTTTGTCAACTCAGTCTCGACATCGCCGCTACAGCAACATCGGCATCCAGCGAATTCCACGATGGCACAGCCCTCTATGAAGCCGATTCTGGTGCGCCGAGTGGACTTTTCATCGGCGGCACCTATTACGCGAAGACAAAACGCGTCGGATCAAAGGTTATTTCATCATTCCGGAAGAACTACCTCGATAATACTCGTGAAAAGCCACCAAGTCTCCAGGGCTGTATCGCCGAGATCATCCTAAATGGCGAAGTTCAGAACTTGGAAGCCGTTTTTAAATCCCAATTGGTCGAGGTCGCAAAGGAGGGCTCTCCAGAAGTGTTTGCGATGCAGAGTGGATGTCAAGGTTGCAAAGTGTCAACGGATTTGTGTGCCGGGGCAACTTGTCGATCGCCGACACCAGCACTGAATGAACCCCCTATTTGTGATTGTGCGAGTATTTTCGCTTCCCAGGATGAAAGCACCGGGCAATGCTACACTGATATTTCTGCATCTGAAGTCGGAGCCACTGGTGGTTACGGTAACTTGATTTTAACGTCGGACCAGAAAGTTAGTTTGGACAAGATGACCTTCAAAAACAGCGGAAAGGCAATTCTTGACAAGATTTGGATTCTTTTGAGATTCCCTGATGCAAATACGGAACCGGAGACTATTATCGAGATTGGAGAGTGAGTCAGAACCTAACTTTTTACAAAATAAAACTTTCTTTCTAGAATCAAAATCGAAATCGCCGAAAACGGTCATCGCATCATCGTCAAAATCGACACATTCACCGAAGAATTTCAAGTTGAAACCAGTGATGAACGGCTTCATCTCATCGCGATTCAAAGAAATCCGACTATGGGAACAACCAGTCTTCCTACTGTCAAAGTCCAGGTAAGTAAAAAAAATGCAAAAAGTATTTCTGGAGGTATGGGGAATCGAACCCCAGCCCTCTCGCATGCTAAGCGAGCGCTCTACCCCTGAGCTATACCCCCACTTGTGGAAGAGTTGCACTATTGGAGTGCAGTGTGAGCGGAAAAGGCGGCCTAAATCCGGTTTTTATTCAATTTTCGCATCTTCAGGTTGACAACGCAATCAAGTACATCGATTTGGAGGAGCTACCCATTGTCGGAACCCAAACGGTTGTTGTCACACCAATTACGCATGTCGATGAGGATGGAAAAGCCTCCGGGGTTGCCGGATGTATCGCCGAATTCGCAGCTGCGTTTGAATACCGTGAAGATGTTGCTAAAATATACCCAGAAAACCGTGTTCATCAAGAAGATTTGCTAAAAGAACTTGTTTCCCATGCATTTAGCGGTGGTGTCCCGGCGGAAATCGGCCTTGTCAGTAAAGGCAGTTGCGGCATCCGTGATCCCTCACTATGGAGCGCCAATTCGACAGGATATGGTACAGTCGGTGAATACGACCCATATGGAAAGAGTGAAAGCAATTGCTGGTCAATTGTCTTGACGGTGATTCTGATTTTGATCGTTTTGGGCATGCTGATTGGGTACTGCTACTTCAAACAGCGGAAATCAGCTACTTATAAGATGAAACCGACGACTGGTGAGTAACGTACAACACTTTTTTGAGTAAAAAAGTATTTTGTTTAATTTTTAGTGAGTAAAGAAGAAAAAACACCACTGAGGGATGGGTATCTTGATCAAAGCGGATCATCGACCGATCATTCGCATGTTGATCTGAGCTCTGAAAAGACTCCCCCGGCAGAGAAGAAAAATGGCACTTATCCTGCCACGAAAGTTAACGTTAGGGATCCGGTAAGTTAATTTATCTTTACTTTAACCTCAAAAAAGTGTGTGTAACCTTTTTGAAACATATTTTGGAACAAAAATTTTTCGATTTCGTTGCTTTACCCTTGGACATATAAAACAAATAAATTTACTAATCTAAGTTTAAAAAAACTAAAAAAAGTAGCTCCTCCTCCTATCAGACAAGCCTCAACGGCCGAAACATTGCAGCTTTCAGCCCTCGTCTGAAGCGTCGCCCCCGCCACTGGAACCCCTCAAAATCAAAGTCCTCCCAGGCTCGCCTCGACGTCCTAGGCCCATCGTCGTGCAAGTGCTACCCGGAGGCTCACCTCTGACCCGTCCTCGTTCTTCTTCTCGACCACCGCCTCGGGGCGTTCCCGTCGTCGTAGCCGCACAACGTGCACCCATTGCCAAAGCGGACGATCTCTAAAGCTCATCATTTCCCGTGTTTGACTCTCATTTATCCTTCATCTTAACTGACTACATTCTACTTCTCTACTCATTTAACGCTCAAATAAGAATATCAAAAGAAAACCACTTATATCAACAATTGTTATCAGTTATCTCTTTGTTGCAAGCTAATGTAAGCCATTGCTTCCGTCCTCGTCCTCCTCCCGACTCTTGTCACAGCTTTAAGCCAAAAACTATGTTATGTTATGCCGACTTCAGCATGGGTCTATTTGAAGTCAAAGTTTTTTCAGTTTTATCGATTTTATTGATTGAAAAATAAAAAATAATTAAATTTCTATCGCTTTGGGACTACTGTAAAATTCAACAAAAAGTCACCTCACGCATACAAATATGGTGGTGACATGAAGATCACGGCAATGCAAACTGAGATGAGGAAGGAAAACATGACCAGGCACAATCTGTCCAGGACCATCGACGCGAAACGGTAGTCATCGCGTAAGTTTTCCTCGCGTTCGTGTTTGGTCATCTTTTCCAGAATATACTTTAGTCGGGCATGGATTCGTTTGTAGTAGTTTATCACTACCAGGGCGGCTTCGTCGTATTCGCCGCTGTCTAAAAACATAAAATTATAATTTTCGTTGCGGGACCGAAAAATCTCACCAGGATCTCCAAGAAGTTCAACACACTTTTGAACATACTTATCATACTGTTCATTCCTCTTGTTCTTGACAGTGGTACATCTTCGCATAGGGAAGATGCCTTCACCGACTTTCCGTTCGAGACCCAATCGATCGACGGGGATTTGGTAGACTTCGGCAAATAGTGGCTCCGGTTTGAATAGCTCTTCAGCTGTTTTGTAAGCGTATTGATCACCATTTTCAATCACGTCGATGCCGATACACTGAATGCATTCGTCTTCGAGAATTTCCTTGTTTTTGATTTTGATCGACTTGTTTTTGAGCAATTTATGCTCTGGCCTTCGCATCATGAGCAACCATGGCAGCCAGACGAGAAATAGTCTTTGGAATAGGTGACTCATTTTGTGGTTTGCCGGCTGTCGGTAGCGAATGTTGAGCACCATGATCGTGAAAGCCGTCGAAATTGAAACTAATAGAGTTTGTGTCGAGAAAAACACGCCCAATAGGGGGATCGCTTCCGATGTTGGGGGTGTCATCTCGCCGACGACTGTGAGGAAGAAGCAGACGGAAAGAAGAATCGTTGTTTCTGAACATTATCGGTTTTATCAATCGATTGAGACAGGTAAAGTATACTCACGAAAGCCAATCTTCTCAGCCATGTCGTAGGCCGGTAGACAAAAGCCCAATAATGTCATGGATGAGATCAATAAGGATGGAATGATCAGATTAAAGATGTAATAAAGGGTTCGGCGTCGAATGTTGAGCCAAAAATAGACCGTTGGATACGGTTCGGGGCAACATTCGTAGTAGCTTTCTTTTCGAGTCGCTGGGCAGCTTTTGAGGTACCATTCGCCATTTGGAATATAGGTGGATAGATCCGCTTGGGGTTCTAAACATACAAAAAGGCAATTTCTTTGAAGTTACATAAACAAAAAGAGAAAAAGCTGTATAGTTACTGCAGTACTTATAAATTGCGTTTTTTTTCGTTTTTTATGCAAAACATACCCATGCCAGGATTAGTATCCAATTGCAAGTCGAGAGCATATCCGTGATAGGTCCAAGATCCGAACTAAAAATCTCAAAAGTTAACATTTAATGTTTAAGAAATTTACTAACCTTTAGGAAACAACTTTGGTCATCGAATGGAAAATATGTGACGTCTAAAAATAACTTAATTAAACAATGACACCAATAAGATTAAGAAAAAACGGACCCAATCGACAGCTAGCCCGAAAAATACCCGGTGGAATCCAATTAACTTCCCCCGTGTGATATACCACCAGATTGCTCTTGTAAGTCGAATCGAAGGACTTATCCGCACTGTTATACAGGAGGACATCCGGCTGGAAAATTACATTGTCTTCGCTGGAAAACCGTACTGTTGTGATATCTTCGTAATCGCTAGGTTTCCATTTTAGTCGGTAGTCGTACCAAACCTTAAAATTAGTGTCAAAAAATTATGTCTCATTATTCACAGGCCGACTAATAAACTAAAAAAAGTTCAAATAACTCACATATTTTAGCCATGCATTCAACTCGATTACTTGATTCTTTTCGTCCTGCAACGATTGTTTGCAAATTAGATGCGTGCAGACAGACCTTTTTGAGCGCTTTCGTCACTTCGACTCGCTGCGTCGGTGCACGTGCGCTTTCGCTTTCGCTTGTTTTTTACTTTTTGTTGCTTTCCCCCTGTTTTCTATTTCAATGTTTCGCTTACCACGTTGACTATTTGTTGGAGAAAGAAGCGGACGGTGACGCGAAATCGAGCGTTGGGCTCTTTGACCGGTCGAACGAGACTGCTGTAGTTTGCGAGGAGATCTCTGGAATTTTTTGTGGTTTTGAAATAGGCTCAATCGATGGGGGTATTGATTTTTGGAGTTTGGTCGTTTTTTGGACTTTGAACTCGGTTGGGAAAAGTCCCCTGCGGTTATGGTTCGCATCAATGGGGGTACGACCGGGATAGATCGATTGAAAAGTGTTCTCGGGAAGGTTGCCTTGCCGACGGCTCCACCCTTTTTCGCGGGCTTTTCTTGCCACGGCGCGACGCGACATGTAGTTGGGTTAGGGGTAGTGTTAGCTGGGTGTGCGCTAGTTCAGTTCAAAGCTCAATATAGGTAAAACCCACCTGTATAGATTGGCCTCGGCTCGACTCCCATCCACGGGCCCCATCATGGTCATAGTCGCCAGAAACATGGCCAGGCCGACGAGCCGCCATGGCGGATGGCTCCGGCTCATCTACGCGTCGACGGCACACCTCCTTTCGGATTCTCCATTCATCCGCAAGCGCCTATCAAAGCTCAAACAGACGTCGTCGTGTTGCGCAAGCTTTTTCGTCGTTGTCTCGACCGAAATCTGCGCATCCAACGACTAACGCATCCACCCCAGGATTGTTACTTAGTCTCCGAGCCGAGACTCCGACATCCTTGCTCAATTCGATGCATCCATGTTGTCGGTGACTAGCCTTCAAGGCGCTTAGCCTACCTATCTCGACTACCGAGATTGCGTGCTTGTTGCGCTTGTGCTTTGCGCGGTCGTCGAGAGATATCTACTCGAGATTTGCGATCTCGTCCAAGCTTGAGCGCTTGGACGCTAGGCCCTTCCCATCCAGTTATACTTTGGCTCGCGTGTTTCACACAATATCTTCAAGTTGTTCCCGGATACATCTTTGCTTCTGTCGTTTTTTTCCAACAAGATTCATTCTTGTTTGCTTGTCCTTTTCGCGCGAAACGCGTCCGTCGACTTTTTTCAAATTTCCCGCCAACTGCGCGTCAGCTGAGTGAGCACCTCCTTTTCCTCCAGCAAAGCGCGCGCGCCACTTTTTGTGCGGATGCGTGTGTCCGTTTTCGCCGCACGCGTTATTCGGGCGGAGCGTAATAAAATCAATACTGGTTAATGGTAAAGAACGGGCGTGCGGCCATGCCGGGAACGACGCACAACTTCCACTAGCATCGCGCATTTTTGCGAAAGTCCAAAATCGTGTCCCTTGGTCTTGTTTTCCCTGCGTGGACCATTTGTTTTCACCTCCCTCATTGATTGCTTTTTTCAGTCTACTTCACTATGTCTGATAACGAGCAGCAAGCCGGTAACGCTGGTGGCGATGCCCAGGGCCAAGATTACATCAAGTTGAAGGTTGTTGGTCAGGTAAGCGGGATTTTTATATATAAAATGTTTTGAAATCGTTTCAAAATAAAGATTTCGTTGTTTTTATATATATTTTCAACTAAATCTCCTCTTTTCAGGACGCTAATGAAGTTCACTTCCGTGTCAAGTACGGCACCAGCATGGCCAAGCTGAAGAAGTCCTACGCCGAGCGTACCGGTGTTAACATTGCTTCGCTCCGCTTTTTGTTTGACGGACGTCGTATCGGCGATGAAGACACCCCGAAGACCCTCGAAATGGAAGAAGACGATGTCATTGAGGTGTACCAAGAACAGCTCGGCGGCAGCCATTAAGTAACGCCGACAGCATTCCAACTCGTTCGGCGCTCACGACGGTCTCACGTTTTCGTTTTTTTATCCCTTCCTCAAATTTTGAAATCTTTGTTTAATTGTGGGCTATTTAACCTCTCTGGAAAGTATTGATTGTTCGTTTTTGTATTCATAAATTATTACTTTCAGTTGAATTGGTTGTGTTTGTGGCTTAATTGGGCTTTATTCCCGGTTTTATTGGAGTTTTTATATATATTTTTTAGCTTGGGCTTGGCTAACTTCGCTCGCAAATGCGATTGCCGCTTTTGTCTTTTAGCTTGAGAGCGTATCGGAGTTCTTTGAGGAGCTGGGCTTTGAATGGTTTCTGGAAAGGGGTTTCGTAAGTTCGTAATACGTGTTTTGAAACTCACGTTTTCAGCTTGTGCGACCTTCTTTGCCTTGTGACAGAACTCGATTGTGACAATTACAAATGAGCACGCGATGCCGAAGAGAAGAATTACAAATAGACCGGACACATTGTACAAGTTCAAGGATACACGTTGCTGATTCACTGCGGATCCGACGCCACTACACGATGCTCCACTGAAAGCAACTTTCTAATTTTACCAAGATGGACTCCAAACTCACTGTGATCGCCACCACTTTTGCTTCTTCATCTCGATGATCCCGCGCTTCTGATACAGCAGAATCTGTCTAGATATCCTATCCGTCCATTCGGATTTCTTCTCCAATGCGATGCCGTAGCCCTTCGAGCCGAGAACCCCGCCAATCTGAGTCAAGTTACAGTTTTGTTGGACCTCGTATTCGAGACTGGTAGATTCCATCAAATAGGCATAATTTTCATTGATCACTTTTTCGACCCCTTGCCGATTGCTGCCCACGAAGACGGGGCGGTCTTTCATGTACTCCCACATTTTGACATGGCTGGCGATTCGGCTTTCTTGGAAGAATTGCATCGTGGAGCCGCCTTTGATGGTACCGTAGCTGATTAGTGTTTGATTGGCCAGGTCGTCGAGATTCCGGATGGGGATATATGGCTTCGATACTGTCAATACAGCGGCGAGATTGGCGGTGTAGGCTGATACGATGACGAGGGTGAAGACCCACCATGTACCACCGAGAAGACGGGTTGAAACTGCTCGGGGGCCGAAGTCGCAGCCGCCTTTGAGCATGGTTGACATGCAGTACTGAAACGATGGCTAATGTATACGGTTTGAATGACTAGGGTTACCCAAAGAGTGTTGAAAAAGCTGTAATTGTTGCTTAAAAGCACTGGAACTTGATTCGGATCACTGTAATCAGCATCTGGATACGGCTGATGGGCAGTGCAGCAGGAAAAGTTCAAATTCCATTCATAGGGGGTCACTCGAGCCACGCAGAACATGCCTAATGTTAGACCAGTGATAGCCAGGAAGATGCAAGCCCAGATTTCAACTGTCAATGGGTTCATGAATGAGAACAAATCAGGTTGACGATCCGCAGGTATCTTGAACAGGATGCTAATGCCAAGACTGAGAAATGGTTTCGTGAAATCGACGACTTCAGCACGACGGAAATTGGCTGTAAATGGGGCGACGACCATGTCAGCTTCCTGCAGTACACCCATTGAACCTTTCCAAACAGTTTGCAACTTACTCCATTCAGGATCTCTCCAATCATTCCATCCCAAGTGCCATTACCGTACACGTCATTACCGTATTTGTTGTCCCGAACGACATGAATCGAATAGGTAAAACCCAAATCACTCGAAAGCTCTTCCAATAAGTCAATACAGAACCCTTCAAATTGGTTGTTTTCGTTCAATTCAAAGTGATTCTTCTTCAACATGACGTAAGGCCGTTCCATGATTGTCGTCACTCGAAAATGCGGCTTCAACTCATCAGCGACTTTGACGTTTTGTTGGAGTTGGGCCTTGGAGTCCCGAGACATGTTGACGTTGACGTCGGTCTTGGGCTCCCAGAAGCCAATCTAAACGCAATTTATGTGGAATAACAAAGCAAAGAATAATAAAACGCATACATCATCAAAAGTACCACTGTAACCAAGCAAATTTATCCGAAAACTGAAGTTACCATGGGACATTCGGTCTGTTTTGATTCGACTCAGGTCTCCTGTCAAACCTTGGAGCGTCTGAAGACAGCAAATTGGAGTTACAAAAACTCAGAAAAACAAAGCATACGGTATTTTTAATGTGTTCGGTGATCTTTCTACCGTAATAATACGGTACATGGGCAGATGTTGTGGATCGACACCGTGCATAGTGGACGTCATTTTGTAAGGCGTAGGTGTTCGACATGTTGGAGACCGATTGGGCTGCTAAATAGACAGAATCAAACATAAGGGCGGCTTCACTCTGTAAAATAGATGTAGAGACAGACTGCTAAAAATTTTTTATTTCGTTTTACCGGTTTAAAATTTTTGTTTTTCCCATTTTTCAGCCGCCAATCTTTCCGAATAAGTTCATAGAACTTTTCCAAATCAAAGTGAGCCTTCTCGGCTTCAAGAAAATCCGGGCTAATTGGCGATACGAAGACAAAACGAGCATGATTGTGACGGAATAACTCCATGTCCATCGACTTGACGTCCATTGAAGTCAGTAGGAACCAGTGTTTGAGTTCTATGAATCCCATTTGAAGGGCCTAAAATTCGAAATTTCGCTTTCTAGAAATTGTAACTTTGTGGCTTACAGCAAGGAAAAAGTAGTAGCTATCCCGAGGATTCATGTCGACCAAAACCCGACTGTATTCACTGCATTCACGTTGCTGTAGATCGGCACAATCGGCCAAGGCTTCCATTTGACGTGTGGCTCCGAGGAAGTCCTCATTTTGAACCCTTACAAAATGGAATCTCACGCCGTGGTAGGATTCTTTTTCGAGAAAAGTCACCAATCTCGCTAAACGGGTCGCATCTTTATAGACGACGATGACTCGAGTCCAGTGCCAATGTCGAATCAGATCGGAAAGGGCTTCAAAGAGTTGGACTCGAGGGAAGACTTCGATTTCGGAACGACCATGGATTGGGGATGTTCGGCCGGCACGATCACGGTCTCGACCGAGACCAAAGTCGTCGATTACGGTGAAAAAGGGGATGTCGATCTACAGATTTTTGATATTTGACGTTATCACTTTCAAAAGTACAGTAACCCACCTCATCAGTAATCTTTTGTAGTTGCAAGTTCAAATAAATATCGCTTGACCCAAACAACGCCACGACTTTTTCATCCTCAATCAGCTTACAGGCCTTTGCCAAGGCTCCAAAATGGTCTCCCGGGGCTATGAATTCCACGACGTATTCGAATCGTCCGAAAGGTCGATGCGCGTTGACCCATTCTACGGCATATGTGAAGGCCGAAACCAAATGAGCGTCTTCTTTTTCACGTAAAACCGCCCCTAAACTCCCCTTAATCAATGATTCCACCATCAAACGACTCACCAAACCGATACCCGCAACCGTAATTAATAACCCCGCACACAATAACACTAAAATACAATCTCCACATGGATGGCACTGATAGCCGTTTCACAAATCGAAGATGCTACGCTAAAGTGGTCATCATGGCCATCCGGCGTGAAAGCGTGCTGCCATTGAAGCCGTTTTTCATCAAGGCAAGGGGGCAGTCTGTCGTGAATGCGATTACGCGCCTTGAGCTCAATTTGGCATTTCCCGAAAGAAGAGGCACTTTAGGCACACCCGCAATGCCAACAAACAAGGAGTCAAGATTTGGGCAAGGCTTCAAAAAAGTTTTTTGGCCTCGGAGTCGAAGCCCTGCTGAGTGGATGTTGACTGGACAGGGTGGACCGCCTGAGGGGATGGCCGGAAATCAAGACAATGTTGTTCGAAGGGGTAAAAACAGCTTTTCAGTTAGGTGTTTTTCTGATATAGGTGTTTTTCATGTCATAATGTATATGATTAGGCGTTTAAGATAATTTAAAGAGGTGATTCTTGTGAGTTATAACAACCTGTGTTGAGTTTTTGTATGACACTGATGTTTCAAATTGAAAAAATTAACTTTTTTCACTTTTAAAACGTAAGCAAATTAAGATCACTTTATCTTCATGGTTAGTTTATACATTGGAAGTCGACAAAAATGCGTGCAACAATCAAAAATCATCTAACATTAAAAACAACCAAAGTCAATGTCTACGCCGATTCTGCTTTGCTAAATGCGGATTGAACTGACTTGCCGATGAATATGACTTCTCTTCTTTCCGTTTTTGCGCGGCTTCTCGTGCTGCCTTCACTTCTGGATGCATGATGTCGAATTCGCGACGCTTCTCCGCGCGTTCCCGGGCTAGACGTTCTTCACGGAGTTCGGCCAGCTTTGCCTTTTTTCGACGCTCTCTTGTTTCGCTGTCATCACTGTCATCGGATTCGTACCTCCGCTTTTGACGCTTCTTTTCTTTCTTCTTGCGCTTTTTCTCCTTTTTGAGACGCTTTTCCTCGGCTTCTTGTTCTTCGCGTCGCTTTTCAATCGGTCCAGGGACATCGCGTTCGAGGTAGGGTCGTTCGATGGGGCGGTCGTACCAGGGTTTGTCGGTTAGTTCACCGAATTTGATCTTGATTCCTGAAACGAGCACGGATTCATCGTCTATGAAAGACAGACATGATAAAGAAGCTTACCAAGTTTATGTTCATGGTCATCGAGCTCTTTTTTCGACTCTTTTTCCGCTTCTTTATTCCGGACATCATGGTTCCGCAGCTTTTCCTCGTCCTCGAAAAAGTTCACATGTCCAGTGGCCGCGGTGGAACTTGACGGTACATCAGAGCCATCCGGAATCCCACGCTCTCCTTTGAGCTTCCGAATGCGAGCTTCATTCTCGGCGATCGTGGCACGCTCCTCCTTGGCAGCTTTAATGGCAGCGGCTTCAGCTTCGTCGCGCCGCACCCGCGCCATGTTTTCCTTGGTGCGGACGTGCCATTTCTTTTTCGGTAGAATATTCATCTTTGGAGCGGCTTCTGATCGACCTAGAACTACAGTATGACAACTTTTATCATAGAACTTTGCAGAAAATATGCTATTTGTGCCATTGCAACAATTTTACCTAAATCCAAACTCGTAAAAATTAACTTTATTATGCTTTGAAATTAGCTCTTTAACAAAACTTTGCGCAATATACAAATCAAGGCACAAAAAAGTATCGCAGGATATCACAAACAACCAAAAAGACGGTATCACAGAAAGGCAGAAGCGTAAGTGAAGAAACAACAACCACGATGGAAGAAAATACATTACAATCCCATTCAATGCGCTGAAATTACAAGTGAGCAAGGCAATTATTATAAACAACTTTGTATAAGACTCTGAATAAGGCATATTATCATTGATTATGGTTAGTTTCAGTGATAAAAGAATAATGCGTAGACGGGTGAAAACAGGGGTAAACTTGAACTCGAAACTCAAGACCGCATCAATGGCACATACAACTGTGTGATCGCCGCGGCAACAGGCAATTCACGTAGATGGGTACGTGTCGAGGCGAACACGCTTTCCCGAAGCTTGTTCGGTCGATCGCAGTCGTGATTCGCGAGTCGGTAGGCCTTTGATGCATTGATAACTGTGTCACGAACCAGGGAAGCGACCTGTTTCGTGTGGAGGTAGACACCGTCAAACAGAGGCCCAAATTCATAGGTCGGATTCTGGGTTTCGACGTGGACACGGACCAAAACTGGGGATACTGGCGTCAACACGATCAGGACATCACAGAATCGAGTTGCAATGATGTCACGACGATAGGGTCGACGGGACTCACACCAAACGACGTGGACTTCATCATTGCCAATGTGCTTCATCTTCATTGTAGCGTCGCCGTTGAGTTGGGTCGATACGTGGAAAACAAGTTCCGTGTCGGCGGTGGCGTAGTAGGGGGCTGTTTGCCCGACAGGAAGACCACCAGCATAACCTAAATGGTTAGGACCCATGGTGACAGGCCATCCAAGACCCTCGACAAAGTAATCAAAGTGCGAAGATCCAGTTGTATTCGCCAGAATTGAAGCTTTGTCCTCTTGGCCATCGCCGACGTAGATCACGGCGACCTTGTGAACTTCTCGGCACAGCGTGCTGTCCAAATGTCGCAGTTCACGGGCAAAGTGATCCTGGGCCGAGTGGGTCGACTTGATCAAATTCAAATCAGCAGCAAGCTTCCGCCAGGCTTGAAGGGATGTCGCTGTTCGTAGTCCTGGGACGACTTCATTTTCATTCGGGAGTGAGTGAAGCGAGGATGCCTGGCTAGCCGTAACAGCCTTTCGTCCCGATCGGCGGATAAACGCAAGCATATCCATGCTAGCTTGGGCTTGGGCAGCCCGCTCGGACGGTGACATGGCCGACGAGAACGAAGGCAATGCTTGGAATGGATCGATAAGCTCCCGTGTCGGTGGTGGCGCTTGCTTCCGTGTGCTATTTTGTCTCGCTTCGGCGAATGTTTGAGGTTTTTGACGCCTCAAACCTTGAAGCCACTCATTAGCATGCGATGGCCGACTTCGAGGAACAACTTCACTTTGGACACTCCAAGCGTGCCGTCCGACGACAGTCCTCGTGGTGAGACAGACTTCACCAGTAGAGCCATGCCCAGTCTTTTCCATCGCAGGTTTCTCAAAGCTGATAAGCGCTCCAGGTGTCGTTATAAAAACAGTTGACTTCAAATACGCCTTCAACGCTGCGGGATCCATGGCGGCGAGTGGGCGTTCAATCGAATTCCATTGAGTGATCGGGAAGCCTGGCAGTGGGTACTGTAGCGCCTTGCTGATAAGTAATCCCTCCAAAAATACATCTCCATGAGCGTGAATCTGGCTTAAAAGGGCCTTCCAAGAAGCTCGTGGCTTATCAGCGACGGAGAGGGCACAAAGTTGCCATTTCAGATCATTCAGAACGCGGCCATCGCGTGGAGCTTCGAGACCGAGTTCGAGGGCTTCAACGAGACGATTGTGGAAGCCAAGTCGAACTGAAGATGCAAGATTAGCGCAGAGGACCGGGATAAGTTGCGAAGCCGATGCGTGTTGGGAAATGGTGCGCAGCAGGTCGTCGAAGAGTTGAGCATCAGCGCGTTCCAGGACGAGGATTGATAGGGCGTTGATGCAGAGCGTGAGAGATCCGATGTCGAACTCGATGTTGCGTGTTTCGAGGATTTGGAGCAAAATCTAAACGATAAACTGTTATAAACTGTCAACATAACTTAATGAACCAACCTTCTCAGCCTCCGGATGATCCAGTGCCAACAACGCCGCAACCTTTACAGCCTTGCTGCTAAACTCCGAATTGCGCATCAATCTCTGCAACGCGTCAATCGTCGGCGACGCCAAAATGGCCGTATCTTCAACCCCCATGAAAGGCAACTGCTCCAAGACGATCGGCGACACGTCGGCCTTTAAGCATTCAATCAAATGCCACAAAATATGGGCCCGCTGTTCTGGTGGCGGTTCAGCTTTGATCAAAACCGAACACAATGCCGGAATCGCGTGAGGCTGCTGAGCCACATTCAATCGGAGCAGCTTATCCGCGAGCCAATGCACGAGCTTCTGAGCACATCCAATGCTGAGCAGGGTATCGATAGCGTGAGAAACCGTTTGCACAGCTTGCTGGGAGTGCTGGGGCTCGGCAGGGTCGACCAGGTTGACGATGCGCATCCAGACGCGGAGCCAGTTGGTCGTGTTGCCCGTGGACTGCAAATGAAACTACTTCCGTTTATGCATCGCTATTGACACTACTTTCCCCTTTTCTAGTGACTCCTGGAACTCGCTACTACCAAAACACAGTGGATATGGGAACAGCGATTATGTAAACAGTCCCAAAGAAGCACAAAACACGCGCCAGGAGACACCTAACCCCAGAATTCAAGACCAACCTGAACAACAGACTGCATGTCCTTATCAGTGGTGCCATTAGTTGCTTCAACATTGGTTTCATCGTCGCTATTGTGGCGTTCGTAGTTGACCGAGCCGGTATCACTAGATTTGTCAGATCTCGATGAAGCGAGGCGTTCATTGTGACTTTTCGGGGCTTCTTTGGCTGATGAAACACTTCCGGAGGGGGCGGTGATCGCAGGAACGGTGCTGCCATCGTCGGAACCCTTTTCATGGATATCGATGGCGAAGAGGTTCAGAATCAAGGCACGAGTGACGTTATCGACCACTTTCGACCATTGGTGGACCATTTGCTGCCAGAAGCCGGTTTTGAAGACTGCCCAGACGTCGTCCCACATTTTTTCCTCGATTTCGACCTCGCGAATGGCTCGAATGAAGACACAGATGGAGAGAAGTGTGTTTGTGAAGCCACCAGCGGTCGCCCGTCCAAAAGCATCAGAACGCGAGCAACACAGGGCCACGGCTTCGGTCGTGCGTTTGATGAGTTCGCACCAGACGGATTTTGGGAGCGGTCGAGGTAGCGCGATGGCGGATGGATTCGCGAGATCTCGGGATATTTGGAGAATTGAATGGGTAACCGACACTGCTGATGCTAGCCGGTCTCCAGAACTTGTCAGATACGGTGATGAGAAGAAGCCGGTACAGATGTGAATCAATAACAGTGATGATGCTTCGATGGACACAGCTCCAGCTTCGACGAATGGCGGAAACTCAATTTGGAGCAGCCAGTGACGAATCACGTACAAAACTTTGTGAATCACGCTGGCACAGGCCAATGGAAGTTGCATAGCTTCACGCATGAGTGTCAAAAGCGTATTGATGGCTTTTTGACTTGAGAAAAGGGCTTGACGGAAGATTAATTGACCTGGGGCAGGGGATTCGACGACAGAGGCCGCTGCGATGTTGGTGATCCAGCGGATGAGCCAATATCTGCAACGTCATGATTATGATGGCCCAAAATGAATAAAATTGACAAACCTGGCAATAACAATGGGATCAGCGGTATCCATCTGCTCGCCCGGCTCTTCACTGCCTTCCCATCCCTCGAAAACGTCGACGCCATTTTCCTCGAAATCCGGGAATACCTGGTAAATGTACAGTACGATCACCCGATCGAGGAGGAATTTCGCGCATTCCAGCTGCTTTCCAGGGTCATTCCATTCGATTTTGACTGTTTCTCGATGGCAATAGTCGAGAAACTTGTCAAGATAGACTTGTAGAAGTTGGGCGCGCTCGCGAAGTGATGGAGTCGTCGAAGCTTGGGGGTTCAGAAGGATGGGCGTACGTCGGATCGGCATGGGATTGAATCCGATACCGGAATCTCTACTGTCGCCATTGCCGGATTTGCGGAGGCCGGAATAGGATTCACAGTACTCCTGGAGGACGCGTTCGGTCGAGGCGCCATCGTGGAGCGGGAAAAACGGCAATAAGCATTGAAAAACACGATCCAAGTCTTGTGATGAGTTGTTGAACATGGCGAGGGACTGGTACCACAAAATGAACAGCCGGATGCCAATCTTTCGAACTGCGATGAGGTTGTTTGGCAAAAGTGCGCGTTTGAGGATGTTTTCGATGGCATTTTTCTGCCAGCCTGCAATTCCAAAGACTGAAAATCAGTCACAAAACGCAAAATTCTCACCCTTTCCGATCAATTCCGGAGCCAGGCACAACAACTGCTCCAGCGCCCATAAAGCTAGCTCCACATCAGCGACGTTCCCACCGTCTACGGCCGTCTCGGCTTGCATCAACAACGAATCCACGAGATGGAAAGTTTCGAAGCCGTAGTCATCGATGAGTTGGCGTCGCTCCTGGACACATAAACTTTCCAAGGCCAGCCGAAAGTGCTTCGCTCGAGAGGACGCATCTCGATTCAAGTCGCTGAATCGTTGTAGCGACGTTTGGACGTCTGAGGATTTCGGCTTCCGGGCAAACATCGTCCGACGACGACTGCTTCCGCTGTCTACAGGACTCGGGCTGCCTTGAGGGACTTCCTTGCCTTCGTCGATGGATGGTCGGGTCCCGCGGCCTACAAAGACACTGACTTTCTTCTTGGCAACATATGAAGCCGTGCCAGCCGACGGAGGGGTCGGAAACCCCGCAAAGGAGGTTTTCTTCATCGCTTTGGCTGGGTTTGAATACAATAGATAGTCCACTTGGATGGCTGCAATTGCAAGCCTTAAATACAGTCTTCGACCAGCCCGTCCAAATGGGCAACCTGTATAGTAAAAACTTTATCAAAATACTCAATCTTGTTGAAACAATGGAAACTATGTACAAAACTACACGCGTAATGACAAAACAGGCCGTAAAAAAGTACGTTAAACAGAGGCGAGAACGAGATGGCAACTAGTGTGAGTCTAACATGAGTGAACAAAGTGAAATTGCACCAAACAAACTATCATTTCGAATGGAAATGGAAATGTAGAGAGGCGAGAAAAAAATCAGCAACGTAGGGATCGGACGCTCCCTTTCCGTCGGCCCTGAACATGCAGAAAAACACAACAATGTACAATACAATAGGCAAGAGGAGGTCGTGAAAACGGTTGTTGAATGACGTTCCCGCGTGAATCAACGTTGCTGCCGGCCGGCAGGGTCCCAGAAGGCGATGGCGGTGATGCCTTTGCTGTGACCGGTGCAGCGTCGGATCTCATTGCCGGATTCAATGTCGAACAGACGGGTCACGCGATCAGTTCCGGGAATGATGATCTTAGAAGAATCATTGGTGAAGGCAGCATCCCAGATCCAGGTATCGTTCTCGAGGCCGCGGTTATTCGGCAGTTTTTCGCCTTCGAAGGACCTTTTCAGGGATAGGGTCGGTTGTTCCTGAAAGTGGAGGACAGGTTGAGTTTGTTTGTATAAGAAGTTACTACAAAGGCATTCTTGCCCCTTTTGTGGGGGTTTACATTGTCATTTCAGGAAAAATCAACAAAAAAAAGAGGCAAAAACATACCGCCAAAGCCTGCGAAACGTCCCACAATCTCGGCAAATCGTCCCCAGCAGTCGTGATCAACCACTTTCCATCGGGCGAGAATCGGCAGCGTAATCCATACGAAGGATGAGCAGCATATCTGAACATTAGGGCAGCATTGGGATGTTGGCCTTCCGACAATATCTTCGTATCGCTGACAGTGTAGAGGAACACCTTTCCACGATTCGTGATGGCAGCAACCTGCTTCGCCGCGGAATCAATGTCGACGCATGTGACGAATTCATTCGAGTTGAGTTCCAGCTGGAGGGAGTCGCTCCTGAAAACAACAACATATTATCGGCTGTAAATGGTGAAATAAGTGGGGTCAACGCCGCCTAATCGGGGTTAGAAACTTACTTATTCATGCGAATGTCCCAAATATACAGCCCTCCGGCTGCATCAGCCACGAGAAACTCCGTCTGATTGCGATGCAAGGCAACACTGTTGATGGCAACATTCAACTGAAACGAAACGAACATAAATTAACGTCACAATTCGGAAAATGTATCAGGTGAAACATTTTTAAGCGTTTCATTTTTCATTCGGGGCGGCATCTGTTTTCAAGGGGGCGCTCAATCAAGATGATCAGTGGAAGTTAATGATCGATAGGGGCGATAGGGGGGCTGCGTCGAAGTGGGTCGCTTCGAAAAAGGTTTTGAAAGGTTGATCGGTACAAAAAACACAGGTGGAGACAGCTTGGATTGTAAAAAATGACTAGTGTTCGAAGTGGAAACGGGTTTGATGGGTTGTTTTGACACAAAATCGAAATCGAGACTCACCCTGAAGGCAGACATGCAGGAAAGCTTCGGAGACCGACGATCCCAAACGCGAGCAGTTCCATCGTCGCTGCCGGTGTAGATGGCCATTGCTTCGGCCGTGAATCCGAGGGAGGTCACATTCTTCTCGTGGACGGCGTAGGTTTGAAGGGCTTGGTTCTGATTCGTCGCATGGAGGGCATCGAAGAGTTTGACGTTTTGATAGCCGCCGGCAAGGATGTAATTGCCGTTGGGGGCGATGGCGAGTGCGTTGATTTGGCTGTCCTGCAAGGGATTATATATAAATACGCCGAAATAAGGGTGTAAAAAGCCTACTTTTACGACGATAGTCTCTAGTATCCGCTCTTCAGCAATATCCCAGTAGCGGATTGAGTCGTCGTGTGACGCTGTCACCAGTAAGGGACGTGGCGTCATGGCTGGGCAGCGACGATCGACGGGATGAAGTCGACGACGACGACGTCAGAGGGTTTGAGTTGAGGGAGTGGACGATTGACACACAAAGACCGACGCGACAACGACACCGGACAGCCGGGGGATAGGGATAGGACGTGGCCCTCACGTTGGACACTTCAATGCTCGCGGCAGAGTCAACAAAGCACGGGAAGTGCGAGACAGATCGGACAAGTCGCCCGAGGCATCCACTTCGACTGTTCTGACGGTCTTTCGCGCCGAGAATCGACAACGCGCACACACCTTTTTCCATTTTTCGCGTTCTAAACCGCCTCGCAGACCCAACCAAATCCCAGAGGCCCTCAACCACTGCGTCCGTGGTGTAATGGTCAGCATTGTTGCCTTCCAAGCAATAGACACGGGTTCGATTCCCGTCGGACGCAAATTGTTTTTGCGATTTTCCAAGCTTATCCAATTCGCATTCAAATTTCCAAATTTATTTTTTTCCGAAATTCTTTATCCACACGCCTCCATAATCAGGACTACAAAAAAAGTACAAAAGTTAAAATAGAAAGTGAAGACGGACATCGAGCACAGGCATTCGGATTGTCAGTTGACGGTCCTCCTTGGAAGTCGAGTTGTCGTGGCCCTTCTCGTGTTGATGACAGCTTCACTTAGTGACCGTAGACGGCGGCGAGGGCGCCGAGCAGGGTCGGGACACCGAGGATCATTTCAGCGGCGCCGCTCTTGGTGCTGTTGGAGGAGGGGGTGGTGGTTCCAGCGGAGACGGCGGTCGGCACCGAGATGAGCAGGATGGCGGCGAAGGCGAAGACGACGAAGAGGGTGACCTGGACGCGGTTCATGATGTCGTTGAAGTAGTGGGTTGGAATTAGGGAGGAAGGAGGAGGAGGGGTCAAAGGACAGACGACTGCGTTGCGGACGAAGGTGTGATAGACCGGAGCGGCTTGGCCTATTTATACCTTTTCGGCCGGCAGGACGTGGCGGATTCCGTGGGAACGGACAAATTTGCATGGATCTAGAGGGAGAGCTAATCAAGTGAGACTACAGTAACTATGTCTGGCTGTGCAGCCGCCGCTGTCAAAACGGTATCGATGGGGTCGGCGAGGACGACGTCATGCCGCTACCGTCACGAAGGGCCATGCAAGCCGACTCGATGTGCTTGTTGAGATAGCTCTTGAGGGCAAACAGCTTGCCGCAGTGTCGGCATGCATGCTTCTTTTCGCCTGTAAAAACATGACTTTGTGAGTGACGGCCATAATCTCCCCACCCATCATTATGGTTACGACAGCGAAAGTTGTCGCGTATGATCCCTCTAAGCCTCGGCGAACACGACTGCCTGAGGCGGGTCGACTTGTTGTCGCATCAGTAACAGGCAGTCATGATTCATTGGACGATTTTCTAATCGAAATGAGCACCCTCAACACACGCACACGCATGCTTAACTGTACAAATGTGCGTCCGTCATGACAATTATCAATTCATTCTGGCCCAAAATCGTCCAATTTTTATCAGTCCATTTTTGTCAAAAATTACCCAAAATCTCCAAAACCTCACCTGTATGAGTATGCATATGAGCCCTCAAATTGCTCCGATCCGCAAACTTCTTCCCACAATGAGCGCATCCAAACGGCTTCTGCCCGGTATGTGACCTCATATGGCCCTTCAGAAGCCATGGCCGCGAAAACACCTTCGAACAAATGTCGCATTTATGCGCGGCTTCATGCGTTTTCATGTGCATGCTCAACGCTGGCATCGACACATAGACCTTCTCACAGTAATCGCACTTTTTCGCATGAGGCCCATCGAGACTACGGTGGGTCTGCTTATGTCTCGAGAGATTTGAACTTGTCGCGTAGTGTCTGCCACAGAGGTCGCATCTGTAGCGCCCTTGGTTTTCGTTGCTGAGTGACGTCGGGCTTAAGGATGATGACGATGTCGCGGCTTCTGATGTCGTTGCGAGTAACTCTGATGGGCTTTGTCGGCGTTTGTATCGACCATCTGACCAGTGAAGATCGTCAATGGTATACCCGACTAGGGACGGCGTCGGTGAAGGCCCTGTTGAAGTCGAACCTGTGATGCCATCATGACTTGGTGGTTGTGGCTTCAGAAGGTCATCAATGGAAAAGGTAGCCTTGCTCGGGGAAACTGAATTCGAAGTCGAATTCGGACTTGCTGTCGTCTAAAAAAGGGGATTACGTGAATGATTCAATGTCGGAAGTCGGTGGTTCGGTCGGACTGATGACTTCCGGGCGGACCGAAAAGCAGGCTAATTGTTGCATGTGATGCCAAAATTGCTACCCGACAGCCAGGTTGTCACTGTTTTGAAAATAGCCTCCCGGAACTCACCTTGACGGGCGACGGCGCCACTGACGAGCTGCCTGCGGCAACAGTCGGTAGGGTTAGGCTGGTCGGCAGGGATTGCCTTCCGGCTGCGAGGATTTGATACAGTTGAAGGGCTAAAAATGGTTTTTTTGTATTCTTGGAAGTTTATCAAACATTACAAAATGCTCTTTTTTAGCGATTTCTGTCAAAAAAATTTCAACAAGTTGCACTTTTTTCCAATTTTCACCCAAAAACTTCCGGAATTTCGTTTCAAAACACCGCGCATTGAATCCCAATCCCCTCCATTGTCAAATAGGGCACCGCTTATTCAACCAAACTTTTATCCTGCCCCAAAAGTGCGCCCCCGACACGGACACTTGAGGCGTTTATTGCGGGCGCTTCCATTGTGAGCTTCCGGAAGTGCTTGAGCCCCTGTTTCCCTTTGAAGCATCCACAAAAATCCCGAGTTTACAACAAGTTTGTGGCCAACTTGTGCAATGGGCAAGGAAACACTTACCATATAAGGTCTGCAACTGTTGCTGCACGTCAATTGGCATCATCGGCATTGGCACGCTCAACCCTAAGGGCAAGGGTCCGGTTAATTGGAGGGATGGTAGGCCCGGGAAGTGGGTTTTGTGCGTTGAATCTGCCATCTGGGGGAGCACGGAGACGGAATTCAACAGTCTCGAAGCGACTTGTAGCGACACTTTTGAGGGCTTGTGGCAAGAGTGCCTGGTTGGACTTCTTTGTTGGCACCCACCATTCTTGGCTTGAGGGGTGGAGCTTGGAGGTTACGGTAGTGTCAGTCATGGGAGGCCGTGGCCAAGCATGACCGGGTCAGCCAGCTATTTTGTCGCGAACATGGTTGCGCAACGAGATGCGGGGTCCACATCTGCGCGAACGTCTTCCCTGGTACAGGGGAAAGGCTTCTTGGCGACAGTCAGGCGACTGTAAATGGAATTAAAAAGTGTATCCTCGGCCCTGGTATTGAGATTGCCGCCAATTAGTGGTCATTGGCTAAGCTTGGAAAGCATTGAGGGTGTGAATTAGCCGAGCCACCACTTCTCCAAATCGACGTCTTCCGGCACAGGTGAAGGTGAAGCAAAACGCAAGAAGCACTTCTTCACACGATGGCGCAGGTGTCCCAATGTCGGAAGCTCGAGAGTCTCGCGCACGGCCAGGGCAGATCTCGTTACAAATCCGATCGCAACCCTCGAGGTCAACAGGTCAAGCCTTGCGCAACGGTGTCGATCGACCATAGCGCAATTCAAGACCTCGTGCCGTTTGCAGCTTGTTCCCTCTTCTTGGCATTGTTTCGAGGGGACGATCCCGAATCCTTGAGCCACAACCATCTATCTGTTCTATTCGTATGTGTTAAACTCGAGAATCTTGAGACCCCACTTGACCGCGCCACCAAGTGCTTGTTGAACCAACAAAAGCAATAATGGAACATGCAAACACATTACATTAGCGACTGAATGGTCAACCTCGTTTAATGACATTACGCAATGGCAAAAATTATTTCCTAACAATGTGAATCTTTTCAAAAATGCAAAAAGTATTTGCGTCCGACGGGAATCGAACCCATATCTATTGCTTGGAAGGCAACAATGCTGACCATTACACCACGGACGCAGTGAAGGCAGACCGACTAAACGTGAACTCCGCAGACCACAATTATCCCTTTAAAATAGCCACGTTGAATACAAACTGTTCTTTTTGTCATTTTTATCGGCTTGCGTAATTCCATCCCCGTCCTACCGGGCCACAACCGGCCAATCTTATTGTCGAGAGTTCGTAAATCCCTAATTTAGTGGTGCGTTATACACGAAAAGGCAGATGTTTTCCGAGGCCCGGGATCAGCAGGTGCTTACACCCCCCAACAAGCCTCCGATCCGATGACGCAACCCGTTTCGGGTCACTCGCCTCGATCGCTTCGGCTGCCCCGGTCGATCCGGGTGCGATGAAACATGATTTATTGCGAGTTAATTGAGCGTGGATGCCATCCGAGACAGCCTCCATGTCATGGTTGGATAAATTTCAGAACGATCATCGCTCAATTCATTAGCTTTGCTTTTTTATCCGGTACCAGATTTGCCGAGGACCAATACGGGTAGCTCGGCAGGAAGCAGGAGCGGCAATGTCGGCCATATTATGCAAATTAGGCTGGATCAAAGGAAAAGCAAAGTTAGCTCGACGGGTGGCCGCCGCCGGGGCGATCTACGACAAAAAGCGACCCGATGATGACATAATCCTTCGGCATGGGCATGACCAGCGTCGCCTTCTGACAGCTTCCAAGGCGGCTACGCTAAAGGGAAGGGGGAAACAACATTGAAACACACAAAACAAAAGCCCAAACAAAACTGCATAATGTTGAATGACAATGACAAGCAAACATGACCGAACAATCCTGGAATACGCCGTTCGAAATCAGCCCTAATATCGCTATCCAATCTCGATGGGAAAATGACAAAGTTGGCAGGGTGGACGAGGTCCTAGATAAACTGCATCTCGGGGGATTTTATATAAAATTATGAAAACTGCGACACGAAAACACATTGTCATAGACTGCTCTCGTCGATTTGCATCTTTGTCACTCGCTGGAATGACATTGCTTGACGTGCTGTCATCCAACAGATCAAAGCTAATGATTGCTCATGAAAAGCGACGGCAAAGTTGGCTCTCGCAAGTCGGTTGAAGCAGGGACGCGCAGGGCCACTGGCAGCCAGCAGAAACAGCAAAAGTGCGCACGCGCTCGATTAGATAGATACTCCCGCCGCGACTGCCTGCTGTGCGGTGTCCCTACAGCGGACACGACGTTCTCTTTTTACACTTGAAAGGCGGTTTCGCTGTAATTTTGTGTATTTACTGCTAAAATGGTAAGGTTTTTCGCTTATTTCACCCGTAATGCCCTTCCAGGACCCGTTAAGAACGTTTCTAACCCAAAATCCGGACTTTTTATCGATAAAAACGTCATCCTTTTTCGGTTTCTCGACAGTCGGATATATAAACTCACACTTTTCAACCTAGTTTTCACCCTTTTCCCGCTATTTTTTCCCGATTTCTTCCTAATTTCCGCTTTTCAGGCCAAGCGCACCAAGAAGGTCGGTATCGTCGGCAAGTACGGAACCCGTTATGGTGCTTCCCTCCGTAAGATGGCCAAGAAGCTCGAAGTGTCGCAGCACTCCAAATACACCTGCGCTTTCTGCGGAAAGGTTTGTTATATCCATCTTTGTTGTTTCCCTATCTAACTGTCTGCTTTTGTAGGAGGCCATGAAGCGTACCGTCGTCGGTATCTGGAAGTGCGGCAAGTGCCACAAGATCGTCGCCGGTGGCGCTTACGTGTACTCGACCAGCACCGCCGCCACTGTTCGCAGCACCATCCGCCGTCTTCGTGAAACCAAGGAGATCTAAATTGTTGTTAATTGTTTTAAAACGGCTCTTGTTCGTTGATTTTATTATAAAAAATGCTTTTTAAAGTTTTGGTTTTTCTGGGGATTTGCGATTTATGTTAATTTGGGTATTGATTTTTGTCTTGGATTAGGGCAGTGGTGCCTTCTGGATGCGGCGGATCAGTCCAATCCATCACTGACTGCGGCGTCCGTTCACCCGCGTCCTTCTCCGCGATTCGCTGGGATCAACCATGGACGCATTGACTTTGTTGCTGCTGTTTTTGCAGCTATGTGTGCCGCTGGCATTAGTTGCGCCGAGTGCGGCTGGATGTTGCAAAAAGGTTGGTAGTATTGTTTATTGGGGAGAGTTGGATGTTCTAATCTTGTAGAAGAAGAAGGGCAAAAAGGGTAAAGACAAGAAGGGCACGAAGGACAAGAAAAAGAAGAAGAAGGATGAAGACGAGGGCGAGGGTGAAGGTGAGGGCGAAGAAGGCGGCGGCGATGACAAGGAGGACGAGGACCCCGACCTCAAGTCCCAGGAGAAGCAGAACGTCGGTGGTCCCCCTCCCGGCGGCCCCAAGCCTCCTGCTGCCGCGGGCGGTATGGCGGGTACTCATGATCCGAACTACCAGACCATGGCCGGCATGGGCCAGGAGTGCTTCGGCGGTGATAAGGCTGGTGGAGCCGGTGGTGGTGGCGCGCCTCCGGGCGGTGGCCCTAAGGCTCCGGCCGCTGGTGGCATTGCTGGAACGCATGACCCGAACTATCAGACGCTCGCCGGCATGGGCCAAGACTGCTTCGGCAATGATAAGGCTGCTGGAGGTGGTGGTGGCGGAGGCGGTTTCGCGCCAGCCGCAGGTGGTGGTGGTCCGAAGGCGCCGGCTGCTGGCGGAATCGCTGGTACCCATGATCCTAACTATCAGGTAGGCTATTTCTCTTTACAGTTTTCCTAATCATCGACTTCCAGACCCTCGCAGCCGTCGGCGGTGGCGACTGCTTCGGCGCCGACAAGAAGGCCGGAGGCGCTGGTGGTGGCGGCGGTGGACCCAAGCCGGGCGCCGTTGGCGTTGCGGGTACCAATGACCCCAACTATCAGGTAAAACGCACCCCTTTCGATTTCGATCGCTCAATCTGCCATTCCAGACCCTCGCCGGTATCGGTGGCGACTGCTTCGGCAATGACAAGAAGGCCGGTGGTGGCGGTGGCGCCGTTGGCGGAGGCCCCAAGGCTCCCGGAAACCAAGCCGCCCAGGCCGGAACCAACGATCCCAACTACCAAACCCTCGCTGGCATTGGTGGTGATTGCTTCGGTAACGACAAAAAGGCCGGCGGTGGTGGTGGTGGAGCTGGTGGCCCTAAGGCTCCGATGAACCAGCAGGCCAAGGCTGGCACTAATGATCCCAACTATCAGGTAAAACGCACCCCTTTCAATAACCAGATCGTTCAATTGCCCATTTCAGACCCTCGCTGGTATCGGCGGCGACTGCTTCGGCAACGACAAAAAGGGTGGCGGCGGTGGAGCCGGTGGCCCTCCCAAGGCGCCAGTCAACCAACAAGCCAAGGCCGGCACCAACGATCCCAATTACCAGACCTTGGCTGGTATTGGCGGTGATTGCTTTGGAAATGACAAGAAGAAGAAGTTCTAAAGCACATCTGAGCATCTGCATGTGCGGTTTTGTAGCTTTTCGCCTGTTTGTGATTGTATATTGACACTGATATCGGTTGTGCTATTGTAAAGGAAATTACAGTATGTTTATTTACTTATTATGTTTGTTCAAAGAAACTAACGGCTTCTTAGGGGATAATCCAACATAAAGGATGTTCGTAAAACCAAATCAAGACGTAAGTCTGTTTCGGTAGTTTATTCAAGGGGTCAGCAAATCGTGTAAACTGCTGATCCAAGATGCTTGTCAGTTTTATGTAGTACGACTCAAATTTTCTCTCTTTGTCGATCACCGAAACCTCCATTTTAAAATCTTGTCGTCGTGACTGTAAACAATCTGCTGTAGTTTATATTAACGTTGATTAAGACTTACTTTTACAAAAGTTACAAACTCATTAATGTCGAATGGTTCAAACTGATGGTCACCGAGAGATAAATTTAACTTTCCAAGTTGGCTAAGCTCTTGAATTCTACTCATCCAATTTTTATCAATACATGCTTTCCATCGAACACTGTAAACCTTTGGAAAAGCCTTCAGAAGCTCACCAATGTTTTCAATATAGTTACAAGGACTGTGACAGCTTATGTTAAGATATGTCAATGTAGTAGCTGCCATTTTTGATAACGTATTAATAAAGGGTTTAGAAATAATGCAGTCTTCCAGACAGAGAACTTCCGCTTGGAACAAAAAATGAGAAAAGGCTTCAGATGTTAGGTCTGACACATCAAGATGACTTAAAAGTGTTGAACTTCTTGCAATGAGAAGCGTATTTCTCTCATAAACCAATGGCACATAATTGCCAAGGTTTTTAGAAACAAAAAGATTTCCATTTCGGCTTTTGAAGTCGAATCGATCATAAATTTCTTCGAAACATTGAAGTTTTGATGGACAAATTGAAACATCACCAGCGGCTAGTTGTAGGTTGTATCGTTCAACTGGCGTCGCAAGATCGCTAAGACGGAGCCGGAGACCGTAGGCAAGCTTAGCGACCGGGTACGGCATGGCTGAACGGTCAGTTTGTAAAAAAAGAAAAATTTGTATTATATAATATTATACGTAGACCAAGTGCTTGTAAAAATAGGAGAGCATGTGGAAAAAAGCGCTAGAGGTCGATGCAATCCATTTGCGTTTGATAGAAAGAGGTACCGTACCGCAGCTCCGTTTTTGGGCGTCGCTTATAAATGTCTTTGCACAAACACTGCAGACTGCTAGAGGTCCCCCGCCATCCCATCTAAAGTCCAAGGACGTATTTAGAAAAGGTTTTTATTATGTTGACGCGGCTAAAAGCGCAGCGGCGGACAAAAATCTGCATAAACTTTGCCGACTCTTTTGAGAACGGCTGAAAAAAATCGGCGAACAACGTCGGCTATGTTGACTGCGGCAGAGTTGTCGCGGCTGGGTTGTCGGCGGCTTAAGTTTCGCGGCTGATTTTTCGTACTGCCCACACAAACGACGAGACATCGCGAAAGCATTGAAAAAGCGCGACTCGACGGGTCAGTTTTCGTGGTGGGAGCATTCGAGGGGACTTTTTGCGTGCGCACGTGAGGGACAGAAATGGAGTTTTGAATAAGGCTAAATTTGACTAGAAAAACATCGAAAAACGTGCCATAACAAAAAGTCGTAAGGACTATAGGCACCGTGTAAAGATATGTTTGGAGAAAAATGGATAGAGTTATGCATTTCAGTCAATAGCAGCAAAAAGAACAATGACGCCTTTAACGTGTTGGTCGGGCCATCAATCGGATCATGCTTGGCAAAACGCCTGTCACGTTTGGCGGGAACTCCTTCAAACCCCGCTGGACATGCGTGACCCTCTCGTTGGGCGAGATTTGCTCACATGTTTCGTCAATTATGATGACTTTGCTCGCGGCAATGCATGTTTTTTACGTATCCCCGCCCACGCACACCTCCCAGACACCTAAATTTGCCTTCAAGCTGTTCTTTTTTACGTTTTGAACAATTGTCTCTTTTTTTCATTATTTTTTCGACTTTTCAGAACGATAATCAGAATGGAACACCCCAATCTCGATGGCACCATCAGCAGCAACATTGTAAGCCTTTTTCATCCAGTTTATAAATAATTTTTCACCTCCATAACCATTTTTCAGGCCGACAAGGAAACTACCATCCGTGATCTTCGGATACACGCATCCAGCTTGTCTGGCAAGAATAAGGCCATTCTGATGAAGACTATCGCTATCCTTAAAGGCAATGTTCCAAGTGCCACGACAATGAAACCTATTACGCTTGATTTCACATTATTCTCCCGCAACGCTTCAGACACGTCAGGGCCCGAGTACGATCGGTTCAAGGAAGATACCATCGAATGCTTCAAGAAGTTCCAAAACCACCCGTATTCCACGGAAGAAACGAACATTCAGCTTGAAGGTCAATCGACCGAGAAGTTCTTCAACCTGGACAATGGCAATTACAACGATTCTGAAGAACTGAAGAGCTCGTTGAGCGTCATCGGTGCTCTCGTTGTCAGAGTTGATGAAGGATATCATTTGTCGGGCACCGTCGAGATTGTCATTACAAAGAACGAAGGAAAATTATTGGTACGCCACGGCTATGACTTTTGGATCATTCACCCCCTCAAGGATGTCAAACTTGTTCAACTTAAAAAGTATTCGATTAAGGTTAGTAGTTTCCCTCATTGACCCCACTTGATATAAGTTGACGGCATCTGTCATTTCAGGTCTCTCTATCTTCCGACGACGAAACCGACCGGACCGTTTTCATGATTGTCCCCGATAAAGCTCGATTGCCCCTAGCGTTGCGTCTGAAGAACGTCTCAAACACCCCCAATTCGAACCGCTTCAACGTTGAACGCATCAACTACCGTGTGGCTCGGTCCGACGAAGAAGCAACCGCATTGTTGCATAGTGGGGATAAGCTTGTTTTTGCTTACATTTTTCTCTCCTTTTGCGAAGAATCCGTCATCTACGCGTCGGTTGTCGAGAATTGTGAGTTTATCTTTGAAAGGTTTTCAACAGTGTCTATAGAAGAAATGTTTCAGGGTGCCTACGCTTTCCCAAAACTTTGATGATAGGCGTCGACGCTTCGCAATGCACTGCCACCGTCAAAGACGCCAATGTCGACAAAGTTCCGATGGTCGCCGTCTATGTTGATGGGTTCGTTTTTTGACTTTTCGGCATTTTCATGCATCATTTTTACATTTTCAGACAGTTCATCGATGCCTTCAAGCCCGACGGCATTAAGAATTTGGTTCGTTGGATGATAGACTGGTGCCGAACTACCAAAAATATGGCCCATTACGATCTCACCAAGTTCGTCGACCCCACCGCCAGCAACGTCATCAACTGCCTAAATCCCCAGTCGATGCAGAATCTCCTTTCACGGAGCATTCCGGTCGTTTCCCATGTCAATGAGAAAGTTATTCTGAACGTTACTTTCATCCGAGCCGTGCATCTCTATGCGATTCAAGTAAAAGGCCGTGGTAATTTGGCGCCGAAGCAGGTTAAGCTCTTCGTCAACGTGCCCTTCACTTTCGATCTCCATCGGGCCCAGAACACCGAGCCCGTCCAGACGCTTGACTTGTCGGAGAGCAGTTTTGAGGTCCTGCCGTTCGTCAAGTTCCAGAATGTCCAGAACCTCCAGATCTTCGTCGAGAACAACATGGGCGGCAATGACAAGACGATCATCAACAAGTTGAAGATCTTCGGCGCTCCCGTCAATCAAGAATGAATGTCTCTGGCAAGGTCGAGAATTTGGTTTTCGGTCTGGTAATACGCATTTTTGATCTCCATTTATCTCTTTTCTGTTTATTATCAAGTCCTCTGATCCTTAAATTATTACTTTCCCGTGTTTATGCACTTAAATTACACATAATTTTGTCTATGTTATCCCTTATCTTGGAATAAAATGGGTTTTCATAGTTGACATTTACACACTAGAATCTGTCGCACTATTCTACTTTGTGATTGTTTGAAACCAAATTAGCATTTCTAGAAGTTCTGAACTTTGGATTCTGTCACATTACTCTCCCTTAATCGTCCGCCATGGCCGCGGTGTCCTCTGAAGCCACAATAGCCACCGTTTCATCCCTCCACCTCGAAGCCCCGAGCAACTATGACGGCATCCTTCTCACCGTCGATCGTACTCGCGCCCCCTTCAGTGGCTACGACCAGTGGCAGCATCTACGTGAAGAAGTCGCCCAACGCGGCCTTCTGATCCCCCGGAACCGTGTCCCCGCCGGCGATGTCGCTTCCCTCGTCGTTTCTGCTTTTCAGAAGCTGTCCCCATACTTTGTCGAAACCATTGTCCTGAAACAGCCCGGTGATTTTGCCCTCTGGTACGACCTGCACGGCCAGCCAATTCTATCAGTCCGTCGAGATGACTGTAGCGTCAACGACAACGTCGGGCATCTTGGCGGGGGCGGAGACACGAAAGCCGTCGTCGATCCGGTCATCCATCTCCGACTCACATCAAATCACGATGGCTACTTTGTGGCCAGCATGGTCGGAATCACGGCACCGAGTTTGGAGGAATTGGTTAAACTGTTCTACGGTAGCCCGGTGGGTACTGTAGATGGATGAAGTTGACTGAAAGGGGGTTTTAGATGAACATTCTGAGCGCCATGGTGAATCTTCCGCTACGAATGGAACGAATCATTGGCCCTGCAACGGCGCCAGAGCTTGCTAAGCTGTTTAAAAGTATGAATTCTATTAAATTTGGGCCAATAGTTGCGGACGTCCGCACGGGTACGGTAGGGACCACCCCCGTTTTCAACTTTTTTTTGACATTTTACTTCCAGATTCACACTGGCTTTGTTGATAATGCCCCGGCACTGATCGTGACCCCGAAACAGACTCGTCAGAAGGCAGCTTTCACTAATATTGAGCTCGCCTTGCGTGAACTAGCCGTCGCCGAGGTCATTCGAAAGACGCTCCCCCAGCCGGACCACCATTTCATCCTCATGAACGCCATCGTCGTCGATGAAACCCTCCACAGTATCTACCCTCGAAGCGCTCCTCCATCCAGCGAAGTCATCGCCAAACTGGATACCATGGCCAAACTCGAATGTGCCCTCCAACTCGCCCTTTCTCTATCCGAGTTGCACCGCATCGGCATCGTCCATGGCAACATTCGCACCAAATCCATGCATATTGAAGCCGACCCTGCCGTCCCAAATCGCCATACATGCAAGCTCGGCGGCTTCAAGGATGCTTTTATCGGCGACCAGAAGGTCATCAACCCGTATGTTCATTGGCATTGGCGGATTCTGGCGCCTGAAGTCCACATCACCCTGACCTACACGAAACAATCCGATGTCTACTCCTTTGGGGTGCTGTTGTGGGAGATGTTCAGTGGGATCAAGATGCACAATGGGAAGACCAGTCAGAAGTACATTCTGGAATCCTTGCTCGGGGAAAGGGTCACTTTTGGTATGGGTTACTGTAACTTTGGGCTTTTGCTAATTAGTGTTTTGCAGAACATGTTCTCGCCTCCGCCATTCCGTCCAAGATTATGCAGTTAATCACCCAATGCTGTGGTCGAAGCCAGAATCGACCAACTATGAATGGAGTTTGGTTGACGCTTTCCGGAATCTACCGTAACCAACGTGAGCGCGTTGCTAAAGAAGAATTTCATTAGAGTTAAGACTAAAAACTATAATTGCTCAAACAATGTGTATTGATTATGAAGTATAAATAAAGCCATAATATAAGTTTCTTGGCGGTCGACCCGACGATAGGCTAATTGCCCGCGGTAAGTGAGCTTGTGCGCGGACTCACCGTCTTCCGCGTTACCGCTATCTAGTAACTTTACATATTAGCTAGCTTTGTCAAAACTGTTTTGTTTTTGTTCGAATTATACCAAAAAAATGCGCCTAATGTCCCGTGAAACAGATGCACGTCAGCTACCACTACTTCATCTGATACAAGATGTGGATTTCGATTTTACTATTTGTGTTGGAATCCACCGGAAGGAAGTTCACCGCGACTATCTATCTCTGATTTCGCCTGTTTTCCGCGCTATGTTGAAACACGACACGAGAGAAGCCAGATCCGGCATCCTCGAAATTAACGATTTTTCATTCGAGGTTGTCACAGATGTGCTGGATTACTGTTACGGACAACCTTTGAAGGCAGTTAGCATCGACAAAGTCATGCAATGTTATATTTTTGCTGATAAGTACATGATTTCGTCGGTTACTGTAGGTTTTTGAAGCGTTGACTAACTTTTAGTGGAATAAAGTTATGACTAACTTTTGAAAATTTGATTTGTAGAAAAGATTAGAACTTCTGATAATGGCGATCGTGGAGGGTCAATTAAAGATCAAAAACTTCTGTTCCATCGTCGAATTTGCTTGGACCTACTCACTTCAGCCGTTGAAGGAACATTGCTCCGATTTTTACCAGCAATACGCCGTCGATATCGTCGCGAAAACAAAGTTCGCCGAGATGGACAGTAAGATTGTCACAGAGATACAGGATGATCAAAGGTGGCTTAGTTTGGACCGGCCAGACCAGGCCCGGTCGGCCGAGGTTGTTACGGTACGAGCCGGGCCGGGTCGTAGGTTTTTGGGGCAAGCAGTATCCAAAATGACAAAATTCTGTCAAAAACATTTAACTTTATGCTCTCGACCGCCCCGGGCCGAGACAGCCCGCCTCCACACTTGCCCTGAGGCCTTTTGTTTGTGTACATTGAAACATTTGCGTTCGTAAATAAAATTGTAATCTACCGTAACCCTCTTGAAAACGCAACAAAAAAAACATTCATTAACAATGTGAGACCAAAACCAATAAATATAAACACAGTACATCAATTACGGAGTGTAAAGGAAGTTGAATCGACTGAGGATCTGGGGCAAACTCGCAATGATGGGGCCATAAGCCTGAGAATTGTCGAACAGCTCGAACAATGGCGCCGCGACGAGCTTGAAGTTCTTCGGAACGGCGAAATAGGCCTTCTCGGGTAGTTGCACCAGGAACAGCTTCGTTTGCTCCTTCGGCTTCGTGACATGGGCCGGGATGTAGGGGTAACGTGGAGGATCAAAGTTTGGTCGCCACCAGTTGCTGACACAGTCTTCGATGGACCATTGTGAAGCTGGGGTGTCGTCGCGGCCGAGGGTTTCCGTCATGATGCGCTGGAGACCGGCGACTTCATCCTCGCCTTGATTGAGCTCGCCACCGGGACTGGAATGAGTAATTGGAATTGATTGAAGGGAAAATTATATATAAAAATGTGTAACTTACAGCTTGAAGAAAGACTGTCCTATTTGAAGCAGCAAAACATGGGGCAAACTATGTTCATGGACGAGAAGCACACCTTCGACGCTTCGGCGCATTCCGATTTTCTCGTATTCGTCTCGCATTCGTTGGAATCGAGCCTGCACGGAATGGTCCTTCTCGGCCTGGACATCTTTCGTTCCGAAGGTGTAATTGGTGAGTGGATACCTGGAAAGTTGGAAATCAAGCCACTCTTATCGGTCAAAGAAAAGCTAATGTAAAGCATCAAAAGTAAAACCAACTCACAAACTGATAGTCCTGTTGATTCCGGTGTCCATGGCGCTTTGACCCGTCGAGAATCTGTTCAAAGTTGAAGCTACTGCAGCACTGTTATTCGAGGAACCGTTTATTGGCCAACCTGTAGTAGCTTTAGCGGACATGTAATTAGGTTAGTAGGATGGAAACGGGTAAATAGGGGTGAGAAAACGAGGGTTAAGCGGAGCCACACAATGGACGAGACATCGCGAAAGCATCGGAAAAGCGCGACTCGACGGGTCAGTTTTCGTGATGGGAGTATTCGAGGGGGTACTTTGCGTGCGTGCGCGAGTGGCGAAAAGGGGGTTTTGAATTGGTAGAAATTTGACTTTAAAAACGTCAAAAACGTGATATTGCAGAAAATCAAAAAGAGTATAGACACGGTATAATGTTAGACTTGGAAGAAAGTTAGTAAAATGCTCAACTTGAACCGATAGCGTCAAAGACCATAAGGGCGTGTTTCACGTTTTGACAGGTCCAATCAACTGGATTTGGCTTGGCAAAAGATGCGCCACTTTTTGCGGGCGCGCGGTCGAACTTTCCCAGACCAGGCGTTATCATCACTTTTTGACTGGGCTTGCTTTTTTTCGTCGGTTTTGGTGACTTTTCTTGTTTCAAAGTCATTTTTTCGTGTTATAACGCCCACGCATTACTTCCAGATGCCTATTTTCACCTTTTGATAGTCGTTTTGCACTTTTTGAACGACTCTTTTTGACTTTTTACCCATCCTTTTCGACTTTTCAGCCAGAACCATGGATCGTCGTGTCCGTTTCGACAAGTCCGTCGACATCCAGAAGGCCGAGCTCCAGAGGGAACGCGAAGAACGGGAGCGTCAGCGGACGACGACCACGGATGTCATAATGCAGCAGATTTGTGAGCGCTTCGGAAATGTGCCCCCAAGTGTAAGCCTTTTCATCCTTTTTTCGACAAAATCAGTTTTTGATGGCCGTTTCTTGCAGCTTGACACCTTCTGCCCCGAAGAACCTCGTCCCCCACGGCCTCCACGCAATGCCTTCTCACAGAGCATGTATACTCCGACGCCTGCGGTCCCGCGGATTGTAAGTTTTGTCATGATTTCCGAATTGGCTGATTTTGGCCCAATTTGATGTGTTTTTCAGCCGACATTTGGTCCCATCGGCAGCGGACGGCCCTCCAACAACGCCCCTTTCACTGATTCCTCCGGGTCGGAGTCCTTCCGAAGCTCGTACACACCGGCCAGGTCCGCCGCCACTCCTCGATTGGCAGGGTTTTCATCGAGTCGGCCGTCATCAAATTTCGGTGATTCGGCGACCCGACGCATCGGCGATTCGTACAAGACGTCTCTGTGCGACCAATACCGCAAGACCAAAACCTGCAATTACGGTGAAAACTGTCGATACGCGCATGATGTGAAGGAATTGCGACTTCCGCCCCAGGTTAGTGCCACTTTTTGGCCATTATCATCAATATTCCCTCCAAAAAACCTCTTCCAGGCAAATCCCCACTACAAGAGCACCCTGTGCCGAAACTACGACGCCGATGGCAGCTGTCCCTTCGGAGCCCGATGCCGATTCGTCCATCGCCGCGAGCCCCATCATCCGGCGAATCCGCTGTCGACCGTGCACACCCGATCCACGTTCGCGTCATCGTTCCAGGTCTTCAGTTCGAGTCGTGCCCCGAGCCCACCGAAGTTGATCGACTTTTCGAGCAGCAAGGGCGTCAACCCATGGAATCTGCCTGCCACGGCGCCGTTTAGCAGTTCTTCGTCTAGCACTTCCAGAAGGCCCCCATTTGGGCCATCGATGGCATACGACCCTGACTCTGGCTTCTAACAAGCTTTACTAACCGCTTTAACCACGTGTTTTAACAATTTTGGACTACCGTAACCTAACCAAATCGTTTTTAAGGATGTATTTTTTATGTTGTTTTTGCTTTTTATTTGAGTGTTATTTTGTATTGAGAAACTATGTTGAGATAGGTTTCGCATGTTGGGAATGAATGTATTTGGTAATGGCTTTCGATGGGAAGATGTTTTAGAAGTTCGTTGTGAATAGTAATTGAGAAACGATGTGTAATGTTTTGGACCCTTTTCGGGTCCAAATAGCAAACACAATCAGAGCTAGCCATCGGCGGTTAGAAGCCGTTCGACACACTTTGCCAAGGGCAAGTTCGTCTTCGTCAATGATCAGTGAGCACGCGGTGGTTTTCCTCGGGCCTGTGTTTTCGTTCATTGCAATCACACACGTCGCCCCTTCTTGTCGTTCCCTACGCCCGGAGGAGACAATCTGCCTCCTTCACCGTGCTTTGGAGCCCTCGCTATCGCTGCCTCGGGTCAAAGTCCGCATTTTCGCGAGCGATCGACGAGTTTTCTTCACTGATTTTTATATCCTACATCTTTTTACCCCTAAATAACAACCTCTACCCTCTCTATTTCGCTTCTTCCCAGACTACAAATCTTACCTATCGATCGAATTACCTGTTACGTAACTGATGTTTTGTTGTTGAACCGAAGCGAACTGTGTCCGCTATCTTAACGTTGTCGCGTCTACCATGTGCATTCACGTGGTCATTGGAATCAGTGAACGTCAGCCATCAGTTGTTTGTTATTCATCTGCTTAATAGGTGCAATTTACAGGTTTTCCTGGTCGATACCAACAAAACTTCGGGGCCTGACCTGACCTGACTGAACTGGGCTGACATTACCGGCGAAGCTTCTTTATCCATAGCTGTCGAATCGCGAGATCGACTTTGCTAACATCCGCCGACTGATACGACACATTGGACAATGCGATAGAGACACCATCAGGGCTACTCTTTTTGTGTTTTGAAAGCTTTCCTGCCGTTTTTCCGGTGCTATCTTAAGTTATGGCGGCCTTGACTGCTACCTCATCCTCGGTGCCGAGATCAACTACGCATCAGGTTTGTTTTTTTGGCTTTGGAACTTATTTATCTGTTGTTTTCAATGTTTTCGTAAAGAAATATGTCAAATAATATATAAAAATTCCTTCAGATCGCCGAAATCCCAGCTCCCGCAGCCGCAGCCACCTCCTCGGCTGATGGCAAAGCGGTTCCAAACCGCTTTCCCGGTGTCATTGCGAACTTTACAGCGGGTGCTATAGCTGGTTCAGTTGCAAAGACTACAATTGCCCCACTGGATCGGACAAAGATTAACTTTCAAGGTTGGATTTTTCTATCAAAAATCGATTTAACATAATTTCATTTCAGTTTCGAGAAGTAAACGATACTCCTTCAAAGCGGCTTTAAAATTCGTCAAACTTACTTACCAACAAACAGGTTTTTTATCCCTTTATCGTGGAAATTCTGCCACTTTGGCCCGAGTTGCGCCGTACGCAGCGATACAGTTTGCCGCTCATGAAGAATACAAAGTCTTAATGCAAGTCGATCAGACCGGGTAGGCTTTTTTTCCAAGAGGATTGATTTAATAAATATAGTCGAAAAGTTGGGTAATAAAGCTAATGAGGATGTATTTCAGCCATAGCACCCCAGTCCGACGCTTCTTCGCCGGCTCTTTTGCTGCCATGACGGCCACCTGCTTCACCTACCCTCTGGACACTGCGAAAGCGTTGCTTTCCGTATCCTCCAAAGCTGAATACCCGTCCTTATTGGCGGTATTCACAAAAACCTATGCCGAAAGAGGATTCGTGACGTTCTATCGAGGGTTGTATCCAACCCTAGCGGGTGTCCTACCGTATGCCGGGTCCAGCTTTTTCACGTATGAATCGCTCAAAATTGTTTATAAAGGTATGTTCTACGTCGAAAATCGATCTTTCTTACAATATGGTGTTTCAGAAGAAACAGGTAAAGACCCCAACGCCTTCAGTAGCATGATCTGCGGTGCAACTGCCGGTCTCGTCGGTCAATCTTCCTCATATCCGCTCGATATCGTTCGTCGGAGAATGCAGACTGGCCGAGTGCCCCGAACTCAGGGCATTCTCTTCACATTGGTGCAGATCTACAAGCATGAAGGCATCCGGAATGGATTGTACAAAGGGCTGAGTATGAATTGGATCAAAGGCCCCATCAGTGTTGGCGTTTCATTCACGACATTTGACGCGGTTTCGGCGTTTTTACGATGGGCCTCCGAACATAGCTAACCGTGATGGCGTATTGGTTTCAAAGTGCATGCTAGGTGCTATAGTGTATGCTCAACGGATGGTTTATCTAAACATTGTGTGCCTTACTTTCCTGCTTTTGAAGTTTTATGGTTTATAATTTCCTTTTTTGGCAAAATTTATTCATAATTACGGTATTATAATATTAATAGGCCAATTTAAGGAATTGTAGATTGTATTAACTTTGATAGTTGGAAAAACTAATTGAAAAAAAGTCAGAGATTGATAAACAGAGCCAATAAAGATTGTTAAAATAAAAATTGTCAATTATAAGTAAACTGTGTTATTAATAACGTCAAAATCAACAGGAAATGTCCTCAATGTGGTTTGCTTCGATGTAAGAAAGCGAAAAATATAAAAATGAAACACCATCATCCCAAAATGAGCGAATAAAAACCCGTCCAAACTACAGTCTCTCCCAATTTACACATCGCGCGTCGCCGTGCTTCGCATGCTGCGCGCAACAATCCCACTCGCATGCCAGCGGCTCGCATGTCAAAACAGCTTTTCGTGTGCATCCAAAAAAACTCCATCCATCCAACCGTGGCGCGTTTTCATCCAATCTCGCCCATTTTTTTTCTCAAACCTTTTCCTAACCTAGTTCCATCTTCAGGTAGACCAAAAACCGTGCCACCATCGAGCGAAGCCGTCGAAATCATCGATTCAAAAACATGGTAAATCGAAAATCGACTGCCGCCGCTGCTGCTGTGCCAGGCAAGTTTTTATATATATTTTCCAGCCCCATTAGCTTCTGTCAATGTTTATCAGTGCAACCAGTTAGATGTTAGTGGGCTCCAATGGCTGGGATGGGTTCAGCGGATCTGGCATTTCAAGCCCCATTTCGTGAGGTAGATGTGTTCGAGAAGTCGGGCAATCAATTGCTCCGTTCGCTCGTCCTGGTCGAGATCCGGGTTGAATTCGACGATTTCGGTGGCCATCAGCTTGCTGAGGTCGAGTTCGAGCAGCTTGTGGAGGAAGTCTTCAGCGATGATGCCGCCGGCTTCGGGAGTGCCTGTTCCGGGCGCATCTTTTTCTCGAAACGCGTCCAAGTCGATGCTCAGTCCAAAACCGACGGTTCCATCGTTGGCTCGCTCCAGGGCACGCTGCATGACGGTGGCGAGGCCGTGCTTTTCGATATCGCATTGGTAGAAGACGTTAATCTGCAAAATTTGGGTTGAAATCGGTCGGTTTTGCAGTTTATATATAAGATTATTGATTATTGACGACGACACAACAATGGAGTTGCCAGAGGACCGGTGCCTACCTTATTCCGTGTCACAAAGTCGAGCTCTTCCTCCTCGAAGCTACGGACGCCGACAAGGGCCATGTTTTGGGGGCGAATCGTCGGAGTGGGGCCATAAATCTCGGAAAGTCGTTTGTCGCCGTCGCCAATGAGATGTGAAACCGGCATGCCGTGAAGGTTGCCAGAGCGACTGGTGAGCGGTGTATGCGAATCGAGATGAGCGTCAAGCCAGACGAGGCCAATAGGGCCTTCATGCTGGACGGCCCTTGCGACCCCCTTCCAGGTGCCAATGGCACAGGAGTGATCCCCGCCGATGACTACTAGCTCCTTGTTGCGTTGATAGGTGCGTTTGCAGATCTTGGCAAGACGATGCGACATTACGGCGAGCGCTGTAGGGGGAAATTTATATATAAAAATGCCAATTTTCGATAGGAAAAGTTTAAAACATACAAGCTATGGCCAAATCACCCTTCTTAATGTCCTTAGGCTCATTGACAACCTTATCCCAGAAGTGCTTCAACGGCGAGGATCGAAAATGCGCCGAATATCGCATCGTTTCGACGGCCTTCTCGGCTCCGGCCACCCGACCGAAGGCGCCATTAGCGCAGCCGACGATTGGCACGACCGGGGTCTTCATTCCTACGAGCGATGCCGGGAGCCGCATGTCAGTCAGTCAATCAGTTCAGTCTACTGATTCCTATCACAGATTCTGGCCCCTAATGCCATTTTCTTCCCCTAAAATTACCATACTCCCACCTACCGTAACCCAGCTCTGCTTAAAGTACATTCCCGATGTCTATCTAATCACCCCGTTTTCAGCCCTAAAAACCGGCGACATTGTCTGGGTGCCGTATCGCAAGTCGCCCAAGTGGCCTGCCGTTATTAAAAATGTCTACCCCAAGAAATTGACATACTTTTTTCTTCCTGAAGCTCCACGCGCCCCCACGTTCAAGACAACGCCTAAATCCGTTGTGCTGTTCAAAGAGACTGATACGGTTTGTCCATCCCGCTGCCTGTCTGTACTTTTATCCACACGTTGAACCGTTTAGATCCCAAGTGACGCGACGAAAGATCTCCAAGAGGCGTACAAGGCCGCTTTACAGTTGGTCCGAGGCGAGATCCAGTTGAAACACATGACGACCCCCACGACCAATCGCGGCGGCAAACGGTCCCAATCATCATCGCCGTCCACGTCGAACAACTCGATGGATGAGCCGGTACCCGCGAAGAAGGCCCGTCGGAACACGGAAAGCCATGGCGATAGTGAAAGTGGCTTTTCACGCTTGACTGTTGTCCTTGTTGATAAGGCGGAAGAGAAAAAGTGGCCAGCTTTGGTGGGTTTTTGGCTTTTTTGAACTTTTGAATTGATGATTTTCGAATTTTTGACCTTTTTGAACTGATTAGTTTTGTCTTTTTGACCTTTTTGATTCAAATCGCACCCTTTTTAGCTGATGGACGTCTCTGATCGCAACCTTGCCGTGCGTCATTTCCCCCTCGCGGACAACCTCAAATCGACGAGCTACCCCTACTCTCGCGTCCACAACGTGACTTATGATGAGATTGGCGACCTGATCGGCATCCATGATCGCAAGGCACCCGAATATGTTCGCGCATTGGTCGCCGCAGAGGAATTCATCGAGCATCCCGCCAACTACATTGAACTGCCGCCTGGCTTTGTTATGACTCAGAAGGTCACGGAAGGACGTCTCGCCCGTAAAGCCAAACAAACCCCAGCCACCTCGTCACCCATAAGTCGGCCCAAAGCCAAGGCTGTATTCAAGACGACCCGAGCTACCGCTGCTGCCGCCGCCGCTGCCGCTGCTGCCACCGCTTCTTCCCAACCAGTAGCCTCGAGCTCGACCGACAGTATGACACGAGTGGGATCCCTCAAAACCCTGTCTGCCTCGCCGACGAAACCGGTAGCTGCTTCAAATGATCTCTCGAAAGACAGTGCCAATCATTCGAATGGATTGAATATTGGAGGATGTGAGTCATCCTTTTTGAAATCGATCTTTTTTGATGATAAATACCCCTTTTAGTGTCTCTCATCAACTCCCTCCTCAAAGTCATGGTCTCCCTCGACGCCCAGGAATACATGAAGAAGATCTGGGCTGGCAAGATCTCCTGCAAACGGAACACCACCTACAAGCGAGTCACCAGTGTTGCCGATGCCAACATCTCGCTAAACATTGGCGACCTCCTCGAGTTCAACGAACTCGAAGCCTTCATCGCCGAGATGCAGGATTGGATCAAGCTGTCCCCCAAACTTCCGAAAATGACCTCCTTCGATGAGCTCCATTACATCTCGAATGTCGTCCTGCCGGAGCTTCTCGTCTACGCCCTCCAGCAAGTCCGCAAGATCTCCAAGACCGAAGCCGAGCAAGTCCTCGCTGATGCCGTCAACAACAAGCCGACGACGGCTCCGAAGCCAGCGGCAGCCACCGTCAAGTCGCCGCCGAAGCCCGAGCCCGCCGACGTCGATGTAACCAGCTACGATGACCTCCCCGAAGAAGGGAACTCATCCTTCGACTGTCTGCTCCGAGCCGTCAGCATTGAGCGCGAGGCCAAGAAGGTCTGATTTCAACTTTTCCGTGGGTTCCCTCCCCCTACCAAGCAAATAACTTTGTATAATAATATTCCCTGACTTGTACAAAGCTTTTTTGAACATTTTGCATCCCTCCAACCTTTTGCATTTTTGAACATTTCCCCTGTTTTTTTCGTAATTTTGTTTTTTCTCTCTGTTATCAAGTCTGTTTCTGTTATTCGAAAACCTTTCTTTGTAAACTTTACTTTTGTAATACGACGTAGCAAATGTAAGTATGTAAGTAATACCGTCTCCCGTCAATGACGGCGTGTTTTCCATTCTCCCAAGTTTTCACATGATAAAAAGATAGTAATGCCATATCTTCTCACGATTCGACTAATGGCTATTTCACTGGCAACACCCAAATTCCCATTTTGTTTTCTAAATTATCTTTGTCATCTCCGCCGAGAAAATGTAACTCTGCAAAGAACGTGTTTCATCTTGATTAACCCAAAATGCATCCATCGCATTGTATGTTTTTTCCACTTACTCTGATTTACATTGTTTTGTCTTTAATTTGAAATTGTAAAAAGTTTGAAATAAGAAAAAGAGCAAATACAGCCTGTTTTGAGATAGATTTTATTTTGACTATTGAGCCTGTCATTGAATTATCACAAATCGGTGAGTGTGAAAGGAACGAACACGATATGCGGGGGCGGGGCGTTAGAAAGGAGGACCCGTAGAAAGAGGTTTGATAAGCTTACATTACTATCGACGCGAACATAATGAAAGTTGAACGAAAACTCACGAATGAAAGATTTTACAATACGATGGCGGCAAATTGCATTGGTATGGATTCGGTTTGTAAAGGTGTTAAGTTTTGTGTTTAATGGGGTGGAACGACGTTGGCATGCTCGGAATGGTGATGGCGTAGCTCGGCCTCGGCTTCGGACTTTTCCTCGAGCAGAGTTAACAGAAGCGGGACGACGACAAAGATGAATACGACCGCGGCGATGAGTAGCCATATATCTATAGCTGCGGAGGATGTATAAACGGGTTTTGGAAAGGTTTTGAAAAGATGAAACTCACTTCGCATTGTGTTATCAGGGCTCGTGGCATCGACAAAATGGAAGGCACCATTCTCGAGACCGGGCGTTTCTCGGAGCTGGTCCCGAACCTGGGCTACGGTGGCATCGGTTCGATTTAAGATGGCTTCGACACGAGCTCGGCGAGCGGTTTCGTCGCTGTCTTCGTCGTCGATGGAGGCGAGGAGGGGTGTGCGATCGGAATCCTTGCCAGTAGGGATGAAATCGCCTGAAGGATTGCCAGGAGCGACGGCGCTGCCTTCATTGGCGAATACATAGCTCGTGGCAGGGTCGATGAAGTGATCCTCAAGCTCTTGAGGGGATGCTTCACCGGCGCGGATGCGTTCAACGAAGAAACGGCTCACAGGGACTTTGATGGATGGAAGCGCGAATATCGCGGTCTCACTGACAAGGTTGTTGGCGCGTTTAATGTCGGCTACCTATAAAACAATTTGATAAAGCACTTTAAAGGGAATAGAGACAGTTTTTAGGGAAAAATATATATAAAAACCCAAAACTAACCTGAACAGAGTACTGCAACGCAATTTTATTAAGCGTATCACCGGGTTTCACTCTCCGATCCACCAAAACACGACCATTCAACCACGCTGGGGCCGGATCATCGCTTCGAGTGATATTGCTGCCTCCAGAGATGTTGAACCCTGTCGAACGGCCGCCACGAGCACGAAGTTCAACGGATTCGGCGCCATTGTTGACGTCGTCGCTCGAGCTCGCGACGGAGTTTACCCGCACGAGATGTTCCTTCATCGGAAGTGGTTATGACTGTGATGGGTGGGTTATCAGTGAGGTAGGGATAAGGATAGGAGCCACGTAGATCCGTCGCGTATCCCAGCCGACGTGACGTGGAATAACGCCTCGAAAAAGCTGGCTGAGTTGAGTGCGTGCGCACTTTGCGGCTGGTCCTGGAAGGAGGGAGCGACGGCTGCGACGAGAATAGACGTTTCGCCAAGAATGGAGATCACTTCAATCGAGCCTTTTCCGATGCTCCTCGATTTGAGGGACGCTTCTTGCTAATTTCCAGCCTTGGGACGCTAATTAGAAGCCCAACAATTGCGGTAAAGATCCCATTGTTTCTCATTCCACCCGTCTACCACCCTCCGGTCCCGCCGCGAACATTGCCTCTGGCTCTTTTGTTACTGTGAACTCGAGCGAGAGCACACGGACCGCATCCATCCCCTTCCTTTGCACTCCACCACTTTTCTCGCGATCAACATCACATTACCCTGCCGTCCTTGTCAGCAGTTGTCACCCCCTCGCCACTGATATTGATTAGCCCCACACTTTGTGACTGTTTCCACCCGTGATACGCGATCGAAACACCCTTGCAATAGCGACTCTTTCCAGCCATCGTCTTCGTCACTATGCTCAAGCGGGGCCTCCTCTCGTCGCGCAGCCTGCTGTCGTCGGTATCGGCGCGCAACAACTCTTCCTCGAGCGAGATCCGCCGTGTCACACTTATCCCCGGTGATGGTATCGGTCCCGAAATCAGTGAAGCCGTGCAGAAGATCTTCGAGGCTGCTGGCGCTCCCATTGCTTGGGATCCCGTCGATGTGACACCCGTCAAGGGCCCCGATGGCACTTTCCGCATTCCGTCGCGATGCATTGAGCTGATGCATGTCAACAAGGTTGGCCTTAAGGGTCCCCTCGAGACGCCCATCGGCAAAGGACACCGATCGCTTAACTTGGCCGTCCGAAAGTGGGTTTTTGAATGCAATTTTATATATATTTTACCGATTATTCTTCAGGGAATTCAACCTGTATGCCAACGTTCGTCCGTGTCGCTCGCTTGCCGGTCATAAGACCCTCTATGACAATGTTGATGTTGTTACGATTCGTGAAAACACCGAAGGCGAGTACTCCGGCATTGAACACGAGGTAGGTAGCGTTAACGTACTTTGGTTTATTGATTGCCGCCTTTCCCCTGGCTGGCTGCATGCAACGAGCTGCCTTATTGTTTGCACTCTGTTACGTTGGTCTCGGTCCTTGAGTTCAGCGTCAGTCTGCGTTGCTTATCACCGGAATTTCATGTGGGTAACACTTTCTGATCAAAGTCAAACTTCAGATTGTCGATGGTGTCGTCCAGTCGATCAAGCTCATCACCGAAAACGCTTCCCGTCGTGTCGCTCGCTACGCCTTCGAATATGCTCGTGCCAACAACCGCAAGCTCGTCACGGTCGTGCACAAGGCCAACATCATGCGCATGTCCGATGGTCTCTTCCTGAACATTGCCCGCGAAGAAGCGGCCCAATTCCCCGACATCAAGTTCAAGGAAGCCTACCTCGACACGGTGTGCCTCAACATGGTCCAAGACCCCAGCCAATACGATGTCCTCGTCATGCCCAACCTGTACGGTGATATCCTCTCCGATCTGTGTGCCGGTCTCGTCGGCGGTCTCGGTGTCACGCCCTCGGGCAACATTGGCGAAGGCGCCGCCGTCTTCGAATCCGTCCACGGTACCGCTCCCGATATCGCCGGCAAGGACATGGCCAACCCGACCGCTCTGCTCGGCTCTGCCATCATGATGCTGCGTTACATGAACCTCGAACCTTATGCTGACCGCATCGAGCGTGCCGTCTTTGATGCCATCGCGAACGGCGACCAGAAGACCAAAGATTTGGGCGGCAACGGAACCTGCTCCTCCTTCACGGCCGACGTCATCGCTCGCCTCAACAACTAGACGACGAACAACTCCGCAACGCGAAAATACCGTCGAAACAGTCAGCTTAGCTCACCTGTATCAGTCGCCCCCTTCTAGGATCCCTTTTACCCCTCTTTTTTCGATTAATAAACACGCGGTTTTTGATGAGATGTAGCGAATCTGACCTTTCCCTTTTCTTCCCAGCTTTAGGCAATTAAAATACTATTTCGTCGTAGTGAGTCTATTTTGTTTTGACGTTCTGATCAAAAAGAGAAAATTTAAAAAATTGAGTTGTTTTATTTTTTTCGTTGAAAAAACTGGGGCATATTTACATGGGGAGATCAAAGTTAACATAACGTAATAACGAGTTGGCCTATTTTTTGTGGTAGTATGTTTGGTCGAGGTCGAAACATCTTTTAAAAAAGTTTGTCAGTTTGTGGTACAAGTGCCATCGACTGCTGCCTAAACTATGGGTATCATCGGGGTACACGGATAAGTCGAATTGGACGTTTTCGTCGCTTAAAGCACGTATAAAGACAGCCGTATTCTGGAAGTGGACGTTATCATCGCCAGTGCCATGGGCGAGGAAGTACTGGACATCATGGAAGGCAGTGACGTTGTGGGAGAGGTCTGTCGCCTCATAGGCTTCCTTCGAGGCTGACGACATGTAGCGTTCGGTGTAGGTTGCGTCTGAAAGGTGCCAATTTGAACTGTTGTGGATAGTCAGGGATTCGGCTTACCGTAAAACTTGAAATGCGTCACTGGTGCCACACTAGCCGCGCATCTGAAGGTCTTTTTATTGTCCCGTTCAATTGCCCTTGCCGCCACGAAGCCACCGTAGCTCCAGCCCCAAATGGCCACCCTATGGTTGTCCATAAAGTAGTACTTGGCCATGAGCCATCGGACCGTTTCAATCTGGTCATCGACTTCGACGGTTCCCAGGGCACCGTACATGGGAGCCTTCTGACGCCATCCTTGACCTCCACTTCCGCGGCCATCGATGAGGACGACGACATAGTGCGGGTTTGAAGCGAAATAGATGTCAACACTGTTGGCCAGCCATTCATCGGTGGCCTTCTGGGTGCCTGGGCCGGCATACACGTCGATCAGGACGGGGTAACGCTTGTCATAGGATTTGATGTCGTTCAAGCCGGGCGGGAGAAGCATCTTGACGCGGGCTTGGTAGCCGTTTCGGAGGGTGACATTGTCGTAGAGGACGCGGGGAAGGACTTGGGTGTAGTGAATGGCCTTTTCGAGGTAGGGGTTTCGGCCGTATTCGCCCACTGGAATGGGGTTTGGATTTAAAAAAATGATTTAAAAAAATTTGAAAAAAATTTGAAAGCGCAAAAAGGAAGTGCGCGCAAGCTATGGCCGTTTTTCAAATAGAACAACTTACTATTAGACAAGTTGCTGGAAAGCGACGACAGTATAACATGAGGCAATCCAATACCCTTGCAATTCAAAAACAAATGATCTCCATCAGATGAAAATTGAGTTTCATGGAAAGTGCATTCCTTTGAAACGTTACACGTCAAACAGTGGTCCGTATTCTTAACTGTTGGCAAGGCTGATGCTTCGAAAAGGAAGCGTTTTGATGGCGTTGGGGCAGCTGCTGTAAAATAACTGCAAAAACACCTTTGAAAAACTGCAATTAATTAATTTGGCTTACATTTTTTCACGTTTCGCATCATAATAGTTGATTCTGTCAACATCATACTCTCCAAGTGAGATAAAAGCGACTCTCGATGTGCTGAGATCAGCCTAAAACCGTCAAAGTTTACATTGACACATCTGGATAACAAAAAGTCATCCAGCTCACCGATACAGTAACCCGAGCAATCTGCGTATAAACATTGCCACTGGGCTTCAGCTGTGGCAGCATGACGAAGTAGCTTTTATCGTTGTGGAAGGTGACGTCGTAGTTTTCGGGCTCGGCCCAAAGGCTCATGTCGCCTAGGGTGTAACGTTGTTCGTGGTTCTGGAAACGACAAAATTAGCAAAAAAACATATTTTTTGTGTTTTTGAAAACAGTTTTCTTATGTTTTGACAAAAATTCTAATTAAGCAAAACATACCGGCAAACATTTTCCACTCTCATAAGTACATAAAGTTATCGTTGTATGATTCTGGAACCGATTACTAAAAACAGCCACCAAAACACTCTGTCCATGGAGCGTTATCCACTTTGCCGAGAACAGATACGTCGCCAATTCAGCCGTCCGGAGTCCAACCTCAAAAGTCTTCGTGACACCATCTGTCTTCCTCCAGGCGTTTAACTTTATTAATGGCAATGCGGCGGCACCAGTTTTCGGGTACGGCATTCTGATGGTTTCGGGGTACTGTCGCTTCCCATACTGCGGGATGTCGACTTTATCAACTTTAGTGTTGTCAATAGTCAAAAAGGCAAGATCTTGACCATCTTTTGACCACCACAGTGCCTTGCTTGTCTGCAGAATCTCCTCTTCGTAGATCCAATCGGCGACACCATTCAAAACGGTGGCATTACCACTTGTTGTGATGCGTTTGACGGCTTTGGTCCCGGGCTTTTCTTGATAGTAGATGTCGTTTTCGTGGACAAAGGCCTATAAAAATTGTATCACAATGAAAAAAGAAAAGAAAGGCTTACAAAATCGTGATCTTTGGGGTTCCATGCAAGCACTTGGATGGGTTCTTCGCCAGATTTTGTGGGACCGATGTCTTCGAACGAGCTAAAATCATTAAAATTTTAAAAAGATATTAAATAATTATGAGGGTAACATACGAGTCTGTCGTGTCGTATATTCTAATATTGAGTTTCCCAGGCTTCTGAAATGGCAATGATAAGCACGTCTGATGATAAAAATAAACACTCACTTTCCATACTGAGTATCCAGCAATGACATATCGACGGTCTGGGGTTACTGAGACGATGTTTGGTTTACCGTAGCGGAACTAAAAGAATGTTTGTTATTTACTTTCTTTCGAGTTTGTTGAATAGGATGCCACAAAAAGTGTGCAAATGCGCAATTTGAGTATAATGATCTGTGCGAATGTGTCAATCGTGTTTGTAGGCCAACTGTTGCAAATGCGCTATCTATGTTCGTTCACATTGTCGTCTAAAACAGTAAAAAAAGCATTTCCGGAAATTATTTCACGCATGATTTCTGATCCTTACACGGTTGATTGGTAAACAATCACCGATTGTAATCGCGCGTATCGTCATTGTTCGTCATCACGATACGATTGTTTTCCGTTTGCCGAAGAGGAGCAGACAGAAAAAGCGTGTCAAATGGGGCCCAATTTAATGACGACATTATAGTAGTGATCACAGGGTTTCTTAAGAGGGTTGTAAACAGCTTAGTTTTGTTGCAAACTGCTGCATTGACCAGTTTTATGGGTGGAAAGAGGGCTAAGCCGTGAGAAATAAGCAAACTTTAACCGAAGAAAACTCACAAGGGCATCGCTATCCAGAAGGACAGACTTTTCCGGCGGACTTTTCGATACGTCTAATAGGACGACCGAATCGGCATATCTGACGGATAAATGTTGACCATCGACAAAATCCATGGCTTCGATGGGCGACATGAAACTTGGGCCGACGACATCGGATAAGCTGACGGGGGTACCGGTTTTGAGTGACCCGTAGCCCACTGAAATGGTGGTTTCTGATGGCATTGGAAAAGGTGGGGGACTTACTCGGCGTGAATATTAATATAGCAATGAAAATCATACTGCAAATGCCACCAATAACAAGCAAAGCAGTCACAATACCGCGCCAATTGCGCTGTTGAGGTGCGGAGCCGATGAGTTCCTGAAAGAGGGCCGAATCTCGCGTCAGAATCGCACTACCGGCAGCGACCGCTGCGAGGACGCTACTGCCACCACCGCTTTTGTTGAAGGCGGGTACGGGAGGGCCTCCTCCGCCGCCTGCGCGCGCAAACATGGTTTTTCGGGGAGGATGATGGCGAGGTTGATGGCCTTCGGTATCGCCGTTGTGGTTTTCGCCAGACAAATTAACTATAAGCGGTAATTCAGATGCGCAGGTGGTCGTCGGACGTTGTCGATTTTCAATAGAATTCCAACTTTAAGGTCGTCTCCGTCGCAACTGTCAGGCAACAGCAGGGTCAATTACCGTCCAACTGGTGCCCTCGAGGCGCGCCTCAACTTCCTTGCACCCTCCTCCTTTTGTCAATAAGAAGAGACATACGACAAAGTTAGTAACGAATAAATGAACCGGCCAGAAGTCGTCGTCAGCGTCGCCGTCCTTATGGGCCCTGAGGGCGCAAACAACACACTCGTTTACACGTTTCCACGGGTTGCCGCCGCCGTCAAAGCCGTGGTCGTAGCGGAGTCAATTGGATTGCAGGAGGATTGACGACAGATGGAGCAAACAAGCAAGCTCCCGTGGACATCTATTTATCACGGCGACAAGTATACGCTACTTAGGGCGTGTTGCCGACCCACAGAGGCCCTCCTCAGATAAATGGATGTGGCGAGATGTCGTTGCCCCGCAGGAGAGGAGGCTATTTCGCACGTTCTCACGTGCCGGCGACAACGAGTCCTCTGGGTATTACTATTATCAAAAAGAGACACCTTTCAGCGCCGTCCTACTCCTCGACGACACCAGTCCAATGTTCCAATGCCGAGTGGCAATCAACGAAAAACGTGTATGAAACCTGGCAGGTGCGGGCCATTATTCCTGGCCAAATTGCTGGAAAGTGGTTCCAACGCGTGGTTAACCTGTTCAATCCCGAGTTAAGTGGCTCATTTGTCCATTTGTAACACCTAACTGGCCATATTTTGCCTCTATCTTACATTTTACCCATAAAAAATTACTTATTTGGCCCTCAAACCCCTCAAAAACGTGTTTCCCATCCTCTCATCATCAATCAAAATCCGCCCCTTACCTCTTAGCCGTGAACGGTAACAATAGAATCGCTTTTTGCCTCCAACATGAGTGACCCTATCCTATTTTTGACACTTTTGGAGCCAATGAAGCCTGGCCAAAGTCAGAACTGAACAAGTTTCCGTGATAAAGATCGCCAAAAGGCAGCTGACTAGATCATTGTGAACTCTTATTTCGTGGTATCGATGAAATGGTGAGGTGAAATGGAACATCAGGTATGCAAACAATTAACATTCCAGACGGTTCATGGGTTGGTTTGGGGGTGTTTTTTGGGGGTAAATGGGTTTGGGGGTGGAATCCAGGTATGTTCTTGACGTCGGTGAGAGGTGAAATTGAATTTTTAACGGCGTCTGGTTAGATCATTTAGGGTTTTGTTGTTTTTTAATTGGTTTTTTGAACTAAATTTCAATCTAAAAATAAAACTGTTACAAAAGAACTAACCAGAAAATCATTAAAAAACAATAATATTATTGTTTTTCGCCAAATTATAATCATTGAAACTGTGCAATATTGATAAAAAGTTATAAAAATTAATTAATTTTAAGTTAAATAGTTTTTACTAATCACAAGATTAAGCTTTTGTAGTGGCAGTCAGCAGTCCCAAGACAAACGGCATTTCATCTTTGTTTAACCAAATCATTATCCACCCCAAAAAACAAAGGCAAACAAACTCACATCGTCGCCCTCAAGCAGGTCCACTTCCTTCAGCCCGGTGGACATGATAATGGCACACTTGTTGGTTCTTTGTAACTAGCAACCAGCCTGAAGAGATAATCCACGGCCACGGATAAAGTCTGCTGAACCACTTCTCCGGATCCAAGATCACTTGAAATGTGGTCGCTCTTGATGAATGGAAGAAGCGACAAAGGATGCGCTAGTGGAAGCTAACACCGAGACAGGAAGTGTCTATCTGGCTCACGCGGATATGTAATAGCTGGAAGCCGGCCGGCGACAACGGGGTTGCCTTTCTTCGTTTCCGAACAAACCCCAGTTTGTGTGTTGTTGGCCAGAGGGGCACTCACTCCGTCCTGCCAAGGCCGGCTGAATGACACACATTGCACTTGGAAGGCAGCAGACAGCTTCGTTAAGTCGCAGGGCTTCAACATAGTGGTCCTTCCGTGTGGGTTGATGTCGCTTTTTGCCTGTGGGCTCGCTTTGGCTTTGATGGTTGAATTGACTTTTTTAAGGAGTGTTTTGCCGTTGCTATTTTGTCACTTTTCCGGCAATAAAGAGTTCCGTCTTCCAGCTGGGGCGATTAGAGTTTGAGTTATTGTTGCAAGCTTTGCTGGGTTTATGGTACATAAAGTGTTTGAAAACCATTTGAAAACAAAATAAGCCTTGCAGCGCTATTGAAAAGAACATCCGGCAGTGAAAACTAGCATCACTTTTATTATAATCGCGGTTAAATGTGAAGTGATTGCTTTGAAAACTCTTCAAAAGCGTGACTATGTATAACTTTTGAAACTGAAGATCACTTTTAATCATGTTTGGGTGGACAGATGCCTCATCTTTGGTCATGAAACCATGAAACTTGCAAATGAGTCTTCACAGCGTCACCGGAATGCAATGCAAAACCTAACCCGAAAAAAGCACCTCAAAACAAGGCAGTTTAGTGGATTCCGGAGTTGTTTGCAGAAGCGCCGTGCTATCCGAAGATGCTTATCGGGAAATTAGAAAAAATGTCGACGCTACTCTCGACACCCTATAGAGGTTTATTTCGACACAGGCTTGCTCACGGTCGAATGACTTGAATCGCATCCGACGCGGCGGCGGTGCCAAAAGTGAAAGTTTGTCACCTCAGCACGCGTCTTTGTTCGGGTTTCGGATGGCGGACGGGCAAAAAACAACACACACATTCCATCCTGAATCCGTCGCAGCAGTGAGGATTCAAGGAAATGAGGCCAGTTCCAGGGAGTGACGCACACCTTCATGACGGATGCCTGCTGCGCGAGATCGCTATCCCTCGATACGCGAACACTCCGTCTATGGATAGCTTCGATGTCGCTCCGTCGTCTCACGCCGTCAGGATCACCATTATCTCGCTTCAGCCGCCGCCCTCCGCCTCAAGCAGCCCTCGGAAAAAGGCATTCATCCCGCCAGCCCTCCCCTGGTTCTCTCTATTTTCGACAACCACCGAGAAAGCGACACTGATTTTTGTGACTACGTTTAAGCCGAGCCAAGCTTAACTTCTGAAATCCATCCGAATTGACCTTCTGGATCTACCGATGTCCCCAGTGATAACCGTGCCATAGAAGACAACCACAAAGTTAACCTTCAATGCCACCCGCGAGGTCGATCGCGTGCCTACTGGCAATAGGCTTCACCTTCACCCTATCCGTCTCTGGACAGTGGGCCAACCCCCGACCGTTGTCAGAATTCGTGTCCAACTTTAACCGACGCGCCTATGCCGCGCCCATCGCTAACTATCCTGTGAATCCGTCATTTCGGACAAAAGACACCGAAAATGCCTATGCTCCACCGAATCCGCCGCCACGCAATGACAATTATGGCGGTGGGTATGGTTCTGGCGGGTACGGTACTGGTGGATACGGTAATAACGATGGTTTTTCCAACAATCAGGTTGGTAGTGTTTTGAATACAATATAGATGTAATTTATTTTTTGTCCATTTTGACTATTTCAAAGATCGATTTTTTCACTTTCCTCCTTTTTTGAGGGTTTTGTTTTCCTCAAGGAAGATGTTCATTGTTCGACGTTCGAAAGGGCTCTCATGATCCCTGATCAGGAGGAAGAGAATCGCTGACGAGAAACGAAATGGTTTCTAATTGGCTTTTTTTGGTGTATCATGGGAAATGGGTTCTGTTTTTCTGAGGGAATGTGACATTTTGGTTCTAATTAGCATGTGGGATGTTGCAATCTGGAACTGAATCGTAATTAGAATCGTTTTTAGTACCCTAGCAACAACTACGCACCTCAGCCACCCCCATTGTACAATTTCAACCCGAATGGCTATGCTAACCCGCGTGTAGCTCCAAGTGGTCGATATGAAGCCCCGGCACAGCGCCCTGATTACGAGGCTCCGATTCCGCCTAACTATCCAAACAGTGTTTCGTTCTATCAGCCGAATAGGGCTGTTTCTGTTAACAATAAACCACCAGTTTTGTTGATCAGTAGTTATGCCAATGGAGGCGGCGATGGGTATTCGCAGCCGAGCGGACCGTATCGAAATGGGCCTTCTGGAGGTGGTGATGGAAATTATCCGCCACCTCAGCCGCCCTTGGCTAATAATTACGGTATGTTTTTTAGCTTTTTTTTTGGGTTTTCCTACTTTTAATTGTCTTTTTACGACTTTGTAATGTACTCCCATAACTTATCTAATCAAAATAACTCACTTTCCCCTGTGTGCAAACTCGCGCACCCGCGCACCTGTCACTTTTTACGCATTATCCGTCAACATAAACAATCATTAAGTTTCACTTTCTTTATTTCATATTCGGTAGCGGACTCGTCCGACATGCCAGTTTTTCATAATCATAACATGTTTCCCCCTCCCGACTGGTCTTATTTTCGAAACTTCCCCGGATTCTCCGCCGATACGTCGACCGATAACGTTTCCACTTCCCTCAATCTTTGATTAACTAGCACCCTCCGCGAACTAATACCCTCGCTTGATGGCTGACCTACTATCCCTTGCTTGTTTCCATGTTTCTCCATCCGTTTTGTCGTATCGCATTCCAAAAACGACTGTCAGCAAAGCCAGCAAAGTCGGAAATGAGTTATGTCTGATCTCCTATCAATTTGTTGACGTTTTTGCAGATGACCGGACCCTGCCACCGCTCCCGCCGACAACAACCCCCTCCGATGATAGCTATGATGAAACGGTTCCACCGTATGTTGAGGAAGAACGTCCGGGGTATCAGCAAGTGAATCGACCTGCCCCGGTGGCCCCACCAGCACCGACACCGCATCCGGAGTACACGCCACCGCCGTATGACCATGAGGAAGAGTTGCCGGAGTGTCCTGAAGAAGAACCGACAACACCGACACCGGAGATTTGGAATCCGTATGCTGAGAGCGAGGATATTCCACCGGGTGGGGTGAGGGGACGACGGCCGGGGCCTGGTGGTCGGGGACCTGGAGGTCGTGGACCTGGGCCAGTGCCGGAGAATTGTCGGCCGAGGGGACCGCAAGGGCCGCAACAGCCGTCGCAACCGCAAGTGCCTGGTGGGCCACAAGGACCGGGAAGACCTGGTCAGCCTCAAGTTCCGGGTGGACCGTCATTCCCTGGAGGACCGCAGCCACCACATGTTCCTGGTCAGCCGCAAGGACCTGGTCAACCACCAAGAGCTGAGCAGCCACAGTTCCCGGGGCAACCGCCTCAACGACCCGGGCAGCCGCAAGTTCCAGGCCAGCCACCACAGCCAGGCCAACCTCAAGTTCCTGGACAACCCCAAATTCCTAGTCAACCGCAACAGCCATCTTTTCCTGGACAACCTCCGCAACGACCAGGTCAACCTCAAGTTCCAGGTCAGCCCCAGGTTCCCGGCCAACCACAATTTCCTGGTCAGCCACCACAGCCGGGTCAACCCCAAGTGCCAGGACAGCCTCCATCACCCGGACAGCCTCAGGTTCCTGGTCAACCATCGCAACGACCTGGTCAACCTCAGGTTCCAGGACAACCCCAGTTCCCCGGGCAACCACCTCAACAGCCTGGACAGCCCCAAGTGCCCGGACAACCGCCACAACAACCCGGTCAGCCGCAACAACCCCAGTTTCCAGGCCAACCACCGACTCAGCCGGGACAACCTCAAATTCCTGGAAGACCTGGTCAACCGCAACCACCTCACGTTCCTGGTCAACCCGAACAGCCCAATGTGCCAGGTGGCCCGTCAACTCCTGAACGCCCTGGCCAGCCTCAAGTGCCAGGTGGTCCTCAACCACCGCAGCCACCCCAGGTACCTGGAGGTCCTCCTCAGCAACCTGGTCAACCTCAGATTCCTGGACAGCCTCAAATGCCTGGTGGACCTGTGCCGCCCCCTGGACAACCCCAAGTTCCAGGAAGTCCGCCGACTCAACCTGGTCAGCCTGGGCAACCGCAAGTTCCAGGACAACCACAACTCCCAGGACAGCCTCCACAACCTGGTCAGCCTCAAGTTCCGGGTCAACCTCCGCAGCGTCCGACACCACCGGAACAACCTCGGGTACCGGGTCAACCGCCACAGCAACCAGGTCAGCCTCAGGTTCCCGGACAACCGCAATTCCCAGGTCAGCCACCTCAGCCTGGACAGCCCCAAGTTCCTGGTCAACCGGAGCAGCCTCAGTTCCCTGGTCAACCACCTCGACCTGAACAGCCTTCAGTACCTGGACAACCCCAAGTGCCTGGTCGACCTGGGCAGCCCCAGTTCCCTGGACAACCTCCAAGGCCTGAACAGCCCGAATTCCCAGGTCAACCGCCACGTCAGCCAGAACAGCCTCAAGTGCCCGGTCAACCTCCACAACAACCTGGTCAGCCACAGTTCCCTGGACAGCCTCCGACTCAACCTGGTCAGCCTCCAGCACCCGAACGTCCTGGTCAACCGCAGTTCCCCGGTCAACCACCACGACCTGAACAACCCCAACGACCTGGTCAACCACCACAGGGACCTACACCACCTGAAGAACAACAACCTCGGGTACCTGGCCAACCTCCGCAGCAACCGGGTCAGCCTCAAGTGCCGGGACAACCACCGACACAACCTGGCCAACCCCAGTTCCCTGGTCAACCTCCACAGCAACCTGGACAGCCTCAAGTTCCTGGCCAACCACCATTCCCCGGACAACCACCACAGCCAGGTCAACCCCAGGTAACGGGACCTCCTCCGGGTCCCGGACAGCCCCAAGTGCCTGGTCAACCTCCACAGCAACCGAGTCAACCTCAGATACCTGGACGACCAGAGCAACCCCAGTTCCCTGGTCAGCCGCCTCGACCTGAACAACCCGAACGACCAGAACAACCTGGACAGCCACAGTTCCCTGGAATGCCACCACATCAACCAGAGGGTCCTCAACGTCCTGTTCAGCCACCACAACAACCCGGTCAGCCCCAATTCCCTGGGCAACCGCCACAACAACCCGGCCAACCACAGTTCCCAGGAATGCCACCGACGCAGCCAGGCCAGCCTGAACAACCCCAATTCCCAGGTCAACCACCTCAACCGGGTCAGCCCCAAGTCCCAGGCAGACCTGAACAACCCCAGTTCCCTGGTCAGCCTCCAGCACCCGAACGTCCTGGTCACCCCCAGTTCCCAGGACAACCGCCTCGACCTGAACAACCTGGCCAGCCACAGTTCCCTGGAATGCCACCACATCAACCAGAGGGTCCTCAACGTCCTGTTCAGCCACCACAACAACCCGGTCAGCCCCAATTCCCTGGACAACCACCCCAGCAGCCTGAACAGCCACAGTTTCCGGGTCAACCACCAAGTCCTGGACAACCCCAGATTCCAAACCAACCCGAACGGCCACAGTTCCCCGGACAGCCACCACGTCAGCCTGAACAACCTCGGTTCCCTGGTCAGCCACCTCAGCAACCAGAACAACCTCAATTCCCCGGTCAACCACCGGTTCGACCCGGTCAGCCGCAATTCCCAGAACGACCAGGACAACCCCAATTCCCAGGGCAGCCACCTCGACCAGGGCAACCACAGTTCCCTGAACGCCCTGGCCAGCCTCAGTTCCCAGGCCAACCACCCCAGCAGCCCGGTCAACCTCGGTTCCCCGGACAGCCGCCGATTCCAAGCCGACCAGGCCAGCCCCAATTCGGACAACCGCCTCAGCAACCAGGCCAGCCGCAATTCCCAGGTCAACCTCCAACACAACCCGGTCAGCCCCAGTTCCCGGAACGCCCAGGACAACCCCAATTCCCTGGCCAACCACCACTTCCTCCACTTCGTCCGGCTTCTGCTCGACCTTCGACACCACGATTCGTGTTTTCGACAGCGCCTCCATCCTTCCAGTTCACACCACCGGCTCCTCTGCAGTTCTCGACACCACAACCACCACCTTTCGGGCCGTCACAGGTCGCTAGCCGGTTCCCGCCACCGCAGCAAGGTCCCCCGACACGACCTTCGCCATTCATTCCAGGGCAGCCTTTCGTGCCGACAACCGTCACCCCGCCACCGACACTTCTCAACCAACCACCCAGACCAGCGACGCCACCACCAAATGGCCCGATGGTCCCGAACCGTATCCGTGGCAAGGCTCACGTCATCTGCGAAGAATCCGGCATCGATTTCAACATCAAGACTCTCTTCCCCTTCACGGGTCAGATCTTTGCCCACGACCGTAAGCGTGTGCCGGCTTGTGTGCACACTTTCAAGAACGAATGGAACATTGATGTGAGCTTCAGCTACAATGCCTGTGGCATCAAGAACGCCGGGGAGGAGAAGAACCCTCAATCTCAGTTCCATCTCCAAATTATTGTTATGTTTGAACAGGCCGATGGCACGACCTCAATCCAGTCTTTCATGGCCCAGTGCGTCCATCAGAGAATCAACTACAACAAACAGCAGATACCGAAGCGGATCGAAGAAGCCTTGGAAGAGTTGAAGCTTGTTCCGGCAAAGTTGGAGCAGAAGGCACCGATTCCGACTGCTATGATGTCAATTGTCAGAGAGATCGAGCATCATGGCGAAGGCGATGGCGACGAGATCAACGACGTCGAAGTTGGCACCCCTCTTCGCATTGAATGGCGTCTCCAGCCAGAATCCGATGCCTATGGCTTCCACGTTCGGAATTGCTATGTCAGTGATGCCGTCGATGGCGCCCAGCACCAAGTCATCGATCAAAGTGGTTGTTCGACGGATATCAACATCCTGGGGCATCCACATTACGATACTTATCACGATGTGGCCCGAGTTCACTGGCATGCCTTCAAGGTGCCGGATAACACCTTGTTGAACATCAAGTGCGATGTTCAGATTTGCTCGGATATTCCTGATTCGACGAACGGGTTGACTAGTTGTGATGCCATTCCGACGGTGGGTTACTGTAGTTTTAAAATGTTAAAATATTGAAAAAGTGTTTTAGCCGCCGTTCTGCCCGGATCTTGTTACTTCGCCGACAAATTCCGTACTCTTTGACGTCCAGGGCAACCTTCTCAAGCGTAGTGCTGGTCCTCAGAAGTCCTTCACCATGGATGTCCATGCTGATGTCTGCTTCGGCAACTCCAGCGACCCATACTGTAGTAGTCAGACGTTCCAACAGATGAAGCAACAGCATTTGGAGCTCGTCGAGAAAGGTATCTATTTTCGAGTTGCAGTTCCCCTAGAAGCAATCGATTTGCATAGTTTTTTTGAAATTTTGTATGAAAAATTGCTAAATTTATCGATTCCAGAACACGAAGACCGTTACTGCGTCTCAAAAACCTGGACCGCAGCAGTAATCGGCCTGTCCACCTGGTCTCTGCTCCTCGCCATCGGCCTCAACTTTGCCGTCCTCCACAAACGGAAACGCGCAATCAGTGCCAGTGGCAGCACGACTGGCATCATCGGTAGCAGTCAGCAGTGATCAGGAGCAGTGAAACGACTTCTTCCCAGGGACATAAAGCATCCAAAATCGCGAAAAGATAGTATTTTCGACCAGCAAAAAAGCTTCTGACAAACGAATTTAATTTATTGCCTAATTTAAGATATTTTTTTGTATTTATTGGCTGAGAAATGTGTATAAAAATGATTTTTGAGACTGAACTTATTTTTTGACAGAAAAAGATAATCATCTAAGATGCCAGTCGCGTTTAACCCTGACGGTAGCCAAAAATCTTACTTTATTTTCCATTAGGTTGATTACCCTTTCTCCTAGGCGTAAAGTTTTGTGAAAACAACTCTTTAGAATCCCCACTATAATACGTAAACGTGCCACTATTAGGTTGAAGGGTCACCTCGATGAAGCCGCCATCGGCAATGCCAATTTGGTTGAGTATCATACCCTTTTCCGGATATTTGAAGAGTAAAGAGCCCTCTGGGACGTCATTGATGTATTTGCTCGATGAATCTGCGCGACTGCCAGCTCCGGAGAGAACGTACATCAGCGAAGTGCCATCGCTGTTATTAGTGTGTTGGAGCATTTGCAAGTCGTGGTCATGTCCGCAAAGGTAGGCGGTTACACCGTACCGTCGGAGGAGAGGGTCAAGTCGGCCCAGAAGGCAAGTGTTTGGACCGTGTTCACAGGCTGAGTAAATTGGGTAGTGGCCGACGACGAAGAGGTAGTCGGCGCTAAAATAAAACTTTTTGATGTTTTAAAGTTTGAAAAAATTTGACTTTGGGAAGCTTAAAAATTGACTATTAGATTTAAAAAAACAACAAAGATACGCCGTGTACAAACAACCTGCTTATAAGTATTTTGGAATTACAGTGGCATATTTTGTACAAAACAATAAATACATACGTAGAAGTAGCCAACTGCTGCTCCATCCATGCATATTGCCGATCCGCCGCAATAGGATCATCAGGATGGTCCGGAACCAACTTATTAGCAAAAAGCCAATCAATCGGAGTGTCGCCCTCAACGTCAAAACAGTTTCCACACAACTGAATCGTGTCAATCATAACAAATTGAACTGTAGCGCCGTTAAAGTTGTGATAAACATTATAATACATTGAAGGAAATGTCCAAAGGTTGCTTCGACCAGTATACATGATCTGCGCGGTCACATTTCCCAGATGATCATGGTTACCAGCGATTACATACCAGGGGATCATGATGTTGTTGTAGGGTTCTTCGAAGGTTTTCTAAACACAAAACTGTTAATTTTGTATTGTTTTGTTAAAAAAAAACTAACCCAAAAACGGTTATCGTCAACATTGAGAACGCCATTATAATAAAAGTTGTCTCCGACATTGATGACAAATTGACTGTTTTGTTGAGTTATCATGGCCCCCATAGCACCTGCAGTTTTTAGCTGGGCATAGGTTGTGTATAGTGGTTCTGGCATGCCGCCAGTGTCACCGACAAGGATGAAGGATAGCTGATTGGAGTTTACGGTGCATCCTGGTGGGTGGGTACAGGCTAGACGGGCATTTGTGGTTGAAGTTTGGGATTTTGCGCATCCTGGAAGCCAATAGTTGATATCTATGATCTTTCTAAACATTAATCTTACCTATAGAAACGATAATGACCAAAAACTTAAGAAAAATATACATTTCAAAGTGTCAAATCAGCAACACCTATGAAACCCGACAAAATCCAGTAATGACTGCCACCTTCAAACCAACCTATCGTTCCCCCGGAGCCTGTGTCGACACAGAAACCCCACGGATTGCATTCCGGCTTCTTTGCACGATTAAAAGTGACGCCAGTCCTTCAAACTTCGAAAAACGACTACCTGGACCTTGCCTGATTCCTCTAATTTAATGTTGATTCTTTTCCTTTGCGTCTTTTGCACGGTATTGTTTACCAATCTACTTGTTTGCCCGTATTTCCACAGACAAAAGCCAACCAAAGTATAAGAATCTTTGAAAACATTGTGTTTTGAGTTTCTTCCTAGTTGTGCCAACCTTGTGTCAAAACCAACACAAACTTTATTGCTCCAACTCGATCTTTGTCCTTTTGACAAAAGTATGCGAATACTTATCTTGCAAAATGCCGTTATAGTAAGTGAAGGTGCCATTCTGCGGTCCAAGTGTCACTTCGACAAAGCCACCATTGGAAAGGCCAATTTGACTGAATGGATTAAATCCTTTGGGGTATTTGAAAAAGAGCGATCCTTCGGGAACGGCTTTCGAGTTCTTGGTTGATCGATCGCTTCGTGAACCAGCACCAGAAACGACGTAGAGCAAGGAGGTGCCATCGGTTTCATTGGTGTGTTGGAGAAGTTGTAAGTCGTGATCGTGGCCGGCTAGATAGGCGGTGACGCCGTAGCGTCGGAGGAGAGGGTCCAGACGATCGACAAGGCAGGAGTTAGGACCGTGTTCACAGGTGGAGTAGATGGGGTAGTGGCCGGCTACGAAGAGGTAATCAGCGCTGGAAAGGGTTTTTTGGGTTTAAAATGTAGAAAGTTGTGGTTTTGTAGATTTGAAACTTGACTTTCTGGCCAAAAACAAAAAAAAAACTCAAAAACCATATTTAACGACTTCATGTAAGTTTAAGTTTCAAAATGACAGCAACTCACGTCGAATTAGCCAACTCCCCCTCAATCCACGCCCACTGCTTATCAGCAGCTGCTGGGTCATCCGGGTGGTCCGGGACCAACTTATTGTGGAGAAGCCAATCCAATGGGCTATTCCCATCGACGTCGATGCAATTACCGCATAATTGGATCGTATCAATCATGACAAACTGCACATTTGCCCCATTGAAACTGTATCGGACCGAATAATACAACGATGGAAAGGTCCACAAATTGCTCCGCTTAGTATGCAGAACCTGGGCTGTCACATTACCCAGGTGATCATGATTGCCGGCAATGACAAACCATGGCATCAAAAGGTCGCTGTAGGGTGATTCGAAACTTTTCTAAAACGGAAAACTGTTTTTTGTTATCAGTGAGTCAGTGCCTACCCAAAACCGCGAATCTTGAAGATTATCCACGCCATTGAAGTAAAAGTTGTCCCCCAAGTTGATCACAAACTTGCTGTCCTCACTTTCAACGACCTTCGCCATGGCCGTGGCAACCTTCCGTTGGGCATAGCTGGTGTAGAGGGGGCCTGGCAAGCCGCCAGTATCACCAACCACCAAAAATGACAACTTTGTCGCGTTAACGGTGCATCCCGGCTCGGTGGTGCAGGCTAACCGGCTTTCGACACTGTCACTGGTGACTGCTTGCGTGAATCCTTGAAAATTCGGAAGTTATTTACATTTTGACGTTATGCAATGGCTTACCTGCAAGGAAAACCACCCCGACGACACATATAACATGGGCCATGACCAAAGTCGGGCAAAAAACAAACAGCCAGACCGGTTCGAACAGTTCCGCGTCCTCTTCACTGCCGCCAAACAAGGACAACTACAAAATGAGGATTAGTCTTATTTTCACGAACAACGACTCCCAAGTAAGGCCATCAAAAGTAGCCACCATCAAAAACGCAATTTCCTTTGTTTAGAAACCAAAAAAACTGATAATGATATCACAGACGCGAAAAAAGTGCTTCGAAAACAACTTTAGTGAAAATCTTTGGCCGAAGTGAATCGAAGAAAACAGATTCTCACATTATATTTTGCTTAAAAGCATATGGTTGCACTAAATTAGTCATGCAAACGCACGAAATGTTCGAAAATGCTGGCCTGATCACGTGAATCACAGAAAAGGCATGTTTTTAGAGAGGCATTTCGGTTGGAATTTTACATGGAAGGGAGAATCGCTGATTCACGGCTCTTGTAAGTCCATAAATCTTGCAGGACCCAAGTAAAACGGTCCTAAATAGCGATGACACCAGGCTTGGGTGTTCAAACTGGATAGGTATACCTAGAGTGGTGGTTGTCGTCATCGACAGTCCTTTTCCGTTCGCAACGTGTTTTATGAGGGCGCGGAAATGGCTATGCTCGGCCTACCTCTCATCGTGATGGTAGTGGTGGTGGTACTCGAGGTCAGGGGCATGGGTAGCCATCGATATGAGGGTCGTTTCTTTGATCCGGGCAATTTTACTTGTTTGTTTTGAGATTCTTGCAATTTGACACCTTTTCATAGAAATTCTTCCAGACGCCGAATGCATCCCACCTTCAGCTATCCAAACTTATTCATATTACGGTAACAAAAGCACAGATAACAAAAACAAGCCGTGTGCAGCGTGGAAGGACGTCATGAAGTACCATTTGAAACTGATGCGTGGCTATAATCAATTGCACGTTCATTATTTGTCTTTTTTATGAAACAGAATTTTGTTTTTGTAGCTTTTTCGCTGATGAACGCCTCGATCACAACTATTGCCGCACAGTCAGGCTGGACACATTCCGCCGCGATCGCCGTTTCAACAATGCATCCGCACATAGCTACGTCCATGAAGATGGTTGGCAACATGGCCCTTGGTGCTATGTGAAACTAGCTCCACGAGACCTGAGGACACGGCTCTGGGGAAAGTTCAACTCGGATTACAGTCCTCAGCCGTGTTTTGATCTATGTGGGGTGAAGGATCCTGATCCATCCAGTTGGTAGCTTTGTTATTTAAAACTGTTATAAAGATATACTTTAGCTACGACTACCCCGCCCCCAAAAGTGGATCGCTTTTTCGAATACGCGAATTTCATTGAGTACTTGGCAGATACCCTCTTCGACGATTTTGACCATGGCCCGAGTGATTACTATGATGCTGTAAGTACTACAGTATACCAAACTTTTGTTCAAAATAGCTTTTTAAGAAGCCATCAGATGAGCTGTTATCAGAAACATTCAAGCATAACCGAAAACTCATTTGTTATATCGGAATGCCTTTCATGTTCTTCGTCATCGGATTGGTGTTTTTATGGCATTTTTATAAGACCAGAAAGGCCACAAAGGCATTGAATGTCAAACTGTTGATCCAGAGATCCGCATGGAATCAGGTCCCAGCGACCCCGAAGGCCGAAACATCGCCAACGGCATCACCGACCCAGAGCCCTGCGACAACTCCAGAAGAAAAAGACAAAGTATGCGTGAACTATGCTTTTCAATGATCACTTTAATGTCAACATATTTCAGCCCAATTTAGCTGCAAAGTCCCCAGATAAGAAAAAGGCCCAGAAAGCCGCAAAACCGCCAAATGCAAAGAAGCCAAAAGCGTCGAAGTTACGGAAAAAGTGAATTCAAAACTGCCCATGATCAACTTTGTGAATATAATAAACTGTGTCAATAAAATGCGTAAACCATCATCAAAATTACAACGTTTAGTACGATCGGAATCAAAACTTCCGATCTCCGCCAAAAGCCCGGACCCGTCAACGCCATCGCCGGCAGCGCACTTCACAGTCACTCCACGCGTTCGTCGTTTTTCGCGCTTTCGTCTTCGTCGTGCTTTGCCAGACACCTCTCGGGGGCCGCGTCTAGTCTGCACCGAACTGTGTTCTCGTTGTTTCGCAATAATCGCTCTCTCGGCCACTTATTTTCCGACATCACTAAACCAAACTTTGGGCCTCGCCCTTATCACTTTCTGCACCTAACACTACGATCATTTTCAGACGGGCCTCTCCAAATCACAGCAAATCGATCGATCGCAAAATGAAAGGCTGCAAGCGGTGCATCAATTGTCGTCGCGAACTCGGTGAAAACGATGGCCTCCAGTGTGATAAATGTAAGAAGAATGAGGAAAAGTATGGCAAGGTACGTTTGGGCTTTGAAAAACTGATTTTATCTTGTAAATTTATATATAATTTCAGCCCGAAATATGCAAATATTGTCGATTACCAGCAGCTTTCGTCGATCGCAAATGCGTGCATTGTGCTTATTCGGAGCGAAAGATGGGAGCGCCGGTGGCATGTATAAAGTGCTATCGGAAATGTGCCTTTGTCAAGGAAAAGGTAAGCTTATTATATATAAAATTATATAAACTTCAAATAAAAACTGTCCTTCAGAACCTCGCCTCAACCGCAGTCTGCCGAAACTGTGTCAAAAGCCTCGATGAAGCAGAAAAAGCTCGTCTAAAACGCGCAGCAAAGGTGGCCACGACTTCATCGCCCCCTAAGAAGGCCAGACATTCGTCCGGAAGCTCCTCCGTAAAGCCCTCAAGCAGTCGTCATTCTGCGAGTACTTCCGTTGAATCGGACCATCTCGCCCAAGTTCAACAACTTCGCGATCAAATATCTGAACTGAAGACCACTATAACTGAGCGGGATCATCAGCTTCACGAAAAAGATAAAGTTGTAAGTCACTTTTCACTTCATCTTCAAAAATATATAAACCCAACCAATTTCAGATTGGTACATTACGAACTGATCTCATGGCTCGCGACAAAGAGCACCGTCAAGCGATGCAAACGCAACAACAGCGTAACGAGCAGATTGTGAATCAGCTAAAGGAGCAGGTTAAAGAACTGACAAAGCAACTGAGCCAATCGCAGCGTATTAAAACTCGTTAACAGCTGCTAATATATTATTCTTATATTTAATAAACATGTACCCCAATTCAAAACCAAAAAGTCCAAAAAAACAACAAATTTATTGAAAAAATCCATAACAAAAAATTAAGGAAACAAACTTAGGCTTCGTTGTCGGAGGCCTCGTCGTCATCCTGGTTGATCTGGAAGTAACGGAGCTCGTAGCTGGACTTGTCGGTGGCGACCACACGGAGCCAATCACGAAGAGAGTGCTTCTTCAAGAACTTCTTGGTAAGGTACTTGAGGTAGCGCTTGGAGAAGGGAGCGTCAGAGGTGACATGGACGTTGGTCTTGGCGGTGGTGACCTTGATGCCGCCAGCGGAGAGGTTGCCAAGCTTGCCATCGAAGCGGATCTTCTCGACGAGGAACTTTTCCTAAAAATCGGGACTTATTAGGGGAGATGTCCCTAAGCCCGATGCACGACGTAATAAGGATCACCGCCGGAGCAATATTCCCGTTTCGTACATGCAAAAGACAAGCGAAAAAGGACTTACGAAGGTGGCGGTCTTCAGGATACCATCTTCGACGGGGTTCTTGCACTCGATGGTGAAGCTGTATTGGGCCTTCTTCTTCTTGGTGGCGGTGCTCTTGAGCGGGATGAAGATCTTCTTGGCGGACTTGGTGGCAACCATTTTGATGGCAAGGAAGCTTTACCTGGAGGGGAAGAGATTACGAATGAAAGCTTTATATAAAAAGTGGGTGTAAAACGCGGAAAATGAGCGGAAACGAGGAGAAACATTGAAAAAATGCACAATTTTGGGATGGAGTGCGTTGACGACAGCTATTGGTTTTCGCTGCGTAGGAAATGAAGGGAAGTTGAGGTTCAGGACACAACGCCAGAACGCACGCGTTTGAACTGTTTCGCATGCAAAATTGCGTCAGTCGAAGCTTTTCGATTTCATTTGTAATTCGATGGCTTTATTGTCTGTTTTTCGGGTTAAAATGAAAACCATCCTAACAAACTAACCTCATGGAAGAAGCACTAACAGTTCTAGGCGATCCAAGCGCCCCAACAGTCGTCCAACGCCGAACACATGATCTCGGACTTCGGGTCGGCGACGATGGCAATTTTCGATCATTTGTGAGTTTATTTTATATATTAAATTTTGCAAGTTTACATCATGCAATCCTACAGGGTGATTATATGCACGCAAAAGTGTCAAAACTGCTCGAACAATGCCATTCCGGAGTCCCAACAACGTCCGCCATCTTCGCCGGTATTTCGATCTATGTCGACGGCCATACGGATCCGCCTTCCCACGAACTTCGACGGCTGATCATCGAAAATGGCGGTGAATATCACCATTACTATCTGCATGGACGAACGACGTATCAAGTCGCGGCGAATCTGGCGAAAACGAAGGTCGAACGGCTTCGGGCCAGCGAGAAGATTATAAAGCCGGAATATATTACTGATTGGTGAGTTTTGATGGTTTCTGGGGATGGTTTAAAATGATAAAAAGGGTTTTTCAGTCTGAAGAAAGGACGTCTATTACCTGAGAGTGATTATTTGCTGTTTGGAGGCAAGGAAAATGCCCCAAATAATGCCAACGTCGCCCCCGTTCAACAGTTTTTCAATCGTTCTCGGCTCCATCTTATCTCGACAATGGCCACAGAGTTGAAGAGATTCGTCGCGACCATGCAGGCTAATGAGGCTGTTCATGAATTTCCGTCGAGGGCGAAATTGAGGCATTTGGCCGGACCAGTAGTGTGAGTTTATATATATTTCTCAAAAGTTTGAGCCTAAATTGGGTCTAATCTTCCAGTCCAACCACCCCCATAATCTGCCACATCGACATGGACTGCTTCTTCGTCAGCGTCGCCCTCCGAAGCCGTCCCGAACTCATCGGAAAGCCCGTCGCTGTGACCCATTCCTCAGCGAATTCCAATGCCTACGGCGAAATCGCATCCTGCAGCTATGAAGCCCGAGCCCATGGTGTCTACGCTCGTCAATACGTTCGAGAAGCCATGAAAACCTGTCCGGATCTTGTCTGCGTCCCCTATGAATTCGATGCCTACGTCGCGACCGCGAAACAGCTGTATTCGACGCTTGCCCGCTACACCCTAGCCTTGAAAGCCATCAGTTGCGACGAGCTGTATTTCGATCTGGGCGCCCTCTGTGCGGAGTTGTCCATCACCGACCCTCTGGCGATCATTTCAATCATCCGAGCTGAGATTACTGCCGTCACAGGGTGTGTCGCATCGGCTGGATTGGGCCCCAATTGGCTCGTCGCTCGATTGGCGACGAAAAAAGCGAAACCGGCTGGTCAGGTCTACATCACCGCCGAAGAAGCTCCAGAATTTGTCCAAAGTTTGCCGATCTCCGATCTGCCGTCGGTCGGATGGTCCAATTGTGAAACGATCCAGGAACAGCTCGGTGCCAATGTTACCACTTGTCGACAGCTCGTTGAACGCTCCCTTCCCGAATTACGATCAACATTGGGGTTCGCATTGGGCGAGAAAGTGTATCGAGCGATCCGGGGACAATGCGACCCGATGGAGTTTGTTCAAAGTGTGGATCAGAAATCGGTCAGTGTCAATGTCAACTTTGGTGTCAGATTGAAAGATGTAAGTTGAACTTTTCATCATTTAATCGTGTTTTTAATTGTAAATTTTCAGAAACCCGCCCTCGAAGATCTCATTTCAAACATCTCAACCGAGCTTAAAGGCCGTCTCGAACAGATAGATCGTGCCGGAATGCTGTTATCAGTCAAATTGCTGATTCGTCAACCAGATGCACCGATCGAACCAGCTAAATACGGTGCTCATGGGCCGGTTTACCCTCTTCGAAAGTCTTGCAAACTGCCAAGGCCTACCACGGATGCGGATGTGATTCGGATCAATGCGATGCGGCTGATTGGCGGGTTTCAACCTGCTGTTGTTATCAGCGATATTCGAGGGGTTTGTTGTTTCAGTTGTTGGAAATTTGATAAGTTTGAACGCTTTTTAGATCGCTCTCCACATGACGAAGCTATTCACCCTCGCTGGTCAGCCAATTGCATCTACCGGTGGCCCAAAAGACGGAACAACATCACTTTGGCAGTTTATTCAGACAAAAACGAACAAAGACGGCCAGATTGCCGATTTCACCTGGAAACCGATCACGAAGAAGAAACCGATAGACGCATCGAACAAGTCTCCAAGCAAGGCAATCCAAACGAACATAGCCGATGCCGATTCAGAAGACTTTTCGCTCCGACTATCCGAAGTCGTCAACCCAATCTCGCATCGACCCACGGCCCCAAAACGTGTCCTTGGCAATCTGCCGTCCCTGCCGCCAGCTTTAACCCCTTCATCCAACCAATTTCCGTCGATCTGTATCCTCGACAAAAGAAACAAAGCCCTCAACGTTGCTGGCGTCCTAATCCCGCTTCAATCGCCAATTCTCGATGCCGACATCAGTGCCGTGTTGTTTCATCTCCGTGAATACGTGCTTTCCTTGCAGTTACGCCCCTTGAAGCACCTTATCTCTGACTGGGACCGTCACACACAGCGAAGTTCGGATCCAGTTTCTGCGAAGGCTGCCGTCGCACGAGCTCGCAGATTCGTTGATTGGTTGTGCTTGAAGCTTCATGGCAGCGTCGTTTTCGGTGATGACAACCCTAACAGTGGAGGTGAAGTCGATTTCTTTGAAAAGGTGTGCACGACTCCGAAGAAGGTCGCCCCAACAACTGTGCCGGAATCGCCTGACCTGTTCTGCGACGATGCCGTTGCCGAAGTTTCCGTTTCAGTTGAATCACCTAAAAAGGCTAGAAAACGACGAAATGCGCAACCGCAACTGTTTCCACCTCAAAAGAAACCTAAAAAACCGATACCGAAGAAAAGCAGTGCCAAAAGGCGGGTTGTCGAAGTCATTAACATTAGCAGTGACGACGAAGTCATTTTTTTGGACTAACATTGTTTTGAAATTTACAATTACAGTGTTGTTTATTACTTTGTATGTGTATTTGACTTTTTCACTTTTCTATTAACGCAATAATAACGGGTTTATCTTTAATTAGGAATACCAAAACAAAGCAAAAATCAATCCTTCAGCCCTGACTTCGGGTTGACGCTTAACAAAGCTTATATGACAGCGTCCTGTTGGCAATAGGTGCATAAAGTTTGTCAGGAGATGGCCAGGCCCAGAAATACCAGCCCTTGCAGTCACGGTCTTCAAACAGAAACATACATTTTCCATGGGTGTCAAAGCCAATGGCTTTTTCCGTTGAATATATGTTTTGACACCCATAATCGTAGGTGTCATAACGGTATGTGCAATCCAGACCCCCACGACGTAATGGAACACAGAAGTCCAAACGACCTAAGGGTTTTACGGTCGTAATCGAGTTGTTTGAATGGGTGTTGTTTGGATATGTGATGCTGGGTGGATAGGCGGGGTTTGGCGGATAGGGAGAATTGATCGGATAGAAGATGTTGATTGAGTAAACAGGGTTCGGTGGATAAGCGAAATTAGCAGGAGAACCATAGTTGACTGGATATGCAAAGTTCGTCTTATACAGTGATGATTGAACACTAGCGACGAAAGCACAGAAGGCAATCACGGCAAAGATGATGGTGGCCTTGGCCATGTTGACGAGATACCTGGAACTGGTCATTTAGACCCATCGAAACAACCGTGATGCAACTCACGCAGAAGACGACGGCTGCGTTCTAACGAGGGTGTGGACAGGGCAGACGAAACCGCCTTCGAGGGATTCTCGGCGAAACGACTGAACTTTTACAGTACGGGTTCCCTTATTCTGTGTTACCAAGGGTGGTCAGGGATAATCTCTTTTGTTTTCTTAAATTTACATCACACTTTTTTGTATTGAGGTCAATAGTTGCACACAACACACAATAAAGCAAAAAAAGATTATCAAACGTGTCCTTTCAGGCTCCCTAATGGTCAAGCGGTTATTCGTACCTATACTAATGCTCGAATAAGTTCAAATGTCATAGCTTTATTTTTGCACAACACAAAATTAACCACAACAATCAGCAACACCGTAATTAATTTAAAACAAATTCAGTATTGAGTTTGGTTTGACGCTTAGCAATGCATAAAAGACGTCATCTTGTTGGCGAAGTTGCACTTGGACAAGATGTTCGCATAGGGACAGCAGCCAACATTGTAACAACTGGGCCCTACCGTAATACGTTCTCCCTTGCATCCACTGTGTTCAAACAGATGCACACATTGTCCATGGGTGTCAACGCTGCGGGCCTGATTATTCCATTTCCCATTGGTGGACGCATATTCATTGATATCGTGACAGCCGTAATCCTTGATTTCAAGATTGACGCAACTCTTATGAGTGTAGTTATCGTTACTACAGACGTATAGGGTTCCTACCAAATGTTTGCTCGGTTTGGGGTGAGGAATTGGCGGCAGATCAGTAACGTAATCATCGGTGTACGGATAAGGGGAATCGGGAGTTGTGTCATAGTACGGGTAGTATTGACCCTCGGCGACGAAAGCACTGAAGGCGACGACGGCAATGATGATGGCGGCCTTGGCCATGTTGATGGAACACCTGGAAACGGTCATTTTGAGCCATCGAAACAACCGTGATGCAACTCACGCAGAAGACGACGGCTGCGTTCTGACGAGGGTGTGGACTGGGCGGACGAAACCGCCTTCGACGGATTCTCGGCGAAACGACTGAACTGTTACGGTACAGGTGCCCTTCTTTTATACGACCAAAGTTCGCTGTCGTTTTGAAAAATTTACATACCGGCTAATGGCATCGCACCGAATTTTGAAGTGTAAAAAATCAGGTTAACGTTTAAATATGGCAAAAATTGGTTAATCCTGCATAAAGCAGAAAAAAAGAAAACTTCCCTAACGGGGAATCGAACCCCGGCCGCCTGGGTGAAAACCAGAAATCCTAACCACTAGACCATTAGGGAGCCTGGGGCGAGAGTCCGAGTCAGGATACGGTCCATAAGCGTTTTTTGGCTCGTTTTTTTTGTTTTGGTAAAAATAAGTTTTTGATTTTGTTTAGAAACCAATGTGACGGTCAAGTCCGATTTTAATGCTTCAAGCGTATGTGGGATTGAATTTTATACAAAAACACTGAAGTCTACATATATTCCCTGCAAACTGGTATGTAAATTTGTTAAAACGACAGTGTGACCATCCCTGACAATCCTCAATCTTACAAAAGAAGGGCACCCGTACTGTAAAGAACCAGTCGTTTTGCCGAGAATTCCTCGAAGGCGGTTTCGTCCGCCCGGTCCACACCCTCATCAGAACGCAGCCGTCGTCTTCTGCGTGAGTTGCAGCACGGTTGTTTCAGCGGTTCCAAATGACCATTTCCAGGTATTCTGTCAACATGGCCAAGGCCGCCATCATCATTGCCGTCGTTGCCTTCTGTGCATTCGTCGCTAGTGTTCAATCCACACTGTATCCGACAAACTTTGCTTATCCGGCCAATTACGGTTATCCGGGCGTAAATCTGGCCAATTATGATTACCCGAACAACTTCGCTTATCCGCCGAACCCTGTCTATACGATCAACATCTTCTATCCGGCCCACTTCGACTGTCCGAATCACCCTGCCCATCACGACAACTCTACCCATCCGCCCAATCCTAACAACATCTATCCGAATAGTGTCACCAAACCGTCAAACTCCGTCCATCCGCCCACCACCACCACACATCCAAACCACCATGATCCAGCCAGTGCCACTAATCCGCCCAAAATCGTATATTCAAGCACCCCCCGTCCATTCTACATCACATCTCCAAAGTACCAGGATCAAGACAGTTCCACGTATCAGCCAGATATCAGATATCCATACACCCTCGGTCATGCCACCGATGAGCCCGATATCGCAGTCGCAAGCACCCCCGGTCTAGGCAGTGAAGAGCCCCCTTTCGAAGATTCAAACAGCACCGATTCTGCCAATGCCATCTATCCGAACAACTCTACCTTCAAACCAAACAATACGACCGAGGAACCGTTGGGGCGCATCTGCTTTGATAACGGTGATGCTGACAGTTGTGTCGGAGATGATGACGTCTTTGATTATGGGTGTCACAACCTTCCTGATGAGGCCCATGGGTTTAACGGAGTCATTACTACCTTCGGAAGATGTTTTTATCTATTTGAACACCCCGGCTGCGAAGGCAGACGCTTCAAGGTTGGACCTGGTTGTTATCAAGATGACTGTTGCCCGTCTTACACTTACCACCCTAATGCCGTCTTGCTACACGCATATTATTGCTATAAAAGAGAAGATGCGTTTGGTTATATGCCGTTGTCCTACATGCTTTGTTAAACATCAACTTAATAAATGGATTAGATGGCTTCCTTCTGGTTTATTTACATTGTTACTGATTGTTGTGGTTAATTTTGTGATGTGCGACAATAAAGCTGACTTTTTGCGTCTAGCAAAAACAATACAAATTATGATTTCCACACGGAGGTGTGAAAATGAAGCTTGGTATTTGCATCTCAACGAATCGTAAACCCTAACGAGCTTAATGACTACGCAAAACAATGACCTACCATTAGCCACGTTTCAAACGTGGATTCTGTCCATTGTTTAAATTGTAGCTCGTTTACTATTTAAGAACGTAATGGACGTGATCCTCGCATACCCCTCAACATGGCCAAGACCGCTGTCATTGTCGTTGTTGTCGCCTTCTGTGCTTTTGTCGCCGGTGAACCCGCTATGAGGATTTGTAAGGACGAGGGTTGGTGCCCCAAAGATTGCATTGAAATTGAAACCGTCAAACCTGGCTGTAACAATATTCGTATGGATTGGAATGATCAAGCAATGAACGTAGAAACCTTCGGACAGTGTATGTGGGTGTATGAACACATTAACTGCCAAGGGAAGCACTACCAAATTGGCAGCAGAACAGGCGCTAAAAACAACGATTGCACACATTTCTTTTCAAAGTGCAATTTCGGTAAAATGATGAGCTCCTACAAACCTTGTTAAATGTCAAAATAAAAGTTTTCACGTAATTGTGTGTTACACCATTATTGTCTTTATAAAGCACCATTCACAAAAATGTACAATCAAACCAAATCAGTCAACGTTGACTCGCTTCTGCAACTTCATCTTCTTGTTCTCCAGCTCCGAAATGTAGGCCTGTGCCTTCTGGATTTCCATCAAGCCCGGATAGTTTTCAACGTTGGACACACACTTGTCGACGAATTTGACCAAATGATTGTACCGATTCTCGACGTCAATGACCTTGTCCTGCAGGGCGTTCTCCTTCTTGAGGCACCGCTTGATGTACGCCTTCTTCTCCTCGACCACCTGTGCCGTGACGTCTCTGACCTGCTTCAAATGCGCCGTCTTGGCCTTCTCATCGACGGCAAAGTCGTAGCGCTCGAGTTCCTCGGCATTCTGGAGGTAGGTGTCGCTTTGACGGCACACGCTCAGAATCTTCTCCTCGCCGACCTTGATGCTGTCACGCAGAGTCAGATTCTCATTGTCGCACTGGGCTCGGAACTCGTCGTGTTCGCGTTGCATGGCCAGGACGCGGGTTTCCTTCTGTTTGAGGGCTTCCAGGGCTTCGGCTGCGTCGGCACGGCACTTTGACACACGGTCCAGATTCGTCTTGATGAGGGCAGCGAATTCGGCGTGGGCGGCATGCAGCTTGTCGCGGATGGCGTCGGCTTCACGTCTCAGATGCTCTTGTTCGCGGAGTTGGCGCTTGAAGTGGGCCACGGACTCGTTTGTATTCTTCAACTCGGACTTGACATGGTCGATGTCGGCGAAGAGCTGCTCCGGGTTGCCGATGATCTCATCGTTGAGGTTGTCCGACTCGATTCGGTGTTCATTGACCGTGCTTTCAAGCTCTGCGACAGTAGCCGTCATGGCGTTGATGCGTTCCTCGAGCCGGACCGCCTCGGCCTTGCATTCCTCCTTCTTCGACGTCAATTGACAGAACTCCTCGCCCGCAACGGCCTGTTCCTGCGTCAGCTCGGCGATGGCCAGCTCGTCCTGCTCGGTCAGCTCCAATTCGCGGTCATAGATGCTCTGGAGGTTGTCGATCGACTGCTGCACTTCGGCCTGCTTCTGCTCGAACGACGCCTGCAAACACAAAGGTAGCCATCAGAAATGCCAAAGACGGTCCAAACTCACCACTTCCTCGAAGACACTGTCGATGAACTCGGTCTGTTGGCACACAAACTTGTAAAAGTTGATCAAAAGACCCAAGAAGGTGCGAATCCGGGCCGGCTGCGGGTAGATCAGGTCGGTCGCGTTGAAGACTATGTCAAAGTCCTTCTGGACGTCGTCGACGGTGCGCTGCATCAGGGACACCAGAATGACCAGCCGACGCTGGGGCTCGTAGTCGTCATTGGCGAAGAAGTTGTCCTCGAGGCCGTAGACGGCGCTCAGCAGGGCAATGAGGCACTTTTCGACGGTTTCGGGCTGGAATTGGGCGGTTTGGAGGGTTCAAAAAGGGGGGTTTGGTGGCTTACCTTGAGGTCTCGGAGATCGGGGATGTCGATTCTGATGTTGGGGAAGTTTTCCTTGAAGAAGGCGACGACTTGGCGGTCTGTGAGGTCCATCTGGAATACTGTAACTCAGAATGTTTAACAAAAATGGGTAAAAAGTGGTCAAATATGATACTGTAGGTGATACAGTATGTTCAAAGCAACACAGAATTAGTCAAAAACATCTTTTATGCACATTAAATTTACAAAAAACCAATCAAAAACAATATTTAAGCAGAACCCGCCGGCTTTTCGTTCTCATTGGTCGGTTTTTCAATGCCGAGGCCTCGGTAGTAGGAAGCGATGATCATGTCGAGTTCTTCGCCCTTCTGGGTGATCTTGCCCTGAAATGACAACATCAAAACCGGTCCAAAACACAAAAATGACCAACCTGGATGTCGTTATACACGGCAAACATCTCTGAAACATGCTCCACGATGCGTTCGCCCTCCGTGACCTTCTCGTCCTCGGCCTGGGCCGTTCGTTTGAGTTGTTCGACTTCGGCGTCGGCAATCTCCTGGTCCAACTTGAGCAACTTGGCCTCGAACTTCTTCTTCCGTGCCTCGGCAGCCTTGTACCGTTCGACGGCGACGTTCTGCTTGTATTCAGCCCGGGCCAGCTCCTGTTCGCGTTCATTCAGGGTCCGCATCAAACCGTGTCGAACCTGGTCAGCTTCTTGTTGGATGCTGGCCTTCTCGAGACAGCCTCGATCCAGCCGACGGTCGCAATCGATGGCTTCGGCCCTGTACTTGGACTCCTGGTTGCGGGCACGCTCGCCTTCCTGCTCCATCCTGGCCACGAGCTTCTTGACGGCTTCGTCGAACTCGGCGAGATAGGCCCGAGCCGTCGCGGCGGTGATGTCGTTGCGGTCTTCGCCAAGACTCGTGAATCCATGCCGGGTCAGCTCCTCGGGCGTGAAGAAGTTCTCGGCGACCGACGCGATCTGCAGGCCCATGTCGGCGAACTCGGCCTTGATGTCGCTGAAGATCTGGTAGATGGCGGCGTTGTTGTCCATCGGCTTGTTGCGGATCTCGTGCAACTCGCTCCGAGCAGCTTTGAGCTCGTTCCGCAGATTCTGGAGCAACTGGGTCTTCTGGCGGGCGTCCTGGGCCGAGATGGGTTGGTTCCGGATAAGGGCCTTCTTCTCGGCGATTTCGGCCTTGAGGGTCTCCAGGGTGGCGGTCAGTTTGGCAATGTTTTCCTTGACACTGGCCTGAAATTAGTCTTTTTCAACTTTTGAACCCAAAAAGCACCGTAAACCGACCTCATTCTGCGCCAATGTCGCCGAATAGCCTTCCATCTGGCCAATATGGTTCTTCAACTTCAAGTTGTCAGCCTTCGTGCTCTGGACGGCGAGTTCCAGCTCCTGTCGGGCATCCTTCTTGCAGTTAGCACGCAGCCCTTCCACACGGCGATTCAGATCGGCCAAACGCTTCTCGGCATCCGTTTCGCCTCGAGTGATGTCATAAGCGTTGAAAACACGGCTCCGGAAGGACTCCCGCTCCTCTTCAAAGTTGGACCCATTCGCGTCGCACTTGATTCGGACGCACTTTTGGAAGGCTCGGGTACAGTAGGCGTAGGCGTACTGTAATTCCAACATCAAAACAGTCTAAAAAACAAAACCAAAACCCACCAATCGGTTATTCTGGACATCAGCACTGTCCCCGAAAGTCGTTCCGAACACATCGACTTTGTCAAACTTCTCAATGAGCTCGATCATAAAGGCCAGGGCATCCAGGAGATAGGGCCATGAACTCGGGGCATAGACCGTCTGCATCATGGAAAGCTTGATCGGCGTCGGATAGCCCAGTCCATTCAGAATCTTCGGAATCTGCTCCTTGGCGTTGGTGAGCTGGAAGTCGGGGTCGAGATGGACGTAGATGAACAGGAACAGCGCGTTGAATTGACTCGAATTGGGCCCCTTCAAGCAGGCCGGATCGATCTGGGCCTCGTTCGTTCGCAGGAATTCGCGGACCTTGGCCTTCTGGCGGTCGAAATAGGGCTTCTCACGAGGCGTACGGGCTGGGGCCTTTGCGGCGGCAATGCTGGGACGGGGCTTCGGAATGCCACAACTCAGGCGACCGAGGCCGTGAGCGTCGGAGCTGGAAAAGGGCGTGGGTTTATATATATTTTATATATAAAAGTGAATGTACTTACGCTCGGAGAGATTGCCTGGCATTGAAGAGGGACTGGCGGCCATTGTTGCCGGTGAACAGCGATTGACGCTCGAAATTGCTGGGACGACCGGTGATACGGGGCGTTCGGAGGCTCTGTCGGCCGTCGTAGTTCATGGCGACTGAAAAGCGTCAACATTATATAAAATGTAGTGGTTAACGAACAACACGAAGTTGGGTAACAATGTTAGCAGAACCTGCGGGGGGAAAGGAAATGCAAATCTTCAAAGGCGAAAAAAGTGATGGAAAATCGGTGAAATGGGACAAATAAGACTAAATTTGCACGATCGATACTATCTGGATCCTTCAGAAACTCGTAATTCGGGGTTCGTATCGATCAAAGCAAGTCAAAACAGCTGGAAGAAACAGCAGCGGTCGCAAGTTTGAACGAAACTGTTCACAGCCAAAAACGCGCGCGCGTGCAAGCAACCTGCGGCCTCGCGCAGCGCTGCGGGTCGAATTCGAAAACGACACTTGTCGCATGCGTTTTTCTAAAAGTTGTTGACAATGATGCAGCTTTTCGTGATAGACGTGTATCTACAGTAGTTTTAAGACCACACCTTATGTGAAATTTTAAGTATTATTTATTGTCGCACATTACATGGTCAAATCTAACATTGAAAACACTGTTAGCGCACCAAGTTTAATCTTTATTCAACAATTGACGTTTAACAAGGCATGTAGGAAGACATCACATAGGCGAATCCACACTTAGACAAAAATTGCGGAGTCTTACAATCGCGCTTGCAAGATGATCCTGGCTTGACTCGAATTTTTCGTCCGCGGCAATTAATGTGTTCGTACAGAACCATGCAGCGTCCAAAGGTGTCCACACTTTTTGTCAAATCATTCCAATTTTTATTGACGTTGTTACACCCAGGCTTCACTTTTTCAATGTCTAAGCAGTATGGCGAACCAGATTTAAGAAACCCTTCTTGTTGACAAATCCTGAAGTGCTCCGGAGGATCGGAAGCATCGGCAACGAAAGCACAGAAGGCGACAACGACGACAATGACAATGGCCTTGGCCATGCTGACGGGTATTCGAGGGTCACGTTCATTACGTTCTTAAATAGTAAACGAGCTACAATTAAAACAATGGACGGAATCCACGTTTGAAACGTGGCTAATGGTAGGTCCATTGGCTTACGGGGTCATTAAGTTAATAGATTTCTAACGTAAATTGTAATGAGGTTCAGGGCTGTGTACAACTATAAGGCACCAAAAGTCAGCTTCATTGTCGCAAATCACAAAATTAAACGATAACACCGTAATAAAACCAAATCAAAGCGTTCAAATCCATTCAATTAAACGCTTAACAAAGCATATATGACGTCATCATGTTGCCGAATTTGCAATCATCCAGGTTTTTAGACGGGCAACAATCATCTTGATAACAATCGGGCCCTACTCTGACGCGCTTTCCTTCGCAATCAATGTGTTCAAACAGGTAGAAGCAGTGCTTCGTGTCGACGGTTACGGCCGCGTCATTCTCATACCCAAGAACGTTGTTACAACTATAATTATCAACGCCAAGCTTCCAACAGCTACCATCACTGTGACAGAATTTCAAGTATCCTAAAATCGGACCGGTGTGGGGCCGCCTAGTTGGTGGCGGATCGGTAAAAAATGGATTAGTGACCGTTGATTGGACACTGGCAACGAAAGCACAGAAGGCGACGACGAGAAATATGAAAGCCATCTTGGTCATGTTGATGGAACACCTGGAAAAGGTCATTTGGACCCATCGAAACAACCGTGATGCAACCCACACAGAAAACGACGGTTGCCTTCTGACGAGGGTGTGGACAGGGCGGACGAAACCGCCTTCGAAGGATTTTCGGCGAAACGACTGAACTTCTACAGTACGGGTGCCCTTCTTTTGTGAGACCAAGGCTGGATGGTCGTTCACTGCCGTTTTGATAAATTTACATGTATTTGGCAAAGATTGTAATAACGGCAATCATTCAATCACTTTTCTTTTTTAAAATTACGGTCAACAGCCCTGCACAGCACACAACAAAGCAAGAAAGATTATCAAAAGTTTTCCTCCAGGCTCCCTAATGGTCTAGTGGTTAGGATTTCTGGTTTTCACCCAGGCGGCCGGGGTTCGATTCCCCGTTAGGGAAGTTTTCTTTTTTCCCTTTTTTTTACTTTACTGGACTACGGTAATGCGCGCTTTCCTCGCGTTCTGCTTTGACACTGTCCCCGTTCACCATTCGTAGCAAGCACCCCGTTCTAAGCTCGTCGCTTTTCTGTTTGCGCGGTATTTTTCTCCGTCTAGTCTGTCTTGTAAATACAAAATTGTTATTAGTTACCTTATTTTACCTAAACAATGCCATACCCCATTGCCAAGCTTGCCTATGGTCTCAGATGTCGTCTCCGTGAACTCGCTACCCCCGTCCGAACGGTACCGTCTTCAAATCGCAGCTGGAAATCCTTCTATTTGTCCTCCTTTTCAAAAATCGCGAAAAACTTACGAGCATGTAAAATTAAATTACACGAACGGTGAAGTAAAAGTTTATGAATCTAAGGTATTCGACGGATGGTTTCACACAGTATTATTAGAATGCGAAAAAAATGAAACAGTAGTCTATTATGGAATAAAGACAATTGAATGGCGCTACGCGAACTCGCAAATTTTCGATGCTGGATTATTTGACTGTTTCTCCTGTCAAGATGCTGCCCTTGAAATGAAAAAATGCCATCTTTCAACTTCACTTATAGAAAAAGTGTCTACAGCATTTACAGGAACTAAGGAAATTTCGATTTCTGGAAGTACTAACAAGGCTTACCACGTAAATGTTGCAACTCTTATGAGATATTTTCCGTATGTAGAAACAATCTTTATAAGAGACGTCAAGGTTGTCAATACTTGGATGTCAATTGCATTACTTGACAACCACAACTTGAAGACGCTCAATTTGGCTGTAACAGTCGAGCAGTATTGTACATACTCGCCAGACGATATCATAGATTTCTTAAAGGTCAGTCAGTCAACTTTCTGTAAAATTTTAAACACTAATTTTCAGGCTCAAAAGAAGGGCTTTCATCTACGAATCTATTTGAGCAACGGCAATGCTGATTACAAACGGGAACTTTGCGTCGACATAGGCAAAAAGATAAATAAAGACCCAGGATCAGTGGGATCTACTAAACTTTCCTTTGTTCACCCCCAAAAAACCTGGTATCTACCTGACATGTGAAACTGGTAATACTTACATCATTACTACTGATCTCGTGAACAGTTTGACATAGTAATCGTTTAAGTAAATATAAAATGATAAGCAAAAAAGGACAAAGTGTTATATTGTTTAAGTCTAAATACCGAACGACGAAAAATAAGTGAGACGCCGTCTAAGCCTAAACCCCGCATGACGAAGAAGAAGTGTGAAATTGTTAAAGTTCGTAACGAAGACCAAGTACGACTGTGTGTATGTCCAAAGAACGTACGACGAATAAGTGTGACGCCGTCCAAACCTAAACAAGGTATGACCGTGACAACGTGTGAAGTTGTGTAAAATTAAATACCGTATGACAACGACGAACTGTTCTCATGCATAAATACCGTTAAAAGAAGACGATGTGTGCTCGTGTTTAGGTCTAAATAACATATCGCAAGTCTAAATGTACCTTTGTACAAGTCGAATTATTGTATTGCAGAGTCGAACTATAATTTGATTTAAGACGAGTTCTGGGAGAAAAAAACAAATCTTCAACAGGGTGCGAACACATGAAAAACTTTTATTTGAGAATTCGATAGAGGTACCTTAGAGTGCCCCGAATCTGAAATATTAAGGTCTGAAGTCGCCTGGGAGCGAAGTTATGATTTTTCAAAAATCGGCTTCTGAAATCAATTTAAAAATCATAAGTCAAACCAATTGGCTTCTAAAAATCTGAAAATGTTTTTCCAGAGTCAACTTTTGATGCTGAATGCAATGGTGATAATGAAAATTAGTAATATGTTAAAACTTTATTAATATAATTTTTTTTGTAAAACCGACTTTTTTCTTTATAAGTTCTGTTCGTCCGTTTCGGCCTTAATCGATCCACTACTATCTTCCAATCAATAAAAAACGGTTTATTTGAAAATAAACGGTACGGTTGGTGCACTTCACCCCCATTTACTACAAAATTTGAAAAAAAATTTCAAATAATCACAAAACCGATGTCATATTCGGATTCTGCATCGAAAATAAGCCCGATTTGCTTAGTTACTATTTGTACCCGTGTTGAATATTGACTTTTTGTGGTGTTAATTTGAGTTTGAGTGCTGGTCAAGTACAAAAGTTATCGCTCACTTTGCACTGCAAGTATGGCTCAGTTGGATACGGCGCATGACTAGCACCGTCTTACTTGGGTTCAATTTTTATGCTTTTCAATTTGTTTTTTATTTGTCAAAAGATTGCTACTATGGTAAAGAAAGCGTTAAAATACTTTTTGTTTAAAATGCATTGCGATAAGGGGAAAGTACCCTAAAATGCAACAGAAACGTGACCTCCAATATCAGAAATTCAAATGTATTGGGTTGACCCATATGATTTTTCCGGTTTAGTGGCGAATAGGTTACAATTTTTTAATTTTTTTCTAAGAACCCAAAGATGGGCAATCTGAGTGTCATCCTTAACTACAACATAACTTCAATGTATGATTAAATTTTTAAAGCTTTACGTCAAACAGGAAAGAAGCAACGATGACGCAAAGTTGATGACTTTGTTTTCGAGGGCACCGTCTTTGCCAAAAGTTTTATCACACGCGCATCGTCCTAGGACCCGGCTCTGGCGCCAATTAGATAACACATGTCCTAAACTACAACAAAAGCAGGACATGTCGGGTCAACCCGGATCCACCAAATTTTTAACAATTTTTTGGTGCTGCGCGGGGGGTGCGCGGCTGTGCGCAAACACAAAGTTGAGGCATTTCTGCGGGTTGCGGTGATCAAATTTAAAAGTTATATCACTGTGAGTCTTCTAGTGCCTTACTAATTAGTATTTAGAAGTTTCTGGAACGGCTCGCAAATTTAAACCGGAAATATGGGAAACGGTATGCTTCGAGGCTACGTAGCCTAAAACTGCCCCGATCCCGTAACCACTTCGTGTTGTGAATCCTAGTAGTCTCCTAATAAGTTTACAGTAGTAACAATATTTGAAAGCGACTCTCATGCAAATGCGGAATTATTTTTGACATGACCTCTGTGGAGTACCCTTGACTTGAGGAAGCGCAGTTCCTTTAGTATGCGTCCCCGCGCTCTAAAAATTTTTTTATACATAGCCATAATATTGCTCTATAACGTCCTTAAAAAGTACCGTTAACTGTCTCAGCAGAAATTAGAACGATATATTTTCGTGAAAAACCGAAAAAACATATGGGTCAACCCAATAGTTTGATAGTTTAGGCGCTAGTACACAACGATCTTCAAGAGGCTTCAACAAAAAACCGTGTCACAATTCAAAAATGTGTTTTTATCATATAAATAATGTTTTGACAAATAAAAAACAAATTGAAAAGCATAAAAATTGAACCCAAGTAGGACGGTGCTAGTCATGCGCCGTATCCAACTGAGCCATACTTGCAGTGCAAAGTGAGCGATAACTTTTGTACTTGACCAGCACTCAAACTCAAATTAACACCACAAAAAGTCAATATTCAACACGGGTACAAATAGTAACTAAGCAAATCGGGCTTATTTTCGATGCAGAATCCGAATATGACATCGGTTTTGTGATTATTTGAAATTTTTTTTCAAATTTTGTAGTAAATGGGGGTGAAGTGCACCAACCGTACCGTTTATTTTCAAATAAACCGTTTTTTATTGATTGGAAGATAGTAGTGGATCGATTAAGGCCGAAACGGACGAACAGAACTTATAAAGAAAAAAGTCGGTTTTACAAAAAAAATTATATTAATAAAGTTTTAACATATTACTAATTTTCATTATCACCATTGCATTCAGCATCAAAAGTTGACTCTGGAAAAACATTTTCAGATTTTTAGAAGCCAATTGGTTTGACTTATGATTTTTAAATTGATTTCAGAAGCCGATTTTTGAAAAATCATAACTTCGCTCCCAGGCGACTTCAGACCTTAATATTTCAGATTCGGGGCACTCTAAGGTACCTCTATCGAATTCTCAAATAAAAGTTTTTCATGTGATCACCGACTTGTGAACTTCTCCCAGAACTCGTCTTAAAGTAAACTTGTGTATTTGTCGAATTTTAATATAGAGTGTATAGAGTTTGGCAAATTAAGCGCTTTGTACCAAACCCAAAACAAAAAAGTTAAACCAAAAAAAAACAAAAATGAAAAGTTTGCCTTGTTAAACTTTTCACAACAAAAAAAAAAAGTTATTTTGAAAAAAGTTTCATCAAAGTTGAAATTGAGCATTGAAAAAATGCTTAGAAACAAGGCAACAAAATCTTGAATCAATCGCACAGAATATTGTCAATGCACGATGTAGGGAGAAAACCGAAACCTCAAAGTGCAATGGCAATAACTTGAAAAATGCCAACTTTTTATAATACTAAAAAAAGTAAAAAAAATGCAGTCGAAAAATATAAAATTATGGAGGGAAACTATAAGTTAGAATGACATCGACCGCGCTTTTAACAATGCCAGCCTGATGATGGCAAAACACGCGGCTCACAAAAAGGAAAGTTTCAATAAAAAAGCGCTGCAAATCAGAAAAATGTGAAAAGGCCAGTTAAAACGGTCTTAGATGATGCCATTGCGCGAGTCCCAAGATTGAATTCGAGGAACGTAAGTTTAGAAAGCGCATCTGTGGAAACAAAAACGGTATGTCATCAAAAAAATAATGCAAATCGGCCACAAACAATGGTAATTCAAACTTTAAATCGCACAAATAGTGCCATTGCGCAAGGTAGCGAAAGAGCCAATTGATAAAAGTGCAATGTCATCAAATTAGTTTAAAATGACAGCGTTTTAAGCGAAAAGGTTGTACCAAGCAGAAATTTTGTCGAAAAGTCACCAAAAATGGTAGGGAGCAACGATAACAACAGTGAAAGTTATCACCGTTCGAATGGCATCAAACTATGAAATCCGTGATGATGACAAAATTTGCGGGGCTTCACTCAAGCAAAGGAACTTGTTATAGCAACAAAAAGTGCTGCTAATCGGAAAAAAGGAATTATGCTAGTTGAAATGGCATAAAAAGTTGCCGTTGCGCGATTCATGAGGTAAAAAAGGTTGGACTTGGGGGACGTAAACAAGGATATAAAAACCGCGAAAACAAACACGAAATGTCATCAAAACGGGATGAGACAAGCCGAACGAGCCGCCGCACAGGCCGATCGGTCGGTGGCAGACTGACTGGCAGCCGGCTGGTTCGGCGGTGGCTTGACCAGACGGGCGCGAGTCGACGTGATCGCGCGCTCTCTTTCACGCCGTCTCCCGCCCTGCGTGCTCGTCGATTTGCTCGGAGGGCGCGAGTGGGGCGAGACTGCCGCCGATTGAGGACGATGATGACAAATGGCAACGGTTCGAAACCCTAGGCTAACTAATAATTGCTCCAAATTCATATCAGTACGCAAAAGGCATGGTTTAGAAGCTATGTTTTACATTTGAAAATCGAAATTCAATCAGTAGGGTATCCCGCTGCGGCCTCTTGTTTGTAACCTTGGGTGGGGAAACACGTCTGATCCGTCCTAAAAGTAAAAACGGGCAAAAAAGTGGTATCATTCTCGTGTGAAGGGGTCGTAGAAAAAGCAAAGTGCGCATCACACAATTGTAACTTAAAAAACGGATTCAAACACATAATGCATATTTCTTGATTCCTAACATAAAAACTCCTTTTATCTTTGCTTTGATAAGCATCGCCGTAGGGCAACGCGTTCCAAAATTTGTTGGTTACCACCACACGTCGAAACATGAGCGGAATTCAATGCTAACCTCAAACTTGGGTAATTAAACCGACGATGAACACGCGGAATGGCTACATCTGCACTCTTGGTCACAGTCATTGTGCGATTCCAGGGCTTTCGCGACAAAATAGTAGTCAATGCATTTCGGGGAGAGACGACAGACATGTAGAGCACAGCCCCGTCTACCAGTCAGCCACTGCCCGCGGCGGGTCTGTCGGCAGCGCTCTGCATGACTATGGTCTACCTCCGCGGAGCACTATTTGCAGTTTCAGCAAAGAAATGCCATTTCTCGCACAATGACTGTGACCAAGAGTGCAGATGTAGTCATTCCGCGTGTTCATCGTCGGTTTAATTACCCAAGTTTGAGGTTAGCATTGAATTCCGCTCATGTTTCGACGTGTGGTGGTAACCAACAAATTTTGGAACGCGTTGCCCTACGGCGATGCTTATCGAAACAAAGATGAAAGAAGTTTTCATCATATTTGGACTTAAAAAATATGCATTATGTGTTTGAATCCTTTTTCAATTCACAAAAAAAAACCGGAGTATTTCGGTTTGAAACCTCCGGATTCTGGAGATATGGCTTGTGAAAGGGTTTCCGTTAGGACACTATAACTATCTTCAGTAAAGATGTAGAGGTCTGATTTTTTTGGCTCCCGGGCTTATTTATGGTGGCGAACGAAATGGCGCACTCGAAATTTTTTGAAGTTTCGAGTGCGTCTTTACTTTACGTTGGCTCCATCAGAGGGGTCTCAACGTAAACTCGAAAAAATCAGCAAATTTTGGAACGTGTTGCCCTATGACGATGCTTATGAATTAAAACCTTATACTTACTGTAGAACACGCCATTGTTATTTAATTAAATCAAATTTCAAAGTTTATTTCTTTTGTTTATAATAAATAAATAATGCATTCTGGTCCATTGGCATTTGGTCTCATGATTCTCTCAAAGGTTAGATGCATTCAAAGGCCTATTTTTATTGAATCATCGCCATCGACCATCGTGATTGCGATGGTTGTTTTTAGAATCGGGATTGGTATAAATATATTTTAGCAGCAACACTATTTGAAGCATAGAACTGTCGTTAGTTTTTAAGAGGCCGTTCGCGAGGTTTTTTAGGAGGGCCGACCCCCGATTTTTTGACCCCCAAATGTTTTGGGCCAAAAATGTTGGCATACCTATGGGTGCTTCAGAACCGGAAGGATTTTGTCTGAAACCTTCTGCTTCTGGAGATATGGCGTCTGAAAGTTTTTTACTCGACCTCCAGAAAAGTACTTTCCCGACATCGTAGAGAGGTCCGGTTTGAAGCATTCGAAGCGTTATGATCTGAAAAGTTGAATGACATACTCGAAATTTTTTTAAACTGCCAAAAAATATAAAATTTTATTTTTTGAAAACTTTGACTGGAAAAATCTCTCTTATTCTGTCGATGCACACTGAGCGGTCGGTACCACGTTGTAGCCCGTCTCATTCTGCGTCGAATGGCACCAACCGGGGTTTCTGGGAATGGAGCCAAAGTGAATAAAGTGGATTTGAAGCCGTAAAGCCGCTAGTGCGCTGGAGAAAAACGACGCGTGCAACAGCTGGTCGGCTGCGTGAGGTCCTCGACACTTTTCGTGGTGGGACCGGTCCGTGCGCATCCGAGGATCTCGCGAACACGCACACGTTTTCTTCAAGCGCACTAGCGGCTTTTCGGCTTCAAATCCACTTTATTCACTTTGGCTCCATTCCCAGAAACCCTGGTAGGTGCCATTCGACGCAGAATGAGACGGGCTACAACGTGGTACCGACCGCTCAGTGTGCATCGACAGAATAAGAGAGATTTTTCCAGTCAAAGTTTTCAAAAAATAAAATTTTTTATTTTTTGGCAGTTTAAAAAAATTTCGAGTACCCTCCCGTGCAGCGACAAAAAATTTTCTCCACCCAAGTCCACCTAAGTCCCAGTGAGAAACTTGTTTGACCGATAAAGTTTGTTTGGCCCCATAAGTTTTGATAAATTTTGAACTGAGGCCGGGACTTACCTCTGGCTATCGATGGACACCAGAAGCGCCCGGATTGGAATCCGAATGGCTGAGAAATCGGCGTCAGAAGCCGTGCGACTGCTCGGTCAGTCAGGCGCAAATCTGGACGTTGGTGACCCTTTGCCAGAGAAAAATTTTCAATTCCCGCGCAGTTGGTCTTTGAACCCTTGTTTGCACGGCTTCAGACGGCGATTTCTCGGCCATTTGGATTCCGATCCTGGTTTTTCTGGTGTCTATCGATAGCCACAGGTAAGTCCCGGCTTCAATTCAAAATTTAACGAAACTTATGGGGCCGAACAAACTTTATCGGCAAAACAAGTTTCACCACTGGGACTTACGTGGACTTGGGTGGAGAAAATTTTTTGTCGCTGCACGGGAGGGTATGTCATTCAACTTTTCAGATCGTAACGCTTCGAATGCTTCAAACCGGACCTCTCTACGATGTCGGGAAAGTACTTTTCTGGAGGTCGAGTAAAAAACTTTCAGACGCCATATCTCCAGAAGCAGAAGGTTTCAGACAAAATCCTTCCGGTTCTGAAGCACCCATAGGTATGCCAACATTTTTGGCCCAAAACATTTGGGGGTCAAAAAATCGGGGGTCGGCCTTTTCCCCTTGTTCCTAAAAAAGGTCGCGAACGCCCTGTTAAACACTCCTAGTCCTCAAATGACCATTTCTAGGTATCCCGTCAACATGGCCAAGGCCGCCATTATCATCATTGCCGTCGTCGCCTTCAGTGCTTTCATCGCCGAGGGTCAATACTACTCGGACTATGTAACTCCCGATTCCTTCTATCCGTACATCGAAACATTCTTCCGCTCAAATACAACTACCCTTCCTCAACCGACAACTAAACCCCTAGGAAAAATAAACGTCTGTGACGAAGAGGGTCTCAACACGAGTCTCGGTTTTCCACATTGCACCAGTTTTCTAATCAAGGATCACGGCTGTCACAATATTCCAAAGATCGACGTTCAATGGGATGATAAGGCCCGCAGCGTCGACACTCATGGACAATGCGTGCATCTGTTTGAACACAGTGGATGCCGGGGACAGCGCATTACGATAGGTCCTAGTTGTTACAGTACTGGCTGCTGTCCCCATTCGCGTTTCTTGTCCAAGTGCGAATTCGCCAACAAGATGTCGGCTTTTATGATTTGTTGATCGTCAATTTTCATGTTGTTTTGTGCTGTGCGACAATAAAGTGGAAGACATTTTAATTTATTTAGACCGTATCCAAAAACAAATCAAATAATAAGTTCCTCCACAGAAAACACCTCTCAAAGCCCCTTATTATAGTAAACATATTTCGGCGCCTGCGGCAATGCTTGAATCTTTGCGCGTAGATCGGGCTCCAGACGATCAACCTAAACGCTTTCAATTTCCAAACGAGTTTCATTAATTGCTATTCAAAACTGACCGAAATCTGGCTCTTCTGCGGAAACAGAGCACACCCAGTCGGTGTCGCAAACGTCAACATGAACCCGGCAAACAGGGTCTGAATCGGGGCTGCGATCCAGGGCCGGCGCTGATACCAGGCCTTTTTCACGATGCGTTCCATCATGATGGGGCTGAGGACCATGAAAGGTATGGCCATGAAGATCCTACTCGCGACAACCATCGGGATGGCATAGGCCGCGACCCGGGTGCTCGTTCCCAGCTTGTTGCCGTGGGCGTCCTCGACGGAGATGCCTTCGGTGAATTCTTTTGATCGCATGACAGGGATGTTGATGGCATTGGCGAGCGCGATGGCACAGAAGGGCACGAGGCGGGCATAGAGGGGGTGGAGTTTCTGGAATGGGGTGGGTTTTTTGGGGTTGTGGGTGGCTGAATTGGCTCACCTTGGCATTGGCATATCGGTTAAGCCCAAGAGCAGCAGTTAAAGCACCCCCAGTAGCACAGCAGTACGCGAAGAAGAGCCTCTGGCCTGTGGGGGCGTTTTCACCGGCTCGATTGGTGTAATTCACGATGGCATTGAAGGATTGGTTGATCCAGTGGGTCGAGATAATGGCAAAGTTGGTCCTGGAAGGCTATTTAGATCAACTAAACAGGCTATTTGAAGCTTCTTACTTGTAAAAAGTAAGCATAACCCCGGTAATGACCATATTACAAGGCACTTGGCAGCTCATCCGACCCAATAGAAACATTTTCTGGCCAGTTTCAGGGTGAAAGGCACTGTCATAAAGCGTCTTCGCCTTCCATAACTGCTCAATAGTCAAACCCGATGGCGGCCGTCCAGCCCGATAGCTATCAACAATCTCCTTGGCTTCATCCAGCGTCTTTTCCCGAACGAATAGATTAATCGGGCATGCCGTCGTGAAGAAGTGCTTCAATCTTCCAGTAAATGTGGCTTGATCCCATCGAGGTTTGTTGATGTTGGGGCGTTGATCACGCGGCAAATCGACGACGAGTCGGTTGTCGGATGGCATTTTTGTTGAATGAGGACATTTTTCGATGTCCTGTTTTGACAACAGTGTTCAGAAATCTACATAAACTGAAACCCTTCTCGGTCTCATGGACCCATTTGGCAGTCTTAACCCGCATTTGAGGCACCATGGTCTTCAAAGACGTGGCCCTCTTGGCTTTCATCACCTGTGGCGTCAATGTGACCATCCTGCTGTTCGGCATTGTCATGGCCATTATCACCATTGTCGTTGTGAAGAAACAAGTAAGCCACCATTAACCTATCTGAAAAAACCAACCAATCTTCCAGGGCATAGAAGAAGTCCACAAAGCAGCAGCCATCTTCCCGACCGCCCTCGAGTCCATCAACTACTCCGAAATCCCGATCTCCGTCATTGCTGTCATCGCGGATCACATGCAGATCTCCCTGGATGAAGTCGCCCAGGAATACGCCAAGGACGCCGCTCAACGCAAGGCTGTCGTCTTGGCTACCTTCCGCAAGGATCCCGTCACTGATCGCTTCATCGAATCCTTCCCCTCCAAGTTCATCCAGCACGGCTACGTCGGTGAGGAGCTGCTCCAGTCCTAAAGGCAATGCTAACGCGAAACTAACTGCAACACGAATCTCGTCCTCGCCAAGTTCAAAAAACTTTCCTAATGACTTTTATTAGTTTGGCTGAAACCGGATTTACAGCTGCAGATAAAAGTCAAGACATGAAGCAATTTAAAAGTTCATATATACCACAATTTGATTTTATGACTAATCGGCAACGACGGAAACGATGCGCATCTTCTATTGGTCGGCGAGCTTGCCCTTGATGTCCTTCCACAGCTTGCCCTTGTTGTTCTGCAAACTTTTTTATATTTTTCTGAACGCAGATCAGTTCAAACAACTTACAGAGTTCCAATAGGCATCGGTGAGACCGTTGAGGGTCAGATCGAGGAGGTAAGCACCGCCGGCGGTGGCCAGGAGCAGCGTGGAGAAGCGGCGAGCGACGAGGTTGTAGAAAACGCCGGGAGCGGCCATGATTAAGCACTGAAAACGCGTTGATTACACTTTGAAAGTAGTGTCAAACTGTTCACTAGTTCACGCTTGATGTATTCACGCCGAAAACGATAGCAAAATGCAATTTCAAAGCTTCAAAACGATCGATGAAAACTTTGACACACATCGAGCCAAGAAAAAACGAGTCACAATGCGCACGCAGCGTTCCCGTCGCGAAAAACACAGCGCTTCGATTTCGCTGCTTTGGCTGCGTGTTACAGTTTTCCCCACAGCGAGAACTCGTTGGTGAATGTTTGTCCTTTTTCCCCTTTTCCACCTTATCTTTTCACGTATTTTGACCCCTTTTCACGTGTAATTTGCATATTTAAACTTTCCCAACGGCATCGTCGTCATCTGTAATGTTAGCCTATGTCCATTTTATTCGCGTTTTCCCGACCCTTCCACCTCAATTTTGGACTTCTTTCTTTTGCGGATATATAAAACTATTGGCCATCTTGCCGCAGTTGACTGTCTAATCGCCTCTTCTTTCCAGGTAAAGTTTCACCATGGTCAATCCGAAGGGTTACCGCCGCGGTACGCGGTACATGTTCTCGCGTGGCTTCCGGAAGCACGGTGTTGAACATTTGACCACCTACTACCGCGAATACAAGCGTGGCGATATCGTCACCATCAAGGGTAATGGTGCCTTCCACAAGGGTATGCCCTTCAAGGCTTACCATGGTCGTACTGGTCGCGTTTTCAACGTCACCCAACACGCTCTCGGCATCATCGTGAACAAGCGCGTCCGGTAAGTATGATATTCTTATCTGCTTTGGCTATCAATAATGTATCCTGATTTCAGCACTCGCATCATCCCCAAGCGCATCAACGTTCGTGTCGAGCACGTCCTCCCCTCTGCCTCCCGATCTGAGTTCCTTCAGCGTGCCAAGGCTAACGATCAGCGCAAGCGCGACGTCAAGGCCGGCAAAGCTGAATTCGTCCCTCTGCGCCGTCAACCCGCTGCTCCCCGTGGTGCCCACCTCATCAAGGTAAACAAGGTTAACGCTGTCGAGCTTCTGGCGCCCGTCAAGTTCGAGATCATTGCGTAAATATTTTTGTAAGTGGCTGTTATCCGTTTTTGTTTGTTGGAAAAATAAAAATTTATAATTTTTCTTTTCGGGTTATAATTTTATATTTATTTAAACGATTACTTAGGCAAACTTTTCACTTCATCAATACTAATGATGTCAGTACTACCTGTTTCACACGTCAGGTAGATACCAGGTTTTGTGATGGACAAAAGAGACTTTTGTGGATCCCACTGATTCAGGGTTCTTACTCAGCTTTTTGCCTAAAGCATCGCTTAGTCCCCGTTTGTAGTCAGCGCTGCCTTCTCTCAAATAGATTCGTAGGTGGAAGCCCTTCTTTTGAGCCTGAAAGTTAGTGTTAAAAATTTGTTAAAAATTATACAGAAAGTACACTGACTGACCTTTAAGAAATCTATAATTTCATCTTGCGAGTATGTACAGTACTGCTTGACTGTTATAGGCAAATTAAGCGTCATCAAGTTGTGGTTGTCAAGTAATGCTGGTGACTTCATCCAAGTGTTATCAACCTTGACGTCTTTTAGAAAGAGTGTTTCTACATTTGGAAAATATGTCATGATAGTTCCAACGTTTACGTGGTAAGCGTGGTTAGTGCTTCCAAAAATTGAAACATCCTTTAATCCTGTAACTGCTGTAGCAATTTTTTCAAAAAGCGTGTCCGAAAGCTGGCATTTCTGCATTTGAAGTTCAAAAACTTGACCGGCGAAATAGTCAAATAATCCAGCATCGAAGTTTTGCGAGTTCGCGTAGCAGCATACAATTTTCTTCATTCCAGAGTAGACTACAGACCCATCTTTTTTATGTTCTAAGAATTGCGTGTGAATCTCTCCACCGGATACAGTAGATTCGTAAACATGTACTTCACTATTGCTCAAGTAAATAAATTCTAAACGCTCGTAAGTTTTTTGCGATTTTTGAACCTGAGGACAGATAGAAGGCTTTCCAGCCGCAATTTGAAAACGGTAGCTTTCGGACGGGGGTAGCGAGTTCACGGAGGCGGCATCTGAGACCGTAGGCAAGCTTGGAAACGGGGTATGGCATAGTTGGGGTAAAATAGAGTAACTAGTAATTAATAACAAAAAAAAAGTTATACCAAAGCCACACTAGGATGGAATACAACTAGAGCAATAGATAGGAATGGTTGAATGCCACGAATGGTAAGGATTTGGTCGCCGATCGTCCTTTTATGTTGGTCCTGAACGGTGTGGGAGGGATCTGTGTAGGCGGGGTATTCCTGAGGTCTCGCCGCGATGAGACGAGAAGGTTGGGAAAAGACTCACAAGGGATCGGCACGGAGTCGCCTCGGCGGATCGGGATGAGACCTATGCCATTCGAAAGAGCGTAAAATTCTAAGTCGAAATGATCAAATTATTTTTGCTGAGGTCAACGGCAAAGTGGATTTGGCATTTTGGCTGGTTTAGCATGCGTGTGGTCTCATTTAGAAGCCTCTGATTTCGAGCTGCAACGGTATAGTGGTTAGCGCAAGCCACTACGACTGTTTCGCTCTCGGGTTCGACTCCCACGACGGGACCACTTTCACCTTGCGCGCAGACTAAAATAAGCCACGCCCTCTGTGTCATTTTTGAAATTGCGCCAAAACCGCACTCAAAATGCCGCGCTTTTTTGTGATATCTTGTTGTCCTGTATATTTGACATCTTTTAAAAAAAATTTAAAGTCAATTGGACGTTTTTGGTTCGAGTTATTTCCATTTTGACACACTTGGTTTTCAAATTCCTATTCCAAGCGCGGTCTCGTCGTGCTCCCTTCGGCCTATGTTCACTTCCTCAAAGTTATTGCCGTGATGGTAATAACTGATTAAAATTTTTGTTTTTCTAACTTTTAAGTTTTTAATTAAAATTACTGTATCTATGGAAATTTTTTACATTTAAACTACCGTAGAAACAGGGGTAAGACAGAAAAGTATTTATTCGTCTTCGACGAACACCCAAGGTATTTTGTAAAACTTTCCAAGTATTCGGTTTCGTGGATCATTAACGTGGACAGGGTTGAGGTCAGAATCTTGCGACCGAGCTTTGACCTTTATTATATAAACGTGGCCTGCGGTCGGACCGATTTAGACTGACCAGATATGGACTGGCTAAAATCGCGGGCAGAACATGTTGACACCACCTCACCCAGGTCGTAGGGTTATCAACCCGGCCCACCATCAACCTTGGATAGTGGACTTCGAATCTGACAGTGCGCTAAATTCGTGTTTATGCATTGCGCACATGACAACAAATCAAACTCTGCATGACTTCGCTTTTTTCACAAAGTGTTCGATTTTTCGCCATAAAAGCTAAATTTAAAAAATAAGTTCGTGTTCTTTTTAGTATGCCACTTACAAAAATTTTGGTGGCACTTGTAAAAATAAAAAAGATTTTTCACGTGCAGACACGTGATACAATTGCGCTTTTTGACAGCAAAGGTTGCAAGAAACATCGAACCAGCGAGGGGAGGCGTCGTAGTGGCTTGCGCTAACCACTAGACTATCCCAGCTCGTTTTGAAGCGACTTCAGACCTGAGGACACAAATGATAAAAAGTGCGCAAAAATGCCAAACTTCTTTCGCCGTTGACCTCAGCAAAAATAGATTTCACATTTCGTCTTAGAATTTTACGCTCTTTCGAATGGCATAGGTCTCATCCCGATCCGCCGAGGCGACTCCGTGCCGATCCCTTGTCAGAGGAGCTAACCTCAGAGTGTGAAGATTGGAACTCTGCGCGGATTTTCGGAAAGATTCTCCTCGGACAGTGTCAAGGCAGAAAGCGAAAGAGACGCGCATTACCGTAATTCAGTAAATTGAAAAAAAAAGAAAAAAGAAAACTTCCCTAACGGGGAATCGAACCCCGGCCGCCTGGGTGAAAACCAGAAATCCTAACCACTAGACCATTAGGGAGCCTGTGGCGAATGTTCGAGTCGGGGTTGGAGTGATAGGCGAGTTTTGAGGGTTTTTTGCATTTTTAGTAAAAATTAAAAGAAATTTTGATTTCATTTGGAAATCAATGTGGTGTTATTGATTGTCGTGTTTTATGTTGTGATGTGGGACAATAAAGGTGACTTTTGGTGCCTTACAAAGTAAATCTGTTTATGAAAAGGCACCTTGTATGCGTGCGCAAAGTGTGGGCGGCTGTTGCGTGCACGCAATAACGAATTTCAAATTGGATAACTTTTATAATCGTAAACAATACAAATTAGATAGTAACATACTACAGCATCATTCAAAAGACCCTTAAATGGATTCCAAAGATATTAAAATGTCAAAAATTCAACAAGATTAACGCAAAACACAGACAGTTAGATACGCATTCTAGAGACCCTTGTTGTAGTAAACCGTCGTCGGAGCATTTGGCAGAGCTTCAATCTTTGCTCGGACTTCCGGCTCGAGATCGGCGACTTCGTATGAGCTTAGTTGCGGGAAGATGGCACAGCACAGCGGCGTCGAGAACAGCAGGATCACGCCGCAGATGGCTGTTTGGATGGGTGCATTGAGCCATAATCGGCGTTGATACCAGGCCATTTTGTCGATTTGGTTCATGATCAGGGGTGTGGCGACCATGTAGGGCGTTGCCATGGCCACTCGACTGATGACGACTTGAGCGACGGCGGATTTGGCGACTTTGGTGCTGGAACCAACCTTGTTGCCGTCGGCATCGAGCAGGGTGACGCCATCGGTGAATTCCTTGGAGCGCATCATGGGGATGTTGATGCCATTGGCGATCGCGATGGCACAGAAGGGCACAAGACGGCCATAGACGGGTGGGAGCTTCTTGGCGACGGCATTTAGGCTGAGGGCTGCCGTGAGGGCGCCACCGGTCGCGCAGAAATAGGCCGTTAGAAGTCGGGATCCAGTAGCGGCATTCTCGCCGGATCGATTAGTGTAATTGACAGTGGCATTGAAGGTTTGATTGAGCCATTGCCAGAAGACTACGGTAGGTGTCGTCCTACAATCCCAAAATTGACCTTCAATTCCATCTCAAAACCCACTTACTTGTAAAAAGTCAACAAACCACCAGTAATAATAGTGTTAGCCGGCATCTGGCAACTCATCCGCCCGATAAACAACATCTTATCCCCGGTTTCCGGATGGAACGCCGAATCGTACAACGTTTTCGCCTCCCAAAGTTCGTCCACAGTCAAATTCGGCGGAACAATGCCATTTTTGTAGTTTACGACGATTTCACGCGACTTGTCCAAAGTGCTTTCCGAGACAAACAGATTCAATGGGTTCACGACGGTGAAAAAGTGCCGAGCACGGTTGACATAGGTCGATTGGTCCCATCGGGGCTTCGTGATGTCAGGCTTGTTCACGAGCGCGGCCACAAGCTCTTTCGACATTCTGAAAGCTGTTTTCCAATTAAAAAGGGGACTTTTTTCAATTAAAATGAAAGTAATCCACGTTTTTCACGCAGATTGTCAGTCACATGAAATGAAACGCCTTCGCAAAGACCGATGTGATGCAAACTGATTACACGCACGTAAAAAGCAAAAGAATAACGACGTCGCCAAACGCACTGATATCAAATCAGTAATAAATTGGGAATTGATCAAAGGTTTGCTTGCCTTTGTTTGTCTCAGATGCACCGGGAAGAAAAAGGCCTTCAAATTGGTGAAGCGAGACGGAAAAAACAAAAAAAAAACGTGAAAAAGTTATCAACTGATAGACGGAAATGTGGCGACAAAAAAACAAAAACAGTTATGCAAAAATCGATTTGCAAAAAGTGATCAAAATCATAACAAAGAACAGAAAATGAGAATTGGTTCGTTTAACTTTGCTTGCAATTGACTGGGGTAGTCGAAGTGCAAGTGGAAGTGGCTGGCGTAGTGTCAGTGACCAACAACCGCGACTTTTGGTCGAAGCCAGCCATCAGTCGGGGCGTGGTGGCTGATGGCTGGATGATGCAAGGTTTCGGGATGAGATGGACTGATCAAAAGGTCAAGAGTGATGCCAATCTGGGGTCGTTTGGCATCATGGTGGCGTCTTAATGGGGGTTAGCAGTACAGACGCGGAAATGCAATAACGCTAATTGAAAGCAGTGAAAAACACGCAAGCCAAGAGCGCAGTCAGTTGACAAATTGCTTCCCTCCAGGCAGTCTTGTCTCGCTGCCAATCAAAGCAAGTAGCGATTGCCAAAACTTAAACAAAGCAAGATGGAAGTAGCTAAAAGATAATGCCCTTTACGCTTGATGTGAGCTTTTTTGTCGCGTCGCACGTGGGCTCACGTCGTTTTTAGGCTGTCGTCAACGACAAGGGCAGGACTGGGCAGTCGTCTGTCGACAGACCGACCCAACACTTGTTGCTTGCTTGCTTGCCTTTGGCCGTGCGCGCGCTCGGAACCGAACAAACTCCTTCCTGAAGACCCGCTACTGCTACTATGCTAACTGCTTCTTTACGCAAAGAAGCAATCTTAAAAATGGGAGGCGCTTTTCCTCCGGAGAGGTACTCCAGCCGATGAACAGCCGAAAAAAACGCGGAGAAAATTTGTTTGCGTTTTTTCGAAAATAGTCCGCTTTTCCGCGTTTTTATCCGACTGACGTCAAAAAGCAGCATGGCGGCAACGTGGTCTGGGCCTTTGAAGATCAGTGTTCAGGTTGGTCGATACGCAGCAGCGACGGCGAAGAGCGGAAACGGGCAACGAAGACAGCGCTGATGATTGGGGTGCTATCGCCAGAGCACGTTTGCACATTTCACAGCGTAACTGTTGAACTTGCGAACTTGAAGCACGTTGGCAAGACAGGAAAATGTAGCTGAAGAAAAAAAAACAAGAATTTATTTGCGGGAAGAGAAGATTGGGGTGTAAAAGTGCAACTGAATGGCTGCATCGACGCAAAGCAAAGTATCGCTTGCCTTTTTTTGAGGTGCGCAATCGATCTGATTGTGCGCAATGGGTGCACTGACAAATGACCGACCTGACTGACCCGACTAATTTTGTATTGATCTTTCTTGATAACGACTATGGTCATTAATTACCATTTTCTAAAACTTCAATGAAAATAAAATTGCATTTTTAAAGTTTTGAAATTCATTAATAAAGTTTACAGAAAAAATACGAAATTGCTGCGTTAACGCCAATCACGTCATGTCCAAAGATTGCCACCACCAAACTACCGGAAATAGACAAAAAAAACAACATCATTAGCAATTCTATTCAAAAAATCACAAGACAGTTATACGCCCATTGGCAACCGTTGCCAAGCTCAACTTTTTCACCAGCCACGCCAAATAGCTACATCCGATTCAGTAATGGACAACCATGAACTTATGGCCATTTCGTCGTGGCAATTTCTTCAAATATATCTCAAATCGGAGGCTTTCGTCGATATTGTTATTGCTTGGAGGCTTTTTACTCGGATGCATTGTCATTCGCACTTTGAATACGGGGTCTTACGTCTTGCGGCTATCAAAACTATGGAAATGTAGGCTTTCTTGCGTTTTTGATGTCAGTTTATAAAGTTACACTTTGTTTTAGCGGGTGACAAGTCCTTCTCAAGCCTATCGGCTCCACGATACATTGGTACCCAAGGGTTTCGGGGCGGTGAACTGGCAGATTGGGTGCGTTCGAAAGTCAAAAATGGTCATTTTTGAAAACATTGGTAATTTTTAGCTCTTTCAAGTCGCATCCCTGCATGGCATTGGCACCCAATACGGTCGAAAACCCCTATTCGAACGCCAATTGAAAACTGGAAAAGCATGGACAGAAGTGTCGGAAAGCTTTCCCGAAATGGAGAACTTCATCGAATTTGGCCATTTCAAACCGAAATCAGACGTTACCAATATTAATTATGGGCAGGGGTGCTGTCAGTACTTCCAGGATGGAATGTTTGTGCATTTTTTGTTTAAAGAAATGCCAGTGTGATGGGTGTTTTTCAGATTAGAACACATTCAAACAAAAACTGTTGTGTTTTTGCGCCAAAATTTGCAATCCTACAAATTTTTCGAGCCAGTTAAAGAAGAAGTTGAATTTATGTTGACTTTTCAACCAAATTTGGAGGCTAGGGTTAAAACGCTGGCAAAAGCGCGATACAGGTTGGTGGTTTTGACGTCATTTCAAAAGTTCAATGTCGGTTTCAGTGACGATGTATCTCACAAAGCCTGTGTCCACATCGTTTACAACCCTGCCGCCCCTCAAGATACCGATACCTCTATAAACTTTCTAACGGCATCTTTACGATTTGTGTTGGACGCCATCTCAGCAAATCTCACCCTTTCGTCCCCGACTGGTAGCCCCGCCCCCACTGTATCCCTTGTCGTTTTTGGGATGGATCCAGCGGATACAGGACTCATTATCGCCGACAGTACAGCATATTATCGTGTCTATCGACCGATGCCCGAACTTATTGATGCCGAAAACCTGTTTCTCGCTTCACGGTATTGTGATTCATTTCTCATCACAGCAACAACGGATAAACTAGCCTGGTGGATGGGGTATCTGCAGCCGAGCCATGTGCCAGTGTTTTACAATGCCCAAGCCGGCGGCATGGTGGATGAGATCGACTTGGCCGACAGTGATTACTTCCCGATGCAATGGACATCCCTAATCGAGGAGGGCGACACGGTCGTCATCACGAAGCGGTTCCATTTGAGTCGATGGCAGCATAAGATCTTTTCAAAGCGACGGAAGCATGGCAAACACGAAAAAAGCTAGCCAAAGGGCTAATTACGGTTACTAACAACATTATTTTGAGATTAATGGGAAGTGCAAAGCACATATTTTGTAACCAAACTGTTCATGGATACATTTTTTGTTGAATTCAGTGAACAATAAACGGTATTTCATAGCAAAATGATGTGAAAAAAGGCTATCAAAGACGTGGAAGCTACAAAATAAGCGTCATAGCGACCCTGTGACTGATAAGAGTTGGACAGTTCATCGTCCCCTGTCTCATACACCCGGAAAAGAGCAAGCAGTAATCGATAAATGGCTTGATGAAGGGCTTCCTAGAACACCCGCACCAAAACGACTGCTTTTTTAAAAGCCACTTAACGTTACATTCACCTTTTAGGCTAATGCGTCAAAATATTACGTTTTTCGCAGCATTTCGGCGTCTTTTGACATTCCACGTTTTTGAACTTTTCATTTTGTTGATACAAAACTTTTTAATACGCACTTTCTTATCAAGAAATGGCTAACCAAACGTTTCTGCTTTCAGCAATTACCCAAAATTTCAACCCTTTTTCTCCAACACGCAATTTTTTAACGTTTTACTTCGCTTTTTGATTGGTTTTATCTGTTAAAATTCACTTTTAGGATGAACAGAATATCGGCTTTATGTTTACAATGGGGCAGAAACAACATGCTTCGATTAATTGTATGTATCATGCTGGTATTTTGTACTTACATCAGTCTTTCTACAATGTTCGTTATTTTTTTCACAAGTTTCAATTGCAATTCATCAAATCCCATTTCAGTAGCAGCCAAAAACCTCTCCCCGAACCACCACTCCCCAAAAAAACGCCCAGATCCGTCGCCATACTCTCGACCTCTCTACATCCACGCTATTTGTTCACGATTCCAGTAGCCGTTGCGGCATGGCGGAAACTCGGAGCCGAATCTCTTATTCTATTCGTCGGTGATCAGAGTCTTCTTGAGACCAATTACCATGTCAAGATTACAATTGCCTTGTTGGAGCGTCTGGGCGCGCGGATCATTCTGTTGAAGAACACAAAGCTGTCGACGGCAACCCTTAGTCAGGTAAGCGAGAGAACGGGCGCGCGCGTCTTTTTCTCTGGCGGCATGCCGCCCTCGCGCGATAGCTCACATGATGTCCGGATGTAGGGCCGTCCCCTCAAGGCATCGGTATCGCTCACGGCCTTTTGGCTATGATCATAGTGTAGTTTCTGTTCTTATAGTTTTAACCAACTATATGCGGTACATTGTACCCGATTTTGGTTATTAATTTTTGGAGATCCGGAAATGTGTTGTAGCTTGCTGCGCCATTTCCACGGGTCGCCCCGGTATTGCACTGTCGCCGGGTGTGGCCCACATCCCTGTGGGGATGAAATAAACAAAACAAAAATTTATTGAAAGCAAATTTTATACAGATAGCTCGTCTGTTCGCGGCATCACTCCCAGCTTCAAATGACTTTCCACTCAACACGACCTTTATCGTCAGCGACACCGATCTAATCCCTTTCAAACTTCGAAATCACATCCCTGATCAGAGCAAGGGCTATCAGCTCCAAGTCTACAATGCCATCCGAACTAGCGATATCGAAATTCCTCCAGCACGAGGCAATCAAACCGTAAAGATGTATTCCATGTTGACCATTGGCGCAACTGTTCAAGCTTGGCGGAAAATTATGAATTTCAAAGAAGCAAATTACGATTCAAAAGCTATTGAGACCTATGCGGAAATAGAATTTGGAAAAGATTTCTTCCATCCAAATGATACAGAAAGAAGTGATTTAAAAAGTTCACTGTTGTGGTATGCGGATCAGTCGCTGTTGAGCTACAAGTTGGAAGAGTGGAAGAAAAAGTGGGTTTACAACTCGGATTTCAAAAGCATAGTGAGTGTTATCTTTTAGCCCAAAACAATTAGCAGCAACCTACGAGTGGCTTAAAAAGCCGCGACGCATGGATCGCCAGAACTGGCCCAAGAAAGCCGAATTCTTTCAATTCCACAAATACGACTTTGACGATGCCCATGTCCTGATGTGGGGCTTTGATGATGCCGGATGGGAGCGGTTTCGGCACTTTATTGATTGGTACTTTGCTGATGACGCAATTTCATGGGCTTTGTTGTATGACTATCGGGACAAATTTGCTGCTAAACCGATTGAGGGTGCTGAATTGTTGAAAGATGAGCTTAAGAAGGATTTTGTTTAAATTTTGTATAAAAAATGTATAAAATGGTTGAACTTGACATAGAGTTGACATCTTGCTGCAAAAATTTATTTTAAACTTTCGGAGGACAAATCTTTCTCACAAAAACTAAAATTTTGAAGGCAATTCTCAACCTTCGCCATCGCCGTCGTCGACCCAGCAGCAGCTCTTCATGAATTTTCATTGTTCAGTCCGCACCCATTATAATGTAAAGTATAACTGCTGCTGTTTGGTGGTGGGGATGTGTTCGCAAATTATTATGTGAAATTTTTGAATATTTGAATATTTATTTTCGCATCTTGATGGCTGAGTCCCCCTCTCCTGAGGGCCGTCGCTGTCCCCCGAAAGCAGCATTCGATGAAGCGGGCCACCGGATGGATGCGGCGGGTCGTGATGGGTTCTAATTTTTGTTAAACTTTATCCCTTTTGAGCTTATTACCCAGCTGGTTTCATTTTTGTACCCCGCACTTCCATGTTTCAAAACTATCGTCAATATTTTTTCATCGTTTTTGTCAAAACTGATCAAACTTTCATCACACCTATCACCAATCAGTTCAAAAACACGTCCCAATTTACCCCTTTGCCCTCTGACAGTACACCCCTGATGTCACTGAACTCCAAAAAGGCAATGGTGGGCGTCAGTCACTTCCAATCCCTTCCACACTTCCAAAAATCGTGCCTCCTTTCGACGCCTATGTGGTAAAAGTATACTGTAGTTTCCGTTTTTCCTCGATGTAATCGTGTTTTTCCGCGAATTCGACGGTCCATCTAATCCAATTCCGCGGAACAAGCGTGCCACGTTTGGCTTGTCGTGTTGCGTCTGTCGCTATCACGGGCGCAGGCTCACTTTTCATCGACTTTCCAGCTCTTCCCGACAATCCAGGTGTCGTCGTTGCCTCGGGAGCCTCCCCGTTACCTGATGAATTATGCATGAATTATCCCTGCGCTTCCGACGTGTTGGCTGTTGGCCCCGACCAAACGCAGAGGCAGAGATTGAATGGAGTGTCGATGGTGGTCGAGCGGCCCCCAAAAATGGGCTTTTTCTCATCATTCATCGAAATTCACCTTCACCGTTGTTATAGACCCCCTTTTTGGACATGAGGTGTTGCGCCCATCGTCCAATTTCAACAAAGTGAAAGCAAGACGAGACAAAAACGACGGAAAAGCATGGAAAAATTGAAGCAACCGGAAAAAGAAGCAAATTTCAGCCCGATTATGGTGGCCCTTTTGAAATTGGTCAATGTACTGATCGAATTCTGATGCGAAAAACAACAATGAACAGCCAATACCACCCTCATCGACATTTGGCTGTTGTTTTCACCCAACAAAACGGTCCATCGACACCTGTTTCGATAAACCTACCCCGATGACGACCCCAGTCAGAAGCTACAGTCAGTCGCCATTTCAAAATGCTCCAGGCAAGTCGTTTCGAACCACCCTCATCGCGCAAGCCACCCATGCCACCATACCCTTCCCCGTTAAGGCCGGTATTTCGCGCAGTTACTCCACAAGTGCCAATTAAGCAATTGTTGCGCGCTAATTTGCAGCTCCTTGCCTGTTTGTTTTGTCGTGATTGAGCCAACCGTTTACACACTTCTGCCAAATAGCTACTTTCAACCATAACCATCCCTTATAACCAGTCTAAACATACCATAGTTGCCATTTTGCCAGCTGCCTTTCACTATAACCCATCAATCAGTCACCTTGTTGCCAGCTTCAACTTCTACAGTACCCCAGACACTCATAAATTTGCAATTCCCAAAATCTTGCAACTTTTCCGATTCAAATATAAATCAAATTCCACACTATTGTTGACATTGTACGGTCATTAGAGCCCTTTCCAATCTTCATAACTACCATTGTTCAAACACATTTACCAGATTGGTGGCATCTTTCAACCACCTTTTCGCCTGTTCGTTTTTTTCTAATACCAAAGTAGTGACCATTAGCCCGTTTTCACGGTGATTGTCCTGCGCTTCTTCAAAACTCTTTCCAACCATTTTGTGAAACCGTGTCGTGGCATTTCAAAAAGGGCGGATCAAATTGAAGCAGCTGGGCACGGGCTCGTCATTGTCATTTTCACTGTCACTGGCGATTAGTCAACGATACAGCCAGCGCTAGCTAGTAAGGGTGTTGATGCTTTTGGGGTTTTGGTGTTTTTGATGGGTTTAAATTGTTGACGGCATTTTTGGGATGTAATATTACCAAATTTGTGGTTAGATAAGTCAAGTTTTTATGTTTTTTGGGGAAGTTTGTACTTTCGGGGTGGTCAAACCTCTCAATGAAGCGCTTTGTCATTGAAAATGAGTCGATGTCAGCGTTTGTTGGCACCTCATAGAAACCGGGGACATCTTTTTTGCCGATTATGCTAATGAGCTTCCTGGGTGGGGGGAAAAGCCATGTGGAGTGGGTTCGATTGGCTTTTTGACCACTTTTTTGACAAAAAAATTGAAAAATGTTGTTTAAAATTTGATCTTAACTTTTTGATACAGCGTTAAAAATGTTACAAATGCCGGAATAGTACAATTTTAACAGTAAAATTTCAATTCTTTTCCCAAAAAACATCAATCAACTGATAACCGCTCCCGCTGATCTCCCCTCCACTACCGTAATCCCCGAAACCAACCCCATCATGCTTCCCCTCGAAGGTACATAGTAGCCTCATTCGCGATAATCCGTTTTGTCGGGCTCTTCTCTCCTGTGCTTCGACCCACAACATCAACTAGGTGGTCTGTCGCTTGGCTGGCGGCGGCTGCATGGTTTTCCCCGAGACAGCTCCATCCATGATGTCGCCTCGCGTCGCGGTGAGCCAATAGTTGTGCCGTGCGCCGCCCTTCGAAGTGGAGCACCAAGGGAGGGGCGGTACCCATCCTTCCAGCCCCAAACTGAGTGAATGGAGCGAGGCTCGAGGAGGGTGAGATGGTAGAAGCCTCGCCGGAGTCGAGGCGGACTGTTTTTGCCGCCCTTCCCTCCTGCCACACACTTTTTTCCGAATGCTCTTCATCTTCGTTCGCTTCCTGAACGGAATACGAATTGGACTTCTTTAAAGGCGTCGAAGGCCTGTCTCGTCATCGGTGAAGGAAGATGGGTTCAAAAAACTGCTTTGAATCGAAGATGCTTTGCCTTGGGGCCCACCGCCGACCCAGGGGATAGGATGGGAGCTGCGCGGAATGAAAAAAAGGGGTGGGGTGATGCGTGCTATGTTTTTTTTTGTGGCAGTGGAGCGCCGTTGAGACCGACCCGAACCGGGGATCGGTTAAATGTTAATTGGCTAGCGCTTGCTTGATTGTTTCAATTAGTTCGCTCTTTAGCTAATCGATCTCGTTAATTCCAACGCTTATCGAAGTCTAAATATCATCCATTTCAGTCCCCATGACTCAACAACAGCACGAACCAGCTGCTCCGGCGCCCGTCCCACCCTCAACTACAACTTCCAATCTCGGCGGCCTCACCCTCGATCCCCATGGCATCGTTGATCACAGCGCCTATCTAAAACTGTCCCCCAGTGGCGGCCATGATGCCCACAGTTCCGCCCTGGCAGCAGCAGCCGCTATGTTCCCTTATCAGACCACCGGCCCTACTGGGCACGAATCCGAAATGCTGCCCCAATGGATCACCCCGCCAGCCGTATCCGCCTACCATCAGCAACAGTTTCCATTATTCTTCCAGCCCGATTGGGCCATGAGCTATCCCGGTGCCAACATGCAGGACCAAGTCAACCTGTCCCATCCACAGTACCCCTATTTGATGAACCCGCATGCTCATAACAATGTTGAAAACGTCGCAGCCGCGCTGGCTGCAAGTACAGCAGATCTTCAGAATTTTGCTAACCACGGCTCTCCGAGTGAACAACATCGACGGGCATGGGCCCCGGGGATTCCGTTCCAAGATCTGAAGCAGGAAGCTGATCCCAGACTTGAAACCGTCCTCCAACGACACCACGGAGCGAGTAGCACCGGCCCGAATCCATCTCAAGCATGGCCCGGGCCGATGAACAACGGCTTCTACGGGTCCCCAGTTAATGGCAATGACAATGGCTGCCCGATGCCGACGAGTTCCACGGCGTCTAATGGGCTGCCAAATGAAGAAACCGACATGTGTACCGAAGACCTCGAAGCCTTCGCCAAGACCTTCAAACAGCGTCGAATCAAGCTCGGCTTCACGCAAGCCGATGTTGGCGTCGCCCTCGGCAACCTCTACGGGAACGTCTTCAGTCAGACCACCATATGCCGCTTCGAAGCGCTCCAACTCAGCTTCAAAAACATGTGTAAACTGAAACCCCTTCTCTCCAAATGGCTCGAAGAAGCCGATTCCAGCATCATGCCGTCCGGCGGAGGGCCCACCATGTACGAAAAGATGAACGGGACCGGGAGTGGGCGGAAACGGAAGAAGCGCACATCGATCGAGGTCAACGTGAAGTCAAACCTGGAGCACCACTTCCAGAAGAACCCAAAGCCCTCCGCCCTGGAGATCACCGCCGTCGCCGAAGGCCTACAACTCGAAAAGGAAGTCGTCCGGGTGTGGTTCTGCAATCGCCGACAGAAGGAGAAGCGCATGACGCCCCAATACAACGACATGGCCGCCCTGCACGGGCTCGGCATCTATCCGCCCCAGCAACACATGCTTCAGCAGCCTACCTCGTTTCCGCCACAGACCGATGATCAGAACAACTTTCAAACATGACTTCCAATTAGTTTGCCATCCTCAATTGACTGTGATTTCCGTGCCAACAACCTTTCCGTGAGCCATGTGCTGCACCCAGCCCCAGATAGAGCCCTGTCTTTGTTAACCTAGCCTAAATGAGTAATTTCCATCCTTCTACAGATTCAAAAGAGAAGAATATTGCGTTTTCTAAATCTCTGTACATAAAATTTGAATAAATTGTTGTAACATTTCCAATCAATAAACACAATCTCAGGATCACAAATAATTTATTGTACGTTTTATACACTGCGAGACCATTGTTTCGTCGATGCAAGCGACACATCAAAATCTATACTTTAAAAACCCAATCATTCAAAACAAACACATCGAAAAAAGGTGTCACACTTTTTGTCGGTCACGACGAAAGGCTACGGTACCTTCGCAAACAGAACTCCCAGGTGGGAAAACATGGACAAGCGACTCGGGGCAGCAAAACCACAATACTTACGCCGAGTCTGTCGACGGTGTCGGAGCGACGGCTTCATCGTCTTCGCCCTTGGTGGCATCGGTACCGTTGCTGTCGACGGGGGCACCATTGGTGTAGGCCACGGGCTCGGCTTCGGTCGTGGCCATCTTGCGCAGGGCCTTCTGATTCAGCTCCCATTGCTGATGGGCGATGTCGGCAAACTCCTTCTGCAGCCTTGCCTCTTCTTCATGGACTGCGGCAACCTGCAAGATGGAAAAAAGTTAGACATGAGAAAGTTCATAGCCAATTCAGGCTTCGTAAACACTTTGGGGCCGATTAGTACGTAAAATAATTATGCACGATCATTGCGACAAAGCGATACATGGTCATTTTCCCATGAAAAAAGGTGTTTGCAACAGTTTTGGTTGTCGTCGACTGATTTCGAGAAACACCAATGTGAACTTGGCGGAATTACGCAAACAAATCCGCTCCCGTGAAGGCTAACCGTATCGAGGGCTTTGGGAAAGGGGTTTCAATGCCATCGTTTTGCGAAGGACAAGGCTGCGCGAGCGGCATTCCATGGCACTTGAGGCAAGCCAAAAAGCGCTCACGGATCATAGGGCCTCTCGAGCGAGGTGATCCGTTCGCGCGGTGAGAAGAGCCCCAAAGTAGCAATTTGACAAGGAATCGCAAAGGGCAAAGGGGGGCTTAGGAAAGGCCATGAGGGGGCAAAGGATTGCGGTGCCCTTTTCCGGGCCAAATCAAACCGACTCCCGTCCAATGAAGAGGGATCTCGAAACAGGGACAGGGATTCAAAAAGGACAAAAAACCAACCTCAGCCTCGAGACGCTGGATTCGGCGGGTAGCAGCTTCACGCTCATACAACCTCAGCTCGGCAAAGGTCTCCAGTTCCATCTTATTGATCTCAGCGTCGTGCTGATTCTTCGAGATGCTGTTCACGGCGTTTTCCTCGATCTTCTGCAAAAACACCCCTTTAATTCTGCCATTTTTCACTTTAAACAAAAACACAAACCTCGTAGCCCTGCAGGATGATCTTCAACTTGTTCTGCATCTTGTCGGACTTGCCTTTGATCGTCTTGGCGACATGCGTCAAACTCTGAAAGACCAATTTCCTGTTATACTGTCTCGTATTGCATGCCGACAACTGATACGTCGGCGCTTTCATTCGATTTGTGCCCAAAGGGGCCCACTAAGGAGAGGACGGAAAGCACCGTAAGCAAAAAAGGAAGTGTGCCGGTGCCACCAGGACAAACACAAGCACCACACAATGTGCCCACAAACAAATTGACTCGGTGTTGTCGTAGCTAGCCAGCCAGCCAGTGCCTTCAACGACCGGAATTTTGTCCAATTCAATTGCTCCTTGCGGAGTCATATTTTGCATATCCGGGGGCCAACGCGGCACATCTTCTGACTTCTTCACTGTCATCGCGTGTAATTACATTTGGAGGTGGTGGTGGAAGTGGTGTCGAGGTTGTGGCGACCCCGACAAGACAAACGCAAAAACCACGCAGTTTTTACAAGTTCGGGGAATGTGCGATGATAAGTGGAAAGGCCAAAGGGACACAAAGTATCAAAATGAAACAGCTAAACTCACTTCAATTTCGCCCTTGATGGCTTTGACCTGCTCCTTCGGCGGCAAGTCTTCCAACTTGTGAGCTTGGCCGTTGACGATGACCTGGCGTCCAGAAGTCATGGCGACGGCTTTAGCCATGTATTCGTCCTCGTCGAAGGGACCAAGTCGAGCAGCTTCAGCATCGATCAAAGCGTTGGCTGCGGCCAGCTCGTCCAACGTGAACTTCTCAACGGGTTCAATGCCTTCGACGTCCCACTTCAGGAGGGTTCGCATCTCGGCACGGATAAGGTTGTCAGCCTGAAAAATGGATCAGTTGTGCTTTATGTCCCTCTAATCCTCAGATTCCCAAAGAGCGCCCCTAATTGCTTCACCATTTAACAGCCAACGCCATTTACCCTCAAAATAGTGTGCCATTAGCCATCAAATTCTTCGCTCATATGTTCCATCTATCTGTTTTGTTGCGCTTCCTCAACCTGACAACACCCCAAGAGAGGCAACAGTCTTTGCCATCCAAAAATGGCAAAGCCATTAGCTGTCATCGCATCACAGTGTCCGTCGTGACCAAACCATCATCCTGACAAACTGACCCGATGAACGGTTAAATTGTTTTTGGCGGTTTTTTGAACCAACACCCTGGTTCCCGGCAGCCAGAAGGCTCATGGCTTGAGCTTGCAAGGCCGTCAATCACTCCCCAAAAGGGTTTACCCTGCGCGAAGGGGTGCGATGACGCTTGTTCACACATTGAGACGACAGACGCCACCGGTCACACTTGACATCATGCAAGCCGTGCTAATCTAGTGTCTGCGCGTGCGGCAAAGACAATAAAAACATCGAATTGAATGGGGCTGGGGTTGGCGGGCGTTTAGCTCAAGAGTATCTGTCATAATACAGTTTTACTCGGGAACACTTCATGCGAACGGCTATTGTAAGGATCCCTGAGAGTGGCAGAAACACAAAAACCCACCTCATCGTAGACATTCTTGACGGGGAAGCGCTTGAAGGCGGCGTCGTTGATCTTCGACGGCATCGGGAGCTTTCGACGGAAAACTTCAGTACGGAGGGCGAGAGCCTTGGCCTTCTTCTTCTCGAGGATCGCAGCACGTTTTGAATCGATTTCGCCAGCATCTTCGGCCCAATCCTGAAATCAATCGATACTGTATTGATCGAAACTTTTTGTAAAACAATAAACTCACGGTATCCATGTCCTCCTCCTCATCATTATCATCCTCCTCGGGCATCACGACCTCAAAGTCATTCTTCGGGGCCGGCAGACTCTTCAAAGCTTGACGAAGCTCTTCAACGGATGCACGACCAGCTTCACGGTTGATGTTCAGTTCATCACGGAAAGGAGTGGCACCTCCTGGCGTCGCACTGACGACAGTACCCGGCGTACCTGTAACGATACCGACAATTAGCTTTGCTCTAACCCCAAAAAGGCCAGAGCCATAAAAAGATCCCCAAAATTAGTCATAAAAAATCATGTTGTACTTTTTGGGTGTCAAAAAGGTGTGTTGATGTCCCCGGAACTATGTATAATCGAAAAAGTATCTCACGGTCATAAAGTTGCTTCGGCGTCTGCGCGAAAGCGGCCAACACGGTGTTCGGGGTCTGGATGGCGGCGCGAATACTTGAGGGAGCGGTGAAGTCAGTCGTGTGCAGGGGCGCATTCTTGCCACCCAAGAGCGGGGTCTCGGCATTGGTGATAGCGAGGAGATCATCAGCCGCCTGAAATAGAATGTTTGAGACATTGAAAAATAATGAATGATGAAAACTGGGGGCTAATAGATGGGATTTACAAACAAAAACGACCGGTAGAGACAACAATGAAAGTATTGGGTTAAGGTAGTCTCGAAACAGTGACAGAAAAGGATAAAAACGTTGAAATGGGCTCCAGAAAACCGTCATAAAGCAAAATAAAAACTCCGAAATTCGTAAAAAGACAGGTGTGAAACATGGAAGCTGATAAAAGAAGCATAGAAATGGTCTCTATCTGACATCTGGCTAACACAAATCAAGTAAAAACTCAAAACCTAAGCTAGAGATAACGCCGAGACCCCCCAAAACGACCATCCCCAGAAGCGCAAAAGTGTCCCAACTGAACGGAGCCACCGAAACCAGCATTCACTATCGGTAGTGGTAGCCGTCGCCGTGTGTTAGTGTGCCATCACGCATATGTTTTGCATACATTTCTCGGCGTCTCTTCGGTAAAGGTTGTTTCGTATTCCTCCCCTCGACCATCGTCGTCAGCGTCGTGTGGCCACACATCGTCTTCAGTAGTCGCCTCCCCTGTGTTGAATATTCATTAAGAATTACCCGATACTTTGCATAAAATCACTTTCATTTTGCCTGTTGGGCTCTTCGTAAACACCCTTCCGTCTTTGCTCTGGCCCTCTGACTGACGCTGCTCGACCGATGCCAGTGAGATGTCGTTTCCGCCACAAGATTGCACAAAAAACCACCGAAAACCAAACTAAACGAGCGATGAAGCTGGCGCGAGCGACCGACGCAATGATGATTGTTTGAGTAGTCGCGGATCTCGCGCAACCATCGTCGATGCCCGGCAACAGCGTGTCATGATGGGTTACCGTGTCCGCGTCGGGCGAGGACGACGGATCAAACCTGTCTGTCGAAAAGCGAAACGCGCTGTCGACACTGGTTGCTATTCGGGGGGTGCGAAAAGGTCAAGTCCGTTCATCGGAGGATGCTCTTCTTCCGGATTTGGCATTTCAAGAGACCGGGAACAACAATGGGGCCCCGATTGAGGAAAGAAAAATGAAATGCGAACAGTGAGCCATCTCATCACCCCTCGGACGGCAGCCAATCTCCGGTGCAACAAATCTTCGCAACATCCGTGACAGTGTGCCTTTCTGCCATTAACCTCGTCGGTCGCGGATGCCCATAAAATGGCTCTTTTCATTGCTGATTTGACGGAATTCGGACCGTTTCGTTGACGGACCCCTGTTGTGATGGGTGCCAACTTTGTACTGTCAAATGGGGAAGAAGTGCAGCCATTAGGGAAACGACTTTGAATGACTTGGCGATCGCTCACTTCGAAATCGCAACATTTTGTTTCCAAAGAATACAAAACAAACAAATTCGATGGGGATTGGGGAGAAAGCGCCATCGACAGGAAATAGGGATGGGTAAATGGAGGGGGGCTTGAAATAAGCCGGTCGTGGGAGAAAAAATAGGTTTCCCCTGAGGCGCTGGGTTGATGAAAGCTATGAAGAGCAAAGGAAGTGTGCGGTGGTCTATTAAAGGCTTAGAGAGGGCAGCTTTGATGCCATTTAAAGCTCAGAGAGAGTGAAAAGGGTGAAAAGCCATCGAAAATGGCGATAATGCAAGGTCAAAACGTAAAACAGAGACGAGAGGGGTCTTCAAATGGCAAATTTAACCAACCTTGGCAATGTTATCACTGAGAGCCGCTGGTGTGCGCATGGTCCGAGCAGCTTGGGCATTGTTGAAGGCTTGCGAGTAGTCGTGGAGAAGCGTGCTGGTCGGGTTCTCATCGATGAGATCGCGGATTGAATCGGAAGCGCGGCCGATTTTGACGATATCCTCCAATTCGCGATCGGAAACTTGCGGCTCTGGGAGGATGAGCTTGCTGCGCTTGTGCTCCTGCTTCTTCTCAAAGATTGTTTCGGGGTTCTCCTCGGCGCTGAAAACGCAAATTGTAAGAATTCAAGCTAAAAGTACTCAAAAATATCGACTCACCGTCGCTTGCCAATCTTCTTCTTGTCTTTCCGACGCTCCTCGGCCTCAATCTGGTCTCGACGCTTCTCCTCACGGGCCTTGATGGTGTTCTTATCGAAGGCGTCATCCGAAGGGTCGTGGAAACCTGCCGGGACTGGCTTCTCGAACGGCACCTCGGCGTTGTAATCGATGATGCCTTTTTTCTGCATTCTGTAGAGCCCATTTCCGGCATAGATACCGGCAGCACGCAATTCACGACGCTTCTGAAGCGATGCCAGCCGACGAGCCTCAGCGAGCTGCTTTTCACGGGCCTTACGCTTGGCCTTCTTGCCCTGGGTGTTCGCAAGACGAGCACGTGCTTCCGACAGCATCTCAAGCTCATCTTCGTCCATGTCAATCGGATCAGGCCGGGCTGGCTTCGTCTCCGGAGTAGGATCAACTTCGCCGGGTTTGAGTTTCTTGGCTTCACGCAGGGCTTCACCTTCATCGAGACCTTCTGCTCGGCGTTGGGCTTCATCGAGGAGTTGCTCATACCGCTCCAGACACTGGGCAGCAGTTCGACCAACGATGGGAGCGATGGTCCTCCATTGGGTCGGCATGATCTTCGCCAGATGGAGAAGCTTTTCATCTTCTTCACGCGACCATTCGGTCTTCTTGATGCGAGGGTCGAGCCATTCCTGCCATCTGGCCTTGCACTGCTTGGCTGACTTTCTGTGGAGAAGGGAGGCGATGCGGGACCACTGATTCTTGCCATACTTCATGATGGCGGCTTTGAGGATTTCATCCTGAAAGAATGACATGGTATTGGGGAAATATATATAAAAAGTGAGACAAACCTCTGTGTTTTTCCAAACACCACCTTTGATGATGACGCGGACCATTGTGAATGTCGGGGGATTGGTTAGTTACCTGGAAGTGATATATTTATAAGAGGAAAATATACAAACAAGAGGGGTAAATCGCGAAAACACGTTCGAAAAAGGAGGATGACATCGAATCGTTGGGGTACTCGAGAAGTCGGTGAAAGAACGACACTAACGATGATGGGGATGCTCACAACACGCTGTATGAGTTACAGGAGGACATCAAGAAGCTGAAGGCAAGGATTTCGGGGAGAAAGGGATTCAGAATGCAAGAGAAAAACAAGTTTCGTAATAACGCGCAGAATCACCTCTCTGAACTGACCTGGGCGAGTTTTCGTTATGGGAGTGAATTTGGGGGCATGCGCGCGTGTAAATGTGATTGCGACGCAAAAGCGGGACAAAGTCAACCAAGTCGTACTAACCTTCGATTGTTTGAACGATGTATAAATTAAGGATGCAAGTGAATCAACAAAAAGTTTCATAAGAAGCATAATTGACTTCGTTTTAATCGGTTAAGACCGTCAACTCCAAAAAAACAAACAAAATGTCTCTTATATCAAAAAGTTTACGTGGTTCCATGCACGGAAGTCTGATGAAACAAACAATAATTATGTGAAAAACATTATTGCATCTGTATTACGTTTTCTGACCACCTCCCACAAGTCACAGAGACAGAAAACGCAGACACTACAGACCACACACCGCGCTGAGGCACACTTGCCACCTTGGTGTCATGTTTTCATGAACTTATCTTCTGTATTTAATATTGATCTCCTTTTTGCAAACGTTCGGAATGATAATGGTAATTTACCACCCCCGCAGCGCCATGGTATTACGATGGTCACGTCCAGAAGATGACACACTCATCGTGTTAGTGAAGAAATGCTGTATAAAGTTTGGCAAGAAGCAGTGGATCAAGATCGCACGTCAGATGGGTTTGCCAAAACCCACGCCAAAGCGAAGAAAATGGCTAAACGCCAAGCCCGACAGATCAAACTCAGACAAGCTTGCCGGCGATTGATAACACTTGTAAGGCAACAGAGTGCCAACGACAAAAATGAAAGATGAATTTAGCAATGATGCATTTGTGACTTGTTTTTGAGTTCTTTATTCGCATACTTATACATATTGTACAAAAATGGTTACTGTAACATTAAAAACATCATAAATTTTAAGTTTTTTATTCCCTGCCAATAGTTTTATATGGATGCGAAAGAATAAACATTACATTTTATTCCTTTTTCAAGTACCACATCCAATGGCGATCGGATCCAGGAATACGAATACAGATTTTCGGATCACCGTTTTCGGCCCTGTCAAATCGGCCATCAATAAACGGCGTTACTTTGTTTAGATAATTGGCAGAGAAATCGATTCTATCCATCGGCTTGTGATCGACGTACAGACAGAAGTCAGCAGATTTTTTCTAAAAGTTCATTCATTACCAAAAATCAGCTTTAAACAACCAAACTTACTGATATAAAGTCAAAAAGTTGCTCAGGTTCAAAACAATAAAACTCTTCAAAGCGGCGAAAAGCAAAGTACAAATATTCGTCGTTTTTGTGATGATTTTTCTCAATAATTTTTTCGGGATCATTAATAGAGTTGAGCAGAATGCAGTTAACTTTTGGAAATATTTCAATAAGAGATAAAAAGTTCACATCTTCTTCGATGGACACAACATCAGGGTTGAACATGACAACGTTCACCACTTGTGTTTCAATAACTTTAGCGGCCTGTTGTAGCAATTCGTTGCTAATGTTGCATTGAAGGAAGTTAACCTGAGGGGCTTTTATCATTGATATCTTCAGATTTTTGACCGTTGACTCCGACATGTACCAGAGAGTCGCCACGAATTGACATTTCACAATATGGGCTGCATTCGAAAGTGGTCTCTGTCCTTCACCAGGAATTTGGACAATAATTGTCGGTTCAGGTACATGCTCGAAGCAGTAGGCAGAGAGAGAACCAACAGTGTGTGTTGTCATAAGTGGTAGTAGATCCCGGATGTCGTTACCGGCTGCAGTTTGTAAGTTTTGAAGTTCAATTGGGGACAAAAGTTGGCGCAGACGTTGAGTAAAGGGGAGGGGGAGGGCTAAGATGGGATACGGCATGGTGAAATTGTTGAAAATGTTTTGAAGGCCGAGACGAAATATATAACAGACCGCGCAGAGCAGCGAAAAAGCCAGCGGATTAAAGCAGATCGATATGGGGACACGAGAAGTCCGCGCGAAGAGTCCGCGGAGCTTTTCTTAATGGCGTAGTTTAGCCACGCACCAATTAAATTTCGTCAGTCACAGCGAAAAAAGCTTTTATTGTACATGGGAAGGTAACCAAATTAATAAAGACGTTTATTGATAAGTTAGGTTGTCAAGTATGATAAACTAGTTAATTTTAATTCATAATTCCACTGTCAATTCACTTTCATTTGCGCTTAAATTTTCTAAAATTATTGCCTTCATTAAAATCTGTTAATTTGGAAAAGGAATTATCGCAAAAATGGTTTAAGTTCGAAATAATTCACTTTAAAGATTCGAGGAGAACAACGTAAAGCCCTACGACTTGACTTGACTCGTTGCAGAGAGTGCATGCACTGTGCGTTGTTTTGAGCTCGAAAAAAGTGTATCTGCAAGAAAGTCAACTTTATGCGTACTTTCATGCAAAACCAGTCGTTCGACTCAAATATTTTTCTATCCAGTCTCTTGTCAAGATTATTGCAATTGTTTTAAAACAAACCAGGTCCAAAACGGTTATCTTAAACAAAAGTTCTTTGGTCTTGATGCAAACACAATTCAACTTTCGTAAGCTCTATGCAACTCGACACTGGACAGCCACGGCCCGGGAAAACCGGTCGCGCGTGCGCTCACATTCCGCAGTCTGTTCCCATTTCGCCCAACAAGCACTCCTCCAATCGCGTCGAGACCACCTCCATGCGCGGTCCGTTTCTTGTTTTCCTCTTTCTTCATCGCGCTTTACCTCTGAACTTACCCTTTCCCGGATTCAATCGTCCTTTTCCGTGCTAATTGTTATCACTGTCCCTTGTAAATCCTTCATCTCCACGACCCGAGGCTAATCCACTCAATTTCCAGGCGATGGCGTACGTTAGTCAACCTCCGGGTGGCTACGAACCCATGGACTTCGACACGACCGAATCCGATGCGGCGACGTCGCTGGCGGCGCTTCGGGAAAAGCAGAAGCGATGGAAGGCGCTCCAATCCAAGCGTTTCGCGGTACAGAAGCGGTTTGGATTCGAGAACACGCAGAAAACGGAACTTCCTCCAGGTAAGAGGGGCTTTTGGGATATATAAAGTTGTCGAGGGTTAATTTTGGGATTTTTCGCCTTTCAATGACCCTAAATTAGTACTTACTTTATATTTTTCTTAAAGATACCCACTTCCAGAACACGTCCGCAAGGTTATCCGTGATCATGGCGACATGTCGTCCCGCAAGTTCCGCAATGACAAGCGTGTCTACCTCGGCGCCCTCAAGTACATGCCCCACGCCATCATCAAACTCATCGAGAACATGCCGATGCCGTGGGAGCAGATTCGTGATGTCCAGGTCCTCTACCACGTCACTGGTGCCATCACGTTCGTCAATGAGGTGCCGAAGGTCATCGAACCGGTGTTCCTAGCACAATGGGGCACCATGTGGATCATGATGCGTCGTGAGAAGCGTGATCGGCGTCATTTTAAGGTTTGTTTATATATATTTTACCCTTTTTAACAGGTTCTAAAACTATTTTGCATTTCAGCGCATGCGTTTCCCTCCATTCGACGATGAAGAACCCCCTCTCGACTACACTGACAACATCCTTGATGTCGAACCACTGGAGCCCATTCAGCTTGATCTCGATCCCGACGATGATGCTGCGGTCGTGCCGTGGCTGTATGATCACAAGCCGTTGGCGAAGAGCAGGTTCGTCAATGGCGAATCGTACAAGAATTGGTCCTTCACCATTCCGATGATGTCGACGCTGTATCGTCTCGCGAATCAGTTGCTGACCGACCTGAGCGACGAGAACTACTTCTACTTGTTCGATGTGAAATCGTTCTTCACCGCGAAGGCGTTGAATATTGCGATTCCGGGTGGTCCGAAGTTTGAGCCGTTGTTCAAGGATTTGATTCAACAGTAAGTTCTATTTATTTTTGCATTTTTTGGAGTTTTATAATGATTTTAATTGCAGAGACGAAGACTGGAACGAATTCAACGACATCAACAAAGTCATCGTCCGATCCCCCATCCGTACCGAGTACCGCATCGCGTTCCCGTTCCTGTACAACAATCTGTACAACAAGGTCCCCATCAGCGTGTCATGGTACCACTCCCCGACTGTTTGCTACATCAGAACCGAAGACGACGATCTCCCAGCCTTCTACTTCGACCCTCTCGTCAACCCGATCTCCCAGCGAGGCAGCGATCGTACCAAGGAGCCCCTCCCGAGCGAAGAAGAAGACGATGAGTTCGTTCTCCCCGAATCGGTGACCCCTTTCTTCGAGGAAACCCCGCTCTACACGAAAAACACCTCCGACGGCATTGCCCTCATGTTTGCCCCGAGGCCGTTCAACATTCGATCTGGCCGGACTCGTCGTGTCATCGATGTGCCGCTCGTCAAATCCTGGTACCGCGAGCACTGTCCCGCTGGCATGCCGGTCAAGGTCCGTGTTTCCTATCAGAAGTTGTTGAAGGTCTTCGTCCTCAATGCGCTCCATCATCGCCCTCCGAAGTCCCAGAAGCGCCGATACTTGTTCCGGTCCTTCAAGGCGACCAAGTTCTTCCAAACGACGACCATTGACTGGGTCGAAGCCGGTCTGCAAGTGCTTCGCCAGGGTTACAACATGTTGAACTTGCTTATCCATCGCAAGAATTTGAATTACCTCCATCTCGATTACAATTTCAACTTGAAGCCCGTCAAGACCCTCACGACAAAGGAACGTAAGAAGTCCCGTTTCGGTAACGCTTTCCATCTTTGCCGTGAAATCCTTCGTTTGACGAAGCTCGTCGTCGATGCCCATGTACAGTACCGTCTCAACAATGTCGACGCATATCAACTCGCCGATGGCCTTCAATACCTTTTTGCCCATGTTGGTCAAGTCACCGGTATGTACCGCTACAAGTACAAGCTCATGCGACAAGTCCGCATGTGCAAGGATTTGAAGCATCTCATCTACTACCGCTTCAACACTGGTCCCGTCGGAAAAGGCCCTGGTTGCGGTTTCTGGGCACCTGGCTGGCGAGTCTGGATCTTCTTCATGCGTGGCATCACCCCGCTCCTCGAACGCTGGCTGGGCAATCTGTTGTCGCGTCAATTCGAAGGTCGCCACAGCAAGGGTATCGCGAAGACCGTCACGAAGCAGCGTGTCGAATCCCATTTCGATCTCGAGCTCCGTGCTGCCGTCATGCACGACATTCTCGATATGATGCCCGAAGGCGTGAAGCAGAACAAAGCGAAGGTCATCATGCAGCATTTGAGTGAAGCATGGCGTTGTTGGAAGGCCAATATCCCGTGGAAGGTCCCTGGCTTGCCGACACCCGTGGAGAACATGATTCTCCGATTCGTGAAGGCGAAGGCTGATTGGTGGACCAATTCGGCTCATTTCAACCGTGAACGTGTCCGCCGTGGTGCCACCGTCGATAAGACGGTGTGCAAGAAGAATTTGGGTCGGTTGACTCGATTGTATTTGAAGGTGAGTCTATTTTAACCATAATAATGTCTAATTTGTCTATCTCAATCTCGATTTCAGGCCGAACAAGAACGCCAACACAACTACATCAAGGACGGTACTTACATGAGCGCCGAAGAAGCCGTCGCCATCTTCACGACAACCGTCAACTGGCTCGAGCTCCGTCGATTCTCGCCAATTCCCTTCCCTCCGCTCAGTTACAAGCACGACACAAAGTTGCTTATCCTTGCTTTGGAGCGTCTCAAGGAAGCCTACAGCGTGAAAAACCGTTTGAATCAAAGCCAGCGTGAAGAACTTGCCTTGATCGAGCAGGCTTACGACAACCCGCATGAAGCCCTCTCCCGAATCAAGCGTCACATCCTGACGAGTCGTACCTTCAAGGAAGTTGGCATCGAGTTCATGGATCTCTACTCCCATCTCATCCCAGTCTACGATATCGAGCCCCTCGAGAAGGTCACCGATGCTTACATCGACCAGTACCTCTGGTATGAAGCCGATAAGCGTCATCTCTTCCCGAACTGGGTCAAGCCTGCCGATACGGAACCCCCACCGATTCTCGTCTACAAGTGGTGCCAAGGCATCAACAACCTGCAATCCGTCTGGGACACCACTGAAGGCGAATGCAATGTGTTGCTGGAGGCCAAGTTGGAGAAGCTCTGCGAGAAGATCGATCTCACGTTCCTGTCGCGTCTGCTGCGCCTGATCGTCGATCCCAACATTGCTGATTACATGACGGCCAAGAACAACGTCACCATCACTTACAAGGACATGAATCACACGAACACGTATGGCTTGATCCGTGGTCTCCAGTTTTCGTCATTCATCGTGCAGTACTACGGTCTCATCATGGATTTGCTGATTCTCGGCATGCGTCGCGCGAATGAACTTGCTGGTCCGCCGGAATGCCCGAACGATTTCGTCACCTTCCAGGATACGGAGACTGAAACGTGCCATCCAGTCCGTCTGTATTGTCGGTACATTGACAAGATTTGGATGTTCATGCGCTTCGACTCCGAGGAAACCCGCGATCTGATCCAGCGCTACCTCGCCGAGCATCCCGATCCCAACAACGAGAACGTCGTCGGCTACAACAACAAGCGATGCTGGCCGCGTGATTCTCGCATGCGTCTCATGAAGCACGATGTCAACCTTGGTCGCGCTGCCTTCTGGGACATCAAGAACCGTCTGCCGCGTTCCTTGACGACCGTCGAATGGGAAAGCAGCTTCGTCAGTGTCTACAGTAAGGACAACCCGAACTTGCTGTTTGATATGTCCGGTTTCGAGTGCCGTATCTTGCCGAAATGCCGCACAGCCAATGTTGAATTCGTCCATCGTGATGGTATTTGGCATCTGCAGAATGAGCAGACCAAGGAACGCACCGCTCAGTGCTTCTTGAAGGTCGATGAAGAGTCCATGCAGAAGTTCCACAACCGTATCCGACAGATTTTGATGAGCTCCGGATCGACGACATTCACGAAGATTGTCAACAAATGGAACACGGCCTTGATCGGCTTGATGACGTACTATCGCGAAGCTGTCGTCAACACGCAGGAATTGCTGGATTTGTTGGTCAAGTGTGAGAACAAGATTCAAACTCGGTTAGTTTTGAGGTGTTTTTGGTTTGTATAGACTTATTTTGATTGTTTTCAGCATCAAGATCGGTTTGAACTCGAAGATGCCTGCCCGTTTCCCGCCCGTCGTCTTCTACACGCCGAAGGAAATCGGTGGTCTTGGTATGCTTTCCATGGGCCACGTTCTCATCCCACAGTCCGATCTCCGCTGGATCAAGCAGACCGATGCTGGTGGTGTCACGCATTTCCGTTCCGGTATGACCCATGATGAGGATCAGACGATTCCTAACTTGTATCGCTACATTCAGGTTTGTCCTCACTATTACCTTTTAAACATCGTTTAATTTTACTTTTTTTAGCCTTGGGAAGCCGAAATCATCGACTCGCAGCGTGTTTGGGCCGAGTATGCCTTAAAGCGTCAAGAAGCCAACACCCAGAACCGTCGTCTCACCCTCGAGGATCTCGATGACAGCTGGGATCGCGGTGTGCCCCGAATCAACACCCTCTTCCAGCGTGATCGTAACACGCTCGCCTACGACAAGGGTTGGCGCGTCCGGACCGAGTTCAAGACCTTCCAGATTCTGAAGCAAAATCCCTTCTGGTGGACCCATCAACGTCACGACGGCAAGCTGTGGAACCTGAACAACTACCGAACCGACATGATTCAAGCGCTTGGAGGTGTTGAAGGCATTCTGGAGCACACCCTATTCCGTGGCACCTACTTCCCGACCTGGGAGGGTCTCTTCTGGGAGCGTGCTTCCGGTTTTGAGGAGTCCATGAAGTTCAAGAAGCTGACCAATGCCCAGCGATCCGGTTTGAACCAGATTCCAAATCGTCGTTTTACGTTGTGGTGGTCGCCGACAATCAACCGAGCTAATGTAAGTTTCAATTCACAGTTTTAAGTTTAAAAGAAGTTTATGTTGATTTTTACAGGTCTACGTCGGTTTCCAAGTGCAACTCGATTTGACCGGCATCTTCATGCACGGCAAAATTCCGACGCTGAAGATTTCGCTTATCCAGATCTTCCGTGCCCATTTGTGGCAGAAGATTCACGAGTCCGTCGTCATGGATTTGTGCCAGGTGTTCGATTTGGAGCTGGATGCCCTCGAGATTGAAAACGTCCAGAAGGAGACCATCCATCCCCGCAAGTCCTACAAGATGAACTCGTCCTGTGCCGATTTGCTGCTCTTCTCGCAGTTCAAGTGGCCCATTTCGCGACCGTCGCTCATGGCGGACACCAAGGACGTCATGGACAACACGACAGCCCAAAAGTTCTGGGTCGATGTCCAGCTTCGTTGGGGCGATTACGATTCCCACGATATCGAGCGTTACTCCCGTGCCAAGTTCCTCGATTACACAACCGACAACATGTCGATCTATCCGTCGCCCAATGGTGTCCTCATCGCCATCGATCTCGCCTACAACCTGTATTCGGCCTATGGCAACTGGTTCCCTGGTCTCAAAACGCTGCTCCGTCAAGCCATGGCCAAGATCATCAAGGCGAATCCGGCCTTCTACGTGTTGCGCGAGCGTATTCGTAAGGGTCTCCAGTTGTACTCGTCAGAACCGACCGAGCCCTACCTGACGTCGCAGAACTATGGCGAGCTCTTCAGTAACCAGATCATCTGGTTCGTCGATGACACCAACGTGTACCGTGTCACCATTCACAAGACCTTCGAAGGCAACTTGACGACAAAGCCCATCAACGGCGCCATCTTCATCTTCAATCCGCGTACTGGTCAACTTTTCCTCAAGATCATCCATACGAGCGTCTGGGCCGGTCAGAAGCGTCTCTCCCAGTTGGCCAAATGGAAGACTGCCGAAGAAGTCGCTGCCTTGATTCGTTCATTGCCCGTCGAAGAACAGCCCCGTCAAATCATCGTCACGCGTAAGGCCATGTTGGATCCCCTGGAAGTGCATTTGCTCGATTTCCCGAACATTGTCATCAAGGGTTCCGAGCTCATGTTGCCCTTCCGTGCCGTCATGACTGTCGAAAAGTTCAGCGATCTCATCTTGAAGGCTACTGAACCCCAAATGGTCCTGTTCAACTTGTACGATGACTGGCTCAAGACGATCTCCAGCTACACGGCCTTCTCGCGTGTCATTTTGATCATGCGTGGCATGCACATCAATCCCGACAAGACCAAGGTTATCCTGAAGCCCGATCGCACCACCATCACCGAGCCGCATCACATTTGGCCGACGCTGTCCGATGAGCAATGGATCAAGGTTGAGTTGGCCCTGAAGGACATGATTCTCAACGATTACGGCAAGAAGTCCAATGTTAACGTGTCTTCGCTGACCCAGTCCGAAGTCCGTGATATCATCCTCGGTATGGAGATCAGTGCCCCGAGTCAGCAGCGTCAACAAATCGCCGATATCGAGAAGCAGACGAAGGAGCAGGCCCAGATTACTGCGACGACGACGAAGACGGTCAACAAGCACGGTGATGAGATCATCACGTCGACGACGTCCAACTACGAGTCGCAGACCTTTGCCAGTCGTACGGAATGGCGTCTTCGTGCGATCAGCTCGACGAATCTTCATCTCCGAACGCAGCACATCTACATCAACAGCGACGATGTCAAGGACACCGGCTTCACGTATGTCATGCCGAAGAATGTCCTCAAGAAGTTCATCACCATCTCCGACTTGCGCACGGAAATCGCTGGCTACATGATGGGTGTTTCGCCGCCAGACAACCCGCACGTCAAGGAAATCCGGTGCATCATCATGCCGCCGCAATGGGGCACGCATCAAGTCGTCAATTTGCCGGACCACTTCCCGAAGCACGAATTTTTGAAGGATTTGGAGCCGCTCGGATGGATCCACACCCAGCCGAATGAACTCCCGCAACTGTCGCCCCAGGATGTCACCCAGCACGCTCGCATGCTTCAGAATAACCAAGAATGGGATGCCGAAAAGTCGGTCATCATCACGTCCAGCTTCACTCCAGGATCCGTGTCGCTGACAGCCTACAAGCTGACGCCCGGAGGCTATGAATGGGGCCGAAACAACACCGATAAGGGCAACAATCCGAAGGGCTACACGCACACCCACTACGAGAAGGTTCAAATGTTGTTGACGGATCGATTCCTTGGATTTTTCATGGTCCCCAGCGATGGCATCTGGAATTACAACTTTATCGGTATGTTAATTAGTTTCTTTTTGTTTTGAATGTACTTATCTAATCATTTTCAGCCGTCCGCCACGATGTCAATATGGAGTACGACTTGATCCTGTCGACCCCGAAGGAGTTCTACCATGAAGACCACCGGCCCCTGCATTTCCGTAACTTCCGCAACTTTGAAAGCACCTCGAGCGCGCTACCCACGGATCATGAGGATGTGTTTGCATGATCTCTGTTAAAAATAACCGTTTTTGAGTAATTTATTTGTTGGAGACTCCATTTCTTTGTGATTGATAATTTTTATTTCGAGTCGGATGCGATATCTCATCTTGTAGTTTCGGTCGGTATTTATTTTTAACATTTCCACCTTTAAGGGTCAATAAATATATTTGTAAATGATTATTTGTTTGTTTTGGTTGGCATTACGGTAGAATGACCGGTTTTATTTGAGATATTGATGAACTGAAGCATGACTTATGATGTTCGTTGCAGGATCGCTAAATCGGCTTCACCCTGGCTTCTTTCCTCAAGAAATCGTTGATCGGCTTCATCACCTTTGAAGTTGGTATCGCCTGTGTCGGCTACTTTGGCCTTGTTCGATTGCGTCGATCCGAGGAAACTCGCCGGAAGCTGTATCTCAACTTTCCGAGATTGTCCGGCTTGTACTACAGTACTGAGGATCTTCTATCGCAGGGACAGCAGATCGGCACCCGTCTCCGACATTCCGATCTTAATCGTTGGATCAACAACGTCGTTACCGCCGATTCGAAGCAAACGCCCTTAGCTGAATCCGATTAACGGCTGATTTGAAAGATGTGGTCCTGGAAGAAGGTCATGCTCGACACGAACACCCTCAAAGTGTATCAAATGATGGCGGCAGCAGTCGCGGCCGGTGCTTTCTGCCTGTACTATGAAACGACCAGGGATACCGCGCCTTCGCCATTGATGCCGGTTGAAAGTTTAGAAAAATATGCACAGATTCAGCAAGAAGCAGGACGTCGTGTTTAGGTTTTGATACTGTAGTTTTGAAATTGTAGAAATAAAATTTATTTTGCTTTTTCCATGGACGGAATGTGATTATATCAGTCTAAACGTCTGATTTACTACTTATTACGTTTCAAATGCAATTCAAAACTATCAAATATAGCTTTCCAGCATGTCGACCGGTCCATTCCAACGAGTCGCCACCGTATCCGCACCCATCAAGGGATCCTTCCCGCTGGATCACGAGCAATCATGTAAGCTGGAGATGCTCAAGTACATGGTATGCTTGAAGGAACACAAGAACCGCAACGAAGACTGTCGAGCCCGGGCCAAGGACTACTTTCAGTGCCGTATGGATTCCGGTTTGATGGATCGTGATGCGTGGCCGAGACTCGGATTCAAGGAAATTGAAGGCGAAAATAAGCAGGTCGACAAAAAGTGATGGTCATTGTTGAGTTTGTTAGAGTAGTTTGGAATGATTACTGTACAGAGGAAAAGTGTAGCCATAAAGATTATAAAAATTAATTGTTTACTGCAAAAACATTATAAAAATAAAATTATTTTATAAGAAAAAAGTTTTTCAACAACAACAGAAGGGCCGGAATTAAGCAACAAGGCATCAGTAAGCTGACAAATGGATATGAAACTGCGTGAGATCAAAATCAAATCTTCTTTTCCTGGTTGTTGGTTTGCTGGAGCCGCTTCTGTCGACGTGCCTGCCAAAGCGCCGTGTATCTTCGATCATCCCTGCGTCTGGCGCCAAGACTTTCGCCAACTTCATCGAAACCGCGTAAGCCTGACAGCTTATTCAGTTCCTCGATATCGATGTTGCTCAAATCCATCTGGGTCGGCTTCACTTCAGAGTACCGGAAAAGCTTCTCCTCAATCCGCGGTAAAGTTCCAGCTCGGTGTTCAAGTTCATCGATGAAGGATTCGAATCGGTTGATACACGCCATCTTGTCTCGACCGAGGGTAATCGCAATCTGATCAAACTTGGTCGGCATCTCCCGAGCCAACTTGAGCAGCTTCTCGTCCTCTTCAATCGACCATTGTAAATGCGCGGTGCGACGATCTTCAAGTTCATACCAACGGTTTTCACACTGCTCCGGAGTCTTATCGTCAAACAGATGGGAGATTAGGAGCCATTTGACTGGAGAGTTCCGTAAGAATAGGACGTAATCGCGAAGCCGTTCGTCTTCTCGGGGCCACCAGCGAATTACCATCGTGAATGGGAGGTGATTGGTCGATTACCTGGAAAGGGTGGAGGTGGATTACATGGAAAAATATATAAAAACATTACAAAATCACGAAAACGTTGAAAAATGACCGATTCAAGAAGGGCGGGCGCAATTTCTACAGAAAACTGGACGGACAATGATAGAAAACAACAATCAGAATGTTTTACACAAGCTTCGGACAAAAGAAAACGTAAAAATTACGAGTTTGAACACGGAAAAGTCGACTATTCAGTTACGAAATAGCGCTCATTTCGTACCTAATTTGCAATCGAGCTGCGTGCGCTCACATGCAGCATGCACGAAACGTTCAACATGTACTGTATTTTCGTGTCAAGACCCTAAACGAAAGAGCGAAGAAACAAAAATGAAACATGTTTGGACTACATCATGCCACCTGACTTGACACTCTTTCCTTCAATAAAGCCTTCTGGATTCTTTTGGTGCAGCAAGACGAGATAATGAAGCGGGAAAGCCGAATTATAAAGAGACTTTTGCGGCGCCTGTTGGATGACTTTCATTGAGCGTTTCCTGAAACCAGGGGTTTTTCAACTTCTGCAATTTAAAAAAATGTTTACCTCAAAAGTAGCACCAATTTCTCCCTAAATCGCCGACTCAACTTTCCATTCAGGATCATCGCGTAAACCATAGCCACAGGCATCACTTCGACCTCCCGATCATGAATTTCTTCTCGTTTTACTGTGAATAGGTCGGGTTCAAGTTTTATCAGCATACAGTACAGTATGCTTGTCTCGGTTTCCATGTCGTCGAGATGTTTCCAAAGACTTGGTGGTTGCTCAAATTGGAGTTTTGGGTTGAAGCCAAGTAGCTCAAGCTCCCTTTCGGCGTGTTCGACGAGGGCATCAGCAGCGTCAACCGCGGCGGATGGTGCTGACTTCAGGATGGCCTTTTCCATGGGCGATACGATGTGGGGGCGGCATTTGAACTGGCGTCGAAGGACAAAGTAGCTGCGACGGCTGAATTTGCCGTATCGGAGCCCATAGGAAATGATATTTTCAGAAAGTAGCTGATACTGTTTGATGTCATCGGCCTTTTTGTAGTTGACTTTACGGAGGTCGTTGTTGGCGGTTTCGAGGACGGGGGTTGCAGAGTCTTGGATGGGTGGCGTTGTGGGTTCGGTCTTCTCGATTTTCGCAGGTTTAGATTTATGTCTGGGCAGCTTCAAGGGTTCAGCAAAATTGGTATCGACATCCTTGTCTGATTGCTTCAACGGCTCGACAGATGGCGAAGTTGCGAGTGCCGATTTTGGCGTTGATGGCATAACTTCAGACGATGTAGGCGTCTGGGCAGCACAATCGTCTACCATTGGGCTTCTTGCCGGCGTCTTCTTATCTCCGGTGATGGGTGATGTTGGGTCGCCTCGGCCAGGTGTGACAGGCACTTTTATGACGATAGCCTGTGGCGGTGGAATGGAATTTTTCGATTTCTGCTTTCGGCTGAACCAACAGAGCCAAATTGTAACCGCAAGTACAACAATCCTAAAACTGCCATTCTAATCAAATTCAACCATTTTTTCAAAACTTACACCAATACAGCCACCCCAGCCCCGACACTGATACCAATTACCGACGCTTTTGAAATTTTCTCAGTCACCTCCGTCGTCATGATAGTACTCATCATCGTTGTCGTTGGTACATATTTATCCGCATTTGATAATGCTACAATCGTCGATGCATCCGGTACTTTTCCGATGACCACACTCAGAGAGCCATCGGGGTTAAACAATAGTGGCAGTGTAGCTTGTAGCTCAGAACTTCGCAGCACTTTCCCGTTACGACCAAGGGCAAGTGTTTTTACTTTGGGATCACCTGAAAACCCTTGTTTTAACAAATGCCAGAATTCATTGGACAAGTCTTACCGGCGAACAAAAAGACAGTCGATGCATATCCCTGTGGACAAAACTCAGCAGCGTAATCTGGCTTCGCTCCATAGCAAATGACTACAAGTCCGTCTTTTCCACGTGTGTTGTCAACGCGGACTTGTAACTCTTCACCGTAAAATGTTACTTTTTCGGTTACTCCTTGATTTAGTATGCTAAAAGGAATGGTTTTTTTGTTTTTTTATTGTATGTTGCAAACTTACACTTCAGCGAAACTCAGATGCAAACAGGCAAAAATCAAACATGGTAGGATTAGTTGCATGTCAAGAGCTTCATTCAGGGGCGCTGTGGATGTCGTGGTCTGACGGATTGGATCCTGATCAGTAAAATTATCTTCAAAAATAGTAAAATTTGAATAAAAATTGGTTGACTTAAATTTATAAACACAAACACTAATTTTAATAAGTAAATTTCACCTCGGTAAAAACCTTGATAAAACGCTTCAAATTCGACTGTTTACAACATACATTTCTGCGTTGTTTTATCCAATTACTAATAAAATTAAGCCAAATTTAGTTAACTGCATTATTTTTTCCATTTAATTTGTAATATTTTTTACTTTCTTTTTTGTATATCCCCATTAAAACTTCCATCCACACCCTCTCCAATCAATCCTCTCATTTTCAACAATACCCTCCAAATGGTATGTCACAAACTGTCCCCCCTTGACCCTACCCTCCAACCCCGTTAAGCTTATCAGTGCCAGGTAACTCGGTGCTAGGTGGTACCCCCGGTACCATCAGTAAACGTCGCCTGCTTTTTTTTGCCTCCTTCGATAATGACAACCGTCAAAGTCTTCCGTCACGCCGATTAAAGCACATTGTTTCCTGCCGCTTTTTGTGGTCCGTTTTTTGTTCCATGTCCATCGGATTGTCCGTATGTATCATCACAGCAAACTTAAACCAGTCTAAATTTGTGTCTTTTTTTGTTTTGACAATCAACAAGCAAAACAATGCATGTGACTGTCCATGGGCATTGGAACGTGACACTTTTTAATGATAACATTTGTCTACAGTAGCACTATTTTTCGCTTTTTGTCTAATATATGCAAAAATACAGTACCCCACGGCATCAAAAAAGCCAAAAATAACAATTAAGAATGTCAAAATTCCTGTTTATTGAAACTGTTTCATCGATCGCTACAAAGAAAACATAAATTAATGGCCCGTAAAACAAAGGTACTGTACTGATTAGTTGTGTCAAAAGTCAATGGATGTAATGTCTTTCGGCTTGATTATTATTGAGTTGTGAATCCCTGTGAAAAGTTGTAATACGAAGAAGAAGCTGTTTGAGGCGCTGTCGGAATCGGCGGCGGAGTGCCCGTCGGCTCGTAGTACTGTAGCCGGGCCTGCATTTGGCGCAGGGTTTCGGTGAGATGGTGCACCTGGTTCCGGAGCATCGCGATATCCGCTTCGAGTTGCATCTGGTTTTGGACACGTCGAACCCGGCAATTGAGGGCATAGCCGCGGTTTTTGAGGGTTCGTCGCTTTTGCTTTAGCTCGGTCACGATTTTGCGGTCTTGGCCCTGAAATTTAGGGTTTTTATGATAAAGAGAGTGATAAAAATGAAGAAATAACACACCTGGAGTTTCATATTGAGCTGCCGGACCGACAATTGAGCAAGTTCCTCATCACTGAGTTCGGGGACGCCTTGCAGGTTGAGTTGGGACGATCGGGAGGAGCCGGCGGATTCAGAGCTCGCAGGACTGGTGGGGGACTTGGAGGAGGCCGGCGACAGGCTCGGGGAAGACATGAAGCCGTAGTAGGAATCATAATGATGGTCGGAGCGGGTAGCCGTCGTGGCTTGATGGGTCCGATTCGATGGGAGATGGCTTTGACTATACACCGGAGGCTCCATGGCGATGTCAAAGTTGTGTGGCCGAGCTCAGCTGGACCGGTTGGACACCTCGACTGCGGAGTAACTGCAATAATCAAACACTTTAATAAAATTTATCGAGGAAGGAGTTTCTGGGGAAAGGGGTAGTGCGTCGGACCGCCCATTTGGAGGGGGCACAGCAAAAAGCGAACACAAAAAAGAGAATAGGGAGAGTTCGAGGGTCGTGTCCTTCTTCCTGTCGATAGCTATGATACCTCGAGTGATAAGAAGGCCAATCTATGTAGGTAGATCCAAAAAGATGAAGAGAAAAACTAACCTGTTCAAACTTTTCATTATGAGATTCCTTGTTAGAATCGTTGTTGTTATTGCTCCTCGGACTTGGCAATGGTTTCGATGGCTTCTTCACTGGAACGGCTAGGGTCGTCGGCGAATCACTATCATTCGCTTTTGGCACTCTTGAAACGGTCGACAGTGCCATCCGCATGCCCTTTTCGATGGAACTAGCCAAAACATGCCCGACATCGTCCTCCTCTTCATCTTCGCAGTTTTCTTCTAGCAACATGTTCTGTACATTCGTGCCTTGTAGCCGTTCGTCTTGATAGCGTCTACATGAATCAATCAACAACATAACATCATCATCCAGCGTTTTTCGTCGAGAAGTCGGACCACCACGCATCGAAAATGTCCTCGCGAACCTCGACGGCGTCCCCTCAGTCTGTGTAGCCGCATCATGATGATGCCGATGACTCGCCCCAGCCGCAGCGGCCACTGCAGCTGCTCCAGCCCCAGTTGTTTGATTCACAACATGCAGCGATGCCGTCCGCGTAGGACCGCTAGAACTCCTGGAAGTTGTCGATGGCACTCTTTTCGGGGATAATGGCTGGCTGCAATGCGGTTTCCTTTGGTTTTTCGAAACAAAAAATGACCATTATACTGTAGCGGATACTGTAGCCAACCAAGGAAACATTGCAAAGCAACCACCACACAATCTTTATCAAAAAAAGCTTACCTAATCGATATGCTCTGTGAACTCGTCCTCGTTTTCGATGAAAAATGCTGCTTACTGTCGCTCATTCCCTGGGAATTGCCAAAGTGGCATCGAATCAGCTTCGTAGTAGTGTAGCTGGCGCGGACATTCTTCTCGGGATGAAGGATAATGATGTAAAGTTTTGGAAAAAAAAGTAAAATAAGTGCAATGAAAGCGCATAAACTAAAGGAGTAGGACATTGTCAGGGCCTTGTTGGTCGTGTTTAGCTGGAGGACGAAGAAGGCTATCCAAACTACGAAGGTACAGTACCTGAAATCATAGACATGACTTAAAATGTCAAAATAAGCTGTTTAAACAGACATCGTAAACCCGATAAACTTTGCTTCATTAAAATTTTCCGGCAGATTCCGCGTCTTAACCGCGTAGACCGTACACAGCGTGATCAGAAACAGATTCCAAAGAAAAGGCGTCAATGAGGCGAAAGACGACGATGAGCAAATCAAAACCATGCGTCGAGGGACGAAACTCGGGTCAAAGCCTTCCTGCGGCATTTCTTCGAGGACGCTCACGGCAACGATGACACATTGGACCCCGACGAGCATCCAGGTGATGACGACCTGGCTCATGGTGGATAGGAATCTCGGCTTTTTGGTGAGAATTCGCTTCTTACTGCCAGCGAGAATCCGAGCGATTCGATTTGTTTTGGTCAGAAGAGCGGAATAGATGATACTAAAGGCCACAGGCGGTAGAACTCGTGTGAAGAAGCACGTGACGAAGGACGGTTTTGCTAGGATGGCGAAGCTCACGAGGAAACAGGCCGCGATGCCGCTGAGGATGATGTAGGACAGCTCTCGGGTGGTCGATTTGACGACGGGGGTGCTGTTGTGGTTGAGGAAGACGAAGACTGTGAGCAGGGTGATCAGGACACCGATGGACGCGAAGATCAGGGCGATACTGGAGGATAGGGACGACATGGGGTGGTATTCTTTTGGGAGCTCGATGCAGGCTGAAATTGGGGTTTATTGACTGTTTTACAGTAACCAAACTGCAAACTAATTTGCTTTTTAACGTCTTATTTTACTTATTGTATGTCCCATCTGGTCGCAGTTATCATTTTTCCACTAAAAAATGCAGATCGGTTTCGCTTTTGTAAAGTTTTCTTCCCCAAACCCCCTCCACTTCAACCCACCCCCACCTTCACTCCCTCGCACCTCGTAGTAACATGCAAACTTTTTTCGACCCCTTCTTCCGAAAAAAGGAATCCCAAACGCTGCCGACTTCTCCCCTTCCTTCGTTGAAGTGGCTAATTCAATTGCAAGCCAAGTGTCAAGAATCATTCAGTGATAGCGCCCCTGTCTCCGTGCCGCCGACACTCGAATCGGATTAGCGAGGTTGTGCCAAGTCAAGCTTTCTTTCCTCTTCCTCGACATCAGCTTTTTTTCATGGGGCATCCATCGCCATCTTCTCGGCCATCAGGGGGTAAAAAATAAAGTGTTATGTCGGAGGAAGGAAGAAAGACATCCACGACCCTGGCCATGGCCATGGCCACCGACAACGTAAAATAATGTATGGCCATTGCCGGAGGCTAATCGACACGAGATAGCAAAAAAGTTGAAACATTGGGCCATTTAGGCTGACAGGCAAAAACAAAGAAACACAAATATAATAAAAAAAGTGCTTACCAGTTCGATTTTCACTGGGCCAGAAGCCAAAAGGACAATTTTGACACGTATTATTGTAGTGATTAACGATCTGGACGTCGGCACAGGTTTCACAAATCCAGCAACATGCCGTTGTTTCGCGTTTTCGTTGCCCGGTAGTACAGGGCTTGCTACAGACGGACTCTGGTTGATCGTTGCTGCCATCGAAAAAGACCTTCGGGCTATCGACCATGCGCAGGGAAGGCTGGCCATCACGCTTTTGACGGAAATAACCGGCTTCGACGTAGCCGCGCGTTTTGACGTAGTTTAAAATATCGTACCTAAACTCTCATAAATCAGCTTTAAAAACTCTATAAAGGGCACTTACCACGGCGGCGGATCCCCATGCTCATTAAAGTTAATATCCTGCTGGAATTCATCAGTAAAATTGACCTTCATCATGTATTTGAACAATTGAGTGCCATTGATCGTTTCCATTTCAGGGCACAATGGCGAAGTTGTCGCTACACTGTTTTGATTTGGGCCAATAAGTTTGATTGTGTTATTAGCGAAATCATTGCACTTTTCTTTGTACATTTCGTTCAAGGCGTAGGCGACGACCCGGATTGAATTGATCACTTGGGACAGTTTTGGGTCCTGAAGCGATTGTTATGTTTTGGGTTATGTCTAAATAATCTAACCTGTTCATAATTAACTTTCAATGACTCCTTTCCACTACACTGTTTCGTAGTTGTATCGTCTTTTGGCACTGTTAACATGCATTTGAACTTTTGTTGCTGAAAAGCTTGAATTGAAAAAGGCCAAAAATCGATATTATACCCAAAAATCACGAAACCAAGGATTAACAGTATGGTTATGTGGGTCAAGCTGGAAGTAGTATGGTTCAAACTTTTCAACTTTTGGTGAATGGATTCGCATGGAAAAGCTGCCGGTTGCTTCGTCTTCGACGCCTTCGACCACGTCCATTCTGAAACGGCATTTAGAACCTTCAAAAAGGTAAGAAAGGCCTCCAAAACCCACCGATCAGCCCAACCATCACTCCCAATCCACTGAAACAGCTTCAATTTCGGATTCTTCCGCCTCAGGTTCTGTTGTGCTTCAAAGATCTTCCGCATACTCGCACCCTCACAGAAGCACACAGCGACCTGAGGCCTCGGATTCAGAAGTGACATTGACATGAGCACTTCTTCATACTCCTCGATATCGGCTAGGGTTTTCACTTTTCTTGACTGGGCGATGCAAACTTCCGAATTTGACAGTCTTTCCATCGCTTCGAAGCCTTTTTCACCATAATTGCCACCGCTGTAGACCACACCAATGTAAGTCCAATTGAAGTGCATCAGCAGGTTATTGATGGCCCTGGCTTGCCAGACATCCGATGGCACGACTCTCATGAAGTAGCTGAATTGTTCTTTATCGCTCAAATCTGTCGTCGTGGCAGAGTAGGCGATTTGCGGAATCCGAAACACTTGCAACAGATTCTGAACAGCAATAGTTGTAGCGCTCTTCGCTGGACCCACGATGGCAATAATCGGGTTTGACTTTTTCTGGCAGCCAGCCGTCTGACAACACGAACACTGTGCGACGCCTTCCCGTAAAAAAGCGATCGCCTGTTCCATGGCTATTCGTTCGGTCCAACAGGAATCTCGTATACTAATCCCCAGCTTAAAGGGTAGGTCTTTATTGAGCTCCGCCACGGTCATCATGGCGATTTCGGCACGTTGGATGCCGTACTGCTCCCAGATGGCGCCACAGCCTTCAGCTCCAGAGATTTGGCGATGCATCGGGAACATAGCGCCGATCTGAAGCACCTTTCCATTATCACATTTACCCATTTAGACAACCTTTTCCCATCCCATACCCACCCTTATCACCCATAAAAGGCAAAAAGAACCTAATTGCATTGCCATCTCTTTCAAACTTCAATCAATGCCCTCCCCCCTCCCTCTCGAAAAACACCCATAACATCGCCCTCGGGAAGCGCCCATGTTGTGAGAACCCCCTACAATGCCAGCCCCAACCCCCTTTCAATCGGTCAGATGTCCTTTTCCCACGTCCTGAGACGGAGCATGGTTGCATAATTTACAAACTTTTCGAGGCACTTCATACACCCGAACGCATAAAAAAGCCCAATGACGGCAACTTCTACGATGTTTTGATGGGAGGGTTACAACCTTTCGCCGCAAAAAAGGCGTCTAGTCATGCATATTTTGTATGATTTGCCCGAGGCGGAAACTGACAGACGGAAGCGTTTGGAAATGCATGCAGTTGGGGGATCATATTAGCTGATCATGAGGGATAGAATCGGTTTAAATTGTAATGGGGGCCATAATTACACACAATTATGGGTCTCACCACGAAAACGTAAAAATTGATAAAAGTGGGGTTAATGAGTTGATAATCTTCAATTTTTTGACGGAAAACATGTTTACGTTGACAAAGAATAGTCTACAGGGGAAGAAGATAGTATTTTTTGTCAATGTAAACACATTTTCAGGCAGAAAGTTGAAGATTATCAAATTGGGCTTATGAAGGGTTGATATTGGCCTAATTAAAAACGCGCCGACGACTACGTGTTAAACTGAACTATAGACTTGAACATGATAAACCAGATGGAAGGGAGCTACATACCTGAATGTCACCCGGAATCTCTGCGACGAGCATCTTGGCCGATTGCTGCACGGTCGTCTTGGCGACGACATCAACGACGCGCAGCATCAGCAACGTCACATGGGAGTACAGCATCGTGAGGCGTGAGGATACTGTCTCGGATGACCGCCTCTACCTGATTCAGGACATCGTCAGTAGCGTCATACCTCCTAGTCTAATCTTCAATGCCTGAGGTCGAAGCCCGTCGTCGTCGGCGGCACTGCCAAGAGTCATGAGCAGTTGCACAGTGTGAGTTGAAGCTTCACTCTGCCCCCTCTCCCGTGAATCCCGGACTGTGCCCGAGGCGCTAGACCCGCCCATCGTCTCTCCTTCAAAAAGCATCGTCTTGTCCCAGCCATAAAAACCGAAGGAGAACAAGGCGAGAAAAAATGAAGCAAAAGTAGGAGAGGCGGAAAGGAAATGTTTGGCGCTCGTGTCGCGCCATCTTATTTTTTCTAGTAGCGCGGGCCCGAGGAGCGTCTGCTTTTGCTGCTTCTTGCTTATGGTCATTCTTGCCCCTGGAAAGGGCCCTCGGGCGCTCGCTAAAGGACCGCATATAACCACATCCTTACATTAGTCATCGACGGATGCATGGAGTCCACAAAAAATTGAAGCAAGAACGCTGGCGACACAAGTGCACTGATAAATACGTCTGCCCTAACACCAGCTGGAAGGACAAGGGCGAAAGATATATAAAGACTAATGTCCATCCCCAAGTTGAAGGATGACAACGCCACACTGGGCAAAGATCTCTCTTTTTTTAGCCCCAGCTAACTCCCGTTTCCTTGCTTCGCCCTCCATGAAGAGCTAATCAAGCGCCGCTGATGTTTCCCTTTCGGCCTTCATCTCCCGGCTCGTCAGATGCCAATGAACCCTCCCGACACATGAAAAAAATATATGAAAATTTGCCTGGCAGCTGTCATGTCTGCGATGGTCTAGTTCAAGCTCGACCCTTGTACATGTACAACAAGCCCACAGGGCAAAAAATTCATGTTTAGCCGGTCGAAAATGAATGTCTTATGCGTCGGCAATAAGCTCGACAATCAAATTTGGACGTCTTTTGCGAGAAAAACGCGTCTCTCTTTGCAGTCGTAGCCAGCGGCGGGTCGACTGCGTGCGCACTTTCCAGCCTCCTTCCCTGCATTTTCTATCGTACCCACCGGTCCTGCCACGCAGAGCAGTGTGCGTCCTTTCGCTGTGTTGGTCGACCCTAAACGAAGCTCTTTCCGTCCTGCTGTTACATTTTCACTATAATTTTGCTTTTTTCGCCTAATTTTACACGTTTTTCACGTCAAATCATCTTCCCAATCGATCTGGCCACACTTGGCGTGCTTTTCCCGCAAAATTAGCCCAGATTTATGCCCAACTTTGACGCGATTTAACTAAAACCAGCTTTGATCATTTTCCGGATATATATTTTCTTCTTTCCAGAAACTAGGGGACCCCTACAAGATGGTCATCACCTACAACAAGCTTGTAAAAGCCGACGGCAAGGCTCCCGATGAGCTTGAGAAGTCCATCGCCAATGCCTTCATCGAGCTCGCCAACTCTGAAGACTTGAAGGGTCGTCTGACTGAGCTGTACTTTGTCGGCGCTCAGGTTTGTTGAGTTTGTATGTGTTCACGTTTGAGTCTTATCATTTCCATTGTAGGAGCACGAATTCGCGGGTAAGAAGGCCATCATTATCTACGTGCCCGTGCCCCAGCTCAAGGAGTACCAGAAGCTCCACTCCCGCCTTGTCCGTGAGCTCGAGAAGAAGTTCGGTGGCAAGCACGTCGTTTTCGTCGCCAAGGTTTGTTTTGCTTTTTTAAATCCTGCTTTTGTTTTCTCCATGCAAAAGCATTTGATCTCATGCTATTTTGCAATACGATTATTCTATTTTTGATTTTTCCAGCGCCGCATCATCAACAAGCCCCTCCGTGGCAAGAACCGTGTCCCGCTTAAGCAGAAGCGCCCTCGCTCCCGCACCCTCACTTCCGTCCACGAGAACATCCTTAACGACCTTGTCTACCCAGCTGAGGTCGTCGGCAAGCGGATAAGGTACAAGCTCGATGGCAAGCAGGTTCTCAAGGTCCATCTTGACCGCGGCCAGCAGACCAACGTTGAGCACAAGGTCGACACTTTCGTTTCCATCTACAAGCAGCTTACCGGCAAGGCTGTCACGTTCGAGTTCCCTGAGCCTCTGTTCTAAATTGATCCTCGTTGATTGTTATTAATTTTTAATACCAGCAGTGGGGTCAGCCCTGAGGGTCGCTCATTTGTTTTATGTTTTTGTTGTTATAAATAAAAATTATGTGAGTTCCCTAAAGAGCTTCGTCTTTGGGGATGTTGTTGTTATCTTTTGTCGGATGGATGCCCACGCATTCATTGTGGCCAGATGTGGTTTCCGATGGTGGCAGGAGCGGGCATGAGTAGTGCGCAGAGAACAGCAGCAACGTGCTCCGCCTTTGGACCTTGAGCCGGGGTGGTAGTTATTGTGCATGCACGTAGCGTAGCCGCACACGCGATCACGCTGTCAGAAGACCGCCCTTCGACGGCGCTCCCCCGGTCCGTCGTTGCCGCTGGCGAAGCGAGTCGGGGTGTGCTCCGTCCACATGGTTGTCGCGCAGATCGACATCATGGTGGTTGGTTGAGTCGAGCTGATGTGTCGTTCTTTTTTTCCACGATTATTTTCATGCGCGCAGATTTTGCCGTGGCCTTCACTTTGAAAATCGTGGCTGCGTAGATTCTTCGAAATTTGAAGGACGAATTTCCACTTTTCACGGATTTCAGATTGCGATCTTTGTTTTTCAGTTTTTCTCAATCAATACACACCCCCACACACGATGCCCCACAGTATTTGTTCACGCGCCGTATCAGCCCAAGAACTGGAGGCCATCCACAGTCTACGGAACTATGTGCCGAAGCTGGATGCCGTCGAAGACGCCTATGTGTTGCGCTGGCTCCGAGCCAAGGAAGGCAGATTTGAAGAGGCCGCCGATGGGTTGAAGAAGAACATGATCTTCCGGAAAGCATGGCAACTTGATGAAGTCGACGATTGGACGCCGCCCGAGATTCTGGAGAAGTATTGCGGCTATGGATTCCTGTCCGATCGTGAGGGTAACCCTATTCTGATGTCACTTTTGGGCAATATGGACGTTGAAGGTGATTTCTAACATTAGATTTCCCTTTTAAAGTGTAAATTGACTCTTCCAGGCATGCTCCGAAGCGTCGAATCCAAGGACTACATCAAATTCAGCCTGGCTGCCATCGAAAAGGGCCTCAAACTGTGCACCGAGCGTGCCAAACACTCCGGCCGGGCCTTCGAGCAGATGATGCTCATCTTCGACCTGGACCACATCACCTCCGCCCACTACTCCTCGAAGCAATTCGCCAGTGCCTTCACAACCCTGGTCGTCCTCTTCCAGGAGCACTATCCCCTCGTCCTGCGCAAGATCCTCATCCTCCGTGCGCCGGCCATGGCTCGAGTTGCCTTCAACTCGATGACGCCCTTCCTGTCGGAATCCATCCAAAAACTGATCGAAATGCCGTCCGAAGATGGCTGGCAAAAGACCCTCGACCAGTACGTGGACCTCGATGCATGGCCGCGCCATTGGGGCGGACGCATGTGTGACAACAATGGCGATCCAAAGTGAGTTGTTTGTCAGAATCTCCGTCTTCTTTTTCTCGAAACTTCGAAGTTTGAAAAGCGAAAAAACAGAACGCCATGCAGCTTTTTGTCTTTGTCGCCCCCGGGTGCCTGTTTTATGTTTTTCTCGACGCGCACCAGCATCAAATTCACACGACAAGGGCGAAAATCATTACTATCTAGGTCAAATCTATGGGTAAAGATATAAACGAGATCGATGTTTGGTCGGATGGATCCAAAGATGAAGGATCTCGGTCCCTAATAATGCGTTCTTTGTTTGCGTCGCCATGTGCGTCATGATGATAGTAATCGATGACTGGCGAAGCTGGCTTTTGCAAGCATTTGACAAATTGGCTCAATTACAAATAGGTACCTCCGGCATGGGCTGTCAACAGCCATCCATCTACGTATTTCGAAATACACGTCTTTCCTAATGATTAGATGGTTTGTGTCGAATCACACGGAGCCATAATTTTGAGGCCTTTTTGAATACAAAACCAAAACTAAAGTCGCATATTGGAAAATAACCTGTTTTTGGATGCTTTGCTTTGACTTTGAATGTGCAGCATAATGTACGGCCGCGGACGCAAAAAATCCCCCATTCTTTTGAATCCTGACGGCGACCATGACGACGTTGTTCTCTGGATGGGTGCCTGCCGCCGCGCCCATTGAAGAACTTCTAATCGATTGACCGATCAGTTTGCGCATTGCATTATTTTTTGATTGAAAAAAGAGGCACATGGCACCCGGTTGGCAGATCTGCGAAAACTCGCTTCGCACCACTGTGTGAGGATCATGGCGTTTTGCATTTTCGATAATATCAAAACACAAAAACCTAACAATGTCTAAAAGCCCATCGGCAATACGCTTCCCATTTCAAGGGGCGAAGCCGACGATGGCCGTGAGCATTCTGAGCGTGATTGCTGCAGATGTCCGTCCAAGATTCGGTACGGCCTCGGCCCGGTTCCCGACAGCTACTACCTCGAGGAACGCGCCAACATGGAGGGCTTCGATCAGCTGACGACCGTCTATGCCGGTGATAAGCATCTTGTGGAAATCAAGGTGAAGGCCAATGCCAAGATCAGGTTGGTTATAAGTCCTTCCATTTAACTTAATTTGAATCCAAACTACCGATTACGGTAGAAAGTCCATCCCAAAAAACAACCATAATTCACTCTGTGTGTTCATCCCCCTCTTTTTTGGGAGCACTTTTCCCTGCAGAAGTGAAGGAACAGTTTTCGCTCTTCTGGCTGTTTTTGTTTTTCTCGGTCAAGAGAACAAGAAAAAAAACCTACTTTCTGTATTACGACTTAAGATTACTTTTTTGGGGGGTGGCGATGCGGGGGCTGAGGGGGTAAAGAAGAAATGGAAAACGGTAGCCGGTGTTTTTCTTTTTCGTTTCGGTTTTTTGGTCAATGTTAAAACTGGCATGGACCATCTATCTTTTCACGGTTGCCTCGGGGCATCCCCCAGCACTGATAAAACGAAAAATGGGGGGCTTGGGGATCTGATTTGATGTGGTTGCGAAATCGACGCCTACACGCGGGGTTCCTGATCTGTGGTTGCGATTTTTGATTGCGCAAATGGGTTGATTTGTGCTCGGGGCCGCTTTTTTCGACTTTCTTCGTCCACGTTGACTTGGAAATGGCGACAGGACTCGAATCACAGAATTTTAATTGCGCAATTTGTCGAAAGTGACAAATTCCTGTATTTTGTGGCAAGAAAACAACCTTTACAAAACCAAACAGTCTTAAAGTTAAAAATAAACACAATTCTTATCAATCCATCTTTCCCATGCACAGCTGGCGCTACATGACCGAAGCGGATGACATTGGCTTCGCCGTGTACTACGACAAGACCGATGCTGGCAATGATATCACGGAGATGGATCTCGTCTTTCCGTACATCCGTCTCGAATGCTCGACGGTGCCGTTGTCGGGCAGTGTAAAGTGTGAGCTTCCTGGACGATGTGAGTGTTTTTAGCCCTTTTTGCTTCTCAAAACACCCTTTCATCCATTATTGCTGTTTCAGATATCGTCGAATTCGACAACAGCTACTCGTGGCTCGTCGCGAAACAGCTGCGATACTCGGTCAAGGTGGAGGAAGCCCACACGACGACGACCTACGGCATCCGTCTCACGACAGCGACCGAACTTTGCGTCTAAAAAACATCATCATCATGTCGGAGAAGCTTCCCAAAACATTATCAACCGTAACCGAGAGCGATCGTCCACGATTACCCCCCTTACACCTTGTACAGTGCCTTTTCATCATCATCATTGTTAACCATTACCGTTTCCATGTAACTGGTGTACGTATATGGTGGCTCGTAATTGAGTCACGCACTCCCTTGTTCGTTCTTACGTGTATAAAACTGATCACCAACGATACCCACTCATCGCCTGATCATCTAATTTTCGTGTCCATCTACAGTTTATTTACTTTTCGAGCGAGAAGTCAAGGGACACAAGCCAACACGGGTCCTACCGACAGCGAAAACGAGACAAACGGAAAAGGGGTAAAGAATTCTTCGGATTCATCAGTCGTCGCTGCTTTTGGGCGTTTACTGGAGGGGAGCGATCGGCTTGCCCTTCTCCTCGTACAGCTTGGCCAGCTCATGGGGGCACGTGTGGAGGTAGCCCTTGTTGGCGGCGCAGATCTCGCGCATGCGGACGTACGGGTCGTAGGTGCTGCAAATTGGAAAATTGGAGATCATTACTTCAGATAGGGTCTGTTGTTTTCGCGTGAGACGTCTACTTCCGTCTATTGCGCCACATGTTGCAATCGCAATTTGACCGATTGATTGCTGTTTGCGCAAAAATGCCGATTTTAATCAACTTGCATGAGTCGTCGTCGGACATACATGTTTATGGGAAAAGAAAGCCGCAATCAAGTCTAAGAACCAGATTCATCTTTGTTCGAAACAATAGGGAAGAAAACTGCCACTTTTTGGGCTACATCAAAAGTAACTGCACTGCATTTTGTGTAAAGCTGAGTCATAAAATGGTGTGCAATAGATGTACACTGTGTTTGTATCTTTCATCTTCAAAGTTACAACCGAAAAGATTAAGAAAAACAAAAACAGTTTTGCAAAAGCGGCACAGGTGCGTGCATGTTTAAATTCTTCCTGATCACATGGAAGAATAAAAAATGTGACTGTCGTCAAGGCCGTTTTTAACGCACTCTCTGTCACAAGACCATAAGAAAGTAGGATAAAGTCAGAGTGTGAACAATCACGTTCGATAAAATCCTGACCATTTTCGAATCAAAAATATCGCACGCGCAAAGGGAAACTTCGACACCCAAAATGCTTTGATTTTATGTGTTCAGGAAGGAAAAAAATAAATTATGTGCGGCAAAATAGGTGTGTCAAGACCAGCGTGGGCAACTTCCGTATACCGATGGGTTGACAACGCCACATGGCTGGGGTTGCGCGACGACTTTTGATATAGCGTTTAATTAAGGAAACCAAAGAGTGGAAATAAAAACTCACGCAAAGTACTCCTCATACTTAAGGTGACGAGGGTGCACGTAGCCAAAGTACAGCGCAGCAGACGAGCCAATGGAAGCAGCCAAGCTCAAGAACATGAAACGCCGAGCGTTGCTGTGCAGCATCTGGCGCAGGGGAGCTGGAGGCGACGACATATTCGGCTGAAATGATACAGATTTGATAAGTTGTACATTAGTACACGCTGGCATACACGAGATTCACGGAACAAGCTTCTACAAGCTCGAAAAGTAAGGAAAAGCCAGTGATCAAAACGCCGAGGTCCGCGAAGAAAATCACGAAAACCTTCAATCATAGGGGGTCAGTCAATCAGTCAATAATGCAAAATCGCAATAATGACGTGATTAGGGCAGATTGGGGATGGGAAGACAGACATGGATTAGCATTGAAGGTCAATGCATTGCATCTCGTGGGTGTCAAAGAAAGGAAATAGGATCCAATCACGTCTCGTCCAAAGCGCGATTGTTTATAGAAACAGGTCATTGTGGTGGAATATGAAAAGACTGCGAGACGGCAATGTCAGTCGGAAGCGATAGTTAGCGATGCGGATTGTCATGGGAACGGTTTTGGCGGCTTTGATTCTTTTGGCGAGCAATGTTTCGAGCCAGAAATTGCCATTAGTGGTTTCGACATGGGGAAATGCGGATTTTCAGGCAGCGGGACAACGAGGTGAGCTATTGTGATCATCAAGCTATGTAAAATGAAGCTTTTTAGCGTTTGACTACATCCAAAAGTACCCCAAAAACCGAGTAGCAGCCCTAGTCGAAGGTCTAAGCGAATGCGAATCCCGACAATGCGACACTACTGTTGGCTATGGCGGATCACCAGACGAATCCGGTGAAACTACGCTTGATGCGCTGGTTCTCGATGGCCCTGGGCAGAAGATGGGCGCAGTTGGAGATTTGAGGAAGGTGAAAGATGCGGCAAGAGTTGCTTGGGCTGTTATGAACTATACTAAGCATTCTTTTTTGGCTGGGGATCAAGGTTTGACATTAATGTAAAATAAATTTACTACAAAATGGGTTTCAGCAACTAAGTTCGCTCTCCAAATGGGATTCCAAGAATCATCACTTATCACAAACGTATCGACGACCATGCACACGGAATGGTTGAAGAATAACTGTCAGCCTAACTTTTGGAGGGTAAGCTACAAGCATTTTAAAGGTACTTTTAGGAAGGCTTACTTCAGAATGTCGCCCCTAATCCCCTGAAAACCTGCGGCCCTTACAAACCCAATCAAAACACCAACAAATTACGACTCAACTCCAAAGAACCCCTAAACGCCTTCAGCCAAGTAAGTCACGACACTATCGGCATGGTAGTCATCGACACGAATAGCGACGTGGCCGCAGGCACATCGACTAATGGTGCGCGGAATAAGATCCCCGGGTAATCAAAAAATATATAAAAACAACTCCCTGTCAATCACAAAACTCATTCCAGCCGCATTGGCGACAGCCCGATCCCCGGAGCCGGCGCTTACTGCGACAATGCCATCGGTGGAGCGGCCGCTACAGGCGATGGTGACATTATGATGCGCTTCCTTCCGAGGTGAGTCGATCAAGGACAAATTTTATATAAAAACGATCTCACATTTCAGCTTCCTCGCCGTCGAGAAGATGCGCTCTGGTACAAAGCCGCGGAAAGCTGCCGAGATCGCGATTCTTCGCATGAAAGCGGTGTATCCTGAGTATTTCGGTGCTGTGATTGCTGCGAACAAGCTTGGAGAGCATGGAGCCGCATGCAACGGGATGCCCACGTTTTCCTACGTAGTTGGCGGCGGAGACGCGGAGAAGGTCCAGGTTTACACGGTGAAATGCTTCTGAAACGATGAGGGCACGGGGATAGGAGGATTTTGGGGAAGTTTGGTGGAATAAAGCTGCGAAAAAAGTGAAAGCTCGTGCGTGCAAATCGTGAAAAGACTTGGTCGATAGCCGTGTCTCGGCGCGAATGTTCCTTGGAGATAAACGTACGAATGGGGAAATGGGGTTGCTTCGATGGCACTTTTGACATTATTATTGGGGTCGTTTTTGATTGTTTTTATGCTTATTCGATGCGGAAGAAGTTTGTTGAGAGGATAAAAGTGGAAAAATATGTGGAAGTAGGAAATTTCGGCGTGAAAATTGCCATCAAAGTGGAGACAACGTTGGATTTGCCGAGAATCTGACTGACCTTATTTTGACCTTTTATCGACTTTATCGCGGTTTTTTCACTTTCTTCAACATTTGAGATCAACCATAAGCTTATAAAGCTGTAAAAACACTCGAGATAACCCTTGTTATCTCGCTACTTTCTCCTGCTGATATCAAATTTCAATTGTGTAATTCTGCCCCATTTCCCTTCCCTTTTGTTCTCTTCGCGTACACACATTGCATTCCCTAACATTGCGTCCATCCGTCCCAAAAGCCAGACAACGTCGATAATGAGCCATCCTCTGGCCAAACAACACACAACCCCCCGAGCCAACGTTATTTTTTTAGTTTGCGTTCGTCTGTCGAAAGCAGCTCTGCCGCAGGCTGTTGGGCGACGACAACGACGACTACGACCGGAGGGGTGTCCGACGGACTGCGCATTGATCGTTGTTTCTAGCCCATCCGACTAGTAGTTGAAAAGCCGGTCTTTGCCTGCATTCTGCCCCCCTTCCTCAGCCATCATGACCACGGATAGCGGCAATGATCTCGTGCAGGAGATTGCCAAGAACATCTTTGCTTTGAACCAAATTGGTAAGTCTTTTCTCTTCCCCTGTGGCAATAGTGATAAACAAGACTACATACTGGCATAGCGTTGTTTATGTTTATCTTTGGGGTTTTTGTTTGATGACACATGACACAAACCAGAAAATTGAATAGAAACATGAGTAACTTGGTGTTTCAGTCCAAAAACTCGAAGATGCCGTCTACAAGATCGACACGACCCCAGAGCATGAACGCATCACCGAGTATGTTAATAGTCTTATCCAACAAAGCAATGATCTGTCGCCAAAGACGAATACGATGATGAAGCAGTTGAATATCTTGGCCAAGACTAATGTGAGTTGAAATTTTAATCAATTTTTATATATTTTTTACAAAGGCAAGCTTGTTTTCGATGTTTTTATATATAAAACCCTTCAGGGCGACTTTGCAATCCACCGAAAACGCCTCATGAACGAGTACTTCGGTGTTCTCCGACGTCTCCAAGACGTCCAACGGACTGCAGCCACAAAAGAACGGCAAAAGATCAAAACCGTCTCCGACCAAGACCACTACCTCTCCAACCAAACCCCACCCGAGCAGGACCAAATCCGCCTTCAGATGCAGCAACAGCATCGACAGAACATTCTTGAAGTTCGGGAAAGGCAACAGGTAACATTTTACTCTTTTAAAGCCCTCAAACATCCCAAAACCCCCAAATATTCCAGGCCCTTGTCGGTTTCGAGAACGACATCCAACAACTCAACGAAATCTTTACCGATCTTGCTCGAATCGTCCACGATCAAGGCGAAACGATCGACTCCATCGAGGCCAACGTCGAAAATGCCACCATCCACGTTGACCAGGGCGCCTCTAATGTTCGTTCCGCCCTAGAATACGAGACTCGAGCCCGTCAGAAAAAGCTCATGCTCGGCATCTTCTGTGCAGCCCTGATCCTCGTGCTATTGCTGTTCTTCTACTTGTATTCCCGGTGAATCACAAAACCTTTCATCGCCTGATTGATGTACAACTTTGCGTGTTTTGTATCTATTTTCCTTGATACGATTTGTATTTTAGTCTTCCTATCTAACGTCTAACCTTTTTGTACACTTACTATCCTTTCCTTCTATTAACAAATTTTCGAAATTCAGATGGTATTTTTGTGATACAATATGACTACGTCTAATGTAACTTTGCTATTTTTTTGTATACTATTTTTGAAGTCACTTTGATGTTGTCGCGGGAGCTGGCGTGCCCATATTCAAGCAAAACTAAGAATGAGAGAACTTAATGAAGTGTAAAGTTGTTGCTGTTTATGGTTGGTTGGATGGTGGGGACCATTTGGGTGGTTTTGTAATGTCGACTAAAGCTCGTGTTTGTAATGTATTGGCTCGGGGGATTATCCAGGAGCTGCTTCATCAGGTATTGTTGCGAGATGTGGCGGTTCATCGATGGGAGGATGTGCCGAGGCCGAGGAGGCAGTTTAGCTGGTCATCTTTTTCGGAATCCGATTCGGCTAGCCCGATATTTTATGATTCGTCATCGACAGATAGTTTCTTCAAAGGTGGCATTGTGAGAGCGCCATCGCCAGAGATTGAGCCTGACCCCGATCATCCTTGTTTTGATGGGATGTTCAGTCGAAGTGTGAGTCAGAAGTCGTTCGATTTGGGGTCGAAGACATCATCATCGAGACGTTCGAGGCATCCCAGACAGCAAGCACCTGTGGCTTTCAACACCCGGATCCAGACTCGTCGACACAGCACCCCTCCAAGATCGAAATCCATTGCAGCTGCGGCTCGAGGCGATACACGTCGAAATGCTGTTGTGAATCAGCTCCAACGAACAGTCACCTTTCCAAGACATGAGACCATCAAATGGCCATCGGCAAAGTTATTTACGGCAGAATTGGGACGGCAAAGGATCATTGAACTCATCGAAAAGGTAGACTACCGTAACCCAGACCCCATTTTTTGACATTTGACCACCCCCAAAGTGCCTTAAATCATTTAATTTGGCCGTTTCAGACCTGGAACTACAGCCCCCTGCTAACCTACGTCCTAGACTTCGAAAACAGCACCGGCTCTACCTACTTCATACGGTATCGCTACACTGCCCGCTGGCGATCCCCCGATGGCCGCCATTCCAACGTGTTTTTCAACATTGACGTTCCTCGTGGCAACACGGCACGCCCTGTATCCTTAACTTACACCTTTCAATCCGGCAAAATCGTCCATAAACCCCATACATCGAATTACCACCACCAATGGCTCCGCAACTTGGAAAAAGCCTAAATCAAGTTAAATTTTTTATTATTACATTTGTTAAACAACAAAAATATACATGTAAATCAACAATAAATGCGCCCCCTAACCTGCCTCGCTACGGGTTTAGTAAAGGCAGATTTTCAACCGTTGAAAAGAGATCGGCTCGAATTTCATTGGAGTTGTACTTATGCATGTGTGGTAGGTTGGTTGCGAGTGCCATGAGTGGTCCGATGGAGGCGAAGATTTGGTCGAACATGAGGTCTATGAAGCCGGTCGCGGTTCCGGTGTCGATCTGATGCCGACCTGAGTGTTCCATGGACTTTGTCGTTATCGAAGCGGCGCGATTCGACTGTTCGGCGAGCCTCATGACGGCAGCGGTATCGACGATTCCGGGCTCGATGTCACGTTCGGGCGAGGGTTCGACGCGTTTTCGCTCCGGACGCCACCAATGGGCACGCATCTCGAGGGGGGTCGCTTGGAAGGCGATTCGGTCTTCGGGGAGGGGTGAGAGGGCTAAAAGAGGTAAAAACGTTGAAAAAGAGGCTTTGAAAGGTGGAAACATACGCGGTGGAGCATTGTTAGCCCGTTTCTTCTTCGTCGTCGTCGTTCGTTTCAACTTGACATCAATCGGTTCCACCTCCTCTTGCTTCGGCAACATCGGCACTAACTTCCCGTCATCCGTGTGGCCCTGGACCTTCAAGACCAAATCCTTCCAACGGCCCTTCTTGCCCAAATCCTTCGGAATCTCCTCATTGCTGCGGACCCATCCGTACCATTTTCGGCATCGCTTATCTACACAGCGCCATCGATGCTTGTTGCCGCCACACATTTGAGGTCGAACATGGCCATTGCAGAAGATGCAGAGGCGGACGCCATCCTGGACGGCTGGAGTTTTCTCGACTTTGCTGAAATGGACATAACTCTTAAAAAGAGCTGTTTCTATCAAAAAATCAGTTCAAAAGTCAAAGGAAATCAAAAAAGCAACTCACTATGACCGTGGTCGCCCAGGTTGCCGCGACGGCGAGCTGTCCTCCTCATCTGGAAACTCGTTGGATATGCTTTTCTTCTTTTTCCGTTGTTTCGTCGGTTTATGCCCGAAAAAGTTGGATCCAACAGCATTGTTGTTCGTGGGCATGTCATAGAAAAGGCTGTCGAACTCTTCCAATTTGACATCGTTGTCGACGCAGGCGGTATTTGTGCATCTGAAACAGCATTTTTAGACCTAAACAACATAAAAGCATGAAAAAGACTCACTTCCACTGATCCTCGACAAACTTTAATTTACCGTAACACTTCTGACAATAGTTATTCCCCGGCATGTGCGAAATATTCTCCGGAGTTTGCGGTCGATCGGATTCCTCGGACGGCAGCAGGTCGATGGCATTGTAAAACATGGCCGGATCGAGGATGTTTCCGGCAGATTCAAACAGATCCAGCAAGTTTGTGTCATTTCGGAACCTGCAAACGTGCAAAGAGGGGTCAGTATCCGGTTTGAAGGGGTTCCCAGACCGAGAGCGGCCAAGTCTCGACTTGCGCAGGCCTGTCTATGGATAAAAGCCAGGCCAAGTCAACTTACGCGTCACTCGAGGTCGAAAAGGTTCGATCCCGATTTGGTCCACCTAATATTTCATCCAAAAGCTTTGATGTCGTCCTTCTCCGGCGCCGAGTGTGATTAATGCCATTAAGGCCATCGGAATCAAAGTCGAACACATTGCCGAGATCTCCCTGAAGGAAGTTGTTTGGCTGAAATCAGGCAAGGGTGCGGATAAAGTGACACAACCACAACCGGGGATGGTGATAGATATAGATTAAATAGGGATAGGGTAACAAAGGTGATACAAACAGCACTACGAACATAGGCATAAATGTGCTCCTCCACCAAAAAGATCATCAAAAAGTTAAAAACATACATTGAAATCGACATCATTCAAATAATCCATGGTAAAACTAGGTCCGTTTCGTTTCCTCAAACCAAAAAGAGAAGCATTTGAATCCGTTCTTTGCCTTTCAAATCCAAATTCCATGTTGAAAGAATTCGAATTGTTCCGATTCCGACCACCATATCCAGGTTGTATAAAATCCTTGTCAGAAACCCGATATGAAGGTTTCCTCACTCTCCCAAAGCTGGATGAACTCGGTTGCGCACTCGCGTCCATCGCCGTCGGCACTGTTTCGGAAAACGCGACAACACCATTACCATATCCGCCAACTTCTTGTTTTATTTCAACATCATTCACTTCTTGCTTTACATCGGCCTCATCAAACAACGGCAATCCCGCTTCCTTCCGAATCTCCTCCACAGCTAATCTGAATTCTTCGCGTTTTGGATTCTTGCGTTCATATATGTTTCGATTCTCCAAATAATCAACAATATCTGATGCTTTGACGAATGCTGTTTCGCGGCTCCCGAAAAACGAGACACAATACTTGGCTGGTGCTGTATGGGTGTTTATAACCTGGAATTGAAATTTGAGCGGATGAAGCATTAAAAATTATAAACATTGAAAGTACAAATAAACAGATTGCGATCTAGAAATATGAAAAGAATAACAAACCTTGGCGGGCCAGAACGGAAAGCCTTTCATCTTCGCGAAAACAAGCGCACCTTCTTCGAATGTCGTCGTCATTGTTTACTTTTTCATGTAATGTAGTAAAGTGGGCTTAGCTAAAACGTAAAAACGAAATTGAAGCATGATCAGCTGGGCTGTGTCGGCGTTGATCGTCTTTTTTGAACGAGCGCGCGCAACATTGACGGATTGGATAAACGCGCACGCGAAAAGTGTGTCCCGGGGTGCGAAAGGGTGCAAAAGTACGACTTATCAGTGCAAAAAGGGCCGCGATTGGACTGGATTCAAATAAGCGGTTTTGTTAATAAGCTCATTTGGCACAACGCCAAAGAAAACGGGAGCCGCCAGCATTGCTGGTTTCGTTGTAGGAGTTCTCTGCCATCTAAAGGGAAAAGCACAATGGACACTGCGTGGCGCGAGACTCGCAAACCAACAAGGCAGAAAATACGCACACAGCACACCCCAAACCGAAAGAAGACCTTTCAATGGCTGTATATTGTCCATTGAAAGCACTCACACAGTTGCATGGATCACCGCACCAAAATCAGCTCTGCTCCATCGTCGCCGCCAGAATCCCAGCCATGATGTCTTCTGAGGTCAACAATGACGAGGAAGACAGGCTGTTTGAGCGGGACAACTTTAATGCTGCTGATTGTGAGTCACACTGCCTTTAAAACCGATTTTGAACGCTTTCAATTTACAGATGTAAACAACTTCCTCAAAGACGTCCGAAGCGGCGAAGAAGTCCGAAAACTCCAACAACTCCGTGGCAGCCTCAGCGTCAAGAATGCCTCATCATCGGAAGCCATCAAGGACATTGTGTTCGAGCGATATCGGCAGTTTATCGACACTTCGAAAGAGGTTTCACGTGAGTTACAATTTGGCTTCAAATCAGATGGTTTTCATATATATTTTTCCCATTCCAGACCTCGAACGCGAGATCTACCAACTCTCCAGCCTTCTCGGAGACCAGAAGACCCTCATCGAAAACATGATGGGCCGAGTTGGACACGCAAAGCGCGAAGTCGTCGGTGGAGGGCCCAGTTCAGCCGTCGCCGCTGCCAATCAGCCTCATAACCCGCTCCAAGTCTTGATGCAGAAGATGGACGGTGTCGCCAGTGTGTTGAACAACCTCCAGGAAAGTGATAAGATCCTCCTCCAGAATGAGATGACTTTACTTGACGGGGATAGCATGGAACCGCTGCACCCAATCTTGCTCGTGCTCGTCGCAAATAGCGTTGTCATCGGCTACCCATCGGATTCGACCAAGTACCGCTTCCAGCTTCAAAGCGTCCACAATCTCGACAGTCTGGCTGTTGTCAACGTCAAACAGAAGAGAGGGACGACATCAACGGGTGATCAGATCCTGCAACTTTTGATCTTCCCGGATCAACTGTACGTCAAGTGTGAAAGTGCTCGTGTCAAGCGGGAATGGTTCGAAGGCATCGAGCAAGCGAAGCGGAAACAACAACAGGAGAATTCTCTCGTCCGACAGGCTACCATCAGAGCGAAGAGACGGTCAATTGCCGGGAAATCGGCTGCGATGGGGAAGTACGCCGGCGGCAGTGAAGCCATTTCGGAAGAACAGCCCGAAACTGACGTCGAATCGACAGAAAAGGCCAATGAAGACCTCCAATGGGCGCACGGCTTGATTAATGAAGTCCATGATGCGATTTCACGCCGAGAAATGGAGACTGCTGTGGATTACATCAATGAGTGGAAGCAGTCGAAGTGCAACGATGCCAATTTGAACACAAAGTGGACCGCCATCGAGAAACAGGTTGTCAAGATGCTGTCCGACGAGATCCGATCTCCGGGAGCGCTGCATGGCGGGGCACAAGTCATCCGGACGAATATGAATCTTCTTGCTAGCCTGGATCGAGCCACCTATGCCATGGATCTGTTTCTGAAGCGTCGGACGAAAGCGCTTCGAACGGCAGCCAGCGAGCTACCTGTCAGTGAGGAGCATCTGTCCTACGTCAAGCAAGTTTCCACCCTTTTTGTTGACGGTATTCTCGACGTAGCGAAAACATCGTTGGAACAGTCGCAAAACCTGTGCCAAATGCTGCAATTTGCATCCAGCGAGCTCAAACTTCTGTTGAGCCTGATCCGAAGGAATGTCATCGAAGTCGCTCACACAATGGCAGTCCTGGCGCACACATGGCGGATTCTGATGGACCAATGCAGTCGACTCGCCGATGCTGGGTTGGATTTGAGTTTCGAGGTGCACCGATTGCTCGCGCCAAGCTTGCAGACTGCTATTGAAAGCAATTTTTCGAATGTTTTTGAAGCGATCAAGTTGAGAATCTCGGTAAGTCCACCCAGCTTCCTTCTTTTTACAAATTTCATCATTAAGTTTTCCAGGAAGAACGCTGGCGCCCGTACAACCTCGAATCCGAGCTATCCCTCAACCGCTTCCTCGAGGAAATGTCCGACATCGGCCTCAACGTCGATTGGGCCGTCTCCGTCGCCCCCAAGTACTGCCTCAACCTGGCCTCGAGTGCGTGTTACTTCTCACGCGTGTCGTTCGCGCTAAGTCGTGACCTCGGCTTACTCCATTCATCGCATCTCCACCGGCTTTGCGACGGGTTTGTCGTGAAACTCTGGCGTGAACTCCTCACCTTCCTGGTTGCCTCGGGCGAGAAGCTTAAGGCCGCAGGCAATCCGCAACAGGCCGTCACCGTGCATGATCTGACGTGTACATTCATCGTTTCACAGGTGTTACCGCTTTGTGAAGAGACCTACGAGGAAGGCAGTGGCATCTTAGCCGATCTGGTTACGGCAGAATTCCCTGGATTGGCTCACTACGCTACCAACGACGATGACGATGCCAATTCCTATGAAGAGGAAGTTGCCAATGTTTGATTGGGTACTTCTTTTTGCTTAATTTATTGAAATTCAGAGCTGAGCAAAGTTTTAATAATGAAAATGCTTCAATTTGACAGTGGACTTTTATAGTTCAACAAACGTACTAAATTAAATATCAATCGATAAAAAAGGGGTTTCAAAACTTTCGAATCGTCTTACCCGGAGCGTCCTTGTTGCCGGGGGTGTAGGCGCTATCGGAATTCTCGGGTTGAGTCTTTTCCGACTTCAGGGCGTCTGATTTCACTGGCTCAGCTGACAGCTTCTTATCCTTGGTCGAATTCGTTTCAGATGGAGGCGGTGGCGCGGGCGTCGTCGTTTCAATGAGGCTCTGTAACCGGGAGGGGGTCTTTTGGATGTCGATCACGTGCTCCTGGGAAAACATCAAATTCCGCATGTCGTCACTGGAGCCCTTTCGGGGCGAAACATTCGCGGGGGCCGTCGGGATGAGCATCTGCGTCGAGGCATCGGTGAGGACTTCGGCGCTGAGGGGTTGGGGCCGACGCATGGGCGGGTTACGGTGGGTCCCGCGATCACCCATCATGCGTTTTAGGTCGTCGTTGGTCATCTTGTTCACGGCCTGGAAGCAGAATAGAGGTACTTTTGGAAGGTAAAAGGCAGGGTTACCATCATATCGCCAGTTTCGCTCAACTCCGGCGCATCCTCTGACTTCTGCTCGGCCAGCATCTGCTTCATCTGTGCTTCCGTCGCCTTGCCATTGGTATAAGACGAGATAGCTCTTCGAGGGGTGATGCTCTTCGCCGAATCCACCGTAACCGTCGAAGCCATAGATGCACTGTAGCCAGCCGATGGCGGTGGCGTCAACGGTGTCGGACGCATGGCGGCATTGTGGAGTGCAACGGCTGGCGGGGGTCCTGTACGGGCCGTCGTCATCGAAGTATTTGTTCCGACCGAGGTTGTCGAAATAGTTGGCGTCGCTGGCACTGTCTGATTGGCCGGAATTGCCGCTGGCACAAGAGCACTCTCCTTCCTCGGCGTCATCGAAGTCGCCCTCCCACTCGAAGATTCCGGCAACGAGCCGCCCGAGGACTGTGCCAATGAAGGCGGATTCGGCAGCACCGGGCCCCGCGGCACTACCCCCCTTGCCGGGGCTATACCATGCCCACTTCCCGCCACTGAAGTCGTCGAAAGCGGTTCCGTCGGGGCCGTCAACACCGACACCGGAATATGGGCCGTCTCATCCGCTTCAATGTCCAATTCAGAATCTCGACGTTGGCAGCTCTTCTTGACGATGAAAAACACTATGACGGCAATAACTCCAGCGAACATGGCCAAAATCAGGGGCTCCGCGAAGAACAGGTCGCGTGCCACGACGGACGCCGGACCGGTGGACGTCGTCGACGCCATCGCAGGAATCGGATACCGAGAGTGCGCCGTCGGCACTCGACCAATGCCGACTGCCGCCCACTCCCACTACATCACAAATTTGCATCCTCCCCCTCTTATAAATTACTTTTATTCATCAAAAACAAGAAATAAATTAGCAAAGTTTCCAGAATACACAATCCGTAGAGATTACCAAAGCGTTGCCGTCAAACGGAGAGATTACAAAGGAATTCCAAAACTTACAAAAGACCAGCCTGTCCCCAAAGAAAGAAAAAAGCCATTGACGACAAAACTCGCGAATTTAGAAACATGGTCGAAAAAAATGGGCTCCAAGGCAATTTGATGATTCGTTTCTTCTTTTTCATGATATTATTCAAAGAGTTTTGTTATGCGGGGCAAAAAGAAGTGAGTATGGATAGGATAACTTTCGGGACTCCAAGTGCACGAGATTTGAAAGGACAAAAAGCAGTGTAGAGGCACAGAAAGTCGAACGGGATAGCCGAATCGGAGTACGATCGACAACCTGGACAAGGGAGTTGAACTGAGCCGAGAATAGTTAAAAGAGGGAACTTTAAACAGGATGCATGTGGTAAGCGAGACTTTGAACAAAAACCCAAACAAAAAATGAGCATAATCAACGCCACTCACAACAGCTTTTTATGCATGTGGGCAACTTCAGAGGATGGGAAGGAGCGTCATCACAAGTTGGAACAACACTTCTTATTTTGAGGCGAGTCATTGCTCGAAGGCGAGATGGTAAGGTTGTTCGCGGCGTTGATGGGAACGTGACGATCGGGACCGAATTGGCGACGACTGACCGACCTGTAGATCTCGGTGAGGATGTTGGTGAAGGCCGTTTCGACGTTGGTTGAATCCAGGGCTGACGTCTCGATGAAAGACAGCTGGTTGCGCTCGGCATAGGTCTTGGCTTCGTCGGTGGGGACGGCGCGAAGATGTCGCAGATCGGACTTGTTTCCGACGAGCATGATCACGATGTTTTGATCGGCATGATCGCGGAGTTCCTTCAACCAGCGTTCGACGTTCTCGTAAGTGATGTGCTTGGCAATATCATAGACGAGCAAAGCGCCGACGGCACCGCGATAGTAGGCAGAGGTGATGGCACGGTAGCGTTCTTGACCAGCGGTATCCCAGATTTGGGCTTTGACTGTTTTGCCTTCGAGCTAAAAATTGCATCATTTTTAGACTCTTTGTGCTTCTTTTAGACATCTATCAATCCAACAAATGACTGTAATACGGGTCCTAAGTAAAGAACGAAACGAAAAAGATCCTGTTTTTCGGACTGGTATTATATCAGTGGACGTGAAAGGCAAGTCTGATGGGGCCAAAAGTAGGGTAAACACCCGCGGAACGAGCACAAAGCATAAACACGCACTCCTTTTCCGTAGAACGTTAAAGGATGTGGTGATGTGAAAAAGATCGGGGGCGATAATCGATACACAAGGCTTGCTCACTGCATTTCTCACATGAATCACGGGGTTTCGAAAGTCGACTTCACGCTCGACAGCGCAACAAAGGAGAACGACAACGTGGAATTTTGTTGGATGGGATCAAAATCGAGGCAAACAAAGTGATAACCAACCTGAATGCTACGCGTAGCAAACTCGACGCCGATGGTGGACTTCGATTCGAGGTTGAACTCATTGCGTGTAAACCGAGACAGTAAGTTGGACTTACCGACGCCGGAATCGCCGATCAAAACAACTGAAAAGATCAAAATAAACTGTGTTGAAACTTGAAAATTATGTCGAAACCGAATGCAACACGTGGAAAACGTGACTTTGTCATCATCTGACCAATCGATACGACCGTCACTTAATCCGCGTATGCAAATAGCGTTGTCCAGGTGGAGGGGATGTTCATGAAGGTAAAAAACTCACCCTTGAAAAGGTAATCGTACTCATCATCACGGGAACCCATTATGCTTGACTTGTGCGCGACAGCTTGACGGATATCAACGGGAACAGGGACACAATCAGTGACCCAAAGGCAGACAGCGGACGATCACCAACAAATACGGGGAACGTGTAGCAGCAACAGCCAGCGGCGGAGGCGATGAACGGGGCGGCGGACGATGCGAGAGGGGAGAGAGAACGAAATCGGAGCACGCGACTCAACCACGTCAGCATCGATCCTGTTGTGCGTCGCAAAGCGGCTGGACACACGACTGAACGCGTCTCGAAGGGAAAGTCCCGCCTGCTACAGTAGGGCCGCAGGCTGGCGCACACTGCGTGCGGGTCTTTGCTCGTGTTTGAGCCCAAAACTGTCTATGTGCGTTTCGTGTCTAAATTTGTCGACTTTTTGCCCAATTTTCGATCAAATCCCCTCCGGAACCATTTCCACAAGCTTCTCAACGTCGTGCTGACCGTTTTTCTACCGCCTCCCGATGATTTTAACCCAATTTTGACACCTTTCCGTCGACTTTTCCATTTTCTCCAAGCTTTCTTATATAATTTCACGTTATTACAACTCCTCCTTACTCAACTTATATATAAAAACCCACCTCACGCGCTTTCTATTACATGCCTCGTGGTACTGAACCCTCTTTAAAACCTATATTCCGCTTCAGGGTATATCTATCAGGATGACTGAGACGAAGAAGCTCCCTACCGTCCCTGAGACCATTCTCAAGAAGCGCAAGTTGCGCGCCACCCAGCGCACCCGCGCTATTGCCGCCGCTGTTAAGGCCAAGACCGTGAGTCTACTTTGCTTATATTATTCAAAAGTTTTATATAAATTTCATTTCCAGATCAACAAGGCCCGCCGTGGTGAGATCTTCAAGCGCGCCGAGACGTACATCAACGAGTACAAGAGCAAGCAACGCGCTGAGCTTAGCCTGCGCCGCGAAGCCAAGAAGGCCGGTAACTTCTACGTTCCGGGCGAGCCCAAGCTCGCTTTCGTGATCCGCATCCGTGGTATCAACAAGATCCATCCCCGACCCCGCAAGGTCCTCCAGCTGCTCCGTCTTCTCCAGATCAACAACGGTGTGTTCGTCAAGCTGAACAAGGCCACCATCCAAATGCTCCGCATTGCCGATCCCTGGATCGCGTGGGGTTACCCCAGCCAGAAGACCATCCGCGAGCTCGTCTACAAGCGCGGTTACGCCAAGGTCAACGGCCAGCGCATCGCCATCACCGACAACGCTATCATTGAGGAGACTCTTGGTATGAACATCTATTTTCTTTTAATATTTTTTTACTAATGAACCTTATTTTAGGCAAGCACAACTTGATCTGTACCGAAGATATCATCCACGAGATCGCGACCGTCGGCAAGAAGTTCAAGCAGGCTTCCAACTTCCTGTGGCCCTTCAAGCTTTCCAACCCCGTCGGTGGCTTCAACAAGAAGCGCAACCATTACGTCGAGGGTGGTGACTTCGGTAACCGTGAAGATGAGATCAACAAGCTCGTCGCACGAATGATTTAAATTTTATCTTTGTTGTTTTTGTGTAAGTTTTGTTATTATTGATAAATCAAAAAATGGTTTGTTTTTATTATTGTCGTATGAAATGCGATGTCAAAACAACCGGTCATGAGGCCTTCTCAGAGTGAGTCGGCTTTGTTAAAAACATTATTTGAGACTATGACAACTAAACAGGGATGGCAAAAGCTAGGAGAGAGACAAAACACGCACTGATGATACTTGTATAATACCCTGAAGCCGACGAGACGGTGAAAGTGTCGCCGTATTTTTCGAGCAAGTCGAGAATGACACCATTAGTCCACCCGAATCCTTTTTGAACTTCGTATTCACCACCGCCGCCGGCACTACATTCATCATTTGTGAGGAGGGAAACGTTGTACTTTTCAAACATTGCATAGGTCGACGAGTATGATTTATAGTTGACTTTGAGCCACTGGATGGCCATTAGCCGGGCTGCGGCCATGAGCTTCGGGTCCCCAGTTGTGCGGAATCCGTCAATGACCATGTGGACCATCGGGGGCCAAGCATTGTCCTTATCCCATTGCTGTTCACTGGTCATGGCCAGAGATGTCGGGATGCCTCGAGTGAAATTGAGGACACCTTCGCGTTTGAGGTAATCGTAAACCCGATGCGGCGTGTCATCATCGTCATCGTAGCACTTGGCATACAGTGGGAGGGCATTGGAGACGTAATACGTGTTGGAATGGGTCTTCGTTTCGAGGTCGTAGTCATACCAGATGCCATCGGATTCGTTCCAATGGAGGGTCTTCAGGGCGAGCTTCATCTTTCGGTAGCGTTCATCGTAGGTTTTGATCTTATCAACGTCACCTTTGATCTCGTAGAGAGCTCCGAGGATTCTGGCATTGATGCACATGAAACTGTTCAAATCGACCGGGACGATGGACCAGGTTCGGATGGACTTCATGTTGTGTCGAGTCGGGCCGGATTGGGCGAACCATCGGGTCGAGAAGTCCCAACCAGTTTCGGCTGCGGAGGCGACGTTTGACCACATTTTTTCTTTTTCCTCTGTAAAATGACCAATTATTAACATATTTTGAGATTAAGTCATCCTTGCCTGTATTATCAATGTCCTTAACCAACTCCATATCCTCTCGATACGATTCCGGCCGTGGGGTCTTCATAGTAGCTCGATACTGGAAGAACTGGAACAACTCTTCCCCAGTTTCTTCATCGACATACGGTACAGCCCTATTATTGATCCAGAAATTGTACTCTTTCTCCAACAATGGCAACACTTCCTGCACAAATTCCAGATCCCCAGTCGCCAGGAAGTACTCATACACCATCGGCGTAAGCAAAGGCGGCTGTGATCGGATTAGATAATAAACCCGACCCCCATTCGGCACGAATCCATGATGATCCACCATATAAGCCAAGTTTAAAATCATCCCCTTGGCCGTGTCATACATCTCAGAGAACAGCAACCCTTTGACTATCCAATAACTGTCCCAATAATAGAACTCCCGGAAACGGCCGCCCGGGATGACGAACGGATGCGGAACATACAGTAGACTGTACAATTCTTGGTGCTGTCTCACGTCGTCTTTCACCCGGCGACACAAGTCCCTCCAAATACGGTGCAAATGGAGGGCCCATCGGCGTAGGCGGTAATCCTCGATCTTTTGGAAGGCCGTCGGAAATGGGACCCAATCAGAGGGATAGACATCGATGAGTTCGTGCCCCGGCGGCTCAAAGTGGTCATCAACGAATTGTTTGAGGACCTCGACGTCGGCCGAGGTCTCGCCGAGCTCGTAGAAGTCGCGGAGGGTGCGGACTGAAAATTTTTGATATAAATTGGGGGTTTTCAAAAAATTCAAAAACACATACCGGGGTCATATTTCAATGGCATATCAACGAAATACTTTGAATCTGGGAAAAGCCTCGCATCTTGAACGGCTTGCAAAATCGGCCCATCGCAGTAGATCTGGCTAAAAATGGCACTTTTTATGAACTTTGAAGGTTATCAGTAACCAAAAAACCGGTTTTTAATGACCGCTTTGATAATGTTTACGACTTTGTTGACGGTAAAACATCCAAAAAGCAATAAATAAACTATCGAACGACCACCATGATCAAAAGCGATTTTGACCCACCTGAGCAGAGATATCACGTAATATAGCATGATTGCCGGTGGCAGTCAAGCTTGAAGGTCTGTTTTTAAGCTATTTAGGCAGACGGGAATTGATTAGGGAAAGATTTGATGCACAAAAGATCGGGTGTCCTCGGTGTTTGCGGCTGATTGACGGCGAGTGTAGGTAGAAGAACGCGACGACAAACGTGAAAAGGTTGCTCTTTTGCCTCTTTCGAATTGACTAATTCGGATGCCTTGGGGCGTCGTTCTCGACAAAAACTCAAACGACAAGAATTTCAAAGATGTCAAGTCAATCGGTGTCTGTCTATCTATTGTATTAAGTTAGTTGTAGTTGGCGGGGAGGTACAAATATGCAGCTGTCAGCAGGGGGCGAATTAAATAGGTAACGGGCAGGTACACTGTAAGGATGGAGCCAGTCAAGCATGTACGCCTGCTTCGCTTTTGTGGTGATTAGGTCCGCGTAAAATGGGTCCCAGATTAGTCGGAGACGTCGATGATGGCAGTTGATTTGGTTTCCTGGTGGTGATGGCCGTGGTCCATCGCCTCGCCGCCTTTTAGTTGCTTGCTTTTGAGAGGGTTGAAGAGACTGCCCAGGGGGTGCGTAGAAAAACTGAAAAACACTGATGGAATAACGCCGCCGTCACTTCGGGAAGCAGCCAAAAGCACGCGGCTCGAAATGTCAGTTCAGTGGTCGCTCGCTTGGTGGTTGCTTGCTTGCCGTCGGCAGTGTTTCCGGGCTACTCCCAGCCAGCCGCCAGCTTGTTATTTCGACACGGCCCAGACACAAACAACCGAACAGACTGTGTAGTGTGGGTCCACGTGATGGGCAAAAGGTACACTTAAGCGGTTTACCTAGGGCAAAAGTACCTACAGTTATCCGAGAGTCAGTCAATTTTTATCAAGACAGCCCGGAATCTACTTCCAAAGAAGATCTGCCCCAACTTATACCTATTTTCGGCGACAATTATGGGGGTGACCCGCGAGCCAGCCGGCAAGCGGAACGCGAATGTCTTAGAGTTCATAGATCAGATGTTCACTAAGTTTCTTGCACATCTCGCATAGCGATCTTTATCATTTCATAAAACCCGCAAACATTGTTTATTTGTCTGTTGACTGGCTGTATTTTGACGTTTCTGTTAAGAAACTTCTATAAATACAGACATCACTATCTGCAGTGGCATTTCTCTGTTTATCAAAGAAAACTAAAAAAATTTTAAGTTTCTGAAATTTCGAAATTTTATTAATTTTGTTAACTCTCGAAAAAAAGATTGCATCGGCCGGGAATCGAACCCGGGCCGATCGCGTGGCAGGCGACCATTCTACCACTGAACCACCGATGCTACGTGCAGCTAATGATAAATTTAGGTGGTGTCAATATCCTGAAGTGCTGCACTGCCGCAGGGAATGCGCTAAAAACGTGGGCGCGTCGTTCTTGAGCGCAAGAACTCTTGTGTGTAAGAAACAATAAACTGAGAAAATGTTTTAACACTGTCAGAACGTGAACTACTTTTAAAGAATAGCATAAAAAGATTAGCAGGAGCTGCTTCGCTTCAAATTAAAATTTCGACTAAAACAATAAATTGAAAACAAAGTCGCAAAGATTGCAGTCCAAAAAATCAACTGTTCAAAGTTACAGAAGCTTCCGAAAAGCAAAAAGCTCGGGCTGAGCCGGGGATCGATCCCGGGACCTCTCGCACCCTAAGCGAGAATCATACCACTAGACCACTCAGCCATGACGCCTAAGGCATCTGAAATCTCCGAAGCAACGTTTTCTGATGTGTCTGCGCGAAGAAAGATGCATGCGATCTGATAAGAAGAGATCAACGTCTCGTCTGTTCGACTGCGCGAGAACAAAGTACAAAGAACATTCTTTGTGCTGAAACAGTGATCTTTTGAAGTATCTGACATTGGACACACATTATGATGATTCGCATGATTTTTTAAAAAATACTTGCAGATTCCAAAAGTTAAAAAAATATAAAAAAAAGTTTCCTCTCCGTCCGGGAATCGAACCCGGGTCTCGCACGTGACAGGCGCGGATACTTACCACTATACTAACGAAGACGTGTTATAGGACGTTGCATTTTTTGATAGGGGACAGCGTCAAACTGTGAGCGTTTATTGAGAGTTCGAATAAAAACGTTATTTTTTAATTTTTGCCAGAATATAAGCAACTTCTGTAATTATATCGCAGTAATGCCCTCTTGACAGAGCCCAAAATGACTGGTTTGATCAAAATGTTATGTCAAATACGGACATAAAATATATAAAAGCCACCCAAATGCAGTCAATGAACTTGTACATCTCTCTTTATCGACCCAGAACGAAAACTATACCCAAAATTATGCTTCACAATCATTTATCAGCAACGCATTGATGCAACTTTGCCTCGATTTCCTCTTTTGTAAACCGTGAAGTTGAAACGAGCAAGACTTTGGACCTCGATTTGGCACCCTGCAAGTTTCAAAAAACTGAATAGAAACCTGAATGAAACTGTAAGAGGAGAAAGGCCTAACCTTATCAAAGTCAATTTCAGCTTTTCGGAGCCCCAAAAACTCCATCATGGCACTGACGAGCTCTTCATTTGCCGCACCATCACGAGGAGGAGCAGCGATTGCGACGCCAATCTCTTCGGCACCGATATCTGAAACATCAAAGGTATAAACTGTATAGAAAAGTCGATCAATCTAACCAGTCACAACACTCTTTTTTGCACCTGGCTTAGCGTGGATGCGCAGGACGACTTGACCTTTGTCATTGACGGATATTGCTGACAGTTCCTGAAAAGATGTCTTTTCTGTGACAATTTATATATAAATATACATTCATAATGCTTAAAACTGATTTGTGACTGTTCCTGATTATGATAAGACAAACTGAGAATCAGATTGAAACACTTTCATTTAAAAAATAAAGAGAAAACTTCTGTACAATACCTTTGTTGGAGGTGGTGCTTCTTTTGTTCCTCCTGCCTTTGCGCCTTTCTTGCTGGACTTCATTGCTGACGATAACACAGAGACAGATGACGGCTTTAAGCCGACAAGAAGGAAACTTCGTAATGACGCAATTTTGGTCAGAAAATCAAGAAAGAAGATTCGACGATTTCAGCTTTCATTTTTTCGAGCACGGAAACGGATTGTCAGTCGACTCGTTTTGCCACAACTGTGCGCTTCCACTTTTGCACCAGTCGTTGCCCCCAATCAGTGTCCTGGCAAGAACGCCTGAACCCGGGAGAATGAGGGTTTACTGGAAGGCGGAGACTTTTCGCGCCGTCACGAAATTGTCCCGCGGCCTTTTAATTTCGTGAATTTTACGCCTTTTCATCCAGGTTTTTATATATTTTCTTCTTTCTTCAACTGTCATCATGCATTCCCATGATGTTGATCACCCTTTGCGCGCATTGGCACACATTTTGCTTCCACTTTGAGCGGTTTACTGCGTCTTTTTGTTGAATTTTTTTCTGTTTTTGAAAGTAACTTTAATTTCGTAATGTTTCAGCGCCATGGACGACAATAACGATAACGAACCCCCATTGCGCCGTTCTAGCCGTATTCGGGGCCCACCAAAGCACGTCTATGAGCCTCCAGTTCATCGTCGTCGTGTCAAATCCTTCACAGTTACTCCGTCTGTATCCAACGAAGCGAATCTCCCCGTGCAGTCCCAATCTTGGTGTTGCGTAGCAGGACCGAACGCGACGGTTGCTGAACCTGCTGCACCAACTCAGGGTTCTACCTCTGGTGCCACTAAAGACGCTTCAATGCCTCCTAAGATTATTCCATCGTGTCCAAGGGATCTTGGTGGTCGTAAGCCACGTTCTCGCACGGTTGCTCCAAAGAAGCAGCAACAGCCAACGGCTCCGGACGATCCCATGATTCAACCAGTCATACTGGGCGCTCCTGAAGCTGCTTCGACCGTTCCGATGGTGCTCCACAATGCTACCGTCGAAGAGCCTCCAAAGGACAATCCCATTGTTCAAGTCGCCGCTCAAGAACCTCCGTTGTCTCCGTTTATTCTCCCTCAACATGATCAGACTGCTGAACTTGCTGCTACAGTCGATTCGAAGACTACCGAAGTTTCTACTCCTGGTGGTCGCAAGCCCCGTTCTCGCACGGTCGCTCCGAAGAAGCAGCAACAGCCAATGGCTCCAGACAGTTCCATGATTCAACCGGATATACTGGGCGCTCCTGAAGCTGCTCCGACTGTTCCGATGGTGTCCCCCGATGCTACTGTCAAAGAGCCTTCAAAGGACAGTTCCGTGATTCAACTGGCCATTCAGGAACCGCCGTTGTCTCCGTTTGTTCTCCCTCAACATGATCGGACTGCTGAACTTGCTGCTCTGGCTGCTTCGATCGTCGCTCCCGCTGCTCAAGGACCGTTGTCTCCATTTGTTCTTCCACAACATGAACCTGCTGAGGCTACTGTTCCAGCCGCTTACATGACCCCTGAAGTTTCAACTCCTGGTCGTCGAAAGCCACGTTCCCGCACGGTCGCTCCGAAAAAGCAGACGAATGCTCCAGAAAGTTCGATGGTTCAACCCGCTGATTCGACTGCGCCGATCTCTTCTGCTGATGTTGCTGTCACTCCGGATGTTCACAACAGTCCTGTGTTTCCTACAGCTTCACAGCCCGTTCCGGTGACCCAATCCGCTGATTCGGCTGCTCTGGCGTCGCCCCCTGCTCGCATCGGTCGTCCCCCGCGATCTCGTACTGTTGCGAAGCCGGCTGGACAGCCACAAACTGTTGAAGCTTCTGTTCCCGTGGATGCGTCGACTGTACCGCATCCTCCGGCAGATCCGACTGTCGCTGTCGTTCCGATGTCTCCTCTGCCGATTCCACAGGGTCTACTCGCTGAAGATGCTGCTCCGGTCGTCCCCATGATTCTTCCTGATGCTCCTGCCATGGTTGCCCTGCCGGTTAATGAGCCTCCCCTCCACCGCCAGCGCATCAACTCCTTCACAGATTCCCTCTCTGCTTCCAACGACGTGATTCTCCCTGTGCAGTCCCAATCTTTGGGTTGCGTCGCGGGATCGAACGCGGCGATTGTTGAGCCTACTCCTGAAAGTTCTGTCTCTGGTCGTCGCAAGCCCCGTTCACGCACGGTCGCTCCGAAGAAGCCACAGCTGCCGAGTGCTCCGGACAGTTCCATGGTTCAACTCACTGCCCAGGAACGTCCGCCGTCTCCGTTTGTTCTCCCTCAACATGATCAGAATGCTGAACTTGCTGCTCCGGCCGTTCCAAAGATCGCTGAAGTTTCTACTCCTGGTGGTCGTAAACCACGTACTCGCACAGTCGCTCCGAAGAAGCAACAACAGCCGAATGTTCCGGACAGTCCCATGATTCAACCAGATGTACAGGGCGCTTCGGTGGTTGCTCCGAGCGTTCCAACAACGTCCCCCAATGCTACTGTCAAAGCGCCTCCGAAGGACAGTTCCGTGATGCAACTCGCAGCCCAGGAACCTCCGTTGTCTCCGTTTGTTCTTCCTCAACACGATCAGAATGCTGACCTTCCTGCTCCGACCGCTTCCATGACCCCTGAGGGTTCTACTCCTGGTCGTCGCAAACCCCGTTCTCGCACGGTTGCTCCGAAGAAGCAACAACAGCCGATTGCTCCGGACAGTCCCATGATTCAACCGGATATACTGGGCGCTCCTGAAGCGGCCTCGACCGTTCCGATGGTGTCCGCCAATGCTACTGACAAAGCGCCTCCGAAGCCTCGTGGTCGAAAGCGACAACATGTGACGTTCGCTGCAGACAATCTGATCGTCGCTCCCGCCGCTCAAGGACCGTTATCGCCTTTTGTTCTTCCTCAACATGATCTGGCTGCTGAACTTCCTGCTCCGGCCGCTTCCATGACCCCTGAGGGTTCTACTCCTGGTGGTCGCAAGCCGCGTACTCGCACAGTTGCTCCGAAGAAGCAGACAAATGCTACTGATACTACTGATAGTGCGATGGTTCTGGACACCCCTACGGTTCCCTCGGCCTCGCCACCTGCTCCGACGTTGCCTCCTGCTGACAAAACGCCTCCGAAACCCCGTCGTCGAAACCAGAAACAGGCTATTGGTCCGGAGAACCGTGTCGTCAAGTCTGCCTATCATAAAGATGCAACGGCTCCTAGGATCATTCCGTCGTGCCCAAGGGATATTGGTGGTCGCAAGCCGCGTACTCGCGCGGTTGCTCCGCCGAAACAGACGAATGATACGGACAGTCCGATGGTTCAACCTGCTATTGTTGGCACTCCTATGTTCCCTATGGCTTCCCCACCGGTTCCAGTGCCATCCCCCACTGTCATAGCGCCTCCGAAACCCCGTCGTCGCAACCAGAAACAGGCTATCGCTCCGCCTAAGATTATTCCGTCGTGTCCAAGGGATCTTAGTGTTCGCAAGCCGCGTACTCGCACGGTTGCTCCGCCGAAGCTGACAACTGCCCCGGATGGTCTGATGGTTCCTTTTGACACTCCTACCTCTCCAACGACGTCCACAACGGTTCCGATCGCACCCACCGACGACACTGTCAAGGCGCCTCCAAAGCCCCGCCGTCGCAAGCAACAGCAGACTGCTGCTCCGGATTCTTCGTCGGTTCAACCTGCTGATTCGACAGTTTCGAGGGATGTCCCTGTGATTGTACCTGTTCGCAGGGGTCGTCAACCGCAGCCTCGTATCATCTTCATTGACCCACCACCAGCCGTTGACAGTTCTACCGGTCCTGCGGAAACCCCGGCTGTATCTGCTGCTATTCCACCCGTTGATCCTACAGTCGCTGTCGAGACCCCAGCAGTTCCAGTTCCACGTCGTCGTAAGCGTGCTCCAAAGGAACCGGTTGAACCTGGCGCTGGTCCACCTCCTCAGAAGAATCGTAAAGTTGCTCCAGCCACCACCCTGCCAGTCAACCTTACTCTCCAGCCTCCCAGTGCCCATGAATCTGTTCCCCAGCCTACAGATGTCCCCGGAGCTGCTGTTCCGCCAGTTAACCTTACTCTCCAGCCTCCCAGTGCTCCTGAAGCTGTCCCGCAACCTGCCGATGCTGCCAATATCCCGGAAGCTGCTGTTCCACCCGTTAACCTTACTCTCCAGCCTCCCAGTGCTTATAAAGCTGTTTTCCAGCCTGCTGATGCTGCCAATGTCTTTGAAGCTGCTATTCCGCCGGTTAACCTCACCCTCCAGCCTCCCAGTGCTCCTGTCCCTCAACCTGCCGATCTTGCCAATGTACCTGAAGCTGCGGTTCCACCCGTTAACCTTACCCTGCAGCCTCCCAGTGTCCATGAAACTGTTACCCAGTCTGTCGGTGCTGCCAATATTCCTGGAGCTGCCATTCCGCCGATTAACCTTACTCTGCAGCCTCCAATCGTTCAGGAAGCTGTCCTTCCTCTTGCGGATGCCGCAAATCAGCCAGCCGTTGTTCACGAAGCTGCTCCACCGCAAGCCAACGTTGTCAATCAGCCTTCCAACATTCGAGCCCATCCTCCGCCGGTAAACCTTACACTTCACCCTCCTATTAAACCCAGAGCGATTCCCCCACTTGCCAACGTCGCTGTCCCGCCTCCGAAGCTTAATGAAGGTGCTTCTTCGTCTACCGATGCATACAATGTCCCTTCATCTTCAAAAGCATCATCCAGCTATCAAAGTCAGCCTCCTCCCATCCACGGAGCCGCTCCTCCGCCGTTCAACCCCGGCTTTCAGTTGCCTCGTCTCCCCGATACCGTTCCTTACATGCGTCACACTTATCCTGCCGAATGGCAACACTTGCTGACCCCGCCTCCCGCCAAGCCCCGCAATCCCCACATGGATCACTGCGAGGGCGAAGTCAATTACATCGGCAGCTTCATCGCCAACGGCATGCTTGCCTACTTTGCCCACGATGCTGTCCACTACACCGGCAATCAACTTCACGGCCACAGCGGATCTGATGCCTGTTTCGGAGTCGTCACTTTCCTTCAAAACGACGCTGAACCTGGTGCCATGAATGCTTACAAGGAAGCTTTTGAACGCGCCAAACGTGAAGTAAGTCTTTTTTTCAAACTTTCCAGCATCTTTTTATCATTCGTTCTCTTTCAGAAAGTCCAATATGCCTACATCGAAGGCACGGAGCTCAAGTTCAAGCTGCCCCAAGAGAAGCCAGCATGGGTCGAAGTCTACAAAGCCGACTTGAGGGTCGCCGAAACAATCATGATGAATCTGTTCAATAACTCCCAGGGGACCGTTCATGATGCCAATCAGTCCTTAGCTGCACAGGGTTTTAATCTTTTCGACTAACTTTGTTAATGTTAACCTTGTTTAAACCATTCTCTTCGTTATATCCTATTTGTTGTTCAACTGTTGACGTTATTTGTTGATTTGAAAACTATAAAAGTTGTTAATGGAAGCATGTCGATGGCTGGTAGAAAGGGTGGTCATGTTGGATAACAGTGTTATGGAGATTGAAGCAATCGTTAGAGGGCGCATCTTTTCATGGAGGTCGATGTGGTTGTCTTGGTCGAACGGGTAATTGATGCGTCGGTAAAAGAATATGAAGCTGTTGTCTGAACCAGTTATTCACTAGCCTTGATAAGCACTTCACGCCCGGCTTCTTTGTTGTTGTATAAAACAACGTGACTGTTTGGTAAAATAAAATGGCTTTTGATATTTTTAAGCAAAACTTAAAAACCAATTATTTTCTGAAAATTTTACAAAACGTTTCAAAATTTTGATAACTCTCGAAAAAAAGATTGCATCGGCCGGGAATCGAACCCGGGCCGATCGCGTGGCAGGCGACCATTCTACCACTGAACCACCGATGCTACGTACGAGAATTGACTAATTTGACAGCTGTCACGTCGTAAAAACGGAAGAACGCCGCGGACGATGCGCATTTGCGAGATAAAGAGCATCTTTCGCTGATCACAGCGCTTCGAAAAAACGCAATGTCTTTCTATTAATGACACTGAGTGTTTATTCTAACTAAAAAGACCACTACATTCAAATTTAGACTGTTAAATTTTAATAAAAGTTCAATTGTTTTTCGAGTTGTGTCAAAAATTAATTTTGATGAACATTTGGATATTGGCAGAATTTGTGGAGTACTTACGACAAAAAATGCCATATTTAAATTTTCGGGACAAAAAAGATTCCTCTCCGTCCGGGAATCGAACCCGGGTCTCGCACGTGACAGGCGCGGATACTTACCACTATACTAACGAAGACGTGTTATCGAAAGTTTCAGTTGCAGCTGGACCACACACAGCGAGAACATTTTTTAATCGTCTGATTTGCATACAGAAAACTGTAACACATCATTATTGTCGTTACAAGTGTGTTTTTTTCCAGTTCAATAATGTTGATGCCTGGAAAATCTCAACTTTTTCAATGATCTTCAGATTAACCTTGTTTGTTTCAATCAAATGACCAGGACGGTCTGTGTATCACTAACTCCAATGTTTGCTTCCGTGATTGACGCTTATCTCGTCGTTCTTGTACGAGTTGCACGCAGTCTGTTTGTGGGTAGCGACCGCCATCGCTGTTTTTATACTCGCTTTCATTTCGGTGCACATTGATCGTTTGAACGGGTCACCATTTCGCTTGAACTTTTCACAATTCCATTAGCCAATTTCAGTTCAAGTTCAAGTTTAACCATGTCCTTCGATCGCGGCGGTCACACGCTCCACATTTCGGCTAAGCTGTTTGCCGAGAATCGCGCCCGTCTTGTCGCGGCCCTCAAGAAGCAAGCTCCTCCGAACAGTGTCATCGTGCTTGCCGGAGGGGTCGAACACATGCGCTACAACACCGACATGGATGACTTGCCGTTCCGACAGGAATCCTACTTTTTCTGGGCCTTTGGGGCACATGAAAGTGACTCCTTTGGTGCGATTGATGTTGATACAGGGAGGTCGATCCTGTTTCCGCCGACTTTGGCGCCGGATTTTGAGATTTGGGAGGGGAAGTGAGTCGTTTTGACGCCTATAAACATTCGAAAACTATCTAATAACCTAAATTGTGTTTAGAATCCAACCCGAATCTTGGTTCTTGAAGAAATACGAGGTCGATGAGGTCCACTTCCGCAAAGCCAACACCATCCGGGATACTGTAGCCAAGCTTGGGGCCAAAAATGTCCTCCTTTTGGTGAGTTTTTACATAAAAATTGACTAAACAAAGTTAATTTTGCAGAAAGCATTCAACGAAGACAGCAAAAACTGGCTCGAAGCCCCATCCCTGCCCGAATTGAACCGCTTCAACATCGATACAAAGCTACTCTACCCCATCTTCGCTGAAGCCCGCGTCTTCAAATCCGATGCCGAAATCGAAGTCCTTCGCTATGCCGCCAAGATTGCCACTGATGCTCACAAGGAAGTCATGCGTCGAGTCCAGCCGAAAATGTACGAATATCAGATGGAAAGTCTGTTTCGGCACATTTCCTACTTTACTGGAGGCTGTCGTCATCTGGCCTACACCTGTATCGCTCCGACGTATGTAATTTGTCTATTTTAACATAGTTTTGATAAAAATTGATGCACTTCAGCGGCGCCAATGCAGCCATCTTGCATTACGGTGGCGCCAGTGCTCCCAACACGAAGCAAATCAATGACGGCGACATTTGCATGTTCGACATGGGCCCAGAGTACAATTGCTATGCTTCCGATGTTAGTTGCAGCTTTCCGAGCAATGGCAAGTTCACCGATAAGCAGAAAACCGTCTACAATGCCGTACTTCGCGCCAGTCAAGCTGTTTTTAAGGCGGCCAAGCCGGGCGTCCGCTGGACGGACATGCACATCCTGGCTGAGAATGTCATTTTGACGGATTTGAAGGCGGCTGGGATTGTTGTCGGCGATGTGGACGAAGCAGTTGAGGTCGGATTGGGTGGTGTCTTCATGCCGCATGGATTGGGGCACTTTTTCGGGCTGGACGTTCATGATGTTGGCGGCTATTTGGGGGTAGGCTTTTGACACTTTTCAACAGCCTGTGGCTACAGTAACCCATTCCAGGACGCTCTACCCCGTTCAAAACGCCCTGGGCTCAGTAGCCTCCGAACAACTCGCACCCTTGCCGAACGCATGACCATCACCATCGAGCCCGGATGCTACTTTGTCGACACCCTGCTCGACCGTGCTTTGACCGATGAAAAGCTCAAAAAATTCCTCAACAACGACATCCTCAAAGAATATCGCGGCTTCGGTGGCATCCGAATCGAGGATGATGTCGTCATCTGGGCCAAGGGCAACGAGAACATGAGCCATGCGCTTCCTCGGACTGTCGACGAAATCGAGAAGTTTATGGCAGAAGCACGCGCCGAACAGTAGCCATTTTTATTTTTTATTTATTTATTAAAAACCTTACAAAAAACACTATTGTTGAACACTATTGTAATAAGAATCTCTGTAAAATAAACTGTCATAACAAAATGGCACGGATCTACGATTTCCGCGGGGAACGACAAGCCTAGTAACAACAATAATGAATATTAGGGGAACGAATAAATGTCAGTTAGGCAAATTCCTATCTATGCCGAGCCTTCGGCAATGGCTTTACGGACCTTGGTGCGGTTCTTCTTCGCGTCTTTGGCGGCCTTCATTCGCAATCGGCCGACGCTGTCAAGAACATTGCGGACGGATTCTTCGGTGGCACCTTCGGCAAGCTTCAGTTCGACGGTGACGTGGAAACCGTCACGACGGACCACGGCGAAATCGGCAATGTTGATACCGGCTTTGGTCAGCTCGCCAAAGAAGGTTTGATGGTACTGCTTCTTGGCGAGTTCGACGATTTCGGCGTCAGAGGCCTTTTCGAGGAGTTGGCGACCAACGGGGATGCGGCCACAGGAAATATCGAAGGCCTGAAAGAGGTTTCATTGAGTGACTTGGACCAAAAAAAGTAATTAAACTTACACTGAGACAGAAATCAACATCCGCATCGGCATCCACTTGCGGCCACTGCTGCTTGATCACATCTTCCTCGTGGTTCCATGTTTTGCTGTCAATGGCTTCAACCTGGGACAATGCGGACCACAATTCAGCGGCCAAATTCGGCGCAAAAACTTGCAGCATCACGACCAAAGCGTGCACACATCGTTCGTATTCGACGCTTTGACCAGCAAATTCGGGATTAACCTTCTGAAATTCCACGTTTAAGAAAAAATACCAAAAAGAACAGCAAAAAACAAACCCTCAAAGCATTTGTCAAACCTTGCAGTCGCGAAATGGCGGTATTGTGAATTCTCAGGACTTCGAGCAGCATAGATGTCTGAAAGGAAACATTCTTTACTTTACTTTTCACTCCCCCGATAATCTCAATGGTCAATCGGTGGCTGGCGATCTCGCGAAAAGCGACAACTGGTCCGAAAAGACGCAAAAGAGCGCACTATACTAGCTCGCTTTTGCACCAACTTCCCAAGCGGTTTCGTAGTGTAGCGGTTATCACAGTGGACTCTGAATCCACTAACCCCGGTTCGAATCCGGGCGAGACCTCATCTTTTTTTCTTTTTTTAAAGGTTGGAAAAAGATTTGAACCGATGTTAATTTGCAAAAATTTTAACAGTACCGCATCCGGATCGCATTTAAAAGTATAAAATGAACTTACATTTCGCACAAAATAGTTGTAACTTTCCCGGTAAACCTTTTCAACGTCTTTCGGCACAGCCTTCTTTCCGTCCTTGATGGCTGCTTTACGGCCATCGATGTAGGTGTTGACAGCCCAGGCAACTCGGTCAATCCAGGTCTTCAAGCCCTTCAAATCGGTAACGCCCCAATCCAAGTTAGCCTTCGGCGATGCGGCGTGGAGGAGTTGCAAGCGCGCGAGATCGGTTCCATCGCGGTTGATGACTTCAATGGGGTCGACGCCATTGTGCTTGGATTTGGACATCTTTTCGAAGACAGCCTCGATGATGGCACCAGTCTTGGCATGGACAAAGCTTTCGCCTGAAGCATCTATGATAGAGTAAATTGACAGTTTTAGAGATTGCGAAAAAAACTAACCATCACTGCTCTGTTCGACGTCTTTGCCCAGAACGTAGGCACCAGTATTGGGATCGATGAAAGTCCGGCCTCGAACAATGCCCTGGGGGACAAGCTTATCGAAGGGCTCTTCATAGGAAACGAGGCCGAGGTCATGCAGAAAGTAGGAAACGAATCGCGCAAAGAACATGTGGACCGCAGCGTGTTCGACGCCGCCAACATAGACGTCGACTGGCATCAGCTTTGTCGTGATTTCCTTATCGGCGAAGGTTTTGTCGTTCTTAGGATCGAGGAATCGGAGGTAGTACCATGTAGAGTCGAAGAACGTGTCCAGTGTGTCCGTTTCGAGGTGTCCGACATGGCCATGGGAGTGGAATTCATCGCCACGATGCTCCGTCAAAATGGGAAGATGGGCTTCTTCAACTGGGAATGCGTTGCCCTTTTTCGTGATGGCCATCGGAATGGGGGTGCCCCAGCCACGTTGACGCGAAACGACCCAATCGACGAGGGTTCGGGAAGTGAGATAGCCGGCAGTGCGGTGCTTCTCCGCGAGTTTGAGCACTTCTTCGGAGCTAATTTCGACCGGTTTTTCCAATGGCTTCAACTTGAGGGCTGCCAGGACATCGATATCGGTTTCGCGACCAAGACGGGCCTTCAAGACGTATTCGACGCCGGCGGCATTGTCCTGTTCGGCCAGGGCTTCGGAAAGGACGACGATGGGCATAGGTTTGCCGGTGACAAAGTTGGGAACTGTTGGCGGCAAAACAGCTGAAAACGGCCAATTTAAGGATAAACTTAACTTTTGAAAAGTCAAAAAACTCACTGATATCAGTCGGCACCTTCTTCAACTCCCGAACCAACGGATGATCCCGCGAAACAACAACAAAACGAGCATTGGCAATTTCCGAGGGATCCACGACGCGGAGATCAAACTTCTCGAACTCGCGGTTGGTTCGGCCATCCTTCAACGGCAAAACAAAACGATACACATCGCACTTGCCGATCCAATTGTCCTGGATATCAGCGACTTCCTTCCAATCGCTTCTCAGAGCAGCCAGACCATCGGCAAGGCGTTTCGCATATTTCGGCGTTTCAATCATCCATTGAGCCAGTTTACGCTTCTCAGCCTTCGCTCCCGACCGCCACGAATTGCCATGACCATCGATTTGCTCTTCAGCAAGCACAGTCTGATCGATAGGGTCCCAATTGACTTCGGCGACAGTGCGATGGACGAGATCAGCTTCATACAGCTTCAAGAAGATCCATTGGGTCCATTTGTAGAAAGACGGGTCACAGGTGAAGATTTCACGATCCCAATCGAACTGGATCCCTGTCCTGAGGAGTTGTTCTTTCATCGCGGCGGCATTGCTGAAAGATTTCGATAAAAATATATATAAAAACCGCCGTAAAATGGCAAAAACTCACGCATAAGTCCACTCCTTCGGATCGATACCCCGCTCAATGGCAGCATTCTCAGCCGGAAGCCCGAATCCATCCCAGCCAATCGGATGAATCACATTGTACCCGTTAAGCTTGTAGTACCGACTCAAAACGTCGGAAATGGAATAGACGCGCATATGGCCCATATGAAGCATGCCCGACGGATACGGAAACATGGAAAGCACGTACTTCTTCTCGCCATTCTCGCCTCCAGTGCCGACGGTGGCCTTTGAAAGACGCTCCGACCAGTAGCCTTCGATATCGTGCAAGCTGTTGCTGCATTTTGTGTCGGCCTGGAAAAAAGCGGTGTTTGAACATTTTTATATATAAAAATCGAAAAATACATTACGAAACATCGATTTCAATGTTGGTACATATAATATATAAGTTTATACTTACATCAAGCGGCCATTGAAGATACGGCTTCGTCGCTAGGCTGCGAACGAACAGCTTCCGGAATGATAAGCCTTGACCGGCATATCGCTTATACGCCAGCATTATAACGGCTTCCTTCTATTGAAATCAGATGCAGAAGTGCATCAACAAGAACGACAAAGTAAATATAGATGAGGAGAAAGCGCGTACGGCGAAGAATTGGTCGCTGATGTAATGTGTTTTTTTGTTGTCGCGTTACACCAATGAGCCGCTGGCTATGGTAACCGGCGAACGTTTCCCCGGTGCAATTGTTTCCCGCCGCTTTCGCTCCGAGAGCATCGCTGCGTGAAACTGCGTCGAGCCAGGTTGTTTCCCCCCGCATGCGCGCATGTTGTGTGCGCACTGCAGCTGCGCGCGCAAAGAAAAGACCCAACTTCTTGGGTCCCCCGGACTTGGTCGAATTCGGCTTTCTGGACGTACCCAACTTCTTGGGTCTCTCTGTACCCAACTTCTTGGGTCTCCGGACTTAGCCGAATTTCGGCCTCAAACTCGGACCCAACTTCCTGGGTCTGCCCGGACACAACTTCTTGGGTCGGTCTTCGGACTTAATCGATTTCAGCTTTTTGGGGGGACCCAAAAAGTTGGGTCCGAGTTCGAGGTGGAAATTCGGTTAAGTCCGGAGACCCAAGAAGTTGGGTCTGAGCAGACCCAAGAAGTTGGGTACAGAGAGACCCAAGAAGTTGGGTCCAGGCAGACCCAAGAAGTTGGGTCCAGGCAGACCCAAGAAGTTGGGTACAGAGAGACCCAAGAAGTTGGGTCCGAGCAGACCCAAGAAGTTGGGTCCGGGCAGACCCAAAAAGTTGGGTCCAGGCAGACCCAAGAAGTTGGGTCCAGGCAGACCCAAGAAGTTGGGTCCAGGCAGACCCAAGAAGTTGGGTCCGAGCAGACCCAAGAAGTTGGGTCCGGGAGGAACCAAGAAGTTGGGTCTGAGCAGACCCAAGAAGTTGGGTACAGAGAGACCCAAGAAGTTGGGTCCAGGCAGACCCAAGAAGTTGGGTCCAGGCAGACCCAAGAAGTTGGGTACAGAGAGACCCAAGAAGTTGGGTCCGAGCAGACCCAAGAAGTTGGGTCCGAGTTCGAGGTGGAAATTCGGTTAAGTCCGGAGACCCAAGAAGTTGGGTCCGGGCAGACCCAAGAAGTTGGGTCCAGGCAGACCCAAGAAGTTGGGTCCGGGAGGAACCAAGAAGTTGGGTCCGAGCAGACCCAAGAAGTTGGGTACAGAGAGACCCAAGAAGTTGGGTCCAGGCAGACCCAAGAAGTTGGGTCCAGGCAGACCCAAGAAGTTGGGTCCAGGCAGACCCAAGAAGTTGGGTCCGAGCAGACCCAAGAAGTTGGGTCCGGGAGGAACCAAGAAGTTGGGTCTGAGCAGACCCAAGAAGTTGGGTACAGAGAGACCCAAGAAGTTGGGTCCAGGCAGACCCAAGAAGTTGGGTCCAGGCAGACCCAAGAAGTTGGGTACAGAGAGACCCAAGAAGTTGGGTCCGAGCAGACCCAAGAAGTTGGGTCCGAGTTCGAGGTGGAAATTCGGTTAAGTCCGGAGACCCAAGAAGTTGGGTCCAGGCAGACCCAAGAAGTTAGGTACGTCCAGAAAGCCGAATTCGACCAAGTCCGGGGGACCCAAGAAGTTGGGTCTTTTCTTTGCGCGCGCAGCTGCAGTGCGCGCACAGCATGGACGGGGAAACGTCCATATGGCTCGGCGTGGCGGCGAGACGGCTGCAGCCCGAGTGGGAAACGTTTGCACCCGGGAAACGATCGCATGCAATCGCTGGCTATGAGCTACTTTCGTGGTGGGACCAACTTTGGGGGCTTTTGTGTTTATTATTTTTTTGCTTAAAAATTGCCTTTATTGACTATTTTCGACCTTCTTTTGTTTCCTGTATTGATGAAGAGGTGGTATTGTAGACGAAAAGCACTTAAAATCACTTTATTAAAACACCGAAATACTCAAAAATCCACAAAATTCAAAATTAGGAAATTGACAAAATATTAAATTCAAACTACTTAAAATAGACTATTACAACAGAAACGGTATGCATGGGAAGGCCCGTTTTACAAAGACACATCAATGAGAAACCTTATCAGCTGGAATTTAGTTGAAGTCAGCTCGCACAGATGGGGAACCGTAAGGCAGGAGGAGCGAAAAAGGACGCATCAGACACCTGATCCTTAGTAGGCTGGCTTCTCGTAGCTGTGGAGCGAGTGGACACCGCCTTCGAGTTGGGCGTTCTGCGAGCGCAGTTCGAACTTGACAGTGCCATCGTAGACTTTGTTGCTGTAATAGACATGTTTAGACTTTGAAAGGAGGTCTGAGAACGGAAACTCACTGAAACTCGTTCAATGACTTGATGCCAATGTCCTGGAAGCCGTGCTGCATGCCGCGAATCAGGTATGGCAGGAACTTGTGGCACGTGCCGCGATCACGCATGGTGGCTGTGACGCCTTGGGCGACCTTGATGGCGTCGTCGCTCGTGAAGTAGCGGTCCTGGGAGGTGCTGTGCGCTTCCATGGCGTCGATGGAGCCCATGCCGCGGTACTTCTTGAGACGGAGACCATTGGGGCCCCAGAAGTACTCGCCGGGAGCTTCGGTGGTTCCTGCGAGGAGGCCGCCCATCATGACTGTCGAGGCACCGAGACCGAGCGCCTTGGTGATGTAGCCGACGTCACGGATGCCGCCATCAGCAATGACTGGGACACCGCGAGAACGGGCATAGCGAGCGACTTGGAAGACGGCGGAGCCTTGAGCGCGTCCGACGGCCATGACTTCCTGGGTGATGCAGATGGACCCGGAGCCCATGCCAATTCGAAGAGCATCAGCACCGGCATCGATGAGGAGTTTGGCTTGACGCATCGTGACGACGTTTCCGGCAATGACCTGGACCTGGGGGTAGGTGGATTTCAGCCATTGGAGCAGATCGACTTGATATTGGGAGGCGCCGTTGGAGGAATCAACAACAAGCACATCAACACCAGCATCGACGAGGAGCGTAACCGTAGCATGGCTGGATTCACGAGTATTGATGGCAGCACCGACCATGAGTTGACCCTTCTTGTCGTAGGAGCTGTTCGGGAAGTCGCGGGATTTCTTCAAATCAGTCCGAGCAATCAGTGCCACGAGCTCATCATTGCTGTTGACGATCGGCAGCTTGCCCTTTTTTTCGCCCTCGAGGATGTTGTAGGCGTCGCTGAGCTCGAGAGTCTCGGAACCGGTGATCAGACGCTCACGGGGGACCATGACTTCGCCGATTCGGGTCGACTTGTACAGCTTTTCCTTGATGAAATCGACATCGCGAGACGTGACGAGACCTTAAAAGACAAAATACATCAAAAAAGGAAAGAAAAAGTTCAAAGGAAGTATAAAATTTGAAGGAAATGAAAACGAAAGGGGCCCAAACACCGAAAGAAACGACACACCAAGTAATTTTCCACCGACTTTACCGGTGTCGGTCACGGGCGTTCCAGTGAAGCCATAGAGTGATTTGATGGCCATGAGATCCAGGACGGTGTCATCGGGCTTAATGCATTGCGGGAAGTTGATGAAGCCCTGCTTGTAGCGCTTGACCTTCAGGACTTCGGCGGCCTGGTCATTGGGGGTCGGGAAGTTGGCGTGGATGATGCCGATGCCGCCGTGGAGCTGAAATCAACATTCTAACTTCAAAACAGACCAAATTATCAGAAAACATACCGCCATTGTGATAGCCATCTCATGCTCAGTCACAGTGTCCATGGGCGAGCTGATCAACGGCGCGCGCAGGGTAATCTCTTTGGTCAGCTTCGTCGTGAGGTCGACCGCGGACACGGGGAAGTCGATAAAGCCGGGGAAGATGTTGAAGTCGCTAAATAACAATAAAACTCATTAAAATCGAAAAAATATATATAAAACATACTTGTAAGTCAACGAAGTATTGGCCTTGGCAAACATCTCATCCGCGGTGACGCCATCCTTCTCAAATTCGGCCTCCCAGTTAACAGTCTTCAAGGAATCGGGGATCTCGAGGCGTGGGGAATCGACTTGGGCCATGGTGGGTAACTCTTTCAGGGCTGAAAGCACGGAAATGATTAAAAATAGCAAAAAGCGTAATCCACGCAGGCGTGTTTATCGAAACCACGTGTAGAGACTCGGAAAACAATAAACATCTAACATCTTTACCCGTACACATGATGATTGCACGGCAAGGGATCCCGAAAGTGCGGAATGATTAAAAATAGCCGGCGAAAGTTGGTGAAAATGCCGAAAGTTCAGACGGATTATCGAAAGGGCGGATCTACGCCTCAAAGAACCGCCCGAAACAGCCAAAAAAAACGTAAAGCAGTATGTAAAAAAAGCGTACAGCCGCGAGATGAAAGGTGTCTCGCTTCCCGCAAAGCTAGCCTAAAATTTTTTTCGAAAGGAACAGCGAGCAGCGCGATCGGCTGGCCATGCCCAGACGCTGGCCATCGCGAACGAGAAAAAAAGGAGGGTGGTTGCAAGCGAAGTTTCAATGGCTGTTTTGGGGCTGTTTTTTGGTGATCAGTAAAGACACACGGACAGACTTTTCATTGATAGGATAGCGAGTGCATAGCAAAGACAGTTCACACCAATCCAGCAGACAGCTGAAATAAGTCGGAAAAAAAGCGCGATGATGTCTGCAAAAAAGCGTTGAAAAAACCCGCCGCTGGCTGCAACACGGCCGCCGTCGTTCCTTTCCTTTCCAAAGACGCTGCCCCTGGGGTTAACTATCGCAATGCAGACCCCTATCGCGCACGCCAGAACGATCTTTGTCGTTGACAGCGGCCGGGATGGAATCGCCAGGGGCACAGGTGCTTTGACTGCCGCCGGCCCAGACAGGAAGTCCGCAAAAGACGCTCGCTCTGACCCCAGCAGATGACCGTCGGGGGAAGCCGGAATTGCGATGAAAATTAAAAATTCCCGAAGCGGATGCAACAGTTTTGCCGGGCATCATGCCTAGACGAAAAATAAAATATAGTTAAAAATGTACTTCTGCTTCGTTAATAGTGTTAAAAGTGCGACACTAAGGGCTCTCGCAGTTGAAAAGTATTACGGCTTCCCAGAAATGCCATGGCAACGCACGACGGAATGTGCATTGGCAGTCATTGGCACTTGCATCTGATATGACAAACACGCGACCGTGAAGACTGACAAAGTAAGAGCGCATTAACTCGGGATAGAGATATTCATTCCTAAATCCTGATTATAGAATACAAAACGTAAAACCGTCGTAGAATTTGATGGTACTCCGGCAGTTATTGGACGCACCTAACATGAAAATGACTTTTACTTTAGCTGTAAAACAGTTCTTACATTTTCTTTCTTTCTGTTTTGTAAATTTATGTTATGTTTCGGAAAGCACAAAAGCTTTAAATTCACACGGTTGTGTTGTGTTGTTGTTTATTTCAGCACCAACAGGTTTATAAATGACATTAATAATGATTATTGGTTGTAATAAGGCGCGGTTCGTTTTTAACGGCCTCAAAAGCATGAATAGCCTGTTGTTAAAACAGCGTGGTAAAATGTTTGAAATGTTTGTGGCCATAAGAATACGCGGCTTCTAGAAACATGCAGATGAAGGGTTCAGGACGCTTTAGTTGAGTTTAAGATGCACGCAGCATTGTCGTCGACATCAACAGTCGGGTTTGTAACAACTTTAGCAATGCAGATAATGAAGAGCAGATTTTAAAACATTACATAAACCCTAAAAAGATTTCATTTCCATCGGGGTTTGATGCAAACAACCTCGTACTCTGTCAATATAACACTTCATTAATTACCATAAAAGCCTTTGGTCTTTTTTTAAACTAAGATTCAAAATTCGCCATCTGTAAAAAATGGCGAGTGCTTACACACAGAAACAACAGTTTAGATTGTAAAACACTAAAGTCTTTGTTTTCTGCAAAGACGTTAATGGTTTTACTAGCGAAACCAAAATGTTTAATTATCTAAACATTTCTTCGTTGCAGAAAATTAAAACAATGGTGTTTAACAATTTAAACTTCCGCTCTCTGTGTACGTGCCTTGCCAAGCAAACCCTCTCCGTAACTCGTCCACTTTATGAATTTATTTTTTTTGGGTGCCAAAAATTTAAAAAGTATGGAATCCTTGTAATTCTCCAAATTGTATATCTACATGCCCATAGTCATTTGTAAAAAAATTGGCAAGACTCCAGGTGCCGTGCCATCTGAAAGCGAACCCTTCCCGTGATTTCTCCACCTTATGAATTCTTTTTTTTTGAATGAAATGAATCCAAATGGCACGTAATTTACGTTATTTTCAGATTTGTGCATCTAGGTACCAGTCATACGTCATGAAAGTATTAAGGTTCTAAGTGCCGTGCTGGCTGAAAGCGAACTCTCCCAGCAACTATGTGGACGAACTTTTTCCAACTAGGTTCAAACGCAAATTTTGACGCATTTTACAAGGTACCGGTCGCCCGTGCGGCCCCGTGCAAAAAACGCAAAAAGATTCGTGAGCGCAGGTCCTGACACCCAGGATCGCACACACAATAGACGATCTCTCCGATCTTCTACTGTGTGCAACTGCGATTAAACCACTCAGTTGTGCGGTTAAAACACTATATAGTGTTATGCACATTAAGGTGAAAACTGCGCGTACGACACACCGAAAATGCGCATAATACACGCGGACGCAATAGTTTTTTTCACCCAGTAGATGATTTCTGCGATCGTCTACTGTGTGCAAGCGATCGTCTATTGTGTGTGCGATCCAGGGTGGAGGCAATAACATCCGACGGACGAACAATCAATCAGCATTCGCCACGGCCCTTGTGATGCAAACGATTGATTCGCACTTTATTTTATTTTTTCGTTTCTCACTTTCCCGTTTGGTTACAACTGGCAACATCATTCTCTTACATTTTTAAAACGTCTTCCACAATGGAGTTCTTGGATGAATCTGCAGCTACACTTGATCTTCAAACATCAATGTCGGCAACTCAGTGCACCGTTTGTTGGTATGAAAAAAGTTTCTTACGTAAGAATGTTTCGCTTGTTAAGTCTGGTAACAATCAATTTTAGAATATTTTTTCTGTGTGACAAAAGTGCACATTATCAACGTGAGTCAACCTTCCAACCGCGTTTGTCACAAGGAAGTATCGCTTCCTTTTCACGAACTTCATTACTCGTGGGTTGCTTCTGCAGAAGATGGGTATTTTGTGTACATCGAAGTGCATAATCCAGTGAAACAAAAAGTAGTTGCTACCGGATGTTGTCATATTCGTGCCGGGTATTCAAAACGTGAACTACGACTTTTATATGACTTGGCCCAACAACATAGTGGAACAGAAATGCAGAAGATAACAGAAGCTTATCGTTGTAAACCTTTACAGTATTGGAAAGACATCTTGAGAACCGAAAGTTGGATTATGAAGCCCTACAAAAAGGATAAAAATGGACACAGTGAAAACCACATTAACCGCGAATTGTATGGGTTATTTTTTTCGGTAGCGGTAAACAGAGATGGCTCCCAACGACCATCATCTTATTTTGGTGACTTTAAATACAGCCTGACCCCCAGTGAGATTTTTGATCCACGTGAGGTTAACTTTTATTTCTGCGACTTTTGTAAGTTATCATTACACCAAATAATAGAAATTGTGCTCAATTTTAGATTGCAATTACAAATGTCACTTTGTCACCATTGTTGTCTGCCCAAAATTTTCACCGGCTGATACATTTTGCGCTCATAAACTAATTCCCCTGCCAACGACAAATTCATTTTTCAAAGTCATACCAGGACTGGCATCGTCGACTTATTACACAAGCAAAAATATCTGCGTTGAACTTTTTTTCACTGACGAAGTACTTTTATGTCTTGGCAACTTCAAGCCCATTAACCCTATTGGCCGCGGCACATCACTTACCGATGGATTACGTAACAACAAAACCTGTGATAAGTGTAACCTTGAGAAGCGGTACAAAGTATGCCCTAAATGCAAAAATTTTGGTGATATCGGTGACTTTGACCTATGCCGTTCTTGCGAAGATGAATATATATGCATCCGATGCAAACAATTCGGTGATGTAATGCATGATACTAAGCTGTGCTGTTATTGCGATAAACTATTATGGTGCTCAAGATGCGGATGTGTTAAAAACCTAGAATCAGTTTCATCTTTATGCAATGATTGCTACGATATTGCATGCACTAAATGCGGCGATCGTGGTGATAAGGGCCGTTTCACTGACTTATGCCTCAATTGTGAAGCTGCACAAACATGCATTTCATGCGGACAATTTAATGATACAGTAGATGATACAGAACTATGTCTAGATTGCTGGCAATTTGTTCCTACCACTGTTCACAAGTATTGTGATCAATGCGGAGACTCTTATAAGTATAATTACACTGGCGACATTGATGATGAAAACTTATGTTCTACTTGCAAAGAAACTGATGACTTTCGTTACGATTTTTCTGATGACGAAAATTTAGAAGAAGTGCTTACTAACGACGACAAACTCGGATGGGTTCAACGAATGGAGCACTTTTGTACTTCAGTGCAGAACAATTAAGTGTTTATACACAATTTCATTTTTTTAATATAACATTTTTTCTGATTGAGATTACAATTGTTAACAAAAGGTTTTTACCAGAAACCATGACTCTGTAATAAAAAATAAGCAAACTTATTGATGGTTATCTAAACAGATCATACAAAAAGCGGTATATCTTATTAAAAAGTTATCAACATAGTTCACTGCGAACGTTTTATTCAATACTGATATGCAGCTTTGATACACATGCAGTTGTTTTTATTCGAGAAGGACTGCTTTGCACTGACTTACCCTCCTGTGCAGTGAGAGTGAATTTTGTCACCACTTTTCACCGCTAGTCACCGACCCCTTCAGTGTTTGGTTTATAACTTTTGTTTTAACGGCCAAAATTTTACCAATTTTTGCATTGGGGTGGTGACTTGCCTGGGGGCATCGATAGGAACAGGAAGCGGCCGGATTGGAACAGGATTTCGAGAGATAAAGCCGATCCAAAACTTGAACTTTCTTGGCAAGGTGTCCCGAACGCCCAGGTTCGCGTGTTTTTTGCGCGCGCCAACACGTCCCACCTCGGGACAATGCGTCCCGCTGGCACAAACGCCCGAGCCTGGAATCCGCTTTATCTCCTGAAGTTCTGTTCCAATCTGGCCGTTTCCTGTTCCTATCGATGCCCCCAGGCAAGTCACCACCTCAATACAAAAATTAATAAAAATTTGGCCGTTTAAACAAAAGTTGTGGGCCAAACACTGAAGGGGTCGGTGACTAGCGGTGAAAAGTGGTGACAAAATTCACTCTCACTGCACAGGAGGGTACATCACGTTTTGCTTGCACCTTCTTCTTCTTTCGCTTTTTGCAGTTTTACAAAAAGCAGTTTTATGAAATGCGGTGTTAACTGTAAGTAAGTGGCGTTTCAATCGGCAAAATCATCAACCTACGCTATGAACACTTGCAACGTCCTCGAAACTTATTCGGTTAATCCTTCACCCCAAGTTCCGGAACAACTGAATCTCCAAGTATCGACGTCAACGACGCAGTGCACCGTTCATTGGAATCAGAACAATCAAACCGGTAAGGGTAGTTGTTTTGTTTCAATTTGCTAACATTTAGTTTTAGACTGTTTCAACTGTCAAGTTAAAGTATCCGTATACAACGCCAATATACAAATCCATGCTGATCAGCCATGGGTGTATAAAACCGGTTGTATATGGATTGTAACAGTTCCTTTCTCTTCGTTGAATTACACATGGCATAGTGTTCCTGGACAAGATTACGATGTTGATATCGAAGTGCAAAATCAATACAACCAAGCGATTGTTGCTCGTGAATCTTGTCACGTCCGTGCGTGTTATTCGAAACACGAATTGCAACAACTACATTCAAAGGCTCAACAATTCATCGGAACAAATTTGCCAATGCAAGTAAACGAAGTCTATCGTTGTAAGCCATACGGGTATTGGCAAAATATCTTCCATAGTGGTGGCGTCATGAGGCCTTATTTAAAAGATGAAAACGGGCATGCTGCAAATCACATCAACAGCACGTTAAAAGGCTTATTTTTTTCGGCTGAACTCAACTGGAATGGAACAAAACGAGACGCTTCATATTTTGGTGACAGAAAGTACAGTGTATACCCTCATGAATTGCTTAACTCAAACTTTGTCAATTTCTACTTTTGCGACTTTTGTACGTTTTCGCAATTTACAACAGGTATGATTTAAAGTGTTTTTCAGATTGCAATGCCCACAACCCCACAAAACATTTTGTAACCATCGTTGTCTGCAAAAAACAGTCACCATCCGATATATTTTGCAACGACCGTTTAATCTTGCTACCAACATCAAATTACTTTTTTCATATTATGTTGCATTGTAGTGTATACTTTGTTAACCATAAAGTATCTGTAGAATTTTTTTATACTGAAGATGTCCCGCTACAGCAGGAAAAGCTCACGTTTATCCGACCCCTTGGCCTTGGTTCATCACGTCCTGGCGGTTTGCCTAATAACAAAAACTGCCGGATTTGCAACTTCTTTTAGAACTCAAATCCGAAATTGAAGGGCAAAACATGCACATGGTTTTCACCATGTGTATTTGTTTAAAGCCGTTTTGTTTGTCGGTTGATGCTAATTATAATATTAAAAAAGTTTTTTAAACTTATTGTTAAATTGTATTAGTCGAAACAACATATTCTTATGTATTTGTAAAGTAGTGTGTTTATTGACTGTTTGTAGTAAAGGGTAAAAACCGAAAGCCATTTAAAGAATCAAAAACATTGTTTTTTCCTTGTTCAAATATTGTAAAAACTGCAACTGTTGTAAAAGACGCCTAAACTAAACTAAACACATCTGAGACAGTCGATTTCAAAACAGTGTCCCTGTTATGCTAGCTTGCTACGAACGCTTCATTCAGCTTTGATAAGAGACTATGAATCACTAATAACTGTTTTTCGTTCGAGAAGAACTGTTTTGCACCTTATTTCATCGCACAGGTTCCCTTTCTTCTTCTTTTCCTTTCCTTTTCTCATAAACGGTCGCTTTGATAAATGCTGTGTTAACTGTAACAAAATGACGTCCAAACCGGCAAAACCATCAGCCCCCACCAACAACATCGGTAGCGTTTTTGAAGATGACTCTTATGAGTCTGTGCCGGAATCCCCAGCACACCTTGATCTTCAAGTGTCAACGTCGACACAACAGTGCACCGTACGTTGGGGTCAAAACCATGAGACCAGTGAGAATGCTTAATGAGTTTTTATCAAATTAGTAACGTTTAATTTTAGATTTTCAAAACTGTACAGTCAAAATCTATATTGTCTTGGACTTTTCTGGTTTACTTTTACTCAAATACATCCCCGAAGACATCAAATGTTTGACTGATCGTGCGATACGAAAAGAAACACTGCCTTTTACCAAGCTGGAATACTCATTGTCCACTATCCCTGGAGAGTTCTACAATGCTTTCATCGAAGTGCAAAACAATAATCAAAAAGTTGTTGCTCGAGGAAGATGTCGATTTCGTGCATGTTACTCAAAATATGAGTTGCAAGCATTATATTCAAAGGCAGAAAAACACAGTGGAGCAGATATGCTGGAGATAAAAGAAGTTTATCGTTGTAAACCAACGTCGTATTGGCAAGACATCTGGGACAACCACAATGGGATTATGAAGCCCTATATGAAGGATGAAGTTGGACATGGAGAAAATCATATTAATAGCACACTAAAAGGTTTATTTTTTTCTGCTCAATTAAACAAGAATGGTAATGAACAAAAACTTTCTTATTTTGGTGTTAAAAAGTACAGTGTAACTCCGCGTGAACTATTTGACCCAAATGAGGTTAATTTCTACTTTTGTGATTTCTGTAAGTTTTTGTTGCTGCATTAAAAAGTCGCTCTTATTGAAATTTAAGATTTCAATGCCAACAATCCAACAAAGCCTTTTGTCACCATTGTTGTCTGCAAAAAACTGTCAAACCGTGACGAATATTGTTCCAGTCGTCTCATCCCCCTTCCAACATTGAATCCGTTTTTTAAAGTTCAAGTAACATCAAACAATTTGACTTATTTGTTGAATCAAAACGTCTCCGTCGAGCTCTTTTACACTGAAAATGTACAGCTTAAACAGGATGGGTTTAAGTGTATCAAACCTCTCGGCAGCAGTTTATCACTTCCAGTAGGTTTATTCAACAACAAACATTGCAAAACGTGCAACTTAGAAACTGTTTTTTTATAAACTTTTCATCAATCAACATGCTCTAGGGAAAAACAGGCACATGGTTTTCAACATGTGTACTCGTTTAAAGTTCTTTATCATTCAAAGTTTGCAGAGTGAAGTTTTGCACAGAGATAACTTTTAAGTCACCTGAAAACTGTTGGTGCCAGTGTGATAAGCGGTTATCACTCATAAGCTATTTTTGACGAGTCTTCGGAGCATCGCATCTTTTTTCGGTTGCGTTTCCCCAATTTTGCGCCTCCAAAACTCTCTGTTTACGACACCTGGAAAGCCAAGTGTATACAGTATACTGTATAAATATTGCAGAAACGTGAATACTACAGTCCAATGTCTCTTTATGATTCCAAAAACGATGCACCGGAATCTGTTTGGGAGCCTCTGGTCCAAGTTGATTTAAAAGTGACGACTTCACCAACTAAATGTACTGTTCATTGGGGTCATTGTGGTCAAAACAGTATGTTTTTATTTGTTACTTTGTTTGTTTTATACGTTTCTTTTTAGAGTTTAAAAATCACTATGTCCAACTGTATATTTTCCATCGTACAGATAACCGTCGATCCCAAGTAACTAAGGCATTGTTTAATGAACGTGTTGAATTTTCTGCACTTGAATACTCCTGGGATACTGATTCTGGCAGTTCGTATGTCGTTCAACTTGAAGTCAAGGATCCACAAGATGACCGTGTCGTTGCTATTGGCAAGCATCAATTGCGGGCTTGTTTTTCAAAAACGGACTTAGAAAAGCTTTACAAAAAAGCTGTTTACTACTGCGACAAATCGGAAAAGAAAACGGGAAATCTCGATGGTCAATTGAAACTAGTTGGAAAACTCTATCGCTGCAAACCACAACAATACTGGCAAGATATTTTGGATTTTAATGACGGTATGATGGAACCGTGCCCTTTAAACGATGAAATCGAACATGCTGAAAACCGTACAAACAACAGTCTAAAGGGTTTATTGTTTTCGACTGAGGTGTACAAGGGCAGCACTGACTTCAAGTATACCCTCTATCCGGAAGAGATTTTACACCTGTATGAAGTCAATCACTACTTTGGCGATTTTTGTGCGTTTTTACTAGAACAATTTTGGCAAAGTAATATTTTAAACTTTTCAGATTGCACCGCAAGCAACCCAAGAACTCATTTTGTAACTATCGTTGTTTGCAAAAAGCAGTCGCCATCTGATGTATTTTGCACCAATAATTTGCACCCACTATATATGGGTAACCCGTTTCTGAAAATAGGTTTAACCATGTCATGGTATCAAATGAACAAACACGTGGTTACTGAATTCTTCTACACGGAAGAGTTTACCGCATGGCCAAACAGACTCAAGCGTATCAAAGCAAACGTCCCGCATCCATATTGTGACAAATGCACTCTCAAATATGGAGATTTCGACCACCATGGTAATGTAGTTGCCCCATACAGTAACTATTTTGAAAATGATGAAGAAAGTGATTCGGATCTCGATAATCCGTTCAAAGAATATATCAGCAGTGGCAGTGAACAATCCAACAAAGATCAAGATGATGATGACGTACACTGAAAAAAATAATGTGTCATAACTGTACGTTATACTTTTTGGTGCAACGAATGCGTTTGATTTTGTGCAACGAAACCAATCGTTGCTAAAAGTATGACGAAAACGCCACAATTAGTACAACGTTAAAAAAATCGTTGCATAAAAAGTATGACGTTTTCGGTCCTTGAGGGAGAGGTGCTCTCTTTCGTTGTCTCGCCCTTCGCCCTCTCGCGCACAATAAGCTATCGCTCAATTCGTTAGGTTTTGGCACATGATAGCCAAAGTCAGCTTCTGAAACTTGAAGCGCCCGCATCCACTACCGGATGTTGGGTTTCTAAATTTTGAATTGAGTTGGCTTTGGCTAATTCCGACCTAATGCATCAAGAATATTGGTTTTTTAACCTTCGTATTGTTGCTTTTTTCAAAACCAAAACATTATACTTTTTTCAAACGAAAACGTTAGACTTTTTCAAATGAAAGCGACACACGATGCGTTGCCCAAAATATGTCGCAAACGTTATACTAAGTGTGTCGTTTTAGGAATGTGTCGTTTTCGTTATACTTAAGTGCAGCGCGCACTTTCATGGGACTTTGTATAACAAAAACGACACACTTTTTCGCTTAAACGTCATACTTTTTTTTTCAGTGTACCTTATGATGATTCTGTCGGTGCCACTTCGGAAGATCACGATTATTATGATCCGCGGGATGATGATCCGTTCCCTTACGATGACGACTACCCGTGCGATGATAACTATTACGATGATTATCATTAACACTCATTACAGTGAAAACCTAGTGGATAGACATAATTAATAATCAATAAAGTGTGAAAGTATTAAGAATGTTTAGGTGAAACTTGTTTTGCCTATGTTTTTTCTGCCTTAAAAGTTTAAGTTGTAAAAGTTTTCCATTTTTGTATATGTACATGATATTTAATTGTAATAAACAAATCGAATGCGAAGAACTGAGTTCAAACGTTGACAGACGCTGTATCTGAGACCATGCATGAAAACCAAGCAAACACAGATGATTTCCAAACATTGTCCATCCTAGCAGTCTTGAATTTAGTCTTGATAAGCAACTATGAATCACTAATAACAGTCGTTCGTTCGAGAAGGACAGATTTGCACCTCCTATCATCATGTTTTCCTTTTCCGTTCTTCTTAAGTTGCCTTTTGCTCACAAAAGGTGGCTTCTTTAAATGCGGTTTTTACTGTAATTAAATGGCGTTTGTACCGGCAATACCATCAGCCCCCAGCAAAAACGTCAATGCCACCTGCGAAGATGACTTGGTTAAGCCTGTGCCGGAAGTTCCGGTACAACTAAATCTCCAAGTATCGACGTCGACGAAGCAGTGCACCGTGCGTTGGGGCCAAAACGATGAAAACAGTGAGAATGCATAGTTCGTTTAACATAACCGAAAAGTGTTTTAGATTTCTTTAACTGTCAAGTTAAAGTGTCCGTTTACAAGGCTTATTCACAAATCATTGACGATCAGCAGAATTGGAGTATAATCAGTTGCTTAAAAAGTGAAATCCTTCCTTTCGGGGAGTTGGAATACTCGTGGCATTCTCTTCCAAGAGAACATTATTATGTTACTGTCGAAGCGCAAGATCAAAACGACAATCACAAAGTCGTTGCTCGTGGAAATTGTCGAACTCGCGCCTGTTATTCGAAAACTGAGCTGCAGATGTTGTACCAGATGGCTGTGAACTACAGCGTATCAATGATGCGAGAAATTCACGAAGTTTATCGTTGTAAACCACTACACTACTGGGAAAATATTTTTAATCTTGATGGAATAATGAGACCCTACATGAAAGATGAAAATGGGCATGGTGAAAATCACATAAACAGTACTTTGAAAGGCTTGTTCTTTTCGGCACAGTTAAACAAGAATGGCACTAAAAGAACAGCGTCGTATTTCGGTGATACAAAGTATAGTCTACATCCCCACGAAATCTTCCACCCTAGTATGGTCAACTTTTACTTTTGCGATTTCTGTAAGTTTTTGTGCTAAACAAATCCCTTTTTCAAATAAAAGTTATAGACTGCAACCAAACTCGTAAGCTTAACAAAAACCATTATGTTACTATTGTCGTCTGCAAAAAGAATTCCAAGTCAGACTTATTTTGTGCCAACGTGCTAATCCCGCTACCAACTCCAAATCCGTTGTTTAATGTTCAACTAAGAACTAACGGCGTTACCTATCACTTGAACCTGAATGTGTGCGTAGAGTTTTTCTACACTGAAGATGTACCGCTTTCGATTCATAAACTCGCACTAATCAAAGGTCGAGGTCAATCAACTCCTGGAGGATTACCAAATGACGAAACTTGCATACTATGCAATTTGTTTTATTGAGAACTATGTTCGTTTTAGTTTTCCAATCAATATGTTTTGGGCAAAACATGCACATGGTTTTCACCATGTGTACCTGTTTAAAGCTCATTTGCATGGGGATTGACATATAATAACGATTGTTTGAAACTTCAAATATATATTTGTCTCAAAATTGTCTTGATTTGGACCCAATAAAGTATTAGCGAAGACGATAAGCAGATTAATTTGAGTTTAAGTAAAATGTTGTTGTTTTGGTAAAAACAAATCACATGGAAACTGCAGAAATAATATCAAACATACATTGATAAATCTTAATTCGGATGAGAGAACGGTTGACTTCAGTTTGATAAGCGATGTATGTTTATAAGCTGTTTTGACGAGCGTCGCATCTCATTTCGGTTGTCTTTGCCTCCATTACTTTTACCCCCAAATTGCTCTGTTTACGACCCTTGTAAAAAAAGTATACTGTATCAATGACGCTGGAACCTGCAAACTCGTCTGATTCGCTGAATTCTGCCGGGAAGCCTTCTGTCCCTACTACTGGACCGTTTCACTTACTTTATAACGGTTACAGTAACCAACACGCACCATCGAAAAAGATTTACAGTTACTTCACTTCGGCTTTTGGATTCGGATTTCCCAGTGACAACGGTGACGCCGAAGATCAAGATGACGAATGTTCTTATCATGAAAGTTACAATCCTTATGTAAACAACTTCGAAGATGGCAACGGACAATCTGACAATTATCAGTATGATGACGATCAGTATGATGAGTTGTTTTATGCCAATCCTGCAATTTCGGATTACAACGAGGAAGATCAGTTTTCGTCCGATGGTAACTATTTCTATGCACCTTACCCTCAAGGTCCTGAAGTTTCGGATAACGATGAACAACACGGCTACGATATTTTTGATTTTGATTAACACAGTTATGTACTAGATACTGTATATTTGTTTCTTAAAATCTTCTTAAAAATCAGCAAAGTTAAAGTTTGACAAAGTCCGACCCGACAATGTTTCCGAAATGTGTCCGCTGATTAATTTCAATATCAAATGTGTTGTTACAAATTTTCATAAAATCCAGTTTATTGTAAAGAACTTTTCATGCTCATAAAGTTGTTGAATATTGCGTTTATTTTCACTTTGCTTTTGCTCACTAACCTCTAAAATAAACAATTTTAGCCGCATTATCAAAACAAAGGACACATGGTTACTAACAAGGGAATGTTTTGAGGTCATCCGCGCCGATTCGAACAAGCTATATGGCATTTGAAAGAGCATTAAATTCTAAGATTTTTCACGCAAACCGGAACTGCCAATCGGTTATTTCCGCGGAATTATGCCCTTTTTAGTTCAAAAAAAGTCGATTTTAAACAATTTTTAAACGGTCATAACTTTTTTTGCAGGAGGTCTACAGAGACGGGGTTGGTTTCAATCGATAGACAATAACTTGAACTAAAAATTGTTTTTATGGCCAAAAGCATTTGGCCACACAGTTTTGCGTAAATGATCACGCAAATTTAGCGTTTTTTAACTGATTATTGCCAAAAACTGGTTGACTTACGTCTTTTGCTTATAAAAAACAATTTTTAGTTCAAGTTATTGTCTATCGATTGAAACCAACCCCGTCTCTGTAGACCTCCTGCAAAAAAAGTTATGACCGTTCAAAAATTGTTTAAAATCGACTTTTTTTGAACTAAAAAGGGCATAATTCCGCGGAAATAACCGATTGGCAGTTCCGGTTTGCGTGAAAAATCTTAGAATTTAATGCTCTTTCAAATGCCATATAGCTTGTTCGAATCGGCGCGGATGACCTCAAAACATTCCCTTGTAAGAAACAAGACACAAATTGTCGCCACAACGTTCCTAATGACGTCTCACTATCACACAATGACCAGCTTCCATCCGACGTTGCCTTCAATCCGCCCCTTGGTCCATCTTCCATCGCCATCTAGACAAAGTACGCCTGATAATCAGCTTGGTCGCTCAACTTTCAACTTTGGAAGCATCTTTGCATCATAAAACCAGCAATCAATCGGGGTTTACCCAGCAAAAAGCTGCAGATAAGACCCCAAACATGCTTTATTGCACGCTTTTTGGCCATTCTCACACGGAGAGATCATCGACAAAAGGCGAATATAAATGGTGTAGCACCACAGTCCCCAGGTAATGGATTTTCCTTTCTTCCTCTCCGCGGCGCGTGGGAAGTTATCAGTTGAAAGTGGAAACAAATGGCTCTCACTAAAGATAATAATCATATTTTCAGTGACCACGTTGGGTAAACGTCGGCGGTTAAGTGCAGCTGCTGTTATTTTGTTGTAAGCTGACAACATGTCGGTTTCCGAGGTCGCTGTTGAGGTTAAAAAGGCGAAACATAAGGATATTTTGGATAATAAAGTTATTGTGCCTGATGGACCTGATGTGGGTTACTGTAGTTTGAGAAGTTTTCTTTAAGATAATGGTTTTCAGAGTTTCTTAAACTTGAAAAAGCTATGGGCTTTCACTGGCCCAGGCTTCTTGATGAGTATCGCCTATTTGGATCCTGGAAACATTGAATCTGATCTTCAGAGTGGATCTAATGCTGGGTTCAGGGTAAGTTCATCAAATCCAACATTTTGAAACTTAAAAGTGAAATTACAGTTAATCTGGGTCCTTCTCGTTGGCCACATCCTAGGCCTTTTCCTTCAACGGCTGTCAGCCCGTTTGGGGGTCGTTTCCGGAAAGCATGCTGCAGAGTGCGCTTACAGTTACTATCCAAAGGTGCCGAGGCTGTTCTTATGGATCATGGTTGAGATTGCGATTATCGGTTCTGACATGCAGGAAGTTATTGGCACTGCAATTGCGTTGTATCTGCTGTCTGACAAAGCGTAAGTCGATCTACAGTATCCAACTTGCTATTGATAATTTTCAGAATCCCTCTCTGGGCCGGTGTCCTCATCACAATCCTAGATACCTTTACATTCTTGTTCCTCGACAAATACGGCATTCGAAAGTTTGAATTCTTCTTCTGCTTCCTTATTTCCGTCATGGCAGTGACTTTTGGGTACGAGTTTGTCAAGTCAGCACCCGCAGCTGTAAGTTTCAAACTTCAAACATCTCAAAAAACATTCAAAACCCCAATTCAGGTCGACGTCGTCAAAGGCAGCGTCTATCCCTGGTGCTCAGACTGCGACATTGACCAAGTCCTCCAAGCCGTAAGTATTATCGGTGCCGTCATCATGCCGCACAACTTCTACCTCCACTCCGCCCTTGTCAAATCCCGTCAAGTTGATCGTTCCAAGAAGGAGCGAGTCGTCGAGGCCAACAAGTACTTCTTCATCGAATCTGGCATTGCCCTCGTTTGCAGTTTTTTTATCAACCTTTTGGTCGTTTCCGTCTTTGGCAATGGTCTTTACGGTAAAACTAATGCCGATGTCGTAAGTTTTTCTCCCTTTTCTAACAAGTAAGCCTATCATCAAAACTAACAATCCGCCTTCAGCGCCAAAGCTGCCACGTCAACGACAACCACATGCCGTCCTTCTACCTCGACGTCTTTGACAACAACACCGATGATGCTACTAGCGACATCTACCACGGCGGCATCTTCCTTGGATGCACTTTCGGCGCAGCAGCTCTATACATCTGGGCCATTGGCATTCTCGCCGCAGGGCAATCCTCGACCATGACCGGCACCTACGCCGGTCAATTCGCGATGGAAGGCTTTGTTCAAATCCGAATTTCTCGATGGAAGCGAATCCTCATTACCCGATCTCTGGCCATCTTGCCGACAATCTTCGTCACCATCGTCAGCCAAGGCGTGGATCACATTTCCGGGCTTAACGACCTTCTAAACTGTATCCAAATGTTCCAACTGCCCTTCGCCATCCTGCCTGTTCTCGCCTTCACGGCCAGCCATCACATCATGCGCGAATTCGCCATGTCAAAGGGCGAAAAGATCTTCTACATCGTAGCCTCCATCGTCATTCTAGCCATCAATTATTTCTTCCTAGTCGAATACATCTACGAAAACTACGACACCGGCGTCGGTTGGGCCGTCTTTGCCATCATCATGGTAATCTACACACTACTCGTCATCTACCTCGCCTACTATACCCTCATATCAATGGGATTTGTCGAACAACCAAGCAAAGTGAGTTTTGATCATGCGAACATTAAAAATGGCGTTGATCAATGAAAAATCAAGCCCATTTCATCGATCTCTGCACTGTGCAAAGTTGAACAGTGATAACGGCGCGCTTATCAGACACGACGTAATGATCTGTGATTGTTTTCAGGGCAAGATGGGACGTCTGTTCCCGGTACCCGACTATGATGCTTTCGATGCGCCTTGGCTGGGAATTGTGGCTGAGGATCCGGAAACGGGGTCGGAAACGTCTGAAGGGGACGACTATTCGGTGAAGAAGGGCGCTGATAATGAAAGCTATGATCCCTATTTGTGAGGGGGCTGACCTATACGCATAATAATCCCAGTTTTTTGTTGTTATTTGAATTTTGAAGAGTTTAAACATTATAAATTTTATAAAAATCAACAATTAAAATGCCAAAGGCGTCAAAAAAAGAAAATTAAAGCAAATAAATAAACCTAACCGGTAGGAATCATAATAATTTAATAGGCTAAACGCCTTTTTTAAAAGTTTGTACCCAGTTAAATTGAGAAAATTGAAAGCCCAGGGTACGGTAAAGACATAAAACTAACGAACCATCAGACAATATTGACAATCTGAACATCGGTCACGGTCAAATTCGCAATCTGGGCAGCTTCCTCGATGGCGGGGATCTGATCGACGTGATAGTCGCCCTTGTTGAGATGGATGGCAATGCGTTCGACGGCGACGCCCAGCTTATCGGAAGCCACTCGCTTTAAAGCTATCAGAAACAGGCCCATGCAAGTGGTCGGGCTGATGAGACGTGGCTCGCCGTGCATGACCAACTCGAACATGCATCCAGGGCCTTCATCGTAGACGCTCGTGGAGTCCAGGCCTTCATCGCTTTCGGGGTGGAGCTTGAATCGGACGTACTTGAACTTGACGGCAGGGTCTTCCTTGGCCTTTTTGTACTTGACGCCGACGAATTTGTGGAGATCTGGAAGGGATTTGAATGTCTTTTTGGTCAAAGTTTTGTGTTTAAACATACCGTTGACAGTCGATTTGGGGTTCTTCCGAGCATCAAGCTTCCCCGCAGGCCCAATGAGCGGATGGTTGATGGATATGTAGTCACAGGTCCAGGTTTCGCCCATTGGATTCGTCAATGGCTGTACAGTATCCCCGAGATCCATCCAAATTGACCCGTATCCAGCGCGCAACTTGATGATGAACTTGATTTCATTGGTTACTGGTTCGGACTTCTTTGGAGGCGCTTTCTTGGGGACTTCTTTCACAACAGAAGTTGGGGCAGGCGCTTTGGCGATAACTGACGGCACGGGTTTCGACAACTTCGACGTATCAGTCACGCTCAACTTGATATCCGTCCCACCGAAGGCAACGATCATCTTGATGTCACAGGCGTTGCAAATGACTTTGGGATGGATGAAAACCTCGCCGGTCTTGAAGGGCTTGCGACTGGGGTGGATTATCAGGGTGTCGACGTAGCGGATCTGGAAATTTATATATAAAGTTGATCAAATTCGCATTTTGAAAAGCCTTACCTTGATCGCACTGATATCTTTTAAAGCCAAATGAGCCGAAACCGGAAACGGCGACCCGCGCGGGACCAGCGTCTTCGATTGGACCTTCTTCCCGATCAGTGTATCCACCACGACGCCCTCGCAGAAGTCCTTCACCAACGGCGCCGACTGCATGGCTCTGATAAAAGCGCCATCATACATCGCGACTTCAGGGTGGACACCAACAATGATCGCGCCTTCGAGGTTCTTCTTCGCTGCCATGCAGACGTTTTCGTTGTATTTCGTCGCCAAAATGATGATCTTCGTCGCCTTGGTCAGTGCTTGCTGCTGCTTCAAAGCAATGTTAATCTGGGAAGTGCTTGTCGTGAAGACGTGATCCTGGACCTCGCCACCGACGACCAGAGCAACGTCGAGGCAGTTGTCGAAGGCGCAGACGACGAGAACGCGCTCCTTCTCCTTCCGGACGGGGATCCGATCAAAGGCGTAGAGCAGCCGGGCATGGAGGCTCGAAATGACGATGACATCATGCACGACTATCGTGTGCCGCACGAGATCGACGATGGCATTGACGTAGGCGGGCGGGTAGTGGAGCGGATTCACGAGGACAAAGGTCCGAATACTGCGAGTGATTACGGGGAAGACCTGTTTCGCGGTGGCGATGACGTCTTCGAGGGACGAGTTTTCTGGAAATATATATAAAGATGATTGAAAACCGCGGATCAGGCTCACCATCGAGGAGCGGACAATCCTTCCATTGCGTGGTCGGCTTCTTCGCTAATGGATGAAAGATTCGGACGGAATTACTGCCGATGGCATGCACACAGAAGTGGCTCATGGTGACAGGCGCAGATCGAGAGCGCCAGTCAAAGCAAAGCGGTGATTGAAAGGAGCGCGTTCGCGAGGGGCGACAATCGGCACGCTTCGCCACACTGTCCTGCAAAAACAAAATTTCGTCTTGAAAAAATCAGCAAAACCCTTGGCAAAGTGCCCCCAACCGCAAATGCTCGAAATCGCGTCGCAAACAACGTGAAATCTCGCCGTCGGCCACGTTTCGCCCTCCGAATCCACTCCTCGGCTCCATCCAGTAGCGATGTTTGCCCTGGGGAAGGGGCTGCTCACGCACATGACCCAAAAGGAGGAGTATTTCATCACAATACTCGGGCTGGATGATGCTGGAAAGACTGTGAGTTTTCGACTTGTTTTTATATATTTTTCTTCTTTATTAGTGGACTTTTTCATGTATATTATCTTTCAGACCCTCTTGGAGCGAATAAAAGCCATCTTCAACGATAGCGCAATGGTGCCAGCTTCCAGAATAACGCCCACCATTGGAATGAACAGTAAGTTGTTTTTTTAAAGATGTTTTTATATATTTTTTCTTTCAAGTCGGGAAAGTTGACCATCGCCGAATCCGCCTAAACTTCTGGGATGTTGGTGGCCAAGCTGAGCTGCAAACGCTCTGGGATAAGTACATTGATGAGTGCCATGCTATCATTTTTGTCATTGATGCTTCTACGTCGGACCGGATAGCCGAATCGCTGGACGCTTTTCGTAAGTTTCCTCTTTCTAACTTTCCAATGTAAAAACACGTAAAAAATTGATTTTATTATCTTTGATATACACTTTTAGGAAAGGTAATAGCCTTCGAACGTGTGGGCCACATGCCCTTACTCATTTTGTTCAACAAGTGCGATGGCAACGAAACAGTTAACAAAAAGGACGACAACGACGACAGTGAAACTGATACGGAAATAAAGGATGCTACGACGACGGCAGCCCTGGACAGCCTGCGACAAGAGCTCGCCGACACCCGCGACAATGAATCCACAGATGGCGAATTCGCGATCATGTCAGTGTCAGCGATCGAGGGCGCCAACGTCGAACGGAGCGTCAAATGGTTGGCGGAAGCGATAACGCGTCAATATAGCGCTCAAGCATGACCCGTTGCGATGTTTTGATGCTGGCGAGCGCATCGGCTACGGTGAGCCATCGACGTTGACGGCCTTGTCGGCGTTCCTCCCAATCGTCGCAGATTTCGACCGCATCCACCAGGAATAGTAGTGTTCGAGCTAGACGCTCGTCGTCCTGGAAAGAGAAGGGCATTGGAGAGCTTATCAGGGTGATTTGAGATTGTTTTGGAAGTGATTTGGCTAATTTGACGTTTTTACGGGTTGAGACATTTGAAATTGAATTATATTCATAAAGTTGTCAAAAAGAACTCACTGTAAATTGACCGACCAGGGACCGAATCGTCCCCCGGACACCCGCTTCTTCGTAGACTTCGCGAATCGCGGCCTGCTCCCCATCCTCAGATTCCTCGATGCCGCCCCCAGGCAGGACCCATTGATTGGGATTGCCGCGACCGCTCACCAGCAACAATTCCACCCTGCTTTGACCACTGTCTTCAGCGACAACTTCCCGCGTGCACAGCCCGGCAGCCCTGAGGCGATAGCCGTGTTCGTCGCGTACCCGTGTGCCATTGGAGTCCTTGAACTTTTCCCGCTTCTTGACTGGCGCCGCTGGAGCTTCAGTTTCAGTGGCTGTGGACGACGATGTCATGGTAGAGGCAGCAGCGACGATATTGATGTCGTCTCGGCGACTCGGCACCCCGATCGGGAGGTTATCAGTCATAACATTGGCCTACGCCGCCGTCCTAAACATGCACCAAGATAGATTCAAATCGAAAGTGGGGTATATTTAGAACGGAATGGGGGTGCATCATCGGAATGCGGGATGTTTTTGAAAAATGATTCAATCAAAGGGCATTTTTTGCATTAGACGACCACGTGATGCTTGGTGGAAAAAAGTGAAACGGGAACAATTTTGTAAAAAATTGACTGTCATTCGATACAATGGGAAACACGCTCTCACGTGCCAATGACAACATTCTTCATTAAAAATGCATGGCAATGGGAAGGAAGACCCATATCCGCGAAAATAACCAACTATAGTACGCAACACAGATGGTTGAGAAACACCCCTAATTGATAACAACCCGTCGAAAAGTGACGAAACAAGTGTCAAAGTATGCGACTTTGACGAAAAACTCCGTCTTCGCCAATCAAGCCAACGATCAATACACACAGCCCCTCCGACGCTATCGCAATCATACAAGCCATCTCCGTGGCCGTCGGCCCTGGTCCGAGGACACCTCCGAGAATGCACCCGATGCGATTCCGACGGAAAACCGAGCCGCCGAGCAGCAAGGCTTCCTCGCCACCGGCAACACCAACCCCATCGTCAAACCATCCCATCACTTTGGTGTCGACGACCGCCGATTTGTGGGAACTACCCGTCGGCCAGCATTCGATGGCTGCCTTATCGCTTGGGGCGTGCAAAATGGGAGGTAACCGCTCAGCGCACGCACATGTATTCCCATATAATGTGCGCCCCTAAAGTCGCTTTTCTCTTCGAAAATGAACACAAAACGGCTCTAAATCGGCCATTGAACGCGCTCCCCCGGGTTCTCATTTGGAATACTGTCGAAGGCTACTTCCGCGCACTGTGCTCCTTTCCATCGATCAATTCCATCCGAATCGAATCCAGATCCCGTCATGTCGTCACCCGAGCCCGATGATGGCATTGATAGCGCCAGTGAGCTGCGATTGAAACGTTTCACGGAAATTTGTCTTGAAAAAGTCAGAAATTTGACTCCGGCATGTTTTTATATATATTTTATCGATTTCCGGGTTTTTAACGTAATGGATTTTAACTAATATGATAGATTTTAGACAGAAGTACGCGAATACGGTAAAAAACTCGAATTACCTCTGGCTCGAATCAAGAAAATTATGAAAATCGACGAACTCGCCTCGAACCAAATGATCTCCTCCGAATCGCCCCTCATCCTGGCCGTAGCCGCCGAATTCCTCGTCGAGGAGATGACCCTTCGGGCCTGGATCCACGCTAATCAGCACCGACGGAAGACGATTCAAAAGAGTGACGTTGCTGCGTCGATTGCCGGCTGCGAAATGTTTGACTTTCTCATTGACATTGTGCCTCGAGACGAGCCCGTCAAAACTCGAGGAGCCTCGTCTCATAGCGGGGTAAGCCATTTCTTTGCCTTTCCTTTTCTGACGTCACTACCGATGCTAGGTGGTTTCAAACCACTTTGCACGGAGATAGTACCCGATTGAAGACAAAGACAACAACTTTTTGAAATTCAAAAAAAATGTATTTCAAATCGTTTTGTTTCAGGCCAACGATCAGGAACAAGTGAATCACGCCGACATGAGCATGCTTCAGCAGCTGGATGCGGGACAGTTCTATTACGCTACCAATGAACATCAACAGCTTGAACTGCCGTTGCCGAATGGACAAATCGAGCTGGGACAACCGATGCCTTTCTCCGCCGTTCCCGGGGAACAGATCATTTTGATGACCGATAATGGGGAACAGGTTCATTTGCTGGTTAATCCAACCGAGCAGCAGCAGCAATGAGTGATCGAAAAAGACAGGAAACCAAATGATCTCGAATTTGCTTTGATTTTGATGGTTTTTATATATATTTTTCTTTGTTGGTGTATTTATTAAAGTGTCTGGTTGTAAATAAAACTGCCATAAGTTACTTTTATTGTTGAAAATTGCATTTTTTGAAGACAAAAAGTCGGAATGAAAGCTGATTAGAAAGTTTTGGCAAAGTGTCCCGAACACCCAATCCTCAAATTGCGCATTTCTTTCAAAACAGAAACAGCTTCGCTTTCCCCTCCACAGATCTCGTCCAAACATGGTCACGAACTTCCCCCACAACAACAAACGAACCATCTACGTCGGCGGCATCGGCGTCGAAGTCGATGAGAAGCTCCTGACAGCGGCTTTCATCACATTTGGCGAGATTGTCGGCGTGACAGTGCCCCTGAACTATGAAACGGGAAAGCCTCGTGGATTTGGGTATGTTTTCACGCTTAAACTTCTTTAAAACTGATTTAATTTAACATTTCAGATTCGTGGAGTTTGTCTTAGCCGAAGACGCCGCCGCAGCCATCGACAACATGCACCAATCCGAGCTCTTTGGCCGCACCATCACTGTGACGTTCGCGCGACCGCCCAAGGCTTCGGAAGTCAGTAGCAAGCCTGTCTGGGCCGACAATGAATGGATCAAGAAGTATGGAGTCAGCGGGAAGGAGGATGCTTCGGCGACTGAAGGCGGTGCAGGCGATGTTGACGGCGAGAATGGGGCTGTCGCGAAACCGTCGAGTGGTCCGGCGCAGGAGTTGCCGAGAGTGTACTTTGGAGTCAAAATTGGGCAAAGGTTGGTCTTTCTTATATATTTTTATCCATCTTTACTCATTTTTTCAACTTCCAGATATGCCGGCCGCATCGTTTTCGTACTCAGATCCGACGTCGTCCCCAAAACAGCCGAAAACTTCCGCGCATTATGCACTGGCGAAAAGGGTTTCGGCTATCAGGGCTCTACATTCCATCGCATCATCCCAAAATTCATGATCCAAGGCGGCGATTTCACCAAGGGCGATGGCACTGGAGGCAAGTCAATCTACGGAGCCCGATTCGACGATGAAAACTTCACGCTGAAACACGTCATGCCGGGCATGCTGTCCATGGCCAACTGTGGCGCGAACACCAATGGCTCGCAGTTCTTCATTACCACCGAAATTACGCCCTGGCTCGATAACAAGCACGTCGTTTTTGGACACGTCGCCGAAGGCATGAACATCGTCCGACAAATGGAGGAAAAGGGCAGTTCATCCGGAAAGCCGTCAGCACAGATTGTTATCACCGAATGTGGAGCTGTTGAATGAATGTTTGTTTAAAATTTGCTACTGTAATTTATGGTTTTCGCGTTTTATCAACTTTTTTTCCACTTTTCGATAAAACAATCAATTCAAATGCGGAATCATTCATTGTAGCTGTCATCATTGATGATGGCACCCTTCCAAACAGGGAACGTGTCAATCTTGCCAGTATTGGGATCCATGTAGGAGTAGATTTTATGGTATTTGATGAGGGCCTGAAGGGTTGGGAAGGTGGCACTGTCGGTGTAGCGCAGGCTCCAGACGTCTTCGCCGGTTCGGGCGTTTTTGCCACAGACGATTGGGAAGTGGAAGACTTCCTGGAAAACTAGTTGTTTTGAGAACATGAAAAATGGCTAACCTTGTTCTGACTGCTCATATAGGCTAAAAACAGCCGCAACTTGTACGGAATACTGGCACGCTTATCCGGCAGCTGATAATAGATGCAAAATTCATTCGGCTTCAAACATTTGATGACCTGGGAAGGCGTTTTTGGGCCGACATAGATGCTAGCCTCATCAACTTCGCGAGTTGACGCTTTGTGATGGCCGTGACGGCGATGATGCCGTCGCCGATGATGACGGTGCCGAGATTGGCGGTGGCGACTACGACTCGAGGAATCGACCTCTTCATCGGGGTCGGTGTAGTACTGCTTGTTACGCGGCATGTAGACTGGCTAAATTTGGTTTATTTTCCAATACAGTAAGCCAGAGCCAGCTACAGTAACCCACCTCAGTACCCTCAATGGCTCCCCGTCGAGACGACCGCTCCTCCCGATCCTCGGCACCACGTCGATCACGGCGAGCTCGACGACGCCGTTCCTGCTCCATGGCCTTCAGACCGCCTTGATCATTCTCATAGACGGCAGCCTCCTCGAGGTGACTGTATCGCGGCTGACTTGATGGTGGCGGTTCATCAGCCGAAGCCTCCGCCGTTCGCGATGACTTCCGATGCTTGCCGCCCGATTTGTGGCGTCGATCCCGACGATGACGCGATCGAGGCGGCTGCGATTCCTCAGGGGCGTCGGAGTAGTCTGAGCGTTGGCTCCGTGTCGGCGATGTTGTCTTTGATTCGTCCACGGTTTCACCCGATCCTGTACGCGTCCCCGACGCAGGTGACTGCTCGACTCGACCCATGACACCGACAAATAATGGCACCGAGATGCCGTCCAAGGAACTTTCATTCAGATCGTTTGTGCCCGCCTAAAACTGTCCAATTTGCATAACAAAAACCGAGAAGGCCCTCTCCGCGTCGTGTCATTAATGCTTGCTTTGCCGAATCCCCTCGCCTTGTCACCAGACAAGCCCCGTGACCAGCCAAAGATGTCCAAAATATCTAAGTCCGAAATGAAGAAGGTTTCCGCGGTCACGGGCACCTTGCCGCTGTTGCCACTTAGATTGGTCAAAATTAATCGCCCAGTGCCACGAGCATCATGGGAAGCGGCTTTTCCGTTGAATTTTGATGCGACCTATGTCAGTGAGCAGCTCATATTCCTGTCCGATGATCCTATCTTGGAAAAGCCGAATATTACGGTGACGTGTCTCAATCCGCATGATCAAACTTTCATGGTTATGGTGAGTTTAGTTTATAAGTGATTTTAAAGAACCTGAGGGTAGCAAACTACTAATGAATTAAAGAGGTAAAACTGCAAGAACATAAAACACAGTGATCATACCCCCGAAAAGTCGAGAAGTGGTACTGTTGCCAGCTGGAAAACCAACCATGTGCCGCGGAGAACGCACACAACACGCGAGTTCGGTGGGCTGACAGAGAGACAAGGACGCTAATTATCGCGCACCCAAAAGTTAATGAAATTGCACCCAATGCGCGCGCGCCCCAATACGTTTATTGAAATCGTACCCAATACCCGCGCAACCCCAATAGGGTTGCTGAAACTTCACCCAATGCGCGCACACCCCAATACGGTTGTTGAAATTGCACCCAATACGTTTTCTGCCCCCAATAAAAATTAAACTTATTTAAAAAATAAATTTTATTCTTCAGAAAATGAAATTTAATTTAAAAAAACGCAAGGAGGAACATAAAAAAATTAAATGTGCCTGAGTCGGCCATCAAGACTTAGATTTTCTTCAAGCTGGAATCCAAGCAGCGAGTTTCGAACTGATCCAGACTTTTACAAACGTGGAATTGTGAGACCTCGACTTCAGACATAATTGATGCTCGGATTCCAACTACTGTTTATGATGGATATGACTTCGATGATCAGGCTTTAACTTCGGTCTGACTGAAGTCCTAGCTACTTTGAGATTCAATACTTAGGTTTCGAACCGACCCGCTCAGCTTCCTTCGAGCTTTGAAGGACTACACGAGCTACGAAGATTAGGATAGTTTTTAGTCGGTACGTTGAAGTATAAATACTTTGAAGTCCAGTCCAAGCTTCGAAAGTTGGCTCAGTCTTAAAATCGATTCTTGAAGACACCTCAGTCTGAAAAGCTTTCTGAGATTGAAGGTTAACTTTAACGTCCGGCTTCACGGTTGAATGTATTCAATATGAGGCCAGCATAACGTGCTTCTGTCCCCTGAGGCATGTCGGAGCCGGCTCCGGCGTCTTCGACTTTGAAGTCAGAGGCGGAGTCGGAGGCAACCCCAATTACGGGGTAAGTGTAGGACAGCGGTTTTAGGGGTTAAATTTATTTAAAAAATAAATTTTATTCTTCAGAAAATGAAATTTAATTTTTGAAAGGTGTAAAGGGGTACATTTAAAAAACTAGTTGTGTATGAGTCAGCCTTCAAGACTTAGATTCTCTTCATGCTGGAATCCAAGCAGCGAGTTTCGAACTGGTCCAGACTTTTACAAACGTGGAACTGTGAGACCTCGACTTTAGACATACTTGATACTCGGGTTCCCATTACCGTTTATGATAGACTTCGACATGATTCCTATGATCAGGCTTTAACCTTGGGCGGAACCCATCCACATTGACAAGAATTTTTTTATCTACTAATCGACCGGCTCCAGTTCGAGCCTTGAAGGTCACCTGAGCTACGAAGTTTTGTTGAGTTCAGAGCTGAGAGCTTCGGGGGTTTTTTAGGACAGGATCCGGAGCGAAGGATTCGTAAGTATGCCTTCGGTGGGCGTATCCGGAGGGGAGCTTTCGATTTTTTAAAAAGCATGCTTCGGAGGTTACAGCCTTGGTTTAGTCTGGGCAATGAAGTAAATATTTCAGCCAAGCCCCAAAAGTAAGATCTGCCTTGAAGTCAAGTCTTGAGAACCTCTGATGCCTTGATTCTTATAAGTGCCAGAAATCGCCCTCGGCCCAATATTGGTGTCTCTACTTAAGCTTCCCAACGGTTTCAACACATTGGCCCGAGTTGAACATGGGTTTTCTAAGCCGCTTCAACTCTAGCGAGAGATCTGGGGGCTCCGAAGTTTTGAGAACCAAGATCCGGAGATCCGAACTTCGGTGGGCAGATACAGAGCCTCCGAACTGTTAGTTTCTACTTGTTTTAAACTGGAGGCGACGGGTAAAGCCACCAGAAGACGCACGTTTCTCCTACCAAGTTGGAGGCTAGGGTTGCCCTTAACTAAGAAAGGGGGTTTACTCATGTGTATTTGAGCTAGCCTGCTAGACTTGGACTTTTTTGCCTTGTTCCAACACTTCGACTTGAGCTACCAACCGGTCCCAACCCTTAGACCAACTTTTGGTTAAGCCTTCCATTGCCCGAGTTTACAGGTTGAGCATGGCCATGGTAAAAGCGTCTAGTCGAACTGAGCTTCTAACCAGATTCAGCCTTACGGCGGGTGGTCAATCTTCGCCCCGACACTGGACCGCTGAACTTACGTTTTCAAACGGCTTCAAATCTTATTTACGAGTTTTAGGCGGGTTAACCAGGGCTTTCGGGTAACAAGTGTCGTAATAAACCCCCACCCAAGATCCCAAGATTTGAAGTGTGCAACCCTTACCTCGATCTTGGTGCGAGAAACCTTCAACTTCTGGTAGCTTCTTCCTTTGTCCAAAAGTGTAAAAACTTGCTCTCGCTCCAGAGCTGGCCGGCTTAGAAAGCCGCTGTTCATCTGCCTTGAAGCCGGGTCGGGCGGGCATTGGCCACCCGCCGGGGCGAAGCCCGAAGTCACATAAGGGGTCATGTTCATTCGCTCCGAGATCGGAACGAGAACAAATCATCTGCCCTAAAGTTGGGCCGAAGGCTGGTTAGACGGTCAGCTTCAGCACTTTGAAATCGGTGGAAGGTGTTAGGGGATCATTTGAAACTCTGGGCAAAGGCTCAGGGTAACATAGGTTCATCCACTCAAACGTTAACGCGAGAGAGGGGCAAGTAGTTGAAGCCGTTTGGAAGCCAAAGTCCAGCAGCCCCATAATTTAAGCGAAAGCAACTTCTGATACTTTTATTGCCCAATAAACCTGCGTCAAAGTAGGTGAAAGGTGGCACCCTAAAACCGCTGTCCTACACTTACCCCGTAATTGGGGTTGCCTCCGACTCCGCCTCTGACTTCAAAGTCGAAGACGCCGGAGCCGGCTCCGAGATGCCTCAGGGGACAGAAGCACGTTATGCTGGCCTCATATTGAACACATTCAACCGTGAAGCCGGACGTTAAAGTTAACCTTCAATCTCAGAAAGCTTTTCAGACTGAGGTGTCTTCAAGAATCGATTTTAAGACTGAGCCAACTTTCGAAGCTTGGACTGGACTTCAAAGTATTTATACTTCAACGTCCCGACTAAAAACTATCCTAATCTTCGTAGCTCGTGTAGTCCTTCAAAGCTCGAAGGAAGCTGAGCGGGTCGGTTCGAAACCTAAGTATTGAATCTCAAAGTAGCTAGGACTTCAGTCAGACCGAAGTTAAAGCCTGATCATCGAAGTCATATCGAAGTCCATCATAAACAGTAGTTGGAATCCGAGCATCAATTATGTCTGAAGTCGAGGTCTCACAATTCCACGTTTGTAAAAGTCTGGATCAGTTCGAAACTCGCTGCTTGGATTCCAGCTTGAAGAAAATCTAAGTCTTGATGGCCGACTCAGGCACATTTAATTTTTTTATGTTCCTCCTTGCGTTTTTTTAAATTAAATTTCATTTTCTGAAGAATAAAATTTATTTTTTAAATAAGTTTAATTTTTATTGGGGGCAGAAAACGTATTGGGTGCAATTTCAACAACCGTATTGGGGTATGCGCGCATTGGGTGAAGTTTCAGCAACCCTATTGGGGTTGCGCGGGTATTGGGTACGATTTCAATAAACGTATTGGGGCGCGCGCGCATTGGGTGCAATTTCATTAACTTTTGGGTGCGCGATAATATATTGCCGAGAGACAAAGAAAACCGCTCTCTCTCTGCGCGCTTTTTTAGAACCCTTTTTTATCGGGTCATAATTTGACATACGCCTACCTAAAAACTTTACATTTCTAAAAATTTCAACAATTAAAAACCTAAACTCAATACTTCCAGGTCTGCACATCGTCCTCAATCCTCTTCAACGTGACTCCGCCCTTCTGTTACGCCCACAAAGCCCTCAAAACCCGCTTCCGAGTGCAATTCATCGGCGCCTTCGTCCCAGCCTTATGTCAGAAAGTCGCCTTCTATGCTCAACCGATTAACATTACACATCTACCGGCGAGAGTTGTCTCAAATTGTGGTGTTCGCCAACGTTTGTCCGCCCCCTTCGCCACACTTTCGAAATAACTCTTTCCAGAGCAAACCGGTGTCCATCGTTTCCGAATCCGCTTCTACACCCAAAACGGTGCCGCTGTCATCGGCAAACTCGATCTCAAGCACGAACTCGACCGAAACTTGTTAATGGAATTTCCGCGACTGTCCGTAATGCCCCAGGCCATCGACAAGCTTATCGACAAGGACAAGGAAAAGGAGACACTTCGGGTTGAGTCGAAACCCTTGAAAGGCCCTACGCCGGGTCGCAATTACGATTGGCGAAAAACGACGGCGCCGCCACCTGAAAACGTGAAGCCACGCCCAAAGGATCCGGAAGAAGCGGTCAAATATGATTATGAGGTGATTAAGCATCTTCCAATGGAGCAGCGAATCGCGTTATACAAGAAACGCTTCGAGGAAGACAAAGTTTTCCGGTTGCTGTTGGCCAAAGAGCTCGGCAAACGTGAATGGGGCTGTTATGACCCGTCTGATGAGGTCGTCGGGCTCTTGAAGGAAGTCGCAGCTGGCAAGAAGGTCAAAATCTCGCGGCTCATCAAACGCGAACTGACCAAGCACTGTCATCCGTCCGTGGTGAATTATGAGGATTCAACGAGAAAGGCGAAGAATCGAAGTCCGTTACTGTCTGGACGCTCCGCGAAAAGTGACCCCAAACGAAAGTCGAAGGAATCCACGAGTGATTCACGGTCCCGGAATACGAGAAGATACAAGAAGTCGACCACGACTAAATCAAACACGACGACTCGGAAGACGGCCGCGATGACCCGAACGACGGTCAACAATGTCACCGTCGAGGAGCGGGCACCCACGATGCTTCGACACAAGCGCGGCCAGCTGGGCATCGTCAAAACGGAGCGCGCTGTCGATCATCAACGGAAAAAGTTTGTGAAAACGGCGCAAACATTGTCGATGGAAGCGACCCAGCAAGCGACCGCGACGGAAACGGAGAAGAAAGACACCCCAGGGCATCCGGCTGAAGTATGGTCCACGCTGCGAGAGCAGTTGGGCCGCATCATGCAATGCAATCCGAGGCATCCGAGCCTGATGTACAACAAGCATAAGCATTTGGAAAGGGGTGAAAGAGGTGGGTTTGGATGCGCTTGCCTTTTTTGATGATGCGGTTTTAGCGAAACGACGCTCATTGCGTCAGAAGCTGTCGAACGCGTCGACTGCGGCACCGCGGCATTCGAAAGAGCGAGACAGGCTTGAGCCATCGTAATTACGACGTGTTTGATTTAAATAAACCGCCAAGTTAATTTGTTGTTGTTTGGACTTTTACATGGCCAATCTTAACGTCACAAAGTTCTTTCGAAGGGTGAAATTTTATAAATTTTGCATTAATTGTCATTTTTTTTAAACATTGGTACACAACCCAGTGTTAACTTCACATCTACTGAATCCGGCAGCCGTACAGTCAGAATTGGTCGCACATGGCTGTCCAATCTGGTAGATATTTTGATTGAGGTAGTTTCCAGCAGGAGCGTAGTTACACACGACGTAGTACATGAGAGTGTTACCGTTGTAAGGGCACTTGGCGAATCCACATCCGACGGACGTTGTCGTCGACCATGCCATCTGCGACCAATGTCCAATGTTTTGCCAGCCAGTAGACTGCAAAACGCTGCTCGTTGCACTGACGCCACCGTACTGTTTCAATTCGCCCCACCACGAATCCGATGCAGCAACGAAGGCATTTCCCGTATAAGTGCCACTGGTGAAGACGGCATAGAGGTTTTCGCCGGCTCCTTGACGATGACTACTGCTGGAATGCTGGAAGACACAGTTATTGGCCCATTCTTGGGCGATTTTTTCAAGGGTGCAGTTGTAGGTCTGAAAAGAGTCAGTTTGATTAATGATAAAAATGATTTTGGATACCATTTTGAGCATATTTTTGGCGGGCGGGGCAAAGCCAGTTGGCAGGGCGGCGCAACCGTTAGCCAATTGAGCTCGCCACGCATTGTGACGATTGACGACAGCTGTGCGGGCTGATGCGTCGAATCCGCTGCCTGTATTGATGCCATTACAGGTTGTAGTTACATCCAAGTATTTAGGGGTTGAGGGGTCCGCATTGACGGCAAACTTGCTACAAGTCGCTGCAGCCGCGGTAGTTGTTGTGGGAGTTGTTGTGGACGGAATTTTCGTTGTGGGAGTGGTCGTCGATAAAAGCGGCAGTGTTTTTGTTGTCGTCGCTGCCGGCGTTACAGTAGTACACGGCGTTGCTGCCGGCACCGTAGTTTGTGTTGTCGGCGTCACAGGGGCCTGTGATACACACAATCCCAAAACAGCATCACAACTAGCGAATCCGGCACCCGTGCAATCAGAATCCCTTGCACACGGCGACCCTGCTTCATAAATAGGTTGATTCATGATCTGTCCAGCCTGATAATAGTTACAAACGACCAAATGCATGTATCCAAAAACTGGATGCGTGCACTTTGAATAGCCACAACCAACTGATGTCGTTTTGCCCCAGGCCAACTGTGACCATCCTGCCAAATTACTGTTGGCCAATCGCGTACTCGCTGAGGTCAAAGTACCAAAAGACTTGAGCTTGTCCCAGAAGTAGTCAAAATTCGTCAAAACAGCGTTGCCAACATCGGCCGATCTCGAAGTCAAGGCCAGCACGGTTTGTCCAATGCCAGGCAGATCGGTGGCCGGTGAAGCCGCTAATTGGCACCGATTGGCCCATGTTTGGGCCATAGACTCGAGAGTGCAGTTGTAAGTCTAAAAGAATCTTGAATATTTCCGAAAGTTTGCAGATTAGCTTACCAATTTGGCAATATTTTTTCCCGTTGGCGCAAACTTTGCCCCGCTCTGCTCTGCGCAACCATTAGCCAATTGCGCACGATAGAGGTTGATCTTATTGAGAAGGTTTTCACGATCAGTCGATCCGAATGGTCCAGAACCACTGATTCCGTCACATGTCGAAGGCGTTGACAACGGGATTGTTGTGCGGCTTGGCTTAAACAAGTTGCAGTTTGCCGCCCTCGTTTTAGTAATAAACAGTGCCAAAAAGCAGAAAAGGGGCGTGATTACCCTCATGGTTGAGTGACAATCATGCTTTGATCGTTTTCCAGTTAACCTTTATACCCTTTTGACGCCTACGGTTAAAATAGATTGCTATTGTAGCTATATTTGCACAGGTCGACCGTCTACTTCCGCAAATCGGAAATCCGCATGACTTAACCTGTGGATGAATATCATTTTTTGTTCGAATAGATACTAGCCAAGCTTTGGGGGCAAAGCAGATGTTCAAATTGACATTAATTTTGGATGTGGGTGTAGCGTGTTTGGACATTTGCACCCGTTTGTCGGTCAATGATTAAATCGACACCATGGTATGGGCAATGCCAGTTCTGTCCTAAGCAATTGAGAAAAAAACCTATCGTCGTAGACGGGGATCAAACCCGCGCCGTTTAGGATCTGGTAAAGTGTGTCCATAGTCGCGCAGACCGTACGAAAGTTACGAAATCGCGCGTAAAGCCTCGAAACGGACAAACTTCGGAAGCACATCGTATGCTTTGCCATTGCAAATTTAGGTTAAATTAAAACGTGACACAAAAATAAAAAAATAAAAAAAAACATTTTGCCAATTTGTCATGAGGGGTTTGCATGTTACAATTTATTTTTACTGCAAATTTAATTTTATGTCTGAAAACAAATGTACTGCGTAGCTGTATTTTTGGGAATATAAAAAATAAAGTCATCTTGGTTGCAACAATACAAGTTTCAAACGATTTCTTTTTTAAACCGATTAAATGTAAATTTATAAATATTCTGCTTAAAAACAATAGTGATGCATGCTTCAAACATTTTTCCACATCATCAACATCATGTGATGGCGTTATTGTTCAGTTTGTTTGCCATCAATTACTCATGATGCCTAAACGCCTTAACGGTGATTTCAACTAAATAAAAACGGTGCAGTTTTTACCAAACTGAAACATAACAATGCGTTTCATATTGCTGCACCCGATGAAAAATGGTCAACGCAAACATAGATCCCTTGGAAGACATGATTGGCACTCTGACAATTCTTTACCATGATTATAATCAGAAAGAATACAAAACCCTTTTTGAGTTGCTTAACAAAAACTTGATATGAACGAATGTAACAGAATAAAGATAATCTGAAGAGCAATTTGAGCATTGAACATACTCGCATTTTATTATATTAAACTTATTAGTGTGACACACTAAATGATAATATTTTCTACAATAAACTTTTTTGGTCTTGAATACGGTTGTACGTACTTTTGATACAATGCATGAGGATCTTCATTTACCATTTTGAATACAATTTTTTTTAATTAGCACATAACTGTTTTAAAGTAAATGTATAAATAAGCTGCTATTTATTTTCGAACATGAAATCAATAATAAATCTTTAAAGAAGCAAATGGTGATGCATCCTTTTTAAAAGCATTCCGATAAATCATAAAAATCATGTGATCATGTTGTTATTCAGTTTTGTTATCAGTTAAGCATATTGACGCAACGCCCCAAAGTTTGATTCCATCAAAATAAAGCATTTGCATTTCTTACCAAATAAACCAAAAATGCGTTTGGCACTGTTGTTTGTTATTTTTCTAGCAATTTTGTCTGCTACAGATAGCATTGAAATATGTGACCCAACACCAACTGCGGAGTTTTGTTTTACACCTTCTTGTATTTCAAGACAAGAAGAACGTGATCGGTGCCATGAAAGAAATGCTGCGTTATTTCTACGTCGAGCCGTCACCATCAAACCTTCGTCTACAACTATCGCCATAAAACCTTCAACTGCTGTAGCCTTCCAAGAACCGTTTTCCCATACCCCAAAGTACTATCTAATCAAGTATACTTTTCCCGATTTTCACGATTTATTAGAACTAATGAAGAATGAGTTGACATTCGAAATTTGGAAATCAACGCAAGCTGCACCCGAGGCAACCTGGTCAACGCAATCAAGGATTCTCATCATAGTTGACGCTTTGCTTGATCAAATCATCATGTTGTGGAAAGGCCATGAGAAAAGAAACAAATTGGACGTTTCTAAGTCAGTTCATACTGTATTCGAGGCAAAGTATGAGGTTGAACAACTGATTCGTGAAATTGGTGACATCTTTAAGCAGGCTAAATCAACAAGTAGAAAGCACTCTGTCAAGGTCCTGAAAAAGAATGCCAATGCTAAAGTTTATCTTGCCATGAGCATTTGCAAATCGATCATGGATGACATTATCGACGCATTGGTGCTGGATAACTACAACGCCTTTAATGGCAATGAATACAATCAATTTTTTGAGCTGATTACCAAAGATTTGTGAACATTTCAAAATTGTCATTGTGTTTGTAAAGATGAATAAAGACTAAGCAAAGAGACCTCAAAATTAAACAGAATAACATATCACTTTAACAAAAATGCATTAAAAAAACGTGTAAAAGGTTAAAACTAAATACGTTACTTTTAATGATTTTGTTGAGCGATCATGACGCAGTTTTATCCCAGGAGCTCCCGGGAGAAATCTCCGGAGAATCTCCCAAAATTATTTTCTCCCGGGAGATTTCGCATCCCTGTAATGATGTATCATGCGGTGAAGCATCTAAAAAAATTAAACCGAAAATACATCAAAACATTAAAAGTTATTTTTTGCGCTTTTTCCGGGAATCCTAGAGGCAGTGTTCACCCCTGATTCAACTTATGATTTATGTTAAAAGTCGTATAAAAACGTTTCTAAAAGCATGCCTCTTACCCTCCTGTGCAGGGAGAGTGAAATTTCTCCCCACAAGTCACCGCAAGTCACCGATCACATTTTTTGTTTGCCTCCTATTCGGCCTGTGGCACCTAGATTTTGATAAATTTCATATTGAAGCTGGGACCTGTCAGGGGCTATCGATAGAGACCAGAAACGCCGGGATTGGAATCGAAATGGCCGAGAAAATGCCATCCGCAGTAAGCGATCAAAGACTAGCTGCGCGCGAGTTTCAAATCGACCACCCAGATTTCACACTCGCCCTCAAAATTTTGTTATCAAATGCCCGCTTATCACTGGCATAGCTTTTTTATTGTAAGAGCAACGTAGGAAAGAAAGGAAAAGCCAAAAAAGAAACAACAAAGGTGTCAAAATTGATGCTCTGATTTGAGATTTTGTGCTCCCCGGTGGTCCATGGGGGTCGTCCTCAATGAACCGGATTTGTTAAAATGGCAGTTTCTTTTTTGGCTTTTCCTTTCTTTCCTACGTTGCTCTTACAATAAGAAAGCTATGCCGGTGATAGGGGCACATTTGATAACAAAATTTCGAGGGCGAGTGTCAAATCTGGGTGGTCGATTTGAAACTCGCGCGCAGCTGGTCTTTGATCGCTTACTGCGGATGGCATTTTCTCGGCCATTTCGATTCCAATCCCGGCGTTTCTGGTCTCTATCGATAGCCCCTGACAGGTCCCGCCTTCGATATGAAATTTATCAAAATCTGGCTGCCATAGGCCGAGTGGGAGGCCGTCAAAAAAGTTGATCGGTGACTTGCGGTGACTTGTGGGGAGAAATTTCACTCTCCCTGCACAGGAGGGTATTGACTTTCAAAAATTGAATCTACAATGCGTTCAATTCTGTTTGCCGCAGCTTGTCTTTTCGTTGTGTTTGATGCCGTAAGTGGGTTATCAAATCCACCACCGGTGCCACCGAGAAGCTCAAATTCTATCCGTAATTACGTCCGCAACTACACCCTACCCGACTTGTCTAAGGTTTTGGATCTACTGAAAGACGCGAAGAGTGTTGGCAACTCTGAAGCGTCGTTTTTGTTTTTTCGTACTTCAACTGAAAAGCCAAAACCGTGGGTCGTTCTAAGCAATATTGATGCTTTATTCGATCAAATTATCATCTTGTGGAAAGACTATGGCGCAGTGCATGCAATGGACGTCTCTGAAACCGTTCATACCGTTTTTGACGCGAAATACGAAATTCAGGAGCTTATTCTATCAAGCCGAGGTCTTTTTGAAAAGGTTAAAAACGATCGCACCAACAACTTGAAGATCGCCAGTGCCTTAAAAAAGGAAGCCGGACTAAAGATTGAACTTGCCACGGATGCTGTAAAGAAAATCGTTGACGATTTGGTTACGATTGTTCGACCGTTTGACAATAGAGCCGAGGAAAAGTACTATCAACACCTTGTCGGCAGTGTTGATGCTCGAAAATAATCCATGATTGAAACACGTTAAAGCGCTCTTTTTATCAATGTTGAAACAATAAAAGTGAATAAAGCAGTTTGTTAACTTACAGTTGCTCATGTAGCTAACTTATCTTATGCTACTGATTGAGACTAATTGAAACACTTGTGACCGATAAAAACACGTGTGAAAACAACTTATCAAACGCGACGGAATGATCTCGAGAACGAGGTGGGTTAACCACACTGGCAGTGGTTTTTTTAAACGAACGAATAAAAAAATAAAGAAACAACAAGATTTTCACAATTTTGCTGCCAAACCTTTTGATCCACAGCTGGTATGGTAAATAAAATGACAACTTAAATAAAGTAGTTAAAAAGAAATTTTACACTGTTTTAATTGGATATGTCTGAGGACGCTTGCGACGTTAAGATTACCCATGTAAAAGTCCAAATTACTTGACCGAAAATGTTATATGCAAGCGACTCCCCCCGTCCTAAACAGTTAGCCAAGTTATGTGTGCTCTTAATTCGCATAATGTTTTCGCAAATATACGTTGACTTCATGTTTAACTTGAGCCAGAGTGCATAAGTGAGCCCTCTAGATTGGTGTAAAACTGACTATCCTACCAATTTCTTACTGCACTAAGTAAGTGTGCTAATGGTACTCCCTTGTTTCTGCGTAAGTTCGCCCCCACCCCAACCCCATCAAAACACGTAAGGTAAGAATATCGGTTGCATCGTTTTTATTTAACTTTATTCGTTACAGGAGTTAACCAGCCGCGACCAGAGTTGGAAGGAGAGATGAAAACGCTCTGGAGAGCGGGACGATTTTGTCGAAATCGTCCTTATCGAACATATCGAACAAGCCGCGTTTTTGACGAATACCGTATTCCGGATCAGCCAGAACATTGACGGCGCTAGGGTTAGCGGTATCGACCGGCGTGGAAGTGGCGTTGATTTGACCAAGGAGGCAGATCACGATGATTACGCGAAGCATGTTGTACACAAAAGTAGCCTTGCGAATTGCGGTGAACAGGTGATGTGGGGAACATGCATTTCGAGGCAGCTTTTATGTTGGTACTTTGAAGCCCGCAGCTTCAATCGGTGATCTTTCTGTACCGCTTCCTTCCGGAGAGGCTCTGAAACATTGAACTTTTGCATGGTACCGGAAGACACACGCTGAACTTTCCAACGTTTAGGTTTGCAAATCACAAATTTCTAGTTTGTTCGAATCGCGTTTGGGCTGTTTTTTTCTTTAATGTTAACACAAAATATAAAAATTTTCTGCGTGTCTTTTCCGGTACCAGGCAAAAGTTCACTGGTTCGAAGGCGCATCTCCGAAAAGAATTGAACCATAATCGGTACAAAAATATCAGCGATTGAAGCATTTAGATAACCTCAATTATGATCAAGTCATTTTAATGACCAAAGCGTTTTCATCCATCGTTCCATCTCTTGTCGCCGCTGGTTACATGCCATAACACTTTAGAACGAGATTGGTTTGCCGATGGATTGACTTTTTTGATACTGTGTTTTCAGCAAACCGGCTGAGTTGTCCAACCCACCAGCTGCGGCATGTTAGCATTGAAAACGAATAGAAAACTTTAACCTATCAAATCAGCCTTCGGCTGGGTCGTTTTCGCTCCTTCGCTGCAACGCAAAGGGCTCGCTCCGTCATTTGCAAACGCGGCTTCTCGTTTTTAGTAAGTCACTTTTGTGCATTCGTTTGTTTTCAGTTTAATTCGGAGAAATATGTTACTCGCCTTTCTCTTTCCTTTTCTGTTTGTGCTGCTGGATTGTGCCATTTTTGCGCCCACCTTTTGTATATTTTATCAATTCTGCGCGCGTATCTAAACGTGGTGCTTCTTCGGACAGCAGCCTTAAGCAACCCAAAAATCCGCTTCCCATGACCCTGGTGCCTTCTTTCAAACGCCAACAGCTGAACTCTTTTAAGCCGTTGAAGAAGCTCTAAACAACGAGCCTTCTTTATCTGAAACTGTCAGTGCTCTCCTCCCTCTCTCATGTTCGTGAAGTTGACTTCAACTCAATAAATTGCTGCCTTCCTTCAATAAAAAGGTTTTCTCAAATCCCAGAATGTTCCTCTATCGATGATAAATATCACTGCCTCCTCTGTCACCGCCATAACCTAATATCCAAGCATGTCCCTCTGTCGCTTTCCCCAAATCGTAGTGAATTGCCCAAGCACGTTGCCTCCACGTTTGAGTATTTTTGAAGAGCGCTTACGATGCGTACAAGCAGATCTTGACCAAAAAAGTGCCCCGGAACCGGTCGTGCCTGGGTTTGGGCGAGCAGATGTTCTTTCTGTCCGTGGCTAACCTAAGACCAACTCTGTTGCTTAAAATGCACTACATTTTGTGTTTAGGCTTGAAGAACTCGCTTATGAACCCTGATGAAAGAGGTTTTATCTAATAGTATCAGTAGTAACATTAGTTATGAATGTGTTGAGTATGGTAAATAAAATGACAACTTAAATAAAGTAGTTAAAAAGAAATTTTACACTGTTTTAATTGGATATGTCCGGTCTTCTGACCGGTGTCAGTTTGTGCCATATTTTGCGCTGAATCGAATGGTGCCAAAGCCGTCTGAGAGGCAGTCGGAGGCAGAATCGAATAACATCATTTGATTCGGAAAGGAACGAAACTTCTGAATCGACTTAAAGAGTTTAGAAGTTCAAAAAAATTTTTGTTACAGTGCCCCAGGAAACACTCGGTTCACGACAGAAATTTTCGTGACCTGCCGGTCCCTATGTAAGGCTAAAGTATCATAGGTTATTTTATATGATGCTTCCAAAGTCTATACGGTGTTTCTTATGACAACTGTTTGAAGGAGTCACATGTTTTTAAAAAACAATGCAAATTTCACATTAACATAGTCTGTCGTCTGACTGCCGTTTCAAAAGACCTATGGCACTCAATCGATTATTTGGTACCATTACGCCCACGCGGGTCAAACGGGTCAGATGTGGAAACCCCTGAAACCGCCACCTCTTCTTTTTTTGGGATTCATATTTCTGTTTTTCGTGATCAGCCAAACTACATACGCTGACATTTATGAAAGCGTTGATGATCCCGCAGCTCGAGCGTTCGGCAACCGCGTCTGCACCAACGAAGCATGCACAATGATGGCAGCAAGGTATCACAACCACATGTACAAAAAGGTAACTTTCCGTGTTTTCTTTTGTCACCATAATACAATTTACACTCACCTATTAGGCGAGCCCCTGCGACGACTTCTCGACCTATGCATGTGGCAACTACATTTATCACCACGAACATCTAACTACTGTTCTTGTTGAAGCGGGATTCGCTATTTATAAGAAGTTAGAGAGTATCTTGAAAGATCCATCATCTTCAGACGAAAAACCATGGCACACGCTGACAAAGACGTATTATAAAAAGTGCATGGATGGACCGGCCATTACCGCTACAATGAAATCAGATATTTTAACGCTGCTAGAGGATATTGGTGGATGGCCTCTTCTTAATCCCCAATGGAGAGAATTTGATTCATATGAGAAATACATCGCGGGTATTCAAAAAAAGTACGGCGTGGACTTTTTTTTTAATGTTCGTGCATCTCATCAGGCAACGGACGTCTCTAAAAGACAACTTAATCTGGAACCCCAACTTATCAAACTCGACATGACAAGTATGCTTGAAATGGCCATCAAATTAGGCGCAGAAAACCCTACTTTGGCGGACGACATTGAAAAAGTTTTCAATGAAATTGTATCAGTTCATAACAAACTTTTTGCGGAGGTAAAGAAGGACAAATCAAAAAGCCTACCAATAAGCGGTACATTAAACACCATAAAGGCAGAACTTCCCAATGTATGTTTTTCATTTTTCTAAATTTTTCGATTTCGTTTGTTTTCAGTTCGATCTGGAGAAATATGTTACTCATCTATTTGACGGAGTTGTTCCCGTAAAACCTGACCTGTATTTGAACGTTCAGTTGAATGAGTACTTTAAACAGATTCATACGTTATTTACCAACAAACGCGTTTTTGCCAACTACGCTGTCGGCAATATTGTCGTTAACTTCTTTCAAAAACACATGTTCAACAATGAAGTTTCGACTGTCCGTACAATGAAATGCTTGTTGGATATAACAAATGAGGTTTTAATTTTGCCTGCTGCTCAGATGTATGTCACTAAATACTATCCTGATCGCGCCGCCATCAGTGCGAAGGTTGTTTAGTGGTTGCCGAACACATTTAACAAAGAATTTCTTTCAGTTGACGGAAATGATGATGATTATGAAAGAAGTTCTAACGGACATGTTCAACAAAACTGATTGGCTGGGCGATGATACGAGAAAAACTGCATTAAAAAAGTTGACTCTTATGGCTTACACTTTCGTGCACCCGAAAAACCTTTTTGAAGACGAGCTGTTAATTGAAAAAGACGTTGTAAGTTATGCTGTTTTTATTTATTGTAAAAAAGTGCTAATTGCAGCCCGCATCAGCGGAATCCGAAAGTTTTATCGCGCTGGTTGCTAGACTGCATCGTAACAAGGTCACCTCATTGTTGGCAAGAATCAACAAACCGAAAGATTCGACAGATGCATGGGAGGCTCCCCTGTCGGCCAATGCTTTTTACAGTCTAATTTACAATGAGTTTTGTTTCACCATCGGAGTTCTTGAGCATCCCACCTTGAATCACAATGTGCCTGATTACATCAACTACGCAACCCTCGGTTTCATTATGGGCCATGAAATCATGCACGGCTTCGATGTCCAAGGGGCCCTATATGATGAATATGGAAACAGACGAACTTGGTTTACCAAGCCAGCTGAAGCTGAATATGAAAAAAGAGCCATGTGTTTTGTAAAACAATACAACAAAGAAGGCGTCAATGGGGAAAAAAGCTTGAAGGAAAATCTTGCTGATAATGTTGGGCTGGAGATCGCTTACTATGCGTACAAGAAGCTCATGGCCAAAAAAGGTACCCCGGAACCGGCTTTGCCTGGGTTTGAGCACTTTACGGACGACCAGATGTTCTTTCTGTCCGTGGCTAACGTAAGACTAGTTCTGTTGTTTAAAATGTACTGCATTTTATTTTTAGGCTTGGTGTGCATTTCCACAGGCGAACAACGCAGACGCTATGAATGACCCTGACGCTCATCCACATGAATTGTTGCGTCTTAAGATGATGTCAACAAACTTCAATAAGTTCAGTGAAGCGTTCAAGTGTCCGAAGAACTCGCTTATGAATCCCGATGAAAAGTGTTTTCTCTTGTAGTATCAGTAGTAACATTAGTTATGAATGCGTTGATATGACGAGTTAAATAAAATAGTTGAAAAGAAACTTTTTAGTAAACTGACTATCCTACCAATTTCTTACTGTACTAAATGTGCTAATGGTACACCCCCGTTCCTGCGTAAGTGCAAATCACAAACATGCGTTCAACGCATCACACATGTCAACGGGCAAAAAGTGCATTGAACTGTGCTTGGCGAAACGTGCTCAACACAAAAAGTGTTCCGATCCCAATTGCAAGCCTTTGCTTTTTTACAGACAAATCGCGGACAATTATGCAAGTTGAAGATCTGTTTCTACCCAAATTCGACCTCAAAACGTAAGTCTACTACCCTCCCATACCGCCCATGACATACTTTTCATACTTTCAGCTATCTCATCGAGGAGCGAATAGCCACCGGCGACGTCGACAAATTCAACGACGACGAAGATGAAGAACAGTTCATTTGGGGCAATGGCCAGCCTGAATTTATCTGCGATCCCCTCGATGTCGATGTCAGCAAAGCCATCGAAGGCATGCGGGTCGATGAAGAGCACAGCTTCAAGGTCATTGGCGAGGAAAAGTTTATTGCTTTGAAGAAAATTCAGTGAGTTGCACTTTTCTCGATTCCTTGAACATTTTATATATATCCAGGCTTCGACCATCCTGGATTTCCGCTGCCAATGTTTTCGACAATGAGCTAGCCGCGGATAAGCTTCTTCCCATCAAGGAACTGACTGGATTGCACCCCAAGTTGCTGAAACGAGTCAAGAAGAATATATCCTCGTATTTCCCCGTGCAGAAGGCTGTTTTGAGCCATTTGCTGCCTCTTTCGACGACAGTTCCCATCCTCCCGGCACGTGATATCGCTGTCAGTGCTCCGACAGGTAGTGGCAAGACGTTGTGCTACGTTTTACCGATTTTGAACAGCCTCCAGCACTCGAATCCGTCGTCCGTTTTTGCGGTTGTGGTCGCTCCGTTGGTTTTGCTTGCGTCGCAGATTGCGGAGGTTTGTTTCTTGCCATTTTCACTGTTAATGTATGTTTAATTTTGCAGGAATTCAAAAAATACGACCCCTTCGGAACCAAGATCGTCCTACTGTCGAATACACAGTCCTATTCCGCCGAACGCCACCAACTTTTCCCCGACAATGCCGAAACCGCCCAAGCTAGCATCATTGTCGCGACGCCGGACCGTCTCGTCGAGCATCTCACCGATGTCCGGGGCCGGATTGACCTGTCCCAGCTGCGGTATCTCGTCATCGACGAAGCTGATCGCATGAAGAATGTCGCTCGAATGGAGTGGCTGAGCGTCCTCGAGGATCTGGCCGATATCCGCAAGTCAAATGCATGGTCCATTGCTCGTCTCCACAACTCGAAGCAGAATCGCTGGATCCAGAAGATTCTCGTCTCCGCGACGCTCCATCTCGACGTGGAACGGCTTTTCGTCTGGAACTTGCGTTGTCCTCGGCTGTTTTGTTCGAACAACAATGACGAAAAGACAAAAACGAAGAAGGTCGAATCCGTCGCGAAGATTGCCGAGAATGTCGCCCTGCCGACGACGCTGCTCCACAAAGTTGTCCTTTGCGACGCGTCTCGAAAGCCCCTCGATGTTTATTGCCACATTCGGGAGAACGCTGACTGGCAACGCGTGATGATTTTTGTCAACAACATGTAAGCTACTTTGAACACCTTTTCAATCTTATCCGTTGCATTTCAGTGTCTCCGGAAACCGCCTAACCACCCTCCTCCAATACATGTTCAAAGGCAACCGTCAAGTCGCTGAACTCAGCACCGGCATCTACGGCAGCCGTCGTTTGAAGCTGTTGAAACGGTTTGCCTCCGGCGCTATCAACGTCCTCGTGTGCTCGGATTCGACCGGTCGTGGTGTCGATGTTGCTGACTTGGATTGCGTCATGAACTACGATCTGCCTCGGGATAATCGTAGTTTCATTCATCGAGCGGGTCGTACTGCTCGTGCCGGCAAGGATGGCATCGTTTTGTCATTTACGACGAAGGAAGAGGTTCGTTTTACTTTTATTGGTCGCTATTATTGTAGTAGTTTCCTATTTTTTCAGAAAGTCGTCTTCAAAAAGATGCTGACCCAAGGCCACTACTGGAACAACGTCATCGAGTTGCCGAAGACAGACCTAAGTTCGGCGAAGGAACGTGCCCTTTACAAGAAGGGTTTGGAGCAGTTGAAGAAGAACTGTGCTCCTGAGGATAAGGAGTAGTTTTGTTGAGTTTTTGTTGGTTTTTTGTTGATTTTTATGGTTATGTTTGATAAAGTCGTTATTTTGATTCATTTTTGGAAAAGTTTGTCGTTTTAAACGATAATAATATCTTATTACGTGGTTTTTGTTGTGATTTTTGTGTAAAGTTCGTCATTCCAGATGAGCTGGTCCAATCAGAACCCCTCAAATGAGCCATCTGAAAGCTCCCACCTCGTGGATTCCCTTGTCAAAACGCTGAAAAATGCCGATGCCGATTGGAAGAACGTTTGTATGGTCATGCCAGAGCCGAGTAAGCTTTCAAACTTCTCCAATCTCTTAAAAAATACCAATTTCAGAGACCCAATCCCTCATCTACGAATACGCCGAACATCTCGCAATTCGTAGTCTGCTCAAAATCGTCGACCTGCCCATCACTGCTCGTCACTACCCCAATGCCGTCGATATGTCGCCGACTGGCCATGTCCCGTTCCTGCTCATCAACGAAAAGATCGTCGCCGGCTACTCGAACATTGTCGAATTCATCGAACTCAAGGGCATCAAGCTCTCCACCACGCGCACCCCTTCCGAAAACACCGACATCGTAGCCCTGTCGTCACTGATCGATGAAGACCTCCGCCATCTCGAAATGTACGTCACTTGGCTCGATGATGAAACGTATCACAAGGTGACGAAGCCCCGGACTGCGAGCGTCTACACGTTCCCGTTGGACTCGATTGTCCCGAGAATCCGACGAAACACGATGCGACAGTACCTGACGAGCCGTCAATACGCCAAGTTGACGGAAAAGCAGGTCGGTGAGAAGGCTGAATCCATCTGTTTAGCACTGTCACAACGTCTTGGTACGCGGAAATACTTTGTCGGCGAAACAGCTAGCGAACTTGATGCTGTCGTTTTTGGTCATTTGTTCACGATCCTGACGACCGAACTACCGTGCTTGATTCTGGTGAACGCGATCAAGAAGTACCCGACTCTTATTGACTTTGTGGCTCGCATTGAGGAGGAGCTTTTCCCCAATAGACAGTGATTCTTTGTAATTCAATTGTAGGTTAGAGTTGGTCGTCAAAGTTTGTGTACAGCTTATTTTTATTGATGAAATTTTGCCCGTTGCTTATGTAGTTCTATTTTTCGAGAAGAAAACATAATTAAAATGGGATTTGAATTAAATAATAAAAAATTTATTACAATAATGTAATCGCAATTCTAATTATTAAATAAATTAAGCGGGTTACCTGCGAGCGGACCTAAACCAGGCACTTTTGCTTTGACCAACATCGTCGGCACGGCGAACCAGTGACAGCCATTGCATTTCCTCATAATTAAGATTTTATAGTTCGGTCGGCCGGACTTCGGATGGCGCATTTACCGGACGCCAAGGCGCATGTTCATTCGAAAGGTCGTCTCGCCGTTCAGCTTCATCGATGAAATGCTCGAATCGGTCGATGCATTGCATCTTCGGTCGGCCAAGAATTTCAGCAATCTTATCAAAGTCGCGCACCAGTTTCCTCAGCAATTGGAGCAGCTTCTCGTCCTCTTCCCGCGACCATTGTAGCTTCTCGATTCGAATGGCTTCCAGTTCATACCAACGGTCTTCACATTGTTCTGCTGTTTTTCCGGTGCGCATCAAAGCGGCGACATTGGCCCATTTGTGGCCACCGAATCTGAGAAATATATGTATTTTCGTTCGCTTTTCAGAGAGGATAAGGAGTTCGTCTTCTCTGGAGGTCCATCTGAGCACCATCGTTAAAGTTGGGTTGCCTGAAACGTAAGCATTAATTAGTAAGAAAAAGAACAAATATAAAAACATTTTAAACGCACAAAAATGTGGATCGGACTATCCGTAGGTTTTACGGTAACGATGTATATTGGAGATAAAAAAAACTATGTTACAACACAATGAATACAAGAGAATACCACACTAAAATGGCCGCTCTGATCTGAGTATTGGGTCTCCCATCCGGTATTTATGCGGGTTGTGCATTGCTCGTGGATCGATCGTGAGGAAGCGGGTTATCCCTTGGGACTAACAGATAGGTTGAAATGAGGTGTGAAGAAAAGAAAGGTGCGTGGATCGCTTGGGAAGACTGCCCGCCGGTCAAATACATGTACAAAGGTTATGTACTGTTGCAATGCTTACGGCGTTGCGACAGGACCGTAAAAATGTTCACTTTTTCCCTCAGGGGATCGCATGTTTCGAAATAAAAACTTTATTGTCAAAGAACACGTTTTGCCAGCTTTTCACATCGAATGCGCTCTACCCATTGACGCAGTCTTCTCATAGGAACACAGTTAATGCATTTGCACATACGCTTCAAACGAAAACATGACATTAGCGCAACTTTTTTTGTTAAATTTAAAACCGGTTTTGACAAACTTGAAATTCTGCTCCATTCATGCCCTAAAAGGGTTACGTGTTTCATTTTTCGTTACTTCGTGTTTGCATTTCTTGCCCTTCTCTTTATTATTTGCAGTATTGAGCGGGCGAAGATTAATTGCCGGCGGCAGCTGTGACCTTTTCGGCTGGGGCAACGATGCGCCTCTCACAGCATGAGGAAATCTTCCTATGCTGTTTGTTCTCCAATGTTTTGCGCCACGATCGGATACTGGCAGCAGGCGTTTAGGCTGGACGCACTTTTGGTTCATTTTCACGTGATTATTTGATAAAACAGCCACGCTATCGATTGCAGTCGCTTTAATTCCTGCGCTAACTTGTCACCATTTTCCTTTTTAGACAATGTCATATACTGTTTCTGAAATTGTGGAAGCTTTGAAATCACTTGGGATCGAAAAGCTGCTCGATCCAAATTTCTCACGAAATGAATTAGAGCAATTATTTAACATGGCTGCCGATTACTGTGAAAATGAGGAAATGTATCCTGTTAACGAGTTTTATCGTTGCAAGCCGGCGGGCTATTTCCAAAATATTCAACGGTACCACAATAACATCATGGAACCCTACATCAAGGATAACAGCGGACACCCCGAAAACAACATCAATGGTAAAATTAATGGTCTATTTTTTTCGGTTCATCTCAATCGAGATGGATCTCCACGGCGGAAATCGTATTTTGGAAATGAAAAATTCAGTATCCCCATCAACAGAATGCTTGACCCTATGTTTGTGAACTTCTATTTCGCTGACTTTTGTAAGATTTTTTAACAGATAAAACCCTCTTTCTATTGAATAATCTTTTTAGATTGTAATTACAATAGACACCATGTCACAATTGTCGTCTGCCAAAAGGAATCACCGGTCGACAAGTACTGTAATCAAAAACTAAAACGTCTGCAAAAGCAAAACCCATTCTTTAAAGTGCGTACTTCCACAAACACACTTTTTGTCAACGAAGGAATTGAACTCGAGTTCTTCTACACTGAGAGTTTGCCTTTGTGGGACGGCCGTTTGGAACCTATTAAACCTATGGGAGCCGGTAGAGCTTGCCCTGGCGGATTGTCAAACAACAAAGACTGTGAGATTTGTAATTTGTGAAAGCAAACGTTCACTTTTTTCTTTACACACAAGTTTACATTTTACTTTTTCTAATTAAAAAATGTAATAACGTCAAACCGTATAAATACATTTTTGAGATTGAAACTCAGACTGTAATGCCGATTTTTTAACAAAATTTTGTTTTTGTAATTGTGGTTTGTGCTTTCACAGGCGAGCATGCACGCTGCAGGCGATCCAGAAAACGGCGACACACATATGTAAAAGTGATAAACTTCTAGATTGACAAAGTTCCCTGCTTTTGTACGTCCATGTGGTTAGTTGAATCCGTATAAATAGTGAAAGAGCACAAAGAGTGGCGTACAATATCAACGTGCTTAACTTTTTCACTTTAGTACTTGCCTCTCTAGTCATTTTGATACTTACAATGTTATTTATGCAAAAAGGGTCGTTGATATTTCGAAATTTGCGCCGGCGAAGATGCTCCGATAAATACTTTCTGTTGTTTCTTCGCGGTCCAACGCTCTACCACTGTTATTCAAAGGCAGCGATCGGATCCTTTCTCTCATTTTAGCGAAATTGTGGTTTTCACATGTGCTTAGTTTATACTATTTACAACCCTACGACTTCGATTGCCTGCCGATAACATCGTTTTCAGTTCCTCTGCGCTTCGTCTTGCAACTATTGCTTTCCCTGGCTCTCTTTCCTGAGAAGCTTGTTCGATGTCTACCAAAATTTCGACATGATAGGTTACGTATCCACTCCATTTATTGTCGAAAAGCCGACCAATCCGAGTTTTACTCGAAGGGACTTGCTTGAACTCTATGACAGGGCTGTCAACTATTGTGAAGATGATTGCATGTACGAAGTTCATGAGCTGTATCGCTGCAAGCCGCGCGAATATTGGGCTAAAGTTACACGAAACCATCATGACATTATGAAACCATACATCAAGGATAACAGTGGGCATCCTGGAAACAATATCAATGGAGTTCTGAATGGCTTATTCTTTTCTGTCAATCTTAATCCCGACTTTAGTGCGCGACGGAAATCGTATTTCGGAAACGTCAAGTTCAGCATCTCAATCGATAAAATGCTCGATCCCAGAACGGTGCACTTTTATTTCTGCGATTTCTGTGAGTTTTTTAATTCAACAGCATGGCATGATCATTTGAACTTTAGATTGCAACTACAGCAACCATCACGTCACAATCGTTGTCTGCCATAAAGAAACATCCATCGACAAGTACTGTAACCGAAAACTGAAGCGTCTCCGGAAGCAAAATACATTCTTCGAAGTCTGTACTTCCACAAACACACTTTTTGTGAACGCGGGAATCGAACTCGAGTTTTTCTACACCGAAAATGTTGATGTGGGGGAGGGTCATTTGAAACCTATTGAAACCATGGGGCGTGGTACTGCCTATCCTGGCGGTTTGCCAAACAACAAACGTTGCAGAATTTGCAATTTTTGAAGAATTTACTTGTTTGCATCAACTTTGTTTGTTTATTGTTCCCATGTAGCCTTTGATGACGTTTTCTTGGACGTTGGTCGAAGGGAACGTATTCATGAGTATAAAATACCAATACAATGACTGCAATGTCGCCGATACAATTGCTGAAACGGGGACAGTGCTACATTGAACTTGACTATTTAACCCGAACAAAAGGTGACCGCATCAGAGCAATACGACATTTTTATAGAATTCAAAGAGCTTAAAAGTGCACGTCTATGTAGCTAATAAAAATAATAGAAAGACTGGAGTTTAGTTTTGGTTTACTGAGAAAAGACAAAGTAACAATAGCTTAACGCATTTATGGTTACACAGAAAAAATGTAGGTACGAAATTGTGCCATTTTCAGTATTAGAGACACATTTTGTTTGACGGAGCACGCTATGCATACAATAACTATTAAAGTACTTAATGCATTATGATTTGTACATATTTGTTTAACATCTATGAACCCTACGTTATATATGTACATTGATCAGGTTCAAGGGTCTGGCTTATTGAAAGAAAATACTTAAATATTATTGACAACACTATAAAACGACTAAACCATTTAACAATGGTGAACTACGGAACGATATTATACGTTAATGATTTATTTGCGTCTATCTTATCACTATTTCTTAACAGTTGCCTGTTTTACTGTGTCATCCGTAATTGGACGAATGAATTAAGGCAACTAAATTTAATATTAATCCAGAACATTGTACTTGATGTCATTTATTCCCTTTGTCCAATGACATTAGGAGTTGTAAGGTTGAAATATAAAACGCTTTTGTAAAAACAAACTTTTTAAGTGGTTTTTCAATGCAGTTTTATTTTCGTCATAGGGCACTATGCAGGCATGTTTTATTTTTTACAATTGTTATCACTAAACGTGTTATTTCAGCAATCTCAAAGTTTCTCTCATATTACAGCTTTCATTGTGGTTCCTCGCGATCGTCGTTTCACTTTCAGTTGGAATAGGACTTGCTATTGCATACAACTTTGAACATGATTTGTATAATTACAATGGAAGGGTATTTGGAATGGTTTCACCTTACTTTGATATTACCGAGAATACGCCGTTTATAGTAGCCCATACGGTAGTTAAAAACTGCGTACTTTTTAGACACTACAAACAACTTTTAGAGTTCACTGCTGTTAAAATTCATGTTTAGCAGTGCCGCAATTTCACTATTTGTATCATTCGTGTTAGCGTTGTACTACGCTTTAGAGATCAGCAAATTCGTGAATCACACAGTTTCATTGACAAAACGGTTTAAACAAACGTATCTTACTCTCCATCGATCGCTGATCGTTCAAGTTAGTTGCTTTTTTGCTTATTTATTTTTATAACTACGGTTGCAGGCCTTGATTTTCGACCTAGCAGCCGTGATTCCCTTGATAACATACTGTATGGCAGTCGTGTTCGAACTGCAAGAGTCACAATTTTTCTTCGGAGTCTGTGGGTCAACGATTTGTTGGACTCCTGTTATCAACCCAGCGGTTTTTATTTACCTAACAAAACCTTATCGTAGATTTCTTTGGTCAAAGATTCGTCGGAACATCAGAATTGTGGGATGGATTTCCACGGTTGACACTGTCAGTTAATTCTATAGAAGATTAAAAAGTGCAAAATAAAAGCTAAGAAGAATGAAAATAAATTTGCACAAAAATGTCATTTTGAATTCCCAAAAACGATTTAGCTCAAAAACCGTCAAGCCTAAAAATGTACGTATTCTTGGGCACTGGAAAAATCGGAAAATGGCGGAATTGATTCAGTGCGCCGCACACACCTCAACTGACCATTGAAGTCTTCCTGCCACTTTTGGAATCAATTCGAAGATAGTCACTGGCAACGCAACATGAACGCGTTCAGCCATCTTTTGGTTACGTTCGATTGCATTTGAACGCAATCGAAGTTTTATTTTGCAAGAAATATAAATTTGCACAAATATATATGAATGGGATCGACTCTATTAGCACAGTGTTTAGACTAAATGTGGACAACAATGTACACAGTTATGCAAAAATAGCATTGACTCGCACAGTTTTTGGTAGCTGAACGCGTTCAAAACTTGGCTGAATACATTCACATCGATTTCACACCATCTGACAGCGTAAACAACTCCATCCTTTCGAACTCGGCAAACGTTCCAGAATTCTGGGCTCGAGTCAGTCAGTGTCGTTTTCGCTGAGGTGGACGGTTGCTTTTGGTTTCGCGCCCGTTTTTTGTGGCGAGGAATTCACTTCTGTTTATTGATTTCTGCCAATTTCGTGAATAAACTGTGCTGATGACTATGAAAGGCATATTTTAAATTTGTTTCAACATTTTAGGTTGCTTTCAACGTCGCGCCACCCTACAGTAACCCTAGAGATGTCTCGCAACCAGAAAGCTGAGCTGATTGCCCGCGTTTGGAACAAGAGGTACATCTGTCAAGACGAGGCTCGCGAATTGTTCAATCAGATCGATCAGGAGCACTTGCCGCCGCCGTCGACCTTTCTGGCCAATCTGAATCGTCATCGGGAAGCCAACATTGCCAATGGCACTGGGAACCTCGTTGCCCCGAGCTCTCCTCCGTCGATTGTGATCGGACCGCCGAGTCTTTACGTCACCCGTGCCGAGTTTGAAGCCTTCAAACACGAGACCAATCAGCGGATTGCCAAACTCGAGGCCGACATTGCCCAGTTGCGTGACTCGATCGTTGGACCGAAGGATGACGGAGATTTGTTTGTGAGTTTTACAGTTTCTCGTCTTTTATCAAAACTGATACATTAACCCCAAATTTGCAGGAACAAGTATCTCGCCCCTTTGACCCGACCAAAATCCGCAAGCATCTCAATGACGAATTGCGCTTCCACGACACCGGCAAGCAAGTCGTCGACATCGCCAAGACGCTGAAGCGCGTCATTCGTAAAACTCCGACGCCTTGCACTGGACTTGGTTTGGTCACCTTCTATACTCGCTGTGTCTATGAAGAGGTACGTTGGAACAACTTTTCTCTATTACACATTTGTTCTAAAATGATATTGCAGCTCTTCGGAATCTCAGACATGCATCTGTACGCAGCTTCCAAACGGTACAACACCAACATCACGCGCGGGAACTACATCGCTGTTCCGGCTTCATTGCCGGCGGCGTTGAATCGTAAGTTTTTAAAATTGGATTTGCACCTATTTGGCAAAAGCAAAATATTTCAGATCTGTTCTGCGACGCTTTCGAAACCGGTGGGCTCACGAGCATTCCCGGTATTGCCATCCGTGAGGTCGTTGGGGACTTCCATGCCCACGTTTTGTAAGTTTAGAACTTTCAATATTCGTTAAAAGTTGTTGGTATCTTTCAGCAACAACAAGCGCCGTCAGGAAAAGTCCGCTTCTGGTCAGCCGTCGTCAAAGAAGTCACGGATCCAAGATGCCAACCTTGATGCCGAGGAATCTGAATCCCCGTCCGAAGACGACGAACCCGAACACATTTAAATGACGTGTCACTGCCTTTCAAGGCGTATTTTGCAATATTAATTATGGTTATGGTGTTAAATTTTTGCATTTTAATCTTTTGGAATTAAAAAAACTGTTTTGCTTTTGGATGAAATTTGGTCAAAAAGCACAGAAAAGCCCACAAAACCTGCACAACCGTTTTATTTTAAAAACCTACAAGGGTACAAAGTCCCATGGTCGATCGATGGGCATAAAACTCATGCAGACATACACTTACAAAGCTAAACTCTGTTCATCCAGGGATAAAAGCCAGTCTATTAGTGGTGCTCGCGCTCCTTCTCGTAGCCGACGCCGGGAACGTAGTTCTCGGTGGGGTTGTGGAAGAGCGACTTGTTGCCCCAGGGGAAAGGCTTGTTGCGGACCTGCAATAAACCAGATAAAAACGTGAAAAATGGCAAAAACCTCGGCAAACTCACGTTCAAGTATTCGTACTCAACGAAATCCGGACGGGGCTTGGAGTGGTGCTTGTCGTGGTCACTCTTGGCGGCGTAGACGGCGAGAAGCAAGCACGGGATGGACGAGATGAAGAAGATCTTCTTCCAGGTGTTGGTGGTGGCTTCAGCGGGCTTGAGACCACCAGCCAGGGTGCTCTTGAAGTTGTCGAATTCGTGCTGGCCGTAGAAGCTCCCCGACGAGTTGCGGCTCGTTTGGACGGCGGTACGGGTGACCGGGCGAAGGACGAGGCGAGGGAGCATGGAAGCCATCTTCGGTTCTGCAATTCACGATTAAAATGCCATCAAAAACGTCAAAAAATCAAAGATACATTAATCGGAGGACCCGTGAAGTCCAACCGTAGTCGTCAATCTACAAATCAGTTTAAATCCCGTGTTCTTTGTAAATGTACAGATATGCAAAAATAAGGCGAGTATCAACATGAAAAAGTGAGAATCATTGAAATACCGGCGTGTCAGTGTTTCGGAAGAGCATTCGTAACGTCGGAAAGCTTGCGGATAACGTTGCTGGCATCTGTCATGAAGCCGCGAGCATAGGCGACTTCAAACTGTGTGATGTTGTCCATTTGTGCTTGACTGGCTGGCGTCGATCCGAAGTATTGGATCACTGAGGTTTTTAACTTTGATGATCGGGTGTCCCATATATCTCTTACGATGGTACGGACCTATAAACCGCAACTTTATATATAAAAAATCTCAAATTATAGCAAAACCAACCTCATCCAAGTTTTCCAGATCATCCTTAGCCTGCGTGATTAACAAATGTGCCATCTCGAAGAACCGTTCATGTATCTTCGTAAATCCCGTATTGTCCCCTTCTGCTGTCTTTATCTTGCGTAGTTCGGTGAGATTGAACCATTCTGGTTGCTGAAAAACAGCCGCATTGATCGGTAAATCAGGGAAGACGTTTTGACGTACAATACAAGCGGATTCAAAGCAAAACTCACGCAAATCGTACATGTTTGTCGTTTCCGCAGCTCTAACGCGACCCAAACAGGAACCTCGAGTGGAACACCGGCTTCAAAGGGGCCAACTTCGCCGCCGATAAGCATGAAGGGATCGGCTTCGTTGAACTTGGGCTTTATCTGAAAATGGAGGGCGTTTTTGACAGGTAAAACGGGCGGAAATGGCAGCTTACTTGTATCGGCTCGTTTCCGAGAAGGAAATCACACTGTTCGGGATCCATGACAGTGGATACGGCGGCAAGATTGGGGAAAGGCCAGCGGCAGTGGAACGAAGACAGAGATCGTTAGAAAACGCACGTTCGACGTCGAGTGCGAGCATGTGGTTTTTCGTTGCGAGAGTCGGATAGCGAGCGCGTGCTTTTTGCTTGCTCTTTCCGTTGGCTGGATTTTAGGATGCAATTTTGAGCTCAGTTTTTGCAAGATTTACCCATTAAAATTACTTCAAACACATCTCAAATCGTTCAGTTGTGATTTGATCATACTTTGATACAGTTTGGATGCGATTTGCTTGCCCATTGATCACCTATTTTTGGATCCAAAAATCACTCACTGCTAACGTCATTAATTTTTAATCGTGATTGGACATCACTGGCCCATCCCTACCAAATTCTACAAAACAACATGTGTATTTCATGACGAGGGGTTTTCTATGCCGGTAATCCGGTCGACAGTGAACAGACCGGATATGTCTGTTTGTTGGAATTGCCTAATCTGGCGTCCAATACACGCAAACATTATATTACAATGGGGCAAGAACATCACTGATGACACCAAAGGACAGTGATCTAACCTAGGCCGATGTACCGCTCATAAATCAGAGGGGATTCCGAAGCTTCGAGGAGGATTAGCCTTTTTGGACTACGTTCTCTCGGCCTTTTTGATGGGCATATATAAAGGTATCAAAATGCGCCAGAATCTCATCGACCCAGCAGTTTCTGTTCCGTGTCGGCTGTCTAAATCATGCAATTCACCGTCGCTACCATTGTCGTCGCCCTGGCCGGGGCTGCCTTCGCCCACCCCACCGGAAGCCCGCCTACTGGACCCCCGCCATCTGGCTTCCCCCATGAACACCACCCCTTCGGAGGTTCCCCGCCATCTGGCTCGCCGCCCACCGGCCTTCCCCATGGCCTTGTGAAGCGCGGATCCGGCCTCGAAGACGCTGTCACTGCCACTGGCATCCCTCCCTTCGGACTTCCCAACCCATCTGGAGTCCCTCCATCCGGCTTCCCGATCAATGGCGGCTTCGCTCCCCCGTCGGGGATTCCTCCCTTTGGATTCAGCCCGCCCACCAACACTTTCGGACAGCTCGGCCAACCCGCTCAAGTCGGCCAGCTCGGACAGATCCCCCAGAGCGGCCAAATCGGCAGCATCAGCAAGCGTCACGCCGGTGAAGGCAAGCACCATCACCACAGTAGCCCGGCTCCGTCGCCGAGCGCTTAGAATCGAGAAAGTGTATAAAAGTGTGTTCGTGAAACCGTCGAAGGGAATCTTCCGGTCAGAACGACTTTATTTGAATCAGAATATTATGCCTGTGGCTTGTCGATTACCCTTTTGCAATGTCAATAAACAATAAATGTAAAAAATTGGAAATTGGTTGGATTTAAAATTTTGCTAAAAGTGCGAAAACTGAAGGTGTGAAAATTAAAGTGCGATATTTGAATTGTATAAAAACCCAAAATTTAGTAAAAAAAAATTTAGGATTTTGCAAAAATAATGTAACAAATTTGAAAACAAAAATTTAGTCGAATTGGATAAACTCAAAATGAATAAGCCGAACAAAAGCCGAAATAGATCGCGTCCGTTATCGACGTTGAACACACCCAGCGCATTCGCACTCCAATCTTCCCCCTCGAAAATCCAACCCCGAACGCACTGTGTTTTACTTTGCACCGACCCGCCGCCGATGGGGGAGCGCGTGCGCACTTTGGGGGGTAGCCCAATGCGTCACTTTTGATTTTCCTTCAGGGCCGAATCCGGCTTGTACGTACACGTTTCCTATCACGTTTTTTGTCATTATCCAACAAAAAGTGCCTAGTGATGAGGTGCGGTAAAGAAAATCCGACGAGAGCACGATTTTCGTGCCGAAAATCCCGCACATCGAATATAGGGTAAATTCAAAGTGCTACTACTTAAAAAGTATGTTATTATACTGTTTCATTTTTTCACACAGATTCTTACTACTACTGAGCTATTGAAAATCGCTCATTTCGTTCAAATCCCCAGGGCCACTCAATTTTTAGGTTTGGTTTTTAAGTCAAAAACCATGTTTAAAGACCTGTTCTTACTCTAAAAAGCCTATACAACGTTTTATATTTACTATTTTTACTAAACTCGCAGTTTATCACCCTTTTTTTCCGTAAAAAAAACTTTTTTTTGAAAATAAAAAAAAATTTTTTTTTATTGCAAAAATTGTTTTTTATGTGTTTTCTTGAGACAATGATTACTTTTAAATGTTTGAGATAATGTATATGCTTTATAGAGTAAAAACAGGTCTCTAAACATGGTTTTTGACTTAAAAACCAAACCTAATAATTGAGTGGCCCTGGGGATTTGAACGAAATGAGCGATTTTCAATAGCTCAGTAGTAGTAAGAATCTGTGTGAAAAAATGAAACAGTATAATAACATACTTTTTAAGTAGTAGCACTTTGAATTTACCCTATATTCGATGTGCGGGATTTTCGGCACGAAAATCGTGCTCTCGTCGGATTTTCTTTACCGCACTTCATCACTAGGCACTTTTTGTTGGATAATGACAAAAAAACGTGATAGGAAACGTGTACGTACAAGCCGGATTCGGCCCTGAAGGAAAATCAAAAGTGACGCATTGGGCTACCCCCCAAAGTGCGCACGCGCTCTCCCATTGTCGGCGGGTAAAACACAGTGCGAACGCAGCCCTTTCCATTGAGCGCCGCCAGCCTTGTGACGAAACGCCGAGAGGCCCCGCGCCCGTTTGGCGGCAACCCACCAACCGCCGCCGACCACAAACAAACTATCGACGTTGTCGTCTCTCTCGCTGCCTTTTTCCGCGTCCCCCAGCCAGTCGACCCACAAAATGGGCGCGCTAACGTTCGCTGCGCTGTTGGCGTCTTTGCAGCGACCAACGATTGGGTCGCGTTCTCGTGTCGCCTGACCATTTTCACCTTTTTTGTTCCTATTTTCCTCATTTTGCACCGTTTTCCACGCTTTTTTCATCAAAATAACCCTCTAATTTTAGCACCATGCCACCCAAGCGTCGCCGTAGTCCCTCCTCCAATGAATCCAGTTCCGACTCCGAGCCTGAGCTGCCTCCAGCGGTCAAGAAGGAACTCAAAGAGCTGCCATGGTTCGACATGCGCGATTTGATCGTCAACTTGCTGCAAACTTGCGGCAATGAATTGAAGAAGTACGGTGCCACAGCGAATGTTTCCGCCATCATCGACAAGTATCCGACACTGGCCCATTTCAAGCCCCTGGTCGAGTCCCCGCAATTCCCGGCCCAGTGGAGGCTCCTGTACGGGAAGGCCATCCGCCAGAAGAACAACAACCTCGACACGACCACCCTCATCATGCAGAACTTCCTAGACAACGGCAGCAATGTCCACTTTTTCGAGGGCTTCCCGAAAAAACCCAAGCGTGCCATTGATTACTACGTCGCTGAGCGGAAGCAGCCTAGTGATACTGTCGCGGATACTGTAAGTCCACCCAATCTCTTTATAAGACCATTTGACATCATCTTTTCCAGGCCCGTTACCGCCAAGCCTTCACAAAGGACCCAAACATCCAGAAGTACCGCGATCTCGCCATCCAGGACCGTCGCCGCTTCCGTGATGAGCTCATTCTCTTCCACACGGTAAACGACTACCGTCTAACAGACTCCCAGAAGGCCTATGTCCAGAAGCGCATGAAGACAGTCGACCCCGATGAGAAGGAAAGGCGAGCGAGACCGGCGGCAAAGTCGAAGTCGAAATCAAAGCAATTAACGGCCCTGGATTGGTTCAAGAAGGTCAACGCCGACGAATACGAAGCCCTTCCCGTCGAAAAGCGCGAAAAACGGCTTCTGAAGGCGTTTAGCAAGCTGACCCCGGGCGAGCTGGCCATCTATGAAAAACTTGCCCAAAAGTAACGCGGGAAGTGCATCGAGATCTCGGAGACGGATTTTCACAAGTTTGAGTTTGTTATTTTCACTTTCTAATGCTCTTTTTCTAACTATTTATTGTCCTTTTGCCACGATATAAACAAACTAATACAAAAACGTTGTTGAGATTCACCGAAAAGCATACTGTAGTTTGGATTGTTGTCGTCGTCGCGGGTTTCTCGGTTTTGATAGCTTCCGCCGATTGCTCCATGCAGTGAAAGTTAATCGCAGAGTTTGACGCGCCAATCAGACCGTTCAAAACTATGTAGTGAGTCCAGTAGCAAATCAGCACAGTTAACACGTGCACAAGTAGCGAAAGGTTGCGTGACAATTGCCATTTCCTACATCTTCAATGGAGACCTGTGAGGCTTCACGCGAGACAGTGCATCGGGCAGTTCGACCATCGTGGTGTTGAGAGCACCGTCTTCGTTGAATTTGACGGATTCGAATGTCGGCAAAACAGCATCGGCTTCTAACAAGTGGCTGTTTCTCGTTACTTGGAAGTGTTCATTGGCATTCGAAACAGAAGGGCGAGCTGAGCATGCCTTCCACGGTGGAGGTCCAAAGCCAATCGCAACAACGGCAATGATGACGAAAGAAGTGTCGCAAATGCCGGGACGTTCTAAGGAGGCGATTTCTACCACATCCGCCAGAATCATGCTGAAAGCCACCATGTTATATCAAAAACAAACATACTTCCATTTAAAACTTACATCGTGAGAACCGGGCAAATGACTAACCAAAGCATCAATACGGGAATTTCAAGCATCGCAAAAACACATTTATGAATGAATGAATCCATTTAGACAGAACTCTGAATTCACATTGTATTCTGTTTTTGCATAAAACAGTAATTTATGCAAATTTTGTCGCAACTTTGACTTCAAAAAGTACTTTTATGCAACAAAACAACCAAATCAACAACAAAAATAACCAACTTTTAAAAAGTAACAAAACAAATTATTCAATTATCAAAATCATCCTGGTTCTTTGCCAAGAAGCAATCTCGAATGAATTCGGGACCGAGACGCAACAATGGCGCTGACGCGAAGACGGGTCCATCGAACTTCTTTCGGAAGGACGGCACTTTGACGGTCTGGACCTTCGACAGTTCGGCGTTCTTCTCTAAGGCATGTTCGATGAGGGCAGAGAAAGGCGTACGCTTCGTCGTTGCGACAACTTCTCGGTCTATTTCATTCTCTGGCAGTTCCTGCTTCAACAACGAAATCGACGCCGGATCGCCACCAACAAAGCGGATGTTGTTTCTGTCGACCACGTTTGCCACAATCAAGCATTTCGGTTGCTGGAAGCCTGCTGTGATTTCGAGGGCGCCAGTGAGGGGATCCACGACGTAGACAGTGTCGTCATTGTAGCAGCAAGCGACGTCAAGGGAAGCAAATAGGCTCAAGTTAGGTTCGGCGATGATCCACAGCACCTGCTTGTCGAGAACGTCGAAGGCCGTGACACATTCGGTCGTCACCATCATCAGGACATTCTCAGCCTTCCGATCGTAGCCATGAATTGGAGCCCATTCAACGGCCGTGACACCAACGAGTGAATCGAGCGTTTCATGAATGGTCAGATTCTCGACGCGCCAGATCAGGACGAAGTTAGAACCATTGACAGTGTGGACGGCCGCGAAGCAATCATTCCGAACACTGGAAGTCGTCGTGATCTTGGAACCCATCCATTCAACACTGCGAGACAGATCGAGAAGCCATCGGCCAGAGCGCTCCATATCACGCATGAAAACGGCAATGCGACCAGTAATGTCAACGACAACGATTTCCTCCTCCTTGAGAGCGGCAAAGGCTTCATCGACGGAAAGATCATCGTGGGTTGACATGATACGAGATGCACCGTTGTCGAGTTCGATGGCGTCTTCCTGCTTCAAATCGGCGAGGGAGGTTTTTGGGTTTCGGCGGAAAAATTTGATCGTGGACTGAAAATTGGTTGTTTAACTTGAAATAAATCAGTCAGTCAAAACTTACGGGCTCATTGGTACCCTGACGCCGACGTTCAACCGTAACAAGGGTCGTTGGAGTCGCGTTGACCTGGTAGACGTTGAGCCAGTTATGCGTGTAGCCGTAGGGCTTGTTGTCACGAGGCGGGGTGTCTTCATCCGTCACATCGAACTGAAATTCAATCAATAACTCAAACGAAACCAAAAATAAGGCTAAAAACAACTCACGAATGCCACAGTTCGCCACTTGGTCGGATCGAACCACTGAACATGCCCAACACGCCCGGCCGAAAGAATCAAATCAGGCCGAAGCGGATCGGCACGCAAACCTATCTGATTCGCGATTGGCATCCATTGCATCGTCTGGAGTTCGCTTAAAATCGTCATCGACGTCGTCTGAACGACCCAAATCGTGTTATCCTCCAATTGAACGGAAAGAAGCGTTCCATCCGGCGACAAGCTAATGTTGCGAACCGGTGCATCGAACTTCTCGACACCGTCCGGATGCTCCCAACGTCCCGAACCGGTAGCACCGACGTTCCACTTGCGAACGATGGCTTCACCGTCGCCACTGAAGATAGCGCCATGGGCACCGATGGCGAAAGCGGTGGCAGATGGGTTGCGATGGAAGAAGAGTTGTTGCTTGGGATCGAAGCCGGTTTGGGCAAATTTTTTCCTGGAAATTGTAACATTAGAAGTGCCAGTACGACGGAAATGGTAAAAACTAACCAGTAATAAATGCGACCGGTATTCAGAGCAGCGTACAACACACCATTGACAAACTCCAGCGACATGAAGCACAGAGTGGACTGTTTGACAAGATTCGGAAACTGCTGGGTCAGCATGAACTTCTGTGAATCGTTCTTGGTGCCATCAAAGGAGAAGCACGCGAGTCCACGCTTTTTGACGATAGCGACGGCGAAGAAGTCCTAAAAAGGTCAAATTGAGACGCCATTTGACGGAAAAGCAAACTCACAGTGATAGCAACAGCCGATCGAAGCGTCATAAGATGATTCTTCATCTCACCGAGCGTCTTGTAATTCGCTATACTGCCGTCGGGCTTCAAAAGGAGCTTCGACACGACGGTGCTCGTTTTCGTGTGGTTCAGAACGTAGAAGCCTTCGGGGTTGTTGTACGCAAAAGCTAGCTTTGTCGTGTCATTGAATCGAACGACACCGATGACGGATTGCGTGGCGACGTCCCAGTGAAGCAAGTTTCCGGCAGCGGTCACGGACACGATCTGAAAACATCAAAATTTAAAAAAGATTATCAAAAAGAGCAAAGATACACTCACCAAACCACCAAAAACACCCACAGCAAGCTGTTCCTCAGCATGACGCAGAATCGCTTGACGTTTGCCAGTTTTCGGGTTGAAAACGAAAATACAGTTCTCCGAAACGACGAAAAGTGACTTGTTATCAGGTGAAATGGTCGCTGGTATCTGGGAGAGGTGAAGCCCGAGCGACTCTTCGACGTATTGTGGCTGCTCTTTAGCCATTGTTACCCTGGAAGACAAACTGGTCCAAATCACATCAAAATCGCAACAAATTTCAAAGTATTCAACCGACACTCGGCAAGTTCTCAAAAACACAAGTCAAAATCATAATACTTTACTTAAATTATATCAAAGTGGCAAAATGAGCAAGCCAATGGCACCATATATACAAATTAAAGGTAAGTGAAGCCGGCAAACGCAATCGTTGTTAGTTTGTAAGTAAAATTAAAGCTATGGTAGCTCGAGCAGACTCTTCTGCTCATATATTGCTTGAACGCGATCGTAGACACCCTTGACAGAGGCTACGAATCGCTTGGCTTCCCGATCGACGAGCTCATCAGATGGAGGTTCATCGCCATGGCCGAAAATGACCTGAATGAGCACGCTTCTCGACGGAACGAAAGCAGTAGCGAGGCCGACGGCTTTACGGACGAGGAAGCCGTGATGATGGGCCAGGGTTTTGGCATAGGCATCGGCCAGGAGGCGTCCGACGTTGGAATCGGGCTGCGACAAGTGGACAGCCTCTACGAAGACGACAATGAAGTCGAGCGCCCGATGTAGCCTCAACAAAGTTCTCGCGCCAATGTCCTTCGGCTTGGTGGCTGGCTCAGGGACCTCGTAATCGGCCATGGAGATGACGGTGGCGTACTTTTCGGGGTCGCTTTGGTTAAGACGCTTCAGAATGTCGCGTTTGTCGCGGACATCGCTTTCGACGAAGGTGAACATTCGGCCGAGGCGATGGAACATTCTGAAATCAATAAATATCATTGGAAGAAGGTTATGAAGAAGTTTGAAAGGATAATGTAAACAAAATATATATAAATCAACCAAAATGGAAACTCACTTGGACAACTCCTCATAGGCGACGACATACTCGGCCAAATCGACGTCCTCCTCGCCGACCAGACTCGCATCCAGATGCCTGATGACGGCTTCGATGTCGAATGGCTCAGCGTCACAAGCCATGCTGGGGGGAATCAGAAGGCGAAAAGGTCGTCCACAAAGCCCGCGAAGTCGGAAAAGTTCACATTGTCGCGTATCGCCAGCGACCCCAGGCGATTTCGTGGTGGGAGGATCGGGCGCGCACGCGGTCGGAGGGCTGCATCGACCCGCTGGCCAAACACAATCGACACGGATCCGATTTGCATTTCCGTCAATTTCGGGCGTCAAAATGGATCCATCTGGAGGGAATTACTTCAACCAGAGTTACTATGAGAATATTCCTTCGAATTCTGGTGAGTTTAAGACGATTTCATTGCTTTCGATGGTCAAAATTGACGATTTTTAGTGAACTGGGCCATGCTCGCTCGTCAATGGATTCAAAACGGCCAACCCCAACAAGATTATGCCCCACCACCACCGGCACCACATTGGGGACATCCTGGGCCACATCATCCGCCGATGCCTCACATGGGTGGTCGATATCCGATGAATGGTGAGTAAAATATATATAAAAAGTTGAAAACCGATAAATTTGAATTTCCAGCCGGTCCTCGACAACAATTAGGCCCAATGTTCAACCATAATTATGGCCATGCTCCTCCTCCACCTCCACCGCCACCTCCCCAGTATCAGAATATGCCGATCCGGCCGCGGTATGACTTTTTCCAGGCGCCATCGGTGCATCAACCGCCATCCCACATGATGCACGATCGACATCCGATTCCGCCACCCCAACGGCCTCCATATCACGCGAATCCGCCTCCACCTGGGCCATTGTTCCCGGCCGCTGCCAATGCGCCTCTGTTTCCGGCTGCTGCGAGCAAGCTTTCTGCCGATCCGTATGAATGGCCATCTGAACAACCGCCTCCACCTCCTCCACCGCCACCGGCATGGATCAAGACGGATAAGGTTGACGGGAAGGACGAGTTGCAAGATGACATGGTTTCCCTGAACTCTGCGGAAAGGAAGAAGCTGCCGAATTGGATACTCGAAGGGCTGGATCAGATGGAAAAGGCGAAACGGCGGCGGGAAGAGGCTGAAAAGGCGAAGAAAGAGATGGACAAAAAGGTTCAGGATGTGGAAAGGAAGCGTTCTTGGGTTGGTTTTTCTTCATTTTCAACAACTTTACATTGTTAACATCGATATTTCTAGGCCGATTCATCCGATGAAGAAGAACCCGCCCCGGTCCGACGCAAATTCGAAGAATACCGCCGCATCAGCGATGACGAAAAGTCCAAAATCAAGGTCAGTTTACCCTTTCAACCCTCCAAAACCTCAAAACAACCCCCAAATTTCAGTCCCAAGCCGTCAAAGACATCCTCATCCAACTCCTGCTCTCCGTCACCGACACCGTTATCAACAAAGCCGCCGAGGATGCCGTCAACCTTGTGCGCTCGAAGCAGAGCGGTAGGTCCACCCCTTTTCACACCCCTGTTTTCCATTTCAGGCTTGACATGATTCACTTTTTGATAATAAACATGTTTAATGATGATTATTTCCAATATGCTTGTTTTTAAGTAAAAGCGGTTGTGAATAAGAACACGGCCGCTCTTGCTTCTCTCGCCGATCTCGGTAAGCCATTTTATGAGGGATGTTAGCACTAGCTTAGACTTGTTTTGTCATTTGACACATGATTGAGTGACTTCAAACTGCTCGTAGAACTGTTTTTTTTTCTATCTGTATACAATCTAAATTGTCCAGGGGGTAGCTCGTCCGAAGAAGAAGACAATGATGGCGAGACGGTCAAGCCGCCAGCATCGGTTGGGAAGGTGAATTCAGGTGAAAAGTCGGATTTTGTTGGTGAAAAAGGTACGGTTTACCCTGTTTTTTGCTTTTTTTTTGACCAAATTGTTAATTTTTTTATTGTTTTTTGTTGAAAATTGTGCTTTTTGACTTTTGTGATTAGATAGCCGTTGAAAAGTGTGAATCGGTTTATCTTTAACCAGTTTTAGCGCGATCCGAGTCACATGAATCGAGCTCTCATAGTTATAAGAGGTAGGTTTGACCTTTTTCTTTGGTAATAAGGTCCAAAATTGGGTTTTCAGACGCTCGAAGACTCGATCGCGATCACCTAGGTCCCCATCGTCTGATAAGAACTACAGATCATCGTCGTCTCGGCATCATTATGGGGATCGTCGACGGTCTAGGGATGAGGTTTGTTGTTTTTTCATTGAATAAAGGCATTTTGGACCTTCTAAAGTCAATTGATTTTTGCTGTTTAAAATCGATTATTATGCTTTAAATTGAATCAAAATTGCATTCCAGGACCGCCACAGCTCCCACAACGGCTACCACGACTACCATCGCTCCAGCCATCACAACTACCACCATCGCAGCCGAGATTGATCCCTCTTTTTAGCTTTAAAATTGTATTTATAGCCCTATTTTACGGGTTTTATGTTTCCGCCCTTCAGTGCCTTTATTATTAATAAAAGGGCGTTTATTTTAACGTTTTTCTTGCAAAATGTGGGCTGAGTCGATCAAGACATAGGTTAAGCTCGATCAGAGCGGATGGAGATAATGAGTTAGCTTCCGAGCCCACGGCTTGCGTGCCCCAAGCCAGAGAGGCACGCATCTCTGTTTGACTTGACAAGTCGCGGCTGTCGTTTGATCCCGTCGAGGATCGATCGTCGTCGTTGCAACAAGCCTTGGGTCGTCCGGGCTGTCGTCTCCAATGATCACACCGCCCCAGGGCATGTCGTTTGTCAACACACGCACATGCACGTATGCCGCCGCCAGCGAGGCCTGGAAGGTGCCGTGAAGCATAGAGGAAAAGCAAGTAAAAAGGCTTATTCAATGGAACAATTTCTAGCTAAATACACTTTTTTTTTCGCTTCCGCCCTGCAACAAAGCGAGACAAACCCGTGTTTGATGGCCTCTAGCTTGGCTTGGCCTTGGATCAGGGGAGCCTTCCAGGCTAACAGGCACCTCGGCGCATCCCCATCTCGTCTGGTCCGAAAGTGAGCCCCACTTTGTCTAACAAAGTGTTTGTTTTGTCCGGCGGCTTCCGCCTGCGCGATCATCGTCACATCTTTCCGCTTTTCCCGTGCAGCCTGAGGATCTTCCTGTCAGTCGGCTTTGGCGGCTCGGAACTCAGCAAATCTCGACACTGTTTTTTTGTTCCCACGACCTCTCGCTTTCTTTTCACTACTTTTTCATGCTTGTTTTTCGCTATTTTTGTAACACGCCCATCCAATTTGATCGATTTCAAGTTTCAAGCCATCCACGCCCCCACAAAACCCTCAAAACCCACTTTTAAGGCCCTTCAAACAACAATGCGCCTCAACTGGGTGCATCTTGCGTTGGCGTGCTTCATCGCGACATGCCTGCTTGACGGAGTCGACGCCAAATCCAAGAAAAACCACGCCCGCTCCACAGCCGCTGAAGATTCGGCCCCCGTAGCGGCGCCAACACGGGAAAAGAAGAATTCAAAGGTATGTGAACTTGACCAATTGACCTTTTGAACCCTTTTCTGCTATTCCAACCACTTGAACTATCAAAATACAGTGTCAATTCGACATTTTGACCTTTTTTAACATTTACATTTCCAAATAACAACGCCTTTTCATCCCAAATCCAGACTAAATCCGCGCCTCAGGCCGAACCCATCCGCGTCGGTGAAGAGTTCTCGATCGAAGACGTCGACGAGGACAAGATCGACGCGATTTTGAAAGATGCTGTCAAGAATTTGGTTGTTTTCTTCTGTAAGTTAGATTATTCGGTCTTGAAACAAACACTTGAATTGAAACTGTTTGCAAATTGGTTGCAGACGATGGTCGCGTCAAGTGCCCAAACTGTGGTGATGCATTGTCGGAAGTCGAGGAGATTGATGACGATATCGAGGCTACTGGCTACATTGAGGTTGGTCTTGCTTTTTGAACTTTTGAACTTTTTAAAAACTTCCTATTTTTTCACTTTTACCGTTTTGTAACGGTATAGTAGCCCACTTCGGTATACTGTAGTCACATTTTGGGTTACAGTAGATTGTAGTTTTGCATTTTTGACAAAAATACGTTATAATTATAAGAGAAATTCATAAATTTTGTCAGTTTTATTGATTGAAAGTTAATAAAAACCTCTTCCAGGTCGTCAAAACCGATGACCGCCGTGTCGCCCGCGCCCTTGGCGTCAACACTTTCCCTTCTCTGGTCTACTTCCGTCGCCGTAACCCCATCCTTTATGACGGTGACTTCAAGGACTCCGAAATCGTCTGGAGATGGATTCGTGCCCATGATGAAGTCGCCACCTGGGACTTGACGGACGACAATTTCGAAAGCCGCACCGATTCCTTCTCGCCCGATGAAGGCTCCCTCGACTGGTTCGTCATGTTCTATGATAGCGAAGAGCCCGATTGCAATGCCTTTATCGCCACCTGGGAGACAGTGGCCCACAAACTTCGTGGTTTGGTCACCGTCGGCAAGGTCGACACCAGCGTCAGTGATGATGTGACCGAGCGATTCCGCATTGATGAGGGACAGTGCCCGACTTTCCTACTGTAAGACATCATTCTATTTCACTATAACTCATAAAAACAACATTTTAGTTTCCATCGCGGCAAGATGTACCGCTACAGCGACCCGGCTAAGGACGTCCGCGGCCTCGTCCAATTCGCTCTGACCAAATTCAAGGATCAACGCGGCCACCGCGTGCCCGAGCCACCGACAGCCCTCGAAAACTTTTATGAATCCGCGAAAGAACACGTTCTCGATGCCCTCGACGACAACCACACATTGACTGCGATCGGCGTCGGTGGCTTGATCTTGATTGTGTCGTTTACACTCCTCGCGAAAGCGTACAACATTCGCCAACAACAAAATGCCAGCAAAAAGACGGCATGATTCTCGCTATTCGTTCTCATTTTCCAAAATAAACTGCCTTTTTGTAGGTTTAATGCAGCGTTGCCAAGATTTTGATGTTAGATTTCAGAAAAGAGGGTCTATGGGGTTTATAGTTTTGGGTGTTTGTTTGTTCTATGAATAAATGGTTTTAGTTTGGTGGTGGACACAAATGATTGGAAAGACAAGAATATAATCAGAACTGCTGATTTGTAATAGCATCGAAGCATGATAAGAAAAACAGTTGGAAAATATCAAATTTCGAAAAACAATGGCAATTTCAACGCCTGTGTGCAGCTGTTTCGCGCACTTGGTCTAATTAGCTATGCAAACTGCTGTTGCCTGCTGGCGGTTATTTCGACATTTCAATTACAAAAACATCATAGCCGTATCGAAGAAATTTACAGTTTTTCAACGACAGCTTGTCTGACGGATCTTCGCCGCGCGGATTGCCACAACATAGGTGCTCGCTTTCACAAAAACAAAACATTCATTCTTCCATTCCGTTGGCGATAAAGGTTTGTGGCTTCGATCGAAGCAAAAATTGCTAACTTTTGATATTTTTATACATTCAATCTACATTGCTAATATTATAGGTCATGTCCGAACCCCCAAACCCACCAGGTTTCACAAAATCCGAGCTAACTCAGCTCTACAACCTCGCTTGCTCCCACTGTTTGGGTCGTAACAAGTTCAATGTCGTCTACCGCACCAAAACCAAAAGCTATTGGGATGCCATTTGTGAAACAGAGAGCCGAATCATGGAAAAGTATGAAAAGAGCGATTGCGGCCATCCTCGGAACAACGTCAACGGCATCCTCAAAGGACTGTTCTTCACCCCGAACACCTGCGGGGACTTTGTTCTTCCTTCATCATCACCCTATGGCGACCAAAGGTTGATTCTTCCGGCGGAACAGCTTCTGGATCCGACGAAAGTTAATTTGTACTTTTGTGATTTCTGTGAGTTCAATTGATTTCCAATAATATCATTTTAATCTTACGTTGAAGATTGTTTTGGTTTCAACGCCTTGTTACCTGATGCCCCACATCATCTAACGATCATCATTTGCCACAAGGACTCTAAAATCGACGTCTTTTGCAAGGAAAAGCTCATTCCACTGCCAAAGGATAACCCGTTTTTGCGAATCCATAATGTCGATGGATTTGAAGTCAGTGGCACTATTTGGATTGAATTGTGTTACACGGAAAACCTTCAAGTTGATCCTGACAAGTTGGTAGAAGTTTCGCCTCGTGGATTGGGATATTCAACGCCTGGAGGTAAGAACAAAAAGTGTGTACCCAAATAAGGTCTTTGATTTCAGGAATCGCAAACAATCCTAACTGCAAAAAGTGCAACTTGAGAGAATGGCTGAAGAAAGGCACCGATAAAAAAGTTTGTCCGACATGTGGTTCAAAAGTGCCGTAGATTCTTATCACTGTTGCAATATAAGTGACGCTTGTTGGTTGATAAATTTTTTGGATAAACTTTTATTTTTGCATTATTAAAACATTCGATTGCATACAACAACAAAAAAAAACTACGGAACAATTAGCAGCTTGATTCCGTTCGGTTGTTTTGTACTTTTTTACTTTCTTACTGTGCAATCCTACTTTTGCCCTTTAAAGTAGCATTAATTAAAAACTTAAATATTTTATTTGGTAGATGGCATTTTCAAAAGAGTATCCGACATTTTAAATAAGTTCTTTTTAAAAACTTCTTCTAGACAGTTAACCGTTATTTTTTCGATAAACGATGCTAACACGTTGTCTGTTGAGCGAGAAAAGAAATATACTACTACAACTACTACTAACTTTAGTATTTCCAAAACTATAACATGCAATGATAAGAGGCGATAACACGCTCAGTATAAATACCTCGGTGAAACCAACCAACCTTCAAACCGATAACCTTAGTAGTAATGGCTAAGCCCTGTCTTGCCTCAAAAGTTTTCTTTATCATGTATCGTTGTTGTTTTTATCGACTTTAATGCCCATGATACACTTTCAGAGCATGTCGAAACCTCCTGGTTTTACCAAAGATGAATTGGCTAAACTGTACGATCAAGCGATCATGAACTCCGAAAACAACATGAACCCTTTTACAATTGCATATCGTTGTAAACCTTGGGAGTACTGGAATGATATTTTGGAGAACAAAGAACGTCTAATGGAGAAGTACGTCAAAGATCATTCCGGTCATTCTCGGAACCATATAAATGGTCACCTGAAAGGGTTGTTTTTTGGCATTAACGTCAATTATTATGGCCTTCCCCCGACGTCACCTTATGGAAACATAAGATTCAAGCTTCCGGCTGTAGAGCTTTTGGATCCTGAGATCGTAAATCTGTACTTTTGCGACTTCTGTAAGTTACGCTTCGCCTAGAGCAATAACCGCAAGTATTTGCTTTATAGACTGTCATGCTCTTAACCGCAGTGAAAAACCTCCGCATTATGTTACGATCATCGTTTGCCACAAAAACTCAGAAAGCGACGTCTTTTGCAAACAAAGTCTTATTCCACTTCCTAGTGATAACCCTTTTTTGAGGGTTGGAGAAACTAATGATGGTTATCAATTCGAAGTCAGTGGCGATATTTGGATTGAACTATATTATACTGAAAACCTTCAAGTCGATGTTGACAACCTGAGTAAGGTTGAGCCTAGCGGATGGGGACAGTCAACACCTGGAGGTATGAACAAAAAGTGTGTGGCCAAATAAGTTTCTTGATTTCAGGAATTTCAAACAATCCATATTGCGACAAATGCAACTTGACCGAATGGCTCAAGAAGGACACTGATAACAAGAGTTGTGCTGCCAGCCTGCCGTAGTTCACTGTCAGCAAGCTCGTAGACGAACTTCAGTGAGTAAAGCTAACCAGTCTTGCATAACTATGTTTAGTTGGATTAAGAATTGACGTTTCTATTTGTGTTGACATGTTTATTAATAAAAATGCAAATCAACGCAAACAAAAGTTTCAAAAGCCAAAACAAACGTGGTGAATATTATCATTCAAAAACGAACCAAACTCTTGAATGTACAGACAGCTTTTCTGTGATAACGACAAGTGACGCATCGTTTTCAAATGTTTACTCTGACAACCTCATTGATTTTTTTTCGTTGTACGTTTTCATCTGTCGTCGTAAGAAATGAATAATGGGTAGTTTGATTTCGTCAATTTCTGAACCACAAACGATTACCAGCCATCAGCAAGATTTGTCTATGTCAGATACAAGTATTGTCAATGGTATTTCTAAACCGCTTGAAATTGAACGCTACTGGCTTAATGGCTTACTGTTAAAAGTGACAAAATCATCCGAACTCATTACTATTACATGGAAGAAACCATTGCAACCACCTAGTATGTTAAATCGCTTTTTACTTTTCCCTTTTATTGTTAAATTTTAGAACGAATTACCCGTTTCAAGATTGTCGTACATCTATTAGAGTCATTTGGTTTTTCTTATAAGTACAAGCAGCTTTATGAGCATTTCTTTTTTGCTTCACTTGCTGATGATTTTAACTGTTCCTGGGGTGCCACTCCAGGTCAAATTTATGGTGTGACATGTTTAGCTTTAACAGAAACTGATGAAATTGTATCGAGCGGGAAATGCATTTTCAGAGCAGGTGTGTAGGTCACTGTTTACTTTTGCTTTCACTGATAACACCGTTTTAGATTTTTCAAAAACCGAACTTCAAAAGTTGTATCTTCTTGGGACCACGTTCTGTGGAGCACGAAAACATCGATTCCTTGTCGTTTATCGATGCAAACCAAAACAATACTGGCAAAACATTAATACCAAGGATGCCGGTATCATGAAGCCATACCAAAAAGATGACAATGGTCATGCAGCTAACCATATTAACAGGTGTCTAGATGGATTGTTTTTCTCTGCGCAAACAGTATTTGGTAGCAGTAGAGTCGATACTTCGCCGTTTGGCGACACAAAATTTGTTATGATGGCAAACTTTATGCTTGACCCAGCTATTATGAACCTGTATTTTTGCGATTTCTGTAAGCATAAAATGTTGTTTTCGAATATTTGCAGCTTTCTATATATTTTTAGATTGTAACGCAACACCGTCAACAGCACATTATGTGACCATTGTTGTCTGCGTGAAGGGAAGCCCAAGTGATCAATGGTGCGCGAAAAAGCTAATATCACTGCCACCTCGGAATGCCTTTATCGAAGTGAAAAAAGTTCGTGGCGTTTTGGAATTTTATGTTAACAGTGATGTATGGGTGGAACTTTATTATACGGAAAGTATTGACCTTAATCGGGGTTATTTGGAACCGATTATGCCAATTGGGTACGGATCGTCGAAAGCGGGAGGTAAGTAATTTGCAAGCGCAGTTTTGAATACTTGAAATTTTTATTGCAGGCATACCAAATAACAAAGCGTGTAAACTGTGCAATATATAAATAGCCATCGACGTTTTATTGAAGTAATAAAACGCTATAAAGTTAAAAATCAAAAATCTCAGAAGCAAAAACGGCAAATACAACTGCAAATATTGGTGACAAACAGGTACAATCACAAGTAACTTTCGAAACTATCCCTCCTGGTCACAGACACCGTGCCACTTCATGTTTATTTTCGATTCTGTTTGTAATGATCTTTGTGTCGTAACGGGTCCTCGCGAAGTGTCTTACCTTTTTTTGTCGAATGACTCTTGACGCTTTCCTAAAAGTTTTAAAAACTCAGAAACGGAACAGTTTTGCATCATCGGGAGCATAGTTTATGTTTTTTCGACCCACAATGCGTCAACTAATGCATCTTGTTAGCCTTCTCCGTCAAGATCAGTCGTTTTTTACTGTTTAGTTGAGGTTTTGACGTGGAAGTGTAACGGTCGTCGAAAGCGGACACTCTTGGATGGCTACAATGTAATGGTCTAGAATGTTCTCTGGGTGGCGATTCAGGGACATCAAATGTGGCATTGAAATTTAAGTTTGACGCAATCAAAGTGCCATGCAACCGTGAACTTGGAAAAATTTAGCTGATAAAGGTCGATTTCAAGCAAAATTGAAGTTTTGTATTAAAAAAAGCGCTCTGATTGTTGACATATTTCATGGTACTTGTGTTTTTATTGATTTGTTTGTTTGGTTTCATAAACTTCCGTCAAGTTTGTACACAAAAGTCATAGAAAACCGGTAGTAAAATAGTCAGATATGTTTCGTAACAGATATAATTGAAGCCTAAAAAGTGCCAAAGTACATCTTTCAACATATCCACCGATTCACCGCAGATCCCACAAGAAGTCCGTGTTAGTCAGCAATCCCACGTCCAGTCCGGTGGAGCCTCTCACTCTCGAGATCGCGGATGACTGACAGGGTTTTGTTTAGCTTTGTCCTCGCCCACGCAAACTCCCAACGAAGAAGCACCCTCGCGGAGGCGTCTGAGTCCGATCGAGAACTGTCGGTCCGCCTCGCGCAGGGGGTGGAGCACAGCAAGCTTCATCCCAGCGGCTGTACTTAAGCTAGGGTTATTCGAAATTCAAGGATAGCAGTCTACTTCCTTCCTTCCTTTCACTGTTCGTTGTCAGATTTCACAAGTAATAATCATGTCCTCCGGTACGTACTTCCATCGTCCCCGCCCTGGCGGTCTTGCCGGTGCCATTTTGGACAAGGTTTGTAAAAATCGCTATTTTGAAGTTTATGTAAAGTTAAAAAGTTTAGCAAGCCTCAAAATTCAACGAGGAAGAAGCCAAGAACCTGCTCGAATGGATCAAGGGCCTCATCAACGAGGACATCGACACCACTGGAACCCGATCCAACTTCCTGGAAGTCCTGAAGGACGGCACCATCTTGTGTAAGCTGTGCAATGCCATCAAACCAGGCACGATCAAGAAGATCATGAAGCCCATGTCAAACTTCAACTGCATGGAAAACATCAACCAATTCATGACGGCAGCCCGCGGTTTTGGCGTTATCGACGAGGAAACCTTCCAATCTGTTGATCTTTTTGAAGGTGAGCCACAATCCTATGAGATAGATCTATTCAGACAGCTATCGGATATCCTAGGATCTAGCTAGAACTATTTGTTTGTAAATACAACCGTGCAAATTGACAATTCTTTTTTGCAGGTCGCGACCTATTCTCCGTCACTGTCACTTTGCAGTCGCTCGCGCGCAAGGTAAGCTAACCTGTCATTGGTCATTGAACATTTAGCTTTTTTTACCTTTCAAAATTGACAAAAACTTCATGAATTTCAATTTCCAGGTCGAAAAAGCGCTAAACATTCCGCCACCGAAGCAGATTGCCAAAGACAAGATCTAAAAACCATCTTCCTGACAGCATGTATCCCTCCCGACCACCCAATTCGATAAACAAACAGTGCCCCAAGATCAGCACGGATCCTATCCCATCCTCTATCTTAATCTTAAGCTAAACTCGCCTTCTCGAAGTATTGCTGCTCCCGCTCGTGTCCCCCCTTTTTTCAACCAGTAATTAGATCAAATTTCAATTTCAATTTCAACGTACTATAAAACCAACAAAATACGAGTTTTTGTGACTTTCCCCACCCATTTGACCTAGTACTTTGCTTTTTGCGATGAACAACTCGCAACTTCTTTGATAATTATGCCCACTCTTGATGTTGTACGATAGAACCGATAAATTTGAACGGAGTAACTTGCTTTTTGTAAACATGTTACAGGTTGCAAAAAAAGTGGACAACAAGCTGGGTTGCGGCGCCCCGGAAGTTTGTTTATAGGTGTTCTGGAAGCACGGGAAACGTGACCGACTGTACTTGAGGACCGGATGTTCAAGAGCTTTAGCACGTCCTGGATCGAGGGATGGAGATATGAAGGAAGAAGCAATCGATAGCGCGGAAATAGTTGGGATATTTTTGAGCGTACATTGCTCGATAAACCGTCCTTTTAAATTGCTGGTAAGAGTGAAATGTAAAATTTTTAACAAAAAGCTATCTTAAAATTTAAGTTTTACAAAATGACAACTTAAAATGAAAAAGGTCAATGACGTAAAACCTGCAACCTCAATTCACAATGTTTTTGATCTCTAAAACCACCAAAACAGCTCCGATGTTCACACTCACATACATAGGCGTCAAAACATTATTGGTTCAGTTGATCGCACGCTTCCGTTGGTTTGAATGACTCACAATTGTGATCAACCATTGATACATTGGATGTTTGAAATGTTTGAACGCACAATCTACAAAAATGCTCTCGAACTGTGTCATGACGCTTCGGATTAGCCGGTGACAAAGGGCGTCCTTTTTCGGGTTGATCAGGGATGAAGCTCACTAGCCATGCATATAAAAGGCGGTGTCGGAAGCGGTGAAATCAGACAGTTTAAGTTCTTCAAGCTTCTTTTTTTGTATACTTCCTTCAAATTGCATTCCAAAATGGTCCGTATTGCTTGTGTTTTGGTGTTGTCTGTTGCGACTGTTTCCGCTTTTCCATGGTTTGGAAGCGGTGATTCAGCTTCGACTGCAGTGCCGTCTGGGCTTACCCGTGGGAGCCGACAGAGTGGATCTTCTGGATTCGGACAGCAGACTGGTGGTGAGACTAATGTTGGCAATCAGCAAACTGGAAACCGAAATGGCAGCAGTTTTGGTGGCGCTGTTCCATCTCAATCAACGAACGGCAATGGTCAACAGGGTCGTAACAGTGTCGGCGCTTCAGAATCTACAGGTCAGCAATCTGGCAACAGCAACTTTGGTCAACAGAATTCTCGCCAGCAACGTCAATCTGGCTTCGGCGGTGAAAACAGTCAATCAGGATCCTCTTCGTCTGGATTCGGTCAGCAAAGCGGCAGTGCTTCTGGTTTTGGTGGCCAGCAATCCCAGAATGGCAATGCTGGTGTCCCCTCCGAGTCCACAAACAACGGCCAACAGGGCAGCAACGGTTTCGAACAACAATCTGGCAACAGCGGTTTCGGTATTCCCTCTGCTTCAGAATCCACGGGATTCAACAACGCCGGACAGCAATCAGGCAGCTTTGGCCAAGCCCCCTTCGCTTCCCAGTCAACTAACAATGCCCAATCCGGCTTCCCCGTTGTTTCTTCTAACTTTTCAAGCAACACTGGCAACGGTTTCGGCCAACAGTCCGGCAACAGTGAAAACATGGGTCGTCAAAACCGCCAATCTGGTTTCGGCGGTGAAAGCCAAAACTCAGGTGCTTCTGGATCCGGAAATGGTCAACAATTCGGTGGAAACAACAACAACAACCAAACATCGTCTTCGTTTGGCGGCAGCCAATCTGGAAGTCAATTCGGCTCTGGTTCGCAGTCTGGATTCAGCGGCCCTTCAGCTTCATCGAACACAAACAATCAACAATCAGGCTTTGGCGGACAGTCGGGTAACAGTGCCAACGGCTTCAATGGTCAAGCTCCTTCCGCTTCTGTGTCTACGAACAGCAATGGCTTCGGACAACAGTCTGAAAGCGGATTTGGCGGACAAGCTTCTGGGGCTTCACAGGGCTTCCAAAAGTAAACTGTTTTTGATTTGATATGTAATTAATTTGATATTACCATAACCGATTGTTTGCAATAAAAATGTATACCAAGTTTGTTTGAACCGACTTCGCCTTGACGATTGTTAAAACCTTGATTTGTGCTTACTTACTTGGCAAAAACGGAATAAAACCAAAACTGCGAATTGATAATCCTACCGATCTTTGTTGAAATGTAGTAATCTGGCCATTCTATGTAGTAATTATAAATGACGGATAGGAAAAACGGAAAAATGCGTTTTTGTAAACACAGCTGTACACATAGTTCAATTAAATTTTGAATTTTGCAGCTCACTTGACCGCAGTTGAATTACTTTTACAGTTTGTTGTATCGTCTCGTTTCCAATGGAATGTTCAAAAATAATTTAGTAGGCGGCAGATGTCTACTTCCACAAAAGATGTAATCCGTGGGTGGCTAAACGATTCGAGCCTACAGTAAAACAAACAATCGCTGGGTTTGGCTAAAAAAAAACAGGTCACGTGGGTGATCATTTGTGACATTTAAAGTGGTATAAAAAGACTTGGGAATTCCGTAGTACACCATATCTGTCACCAATAACGTCTTATTTGATAGCAATGTTCAAGTTGTGCGCCTTTTTACTGATATTTGCTGCGTTTTCGGTGACTGCTTTTCCGCGGTACTATAGCGGAAGTTTTGAAACCGATGTGATTGAACTACGCTTGCGTCGACAAGCTAATCCGGCAAAGGGTAAGCCGAACCAACCACCTACGCCGTCTCCACAAAACCAAGGTGGTGGCCAAAACGGCGGAAACCAGCCTCCTCCACCGCCGCAGGGCAATGGAAACCCACCCCGTCCGACTCGGAATCCAGGCAGCAATTGTCAGAATGGAAGCAATCCACCACCGCCACCCCCGCCCCGCGGCAATGGTCGACCCGGGCGCCGTCCGCCGCCACCACCGCCTCCACGTGGCGGCCACGGTCATGGCGGATGCAACAACTATCCGGAAACGACTTCACAACGCCCGGAAGAAGTGACTTCTGCTTCGCCGCTAGATGGTACCACCAATGTGCCAGAAGTGTCCCCTACATACGATCCCATTGCCATCGGCAGCAGCACGGACAACAACGTCGGCACTAGTGACCCCATCGATTACTCGTTAAACCCTGTCACAGCTGATGCTGGCACCACTTCTGTTTTTGTTTTATCTACGACAAGCAGCATCACCGATGGCACAACAGGCAGTCCAGTGGTTGAAATCACAACCGCGTCGCCACTAGAAAGTCAAACAGTTTCCGGCATCGATTTCACACCTTCTAATGATGCATCAAGCCCGCCTTCACTGAGCTCTGATCTTCCGGAACTTTTACACACCACTTCGGAGCCACTTTTGGCCGACGGTAGCACTAGTTCAAGCGACAATTACTATAGCACTACAAGCCCTGTTTTTGTCCTAGGCAGTACCACTTCCGTATCAAATTTACCAGAAGCTGGATCAACCCAGTCACCGAACACCGCGTCGACTTCTGACGCCACGCCAACGACTGATCAGCCCATAAACTATTCGACATTGGAACCTTCAAATCCAACTTCCTCCGTTGAAACTCGATCGCCATGTTCACCATACCCCGAAGCAACGACTGGCTTTGGTGTGACTTGGCCTTAACACTGTAAACATAAAGTTTTACTTTCGTTACAAACAATAAAAAGAACTATACTTGACAAACTTTTGTTGTTACTGCGACTTGGGTCAAAGTCACTGACACTTTTAGTAACCCATGTACAATAGTCACGAACTTGAACGCTTGGACGTGCGGAACACCTAGTTACACTACTAGTCGAACAGCATTATCAGTATGTTATCATGACACTACATTCAGAAAGTTCAGTAGGAACAGGAAAAAGGCTAGGCTAAATTCCTTCTTGACCATAATATAACCGTTCGCTCTGTAGTGAAGGCTCTTTATCAATAGTTTGCCCCGGCTTTAGATCACGTTAATCGGTTCCTTACTTTATTCCTCACACTAGTTCACACCCGAGGTACACTACAAGACACTCTTCCAAGTTAGACTGAGCAAGTGCGATCTCGGCACAGGCCGGGGATCGCCGATAGGCGGGGCTTATGTGCGCAGCCTGGCGGCTACAGCTCGATAAAAAGAAGTTGCGTGCGTTTAGAAGATCCGGTTCATGAATCAACGCCGCTGACATAAATGCACTTTAACGTTGACTTTAGTTTGTTTAGATACCGTACCCTCAGTTATCTGTGAAAGTTTCCGTCAATGACAAGATGAGAAAGGTGTGGTGGTAGGTCATAATCAGCCGATGATAGGTTTTCAAATCAAAACGAAAAAGTAAAGATCGTCTTTGTCAAGCGAGTTTTTGGCGGAAGTGTTTCTATTTTTAAAGTTCAACAGTATTAAAAGATCTTTTTTGGTTCCTATTTTAAATCTGTTTTCTGTAAAACATGGACTAAACCAACCAAATTTGAGATTACCCATAGCTTCGAAAATGAATTCCCTTCTACCGCCCGCAAACACCTATTTTAATACCACTGGTTTTTAAAAGGTTTATTATTGCTGATTCAGCACATTTGATACGAGGACACCACTTTGTTGAGGTAGCAAGTTCCAAGGTGGTGATGAGGACAACATCGAGTCTCAGTGGCGTTTTCCGCATCACAACCTCCTCCGCAATATGCTTCATACTTCATGTGATATCCGCGACAGTGTTTTTCTTCGTAAAGTGTAAAGCATCTGCCATGCGTTTTGACGGAGGTCGCACGGTTGTCGAAATAACTTGGAAGATTATGGCAATCATGATCTTCGACAAAGAAAGATTCATTAGGACCTTCATGATGACTCTCGGCAAAAAGAGTAAGTTTGCCTTGTCCAGATGCCAAGGCAACGACGCAGAGAGCTGCTATGATGGCAATAAATGTATTGTTAAACATTGTCGACTTCTGAAAATGAGCTACTTGAGGAAATACGGTAAATTTCTCACCAGCCAATCTAAGCCGTCAGTTAGTTTCTTTTATATGTACTCAAAGTCAAGTTATTTGATCAGTAAACGTGCTCAATCTGCTTTTTTTGAGGTGTTCTGATAACTCTGAGTCAATACGGTGGTCTTGTGATTCAGGGATGATTGCTGTTTGCTCTTTTATCAACATCTTCTGAATTTTGTGCCATATTCCCAGACAACTTTGTCATAAACAGTGTTTATCAGCAATGGGTTCAAACTCGAAACAGCCCAAAATAGGGAAGTATCCGGGTAAAGATTGACAAACTGTCAATTACACCAGACTACTTCCAGACAGCGAACAACTGGTGTCCAAAGGGCGCTACAGTAACTCCATTTTACTTCCTTATTCAGCCTTATCAACTAATAAACATCAAACTATAAACAAGCAGACGCATTAAAAAAACAGCAAACATCCACGAACCACTTTTTTTTAACCGTAATCATTCAGAGTTATCAGAATACTGCCTTAACTTGTGACCAGAAAACGAGGATTGATGGTGGTTTTGATCGCGTCTTAGAAGACATATAAAAGTCCTACACTCACAGTTTTTATAGTTTTCGAGAATTTTGCCGTGGTGGCTAAAGTTCATCGTTAATTTTCAGAAATCGACAATGCTGAACAAAACGTTTGTTGCCGTTCTGACAGCTCTCTGTGTTGTTGTCTTAGGACAGGGCGATATTTTTGGCAAGCTCACTCTCTATGCCAAAGGATATCACGAAGGAAACCGAGAAGACTTCTTTGTCAGAAATGATAGTTGTAATAATCTTCCAGCATATTTTGACAATCGCGCGAGCTCCATCCATACTCATGGCAATTGTTATAAACTCTACGACCATAAAGACTGTCACGGAGATCATGTCAAGTTCGAACCATATTGTGGAGGTTGTAAGGCACACTTCGTCAATCATGCTCAATGTTGTCCTCACTACAACCTCGCATCTTGCGATTTCAGCAAAGTGGCGTCATCGTATAAACTGTGCTAAATAAAAAACAAATGTTTTAATCTCAATTTTGTTAAGAAAAAAATAATAAAAGTTCAGATTTTCAAGTCCTAGGATATGATCAACAAAACTTTTCTATCGACATTGCACGTCGAGCATGACTTCACACCCCCGCGATGTTGGCAAAACGCCCCGACTGCTGACACTCTTGCAACCAGTCATTGATTGATTCGAAAACGTGAGCCAGCCTTGACCATTGTCCAAACCGCCCACATTCTTTCCACCATGTTCTCCTCCGCTGTCGGGTCCTCATCGATGACAGATATCACGTTCTTCATTCCGGAAATCTTCAATCAAATTCTGATCAATCGTGGCTGGGAGCGTGTGTCTCAACATCAAAGCATCCAAGGGATCATCCAATCGGGCCGGCACGTCGAACTGTTGCATTTTTTCCCGTTTTTGCTGGCTTCGAAGACAGCCTTTCGTCGATTTCGAGCCCTTTTGAAGTTTGAGGCCACGAGCGAGACGTTTTCGCTGTTTGTTCTTCTCATCGTAAGTTTTATTTGGGTTGACTTTTCAATTGAAAATACATAAAACCACTTTTCAGGACTTTTACCCCTGTATTTTGAACACTATCGACTTTGACAAATCAATCGCCATGAACACTGTACCAGACCTTCGCGAGGAGGAAATCAAGTATCTTCCGGCTGGATTGTACAACTTGAATGGTTATAACATAAGAATTTTGAGAGAAAACCAGTGTAAGGAACTTCAACAGCAGCGAACGAGTAGGTTTTACTTTTATCTTGTCTTGTTTTGTGTTAATTTTGTTTTGTTTCAGCATGGAAAAATGCCCAGACCCCGATCTTCCACGCCAGTGCTACCCAACTCGAACATTACATCGATACTGACTGCAAATGGCTTTACCCAAACCAAGAACTTGACAACTCCAGCAAAACAGAGCAGATCGTCTTAGACATTCGAAGTTACCGTAATTGTGATGTGTCCCTTCCGGACGTCAAAAACCTTGTTATCATTGGTGATTCATTGAATTTACCGTTTTGCTTTGATTGGTATGTTTTTTTTGCTTTCTTTTTCAGTTTTCATTGACAAACTTTTCCAGGAACGTCCTCCACCGCACGAAAACGTTATCAATCGAACTCTGGCCTGTCAGCATGAAGATCCTGCTCGACTTCAAGTACATTGCGAACCTTCTTACCATGCGGAAATCGTTTCAACGGCTAAACCTTTCCTTGCTCGTTCCGCACGGCGAAGCTGAAGCCCGTTTTGCTGAAATCATCACGGTCCTTCCGAATAAGTTCGCTGAAGCGATTGATGCCTGCAAATCAAATGATGTCCGTGTTTACGCGAGATTTGACGTGCGTCTTCCATGGAAAACCGTGGAAAACCTCGTCGATCATCACCGATTTCACACCATAAAGTATTTGAAGTTCTTTCGAATGGCATCGCAGCATCATCGGAATCTGTATTACGTTTGTAACGTTACGATTGTTCCAGAGATCATTCCTTATTATAGGTATTGAGTGTATGGTTTAGGTATAACTAATGTTTTTGATTGATGTATTGTGCTCTGTGATAACTTGTGGATCAATAAATCCAATTTAACTTATTATTTGTGTGTATTAGCAATTGTAAAAACAAAGTTTGACCGTTCTATGAAGCAACAATTTATAACGGATATGAAAAACGGGAAAAATGCGTTTTTGTAAACACAGCTGTACACACAGTTCAAGTAAATTTTAAATTTTGCAGCTTACTAGACCGATGTTTGGATATTTACAGGTTGTTGTGTCGTCTCGTTTCCGATGGAATGTTCATAAACCATTTAGTAGGCGTCAGATGTCTACTTTCACAAAAGATGTAATCCGTGGGTGGCTAACCATTTTGCGCCTACAGTAAAACAAACAATCGGAGGGTTTGGCTTCTAAAACAGGTCACATGGCTGATCATTTGTGACATTTAAAATGGTATAAAAGGATTTGGAAGTCGGTTGTACACCATATCTGTCACAAATAAGCTTTTGTTTGATAGCAATGTTCAAGTCGTGTGCCTTTTTACTGGTATTTGCCGTGTTTTCGGTGACTGCATTTCCTCAGTTCCGCGGCGGAAGTTCTGATAGCGATGTGATCGAACTACGGTTACGTCGACAAGCTAATCCGGCAAAGGGCAAGCCTAATCAAAATCAACCACCTCCTCCGCCGCCACAAAACCAAGGTGGTGGCCAAAATGGCGGAAACCGTCCTCCTTCTCCGCCGCCGCCTCCGCCATCACCACAAGGAAATGGCAATCCGCCTCGTCCGTCTCAGAATCCTGGCAGCAACTGTCAAAATGGAAACAACCCACCGCCGCCGCCACCACCCCGCGGCAATGGTCGACCCGGGCGCCGTCCGCCGCCACCACCGCCTCCACGTGGCGGCCACGGTCATGGCGGATGCAACAACTATCCGGAAACGACTTCACAACGCCCGGAAGAAGTAACTTCTGACTTGCCCATAGAAATTACCACCAAGGTGCCTGAAGTGTCCCCAACATATGAACCTATTGCCGTCGGCAGCAGCACGGACAGAAATGTTGGCACCAGTGATCCCATTGATTACTCGTTGAACACAACTTTGTCGCCGCTTGAAAGTCAAACAGTTTCTGGCACCGACTTTCCAGTTTCTAACCCTGTCTCGAACCAGTCTTCATTAAGCACAGACCTTCCAGAATCACACACGACATCTGTGCCACTTTTAGCCGACAGTAGCACCAGTTCGAGCGACAGTGTCAACAACGAGTTTACTACTTCAAACGCAATTTTTGAGTTAGGCAGCACCATTTCCGTATCAATTTTACCAGAAGCTGGATCAACTCAGTCAACAAACATTGGCACGACTACTGACAGCATCGTAACAAACGCTACGCCAGTCACCGATCTGCCGTATTCGACATCAGAACCCATTGTCGAAAATAGTTCGCCAACTACAAACGATCCCGAAAACGTTGCAACATCAACCACTAACATTCCAACGGAACAGGTCACAGCTTCTAATCCCACAATATCGCTTGAAACTCGATCGCCATGTTCACCATACCCCGAGGCGACGACTGTCTTTGGTGTTACTTTGCCTTAAAACTGTAAACGTCAAAAATTTTATGCAAAAATAACAATATAATTGACTTTAATCGTGACTTTCGATTTTTTCGCAACAAGACCAATGAATTGAACTCGGGTCAACGATACCATTACAAAACTTGAGTGTTCCGACGTGCGGAACACCTAATAACACTACCAACGTTATCAGGAAGTTATCACACTACTTCAAGCTACATTCCGGAAACTAATACTTTGAGATCAATTTCTCTCTCGGCCAACATGTTACCGCTCGCACCTTAATGCTAGCTGATAAAGATAAAGAGGAAGTGCGAATATGAAACTACATAGGGAAATCCGGTTTGGATGGTCACCTAGCGACATTCCTTGATGATTCACAAGCTTATTTTGCATACCGTAGTTACACTTATTGGACAAAGTTTTCATTTATTACAAGTTGAAAAGGGTGCGGTGATCAAGATCGAACCATCGGTAGGCATATAAAAAAGACGATTGACAACGCTTTTACTATCACTTCTTTGTTTTCAATAAGTTTCTTACTGACCTGATGCTTATTGAATTTTGTTTTTCAGAAATCAATCATGCTCACGAAAGCGTTTGTCGCCGTCGCCGTATTATGCATCTTCACCATTGCTGCCTGCTTTGATGATGACGAGCACAAATTTACCCTTTGGATTGATCACAACCACATTGGTCTGAAAGCTGACTTCTACGGAGAAGAAGGTTCCGATAAGTGTTACAACCTTCCGTACTACATGAACGATGAAGCTACTTCGATCAACACTCGTGGTGGTTGCGTCGCTCTTTACCAACACGCTAACTGCCACGGACGGAAAGTCATCTTCAAGATGAATTGTACCACTGATAGATGCTGCCCTCATAACAACTTTGTAGCATGCAACTTCAACGATCAAGCTTCTTCTTATGAAATGTGCTAAACGTTTCCGCATTTATTGGTTGTTAATAACGCTGCTTTTGTTAATCTCGTTTTCAAAATAGTTATATTGGTTAAAAAATAAACTGTGATTTACATGTAAATAAGACGCATATATTATGTTATTACCTATCTACAGTAAAGTCGTTGTCATGACGTTGAAACGGTACAAAATTACAAATTTTTATTCATGAACAATGTTGATAAGTTTTAATACACATTTTAGCAGTACAAATAGTTACGGCATATTTCAGGAAGCGGATTCTAACCCCATATGGAGCGCGTGGATCATATTCCAAGAAGCCAAAGCATGTACAATTTCTAAGATCTGCAAGATTTGATGGTTACTCGGAACAGCTCAACGGCCCCACTATTCTGCTGCCTTGAATTTTAGAAATGACTTGGGTAGACGCCTTCCGACCTTCTCTGTCGATGCGTGTGGGAATCGTCAAAATGCATGTGAAAGTAGTGTATCAACATGTGTATCCCAAAGTTGAGATGAGCTTCATGTTTGGGAATTAGCTCGCAGGACACGCACCCTAGCTTGGACACCTTTCGATGGTGGGATACCCATAAACAGGCTTACCGTGCTTTGCGCGGCGGCACACTTGACACATTGCGCCGGTGTGTCGGCCATGGGCCTTTGCCTTCGGGTGTTTCGGAAGCCAAATGTTCTGGGAAACCGCAAGAACAGTAGCGATCGCATAAATACCGTTAAAGTCCTTGTATCCATTCATTCTACTCACAGATTCTTATTTGTATCTTTTCCAACCATGTCTATTTTCAAAGTCCTTCTTGTTTTTCTTATTGCTGCAACTCAATGTGCCGCATCCGACTTCTGGATTGTGACCAGAGTGACTGATATTAAAACCGACACAGCCTGCCTAGCAAAGACCTGTTTCGCCAACAATCATCTTTTCCGTATTTCGCATGCCATCCCTCGCTTCAACGAGACTTCTGAAACCGAATGGTCGGCCAGTTCTAATGAAACTGAAAAGCAGTTCACTTCTATCTGGACAGATAGCCTTCCGGAAGCCGTCCAAGCTCAGCTGTCTGTGATCAACTACGATCCGACCTTCGGATTCCCTCGAGTTTGCGATACCACGTCAAAGGTTTCGTTCTTCAAAGTCCCTCAGGTTTGTTCACAGTCATTTCATCATCTAATCGGTCCAATACACCCTATTAATTTCAGTACCCCGGCTTCGAATCTTCCGAAAACGTCCGAACCTACCGTCTGCAAGGTCGATGCTTCAACACCACCCTGCTTCTTCAGAAACACGAAGAAAAGTGCCCCTGGTGCCAAGATTCGGTCATTGACAACCCTCAGATGCTGTCGTCCGACAAGTTCCTCGACAGATTGAGCGATCCTTACTTTTTGGTGCCCCTAATCGTCGCTGCCGTAATGATGGTCGCCGTGATTGCACTTTTGATTACGCTGATCTGCGTCCTCACAACCAAACCGGCGCCGTCGAAAGAGTCCTGTGATTGCAGTTATGCCGAAAGTGCACTGAGCAACACATCGAGTGATACCAGTGGCAGCTTCAGCTTCGTCAAAGATCTTCCAACTTTGCCCCGCTGCCCAGTGCCGTCGGTGCCCGTGTCGGAAGTCACGGAAATCGACGAAAAGTACTACACGACCGAGTGATTGTTAACGTGTTGGTTTTTAGTGTTTGACCGGTGAATGTTAAAATACCCAATGAATAAATGTAAGAATTAAAGTAACGTTTCTACTAAATGCACATGAACGTTATCAATATAAGAATTGTTTTACAATTAACCAGTTTTGTTCTAATTACAGTTTTATACGTTAAAATAAATTGTTATCACAGTTCAGTTATCAAAAAGTTACTGTGGCTTGGAGGCGGCGGATGGCTTGCCCTGTTGGGGAGCTGGTGGAGGAGACTGACCGCCTTGGGGAATGGCGGGAGGGGCACCGGAAGCGTTGACAAGCGGGGGCTGTCCGGAGGGGTTGGCGGACTGGGGTTGACCAGAAACGTCTTGGGCAGCCGGCGGAGCAGATGGAGGCGAGCCCTGTGCAGGCTGAGCTGGACGTTGTCCAGTTGGCTGAGGTGCCGGAGGAGAGTTAGGCTTCTGAGGGGCGGGTGATGGATTCTGTCCTTGAGGCGCCGGTGAATTTCCTTGGGCCGGAGGGCTCTGTGGGGGAGCGGACGGACGTTGTTGGCTTTGTTGTGGTGCTTGACGGCGTTGGCGACGGTTGACGGATGGGATAAGCGGTGATTGAGGTTGGACTGACGGAGGCGGCGGTGGAGGAGAATTGGCTTGTCCGGGAGCGGGCGATCCGTACACGAGTGCCGGCGGCGGCGGAGGAGTGCCAGCTTGCTGTGGTGGTGGTGAAGCACGCTGCGGCGGGGGTGGTGGCGGTGATCCAGGTTGTTGCTGAAGAGGCTGATCAGATGGCTGTTGGCCCTGAGGCGGCGGTGGTGGCGGGGATCCGCCTTGCTCGAAAGTCAACGGCGACTGTCCAGAAGGCACTGGTGGTGGCGGTGAAGCGCGTTCCGGTGGCGGCGGAGGAGGCGATCCAGAAGACTGCGGTGGTGGAGGAGGCGGACTGCCCTGAGGGGGTCCGGCTTGACCAATCGCCACAGGAAGTGCCACTGTTGTTGAAACGGCCAACGCCAACATGCAAACCAACAACTTTACCATTTTTCCAATACAATAGCCAACTGAAGTGAACCTGTTCCAGCTGTGTTCTGTATCAAGTAAGCTGCCTATGCTTATATACAGCACTAGTGAACACTCGATCATCTCCAAACCTATTACACGTGGATAAAACATGGCAATCATTGCTTCCGTGTCGACTACACTCGATCAGTTTGAGGTTTCAACCATCGCTGTGCTAACATGGGCTTCTTTGTTCCCAACTTGCACCCACATGACCTCAAACGTACTATTTGATCAAACAGGATGAAATTTATTTGTGAAGTTGATATCTGATCGACCAAAGTTGCCACAAACAAATAACTTAAAGCCCATTTTTATCTACATAAAAAAAGAAAATACAAATTAACTAAACAACTTTATTATTATTATAAACGTTTATGCTTAAGCGTTAAAGGGGTTAACAGGAGACTTCTTCCATTCCTGAGAAACTATCCCTTTTAGCTTGTACAAGCGATGTTTAGGGTATTCAGTTTTAAGTTGAACGATACGAAGGGTTTCGAAGGCAGTGTACAGGGATTCGATGCGTTCCTTTGGGTTGAGGTAGATGTTTTTCCAGTCCTTAACGTCGCTGACATCATCAAAGTCTTCATCGTCATCAGAACCATCGATATACTTGTTCGAGTTTTCTTCAATCTCGTCGTCGTCGGGTTCGGGGATCACGGGTACCGCAGGGAGATGTTTTGCTTCCTCAGCCTTTCGACCTTCCTCTTCCTTGGCATTCCGCTCAGCTAAACGCCGAGCCATCAACATCGCAATTGTGACTTTTTGCTCCGGTTCGACCGGAGTTCTATCAGCCTTCTTCCTGGTGGCGGCCTTCTGCATGTCTTCTTCATAGGCCTTTTTATTCTCCTGTTTGCGGAGTTGGGTATCATAGCGCTTGCGTTCACCTTCTTCCTAAAAATTATAAATAATAATTAAAAGTTATGAAAAACAAACGAACAAACCTTTCGATTAGCCTTCTTGGACAAATTCTTGTCATAATCAAACCAAAGCGCTTCTTTCTGCGCCTTGGCAAGCTTAATTTGCTGAGCTTCCTGCTCGACGGCCTTGCGCTCGTTGGCAATGTTGGAGTGCACATTAGCAGTACGGAAGTTGTACGACTTGCCCATGTTGTACGATTGTCGAAATAAACTTGATATATTATATATAATATATTATATATACCGAATAGAAGAATAAATAAATGTATGAAGACCTCAAAGTAGAGAAGACAGCACTGATTCCGAGCTTGGAAAACAAGATGAAAAACAGGCGACCTAACGACTATTTATGTGGCCAAGAGGAGTGGCCAAGAACTAACGGCCGGACCAGGAGATGCCCTATGGTGCCACTTATGTTATCCACAATGTATTTCGCTTGACCGTGTGTTCTTTTTACAGAAGGGGGCTGGCGATCGCCTTACTGGGTCCTGAAGTGCGTTCATTCATGTGGGCGGTTTTGCGCATGTCTATGCACTGCGCCGGGCCAAGCGATTCGGGCACCGTTAAACTTGTCTTGTTCGTGCAAGCAATATTATAATATATTATTTTTACAGAAAGCCAAATCAAATGCCGCCAAAAGCTGAAAGAAAAGTGTTCGGTGTAATACAATTTCCTTGGGTTCTTGTTTGTAAACGAGACGCTAACGCAGTTCGGTGCCGTTGGCATTTATTTTGCATTAATTTAAAAAAAGTTTATATGTATTTATCTTGTAGTTGCAACTTAAATTCGTCATAAGTATAATTTACTTAATGGTAAATACAACGAATCACAGAGCAAATAAATGAATGCACGACTTCAGAAAATCATCGTTTTTAAAAAGATTCGGCCGAATGCACACAATACCAAAGAAACGAACGGTTTCAAGCTGAAAAGAGTTGACAGTAAATGTAACATTTGACCTTCTGGATTTACATGGATGTTACGTACAGTCACTGTAGAAAAACCCTCACCTTAAAGCAGTGGATGAATCAGAGTCACTCTTCTTCGGAGGGTCGCCGTTGGGAATGTTAAGATCGCTTTCTGGACTGGTGGCGGTGAAGCGCGTTCCGGTGGCGGCGGCGGAGGCGATCCGGAAGACTGCGGTGGTGGAGGAGGGGGCGGACTACCCTGAGGGGGTCCGGCTTGGCCAATTGCCGCAGGAAGTGCCACTGTTGTCGAAATGGCCAACGCCAACATGCAAACCAACAACTTCACCATTTTCTCAATCACCAAATACAACTGAAGTGATCCTGTTCCAGCTGTGTTCTGTATCAGGTTGGCCATCTATGCTTATATACAGCCCTCCTGAAGGTTCGATCATCTCCAAACCGAATCCATGTGGATTAAACATGGCAATGATTGCTTCCGTGTCGACTACACATGGCGAGGAAGCAATTAGTTTAGAGTTTCAACCATCGCTGTGCTAACATGAGCTCCTTTGTTCCCAACTTGCACCCACATGACCTCAAACGGATTATTTGATCAGACAGGATAAACTGTAAAATTTATATTTGAGCGACTAATGTTTGTACAAATAAAAAACTCAGAACAATCAACTGTAAATCCATAATATCGCATTTATATACACCATCGTTGTGTAATTGTGATCAAGTTGTTAATCATATTTCCAATGTCAGCGTTATACTGCAGAAGAATAGAAATAATTTAGCACATGGCGAATGAGGTAGCCTTGTCGTTAAAACGGCATGATTTGAAGTTGTTATGGGCACAGCATTCGCCACCGTCACAATTCATCTTGAAGATGACGCGTTTTCCTTTACAGTCGCCGTGTTCAAAGAGGGCAAAGCAACCGCCGTGAGTGTTGATCGAACTGGCCATATCATTGAAGTGGCCAGGCAGATTGTGGCATTCGTGATCACCAGCATGAAAATCGTCACGGGCGCCGTTGTGGTAGGGATGCTCAAACAAGGTGAAATGACCGGCTTCGACAGTGATGGCGACAACGCAGAGAGCTACAGCGGCGACGATGAACGTTTTGTTGAACATGGCAGGTATCTGAAAAGAGAAAATGGAGCTTTCGAAAAGTTTAAAAGAAATAGGCAGCAGTAATTGCTGTATTATTGTAGTTTTTCGGCTCCCTTTTTATACGTTTTTTTGGCACCGCCCCAAAGTTGCTTAATTAACCTCGAGCTGACTGACCTTTCACTTGCTCCTTTGTCCTAAAGCTCTTAAAGACAAAGGAATGTGGTCACTCTACATAGTTTAAACCCGTCTTGACAACCCACACAAGTACTTCCGAAAAAAATGGACCCCGAAAAAAGTGACGTGAAAATAATCGGATCGTGTGGTACGTTCGAGATAGTAGCATTGTTTTCTTTGTTTCTCAAGTATGCGTGGGGGTGGTCAAGGCGGGTTTAAACTATGTAGAGTGACCACATTCCATTATCTAGTGGCCTTAGGACAAGCGATCACGTGAAGGGTCAGTCGGTCCTAGGCTAGGTAAGCTAACTTGGTTCGATGCCAAAAAACTATATAATTAACGGGTCAAAATATTGAAATGTTACACAAATACAGCTGACTTTTTTTTTAAAACAAAACGGCAAGATGACAACCGAGTGGGAATACAGGATTGAAGCGGATCAGTCAGACGAGATCAAGGGAAATGGCAAGTCCAACATCAATTTGGCCGAGTTCATAAAAACCTTACATATTTCGGCCTAGAAATCAAACTAAAGTCATTCTACTGATCCGTGATTGATAAGACGTGTTTTTGTGTAAAAAATCTGGAGGCGTAGTGATGACAGATGTTTTTTTACTTATTAATCCCCTCTGGGCCAAAACACGACCACTCGCTCGCCCACAAAACCTTTATAAAAAATGCTGATAACAATTATCAGTTTCTCAAAAATTTGTGTAGGAGTATGGTACATAGTTTAGAAGAGTCGCTTGAAACAAAAATGACTAGTTTTTTTACAAGCCGTAATCACAGTAATGTAAAAAAAGTTTTAACTTGTGATCGAAAAAAAGGTGTTTTTGGCAAGGAGTGGTGATTGAAAGGTCTTTTATCAGGTAAGATAAAACATTTGGATTGTATATAAAAGGTGCTAACGGGCAGCTTAAATCAGACTTCCAGGTTTAAGAATCTACAGCTTGTTTTACCAGTCTTCTTTAAAAAATTTACTTTTGCTGACTAACAGTGTTTTCAGACGTCAACCATGTTCAAGCAAACGTTTGTCACTGCCATTGCTGCCGTCTGCGTTTTCGTCGTGGCCGTTGAAGCCGGCCGATTCACGATCTATGAGCATCCGAACCAGCACGGCAAGGCTCATACTTTCTCAGACAGTGATTACGAGTGCCACAATCTCCCTGGTTCTTTCAACGACATCGGAAGTTCGGTGGATACTCACCACGGATGTGTCGCCCTTTTCGAACATGGAAACTGTGGAGGACGTCGTGTCATCTTCAAGATCGATTGCGGTGGACCTGAATGCTGCGTTCACGCCGATTTCGGATTTTGCAACTTTCATGACCAAGCATCATCCTACGCCATGTGCTAAACGTTTGAACGGTTATCGTACATCCGAATTGCGCGTTTCGATTTTTTAGAGTTTTTCTGCTTCCCTTAAAGCTGTGATGCGTACTGTTAATAAATGATTAGATTCTTAATTAACATCACAAAAATTTAGGAGACATACCTAAATGCCAAATTAGCGGTTTTAAAGACGGTTTTTTAACAGACTTTTTCAGGTAGGTCTTGATGAAAGCCTATTCATAAATATTTAAAAAATTATCATAAAACTGTAACGCCTTGCCGGGAATCGGAAAACAGAGTTGTCGGAACGGCCCACTGTTGCGATGCCGTGCATCTCCGCCCTTTTCTGTCTGGCCTTTAATTTGGCCTTCCTTGTTAGTATTGTTGCTGTCGTCGATGATCGTGAGTTGCCATATTATTACTACATATGTGATATATTCAATTATTTTGTTTTAGACGATTGTGTTGTCAATTTCAACGTGACGGAAGAAAACAAAGATCAATATGAAGAATTGATGAACAATTTTGCTAAAGAAAATAACCTTCTGCTCACAGTGTTAGAAGGATATTATGTAAAACACTACAACAGTCCTAAAACGGTAAGTTGAAATATCGAAAAATTATTTTTAATTCGCTGGCATTCAACTTTTTGAAAACACACGCACAACGTCAGTTTCCAAACCTTTCATTGCCCTGGTCCTTTTTCTGGAGATGATTTTGGGGGTTGTTTCAAAAAAAACTTGATTTTGATTGGACATCAAACGTGCTTTGAAAATGCTTTTGAGTGCAGAGAGCTGAGTGCCAGCAAATATTTATTTTATCGGATTCTTTTTGCATAGGATCCAAACCAATGGTCTAGTTATATTGCGCCCGGACAATTAGATGGTCAAAATTATTTTACTACATCGTTTGCCCATAAAAAACCGTGGGTTCATTTTATTGGATCGATTTCAATTGTTTGGGTATTTGTACAGGGACGTAAGTCTTTAAGACCCGTAGTAATGTCTGATCAAAAAAATTTAGGGTCTTCTCCTGGTTTCATTAAAACTTATTTTGATTGGTCTAAGTCATTTGTGGAGTGGAATGGCAGAAATATTATCGCCATCAACCAAGACGGAAATGCCTATTATGTGTTTGTCGATCATTCAATAAATATTATAGCGAAAATTGACGATTACAAGCCAAAGTGTGTTCCTCGAAACGGTGAACACTGCCTCTACGATCCCTACACTGAAAAAGCCGAAAGCCGGGAGACGGCCATTGTCAACGCCTATTGCAATTTCTACGTTGCCAAAAGAAACGGAAAATTCTATATTGGCGACGGAGGAAAAGAAGTTTGTGTCAGAAGAGAGGCAGATCCTAGGATAGCTGATTTATACCCGGATTATGCTTTCGTCTACTTGTCCGTAAAACCACACAATTTGTCCAGTTGTGGTCAAACTGGTATTCTCAAAGGGCCACTGCGTCCACTGGCTTTTCCAATTGGTCCAGCTGGTCCAGAAAGCGATCCTAGCATTCCCAACGACGACCCTCCGAAGAAGAGTGACTCTGCTTCATCCACTGCTTTAAGGTGAGGGTTTTTCTACAGTGACTGTACGTAACATTCTTGTAAATCCAGAAGGTCAAATGTTACATTTACTGTCAACTCTTTTCAGCTTGAAACCGTTCGTTTCTTTGGTATTGTGTGCATTCGGCCGAATCTTTTTAAAAACGATGATTTTCTGAAGTCGTGCATTCATTTATTTGCTCTGATTCGTTGTATTTACCATTAAGTAAATTTTACTCATGACGAATTTAAGTTGCAACTACAAGATAAATACATATAAACTTTTTTAATATTAATGCCAAATCAATGCCAACGGCACCGAACTGCGTTAGCGTCTCGTAAACAAGAACTCAAGGAAGTTGTTTTAAACCGAACGCTTTTCTTTCAGCTTTTGGCGGCATTTGATTTGGCTTTCTGTAAAAATAATATGTAATAATATTGATTGCATGAACAAGACAAGTTTAACGGTGCCCAAATGGCTTGCCCAGGCACAGTGCATAGACACATGCGCAGAAAACATTTACCGCCCACATGAATCAACGCACTTCAGGACCCAATATGGCGATCGCCAGCCCCCTTCTGTAAAAAAAATACACACGGTCAAGCGAAATGCGTTGTGCATAACATAAGTGACCCCATAGGGCATCTTCTGGTTCGGCCGTTAGTTCTTGGCCACTCCTCTTGGCCACATAAATAGTCATTAGGTCGTCTGTTTTTCATATTGTTTTCCAAGCTCGGAATCAGTACTGTCTTCTCTACTTTGAGATATTCATACATTTGTTTCTTCTATTTGGTTTATATTATATATTATCAAGTTTATTTCGACAATCGTACAACATGGGCAAGTCGTACAACCTCCGTACTGCTAACATGCACTCCAACATTGCCAACGAGCGCAAGGCCATCAAGCAGGAAGCTCAGCGAATTGAGCTTGCCAAGGCGCAGAAAGAAGCGCTTTGGTTTGATTATGACAAGAATTTGTCTAAGAAGGCTAATCGAAAGGTTTGTTCGTTTGTTTTTCATAAATTTTTTATTATTATTTATAATTTTTAGGAAGAAGGTGAACGCAAGCGCTATGATACCCAACTCCGCAAACAGGAGAATAAAAAGGCCTATGAAGAAGACATGCAGAAGGCCGCCGCCAGGAAGAAGGCCGATAGAACTCCGGCCGAACCGGAGCAAAAGGTCACAATTGCGATGTTGATGGCTCGACGCGAAGCTGAGCGGAAGGCCAAGGAAGAGGAAGAGCGAAAGGCTGAGGAAGCAAAACGACTTCCAACGGTACCCGTGATCCCCGAACCCGACGAGGACGACGATATTGAAGAAAACCCGAACAGGTATATCGATGATTCTGATGACGATGAAGACTTCGATGATGTCAGCGATGATGAGAACCAGAAAAACATCTACCTTAACCCAAAAGAGCGCATCGAATCACTGTACACTGCCTTTGAAACTCTACGTATTGCTCAACTCAAAGCAGAATACCCTAAACATCGCTTGTACAAGCTTAAAGGGATAGTTTCTCAGGAATGGAAGAAGTCTCCTGTTAACCCCTCTAACGCTTAAGCATAAACGTTTATAATAATAATAAAGTTGTTTAGTTCATTTATATTTTCTTTATTTCTGTAGATAAAATTGGTCTTTAAATTATTTGTTTGTGGCAATTTTGGTCGATCAGATATCAACTTCACAAATAGATTTCACCTCGTCTGATCAAATAATACGTTTGAGGTCATGTGGGTGCAAGTTGGGAACAAAGGCGCTCATGTTAGCACAGCGATGGTTGAAACCGTTAACTGATTGCTTTCTCGCCGTGTGTAGTCGACGAGGAAGCAATCATTGCCATGTTTTGTCCACGTGTAATAGGTTTGGAGATGAGCGAACCTTCAGGAGGGCTGTATATAAGCGTAGAAAGCCATTCTGATACAGAACACAGCTGGAACAGGTTCACTTCAGTTGGCTATTGTATTGGTAAAATGGTAAAGTTGTTGGTTTGCATGTTGGCGTTGGCCGTTTCAACAACTATTGCACTTCCTGCGGCAATTGACCAAGCTGGACCCCCTCAGGGTAGTCAGCCTCCTCCGCCACCGCCGCAATCTTCCGGATCGCCTCCTCCGCCGCCACCGGAACGCGCTTCACCGCCGCCATCAGTGCCTTCTGGACAGTCCCCGTTGACTTTCGAGCAAGGTAGATTCCCGCCGTCACCGCTGCCTCAGGGCCAACAGCCATCTGATCAGCCTCTACAGCAACAACCTGGATCGCCGCCCCCACCCCCACCGCAGCGTGCTTCACCGCCACCACAGCAAGCTGGCACTCCTCCGCCGCCGCCGGCACTCGTGTACGGATCGGCAGCTCCTGGACAAGCCAATTCTCCTCCACCGCCGCCCCCGTCAGTTCAGCCTCAATCACCACTGATCCCATCCATCAACCGCCGTCAGCGCCGTCAAGCACCACCACAAGGCCAACCACGTCCGTCCGCTCCGCCACAGAGCCCTCCGGCCCAAGGCAGTTCACCGGCCCCTCAAGGACAGAATCCGTCGCCCGCGCCTCAGAAGTCTAACTCTCCGCCCGCCCCTCAGCCAACCGGACAACGTCCAGCTCAGCCTGCACAGGGCTTGCCTCCATCTGCCCCGCCGGCTGCCCAAGGCGGTTCTGGTCAACCCCAGCCTGCCAACCCTTCCGGACAGCCTCCGCTTATCAACGCTTCCGGTGCACCTCCCGCCGTCCCACAAGGCGGTCAGTCTTCTCCACCAGCTCCGCAACAGGGCAAGCCATCAGCCGCCCCGAAGCCACAGTAACTTTTTGACAACGAAACTGTGATAACAATTCATTTTAACGTATAAAACTGTAATTAGAACAAAACTAGCTAAAAACACTAGTGTAAAACAATCCTAATATTTCTATTGATAACGTTCATGTTGCCGCTTTCGCACTTCATAAGAAGCTCGACATCGATAGCGACCATACTTGTAGAATACGATCTCTACCAACATTCTTTTCGCTCCACAGTTCCTCTCCAACTTGAGAATTATGTCTCCGGAATTCTTCTCAGAGATATAGTAGTCCGTCATTTCAGCCTTCACCGTTTCGACAGCCGCTTCCCAATCACTTTTGATCGATTGATAAGATCTGCAGTCAACGTAGACGTTGCCATTGTACTGCTGGACTTCTTTCCACAAAGCATCGACTGCAGTTCGGACGTGTACGATCTTGACGTCGTATGACTGCGTGTAATCCTGAAACTTGAACAAACATGAAAAGTCGTGATAAAAACAAAAACGGACCCTTAAGCGAACATTATTCATGCGGATGTTTTGAAACTTGTACCGCCGCAACATCACTAGTACGGTGGCATAGTAGATCTGGAAGTCGCATCGAAAATTCTTCAAGTATTTCAGCTGGGGTCTGAAATTGAATGCAAAAGCATGTAAAATGAAAGAAAAGCTAGCCAACGTACTGATTCCGATAAAGAATATCAAAACTAATGACCGGTTCGATCTCATGGAAGGCAATTCGCACCAAAGACAAAATGTGGAGGGTCTCAATCTTCAAATTCGTCAAAAAACCGAATGCGTCTTTGTTGATGGGACGCTTTATGCCATTGACGGCAAAGAAACGGATCACTCTATCGTGACGAACAAACCTCAAACTCGATGTGACTTTGGAGTTTTTCAAAGTTGCAGTCAGCTGGTCAATGGTCGAATAGTCTTTGATGTCAGCCAGGCAGATGGTGAAATGGGGTGCAACATTGGGACGTCTCAAACCTAAAACATTGTCAAAATTAAATATTGAAGCAATGCAAATATAAAGATAGCCTACCGTAATGTCCGCAAACATTGTTGAATGCAAGTGCATCCAAGAAAGTTGAAAAATGTCTGCCTTTTCCAAATCCTGAAGAATTCTCGAAGACCGTACAGAAACAGCCAGCAAGTTCAACCAACTGGCTTACGTAGTGTTGACGGGAAAAGCTAATCACGGAGACAGTGTAGTGCAAGCAACTGAAAACATATCAATAAAATATATAAAAATGGTTTGTTTTGTTAAAAAAAAAACATACGGAGTGCCACATTGAATAACTGAATCCTTCACACTGACGGCAGTAGCATAACGCTGCAGGACGTAGGCGATAAGTTTGTAGGCATGGGAAGATGAAATTGCGAAGCCACAAGTGTTCTGGGGCTCGGTGAGTTTCCAGAAACGACGTTCACTGGGATCAAGAAGTTCTTGGGTTTTGAAGTAGGCATGTGCCTTTGCAAATGCAAGGTCGACGGCTTCGTACAGCAGGTGTTGATTTAGGGATGCCATCAAGGTTCCCGAAACAAACTTCATTTTTAAAATATAATAATATAACATATATGAAGCGCAAGAATGACACGACACGGCTGCGCGCAAGAGTGAAGTACGACTGTCACGGCGTGAAACGATGGCTGTCACTTTGTTTTCACCGCCAACGTGCCAACAGCGTATCGCAACAACGTGAGGTAAGACAACACAGCACGTAAGAGGAAAAAGAGGCGACAAAAAGTGATCAAAAAGTCCACTCGCATCGCACGTCAAAAATGAAAAATTGAAACGAACTTTAGGGGTCCAGGTTCGTGCTAGGACCTCAAATGGGGCATAAAAGTGTGTTGCGTGTATTTTCGATATTTCGCTGATTTCACGGCCTTGTTACTGATAAACTTTGCACCCTTATATTCACAGTGCTGGCCGAAAACTAAAAACAAAATTTTTTTTGTTACAAAACGTTTTTTAATTATTACATTTATTCATCGAGTATCTTAACATTCACCGGTCAAGCAACTTAAACTACAACAAAACATTAACAATAATAATACTTTTCGTCGAACTCGGTGACTTCCGACACGGGCACCGATGGCACTGGACACCGGGGCAATGTTGGAAGTCCGTTGGCAAAAGAAAAGCTGCCGATGGTATCACTCGATGTGTTGCTGAGAGCACTTTCGGCATAACTGCAGTCACAGGACTCTTTCGTCGGCGCCGACTTCGTGGTGAGGACGCAGATCAACGTGATCAACAGTGCAATGACGGCGACCATCAAGACGGCGGCGACGATCAGGGGCACCAAAAAGTAAGCGTCGCTTAACCGGTCAAGGAACTTGTCGGACGACAGCATCTGAGGGTTGTCGATGACCGAATCCTGGCACCAGGGACACTTTTCTTCGTGTTTTTGGAGAAGCAGGGTGGCGTTGAAACAGCGACCTTGCAGACGGTACGTTCGGACGTTTTCGGAGGATTCGAAGCCGGGGTACTGAAATTAATTGGGTTCATTGGACTGATTTCATGATGAAATGAGTGTGAACTAACCTGAGGCACTTTGAAGAACGAAACCTTTGACGTGGTATCGCATACTCGAGGGAATCCGAAGGTAGGATCGTAATTGATCACGGACAGCTGAGCTTGGACGTCTTCCGGAAGGCCATCAGTCCAGACAGAAGTGAACTGTTTTTCAGTTTCGTTGGAAGTGGCCGACCATTCGGTTTCAGATGTCTCGTTAAAGCGTGGGATGGCATGCGAAATCCGGAATAGGAGATTGTTCGCGAAACAGGTCTTTGCGAGGCAAGCTGTATCGGTTTTAATATCAGTAACTCGGGTCACGATCCAGAAGTCGGATGCGGCACATTGAGTTGCAGCAATAAGAAAAACAAGAAGCGCGGTTGTATAGTTAGACATGATTGAAAAGGATACAAATAAGAATCTGTGGATAGAATGAATGGATACAGTGGCTTTAACGGTATTTATGTGGTCGCTACGCTTCTTGCGATTTCCCAGAACATTTGGCTTCCGAAACACCTGAAGGCAAAGGCCCATAGTCGACACACCAGCGCAATGTGTCAAGTGTGCCGCCGCGCAAAGCACCGTAAGCTTGTTCATGGGTATCCCAGCATGGAAAGGAGTCCAGGCTAACGGTACGTGTCCTGTGAGCTTTTTCCCAATATGAGACGCATCCCAGTTTGGGGATACACAAGTTGAAACACCACTTTCACATGCATTTTGACGATTCCCACAATCATAGACTGAACTACCAGAAAGCATCTACCCATATCCAGATTGCTCCAACGCAATCAAACCATCATCTAAATTAGCGTTTCCCACAAGGCTTGTTTTCAAAAGCATATCAATCCAACATTTTATTCAAATCGTTACACTTTTAAATACAGGCTTACGAAAATTTTACAAACAAGTGTTTACAACGATCAATTAACAAAATATCAGTTTTGTACCAAAATATTACAAAAGACATATCAATACTTCCTTAGTAAAGATGATAACATAGCTTCAAAATAAAAAATTGAACCAAACAAACATAAAAAACTAACAAGTTGGGAAAAACAAAGTTTAGCAGATCAACTGCGGAGGTTAACAAACTACGAAATGATTTAAAACAATGCAAAATTTGAAAAATACAACAGATCATCGTGACGGAATGGCCAGACTCACAGGAAGAAGCCGTGATCGCCAACTAAAGTGGAGCGGCTTTTGGTGAGCTTTTGGCTCTTCTGGGAAGGCGGTGGAGACTGCTTGTTTTCCTGAGAAGATGACGGAGAAGGGGCATCCCGTGGCGCTAGAGATGGTGTCGAAGCTGGCGGATGAACAATCACAAACCTCCGACGAGGTGCCGACGTCATCCCCGATTTGGTGAACACATATCGCTTTACTTTTGGCGGTCTGACGGTAGCCGGCAGCTCGCTTGGTTGAAGGGTGTTTGACGAGTCGGGCGGTGGCGTTGGAGGAGATTTGGGCACTTCTACGGTAGCTGGTTTGTGCGGGATGGGTTCATCAGCCGATTCCGTGGACGAAGGTGGATGATTGGGCATAGATGGGCCATACCAACGTTTGGACATGGGTTCACCGTATGCTCGTGTAGAGGGTTCTTCAGTTCGACGTTGAGTGAATCGAGGCGGCCTGGGAAGGCTTGCAGAGGCGTCAGTGTGCTGAGATGAGGAAGTGGTCGTTGAGCTGTTCCGGGCCACCATCGCATCGTAGAGATCATAGGGATTGACATGCTTCGGCTTCTTGGAATACGATTCACGCGCTCCATAGCGGTTTGAATCCGGTTCGTAAAACAGAGGGCCGTAACCATTTGTACTGCGATTGGCTGTATAGGCGTTGGTTAGCCAATTGTCATTGCGTGGAGGAGGAGAAGGTTCTTTGACTTGCACTTCGGGTTGGAAACGTCTTTTCGTGAACCGCATCTCCGTCTCACGAGAACCGGAGCCATTCGAATCGACCATTTCTGCCTCGGGAGATGTCGTTCCTTTCAAGTTGACTGTTTCAGTTTTGTTATCTGAATCCGGTTCGAACTCCGTCTCCGGCGGCAGCGTCAGAGGAATGACACGATCAGGACTCCGAAAAAACAACCGCTTCGATTCTTCTTCAGCTTCGGAACGTCGCTTTTTAATTACATCCGGATCCTCGAATTCCGTCTCCTCCGGCAAGATCAAAGGAATAGGTTGCTCATCCCGGGATCGTAGAAACTCCTCAGAAGTCGGCCTTCGGTTGATCTCCGCCATAGCCCTTCGGTTGAACCTATCAAATTCGGCGTACTCATCGTCCTCATCGTCATCCTTAGGTATGTCGAACACAGGCTGAAAAGGTCGTCATTGAGTCTAGCATCTATAAAAGCAAGCAGAAACCCACCTTTGGCATTGGCTGCGGCGTTACATTCTTGCGATATGGAAGCCCGAGAAGAGGATGACGCTCCACATCTTCGTCGTCATAACCCTTGAAAACAGCCAAATCGTCCGAACAAACATTCATTTCGCCAATCGGTGAAACAGACTGGGTCGACGTCTTGCTGATGCTGATGTTGGACATGCTCGATATGACGCTTCCGGAACTGATTTGGTCCTCAGAAAACATGAAGGCAGCGGCATCATTGACATCGGGAAGGAAATCAGCAGGACGGCACGGCACTGTCTCTTCGGGAGAGCCTTCATTCAACTGCTCTGAGGCATTCTCTGGCGACGCATCTGAAGAATCTTCCTCCGAATCGTCAGAATACTCTATTTCGGCATCGGGGTCGTAGATAGCGTTCATTTTCGCGAGGTTGAAACCATCCGGAGGGTCTTTCTGAAAGACAAACTTCATAAAAACACAAAAAAAGGAAAAAAACCAACCAATTCAAACCACAAAGCCCAATTATCAGCCGGTCTCGCGATGCCATATACGTAGCCCCGTCTTTCGGCCAGAAATTCGCGGTCTTCCGGCACAATCGTCGCGTATCCGCAGAACATATCAAAGACCGTTTGATCATCGACGATGGCGAAGGCTGTCTCGAACTGAAAAACAACAATTTGATATATTAAATCAACACAAAAAGATAAAAAAAATCCAAAACCAACCTCAAAATCTGTCCGGCAAAAGAAACGCGTGATCACAGGCTCCACAGATAACACATCCATAATGAAAACCTGGACAATGCCATCCATGTCTTCCCTGACGTACATGTTGACCCATTTGCCGCGGATAGCGCCTTCATGTCCTTTCGGCGCGACGACGATGGTGTTGCGAAAGAAGACAGTCGCTGGTGGGAATTCTTGCTCCGGGATTTTTGCCTCCAGGCCGATGACGATGCCGAAGCCGATAATATTCGACATGTAGAGGGTTGGAAGTACAAAGATGGAAAAATTGGGCAAAATAGGCTGGAAATGATCGACAAAAGACAGCTGCGGGTGGTTCGTGCACAGGCGGTGATTTTTTTGGAATGTGCGAGCGCGCCATGTGCTTTCGTGGTGGGACCTTTTTTGGGGGCACTTTTGCGTGTAGGTTTTACTTAGTAGTTTTTCGCTTATCAATCGTCAAATCCACCTTTCTATCGCCAGTTTTCATCAACATCCATTGTAAATCTGTGTTTAAAGTGGATTTTTTTTATGAATTTGGTATAATATTTTGTGTTTTTGCCATTTTTGAGGTATTTCATTCATTCCTTTGGTAAAGCACAAAAAGCAGCTAATATTTACAAAGCAAATCACTCAGCAATGATTTCAAATCCCTTTCTTTGACTGTCAAGACTCTTCCGTTCAGCAATTCTCGAAACAACAACATAAACTGCACCCATCATAAAAGCAATTACAAAAATGCCATTCGCAAGCAACGAACCTAGCAAAATGCCACTGGCATCGGCTGGATTACGATCATCCAACATCTCCGAAGCTGGCACCTCGACAATGTGGACCCCACTTGGCGATTCTGGGGGTATCGTCGGTTTTGGTTGTTTCTTTCCCTTCTTTTTGTTCTTGGCACACGAATCACGAACCCGTCTGAGGCGACGATTCGCTTCACAGCCTGAATTCTCGGCAAGTTCCCGATAGAGGATCAAGTTTTCGAGGACGCGTTCATAAAGGAATTCACAGTGGCTCAGGCCCTCACGACGCATGCGATCTGGGTTCCAAAGGGCTGTTTTTCGGCGGAGTGGAATTGAGCTACAGTAGTTTTGATAAGTTTTGAAGTTGAAAAGTGTTAAGCATACCTATTAGTCAAATGCAAATGCCACAAATACGGTGTGCAGGGCTCCTTCCGCCAAACTGGAAGCTGGATAAGCGTGTCCAAGACCTCTAGCAACATGGCTTGATTGCTTTCTGGGATCAAAAACAAGCCCTCAGGCAATCTCAGCAATGGGTTTCGCTCAAATCCGAGATGTTTCAAGCCAGCTGTAAGGGCCAGGACTTCCGGCGGCATGGAGTCACTGTTGTAAAGTTTGTTGTCAGCCAAGTCTAGCATCTCCAAATGGCAGCATTGGGTAACTGCCAGCGGTATTCTCGTTAGATTGCAGCTATTGAAGTTTAATGCCCTCAGGGCTTTGGCCAAAGGTAGAAACGCAAATGGATCGACGGATTGGATGGGATTATGGGCAAGATTCAGGGTTCGAAGGGTCGTCAAACCGACAAAGTGTTCCAATTTCAATTGACTTAAATAATTATGGTTCAAATTAAGGACTTTCAGTCGATCATTAAGCTGAAACGCCTTTTCCGGAAGTGCGGTAAGCTGGTTATGGCTGAGATCAAGGATTCGGATGGGCGCGCATTGAAGGAAAGTATGAGCGCCAAATGACGTTATCTGAAGTCAAAAATACGATAAAAGTGCCGAAATTCATAAAGATTCTTACATTATTACGACTCAAATTGACTTCGATCAACCCAGTGGACGCAAAAAGTATCGTATTCAACTCCGTCAATGCATTCCCTTCCAAATTCAGCAGTTCCAAGCCCCGAAGCTGGGACACGACCACAGCCGATGTCAATCCGGTTCGTTTGATGGTTAATCGAGCCAAACCGACAGCATAGGCAAACCATTTCGGCAAATACGTCATGTTCGGACTGTTTTCAATGTGAACTCGCTTTAAAGTTGGTAAATATGCCGGCTCCTCCATGCCCCAGGCAAAACCGACGTTGATTAGAGTTAGACTTTGAAGGTGTTTCAAGCCATTGATCAATGTTTCCAATGAGCCAATATCGATAACTTTTTTGTCTGGGAGACGCGTTGTTTTGATTGTAATGCTTCTCAGATTCGGAAAAAGCGTAGAAAAACTCGTTTCATTGAAGTTTGGAGGGAAGTTATCAGCTGGGGCTTCGATTGACAAGGCAGTTACATTGTAGGTCGACATGCCTTTCAGGAAGATGGTATATCGAGAAGCATTGAAGGCGGTAAGTTGGAGGTGGAATTCGGCCTGGGCATTTGGAAAGTCTGGAGCGAAGCAATCAAAAGCGAAAACTGGCGGGGTTGAATGGTCGGTCCAGTAGGGGACTCCGGGTGGGTTTTCTGAAGTTGATCACTTTTTTTAAGAAAAAAGTAGAAAAAAAGTTTACCGTTGCCGATTCTCGAATGACATTTCAAATCAGGCCCCACAGTAACGTGACATTGACACGTATTGGATTGGCAAAGAGGCCTGTATTGGCAGTCGTCGTTTACAGGTCTTTCTTTCGAACAGCAAACCTGAAACTTTGTTGTTAAAAAAACGTCAAAATTGATCTCTAAAACCCACCAAATTAACTCCATGAGCCTGCGCATGAATCGGTAAACATTCAGTTCTGCCACCTTCCACCATCATAAAATTAGCCATCAAAATTACAGTAACCACCAAAAAGCCATCCATTTTTCCATTTACCATTGTCATGTGAACTTTTTGAAACCCTAACTCCCAAACCGACGAAACAAACAAAAACGTCTAACCGGTCAAACGTCTTTTCGAAACAACCTTAGTTAACAAGCCAGCTTCATCGCAAGTCGCAATTGCCCTTCCTCCGGCTTCATGTCGATGTCGACACACAAAGCGTTTCCTTCCTTCCAACCAATCAAGGTCCCCACGCCTTTTTTCTCACTCACTGAAGCTCAAGCTCAAGTCAACCAAGGGCAACTTGCTTATGTTTTTTCCGACTGACGACGACTCAGAAGGCTGTTGTCGCCGACTCCGTGCCAGAAATATAATTCAGACTCACGCAGCGTGCTGAAATGCTGAAAAAAGTGCCTTGAAGACTTTATCCCGTTCGGGGTGGGTGGGATTTTAAGTTGATAAGCGTCGCAATTACGTATTCCTTATCCGAGTGCGTTCAAGTGTGAATAAAAAACGTAAAAAAGTTGTATTTGAAACGCGCGGTGAAGAAAGAGAACGGCAAAGTGTGAATTTGATTTCCATGGAACGCAAAACATAAGACAACGGTTTAAAATTGCATTTTGAACGTAAAACAATGCAAAAAGTTAAGGATTAACATTGTCAATGCAACTTTCAGGGATTACAACAAACCGAAAAAAAAACTAAAAATTCTCAAATGTAAACATGAGTTTTCCGTGGGAAGGGAACCGATGACAAATATTGCCAAAAAACATGAAACAATAAGCACTTTGACCCTTTATGTTGCCATGGACAATGGTAAAAAGCGTGTCGTGTCAGGGAGAGTCATGGTCAAGTAGGGATGGAATGACCTTTTTGGCACATTCTCACTTTCACATTTTGGGGGTACTATTACAGTTGAATGTTATGAGGGGAAATGCGAAGACATGCATTTTGACAGTTTGGCCGGCGCTTTGAAGTTAGCTCGAGGCGGCTAGGCAAGGGTATGTGTGGCATGGCTCTTGGCCACTCAAAAGTTTATATAAGGTGTAATAAATGGATTACGTATGCAAAGAGGGTCGGTCGGTGTCTTGAGTAAACGGGCGTATTGGTTGTAATTACGTTTTGCTTGGCTGGCGATGACATTTGGGGTCGTAAAATTGAGTAAACTTAATAAAAATAGCATTAAAACTGTCAAATTTGCGTAAACATTTGAAAACTGCGGCCTTGGCATAGCTTTTTTCCTGCAAAAATTGGATCCATTTTCAAAAAATACATCATTTTTCTAAAAAATGCTTTCAATAACCCTTCTAATTTCCCTGCTCATCCTCGCTACTGCCCTCGACATGCGCTACAGTCCACGAGAACCCCCAAGCACATATTACTACCACTTCAAAGGCGATTTAGTAAGCTCATCTCACCTTTTTTACAACCCCTACCTACCCTCAATTTCAGTATTTCCCAGGCCAAGAGGCAAAACCAATCTTCGGTACCGTCTACATCTATGACTTTAATGAAACGACGTCCGCACCCGACAAACTTATAAGAATCTACAAGCTCCAAAAAGAAGACCGCTTCCATGGATATGAGTTTATCATGGCGAAACGGACCCCTCGACGAGTATGGATCAAGATAATGGCAGCCTATCCTTACTTTTGCTTCAGTTGGCACGGATTCAACCATCTCAGCGATTCCACCAAGATATTCCGAACTTATGAGGAAGCCTACCAGGAACCCGACGACATTAGGACAATCAAAGTCACCGGAGAAACTCACAATTGTGCGACTTACGACGCTTTTGCGAATCAGCTTTATCGATGGAGGCATAAGAAGCAGCCTATGATGCCGAAAAGGGGTACAGATGGTTCTGATTATTGATAATATTTTGTTATTTTAGTCTGAATTTTTGATTGAAGTTGCTTTTTTATGCTTGTTTTGTATTATGCAATAAAGACGCTTCAAAAGGTGGTCCAGGAGCCTCGGGGCATTTGCAAATGAAAGAAAGATTGTCGTTTGTCTGTCAATTTTGACGTAACACTGTTGATTTTGATCGAAGAGGGTGGGCAGAGGCGATCCAGATTGACAGTTGTGGTGGTACTTCGCGCAGGCGGAGACGACAGCTGGGGGCAGGTGGGTGGCAGGAGTGGGGACCGTGCATTGCCAAGGGCATGATGGGGATGCCGGAGGGGTGTTTTTGGATTTTGGGAGATCTTTGACTGTTTTTTTGAGAAAGTTTAAAGTTTAACGTGACTATTTAGTGAACCAAACAATTTAACTAACACATTTTTTGACAACTTTTGTAGTTTCGAACATTTTAAAAGTCCCCTTTTTCCATTTCTATCCACTTTTAGTAAAGCAAATCCCGTCCCTTACAAAATTCCATCCGGAAATGGCCTCCTTCCTCCACCAACGTGATTTATAGCATCTCCCCGCCTCCTAATTTTCATTGTTAGCACCCCTCAACCTTGTCCACATCGTTGACATACCATTTTTTTCATTTCAGCCATGCTATCCCACGCCATAACAACAACATTACTGTATTTTATCTACTTCACTTCCGCCCTCGCCGCTGAAACATCAACCCCAACTCCCTCAAAGAAACCTACACCAAAAAGGTTCGTTCCACCATTTCATTCAACCTCAATCCCCAGGTTTCTGCCACCATTTTGCCATTTGAGTCCTCTCAATCGTCGCCCCTGTTGTAAACCACCACTTTTTTCGGACTTGATTTCAGAGCTTTTCCCACTCGTAGTATTCCCAGATTGCCCCCTCATAAAAAAGTATGTCGTTCGCCCATTCATTGCGATGGATGCAATATGCCGACGGCGTTCCGCAGGTGCTTGACCTTCATCGTCGTCGGAACCACGTTCCTTTCTCTTTTCTGTCTTCCTGCTACTACCACACAGCGGGCAATGGATGGAATGGGAAGATACCTCATGCGGTTTCGGAGCGGCGAAAGTAAATGAATAAATCACGGTTGTCGCGATTCGCGAACCCGGACTCCCATAGGGTCAATCAAGACAGTCTGGGCGAAGCGAACAGTAGTCGTAACAGATATCCCACTGACACGGATAAGGGATAATGGCAAGGATGTCCATCGTCAGATTGGCTGTCTATTTACAGATTGGAGCGCAGGTCGGGATTGTGTTGCCATAGATAGGCCGCTGGAGGCTGTAAATAACCAATTTGATGGTTTTGACAAATGCGGCACGCGCGTGAAGGGTAATCAGGTGGAAGGAATGTGACAATTAGGTGCGATTGCGGGGGTGAGGGGCTAGGTTTGCATAAGATTGGGATTGAAAATTGTGTAGAAAACTAGTAATAACACAAACTTGAAACAATAAGTTTAAAAAAAGTTTTACAACTGCTCAGAAATTCTCAGAAAAGCCATCTTTCAGCAGCACAAGTCTCCCCCCAACAACAGCCAGTCCAGATTACGGTAATGGCTGGACTGACAAGCAAATCATCGAAGCCCTTTTGAAGCGGTACAGATTCCCCGACCCATCAGTCAATATTTCTGTATCAGTCTTGCTCGAAGTCGAAGAAATACTGCCATCAATCGACGACAAATGCCATCTTATTGTTGGAATTACTCAAAAATGGCTCGAATACTCGTTGGAATTCAAGGGACTTCGTGATTCTTTGAATCCGGTTAGGTTCAGAACATGTAAGTAGGCCATATTATGTTGAAAAAAAGTAAATAGGATTTCAGTAAACTATATTTGGCACCCCGCTTTGATCATTGATAACGCCATTTCGCAGCATGTTGTTGGAAAGGATTCATTGAAGGTCTATGCTAGTGGCTTGGTCGAGTATAACCATCGGTATGGGTTTTAAGGGTCGAAAAAAACTGGTAATTGATGGATTTTAGATTGAAGATTGTTGTGCCATCGGAGCATAATTTGAAGGCGTTTCCTTTTGAAAGTCGGAACTGTACTATTAGGTTTTCTAATGGTGAGTCTTCATACCTGTTGTGTTGGAATTAATTTTTTTTACAAATAAAGTGTTTAAATTTGCCCACTTACCTATTTTTAAACAAATTCAACCCCTTCAGATGACTCTCGAGCAGTCTGGGGCCGTCTCCTCCGCGTAACCCTCCCCTCAATTATCGAAGGCGCTTCCGATTGGACCGCTGTCCCATCCGAAACCGCCTCAAACTACCACAATCTCCGACTTCGCTTGAGGCGTTCCATAACCCCATGGCTTTACACCTATTTCCTGCCAACTCTGGCTTTTGTATTCGCTTCCTGGGTCGCTGTTTGGATGAACTCGAAAGCAACGATCGCCCGAACTGCCGTCAGCGGTGTTTGCTTCATCGCAACCCTGCTTCTCGTCTTGCATCGCACATCATCCACGCCGACGACGGCCTATCTCAAAGCTATCGACTATTGGAACATTGCTGTTTGCGGCTTTACCTTTATTTCGTTCTTGCAAGCCACATTGGTCGCGTCGCAAGCATCTTTGGGTCGACGCAATCCAAGAACCGGAAAATACACGGACGACGACGAAAAATCGCCGTGGATCACCGAAACCCCTTACTACTCGCAGCTGCCAACCCCAAGCAACATCTCTATCATCAGGATTTGTGATTGGATCTGCAGATTAGCAGTTCCGATCTGTTTCGCGATTTTTGTCGGGCTTTTTGTATTCTTTTTCGTGCTGCCATTTGGCAACGTAAGCACATAAAACCACCCATAAGGTTGTTCATAAGCCGAGCCTTGCCATGACTGTTATTGAAAGATTCTATTTTGTTTACAATAAACTGTTTAAACTGATAAAAATATATAAACAATCTGAGCAAAGTCGCACAATTTAAATCCGCATTAAATCGGTTGAATTATATATAAAATCACTATCAAACTGTATTCATTTTGTGCGCAAGCGGATAGGCTATGATTTGATGTATAGAATGTGGAAAAATGTTAGAAGCAATGTGGTTAAAATCCCGGAAAACTGATATCACTCTCTCCATGTTGCACGTCGCATAAAATGCGCACGCGACTGGTCCCTCCGCGGTCTTTCCTGAATCAATAGTCGTGCATAAAAGCGAAGATCGATGTTGGAGCGTTTTGCGTTGTTGCTCTTTGCTCGTGGACCCCGCCACAGGCAACCCATGTCAGCGTGTTTTCCTTGCTTTGTGCGCGAGTTTTTGACTTCCACTTATGGATTGTGAGCACGTACATAATAGCAATTTACAGGACCACTCAGACGTTGTCGGTTGGAACCATGGGCGAGTTCTTCTTCAACATCGATCACGGCTACCTGGAGGCCCTTATCCGTGGCTTCAAGACTGGTCTGTTGACCACGACTGATTACCAGAACTTGGTTCAATGTGAGACGCTTGAAGGTTGGTTTTTTGACTGGTTTTTATATATAAATTTAGTCTTGCAAACATGTTGTGTTGTCAATTTTGCTTCCGGATGTAATGTTGAAACTTGCAGATCTGAAGCTGCACCTTCAGTCGACCGACTATGGCAACTTCCTCGCCAACGAGCCTGGCAACATCACAGTGCCCGTTATCGATGAGCGTCTGAAGGAGAAGCTCGTGACGGAGTTTACGCATTTGCGAAACAACTCGCTTGAGCCGCTGTCGACTTTCTTGGATTACATCACGTTGGTTTTCATTTCCACTTTTTTCGAACTTCCCATAACTAATAAACCCTCCAGGTACTCCTACATGATCGACAACATCGTCCTCCTCATCACTGGCACCCTCCATCAACGCCCGATGAACGAACTTGTCGCCAAGTGCCATCCCCTCGGCTCCTTCGAGCAGATGGAAGCCATCCATATCGCATCCACCCCAGCTGAGTTGTACAATGCTGTCTTAGTTGATACACCTCTGGGTATGATTTCTCATTGATTTTCATTATGAACACATGATCTATGAATCATTCTCTTTCAGCTCCCTACTTCGTCGACTGCATCAACGAGCAGGACCTCGATGAAATGAACGTTGAGCTCATCCGTAACACCCTGTACAAGGCGTACATCGAAGATTTCTACAAGTTCTGCAAGAATCTCGGCGGCAAGACGGCCGAAGTCATGTGCGAGATTCTCGCCTTCGAAGCCGATCGTCGCGCTATCATCATCACGATCAACTCCTTTGACACCGAGCTCGCCCGTGATGAGCGTGAACGTCTTTACCCGACTTGCGGCAAGCTGTACCCCGAGGGTCTGATCGGTCTTGCCCGTGCTGACGACTTTGAAGCTGTCAAGGCCGTCTGCGAGCATTACAGTGACTACAAGCCACTTTTCGAGAACAGCGGAACTGGTGCTGGTGATAAGACCCTCGAAGACAAGTTCTTCGAATATGAAGTATGTTTTACAACGTCATTTTAAAACTGATCTCACATTCTCAACTTTTCAGGTCAAACTGAACGTCCACGCATACCTCCACCAATTCCACTTCGGTGTCTTCTATGCCTTCATCAAACTGAAGGAGCAAGAAACCCGCAACATCATCTGGATCGGTGAATGCATTGCCCAACGGCACCGAAGCAAAATCGATAACTACATTCCTATCTTGTAGAAAGGCCTCCTACTCACTTGACATTCTTAAAATTTTCCATTTCACTATTGTATTCTCTCGCCAGTTCACTTTCGCTTCCATTACCCCATCATCCTGTCCTTTTAGCCAAGAGATAAGCAGAGAACGAGAAATATATTTTTAATTATCCGAAAAATTGTATAGTTATATTTCGACATAATCTACCCAACAATTAGCCTTTTCCCTATCAAGACTGTTTTGACGAGGGAATGAAATTCAAATTTCTGTAATCAAAAATTTGAATGAAAAACGGCTATAAAGCCAGTCCATTCCCTCTTTCCTGTCATATTTTCCTCGTCAAAGGACTGTGTTCGGTGGTTTCTCTTCCACCTCTCCATTGGGAGAATTTCCTGTATTTCGGTGGTATTAACCACTTTACTCTTATGCGTCACTACAACGCTACCCCGTGTAGAGTAGTGATGCAAGGCATATGCAATGGAAAGTCTTCGCCGACATGGCTCCAAAGCTATGCAACATGCTTCCATGATCGCACGGATCGCCATGGGCATGAACGTCGATGACGTTGTTACTAGGGTCCTATTGACCCTTGAAGCTTGACGATCAGTTCTTTCGGTGAACATCGTCGTACCGGGTAGTGCAACCCATAACATTCTAAGGACGTTCGTTACGTTCCAATTTTGGAAGCGAAAGAATCACCATGATTATTCGCCTGGTCATGTGGGACACGCAGCACGAAACATCCCCGACCTTTCTCGAGGCAACGATCGTTTCAGATCATCTGTAAGACCTCATAAGAAATTGGTGGGGTTCTTGGCAATGTCGAATCGGACTCGCATTTCAAGTTGACTCATATGATTTTTACAATAAGTCATGCCAGCAAAGCTAGAAACAACGCACAAGTTGCTTGCTCACGAGCTTCACTGCCTTCTGCATAATCACAAACTCGTATCAGGCAGCTGTGACAGATGCTGATGTCAACAGCAAGAAGTTAAATATGGCATTGTTCGGAAATAGTGCAAACCAAAACCGTTGACTTGTTGATAGACAAAACAATTCATTGTGGTGCAAGTTAACGGTACTGTTATCCGCACTCTGATTGTTGCGATAGTCGCGCAGACGATTGAGCATACGGGCATTTGAATATCCGTTAATTCCTTTACACTTTCGGATCTCAGTTATATGGCTTCTTCATCGTGCGATACTCTTAAGCCAAGAATGGACATATATATGATGGCTCGAGAACAGACCATCAAACGTTTCGTTTAAACTTTTTGGAGTGTCCATCGCTCGCCTGTTAATTGCCAACTGTGAAGTGCAATATTAGTGCTTCCAACGTAACTCTTGATTTTACGGGTAAATGACCTCCGTTACAAACAGGTCTCTGCTGCCCTCGTGGGTAAAATGCAGGTACTAACTATTACCCTTGAACTGTCATCCTTAAACCGTCATCCTTGTTGGTCGCGTAACCAGGACCGTAGTGAGGATACGAGTGGGTGGTTGTGTTCCATCGATTCTTAAGATTAAGAAATAAGCACCTTTATGACAGATTTTGAAATGTTCTTGTGTCCAATTGGAAATACTGACTTGTATCGCACAAGTCAGATTACGGTACTTGCGTAATACTGTTCCACAGAAAGATGCAAATTCAGTGCGCTCCGTTAGGATCCAATACGTATCCCAAGAGACTTCAATCCGTTGGGATCCACCACTTGAACCCCGGGAGACTACATTTTCGGGAGTGTAGCTACGATGTTGTCACGCTAAATGCTAGTAGCAAAAGCACGGCAGCCAATGCCAGGGAGTGTTGAAAAGATATTACTTGTCATTAATCCAGTGTCCATAGTGCTAATGACATAGACTGGAACGGTCAAGATCTTTTGGCGAACAGCCCAAAGTTTCATTGATAGCACATGCACAATCCTATCACAAGGACATTGTGCCATTACTGCTATTACATGATAATAAGTATCTGACGCATGCTGGAATGTTTCATGTCGTTCAGGCACCAGCGTTGCCTTGTGAATATTGGTTATTTTCTCTATGATTGCCAACCAGAGATTTGACAGTCCGACAAGTAATCATTACCCCGAAAGCTAATTCCTGACTTTGTCAGCTTAACCGTAAAGTCAGCACATGATTCGGTTACATAATCAGAGAACACCCAAAGTTTCCAACAAAGGAATCAATATTTTGGTTAAGTTGCTCACAACGACGCTGTTCGGAAAGCGTGCGAGCTATTACTGATTGGAACACATTGTCTCGAGACTGTGGCATACAGACACCGAACGACGTATCACTAAAATGTGTCAAACGCTTGCTTAACACAGGACACGTAATGTACTACCAAGATTACGAGGCGACAGATAACAGATTGGCCTCTGTCCAAGTGAACGAAATTGGACAATTACTTGTGCCTTCATTAAATAGCATTGCTCATGATTCTTGTTCGGACCAAACTACTTGTCTAGACATGTATGCAAAAATGGTATTTGAATGACATTCGCGTAATTCAAAGGTCCTCGGTGCATATGAGGATACCGTTGAATACTGTAGGCTGCCTTCGCGGGCGTACAAGCTTCAGCACAACAACCGCGTAAAACCCAAGAACAGCAACACGATGAACGCCCCAAAAAGACAAGGAGCGTTATTTGTAGTCACAAAGTCGTGCTGGAACTCGAAAGAAGCAATTAACATGTAACCATGTAACTTTACGCTTCTCGTCCAGTGGCGGACGCGTGAGAAACACATTGGTTCAGATGCTACCATCGCTCCCGCAGTGAGTCCGAGTCATCGGAGCCCATAAGAACTCCTAGGGACTTTCTGAGATTTATCCTCCGAAAGGAAAACGCTACACGCGTTTTTGTCCCCGATCGACAGTTGAGGCTTGAATGTACACATCATCCGTGTCCGGACACGTTCCGCTTCATTGGGCATGTCAAAATGTTAGCCGAAGAACAGCAAACCAATTCCCTCGTGGTGAAACGGGTTCTATTACTCGCTGATAACGTTACCAGAAAGATTCCCACAAGTGCCACAGCAGCTCTCATAGGCGGGAAATACGTTTCACGAAAAAGTATTGCTCGCAGTCGTTTCCTACCGATTCAACGCAGATCACGGTGTAGGAAAAACATGTACACGGCACAAAAAACGAATACATGCTTTGTATCCAAAAACGTGGAGTTAGCGTGGCATGAGAGATTACACTATCGTCGACACAGGCACCAATGCTGACGATTACGGTCTCTACGGGATAACCAAATACAGTCTAATGCACCAATCGTTGCTTGTTATGCATTAGTAATGACCATAAACGGTGACACGACCGTGTTGTTGTGGTCTCACAATCAATTTAAGAACGTATAACGTACAGAAGGAAGATTATGTTTGACAGACGTCGCAGTTACAGTCAAACGAACTCCACCGACTAATCTTGAGTCAAAAAAAAAAAAAAAAAGAAGAATGTATAGCGGATCGATTCGGGATTACTAAATATCAACGCGAAGTACATGTGCACGTATACATCGGGTTTCGAAACGCGTACAGAAAACTAAAATTCTTGATGGATGTGGACATTACCATCTCTCGCTTCACGCCTCAAATCGACTGGAATATTGCGGACTACAGGCTAATTCCATATGGCAGTTGTCTTACGTCTAAAACCAGATACCCACATGCTCTTGTAACTAAAAGTGGTATCAAGAGAGTGCAGCAAGCCTTCTACGGTACGCTGATCAGATGGCATCCCGTGATCTACGGTCAAAAGCCTACCCCTTGCCCAGGGAGCGAAGGTGGTCACTAAGTTAACCTGCACCTTTAAAAGCCGCTTTCACTGAGTACTGATACCTCATAACGCTAACGCTGAGGACAGACTTTGAACAAGGCTAATTGTTGGGTAGATTATGTCGAAATATAATTATTATTTTTTACTAGATTTTATTGAAGTAAAAAATATATTATATGAGACATAATCTACCCAAACAGACCCACCCTCATCCACCCATTTATCATTGTACTCAGGGATGAACGTTTTCAAAGGTGGCAGTCATTAAGAAAAGGGTTCATCATCGCGATGGATCTCACGTTATGAAAGAAAATATTTACACGGCACTAATAATATTTTTCTATCAAATTCTTTATTTGAAGAGAATTTAATTATCATCACGACCGCAACGGTGTCTCAGACAGAGACCAAACTTCAAAGGAGAAACAATCGAAGACTTCTCTCGGTTTCCCTTGGAACCATTTGCGATGATGATTACTACAACACTTCCGATTTTACTCGGAAAATATGACAGGAAAGAGGGAATGGACTGGCTTTATAGCCGTTTTTCATTCAAATTTTTGATTACAGAAATTTGAATTTCATTCCCTCGTCAAAACAGTCTTGATAGGGAAAAGGCTAATTGTTGGGTAGATTATGTCTCATATAATATATTTTTTACTTCAATAAAATCTAGTAAAAAATAATAATAAATATTTTCTTAGTATTACAAAAGTTTCTAGTTATCTGTTTTGTCTAATCTAACACAAATTGCTATTATGTACTAACTAACCGATAAAGATGTATGTTTAATAAAGATAAAAAATCCTTTCATTTTAAAACTGTAAATAATTCGATGCACGAGAAATCATTACGATGGGGTTTTTATTTATTTTTTGCCGAGTGAACGACGTCAACAAAGAAATAACACTTTATAATAACAAAACACCAACCACAGTCGTAATTTACTTGAGGGGGATGAAACGAGAGCTGTGTGTGGCACCAATACCAGGGCGACCGTGCTTGACAGGCTTGTATGTGATGGCGAACTCACCAAGGTAGTGACCAATCATTTCAGCGCGGATTTCGACTTGGTTGAAGGCACGACCGCTGTGGACACCAACGACGGCACCGACCATCTCGGGGAGGACGATCATGTCACGAAGATGGGTCTTGATGGTGGTGGGCTTCTCGAGCTCGGGAGCGTTCTTCTTGGCCTCGACCAGACGCTTGACGAGAGCACGGTGCTTGCGGGACAGACCACGGTTAAGACGCCGGCGGGCACGGGCGTGCAGGAGCTTGGAGAACTGGGCACTAAAATCGATGCGTGGTCAAAATATATAACTTTGTCCAGAGTGATGATCAACTTACCGGTCCATGTCGAGGAGACGCTCGAGGTCGACACCGCGGAAGGTGTACTTACGGAACGAGCGCTTCTTCTTGGTGTGGTCGTCAGACATGGCTTCGTTGATACCTGGAAAATGGACGGCTTATATATATCCAACGCAAACTTGTGCGAAGTTCAGCGAAACACGACCGTGAAATCGGATAAAAACCAGGCCAAAGGTGGCCAAAAACGTAGAGAAACGCGATCTACGGCAATCTAATGGATATCGTAAGGGATTCGAAACATAAAAAGGCGAATTCAACGGCGAAATAGTGTAAAAGGTAGCAAAAAGGGAACGTTCCACACAAAATGCACACACGTCGCTGCAGGCCAACAGTAACACCAGGGGAATTCGCGGCGGGAGGATTGGGGGACTGCTTGCGAGCGCGCACGCAGCGGTTGCAGACAGCAGAGAAAGAGTGAGTGTGACGGAGAGACGTTCATTTCGTCGAGAAAATGAGGCTTACTTTGCCTCTGGCGCTGTTTTTTCGTCCAAATTTTTTGTTGACAGCTGAAGCCGAGTGTTATGGAAGCTTTTTCCGACGTTGGCAACATTGCATGGGCGAAAAATATATATAAATATACAGTTTTTGTGTCAGTTTTGGGCTGGAGGCAGTTTCAGTTTGGAAACCGTGCTTTATGCGAGCAAAGGCTACATAATATAAATGTATCAACGGCACGCTTTTGGTGTAAATGAGGTAGTTGTCATGTGATGTTAGTAATAGTGGTTTTGAAAGGATGTAAAAGTGGAATTGTAGTTGGAAAATGAATAAGGTTTATGCGTTAAAATATCAGTTTTTTGAGGTTGTCATTCCCATTTTGCACTTTATGTGAATGGTTGAAAGGGTCAGAACAGCTTGAAGCATGTTTGACAATGAAAACTGGCATGTTTTGCCCAAGTTGGTCCATTTTCACCGGTCAAAACGGAAGTCAGAAAAAAACATTGCCAACGGCGACAGCTTTTCATCGCCAATCCGCTTTTTACGACAACGGTTCCGATTCACAAAGAACGGAACACGCCATGACCAGAGAATGCCGTGGCATCAGGCGTGTAGCCGCCAGCCGTCACACCCTACAGCCGTCATGTTCCGCCGGCGGCGGTTGGTCTTAAGCCCGCCAAACCGAACCAGCAGCATTCCTTCCTCGTGTTCTCGGGTGCAGGCTAGGCACAACCCGCGCAAATTTCGGGGCCCTCAACTCGACGCAATCGGCGAAGGAGAACCTTCACTTCCGCTTTTGATGGGAGCAGTCTATGATGTACCTGCATAAGAATCGACTGACTGATTCACTTCACGTCCCGAGGTGGACTGACGCAACCTTCAAGGGGTGGGTCGTGGAGATCCCGCCGAACCGAGCCCCTTTCCATGGACTTGACATTGCGTGACTATGGATGACCTCTTTACTTCCTTGGGAAAGGGAAGTGCGAAAAATATGTGTATCTTTTTACGTTTCTCTTTTGTTTGTCAGTTTTAAACACCCCCATTTCGGTCAAAAAGTAAAACAGTCTACGATAGGACAAAGTTCTTCATTCCATTGAAATCAATACTAAAAAGAATGCCTCAATTTCACGCAATTTGCATTTCAAACACGCCTCCCAATGATCAAAATGTATATATTTCGTTCAGTTTAGTCGTTGCTTTTCGTCAAAGTTATGATTCGTCGAAGAAAATCGTAAACTTGACTCATTTTTATACATTGCCCTCGAACACTTTAAATACCAAAATTTTTCATTTAAGGAATGCGAACATCGAGCATAGTTCGGCTGTTCCGTGGAACATTAGCTTTAGCGATTCGGCGTTGAAAAAGTTGAAAAATTTGATTTTTCGGTCTTTGTTTTCGTGGTCCTCGTTTAAAGTTCTTTCACGGACTACGAAGATGGCAATGGCACGGATGGAACATCCTTCTGCTGCCAATGACAACCTTTTGGGGTTAAATAGGTCGTGCTGCTTGGTCCCTGGCCATGTTTTTAAAATTTGGGGCCGGAAGATCCTGTTTTTCGAGGCTATTCTTGTCTTTCAAAAGAAGACTTGTTTAAATTGTTGTTTGTTTTGGACTTTTACGTGGTAATCTCTGAAACTGTTGCGTTGTAGTTGCTTTTGATGGTACAATTTTGTGACAATTTTGGTTGAAATGCATAATTTGAGTCAATATTGTTCATCTTATTAACATTTAAACATAATTTTAATAAACTGAACAATATTTTCTTACAGTATGCCTTTCAACCAAAATCGTCACAAAATGGTACCATCAAAAGCAAATATAACGCATCACTTTTAAAGATAACCACGTAATAGCGTATCGTGTCTGGTTTTTTGAGCGTTCCTTACTTAAGCTGAAAGCCATTTCACCACATTGTCCTCTTAACCCTTTCAAACTTGAAAGCCAACAACCCATAATGGGATGAATCAACCCTTCTCCCTCAAGCATGCTATAATAGTACCGACATTGCCCGTTTTTTAATCTGTCTCCAGCTTCCTTCAACGAAGGAGTGTTCTATTATGCGTGCAGTGCAATCAGTTTCACCGTGGAAGAAACATCTCAGCTGAGATAGCGGTAGAGCCACACCTGTAGTATGACGACGACCTTTTTAGGAGGAGGTTGGAAAACTGTCATCTTAACGGAAACAGTGTTTTCACAGGTTCTTGGAGTGAAGCTGGTTCGATTTTTGACACTTTTCGTTACCTCATAGTGTAAGCCTCAAAGGAAGTTCGCTCTTGTGGTTTGTTTTCTGACTCGAGCAATCTACGTGACTGAAATGGGTGAAGTTTGTAGCCACCACGGTCTGGCTCGTCCGCGTACTGTCTTGTTTACCTATAGCGAGCTCTGCTTTGGCTGGATTCACGTTCGCGGGTCCGAGGGCCAGCTTTGTTCATAACTGAAAAGGTTGTCCTGTGCTTGAGGTCGGTCGGTTGTTGGTAGCGGACAACGCTCATCAACGATTGAAGTCAAGTGGGACAATACCAAAGACAATTATTTATAGAAAAACTATTTCATATTGAACGTCGCTGACTATTGGAAACTTTTTGAAATGCGTCCGCAGTTCAAATTTTTCAACAATTTACTTTTTAAAACTCCCCAAAACCCATATTTACATAACAATCCCGTGAACCCTCATCCAAACTAACTTTTTACACCCTCCATTTCCGTTTGCCCATGTAAGCCCATACATGATGTCTTTCCATTTTTGCTTGTTTAATGCTTATCTTTGCTCATCTTTGCGATGGCTATGTTTTTTCCAACTGACTAAGCGTTGACGTATATCAACCACATCACAATTGTTCCGTCTGATGTGAGACGCCGTCCGTTTTCTGAATCATGTTTACGCGGTTATTTCTCACCATTTTAAACTCACTTTTTTGAACTTCCATGAATCCGACCAATTTGTAGCGCCGCCACCAACCCCACGTACCCTGTGCTTTTGGCCATCTAGGCCAGGCTCCGGGTTCTCGTGTCGCAATGATCTCCCTGTGGAAGCAGTTTTGGCTGCTTCTCTGGAAGAGTTACATCATCAAAAAGAAGCAGAAAGTAGGTCTTATCAGTTTTCTAGCCGTTATTAACATTAATGAGGTTTAGATCTGGCTTCTCCTCGAAATTACGATTCCGACGTTACTTTTCGCGCTGCTGGTCGTTATTCTTACCTGCAATTTTGACGTACTTTCATCGACGTGTAAGTTGGGTTAAGGGACATTGACTGACTACCTGCTTCACAGTGGCGACAGTCAAGTCAATTGATTTCGTTGAACTTGCGTTGTTTGTACAGCTTTTCAACGCTTGTCTGCGCATTTTGACAACCTTTTTCATCGATTTTGTTCATTTAAGGCCATTACGATGCCAAAGCATTCCCATCAGCTGGTGTTCTACCATTCCTCCACAGCATCTTCTGTTCTCTGTCCAACAACTGCCAAGGATCGCCCACGACTAGCGATGACACGTACACGATCAATGAGCCCAGAGATAATGAATCAATGTAAGCTATCGCATTTTTACGATATTTTGCTTATCAGAACTGATCCTGATGTCTAATATGATAGCATCGTTAAGGCTTTTTTGCATCTTTAAAGTTTATCGTTGAAAATTCCGTCAAAATGATATCATTTGCAGAGTGATCGGGTTAGTACGGTGGCTCGTATCAGTGACAAAGATTATCGGCGGTGACCCAAATGGTTGGAATGCCATTTTCAATGAACTCGCCGAAGTTATTCATGTCGTTGCTACTGTTGGGCCTGGGTCTTTTGGGACATTGGCCATCCCATTGGCGACGTTTTTTCCGTCTCATGATGCTATGATCAAAATGGCTTATCGAGATTTGAATTTCCCGAAATCTGATGCCCAAATGTTGAACAATGTCTCTGTGAAGCCTGGATTTTTCCTCCATGCTTATCAATCTGTAAGTTTGCCCGACTTTTGACCCAATTAAAACCGTTTTTACAGTACCAAGAATACAACAAAGACCACAGCGGCTTCATGATCGAACGTCTTTTCAACGATGACATTGACTTTTTCTGCAATGCGACCATCTTGGAGGACTCGTTCACCGATGAAAATGGCGAAATCGAAAAACTAAAACTTTGCGATCGAGTCAAGTATCGAGATCTGCTCCCATTACTAATTCAACTCGACGTCGACCGCGATAAGGTCGCCAAGGCTACCGTTTCATCGTTCGTGGAACAGCTCGGACAGACAACCCTTGGCGCGGAGCTTGTTGCCAGTCGTGGGGAGAAGATCAAAGGTGCCTTCAATGAAGTTGTTGAACGATTGCCACCTTTTGATTTCACTCCGCTATTCGGATCGACTGAAGACCTTTTGAATGCCATCTTCTGCGGGGACTTCTACGCCGCATTAAACCACAACACAGGGACGCCAAAACAAGAAGTGAATTCAATGCTGGACGATTTCCAAAACAGAGTTCGGCAATTCATCATGAAGTTGACTCCTGGGCAGACGCACGATGATCATGGGGTTGTCAAGTGTGGCGATTTGATTGTTAAAAAGAGTGGGTTTATCTTTTTTGAGGTGTGATTACTGTAATTGAGGAAATTTCAGACAACGCCTGCGAAGTTCTCGATGTATTCTCCCTCAGCGGCCAGGGCGGCGTCAAAACAGTCTTCAATGGCTACATTTTGGTCACGCCGGATACGCCTCTATCCCGGGAGCTCGTCCATCGCCTTGAAGAACCTCTCCGAAAACTCAGCTATTTCAAGGACCTCATCTACGACTTCACCCAGATCGCATCACCCCTCCAAGATGCCATTGCCAAAAGTGATCTTAACCGAGCGGCCCAAGTCATTGAAGCGTTTCTCCCCTCAGGACCTGGAAGCAACGGCACTGCGACGCTCTCCTGGGCATTGAAGCATCTTTTTGCCAATTCCAAAGACCCGAATTCAATGTTTGAAGCCCTCAAAGCCCTGTCCACCAGATTCCTCGGCCTTGGTGACTGTTTCCGCTATGATCGCTTTGTCTTTGTCCAAAATGAGACCGAATTGGAACTCCAAGCCATGTGTCTGTCCAATTTCGACATGTACTTCACCGGAATCGTCCTACCAGAAACTGATTCTGTCGACAATTCGACCCGACCGTCTGATTATGTCGAATTCAAAATCCGCCATCAGCACAAGCTAGTCGATTCAACCGATTATCTCATCGATCGGCCCAACCGCTACATCAATCGAGATGACCCCTTCACCGATATGAAGTACCTGACTTGGGGATTCTCGTTCTTGCAAGAAGCGATCGAACGAAACCTAATCGAAATGTACACCAACACGTCCATCGATAGCGGCATCTACAGTCAACAGGAGCCGTATCCATGCGTCCAACAAACGTGGTTCAATGTTACAGTGTTCCTGTCGCTGTTTTTGATCCTGTCATGGATGATCCCGTCCGCATTGCTGGTGAAGTCGATAGTCTGGGAGAAGGAAATGCGGCTGAAAGAGATGATGCGAATTATGGGTCTTGGCGATATGATACACTGGGTCGCTTGGGCCACGCAGAATTTCATCAACAACATGGTTGCCATCGTTATCATTGCCTGTTTGTTGAAATACGGCAAAGTGTTGGCTAATACGGATATTAGCTTGATCTTCTTGCTGTTGATCACCTTTTCCATCGCCTGCATCGCTCAATGTTTGCTGTTGACGACCTTCTTCTCCAGGGCCAACATCGCTACGGCTGTTTCGGCATTGCTGTTTTTCTTGTTTTTCGTGCCATTTCAACTATCGATGAAGGCTCGATCTGTGCTTTTTACAACTTTTACCGTAAGTTTTAACCTTTTTTTTGAAATTTCATCAGAAAAGTGCAATTTCAGTTGGTCTTCCCGCAAACCGCCGTCGGATACGGTATCACCATGATAGCCAATGCCGATGGCGTCGGTACCGCTTCCTGGGACATGATCGACGACATTTCCATGGACGCTTTCGGCATCAATTACCTCAAAATCATCCTCGCTCTCGTCATTGACACTGTTATCTACGTCGTTCTCGCCTGGTACATTAGCGCCGTCTTCCCCGGAACCTACGGCGTTCCTCAGCCTTGGAATTTCTTCATGAAAAAGACCTACTGGCTGAACACTGTCGATGAGACCATCATGCAGGGCGGCGATCGCAGTCGAAATTATGCCGTTGTTGGTGGCAATACTGGTGAAAACGGTGAAGCCAGCGATACCGTCGAAACAGAGCCCGAACTCCCGCTTGCTGTCGACATTGTGGACATGGAAAAGAAGTACGGTAGCCACAAGGCCTTGAAAAAGTTGTCGGTGAAGTTCTATGAATCACAGATTACATGCTTGCTGGGGCATAATGGCGCTGGAAAAACGACGACAATGTGGGTTTCTGTCTTTTTTGGAATGCTGTTTTTAAAAATTGAAATTCTTGCAGATCGATTCTGTCTGGCCTGTTTCCACCATCGTCTGGAACGGCATGGGTCTACGGACACGACATTCGAACTTCGATGAACACGATCCGAGACAATCTGGGTGTCTGTCCACAGCACAATGTTCTGTTTGACATGATGACGGTCGAAGAGCAGTTGCGGTTCTTCGGGGCCTTGAAAGGGATATCCATCTCGGAACTCGATGCGGAATTGGAAGACATTTTGTTCGACATCGGGCTGCAGCATAAGCGGGACTTTCGAGCTAGCGAATTGAGCGGTGGTATGAAACGGAAACTGTGCATCGGAATCGCGTTAATCGGTGGTTCGAAGCTGATCATTCTCGATGAACCGACGGCCGGTATCGATGCCCATGCAAGAAGATCCATCTGGCAGTTGCTGTTGAAGCACAAGAAGGACCGTACCATGATTCTAACCACGCATCATCTCGATGAAGCCGATGTTCTCGCTGATCGGGTTGTCATTGTCGCCGATGGCAAACTTCGAGCTGCTGGGTCGACACTGTTCCTGAAAAAGCGCTTCGGCAATGGCTATCAGCTAACAATTGCCCGAACGATGAACTCGAAACCGTCTGACACCGATTCGATCCACTATTCGTCCAGCCCAGCATCTCGAGATGAGATTTGTGCCATCATCAAGCGTCATTCAGCTGGTCAAGGCACGCTCGTCGACGATCTCGGCACGGAAATTCACTTCAAACTGCCTCTCGACATGCCGGCGATCTCAATGAAAGACCTCTTCGCCGAGCTAGAAGACCGCAAAACTGAACTCGAACTCGATTCCTTCGGCGTCTCAGCTCCCACGCTTCAACAAGTCTTCATTTCCACCGCCGCCGAACCCGAACATCCTGTCCCGGAGAAGCCGAAATCTTGCTGGGAACGCGTCAAGGAAAGCCGATTCTATCAATGGTTTATGCGTCGCTACAATGTTAACACCACAACCTCCAACGGCATCAGCTCTTCATCCGCGGAGAATCTCGCCCGAGAAGAACTGTCTCGGCACGAAAGCGATTTTACGCATCCGGCTGTTCGATATGTTGATTCTGATTTTGCATTGAGTCTGCATCACGCTGCGGCGCTGTTCGTAAAGCGATGGCACAATTCCCGACGAAGTTTGCTGCAACTTTTCTGCCTTCTGATTTGCCCTGTTTTGCTGTTCTTGTGCGCGGAGCTGTATTCGAGACTACAGAGACACTTGTCGACGCTGTCGTATGAAGTTTCTGAAGATCCGCTGTATTTGACCCCGGTTAACTATGGCAATGGCACGCAAGTCTACTTTGCAGTTTGGAATCGGAATCACACGGAATCGCTGGACGCACTGACGTCCATGATGGCACCCCCTGGAATCGGATGTCGATGCATGACTGACATTGATTTGTATAACAACACCTTTGATCAATGCGTTCAAGGCTATGCTCACGGCGGTTTGAATCTCGACGGCGATGATCCATCGAAAATACCTTTCAATGTGCCTCAGAAATGCGGATGCACGACGAGTGGCTGGAATTGTACACTGGATGACTATCCGTTGAAACAGCTGCAGAATTTCACGTTGAATACGACTGATTTTGTTTGGGATTTGAATTACCGTAATATCACGCAGTTCAGGCTGATGACATCGGAGAATACGACGAAAAACAGGGATGTCATGTAAGTTTTGACTGTTTTTATGAACTTTTTTGAAGTTAAATTGGTATTTCAGGCTCGGTGGCTTCACCTTCGGCCACGAAAACGTCCAAGCTTTGAACCTGTTCGACGTTTCCCACAGTGTCATCGGATTCCAGACGATTCTGAAGTCATTGAACAGCTCGACGGCTTTATGGAAGCTCGATTGGCGAACACCCACTGCCCATGTCAATTGGTCGACGGTCACGGATCCCTTTGCTCCGAAAAATCTCACCGTGACCAATTTCGTCGCTGATTCGCTGCCGAGGTTAGATACCGCTGAGAATAACAAGATTTGGTTCAACAACAAGGCCTGGGCATCGCTGCCAATCAACACGAACTCCTATCACAACAGTCTGCTTCGAGCACTGGCAACTGACACAGCACCGGAGACCATCGGCATCATGGCCATCAACCATCCGATGAACGAAACGGTGGAAGGCGCTGTCGGCGACAATCAGCAGCTGCAGAAGACGATCATCTTCAGAGTGGTCATCATGGTGCTTGTTTTGAGCTTCTTGCCAGCCAGTACATGCATTCTGTTGGTCGAAGAACGGATTAGCTATAGCCGGCATCTGCAATCTGTCTTTGGTGTGTCGCCGTGGATGTATTGGGTCACCAATTTTATCTATGATTACGTAAGTCTCTTCAAACTGTTATCAAAAAGGTGTCTAAACGTCTTCTTTCAGGTGATAATGATGTTCTGTTCCTTCCTCGTGATCGGCGTCTACGTCCTCATCGAAGTCCCAGTCTTCACCTACTCCATGAACGCCTTTTTCGGCAGTGTAATTCTCTTTGCCATCTACCACGCCTGTGCTCTTCCATTCGTCTACGTCCTTCAACTCGCTTTCGGCGTCCCGGCCGTAGCCTATGCCCTCATCGGAATCGGCCTCTTCTTCGTCGGCGTCGTTTCCTCCATGACAATCATCCTTCTCGAGAACCTGATCAGCGCCGATGAGACCCTTGTCCGTGCCCACAGCATCTGTTCTATCGTGTTTCTCGTCCTGCCGCAATACAACCTTGGCATTGCCGTATCGCGATTGAACTTTGTCTATGGCGTCTACCAGACAGCCGAAAAGTACCTCGACAGCATTGGTCGACACGACATGCTTTCCGAAGTGCCTCTCCCCGACATAACTGAATGGCAATACATGGGCAAGCATCTGGTGGCCCTATTCATTGGAGCCATTGTTTTTACCTGTATTTTGATGGCAATGGAGTATCATCAGATTCTGTTGAAATTTTACCAGAAACGGGAGCGTGCTTTGACGTCGAAACTTCTTGCTGAACACGAATTATCTGAGAAGCAGCTAGATGAAGACGTCGAAAGAGAGCAGATCACCGTCGAGGAAATCGAGAATGTCGATGATTATGGCCTCGTGGTTCGGCATCTGGCCAAAGCCTACAACAATGAGTTCCTGGCCGTGAAAGGTCTATCATTCGCGGCACGAAAGAGCGAATGTTTCGGTCTTTTGGGAGTCAATGGCGCCGGCAAGACTACGACCTTCTCCATGTTGACCGGAAGGCTGCCCATCGGCGGTGGTGACGCGTTCATCCGAGGGAATAGCGTCGGCACCGGTGGCTTTTCGTCCTTCAGACTGCTCGGTTACTGTCCGCAGTTCGATGCCCTCAATCTCCGTCTAACTGCTCGGGAACAACTGGCCTTCTTCGCCCGGATTCGCGGCATCCGTGAATCCGATATCCCGAAAACCGTCGACTGGGCCATCGCCAAAATGCATCTCAACGCCTATGCCACCAAAGTCAGTGGCGCCTACAGTGGCGGAAACAAGCGAAAGCTCAGCGCTGCCATCGCTCTCGTCGCCGACCCGCCCGTCGTCCTGCTCGATGAACCCTCCGCCGGCATGGACGTCGCATCCCAGAGCTTCATGTGGCAACTCATTCTTCAGCTTCGTCGATCTGACCGCACCGTAATCTTGACGTCCCACTCGATGGAAGAATGCGAAGCCGTCTGCTCTCGCACAGCCATCATGGTCGACGGTCAATTCAAGTGCCTTGGCAGTATCCAGCATTTGAAGCAGCGCTTTGGCCAGGGATACACCCTCACAGTGAAGCTAGCACCTACTGGCAATGGCGAAACAGCGAAACACTTCGTCCTGAAGCACGTCCCAGGCTCATCCTTCGCTTCTCAACACTGCCAAACAATGTTCTTCCGGATAGATTCCGACAGATGCAACCTCAGCACTGCCTTTGACGGCATCGCACGACTCCATGAAGCCGTTCCCGTAGAGGATTATGCGTTATCCCAGACAACACTAGACGATGTCTTCGTCACTTTTGCCGCGGCAGCCGTCGAGCCATCGCCCACATCGGCCGATGAAGTCGTCGGCGAGGCAATGATGCCACTTAATTGATTTGAGCTTACAATAGTTATTTTTTTTGTATTTATTTTTGCCATTTTTGGTCTACATTTATTGTCACGCATACTGGTGCTGCTATTTTCATTTATTGTTTTGTAAGGGTTGACCCTAAAATCGAAGGAATCAGAAACGAGTATCTTTATTTGTTTTCTTTCAAATGTTGAGATTGTTAGAATGCATTTGGATTTTATAAAGATGATGATATTTACGGATGACAATAAGCTTTTGACAGAGGTCTTGGGTGTTTTGGGGGTGGAGGTTGAGAGTTGCACAAACTAGACAAATTTGCTGACAAACACTACTGGACAGGATGCAGAGGGGGCTAAATGTCTGCAAAAACATTGAAAAACGGTGATTTTAAAACTTTAGAGTTGCTAAAAGTTGCGAATTTAAATTAACTTGGGTGAGAAGTACGGTATCTTTGTACTCCAATCAAGTGCACTCAAAAAGCGCCTTTGAAGTTCATAAAACTAAGATAAACGAAAAAGACAGAAATTCTGTGCACCTTCGAAAGACATGAACACAAAATGCATGAAACAACATCAACCCCCGAATCGATTCCACCACCACTTTTGTTTAGATAACAGGCAAAATTGGCCCCCATATCGACATGGTCTTCCCAACCAGAGTTCACCCCGCCTCTTGTGTCCTCCATTTTCACAGTCGCCTCCAAGTTATAAAATTGTGCCCATATTGTGGTTAGTTCTCATTGCACTGACTACAACATTGCAAAACTCGGTTAACGTTGGCGTCTCTCTCCTATATAAACCGGTGGTTGTCCTTGGTAACTTCGACACAAGCATCAAGCTTGACCTTTTCGAACCCTACATACACCTGTTTTATGTATTTAAGCGTGATTAGTCATATAAAGCCTTCAGTTTTTGTCAAACAAATCCAACGATGTTGTGTTTTTCTAGGAAGATGTCCCTTACTGAGAGCCGTGTCGAGTACGCCGATGCCAATGGCAAGGTTTATGAGAGCTATGTTGCTGTGCCAAAGTAAGAATTTATTTTTTTGTGTTCCTTTTTAATTGAAACTTTTCAGAGACTTTGTAACGAGCGGAAAGAAGCACCCAACCGTCATCCTTATCCCGGCTTTCCAAGGAATCCGCAAACATGAGGAAGGCATGACCCGCAAATTGGCCGCCCTGGGCTATGTCGCCTTCGCTCTCGACTACTTTGGCAAAGACGTCCGAGATCTGACCGTCGAACAGGCCTTTGCCACCATCAAGCCATTGGCGGCCGATCGGCGTGGGGAAATGAAGTCTCGAATCGTTCTCGGCCTCGAACAAGCCAAAGCCCTGCCCTATGTTGATACCAACAAAGTCGGCATTTTCGGATACTGCTTCGGTGGCACAGCCGCCCTCGATCTCGCTCGCTACAACGTCGGCGTCGCAGCCGCCGTAAGTTTCCACGGCAACTTCTCGCCCTTGCCCGATGTGGATCCTGTTCCGGAAGCCGAAACGAAGCCAGTTACAGCGAAGGTTATGATCTGCCATGGCGATGCGGACAGCCATATCACCATTGAAAGCGCAGTCGAAGTGATGGCTGAGTTCCGGAAGCGCGAGACTGACTTCCAGTTCATCAACTACGCAAATGCCAAGCATGGTTTCACTGACAACAGTAAGTTAACAAACATAAAAACTACTTATGTTAAATTATTGTTTTAGCCCGTGAAGATGCCTACAACAAACTTGCTGCCGAACGGTCATGGGCACAGTCGACCGCCTTTTTGGCCGAGGTTCTGCTTCATTAAGCAAAGTCAGTGTTAATTATTTTTGATTAATTTTTTGTATTAAACAAATAAAGTACGATGAAAACAAAACCCACAATCGACAAGACCACTTGTTCCTTTTTAATGAAGAATGTTCTCGATGCGCCGAAAAAAAGATAAAAACGCAAGAAAAAAGGAATTCAACGCTTCTGTTAGGATCTGTAGTCGTCGTCCTGATGCTCGTGTAAAGAAAATTAGCATACTGTCATTCTGATAACTCTCACACCAGAAGTAAAACTAGTTTGAACCACCAACTCCACTGATTCCGTTGGCATCTCGCGCTGTGATGATGTATTCCCCCTTCGTTCTGTTGATCATTAGCTTGGCTGTTTGCAATGTTCAGGGCAAAGTGTAAGTACAAAAGTTTCCAAATGCTATTGAATGTAAAAGGTTTTCAGCGATCTTAAAAAGGGGCAGATTGAAAGGGTTTCATTCGAAGGAGACCAACTTACCATCGCCGTAGACAACTCTGTAGGCAAAAACGGCTATCTAGAGATTTGTTTCGCGTCATCGCCTGAGGCGTCGTTTCAATCATGCCCCTCTGGTTTCATTGGTACATCCATTTCAATGAGAGGTAAAATTTGGCAAATAGCTAGTTACACAATGTAATTGGTTTTAAGATTCTACGAAGCGTGAATATACCCTGAACCGCCAAGGTCGATTGTTAAGAGAAGGCCTAGATTTGGACATGTGGGGAACAGTCAAGTTCAATGAAGACGACACTCTCAACATCACAGTGGCGGTATTACCGGATACCCGGACGGTTGTAACCCTTGAGAACGCAGAGATTTTTGAGGCAGAGAAACCGGTGGAAGAAAAGATCGTGAAAAAAGAATCCACCACTGGGACCACTATCGGTATCGTCGTCGGTGTTGTCGGACTGATACTTTTGTAAGTTTGAAGCTTTCGTATCCTTGCCTTGATAGTGTTGAATAACAACTTCTTCAGCGTCATTGGTGTCATTGCGACTGTCGCCATCTGTCTGTACCGTCGTAAGAAGAACAAGAAACCGCCGATCGTGCCTCCAGATGTCGCGATGGAATCTGGGCCTGAAGTCACGAAAACGCCAGTCGGAACCCCCGAGACAACCCCGAAAAAGGAAATGCCACCGACTCCAAAGGGGGCTCCAGAACCAGTGCCAAAGTCGCCCCACACGCCCATCAAAACACCGCTTACGCCAAATGCTACCCCCGTTGAGTCGAAACTGACAACGCCTCCAGCTACCGTAACCCCGACACCGCCAGTAGAAGTCGAGGGTTCTCTGCCACCATCGCCGTCCACGGAGCCTGTCGAACAGCCAAAGAAAGAGCGCGTCAAGAAGGCCGAGAGCAAGGGGAAGGCAAAGGCGACTCCATCGATAGAAACAACGGAGCAGACAAAGGAGCCCACCGTCGATCAGCCGGCGAAGCGAAACAGCAAGCACGACTCCAAAAAGTCCCTCAAGGTAGAAAAGACGCAGAGCGCAACGGTGCCATCGCCGCCGTCCATCAAGTTCAGTGAGCACCCGTACTCCAAGGCCGTTGCCAAAACTTCGATATTGAAGGAGAAGGACAACTTGAAGTACGAGGAGACGGCCAACCCGTTCACGAAGAAGATCGACTACAGCAAAGTCGACAGACTGACCCGGCTCGAACTTCTGACCGAGTCGATTCGGTGCTACGGCATGCGGAACGGCAAGTTCACCCGCCACGACAACTTCGTGATTCGAGAGCGGTTCTCGACCAAACCGCACAGGGTCCACCGTTGGGAGAAGGACATCTTCAAGGCCACGCCCTCCGAAGCCGTCCAGGCCGCCGACGCCCTCGTTGAGCGCATCGAGAGGGAGCTCAAAACCTTCGGGTTCCGGCCAGAAGACGACCTCACCCAGAACAACGTCCTGTGGGACCATTTGAACTACGAGGAGGCTGAGATGAGCAAGTTTTACTGGCTCCTGATCCAGCAGAAGCCTGAATTGTTTGAAGTCGAGGAACAGAATGTCGACAGTGAAGAGGTGCGCGAAATGCCGATTGCTATGCTCTACGCTTTAATCCTGAACACGAAGCTGAAGCGCCAGTTTCGAGAGGAGCTTGTGGTCGCAATGAGGTATGTCTTTCGGACTCTTTTGGTGAAATGATTCACACAAACTTGGTTCAGGAAGGCAACCGTTGACGTCATCCGTCTCACCGGCCAGGATCCGCTACGCTACGCCGCGTTTCCCCTAAACTACCTCGTCCTGTTGCACAATAAGAACCCCTCGAGCTACGTGGAAGGTCGAAGCGGGCGCTCCACCGGGTACAAGCAGTTCAATTGATTTGTGTTTCTAATTTGATTGAAATTTTCATAATGATCAGTGCCATTGTTTGATAAAAACAAAATATGCATCCACAACACCCACGTTTTGGCATCAGCGTCGGTCTCAGTATAGGTGCAACTATTTCAATTCGTCGACTGTGCTGAACTTGGAACCATGATTAGCCAGCGGTGTTTCGACCATGTGGCCGTTGTCATCATCGTTCACGATTGTCGATGATTTCGTCCCACTCGCGCCCTCCGAGCAAATCGGAGAGCAGACGGGCGCGAGACTGCGTGAAAGGGAGCGCGCGATCACGTCGACTCGCGCCCGTCTGCTCGAGCCAGCGTCGAACCAGCCGACTGCCAGTCTGCCATCGCCCGATCGGAGTGTGCGGTCGCTCATCTCGGCTCCTCCCGTTTTGATGACATTCCCCTTATCGTTTGTCCCTTGCCTTTGTTTTTTCTAACCCTTTTGCCCTGAGACTCGTCCCATGGCGCTATTTTGTGTTATTTTGACCGGCCTGCTTTCTTTTTGGCCGATTGGCATCGTTTTTACTAAAAAGTGTTCCTCTGCTACCTTTGGGACTCCCGCGTTTTTTGTCATCACGACGCTTTTTGTTCCTTGATGCACGCTTGATGCCATTGAAATGGTGATATTTTGATCCATCGTTGGCGCATCCCTTTTTAAAACCATATTGCCAATTTTTGCGTTTATACTTCTTTTTTTTGGTACTGTTAAAAGTTGGCTTCTTTTTTCATAAAATTTGGTTACATTGCGCATTTTCTATGAGTTTTTTTTACATCGCGCCTGCTCTGATTTTTTGATGACTTTTTCCCATTTGTCATCACGTTTGCCAACCCTTATTTTGCCTCGAGACTCGTGCAATGGCACTATTTTGCGCCTTCTTTACCGGCCTACTTTTTTAAAGCCGATTTGATTGTTTTCAAACTGAAACGAGTTCCTTTGGAATCCCAGCGAACTTTGTTACCGCAACTGATGCACGCTAAATGCCATTAAAACGGACGGTGATATTTTGATCCATTGTTTTCGTTGGTGTATCCCTTTTATGCTATTTTGCTAATTTTTGTGTTGACAATATTTTTTTTAGTTATAAAAAGTTGCTTTTTTTTTTGTTTTTGCCTACGGTGCGACTTTACGGTTTTAACATAGAGCCACAAATTGCTGCCCTTTTCGTGACCTTTTTTTACAATTGTCATCAATTTGCAAACTCTAAGCAATTTGTGAACTATTTTGCCACTTGTTGATACTTATTTTTGGTACTAAACAAAGTTGGTTTCAATCATAAAATTTGGTTACCTTGCGCGTTTTTCATGAGTTTCTTTTTCTAAAATCGCGCCACGACCTGCTCTGCCTTTTTGATGATTTTTTCGCAGTTGTCATCACATTGCAATTTTCAAATTTTACTTGCGCGACTTGTTTGTTATGCCTATTACCCGTTATACTTTACTTGCTAAAACAACTTGGCCTTTCTTAAAAAATTTGTTTTCATTGCGCTTTCTTTAAGAGTTCTTTTTTTAAATCGCGCTGTCTCTTTGATGGTTGTATCGCTGTTTCCATCCTGTTGCAAAAACCCAAACAGTTTTCTTTTTAGATTCGATCGTGCTATCCACAGTTTGTATCCGTGTTTAACCGTCGTAATAAGTTTTCAATGTTTTATAGCTTTCACAATTCTATATACTACACAAATGACACTAATTAGAACTGTAACAAAACAAAGAGTTTAAACAATTAAACTTTAAAGGACAGTCATGTTTTTGGCGTCAATGAATGAAATTAATGGAAGCTGTAATGTACTTGGCAATACGTTTTTTATCTTCAATGGAGTTGGCCTCATGTTTGCAGGTACGGTAGTCAAACACTTCTATTGCAATTAATCAATTGCAACGCTATGACCAACAAACAATGGACACTCGCACAGATACCACTACAACAAGTTGTAGCCCTGACGATGTCATTAACAAAGTTGAGAAGCTGGTAGCTGGTGAAGCGGTGTTACCTTATGTTAGTGTTCAGCTGGTAGAAAGGAAAAGACATAAACAATAAGGGTTTTAGAATTATCTTTGGAGACGGGGTTGGAATCTTTTTTGAACTAAAAATTGTTTTTTATGGCCAAAAGCATTTGGTCATACAGTTTTGCGTAAATGTTACGCAAATTTGACATTTTTCAATTGATTAACCCAACTAACCCTAGATCTGCCCTCGTTGCCTTACAATGGCACATACAAGGAACATTCGCTGCTCTATATGACAAATGATAAGTCGTGATATGTTCCTTTAAGGCAAATTCAGCCTTGAAAGATCATAATTTCGCCATAAAAAGCAACCCAGCGTACCATTAAAGCAAATCTGCTTTGAAGATTCTTGCGCACTTAATAGGGTACCTTGATGGGCCATAGTGTCTATGGACCTTAAAAAAAAAAAAACTGTCAAAAACCGTTTGCTTTTGTTTACAAAAAGTAATTTTTAATTCAAGTTTTTGTCTATCGATTGAAACCAACCCCGTCTTCATAAGTTTTCTGCAACAAAAGTCATGACTGTTAAAAATCGACATTTTTTTAACTATAAAGGGCACAACTCCGTCGAAATAACCGATCGATTTGCGCCAAAAATCTAAGAATTTGATGCACTTTCGAATGCCATACAGCTTGTTCGAATCGGCGCGGATGGCCTTAAAACATTCCCTTGTAAGCGTTCATTTAATGGGTGAATTTCGAGTTACGCTAAGACAGAAACAAACTGAAATATACGCTTACGTAACATGGTAAGTAAATGTTAGCGGAGATGTGTAATCTTCGGGGAGCTAATCTTTGTTAGGAGATTCTCCGCAGACTTATCCCTCGCACTCATGGGACATATGATAGCTTATGCCGAAAGCTTTGCTAACAACAGTGATTACTGTTGCTTTACAATGCTGTTTAACGGGAAAAGTTCGATTGTCAAAAATTTAGTTTTTGACTATGTTTCTTGGAACTTTTTGGAAAATCTTTAAATACGTAAAGTTGGGAGAATTCTCCCGGGAGAAGTTTTGCCGCACCCTTGACATCTACTGGGCATTTTTGCGACTAGTATACAAACGCCTAGTTCATGTAGTAGTTTTTGAGTTCTGGGTACTGATCGATACCTAGCATGCAAGCTGCAGTTACAATCGCCGCACATTGGTATTTTGAACGATTGCTTGCTCATGCAGTTTGACAACGCACACTTTTGCTATATTGCTTATTTAGAACTTCCGTTCTTCCAAAACTACAACTTAATTTTATCCTGTTATTTGCACCTAACTAAAATCATGCCCTACCCTTTGTCCAAACTAGCCTACGGTCTTCGATGCCGACTAACTGAACTCGCTACTCCTGTTGAACGATACAGACTCCAAGTTGCCGCGGGATGTGCATCTATTTCTCCACCTAGGCTTCAACGCTTTTTAGCAATCAACCATGCATATCCTGAAATTTTTTCTATAAATGGAACAGTCACTATGGGCCAAAATTATGAAGAATTTGATTATGTAACGGACATGGTTCTTGATGAAAATAACCTTATCAGAGTTAAAGATAGCATATATTTGGTAGGTCTATCCATCCAAGATTTGAAATCTGAAATATTTGACCATATTTTGCTCCAATGGCTTTGGTTCAGTTTGGAAGATTGCATTCTATCGGAAATGTTTTACGCAACGCTTGGAACGGCATTTCCGGAAATACACAAACTCGAAATCGTTAATAACGAAAATAACTTATATAATTTTAATCTTACGGATGTGCTTAACATTTTTGTCAAACTGCAAGAACTTTGTATTCAGTGTTGTAATAGTAACAACTGGATAAATGAAGTTCAACAGTCTACCAACCGTTCGCCATTTGAGTTGGTGCTAATGTTTCTTAACGAGTTATCAAAGTTTGAAACATTTGATTTCGACGATCTACTAACATCGTTAAGAGTGAGTTTTTTTATCGTTTTTTGGTGGTAAAAACAAACTGGTTACAGACGCAACAAACAGGCTTTAGTCTTGTTATTAATTTTACGGATATGCAAAAAGAATTTAAAACGTACTTCTATGAGCTACGGCAATTCTTGGACAAGAATCTTACAAGAGGTCCTTCTCCTCGTGGTGTTGATTGTACTAAAGTTCGTGTTTTATATAATCTTGAGGAGATCATGTGGCACGTATGTCTAAAGTAGTCGAAAGATTACCCAACGCGTAAATTTAGATGTTTCAAATGTTATTTGTTGTCAAAATTGTTACATAACTAAAAAATAAACCTAGTGTTTTTGATGTTTGAATTCTTTTAAAGTTTTTGTAGTTTGCAAGCTTTTTTAATGCATATGTGGTTTATCATTTCAATGGTTTTTCAAATTGTGCTGTCATGGCTAATGGACAGGAGATGCAACGATCGTGGCCACAACGCCTTCTACACAACAAGCTTTGCTGCGATAACAAAGCGGTTCGACCGCTGCTATCATGGCCCTTTTATTTTTATTTACTGGTACCAGGCGGAGATGGAATGCACTTTTTGGAGCTTTCGGATCATTGATTTGATCAGTCAGTGTTCCAGGGGAGGTTTGATGGCTTAGTTGTTTCTGGAATTTGGGTTTTTGTATTGCTAAGCAGCTTAATTTTCTGGAGAAGTTTTCAAGTCTCAACATTCCTTCATTACAGTCAACCCCCGTCTTTTACAAAACAACCTTCCCAGCCAGTGTATCAACGCGAAAAGTTGCAAAACGGTTCAAAAAAGGAATGCGCCAACGAAAAGAACGGATGAAAGCATCACGGTTCCAATGGCATCACCCGTGCATCAACCGACGATAGCTGTCGTGATGACAAAACATGCGGTGTCTCAAAAATAGCGAAGAAAAAGCAATTCAGCTCTGCCAAAAAGAAAGTAGGCCGACTGATTAAATCATAAAAGTGACTGTTTGGGGTTTGCAATTTGATGACAATTGTGAAACAGTCATCAAAATGACAGAAATTTGTGGCACCAAATCAAAGACGAAAACTCAAGAAAACAGCGCAATGTAATCAAAGTTTTTGAGAAAAATCAACTTTTTGGAGCAAGAAAAGTATTGCGAGCACAAAAATTGGCAAAATGGCATAAAAAGGATGCGCCAACGAAAACAATGGATCAAAATAACATCATTTCAATAACATTAAGCGTGCATTAGACGACGAAAGGCGTCGCGATGACAAAGGACGCGGGGACCCCAAAAGTGAGGAACAGGTTAACGTAAAAATGATGCCAATTAGCCAAAAAGAAGGCCGGCCGGTTGAAATGGCACAAAATAGTGTCATTGCACGAATCTCGGGGCAAAAAGGTTAAAAAAACAGAGGTAAGGGACAAACGATAAGGGGAATGTCATCAAAACGGGAGGAGCCGAGATGAGCGACCGCACACTCCGATCGGGCGATGGCAGACTGGCAGTCGGCTGGTTCGACGCTGGCTCGAGCAGACGGGCGCGAGTCGACGTGATCGCGCGCTCCCTTTCAAGCAGTCTTGCTCCCCGCTTGCTCGTCGATTTACTCGGAGGGCGCGAGTCGGTCGAAGGTATCGCCGATCATGAATGGTGATGACAATTGCCACAAGGTCAAAGTGCCGCTGGCTAATCATGGTTCTAAGTGCAACACAATACACCAAAAGCTTCTTTCAGAAACAGTTTTACATTTGGTGCTCAAACTTGTGGCTTTTAGTCGCCAAAAAATATCGTCTGCTTTCTGAGCGATCACAGGAAAAATGGTGCGGCCATTTTCGCGCGGACGTCAAAAATTTTTGATCATTTTTGGTGAAGTCTGATTAAAATCTGTCGAAGAAATTGGCCAATCGTGCTATATGCACCACGACGAGCACGTTCCGAACAACGGTGCGCAATATCAAGTTTAATTAAGTCGATACACTCAACATCACAGTGTTGAAACTACCCAATGTACCGACGATTGTAACTCTTCTGAATGCCGAGATCTTTGTCCCCGAAAAAACGAAAGAAGATAAAGAAAGAAGGAGGGCAAACAGTAAATCATCATCAATGGGAAAACCCCAAAATGGGATAACAACGAAACCATGTGCAGTCGCCGCAGATGTTAGAACGTCATTCATTTGGTTAACCTATACAACAATTCGATGTATAAAGTATCTAAAAATCGTGCTGAGACCGCGTTAAAAACAGCTTTTTTTGTTGACTTTCCGAGGATTAAGATTTTTAAAAATTTGCATGCAGTTCTTCTCTAAAAGGTCTAAACAATTGGTAAAAAGCATTCGGATATCCGACATTACTAATTTATGCGGTTTTGTCCGCTGTGACGATGTATTCTCGCTTCATTTTGTTAATCGTATGTTTGCCTGCTAGCTTAGTTCAGGGCGAGGTGTAAGTTAAGCATTTTACGTTTATGTGATAGACAGATTTTAGGAAACTGACGAAGGACCGCAAAGAAACTATAAGGTTCGAGGGAGAGGAACTTACAATTAATGTTGACAATACTTTGGGTCCAAATGCTGAGCTGACAATATGTTTCGGTTCCTTATCGGAAGAATCACGTCAACCATGCCCGCTCGGCTTCGCGCGTTTTACGCAGGCAATTGGCGGTGATATCAAAACATCTCAAAAGTCAATATAATAAGAAAATTTTTTAGGTAATGACAAAGCACGATTCAACTTAAACCGGCAAGGTCATTTTGTTAGCGGGTATTACACAACACTAGGGAGCGTTAAGTATAACGACGACGGCACCCTCAACATCATGGTGGTGCAGCTGCCTGATGCCAAAACGACAGTAACTCTCCCCAGGGGCGTATTTAGGGGGGGGGGTAGGGGGGGCAGCGCCCCCCCATATCTCGGATCCGCCAAAAGTGGGGTAAGGGGGGACCAAGGGGATTTTGGGGTTTTTCACGACTTTGGCAAAAATTTTTCCTTTGGTACCCCCTGTGGATTTGTCAAAAATCGCTCAAAAATTTTTCCCGAAAAAATCCCTTTGGTCCCCCCTTACCTTTTTTCCGGGATGCCCCCCCATAAAAAATTTTTCTAAATACGCCCCTGACTCTCCCGAATGCCGAGCTCTTTGTCCCCGAAAAGCAAGTAGATGTTATTGTTCAGAAGAAGAAGAAGTCCAATGTAAGCACTGTCGGAATTATTGCAATAATCATTGTACTGTTAGTCGTGTATGTTTTTAAAATAAAACTTTTATTTACTAATCATTTAAAAATATCTCTCTCAATTTTTAGCGGTGTAATTGTCGGTATTGTAGTGTGGTGCTGTGTCACTAGCACATTAAAATCAAAACAAACGCCGGAATACAGTGACCAAGATGCTTCGCCGCCGCTTCAACAGGTTTGCTATCAAAAACGTTAAACCAATTTAAAATCAACTTCAAAGAAATCGATCAAACGTTTTTCAAACATGACGACAACGACTGTCCAAACTACAGTAAGCCCAAAACAAGTCGCGCATCCAAGTTCTGGGACAAACAAGAGATCCACACTAATGGTAAAGTCCCAAAACGTTAGAACATCAAAACCGCGTTCATCTGCCGCAGATGCCAGAATGCCCTTGGCCGCTACCAACAAAACATCAAACCATAACACGTATAAGTTAACGTCCCAAGCATCTAAACATCGTGATAACCCTGTGTCTGTAACTGCTTCTGTGCGTTGATGTTTTATAAATATCTGAATAAAATTTGCATAAAGTTTGTCTACGAAGAGCCTAAAACCACTGGTCAAAATCATTCGGACACCACTGATTCAGGCGACTTTCACCCCTTCTGACAATGTATTCCCGCTGCGTTTTGTTGATCCTTTGCTTGGCTGTTGGCGTCGTTCAGAGCGAAGTGTAAGGTAGTCATTTTACGTTTCCGTGATTATAATCCAGATTTTAGGAAATTGACGAAAGGCCACAATGAGACTGTTTCATTCAAAGGCGAGGAACTTACAATTGATGTTGACAATACTTTGAATGCAAATGATGATCTTGTCGTTTGTTTTGGTTCCACGCCAGAAGCGTCCCATCAACCATGCCCGCTTGGATTTGCTCGCTTCGGATTATCAGTCGGCGGTAAACTAAATCAATTTTAAAGTTCGATAAAAACCGAAGTAATTTAGGTACTAACAAAGTGCAACTCATCATAAACCGACAAGGTCGATTTGTTGGTGCTTTTTCTTCTTTGAAAACACGGGGAGACATCAAATTCAACGACGACGGCACCCTCAACATCATGGTAGCACAACTCCCCGATGCCAAGACCACAGTAACCCTCCCGAATGCCGAGATATTTGTCCCTGAGAAGCCTGAGGACGAAAAAACTGTTGAAAAGAAATCAAACGGGACAACTATTGGAATTGGAATTGGTGTTGGAGTTGTCGCCTTGATACTGCTGTTAGTTTGCTTCATTACACGACAGTTAATATTGGAAGATACCATTTTCAGCCTTATTGGAATCATTGTTACTGTTGGCATTTGTCTGTATCGACGAAAGAAAAGTCAGCAGCCAATCCCACCCCCTGAAATCGTCGTCCAGAAGTCAGAGGTGGCAAAAACACCGAACCCATCTCCGCCGACCAACAATAACAAGGAAATGCCACCGACTCCAAAGGCTGCACCTGAATCCGTGCCAAAGTCGCCTCAGACCCCCGTCAAAACACCGCCTACGCCGAATGCTACTGCTGCTGAGTCGAAACCGACAACTCCTCCAGCTACCGTACCCGCCACACCGCCAGCAGACGCCGCAGGGCTCCAGCCGACTTCACCATCAACCGAGCCTGTGGAACAGCCGCCGAAGAAGGAGCGCGTCAACAAGGGTAAAGCCGGCACTCCGAAGGCGGCACCATCGATGGAAACAACGGAGCAGACAAAGGAGCCGAGCGTCGATCAGCCGGAAAAGAAAAGAAGCAAGCATGACTCCAAGAAGTCCCTCAAGGTAGAAAAGACGCAAAGCGCAACGGTGCCATCGCCCCCGTCCATCAAGTTCAGCGAGCACCCGTACTCCAAGGCCGTTGCCAAAACCTCGATATTGAAGGAGAAGGACAACTTGAAGTACGAGGAGACGGCCAACCCCTTCACGAAGAAGATCGACTACAGCAAAGTCGACAGACTGACCCGGCTCGAACTTCTGACCGAGTCGATTCGGTGCTACGGCATGCGGAACGGCAAGTTCACCCGCCACGACAACTTCGTGATTCGAGAGCGGTTCTCGACCAAACCGCACAGGGTCCACCGTTGGGAGAAGGACATCTTCAAGGCCACGCCCTCCGAAGCCGTCCAGGCCGCCGACGCCCTCGTTGAGCGCATCGAGAGGGAGCTCAAAACCTTCGGGTTCCGGCCAGAAGACGACCTCACCCAGAACAACGTCCTGTGGGACCATCTGAACTTCGAGGAGGCCGAGATGAGCAAGTTCTACTGGCTCCTGATCAAACAGAAGCCTGAATTGTTCGAAATCGAGGAACAGAACGTCGACAGTGAAGAGGTGCGCGAAATGCCGATCGCCATGCTCTACGCATTGATCCTGAACACGAAGCTGAAGCGGCAGTTCCGCGAAGAGCTTGTGGTCGCAATGAGGTTTGTCTTTTGGACTCTTTTGGTGCAATGATTCACACAAGCTTGGTTCAGGAAGGCAACCGTCGACGTGATCCGGCTCACCGGCCAAGATCCGCTACGATACGCCGCTTTTCCCCTGAATTACCTCGTCCTGTTGCACAATAAGAATCCCTCGAGCTATGTGGAAGGACGAAGCGGTCGCTCGACAGGGTACAAGCAGCATTGATTTTGTACAAACTAAGAATAATAACAATAAAACATGAATACTTGTGTGAAAACATTCCTTTTTTCGACATGCAAACACTGACTGTCAATGTTCACACGTATTCGGTTCCAAAAAAGATCAACGAAACTTTAGTCTTTTCTATTTGAACTGTAGTTGTTTCGACTAAAACCAGCGAAGCAAAAACGTGTAACTCCCCGAAAAAGACCAACAAAACTCGTCAAAAACACTGTTTATGATTGCTTTTTAGCATTTACATTTGAAGGAAAAAACAAACTTGTAAAAAAGGGTGATGATACCCAAACATTGTACAAACAAACTCCCGGTCTTGACATCACAGAAGGCCGATTCAAATAAATTACTGGTAATAAAGTTCAAAGTTGAAACCGTCGTGGATCTCGTAGTCGTTGAGGGTGATGGCGTCCTTGTAGATGGTGTACCATTTCTTGAGGACGAGCTTTTCGGGCCTGAAAACAACGGATTGGGGTTTTGTGATGAAACAGTTTTGAAAGAAAGCTTGTAAGGAACGGAAGAGGTTAGTAAAATATATAAAGACTTACCTTGTACCGGTCTGTGCAGCAATGAGCTTCTTCAAATCGCCAATGGTGTCGGTCGGATTGCACTTGACACGGACTTTCTTGCCTAACCTGTCGTTGACGGTGACCTCGATCATGTTGACGGTGGGGGAAGTGATGGGTTTCGGGAAGGGAAGAGAGGCTTAAAAAGGGCGGAAATGGAGGGTTGGTTCGGCGATTTTGCTGGAAGGTTTTGAAAGAGGGTGTTTTTGGGGTGGGAAGGGGTTGGGAGGGTTGCGTCTTTTGGGGGTGTGTTGAAATGGAAGTTTGGGGGTCAAGGAAATGCGATGATTAAGCTTAAGGGAAAAATGTAAAAGCAGAAAGGCAGCGCTATCGATGGGCTTTAAAGTGACGTAAGAAAAAGCCAAAATAATGCAGTATTGATCGAATGATTGCAAAAACAAACTAATGAAACAAAAGACTCATTATTCCCACTACCCCCTGTCGCACAACGCCAACCCTCCATTGCCTCAGGCACGCTTTCCCGTTGGGAGCCCAGCCTGCGGCGACCGAAGCGCACGTTGCACTCTGTTGTGGAAGGTGAAAACGAAAAATTGATTGTTGGTTTTTGGCTCATCCATTCAACTCGACACGCGCTCCAACGGAGCCCGATCTCTACGTCGCCTTACTTCCCCCCTTCGTCCCGTGGGTTCTAGCCTCGGGGGCTCGGGCGCCGTCACACCGAAACACGACGGCACCGACGTCGCCACGCCGGCATGGCCGGCACCGCCGCCGATTCCAGCTCCAACGACGTCGTCATCAGTCGATGCGGCCTCTCACCCCTTGTCGCGGTCCTGCCTTCGCCGGGAGCTGATGCCATCTGTAAGAAGAACAATGTCGCGAGCTTCGCCGACTTGTTGGCACCCTTCAGCAGTGTCATATTTGTGATTAAGGTTGGCTTTTTTGAACTTCCTTTAACGATTTTTGGCTAAATTATCGAATTTTAGGACCCATTTGGCCAGAATCTGTCCTCCCGTGTCCGTATCGATTTCCGGGATATAACCAAAAGCGGTTCTCTGCTCGGTTTCACGGTGCTGCCATCAGTTTTGGAACAAGTAAGCTTTCTTTATATATATATGTTTCCTCCCGCACGCAGTTTTCACGTTGTCCTTATGCAATCCCAATGTTCAACGTCCAGTCGCGATGCTATAACATGCTTTCTGCTTCCAAACAGCTTTAATCCGCAAGAACAGGGGTCCGTCGCGAGAATGTACAGCGATTGTTGACTAGTTTTTACTTGCGGACATTCTTAACCTTTGAAAAACATGTTTTCACCTATCTTAAAGGCATTTTCATATCCCTATCTTTCAGGTGGTCGCCTCACTTGGCCAGAACCAACTCTCCGAAGAAGTCTGGGATGCCGGATTCCGAGATGCGTTTTGCTATTGGCTCGAACCTGCCGAGAACGACTTCCTCAAAACATACCTGGCTTGTTTGTTCGTCGTATCCGCGGAGGAGGAAGACCCATTGAGCAGTCTAGCCAAGCTTGTGCAGCAACAAAACCACCAGCAACACGGCAGTGGCGCCGCTAGCGATGGAACGCCGATCGGTGCTGCGCATTGCACGCCTCCGAGATGGTTTTTGCCGAATACTTTGAAGGCGTATGTGCTTTTGCATGATGTTAACACTGGAGATGAGGCGAAGTAAGTCGGTTTTGAATAAGGAGTGTCGATTATAAGGACTTGTTTAGAGCGTCAGAAACCTACGCCAGAATGCAGTCTACTTATGGCTCCGAAAACTGCCACATTCTGAAGATCAATTCAACCTGTGAGGACGATCTACCTGACCCATGGGCTCAAATTCTGAAAGATCGGTACCGTGGCCTTGATGCTGGACTTGATGTGGCGAGACGAAATCTATTGGCAAAGGCTTCAGAAGCTAACAATGATGGATTGGTGAGTCTATCCTAATTTATGAATCTTTTTCATCTCGCTTTTTTAGTCCCCCGACTCCTTAAAACCCCTCTCAATCATGCCAATCGCCGCCACAATCTCCTCATCCAGCCCTTCCCCCGTCTTCTCGACCTCTTCCGCCGCTGCGAACCCATCCGTGCCCCTGGCTTCAACTTTGCCATCCAATGGCCCCATATCGCCATCGGCAGTCCCTCACTCCACCGCTCATCGACCCTCCGTCGTCTCCCTGGCCAGTCTATCCCTTCGACAAGCCCATGGTCAATGCCTGGCGACATCGGACCGGGAACAAATCCGTGATTTCGTCGACCATTTTACGAAGACTTCGCTGATCCCTTTCGTCGAAAAGCAGATTTCCCTTCAAAACGAGATCCTCCAAAACCGACGCGGCATCGCAAAGAGCTTCACAAGCGTCCGGAAATGGTTCTCTGTCGCTTCCTCCAGCGCGACCGCTACACCGACGGCTCCGGTGAACTATGGCCCGGAATCTGCTGAAATCCAAACTCGTCGATTAGCTGATTTGGCGTTCCTTTTCGGGCTGTACACTTTCGCCCATCAGCTGTATCAGTCGATAAAGAAGGACTTTGCCAATGATCAAGCCTGGCTGTACCACGCCGGTGCCCTTGAAATGGCAGCGATAACTTTCTACTTGAGTTCGAGCCAGCTTTCACCGAAGCAGTTCCCGCTGCATTACTTTGTCAATGCATTGAACTACTACGCGAACACATGCATGCAGCCGATGCTCGCCCTCCGATGCGCGATTTTCTCAACTGAAGTTCTCTCCCGCGTCAACATGAATCTCGACGCTGCTAATCAGCTTATCCGACTGACCTCCGGTCTTTCGAATCACCTATACTGTGCCGTCCTACTTGAAAAGGCCGCCAAGCTATTCCAACTCGCCAAGATGCATCGTCGTCGCGCTTTCCATCTCGTTCTTGCCGGACATCGTTTCAATGAAGCCGGCTTGCCTGAGCTGAGTCTCAACGCGTACGACAATGCTGCTCCCGAGTATTTTGAGCGAGGTTGGGCGTTTGCGGAAGACCATATCATGTTCACGCTGTCCCACGAATCAAAAGACCCGACTTATCAAGTTGATTGTGCGACGAAGCTCGTCCGACCAGGCTCGGCCCAATACATCGACCAGCAAAAGGCTTTTATCGAGCAGTATTTGAGTGTGTTAGCACGGACGACGAAGGCTGATAGCGATAAGAAGCCCCCGCTGGTTTTACCACTGGTCGAAGCTTCGTCTGTGCGTGTTATCCATGGCGAAGTACCAGAAACGCTGCCGCCACTTGGATCGACTAAACGATGGGAGCCGCCTTTGAAGGATGCCAAAGATCCGCTTTCTTGGGAAGACTTGGAACGCGCTGGCTACCATATCGCTGTGAATTCGTCCAAGAAGTGTGAATCGCCGTTGTTTAGTGATGATTCGACGAAGAACACGTCAAAGAAGGAGACGCCACCATTTGAGCGGTTCCGCGTCCAGATGAAGCTGACTAATCCGATGAATGTGCCCCTTGTTTTGCGGAACATCAAGCTCGGAGTGTCGGAAGCGGTGTTACGCGATGAATCCCCGGCTGATTTGAGCTTGTTCCAGTTTCAATCGATCCGCGAACTTGTCCTTCAGGCGACAGACATCCCCACTCACACTCCAGGCTTGAATCCTCGACCTGTGGTGGAGCCATCTGAGACCCTGATCGAGTTGAACGTCATTCCGAATGACAAAATCGCTTCCTTTACAGTTAGCCATATCGAGTTTGAACTCACGACTGTTGGTGGCGCTGTATCAGTTGCCGGTAATCTCCAATTGAACATCCGTGGTAGGCGTAAATTCAAAACCAAGCAAGAACGAATGATCACCCAATACGCAGATGATCATCGCCTCAGTGCTATCGTCTCCGCCCAGCGATGGCCGCTTCTCAACATCAGTCTGTCCGGTCAAGCTGCTCGATCCGATGCCATCCACGCTTACTGTAGTCAAATCTTCCAAGTGATGGTGACCCTGGAGAATGTTGGCGTCGTCGATGTCAATCGCATTACTGTTTCGACCGATGTTCCGGAATACATTGGAGTCAGCGAACCCGCAAAGCCTGATAGTCCGACCCAATGGCAGCTCGCTGAAGCTACGATGACAAGAAATGGTGTCTTGGTGCATACGATTTCGCCTGAGATTGCTAAAGTTCCAGTTGGTGGCAAGATTACGTGAGTTGACGTCTTTACTATGACAGCTTTCTGGACAAACGTGTTTTCAGTCTCCGTCTCGGCATCCGCGCGCCCGAAGAAGTCGTAACCGAAAAGCAGTACCGACTTTTGTTCATCTATGCCGCTGAAAATGGCCATTTCCGTGAATACCGCTATTCCGTCAAGTTGTCGACGCAGCCCTTGCTTCGATGCCTGCCCAAAGTCTTGAAACACAATGCTCAGCTGTGTGCCGTTGAAGTGAAAAATCTCGTGCCCTTCCGCGATGCTGTCTTGGCCAAGGTTGAGATCCTGCGGCTTAGTACAGTCTTTACGAAGGCGCCAACTAAAACCAAAAAACAGGCTGATAATAACGGCACTGGCAACGCGCAACCTGCTGATGCTAACGACGTTGCCAACGCGGAAGGTGCTGAAACCAATGACACTGGTAACGCGAAACATGATGCTGCCAACAAGCAACAAGACATTGAAATTGGTGTTGAACCTGTTTTGAAGCGATCAAGTATGTCATTTTAAGTTTTGTAACGGGGTTTGATCAATTTTACCTACTTTTAGTCCAAATCGAATGCGACCAATCAGACATTCTACCCTTCTACCTTCGTGCCACATCTACGGGATCCTCTTCACTTTTGCTCACGGATAGCCTTCCCGACATACCTGCCTTCAACAACCCCATTTCCCATGAACTTGCGCTTGCGACAGGGCCTTCGCAGGCTGATGCATCACCATCGCGTGCCATTGTGGAGAGCCACTTTAAACGCGGCCATCTTCGATTGACACTGCTTTGGAAGGCACACATCGCCAACACTGATGGAACTGTGGCGACGCTGTTCGGCGAGTCTTGGGTTGTGAATCCGTTTGGAGTCAACCATCTTAACAAAGTGCCATTGGAGACTGCATTGGAAGAACCTGTCGTGTTCCATATCACCGGAATCCCTGAACTCAACGGCAGGTTCTCGTTGGTTTTGACGGACCAGGACAGAACGGCTCTGCTGGCAGCTCGCGCTCCGAACTACTCGTCGATTGGTGCCCCGAAGCAGGAAATTCCTTGGCATGCTCCTGTCCCTCAAAAACTGGAAGACGAGGTCGCTGATCTTCGACAAACTGTGATTGCGAAGCTATCCCCCGAAGCTGGTCCATCGATTATCCACGATTTCAAGACTAACAAGATCTGCACCTTCACGGCTACCCTGACATTGACCAATTCCGACCCTCTGCGTCGATCTGCCGTCGTGGCCGTCTATACCTGCATCGCCATGGGTGATATGCGTTCCCCGCTTGTTGTCGACACAGTCTTCGGTGCGCCGCAGACACAACAACGACCGCCATCGAACCAACCGCAATTGACATGCGATCGTGGAATCACGCGTCGTGTCCTGCCCTTCGGAGCGACGACAACCGTCCAACTGAAGTTCAAAGCCAACCGCACTTTTGGCTACAACTTGGCCGAAGTCGTGGGAGCCGAAGCGACGTTCGAAGGCACTGAGACAGTCCCGATCCGTCTCGAGATTCCAGCGACCTACATCTTCGTCAAAAGCCCCAAGCTTCCAACTCCTATCATGTCTGCCAGCGCGTCACGTGAAAACACAACTTCACCGGCCTTTTCACACATTTCCAACGACAGTCTTGGCGCTCGATTCCCCAAAGCTCGGGTTTCTTCCTAGTTTGTGCATAATAATTTATTCGATCCTTCTTTTTGAGCTTTTATACCAAAACCAGAAGTGCCAGTTTACCGAGGGTTTCTGCCATGGCACGTCTGCCTCTGTACAACGTGTCTTTGCATTGTATAATCGTTTTTTATATCTTTTTTATTCGTTTAGTAATTGCCTGAAAACATGGGTATCATAAGCTGTGATTGAAATGTGGAATATTAACTATTTGATGTAATGATTGCGTGTGGAGTTGTTGGATGTGGGGTTGAGACATACCCTTGAATACTTGACTTTTTTGATTGTATTTTTTGTGATTTTATTGAATTTGATTGCAGGATACTTTGAACCTAACTCCCGAACTTGACCATGGCCTCGCAAACCGCCGGAATCCAGCAATTGTTGGCCGCTGAGAAGCGCGCCGCCGAGAAGATCAACGAGGCCCGTAAGCGCAAGGCCCAGCGTCTGCGTCAGGCCAAGCAGGAAGCCCAGGCTGAGATCGAGAAGTACCGTCTCGTAAGTCGCTTTACACTAACTTTGAAGACCGTTTTCATCGAAATTTGCCATTTCAGGAGCGTGAACGTCAATTCAAGGAGTACGAACAGCAGTACCTCGGCACCAAGGAAGACATTGAAACCTCGATCCGTCGTGAAACCGAGAACACCCTGACCGAGATGGAACGCACCGTCGGCGCCAACAAGCAACAAGTCATTGTGCGCCTGTTGCAACTCGTCTGTGACATCCATCCCGAGCTCCATCACAACTTGCAGCTCAAGAACAAGATCACTGCTGATGAGAACAAGGCCTAAGCAGTCGAGCACGCGCCAGCTTTCATGACTCACCACATACACATTTTTCTAATCTGTGATTACACCCATTCCGATGAGGATCGCTGCCACCATGGCGAACTCGCTGTTTGTTAATCAACCCTCGAAAACTCCGTTTTTTTTGTCAGATTTTCCAAATTTTTTCATGTTTTCACTTAGCTTGTAAGCAACCTGTAGATTTTTTGGCTATAGCACTAACTTAACGTGATCGACTTACGCAAGTTTAACAAGTTTGTATTATTTAAAGTTTGTATTGGAAAAAGAGTAACGTAAATAAATATTGATAGAGTTTAGTGGACTCGAATTGGGTAGCTAATTTGACAAATTTGCATAAACATTTGGCTTTAAATGCATCAGACGGATCTTCACGGCAGTTATACCAATTTAACGTCATGTGGTTGACGCTTTTTTGCCTCCTCATCGCCGCTGGCTATCATCCTGCTCAAATGATCTACAAAAAGCAAAAGGTTTCAACTTTAAAAGTTACATTTGCCTGCTACAGCCTGACCATGATGTTGTTAGCCTGTGCCATCGCCCTCGGATGCCAGGTTCTCATGTTCTTCTACACTCGATTTGTGCGAAGTTGGACGCCGGTTTCAGATGAGTCCCGTTTGCCATTTACGGGTGCTTTGGAGGCAACTTTAAATGCTACCCGTGAGTTTTCCTACTGTAACGCTTTGCATCTTTTGACCGCTTCATCACTTCAGGATCCCCATTATTCTCAAAAACTGCCTCAAGGAAGTTCGACGTCCCGCAAACCCAAATACATAAACTCAATTTTATCCATACGCCCGCCCCGCCCCGCCTGCAATAGAAGTTTGTAATCGCGGTACCATAACCATTCAGGAGAAACCGTAAAGTGCACATTTGAGATCCCGGTCGTCAGTTGCATCAAAGTTCGACTGTTCTTTCGACATGACAACAAAGTGAACTGGGAAACTGTAAGTTTTGACAGTTTCTGCAGCTTGAATCAGAAGTTAGATTACGTCATTTTCAGTGTTTGTCGAACGGAATGTCGAACTGCGCTTTGTGATCATTTTGGACGCATTTCGGTGGCATATACCGTATCATTTATTCCATTGAAATCACGTTCGGAAGAGCCGCTATATCACGATTCTGGCAAGGCATGACTCTTTTTAAAGTTGATTTTTTGTAAATTGTGTTATTATCGTGTTTCAATAAAGTTAAACTAATCATAATTATTACTGTTTGCAATTAAGAATCTGTAAGTAGCACAGTGAAGTCAGAGTTGTCAGTTTTCAACAAAACGGTGTGCGCCTTTTTTTGGCGTTCCGTCCCTAGTGCCAACCATTCTTCGCGCAAAATGAAATTCGCAGAACTTTCTCGCTTCGCTTTCTTCCCGCTTCTTCCCAGCTTCCGACCTGCTTTTGACACCCCCAAGCAATGTCTCTCGATGTCCGGGATATCTACGCTCCGAAAGAGGTTAGTTTCAACCCCATTTCTTTCAAACTTTCCACATAAAACGACATTTTCAGCCCGAGGCCAAACGCGCCCGTCTCGACGACATTGCCTCCCTAAACACGGCAACCACCGATGCAAAGGACATTCTAGCTGCCCTGGAGAACGATGAAACTCTGCCCGAGGATGAGGAGGCCGAGATTGATGAGAATGCGGTCAAGAAGTTGGCTGTCCAGGTGAGTTTTTATATAATTCCAACACCACTTTCATTAATAACATTGAATCCTTTCAGCTCGACAAAAAGTTCAAAAAGAATCAAGAAATGCGCGTCAAACATGCCTCCGAGCCCGAGAAATTCATGCAGTCCGAGATCGAGTTGAACACGGCCATCCAGGAGATGCATTCCGTCGCGACAGCGCCAGCCTTTTATGCCCAATTGGTCGAACTCGGCTTCATCGACACGGTCATCCAATTGCTGGCCCATGACAACAATGACATCGTCGGGGCTACCTGTTTCCTGTTGGACGAGTTGTGTGATGTCGAAATCCTCAATGAGAACGACGAGGAAGTCGCTGGCTTCATTGATTCCTTGTTGAAGGCCAATTTGATCGAAACTTTTGTGACACAGCCACTGGCAAAGCTGGATAATGACGATAAAGACGAGTTTGAGGCGATTAATCATGTTTTGTCGACGATTGAAAATGTGAGTTTTGATTTTCGATGACTTTTTTTGAAGATTTGGGCTTTCAGATCCTCGAATTCCGTCCCCAAGCATCCGATATCTGCCTCAAACAAGGCCTATTCGTCGAACTCATGAATCGCGCAACCTTGAAATCGGTGTTTGACTCCAACAAACTCAGTGCCAGTCAACTTTTGGCGATGATCCTGCAGACCAGTGAAGACGCCCAGGCGAAACTTGTCGAGAAGAAGGACGGAATCGACTTCCTTTTGAGAGCACTCGCTCATTACAAGCGCAATGATCCCGAAACCGCCGACGAGACCGAGCACATGGAGAACCTGTTCGATGCCCTTTGTGCTTCCCTTTTAAGGAAAGAGAATCGGTTGATTTTTTTGAAGGATGAGGGCAATGAGTTGATGTATCTCATGCTAAAGTAGGTTTTTAGCCACTTTTTAGATGGTTTTTAATGTCAAAAATTGCAGAGAGAAGAAAGCCTCCCGCGAAGGCGCCCTCCGCGTCCTCTCCCACGTCACCGCAATCCCCGACGGCATCGAAAACTGCAACCATTTCGTCGAGATTCTCGGCCTTCGCGCCCTTTTCCCGCTGTTCATGAAGACCCCGACAAAGAACAAGAAGAAGGACACGACGCCCACCGATCACGAGGAACACGTCTGCTCCATTATTGAATCCTTGCTGTATTCCTGCAATGCCGAAAACCGTCTCCGTGTTCTAAGCAAATTCGCCGAGAAAGACTACGAGAAAGTCGAACGTCTCGTCGAGCTCTTCCTCGCCTATTCCGACCGTCTACGCCGCTTCATGAATCGCCTCGCAAAGCAGTACAACCTCGCCGAAATGGACGACGAATTCATCAGCGAAGAACGACGCAGTAATGGCTTCTACACGCTCACAAAGATCGCCCTCATTCTCGCCGATGTCTGCATCCACGCCAATGAAGGCTGTCGCGGTCATGCTTCAAATCTGTTTCGTATGAAGACCAAAGAAGCCTCCATCAAAGCCCATTTGGAACCCGTTTTGAAGGAAATCTCCGCCAACCTCGGCGAGGAAGCCATCGACCAGAAGAACCGCGTCGAAGAGTTCATCCAAAAGATCACCGCTTTGGAAGAGCAAGCAAAGTGAGTCTGTTTGGTTAATTTTAAATAATTTATGATCTGTCTCGAATAAATCACGTAATAAAATTCCTACCTGTGAAATTAACGGTTTTCTTGTTTGAACAGTTGCACTAAAACCGGAAAGGGGGCGAAGTTCAGTCGACTGAATTGGTAATTAGCAAACAAGTTGAAACCTATTTAAGTCAGGGAATTTGGAAGGGATGGTATCATTGTACACGAGGATGCAAGTGATTACTGTAGTCCTTCTGGCGGCACTGTGTGTCTGCGCCCTGGCAGCAGTCAGCGGCCAAGCTGCCTCTGGCAAGCAGGTTCAACAACGTCTGCCTTCGCGAGTGATGCGCAACTTTGTGGGAGCTCGTCAAAAGCGTGATGCGGCTATTAATCCGGCTTTGGTTCATAGGTTTGTCGGCTTTTGTTTTTTTTTTTTTTTTTTCAAGTTTTCGGTTTGACATTGGTCGGTTTCAGCGAAGACTGCGGATGTGGCTGTGGAGGCGGCGGCAGCGGTGGCGGCGGTACCGGTGGATCTGGCGGTGGTGGCGGAACTGGCGGCTCTGGAGGCGGAAGCTACTACGGCGGCGGCGGATACGGCTACGGTGGCGGTTATGGAGGCGGCTATGGTGGCGGATACTATTGAGTCCACGTGTAACTTGATGAACTCTGTTTTAAGGAAAATGAGTAAATAAAGCAATAATATCGCATTTGCAACTGACAGCTTTCACAACAAAACACTAAATTTAGAAAAAAAAAATTCCAAATCGATGTTTTTACACATTTGCATAATGCCAAACCCCAAAAGACAAACCAGTGCCACATTTGGCCCCTCCAAACCCCTCTGACCAATGTAACTGACACCTAATCCATGTCCAGGATCCTTTTTATTTTGATCCTACTGATAACATCCATCTCCATTGTAAACGCCGACAATTCTGATGACGAACCCCTCGCCGAAGTAGAGGGCGGAGTTTCCGTAACTGGGCTTGGCAAGTTTCAGCTCAAAACGCCCGATATCCTTGAAATCGTTCTCCGAGATCGAACTACGTGTACTGGAACTGTTAAACTATGCTATTCTGCCGCTGGCATGGTGGAACCTATGCTGTGAGCCAGTTTTATACCAATACTTCCAGCTCATTCGGTCGTTTCAGTGGTCGGTACTTAAACAAAGCTACTGAATGTGAAAAAGACCACTGTCTAATGATTATAAATCCAAAGACCTTCGTTTGTCATGGAGGAGTATGTTCTGCTAATGGGGCAGAAATGACATTTACGTTGGCCGAAAACGATGAATACACATGCCCCAGGCTAGTTTCGCCAGAAAAGGCTCAGAATTTTACCGCTGTTGCACTTCCGACTGGTTGTGAAATTGTGTTTGTAAGTTTTTGGCATTGTTGCAGAAGGTTATTATGGATTTTTAGAAAGGTGCAGAGAAAATTATCGATGAAGAAAAAGAAAAAGCGGAAGAAGAGGAGAATAAAAAGGTCGCAGCAGCGGCGACGATGAAATACGTGTATATTGGGGTTGGAGTTGGAGTCGGATTGTTATTGTAGGTTAGTTTTTTGACATTCCAATTAGATGTTTTCGTTTTAGGCTGGTTGCCATCATTGTTATCGCCGTGATTGTCATTCGAAAACGCAGAGCAAAGATGGCAGCTGCAAATCAGCCGGTAAAGCCTTCAAAAGACAAGAAGATAAAGAAACAAAAAGACGTTGCAACACCCCGACCATCAGAAGACGTGACCACATCGACCGTACCGGTGTCTCTACCGGTTGAAAGTACGCAACAACCATCGACACCTCTCGAAGCCCAACCTGCAGAGCAACCGCCGCAAAATATTGTAACCCCACCGGCAAAAGCAAACGTCGCTGTCGAACCAAAACTAGAGGCTACGGCACCACCGCCGCCATCAAAAACGGAGTCAAAAGAAAAACCAAAACCGTCAAAAGACAAATCAAAGGAGTCTAAAGAAAAGCTACCAGAAACGAAAGTTGATGTCCCCACTACGCCAAAACCTCCACCACCGTATCCATCAGAATTTCGAGAATTCCTTGAGGACGCTTTTGACTCGTTACATCGCATGGGTCTTCTGGTGCTTCAGCCGATAAAAGTTAAAGAACCGACTGGCGGACTTCATCCATTTTTGTACAAGCTTAAAAAGTAAGCCTTTCAAACGTTTTTATTAATGTTTAAATTTTGAAACTTTAGGGACTTTGATGTGACAACGGCCCGAAAAGTTCACCAGACTGAACTTAGCTTAATTACGACACCAGCCGCTGGAAAGGGTTTCAACTTACTTAACAAAATGATGTGAGTTTTGGTCTCGCCATAAACGTGGAAATTTGTCGGTTTTTAGGAAAGGCGCCCGAAACGAGTTAATCAATCACGGCATGACTTTCACCAAAGACTATAAACCAGAGTTTTACGCCCTCGAAGAAGCCATGGTCACCTATCTCAAGAATCCAAACACGCCAAGCTTCATCGTCCTCTATGTGTTCACCCTGCTCTACAGTAACGACTTCAACATGAACGATGGTGTCGACGAAAAGTTGGATCGTTTATCCATGGCGGCCCTGTTCGTCGTGGCGATGATGGTCGAATTGCCACCATACGTCAGAATGACTGCCCTTACAAAACTCCGATACCGTATGCCACAAATCTATCGACTCTTCCCGCAAAATGACCTCCTTCTCATGCCCTACCCCGTGAATCTGATGCCGAAACTGAGCCCCAGGAAAGTGACAAAGATGTTGGATATCCCACCAGATGTCTCCGTCATCGATGACAGATACTTTGATCAAGTGGTACTGGCGTATGCGCCGCCAAACTTTTCAAAGATTTCAAATACGGCCAAAAGTAAACATCGACCGAAGAGACGAGCATTGAAAAGCAACAACGACAAGACATCAAGATCGGGAGAGAAGCATCGGAACAGCCCGGACAGAACGTCAAAATCGACGGAAATTCAAAGTCCAGAAGCGTCGAAATCGGGTGAAAAGGGCTCAAAAAGCGTCGAATCAAACCAAAGCAATGGATCTGAATTCAAAAAAGCGTCCGAGAGCAAATTGTCACACAAAGGTAATCGACATAATAACGACGAAAAGTCAAGAAGCAAGGAATCGAAAACAAAAGAAAGTGAATTCTGAATTATTGGTTTTTACTGGTTTTATAAAATTTATACGGCTGTTTCAAACAATCTAATTGTTACATTAGCATAACACCCGTCAAATATGAACCTGTGCCACATCTTACCCCTATTTCCAAACTGACACCTGATCGATGTCCAGGATCTTTTTTGTTTTGATCCTACTGATACCATACATATTCATCGTACATGCCGACGCTTCCAATGACGAACCCCTTGTTGAAGTTGAAGGCGGAGTTTCAGTAACCGGCCTCGGCAAATTTCAGCTCAAAACGCCCGATATCCTTGAAATCGTTCTCCGAGATCGAACTACATGTACGGGAACCGTCAAAGTATGCTATGCTGCCGCTGGCATGGTGGAACCCATGATGTAGGTCACTTTTAAACTAACACTTATGTTTCCATTAAATTCAATCATTTCAGTCGTCGTTACGCAAACAAACACGATGAGTGTGAAAAAGATCACTGTATAATTCTCATAGAGCCAAAGGCCGTCTTTTGCAATGGAGGTTCATGTACTCCCGACGGAGCAGAAATAGGATTTACATTAGTTGAAAATAGTGAAAACGTATGCCCTCGGTTAGTTTCGCCAGAAAAAATCCAGAACTTTACTGCTGTTGCGATTCCGACAGGTTGTGAAATTGTGTTTGTGAGTAGTTTTGTACTTTTAAAAATGTTTACTGTGACAATTTAGAAAGGCACCGAAAAAGTAATCGACGAAGCAGAAGAAAAGGAGAAAGAAGAAGAGGAAAAGCGAAGAGCGGCAGCAGCAGCGACGACGAAATACGTGTATATTGGGGTGGGCGTCGGTATCGCTTTGTTACTGTAAGTATCTCTTCAAACTGGAAAGTATGTATGATTTTTGTAATTCAGGCTCATTGTCATTATTGTTATCGCTGTCGTTTTTATTCGCAAACGAAGGGCAAAGATCGCTGCAAATCAGCTAGTAAAACCTTTAAAAGATAAGAAAATGAAGAAACAAAAAGACGTTGCAACACCGCGACCATCAGAAGACTTGACCACGTCGACCGTACCAGTGTCTCTGCCGGTTGAAAGTACGCAGTCTACAACACTTCAACCCCAACCTGCAGGACAACCGCCTCAGGGTATCGTAGTCCCATCGGTGTTGGTCGAACCGAAGCTGAAAATGACAACGCCGCCACCGTCTTTCAAGTCCGAATCAAAAGAAAAAGTGTCAAATTCCAAAGTTGAAGGTTGCACAATCCAAAAACCACCGCTACCATACCCTACACAACTACAAGAATTCCTTGAAGACGCTGTGGATTCTTTACATCGTGCGAATCTTCTTGTTCTTCAGCCGATAAAAGTTAAAGAACCGACTGGCGGGCTTCATCCATTCTTGTTCAAACTCAAAAAGTATGATTTTCAAATTCTAATAACAATTTGACTTTTGAAATTACAGGGACTTTGACTTGACAACTGCCCGAAAAGTCCATCAGACCGAACTGGACTTGATCACGACATCTGGAGCTGGAAAAGCGTTCAAATTGCTAAACAAAATGATGTTTGTAATTACGATTTGATTGTAAAACTTTGAAAGTTTCCTGTTTTCAGGAAAGGCGCCAGAAAGCAGCTAATTCACCACGGCATTTCTTTCACCGCAGACTATCGACCTGAACTATACGTCCTCGACGAAGCCATGGTCGTCTATCTCAAGAACCCAAACACGCCAAGCTTCATCGTCCTCTATGTGTTCACCCTGCTCTACAGTAACGACTTTAACATGAACGATGGCATCGATGGAAAACTAGATCGTCTATCGATGGCAGCTCTGTTCGTTGTGGCGATGATGGTCGAATTGCCACCATACGTCAGAATAGCGGCATTGACGAAATTCCGATACCGCATGCCCCAAATCTATCGACTCTTCCAGCATGAAAACCTTCTACTCATGCCCTACCCCGTGAATCTGATGCCGAAACTAGGCTCCAAGAAAGCAACCAAGTTGATGACAATTCCGGCTGACGTTTTGGTCGCCGAGGACAAGTATTTCGATCAGGTGATAGCAGCATTTGCGCCGCCTTATTTTAAAAAAGCATTAAACCTCACGGAGAGTAAGAAGGAATCGAAACGACGAACCTTGAGAAGTAGCAAAGACAAACTATTGATATCGGGAGAGAAGAATCGAAAGAGCCCGGAGAAAACGTCGAAGTCGACGGACATTCAAAGTCCGGAAATTCTAAGTTTGAAGTCTGGTGAAAGTGCGTCAAAAAGCATCCAATCAAATCAAAGCAATGCATCCGAAGCGAAAAAAACGGCAGAAAACGAAAACTCAAACAAGGATAATCTCCAGAATAACGACGAAGAAGAGTCTAAAAGCGACGAGAAGTCGAAATCGAGAGGCGAAAAATCGAAAACAAAAGAAACTGAAGTCTGACTCCATTTATTCTAATACGGTACTTGCATCGGTCGCATATTTGGAATGAATGAAAAAAGTTTTTGAGCTTCAATGTTCTTTGTTACTGTACGCACTTGAAACGGTTAGAAAAATTCAAACTTTATATTTATTTCACTACTCGTAACAATAATCACATGAGATCAATACAATTATAGAAACTAAATTCAAGAGGTCAACTTTAATATTTTTCAATACAAATAGTAAGAACATCAGAGAATTCCTTCTGCCCTCCCATCTCGTTTCCAGCGTCGAACAAAAACTGCTGGTACCGGTTTCGTTGGCAATCACGGGCACGAGTTGATGTAGCAACCTTCGTGTTTTTGCCAAGAAGGACTCGCTGCATGCATCCCAGGGCGGTAGTAATGCGAGTTGGCAGCGTCAATGCGTCGTCGTAAGCAAACTGAAATTTAAGTTTTCATATTATAACTTTTTTAAAGTACTAACAAAAGCTTACCGCTGTGGTGTTGGAAATAATTTTCGTTTTAATCGTAACTCCAAGTGGTGGTACCATCTGTTGAACGGCTTCATACGTCCGACCAATGTTGCTCGGTAAAGATTTGTAGGCACGTTGCAACTGAAATATTAACCAATTTAATATTAATTAAAAAAGTATAAGCTTTAAACATACCCCTGGATCAGCGGTTTTCAAATTCAACACAATTGTTTTTACATTAGGCATGATATCGACAATTGTATCGACGAACGGTTGAAAATCCCGTTGGGCCCGGAAAAAATTAAAGACAATGTGGAAGGTTTTTACGGCAGCAAGCTTTTCGTTGGAAACCTTTGCAAATTGTTTCTTAATTACGGCCAGCGTATGTGTGTCGCCTCGTTCATCAACGACGCATTTGAAGTATTTTGTAGAAAACTTCATGTTTGATAGAAGATTCTAAAAAATTTAATTACAGTATGTTTTAAAGTTCAAGTTTTACTTACCTGAGGCCATGAGAAGTTCATCATGTCAATGGAGAGATAATCGAAATTACCTTCCTCCAGTTTTGAGACGATTTGGCCGGTTTTATCTGACAATTTCTTGACGGATTCAGCAACTTGGATGAGAGTAGGGAAGGCGCGTCTTTCGACTTTGCGGCCGATAATAAGCTCCTCTAGACAGTTATTGTTAACAAGTTCTTTAAGCCAGTTTTGTGCCCAAATAGGTGCGCTTTCAACAGTTATTTTTCTAATGTTACGGGTACTGTAATTTATGATCCGTTGACCGAAACTGCTAACGGTAGGATAGACTGATAAAGTGCCTTTTTTGTACTGAAACGCAAGTTATAAATTTCTATTTTAAAACAAACGTTAGTTAATTTACTTACCAAAGACAAGTCAATCCGAACCGTATCGTCGTTGACGATTGTGGCTTCGGAAACGTCGCCAACGACCTGCCAGAAGGCCATGAGAGGCGTTCTTCCAGAAAGCATGACGGTGGAAGCATGCGAATTAGATTGGGCAAGGATTTCGCGATAGATGTCCCAAAGAATGGGCAAACTGACGCAATTTTTTGAAGAAGCCATTTTTTACGACGATTTATCGTGTGTAATATGCTTAACGAAATCGTTGGTCCACGAATGGTAAGGATTGGCTTGTCATGGTTCTATTTATACGGATGGAGGGCCGATCGTGGATCGAGCATGTGGGTACATGCAACCCCGCAGAGCTTATTAGATAAGCTGATGTGCGTCGGTCGTTAGCTTGGAAAAACGAGCTTAAGGGGGTGTGGAGATAGAAGTTTATTGCGCGGGAAAGGCATGGGAAATCGATTAAATGACTACAAGCAGTTTTAATTAAAGCTAAGCATAACAAAAAAGTGAATTTTGATTTTATTAACTTTTACTAACCTATAAAAAAAGAAAAAAATCCGAATATTGTAATTAGAATTTATTAAATTAAGGTTTGATAAGTTTAATATGTGAATTTATTATACAGCAATTATTTCTTAATCCACGAACACATTATTTATTTCAAAATTATCTTCTAGAACCTTGCGCAATGTATCTCTCGCTGCGCGCTGAATGGTGTTTAGCTCTTCTTTCCGTGGGCTATTTGGACTGTGAATTTAAATTGTGCGTTTTTTTTTTGGTTTATTAAATTGTTGCTATATAATAAGATCCTATTGCAGCGAAATAAATGGTGTCATTGAGACGGTCAAAATGAGCGATTACGATTTGGCAAGTCGGTACACTGATACGCAACCGGGTAAGTCTTTTTTTTATCACAAAACTTTAACAAAATACGTTACGTTTTTTAGCTGAGCAACAAATTCCACAATGCCAAGCTTCTGATGCCCCTATCTTTGCCGAATTAGAAGAAACCTTTGAATGGAAGGAAAATGAAACGGATAACAATATTGGTGAAGAGCCGAAGCCTAATCCGTCGACCGTTATCACGCTTGGAAAAGGCAGAAAAATTGTTCCGAAAGAGCTAAAAGCATAAGTTGAGTGAAAAAAAGACTAATAGATCGATTGTGCTGCAATACTAATGTTAGTTTTTGGATGTTTTTGTTTTTTCAGTTCTGTAGCAATAAAATTTACCAACAAAACAGAAGCCATTGACAACGAGGATCTTATTTTTAATGGTTAGTGTTCATTTTGATTATAAAAACAAACCTAAAACACATAAAAACCCCCTCTTATTTTCCATTTATTTGTTTTTCTAAACCACTACAATAAGTTCACCACAATCCATCACCTTCATTATGATCAACAATGCTTGTTGTTTAAAAGTGCATTCATCACAGACGTCATGATACGTGTCGAACACCCGGTCCATCACACCCATTTTTCTCCATTCATATCAATATCAAATCAAAAAGTGAAAGCAAAGAAAAAAGAAAACCAGACGGCTTTGAATGCTGTGTCATCATGTTGTGACAGAACAACAAAATGTGGAACCTCAATCACGCTGTCATCCATTCCAATGCGGACATCTGACGCCTGATGACAAACGTGATCCGTTCACGCCGACCCCCTACCGTGTAATCGGGCTAAGTTTCTGTTCCGACCCGTAACGACCTCGACTTTCGCTTTTTCTAAATGAATAAAGCCGTTCTGAAGTTTTTTTGATAAGTATCGCAATTCAAAGTGTCAGTGTTATTGCATCTTTAAACATAGGGGGTACCTATTTTCGCGTGTTTTCCTCCCCGTTAACCTTCATCTTGATCATTTCATTGTATAAACAACCGTTAACAATGCCCCCTGCCCATGCAGCGCTAGAACAATTCCCCTTTTCAGCAGCGAACAGATCAGATTCGACCCTGGCTGGAACTACCCATGTACCGTAAACAGGTTCTGGCGTCCCAGGCATCGTCTAGATCGGTGCGCATGGCCCTCCTTTCCAGACAATTTGTATGAAGTAGCAATGAAAAGAGGTTAAAAGCGGCATGGAATCGGTGTTCAGGTGTTCGTTTACCTTAGAAACTATAGTCTGGTCAATGCTACCGTGTTTTACGTTTGTTATTTTACGACGTGGAGACCTTTTAACAAATATGCCCCAAGGCTAGAGACATAAAAACCATGTAAAAACGCTTTTTATAGTCCTTTATGCGCGTAATTACGGTGAAAAACCTCTGTCAAAACACAAAACGAGGCCCATTAACCAAGTTTTTGCGGCCTTGTTATACCACTTTTTCAAATTTACAAACTGCAAGTAACGAGAGTGATGCGTGCAGTTTGTAAATTTGAGTTGTCTTGAGCGAGGTATAAATTGGACAATCGGTTCCACATGTTCTTTTAACTTTTTTGTCACTGGCAAATTGGCTTTAGGCAATGTTTATGCTGACCTATGACGCCAATTTTCAAAGTCTTTGTCCCATTTTGGCCCCCTTTTTTCCAAGCCTCCAAAATACCGTCCTTATCAATCCCATCTTTTTGTGTGTTTGCGTGTTTGAAACCCTATTGATGGATGGGTGGAACATCTTGTTGGCAGCTTTTTTTCACAGAACAGACTGCCGCCCGACGATGATGTCGACACCCTTTTTGAGACGGTAGCGTAAAAAAAGCTAGTACCTGAAACATGTCACACGTGTGAACTTCTTTATGTCAAGAGCTTCGCTACTTTGCTACTTGGCGACCCTGGGCCTTGGGGTTACGGGCGGTGGCGCCAAGGTCGTATCACGTTTGTTTATGAGGGGTCGGAAGGCGGGTTTTATCTAATAAAAATCAACTAGACATGCAAAAAATGGTTAAAATAGGCAATTTTAATAATAATAGAGGTCGAAGGACTGCATAATTTTCTTGCAAGTCGCATTTCAATTTGATTTAAGAAAGTTCATGGATGCGTAAAGTGCGTGCTCCTGCGCAGGAGGACAGGAAGGAAGGCAATGAAAAGTGAAAGCACCACGCGATCAGCTGGCGCCAGTACATAGTGGCTTCCCCTTTTTTGTGAGTTCGTCCGACTTCATGAAATACATCAGAAGGAGAGGCCGAACGAGTTTGAAGCTTTTAGAGTGTAGCGAGTGAGCTGTTGCGGTTTACACACGCACTCGCTCACCAGAATCTTCAGAATGCACGCCGATCAGTGAGTCCATGGCCCCAAAAAAGGGATAACGTGCGCACCCCCGCTATTTGGCGACTTGGCTCTTAATGACAACATCGCCAGCGCCAGGCCCTGGGGCAATGTCCCTCGTGCGGCTTTTTTTTTCTATGATTTGATTGCCTTTTCGGAACACTATCTCATTCCGACGACACGAAGCACGTAGTCAACCCAGCCGTCTAATATGCCTCTGAACCATTCATTTTTTCACGTGTTCGGCATTTCCGGTGTTCTTATTCATTTCTCGCGTCATTTTAACCCTAATACGTCGTCCCAAAGACCTTTTAATGAAGCCCTTTCCCAATGTGACAATAGTCTTTTTTTTGAAAACTAGTTGCTCCCGGAGCCATGGGAGCGACGACAATCGAGTTCGGTAAATGTTGCCTTTGAAATACGCGCCTCCATCTTCGAAGGGGGCGTCGATTAAGTCGCTCTAAGGTCAACCTTTATTGTTTTTTCTTCCCAATTTCTCGTTTACAGATACCCCAGGCCCTGAAGAGCGTGACAAAACGTGGTGAATTCCTTCGACGAGCAGCGTCAAACCAAGCATGTTGCCATCGTCGGCAGTGGTTTTCTTGACCATTTCCGTCTTTATCGGGCTTGTTCAAGGTCAAAGATCGTTAAGGGTACTGTTTAAACCTTCATAAGATTCTCAAAATGTAACTCAATTCGGTTAAGCGTCCTCAACTCGTCCCCGTCGAGCTTCAAGCCATCCAACAACAGCAGCCAATTCTCAGACCAGTACCTCGAAGACGTTTTCGCGGTGGCGCTGGCGTAACCCCGTTCCCAAGGTCGGTTTTTAAAGCCCATTAAATCAATCAAATAGGCTTATGTCATCAGTGGTGATGACACAGTCCATTAATATTGCTAACTTTACTTTTTTGAACGTTTGTCCGTGTTTGCAACTTTTAATCGACAGCTTATGTCCCATGTTACCTCTGACCCGTCTAACAACCCCCTAACTCATGATTTAGGCGACGCTTCATCAAGCAACTCATCCGTGCCGGCGTCAGCAACAAGAAGCCCAGATTTGTTCAGGTCCATCTCGCTCCACGATCACTGCGACCGCTGTTATCGATGAGGTTGAGCTATAGTAGACATTTAGTGGACCTGTTTTTGGTCACTATTATACTTTGCTTTGGATTGATGTCACTTTGCATCTATCCCTTTTTTTGATAATTGGCTTGGCCTTTGTGTGTTTTGAATGCGATCTTTGTTCAAGTTTTTGTGGGCTTGTGCTTGTCTATGCGCTTCCGAGTTGTTCTGGATAGATAGTTTTCTTCTTTGATTTATGATCGTTTTAAAGCGTGTTTTTCCAGGAATGAGGACGTTGCGAGGCGATTGCGGACGGAAGCCGACGTCGAAACAAGGACGACGCCGGTCTTTCAGCCTCAGAGGGTAGTGTCACCGACGCCGGCGCCGGGGGTAATGAGGCCGCCGAGGCCGGGAATGGTCAGGGTAGAGGCTAGTAGAGGGCCTCAGAGGCAGAGGTTTGCTGCGAGACAGATGGCTACAACAGCGGCTCAGGTTGTGGAGGTGACGGCGGCACCGGGGCCGGTAGCGGGTAGAAGGCCGCAACAGCAGCAGCAAGCGGCTCGACAGCCTCCGCCGGTAGTGGAGGCTGTCGAACCTCCCCGACCACGACAGCCTCAGATGGCAAGGCAACCTCAACCGGTAGCGGAAAGACAGCCTCAAGCTGCCAGACAACCCCCGCCGGCTCGACAAGATCCACCAGTTGAAAAGCAACCCCAGCCAGCTCGGCAACCTCCAACATTGGAAAGACAGCCTCAACCGGCTCGGCAACCATCCCAGGCTGCTCAGAATGCTCGACCTCCACCGGCTCCGGTGGCACCTCAGCTGGCTCCTGTAGCCCCAAGACCAACTGCACCACCACCAATGGCACCCCGACCTGAACGTCCTGCACCCCAGCCTCAGCCACAACCTCAACCTGCTCCACAGAGGACTCCTCCACCTCAACAAGCACCTGCTTCACCACCAGCAGCACCACTTCAACGCCCTGAACGTCCTCAGCCGGCTCCAGCACCCGCTCCACGACCTGGAATGGTGCAAGTTCGGCCTGCCAACATGCCAAGACCACCACCCCAGACGCCTCAAGAAGTTCCCAGGCAGTCACCTCAGGCGATTCAATCTGCACGCATTGCCGCTGCGGCTGCTGCAGCGCAGGCAGCTCCAGCTCCCGCGCCACCTCCGCAGACTGCTCAAGAAGCTCCAAGACCACCACCCCAGCCACATCAATCTGCACGCGTACTTCCACCACCGCAGCCGGCGTCGGCTCCCGCGCCACCGCAACTCCAGCCAGCACCATCTGCGCCCCAGCCTCCCCAACGATCTCGACCCCCCATGGTTCAAGTCGCTCCAGCTGCCGTCCCACGACCAGCCCCACCGCCTCAGGCTAGAATACTAGCCCCACAGGCACCTCTGGCTTCAAGAATGCCAGCTCCACCACAGCCTGATGGCCCAAGAATCCAGCCACCTCAACAATTGTCAACAGCTCAACGACCCCAGCGACCTCAACCTCCAGCACCACAATTAGCTCCCATCGGGCCTCCATTAACAAGCAATCGAATCGGTAAGTCTTCTACAGTATCCTACAGTATACCAAAACCCAATTTCAGATGACATCGCACCCCCAGGCCCAGCCCAACCCCCAGCCGGAGCCCATCCTCCAGGATTCATGCCACCGAGTGACAGTGTCATTGAACAACTAAATTCAGCCTCGAACTTCCTCGAAGTCGCTCAGGCCTTGCATATTCGACGAGTCAGTGCGCGAAGAAGGTTTTAAATCGAAATAAGTGCTGAAATCCCATGGATTATCACATCTTTGAATCCTATTAGCTGTTCTTTGTACATATGCATATGATTCCCCGATCCGTAATCTCATCTTTGACTGCCTGTACAACTTCTAATGACTGCGATTGACTTTGATTTTGATGGCAATTTGTTGCTTTTAATAATGGTTTGAATGGATTTTAATGAAAAAATTTTTAATAAAATTATTGGAATTGAACTTTTTTAATTTTCAGTTTATGCAAAAAGTTATCCCACCTCTCAAAATGATCATATTTTGTATTTCAAATGACATTGAAAACAAACCTCCAAATTACACGCACAACTGCCCCCAAAACAACTCTCACCACGAAAGACTGTTGACGACTTTCGTTAGCGTTCGTTTTTCTCCTTTGCGCGACTCGCACTGTCTTCGTTCTCGACTGTCATCTATCCCTCCTCCATTCCATCCGTCCCTGATTACAGCTTCAACGATGGAAGCCATGGACACCACCCCGGCGGAGCCCACCGAGCCCGAAGTCAAGCCGGAAACCCTCTCGCAGGACACGGGCGCCCCGTCGACCGAAGCAGTCCCAAAGGCCGAAGAGCCTGCCCCTGCTCCAGAGGAAAAGCCCGAAGCCCCAGCCGCTCCTCAGCCTACTCACCAGCGAGCTGGTTACAAGCGTGTTGCTAATCGTGATGGTATGTTTTGCTTTCATATAATTTTACCCTGGAATTACCTAAATTTGTCATTTTTACGTGATTGAAATCGAAATTTCAGATGACGACGAACGCAAGCGCATTTGCGGGCCCGGCCCCGATGTCACGACCCATCTGGAGGAGCTCATGGTCCACGTCGGCGACAACAAGGACGCCAACATTGTGGAGGTTTTGAAGAGCCTGCGGGACTTGTTGAGTCAAAACGTTGAGAAGGAAGAGGCTTTCATTGTTGGTCAGTTTGCGCGATGGTGAGTTGTTTTTCCGTTTTTTAAAGGCTGGTTATATATTTTTCCATTTCAGCATCAAATTCAAGCCAGAAAAGCTCACCATTTACTCAACCTTGGCCGGTCTTGTCAACGCTGATTCTCCTGAATTTGGAAAAAACGTGAGTCCTTATCCAATCCATCGAAATCTATCTTAAGTTCACTTTTTTCAGTTTGTTCAACGCGTTGTCGATGAGTTAAACCACTCCCTGAAAGAAGGCGAATTCGACATTGCAGTTCGCATCGTAAGTTTACATTTTTCGATGGTTTTTGAGAATTTTTATATATTTTTGCCCTTAAGATAACGTTCATCGCTGATCTGGCTAACACTGGCATCCTTTCCCTCGAATCTGTCGCAGGGTTTCTCGATCAGTTTACCGCTTTTGTTGAGAAGGAAAATGTAAGTCTCATCTGCCTTTTTTCAAATATAAATTGGCTTTTTTACAGCTTCAAACCGATTTCTTCGTCTACTGTGTCCTCCACACACTTCCCTGGGTCGGTCCGGCTTTCCATTCTGCCAAATCCCCGCTTTTGGAGCCGATTCTATCCAAAGTCGGTGCCTACATCGCCTCCCGTAAGAAGCACCATCTGAAGGCCCTCCAAGTCTGGATCGATGGCGACAAAACCGTCCAAGAAGACTACATCGACTGTCTCTGGGGCCAAATCCGGAACCTGCAGCGTGATAATTGGAATGAGCAACACATTGTTCGTGTCGATATGGCTTACAAGGCTGTCCTTTCCGGCTCCCAGAAGCACGCCCTTCCGGAGGTCGTCATCCCAGCCTTTGACGACAAAACCGACTACCCCCTGCCTCGTGTTGTCTTCCGTCTGTTCTCGGCCGAAGACGTCGTTAGCGGTGAGAACCCGCTTCCGGATGCGAATTCGATTGAGCGCTTCCTCGTCGAAGAGGACCTCAACTGGATCATCGCCAACAACTACCTCAACTGGCGCGTCTGTGCCCGTGAATTGCTGGCCTATCATCGTGCCGATTCCATCCCGTTGTACCATTGCATCACTGAAGTCGTCTTTTCGCAGCTGTTCCGTCTGCCAGAAGCCCCTTACATGGAATTGTTCTACGGTGCTCTCCTGATCGAACTCTGCCACACGGCCTTGGAGAAGATGCCGCAAGTGCTTGCTCATGCCAGTCAGATCCTGTACCAACGAACTTCAAACATGCAAATCATCTGTGTTGAACGCTTCGTCAGTTGGTTCAGCTACCATCTGTCCAACTTCCAATTCCGTTGGTGCTGGGAAGACTGGGAGGATTGCCTCAAGGAGGATGAGTTGTCGCCGAAGCTTATTTTCGTGCGGGAAGTCCTTGAAAAGAGCATGCGTCTCAGCTACCACAAGAAGATTGTCGAGATTCTGCCGAAGGAGTTCAAGTCGATCATTCCGAATGAGCCAAAGTTCCAGTTTGTCGTCGATGATGGTTTGTTTTTTTACAATTTTAACCTTTTTTAATCCAATTCTTTCCAGAGGAACACCCCGCCCACGAAGACTCCCTCCACTTTGCCGCCAAGATCCGCAACCGCGTAACCTGCGAGGAGATCCTGCTCTCCGTCAAGCGCAATGAAGACGACATCAAAGAAGGCGAATGCCCCTACGACCCAGATCTCGTCGCCATATTCACAGGCACCCTTTTGAAGATGGCTAGCCAAACCTTCAGCCACACCTTCGCGGCCATCAACAAGTACCTCGATGTCTTCCTCAAATTTGTCGACTATGCCGATGCCCTGCAGCCGGTCCTGTTGCGGACCATCCATGAATGCTGGGGCGAGCATCGTCAGTTCGTGATCATGCTGGTGGATAAGCTGCTCAAAGTACAGGTCTTCGATCCGCATATCATCATTGCGTGGGTGTTTTCCGGCGATCTCAAGGAAGAACTCGGTCGCTCCTGGATCTGGGAGGTGTTAAACCTCGCCATCAAGCGTGCCAGCATCCAGCATTCCCACAGTAAGGCGAACAAGGCTTCCGTCGAGATCGTCTACGCCAAAAAAAAGGCCCGTCTCGAGTCGCAAGCCAAGAACTCGACCGCTGAACAACGCGAAAACGACGATGAGGACGAAGAAATGGACGCCGAAGCCGTTGATCCGACCGTCGAGGACCGTCTTGCCAAGTTGGCTGGTGACGTCAGCCAGGCTCAGATTGATTACGACAAGAGCAAGGATGCGCTTCGCAATGTCATTTTGGATGTTTCTCACAAGTTCGCTCTCGCCATCACCGAGCATTTGTGCAGCGCCGATGAAGAGGGTGCCGATTACGATACGCCCTTCTACCGTTTCTTGGTCGGCAGGTTCAAGGAAATGCTAATTCTGGTGAGTTTTAAACTTTCAGTTGTCCCTACTACGGTCTATCTATCTGACTTTTTCAGAACTGGCGCGACGTGTTCCTCTTCTGGGCCGATGTTGACCGCGAACTCCTCAGTTCGACCGCTATCGATGAACGTATTCGTCAGATCTTTGTTCAATTCCGAGCTCTTAAGTATTGATCTTTGTTTGTATTTGGCTTCTATTGACCTGTTTTACTATCTCTAACGACTTTTCCTGTTAGTATTTATTCTTTCGGTTATAAAAGTGAGACACTTGTAACATATGTTACCATTCATCTTCGTAAGAAACAAAGTGGTGCAAGGTCTTTTCTGGTAGCAACATTTCGTAAACAAATTGATCTGGATTGCGAGCAAAAGGCTTGAATCCACTTTTTTTAAGTTCAGATTTCCCTGACTAAAGTCGTCTTTGTTAAAACCATATGGAAATAGACACGCAACTTACCGGGTCAAACCTTCTGTTACTCTTAAACGTGAAGTTTGTTGGTACGCCAAAGTCCGTTCGCTTGAAGGCTTCATGTACTGATCCGCAAAATGTTTTCAACGAAGTTCCATCCAGAAGTGAAGCATTCACAGCAGCGTTTGCAAGTGTCGGAAAGCGTTTTAGAAACGCTGCGACACTTTGCATGTCTTCAGGGTCAAAGGGTGTTTTAAATGCATCCATTTGTAGACTTTTTACACTTGGAAACATGTTGTTGTCAAATCTGAAACCATCAAGTACAACCGTTTTGCTCATTAACAGCGTAACGGAAAACTCACTGCCACTCCGGCATCCTGTCATGTGCAAAGTGTGTTTTAAGCTTGAGCTTTGTTACTTTCGGCGTTGGACAGGTGCGGCACTTTATCGCCTGAAAGTGTATTGTGAGAACTGTGAGTTTGTCAATCAGCACCCTACTTTCTGATTTGGCCCTTCGAATAGTTCCAGTATCTCCAGCTGCGAAAACGTGACAAAGTGGTCCTCAATAAGAATGCGAAACACCTCGATGTCGACTTCCAGCGATTTGACGCGTTTGCACATTTTGACAGTTTTGAAGATAAACTTGTCTGATAAAGCTGACTGATTCAAAACGAGACTGTCACATTGCTCATAGACGGCATTGAAAACTTTTAGAATGCTTTCAGGTTCAGAAAAATCACCTTTCGTATTTAACAACAATGTCCACCTTTGATTTAGGTTTTCATACAGCTGACTTATGTCCAGTTTGTTAACGCACTTGCAAAAAAGCGTCGGGAAGCAGTTGTATGGGAACATCAGTCTGATGTGAGCGTTCTCCTGTAACGGGCTTCAAAATGAACACTTTATATGTCATCGGAAAGATAACTTACGAGAATGCAGCACGTGTTGTAAAACTTGATGGTCAAATTCTTGCACACAAGTGTGAGAAATGTGTTGAACACAGTTTTGTTCGAAACTGCAAACGTCACGAACGTTCGGTTGCTCGTTACAGATAATAGCGATGAATCAGTAACGCAGTAGTAGGGGTCAGCATCACCAAGTTTCTGCCTCAGGGCAGCGAAGATCTCGAGGGCGATTTCACAGTTTATCGATGGCAAAGACATAGCTTATGAAGTTTAGCGCTGTACACAACTGATCAATTGGACAAATACCGTTACAAATTGCTTTCACCACACTATGAGTGAACGAATGATAACTTTTTTGGTTGTTTGGACATGTATGCTCATGAGTCAAGTCAGTGATAAGAAAAGTATGCAAAATGTAAAACGCTTTTTTATTATTCGTTTTCCAATTTTCTTCATATTAGTGATTAGGAATTGTTGTCAGTGTGTACAAAATCAATGGGTCAGCATCTAATGTATCCCCCCAGTGAGTGCACACTTCGCCCTTCGACGTAGTTGGCCGGATCCTTGGTGTACAGCAGGACCAGGTAGTTCAATGGGAAGGCGGTAAGCCGTAGTTTGTCCTTTCCGGCGAGGCGAATGACGTCGACCGTTGCTGCCCTGAACCAAGCAAGTGTTAATCATCGCTACAATAAAGTCCAAAAGACCTACCTCAACTCGACGACCAACTCCTCGCGGAACTTTCGCGTCAGCTTCGTGTTGAGGATCAGAGCATAAAGCATAGCAATCGGCATTGCTTGTACTTCATCGCTTTTCACATCCTCTACCTTGACTTCAAACAACTCCGGCCTCTGTTGGATCAGGAACCAGTACAGCTTACTCATCTCGGCCTCCTCATAGTCCATGTGGCCCCACAAAACAGGATTCTGGGTGAGGTCATCTTCTGGACGGTACCCGAAGAATCTGAGCTCCCTTCCAATCCGATCAACGAGGGCGTCGGCGGCATCCACGGCCTTTGAAGGGGTGGACTTGAAGATGTCTTTTTCCCAAACATGGACCCGGTGTGGTCGCGTGAAGAACCGCTCTCGAAGGATGAAGTTGTCGTGTCTGTTGAACTTGCCGTTCCTCATGCCATAGCACCGAATTGACTCGGTGAGCAGCACGAACCGGTCCAATTCGTCGGCCTTTTTGTAGTTTTTCTTCTTGAAGGGGTTCGGCGTCTCGGAGTAAGGAACCCCCGGCTTCTCCTTAAACACGGACTTTTCGGCATCCCTTTTTGCCTTCGGATGTTCGCTGAACTTCGGAGTCGGCGGAGATGGCACCGTTGCGGTCTGCGTCTTCTCCACTTTCAGGGACTTCTTGGGATCGCTTTCTTGCTTTACCGGCTGATCCACGGTGGCGTCTTTTGTCTGTTCCGTAGTTTCCACCGACGGAGTTTTCTTCGGCTTTTCCACAGGTTCAGTTGATGGCGAGGGTGGCAAAGGAGCCGCAACTTCGGCAGACGGTGCGGGAGTTTGGATGGCAGGCGTCGACGGTTTTGGCTCCATAGGTTTTGGAATCGGCGTAGGCGTGGGCTGAACAGGCGTCTGAGACAATTTTGGTGCAAGCTTTGGGGCGGCTGGTGGAAGCGGCGGCACTATCTTATTGATCGATGGAGATGGGTTCGGCGTTTTTGCGACCTCTGGTTTCTGAACAACGATTTCCGGAGGCGGGATCGGCCGCTGATTTTTCTTTCGTCGGTACAGACAAATGGCAACAGTAACGACAACGCCAATGAGACTAAAAATAGTATTATTTCATATGTATCGAATACTGAGTTATTACGTCAACGCAAACTTACATCAGTATCAGGGCACTAACACCAACAGCAATTCCAATGGTTGCCCCGTTTGATTTCTTTTCTGCTACAGTTGTTTCGTCCTCAGGCGTCTCGGGGACAAATATCTCGGCATTCGGGAGGGTTACTATCGTTTTAGCATCGGGAAGTTGTACCACCAAAATGTTGAATGTGCCATCGCCATTGAACTTAACGTCACCAAATGTCTTTAACCATGAAGAACCTTCTACAAATTCACCTTGCCGGTTTATAGTGAATCGCATTTTATCATTAGCTAAAAAAGTTTCGATTATAACGAACTTTGAATTTGGTTTTACTTACCGCCAACTTGTATTCTCAAACGCGCAAATCCAAGCGGGCATGGGTGGTATGACGTTTCTGGTGAGGATCCAAAGCATAAAGTAAGATCGTCCATTCCACCCAAAGTATTGTCGACATCAATGATAAGTTCTTCTCCCTTGAATGAGATTGTCTCATTGCGGCCTTTCGTCAGCTTACTAAAATCTAGGTTATAATCATGGCAACGTGGAACGAATAACTTACATTTCGCCCTGTACGGCGGCAACAGCCAAGCAGAGGATCAGCAGAACGAAGCGGGGATACATTGTCAGAGCGGGCGAAAGTGCCTGAATCAGTGGTGTCGGATATCCGAATGATTTTGACCAGTGGTTTTAGGCTCTTTGTAAACAAACTTAATGTAAATTTTTTATTAAGATCCTAAAAAAACATCAACGCATAGAAGCAGTTACAAACACAGGGTTATCACGATGTTTAGATGCTTTGGATATCAATTTATACGTGTTATGGTTTGACGTTCTGTTGGTAGCGGCCAAGGGCATTCTGGCATCTGCGGCAGATGAAGGTTTTGATATTTTAACGTTTTGGGGCTTTGCCATTAGTGTGGATTTCTTGTTTGTCCCAGAACTTGGGTCCGCGACTTGTTTTAGGCTCACTGTAGTTTGGACGGTCGTCGTCGTCATGTTTGAAAAACGTTTGATCGATTTCTTTGAAGTTGATTTTAAATTGGTTTAACGTTTTTAATAGCAAACCTGTTGAAGCGGCGGCGAAGCGTCATGGTCATTGTATTCCGGCGTTTGTTTTGATTTTAACGTGCTAGTGACACAGCACCACACCAAAATACCAACGATTACACCGCTAAAAGTTAAGAGAGATATTTTTAAATGACTAGTAAATAAAAGTTTTATTGCAAAAACATACACGACTAACAGTACTATGATTATTGCAATAATTCCGACAGTGCTTACATTGGGCTTCTTCTTCTGAACAATGACATCTACTTGCTTTTCGGGGACAAAGAGCTCGGCATTCGGGAGAGTTACTGTCGTTTTGGCATCGGGCAGCTGCAGCACCATGATGTTGAGGGTGCCGTCATTGTTGAATTTAACGTTCCCCAGTATTGCCAACCATGATTTATCGCCAACAAACCGACCTTGCCGGTTTATGGCGAGTTGCAACTTTTGAGTTCCTAAAAAAAAATTTTCTTTACTTTTAATTTAGTTTTACTTACCACCAACTTGTATTCTTAAACGAGCAAATCCAAGTGGGCATGGGTGATATGACGTTTCTGGTGAGGATCCAAAGCATAAAGTAAGATCGTCCGTCGCACCTAAAGTATTGTCGATCACGGCAAGATTTTGGTCAACCAGGAGTGCGACGCTAGGACGTACATGGCGTGAACCGACGCACGAAATCACTGGCCAGCGGGATATGCACCGATCGGCAGTTGCCCTCATTCGTTTGCAAATAACTCCAAAAGTAAGCAATTAAAACCGACCAAATTTGGCTTAAACTGTTCGAAAGAACCATAGCTATCATGTTTCATAATAAAATTTGCACTTTTCATCTTATTTTACCCGCGGCGCCAAAAACAGTAAAGAGTTTTTCGCCTAAACGACGCACTGATTATCTTTCGACGCGCGAAACAAGCGAGAGACCCGATCCGCCACTGTCTTTTCTGCCTTGCTTCCTCCTTGCACAAAAAGGGGAGACCATCCTGCCGTGCGATATCAACAGGGATGCGAAGGTGATATCACCGGGGATTTCACCCGGGGGATATCCCCGGGGATATCACCCATTTTTTCATTTCCCCCGGGGGATTTCGCAATGGAATTCTTAAAAAATCTCAAAATTTTTGATCAACGTTGAGGGGACATCATGAAAAACTTGATTTTAACAAATTTGCAACCTTTAATAAAAAGTAGTGCAAAACGTGTTATTTGAAGTAATAATAAGATACCTTAACTTATAGAGCCTAAAAATCTTGAAATTTGGTACCGGGGGATATCACCCGCATGTCCCCGGGGATATCCCCGGTGATATCACCCGAATTTGATTTCCCCCGGGGGATTTCGCATCCCTGGATATCAATGATAACTTCTTCTCCCTCGAATGAGATTGTCTCATTGCGGCCTTTTGTCAGCTTACTAAAGTATGGATTATAATCATGGCAACGTAAAATGACTAACATACACCTCGCCCTGTACGGCGGCAACAGCCAAGCAGATGGTCAACAGAACTAATCGAGGATACATTGTCAGAGCAAGGCGAAAGCGCCTGAATCAGTGGTGTCGAATATTCGAATGATTTTGACCAGTTGTTTTAGTCTCTTCGTAAAAGATCTTTATGCAAATTTTATTAAGATATTTATAAAACATTTTAAATGACCGTATCTTTTAAACGAACAAACGGCGGTGAAAACAGACGATGCCATTGGAAGCCTCGTCGTTTTTTGCTTCGAATATCATAAGTTGATCCAAAATAAACCTGCTATCTTAATAAAATTTGCATAAAGATCTTTTACGAAGAGACTGAAACAACTGGTCGAAATCATTCGAGTATTCGACACACCTGATTCAGGCGCTTTCGCCTTGTTCTGACAATGTATTCCCGCTTCGTTTTGTTGATCCTCTGCTTGGCTGTTGGCGTCGTTCAGGGCGAAGTGTAAGTTAGTCATTTTACGTTGCCATGATTGTAATCTAGATTTTAGGAAGCTTACGAAAGGCCACAACGAAACTGTTTCATTCAAGGGCGAAGAACTCATAATTGATGTTGATAATTCTATGGGTGCAAACTATGATCTCATTATGTGTTTTGAATCCTCTCCAGAAGCGTCTAATCAACCCTGCCCGCTTGGCTTTGCTCGACTTACAACCACAATGGCCGGTAAATCAAACCAATGTTAAAGTTCGGCTTGACCAAAGATTCTTTAGCCAATGAGAAAATGCGACTGACTGTGAATCGTCGAAGTCAAACATTTAAAGGTAGCGAAACTTTGTCGCCGTTGGGTACCATCAAGTTTAACGACGACGCTACTCTTACTATTATGGTGACGCAACTTCCCGATGCTAAGACGACAGTAACCCTCCCGAATGCCGAGATATTTGTCCCCGAGGTGCAAACAACTGCCATCATTCAAAAGAAGAGGTACAACTTTGGCACTGCCGGAATCGTTGCAATAATCATTGTACTTTTAGTCATGTATGGTTTTTACCATTTGATTTTTAGTCGCTTTGAAAAATAAGTCCTATTTTTTCAGCGGCGTATTCGTCGGTATTGTAGTGTGGTGGTGTATCACTCGCACAGCAAAACCACAAAAGCTGAAAAGTAATCAACAAGATGAATCTTTGCCGTCCCAACAGTTTCGTCATCCGAAAATGTCGACTCTGCAAAAGTCGTCACCAAAGATACCAGTAAAACGTGCCTCAAACGCGACAACGACGACCGTCCAAATGCCACTAAGCCCGAAACAAGCTATATCTCAGTGATTTGGAACAAACAACAAATCTTCGGGCCCACAAAACAGGATTCTGGGTGGATCGACGAGGGCGTCGGTGGTATCTACGGCCTTTGAAGGGGTGCTCTTAAGTATCTCCTTGTCCCAGACATGGACCCGGTGTGGCAGCCTTTTTTGCCCTCGGATGTTCGCTGAATTTCGGAGTCGGCGGAGACGGCACCGTTGCGGTCTGCGTCTTCTCTACTTTCAGAGACTGTTTCGGATCGCTCTCTTGCTTTACCGGCTGATCCACGGTGGCGTCTTTCGTTTGTTCCGTAGGTTCCGCTGACGGAGGCGCTTGCGGCGTTTCGGCTTCTCCCCTGCCATCGGCTTCTGATTTTGTTCGACCTCTCCACAGGTTCAGTTGATGGCGAGGGTGGCAGAGAAGCCGCAACTTCGGCAGACGGTGCGGGAGTTTGGACATCAAGGATCGGCGGTTTCGGCTCCACAGGTTTTGGAATCGGCGTAGGCGTGGGCTGAACAGGCGTCTGGGGCAGTTTTGGTGCAAGCTTTGGGGCGGCTGGTGGAGGCGGCGGAGATGGGTTCGGCGTTCTTGCGACCTCTGGCTTCCGAACAACAATTTTCGGAACTCCTTTCGATGTGGCTGTACCTGCCTGTGTCTAAGTGGGGGGCTTCGCCCCCCACACCCCCCACTAAGTCTGAGACCCCAAATAAGCAGGGGGGCGGGATCGGCTGCTGACTTTTCTTTTGCCGGTACAGACAAGTGCCAATCGCAGTTATGATCGCAATGACGCTGAAAGACATATTATCATAAAATAAAGAAAGACACGAAAGCTTCAAAACTTACAAAAATATCAGTACAACGGCGCCAACTATGATTCCGATAGTGGCCCAGTTTGATTCCTTTTTGACTTTTTTCTCTTCTTGAGGTTTTTTGGGAACATAGATTTCTGCATTTAGAAGAAACACTGCACACAGAGCGAGAGTTTAATCTAGAAGACCAAGAATGTTTAACATTGTAAACAGCGGTGTCCTCGTTTTCTGCAAAGACTTTACTGTTTAAAACCGAAGTCTCTGCTGTTTAAAAACGCAAACACGCAAAGTTTATCGCCGTAAACATTTTAGTCTCACGGTTTAAACATCCGCTGTACTAATTGACTTGACAAAACAACGGGTGTTTACGTTCACAAACAGTGCTGTTTGCATTTTTAAACCGCAAATGTATGTCATTTAACTCATTCTTTCGCTTTTTTGCAGCTCGTTGTGCATGCACTGTGCAGTTTTAATGATTTCAACCAAAAATTTATAATCCACTTCGCTCAACAAATAAAAAACGTAATACAAATGAATCAAAAACAGAAGCCAACAATAAAAAACAAAAGAATTCGCAATTAGTCAGTGATAACAACAAAACGCATCATGCTACGTGTACAACGGGGATACTTGAAATGAAAGGTGTAGTTGAACGAAAATATAACCATCATACTCGTCATGAAGTTGGCCTTGATATGTAAGTATCGATGGGGCCGTAGATACAGTGGACAATGGGATATAGTCGTTGGCGACCATCGACTGCGCGTTCAAAGTGCTCGAAGTATCTGTATGAGGGCTGGAAGACACGTTTGAAGCGATTGTCGTGACTGAGGAAGTGATATTGGCGGAATTGCTCGACAGACGAGTCTTCTAAAAAGAGATTATGATTACTTCTCATTCGACATTAGTAATGATCTTACCGTCGACATGACATCAACTGCAAGACAGCCCGGGGGCAAATCATCCAAGTGAGAATCGATCAAGGTGTTACGCAAGTAGCGAACCGCAACGGAGTTGAAAGGTCGCCTAGGGTGTCGACGGTATTGGCAACCCACACATGAAACTGAAAAAAAAACCAAGATTTAGGCATAAAAAACAACTTCAAAACATCGCTCAATCAATTCAAGGGGTGCTAAATACATTTTAAGTAAAAAATATATATAAAACTTACGAAAGAAGGCTAACAGTTGGACATAATCGAGGAGAAATGAGAAAATCCTTCAAGTGTGCACTGAGAACGAGGTTCGAGCTGCGCGCATTCTGTATTCTGTTCGAGACTAACCCCTGCGCTTGTTTCGCAGAACCTGAAGATAAACATTGAATGATTTCAATACAAGTCATTAATGTTTGGCACAAGATACTCTGCTGTACATTCTTTAAAACACCATAGTGTTTGCAACAAAAAACACCAGATACTGCTATTTTAAACATTATTCCTTCAAACATCCGATGTTTTAGTTGTTAGCCACTCGGTTTCTTTTGTAGTAAACACCGTCTGTTTAACCCCTGCATAAACACTGAGTGAGTTAAACTCTCGTTCTGTGTGTGCTGTTTTCACGTCAGGTAATTCGGCCACCGAAACATTGAGCGTGCCGTCCTCATTGAATTTAACTTTTCCCAACATTTCCAAAGGTAATCCATCTCTTAATAGCTGCCCGTGACGTGTTAGAGTAAACTGACGATTCGAGTTTGCTAAAAAGTTGCAATATATTGTTAAATTACAGTTTTTCGAATATTACCAGGTATTTCAATTGTTTTACGGACAAAACCTGTAGGACATGGTGGAAATGCCGCTTCCGGCGAAGACCCAAAGCAAATTTTCAAATCGTCACTTGCGCCCTGAGAGTTGTCGACTGCAATGGAGAGTTCGTCTCCCTCGAATGACACTCTTTCGCTTTGTCCTTTTTTTAGATCGCTTAAAATTGTATTTATTCACGTAAACAGATCCGCCGAAATCCTTACACACTGCATCGAACATTGTAAACTGTCAAGCAGAGGATCAACAAGGTAATAGAAAAGTGCATCGAGACAGCGTGTAAGTCCGTCAGAATCAGCGGTATCAGTAGTTCCAGTATGTTTAACGTATGGTTTTAGGTTCTTTAGGAAAACTTTATGCAAATTTTTTTGAGCTTTTGTAAACATTGACGAACAAAAATTGATGGGAACGGCTTTGACGTTGTTATGATTTTTGTCATGATAGTGATTGCGTATTTATCCCAGGATTGAAAGAAACAACTTATCTTACAACTTTAACAAACCAATTATAGTAAATTTTGTCGAAATTCTATATTTTGTGGCTTTCCTATTTGATGCTCAAAACGAGATTCAAAAGACCGTAAAATGTATTTTGGCTCTTCTCCATACTCAATTTCAAACCCCATCAGTTTCAGTTGTGTTATGTTCTCCTAAAAACATTAGTAATAGAATTACTTTATTTAATAAATAGAAACATACGCTGGACATGTCGCAGCCGCTTCGCATCCATAGTTGTAATGGGACACAAAATGTAGTCTGCTTAAATGCGGTATGAACAGCTTCACAATATTCCTTAATATTTGGCACTGCCGTCCAAGTTGTTAAAGAGACTTTTGCAGATTTCAGATTCGGAAACTGTTTCAAAATAGACTCAATCACTTCCATATGTTTGGGAGTAAACAAAGTGACTGAAGCTCCGAGTTTTAGTATTTTGATTGTTGGAAACATGTTTGGTATTGTCCTAAAACTTCAGTTAAAACCCATAAAGTTTAAAAATTTGAACAACCCTAAAAAACCTGATTCCATTTCTGCACCCCTTGTTCTTAGTAGAAGTTTATTCAATTTTGGAGTCGGTGTACTTATGGCTTTGATTTTCTAAAATTAACATGTTTGCGTTCGAAAATAGTGTGTAAAACATTAATCAACATGCCTTAACTTCTTCAAGTTTTCCACCAACTTTTAGAGTTTCTAATTGTGGAAACGTCAGAGAAAAGTCATTTATCATAATCAAAAAATCGTCAGTAGTTAATTTTATCCATTTTACTCGATGTTGAAACAGAATGGCAAGTCTGAAGACGATAGGTAAAGCTGACATAGATCCAATTAAATCAAGCTTAGTGCATTGAAGTTCTGCGTTTTCAATAACTCTCAAGATGGTTAACATTTCCATACTAAAATGAAAATCTTCTCCACGATGCCTTAGTACTGTAAAATAATTGTTTACTTCGACCTTTTCAACAAACTTGTAAAAAAACTGATTGATATTGTCGTAGTCAAACAGCAGTCTTATATGAACATTTTCCTGTAATGTGTTTAAAAAACCGTTTTCATGGAAGAAACACAACTTACAAAAATAACGCCAGCCTTGTAAAACTTGAGTGTCAAATTTTTGCATACGACTGTTACAAAAGTGTTGAATACAGTTTTGTTTGAAATTGCGAGCGTTAATACCGGTTGATTAATATCGGGAGGCAATGGTTCTCTACCGCTCAACATATTTTGAAATTCAGAGCGAAGCCGTATCGAATTACCATGAAGGTGTTCCCGCAATGTGGTGAAAAGTTCAAGGGCTACTTCGCAGTTTATCGACGGCACGCTCATTCTGTAAAAAAAATAAAATAAACGGCAATTCGGTTAAAAAATAAAATCATACAAATGAAGAAGAACACTTTTTCTGAGCTCGTTGAACACTGCAATGAGTAGTTGATTGGGTGATAGGCGGCAATATGGCTTTTTATCAGCTGTTTATCACAAGCAATACGACCCTTAAGCTTTCTTAGCCAACCAAAACTGTCTGTCTTTGATGTGATAACACACAATTACAGCCTAAGAAACGTTAACGTTAGCCTTTTTAAATTTTGTGTTTACGGTCTATCCATCTTTTTTCAGAACTGGCGCGACGTGTTCCTCTTCTGGGCCGACGTTGACCGCGAACTCCTCAGTTCGACCGCTATCGATGAACGTATCCGTCAGATCTTTGTTCAATTCCGAGCTCTTAAGTATTGATCATTGTTTGTATTTGGCATCTATTGACCTGTTTTACTATCTCTAACGAATTTTCCTGTTCGTATTTATTCTTTCTGTAAAAAACAAGCACTGTATTACCATTCATCTTTGTGAGCAACAAAATGTTGGAGAGTTTTGTTTGGTAGCACAATTTTGTAAACCATTTGAAGGGGGCTTGCAGTCAGTGGTTGCAAAAATTGCCTCCGTCTCTGACTCGGGAGACGGTGGTGAGCAAAGCCCCTCAGAGGCGCCTCCCGATTGTATTTTATAAGGAAAGGGGAAGGAAAATCTACTTCACCTCTGACCTCGGAGGCGCTGGAGCCGGCTCCGAGACGTCTCTGAAGGCGAAGACGCGTTGCACAGTTTCCAGTTTGTAGCTTGAATCCTTTTTTTTCAAGTTCAGCTTTCTCTGACTAAAGTTTTGTTTGTCAGTTAAACGGGGAAATAAACATCGAACCTACCGGGCCAAACATTTTGTTGCTTTTAAACGTGAAGTTTATTGGTACACCAAAGTCCGTTCGCTTGAAGGCTTTATGTACTGGTTGGCCAAATGCTTTCAGCGGTCTTCCATCCGGAAGTGTGATGGTTACATTAGCATTTGCCAGTTTCGGAAAGCGTTTTAAAAATGATGCCACGTTTTGCATGTCTTCAGGGTCAAAGGTCGATTCAAATGCATCCACTTGCAGACTTTTTACGTTTGGAAACAATGTGGTGTCAATCCTGAAACCAATTTGAAAACGGTTTGTCAAATCATGTGCTAAACGATGTAATAGACTACTCACGCCCACACCGGCAACAGTGTAACAGACGACCAAACCGACATCCTGTCATGTGTAAAGTGTGCTGTAAGCTTGAGCGTTGTCACTTTCGGTGTTGGACAGGTGTGGCACTTTATCGCCTAAAAGTGTTTTATGAGAACTGTAAATTTGCCAATCAGCACCCTACTTGACTTGGCCTTCTGGATAGTTCCAGCACCTCCAGCTGCGAAAACGTGACAAAATAGTCCTCAATAAGAATGCGAAACACCTCGATGTCGACATCCAGCGATTTGACGCGTTTGCACATTTTGACAATTTTGAAGATAAACTTGTCTGATAAAGCTGACTGGTTCAAAACGAGACTGTCACACTGCTCATAGACGGCATTGAAGACTTTTAGAATGCTTTCAGGTTCAGCAAAATCATCTTTCATATTTAACGACATGTTTAGGTTTTTAAACATGAAGACCGTCAACGGACTTATATCCAGTTTGTTAACGAACTTGCCCAAAACCGTCGGAAAACAGTTGTATGGAAACATCAGTCTGATGTGGGCGTTCTCCTGTAACGGGCTTCAAAATTACACACGTTCAATGTCATCGGAAAGATAACTTACGAGGATGTAGTATGTGTCGTAAAACTTGATGGTCAAATTCTTGCAGAAAAGTGTGAGAAATTCGTTGAATACAGTTTTGTTAGAAACAGCAAACGCTACGAACGTTTGATTGGTTAACAGTCGGTCAGGGTCATCATTGCCAAGCTTTTGCCTCAGAGCAGCAAAGATCTCGAGGGCGATTTCACAGTTTATCGATGGCAAAGACATAGCTTATGAAGGTAAGAGCTATATACAACTGATCAATTGGACAAAAACCGTTACAAAAAGCTTTCAACACACCTTACGAGTGAACGAGTGATAACTGTATGGGTTGTTTGGACATGCCTGCTCTGTTTGTGACAGTGATAAGAAAAGCGTGCTACGTAGGAAATCTTTTTTTTTTATTTTTACCTTCCAAATACAAAAGCATATTAGTGACTGGGTCCTCTTGTTGTCAGTATGTATTAGATAGTTCATACATTGAGTTATCGGTGTTATGGAATGACATTCTATCGGTATCAGTCAATGACGTTCTGACATCAGCGGCGACGACACCGGTTTTTAACGTTATCACGTTTCAGAACTTTTCCCTCGATGGGGACATGTTGTTTGTCCTTGAACGGGGATGCGCGACTTACTTTAGGCTTACTGTGTAGGTCAACAAAAAGCCCACGACGCAGTAATCTCAAGAGTACCAAAATTGAATTTATTAAGTTTTCAAGAAAATAATTAAAATAATACAAAGAAATCATTCAATATAAACATGGCAATTCAAAAAGTACAGTCAAAAACTTTGAAAAGTTCAAAAAACGCATTATGCATAAGGAAATTTGTCAGCAACACCCAACTTGGTCCAGATATCCTTGGCATCGAGCATGCGCTTCTTCAGGGCTGCTGTCGTCGGCTGCAAATCGAGGTAGTACCCGGCTCCGAGGTCGTATCCATGGCGGTTCAACAGGGCCTGGACGGCTTGAGTTTCATTCTGGAAGCGAATGAAGCAGGCATTCGGACGAATCGGCTGAACGGACTGTACAGTGAGCTTGTCGAAGAGCGATGCAAGATTGCAAGAGGTGTAGCACGGCGGATAGCCGGAGGCGATGATCGTCGAAACGTCGTGGTGGTCGCCTTCGAGGAGATGCTGGTCTGAAAAAGCGTAATATGAGGTTTGTCATATATGGAATGGTCAAAAAGAGCTTACTGTGCAAGACCAGGCGCACAGAATCGGCAATATCCTCAGGGCGTAGGCTGTTGTTGAGGGACTTGGTCGAATTGACGAACAAAACGCGGCCCTTGTTTTCCGGGCTGAAATATATATAAATTTAGTAGGATTCAGAAAGATGAAAGCTTACCGTTTGCTGTTCGAAACCTCAGCCATACGACGACTCATGTATTGATTCATATTGGCAAAGACATCCGCCAATGGGCAACCATCGAAGTGCTTTTCAACATTGTCGAACAAAATGCCCTGTCCGATCTGCCAGTGCTTCTTGCTGAACTCCTTGAGCCAGTTGAACTCCTTCGAATTGCGGTACGGCAGGAGGTGGAAGACGAAGATGACGTCAGGATGCTCCTTCTCGGCCTGCTCATACGCTTGCTCGACTTCTTCACGCTCTTCCGGCTCGCAGCGATACATGAAGGACGGCTTGGCCGCAAACTGGCGGATCAGCTGCAGATCTTCGGCGCTTCTCGTGAGCTCGGGGAGTAGCCAATCGAAGAAACCGCTGAAAGAAGACATGGTTTTATAAAGTTCAAAGGTCTACAGGGTTAAAAGGGTGAAAAAACCTACCGAACATCAGCAAAAAGGTTGGATCGATCCGTGACGGAGATGACGACGCCCCATTTATGTGTTGCCATCGTTGACGGGTGGATTCAGAAGGTAGAAAGACGTGGATGAAAGGTGGTGTTGAGCGACGTTGTAGACGGGAACAAGCAAAAGCAAGCAAGCAGCGGGAAGTGTTCGCGCGTTTTTTGAATTCATTGTTAGCGCGTGGGGTTGGGGACGCTACGCCAAAGTGCGGTGGTTTCAAACTGAAAAAAACCAAAAATTACTTTTCAACAAAGTTTACATACACAATCGATATAAGCAATCAAAACGGTCTATATATCAATTGCATTTGTCGAAAATGACCAAAAAGACAGTTTCAATGTAAAAAACGACAAACAGACAACATTGTTTACCCCAGCTTCAGAGTTCAAAAACCACTACCCTTTCGAATGTTGTTTTTGTCGACCATCCTCTAGCTTGCTAAAAACAACCCTTTCCACTATTGCCAGTCAATATTTCTCGTGTCGAGTCGCTGTTTTTTAGTTTTCTGAAGCTTTTGTCTTTTTTTAATCCAAATTCCAACAAAATTCCCCTTCCAGATTCCCAAATGCTCCGTTCCACCATCAACCGTGCCCTCTCCACAACTGCCCCTGCCATGCAGCGTCGTGCTCGTGGTGGTGGCTCCAACCTGCAGAACAATGTGCACCCTCCAACGCAATGGGACCCGATTCTGTTCGAAGAAGCCAAAACTCAGTTCAAAAACCTGCGCGGAAAGATCGACAAAAACACAAAGGCCAAATTGGACAAGCTTCTCAAGAACGTGAGTTATTTCCATTCGTTCCACTTTCCGTTCTAAAAACATGTTTTGAACCACTTTTCCTGCACTTGTAGGCTAGCCTGACCGACAAGAACGAGGCCGATATCAAGGATCAAACGTCGGATCACAGCGGCAGTGCCAAGGTGACCGAAGCCCAGAAGCAATTTGCTACTGCCGTGACTGAGCTTTCCAACAAAAATTAGAAACAGTTTTTTGATGTTTTATTCGCATGACATTGGTGTAATCTGTACATAATACCTATAAAAATCTTCGAGAAAGTGAAATCCGGGATTTGTGACACCTTGACAACTTGTTGCGACAGAATCCGCTTTTCCTTCCTTCCACGCTCATAAAACACTAAAAAACTTCCCCAGCATGAAAAACTGCACAATCGCGCAACATCGATAGCCCCTGCTGATATGCGGAAGGCTTTATGACTGCGCATGCCCTGAGGGGTTTTGTCAAAAAAAGAAACGCAAAGAAACAACAGCATTTTCGGGTTGTGTTGTGTTGTCTTTCCCATCAAACTGACTCCTAATGTTGAGTGTTTTTGTTGGAAAATGTCGTCAAGCAAGACCGGGTCGTTGTCTTCTTCGTTAGTTTGACATCAAAGGCAATCAAGGCCATTGAGGCAACCATAGAGAGTAGGTTGGTCGGTTACACTTCGGTTGCCAGTTGTCGCCCTCTACCTTGTCACCGGTACTGCAAAGTCGGAAGTCAATGGCAGGGGCTTCTAAACCGGTTTAGAGCCGTTAACGAGCAAAAGGAGGGAGGCGTCTGCAACCAAGTTCGTTACGCCGGTAGCTCGACGCCCATCGGGTATATAAGGGCTTGCCAACGACGGAGAAAGCACCTCCAGTCGGTTTTCCGAAGTATTCGGTTTATCGGGTAAGTAGCTTGCTCTCTTTTCAGCCCTTCGAGGAGTTGATCATCACACTTTTCTACTTTCAGTTCGGTCCCCCCAAGATGTCTGCTAAAACGCTCGTTGGTTTGGCTTCGGCCGGCAGCGCCATCGTCATCGTCGCCTCGCTGGTGATGGTTGGTGTCCTCTTCAACGACATCAACTCCCTCTACGATGACGTCATGGACGATATGGTTGAGTTCAAATCGGTCGCCAATGACGCCTGGCGCGGTATGATGGCCATGCAGGCCGTCCCCACCGGTGACAGCAAGCCCCTCCACTTCGGTAGCCTCATCGGCCGTAACAAGCGTCAAGCCGCCTGCAACTGCGGTGCTCAGCCCAACGGCTGCCCCGCCGGTCCCCCTGGTCCTCCCGGTCAGCCTGGTGCCAACGGTGATGACGGTCTTCCCGGAGAACCCGGCAAGAACGGCGCCGCCGGTGTTGCCCTCGTCCTCGACAACCTCGGCAAGGGTGGTTGCATCTCGTGCCCTGCTGGTCCTCCCGGTCCTCCCGGTCCCGATGGCCCCGCTGGTCCCGCCGGCAATGATGGACAGCCCGGTGCTCCTGGTGCCCCCGGTAACGATGGACAGCCTGGTGCCCCCGGCCCTGCTGGTGATGCTGGCGCTCCCGGTGCCCCTGGTGCTCCCGGCCCCGCTGGTAACCCCGGCCAAGACGGTCAACGCAGCGTGCCCCTTCCCGGTCCCAAGGGTCCCCCCGGCCCTGCTGGTCCCGCTGGCGCTCCCGGTCCCCGTGGTCAAGATGCCGCTCCCGGTCAACCCGGTGCCCCTGGCCCGGCCGGTCCCGCTGGCAACCCTGGTGCCCCCGGTGCCGACGGTCAGCCCGGTGCTCCCGGCGGCCCCGGCGTGCCCGGCTCCGATGCCGCGTACTGCCCCTGCCCGCCCCGTACTGGTGAGGCTGCCGTCTCTGGCGGTTCCGCCAGCCAAGGCTACCGTCGCCGTGCCCGTTCTTAAGCAGGACAGTGGTATCTTGACTCCACCATCTCTCGCATGTCTTATTTTGATGATGCTTACATTTTCGAATGACTCTCAAAATAAAGTAATTTGACTGCAATCGTAATAACGTGTAAAAACAAGCAAAAAACAATGGAAATCAAAAAAAGCGTTACAAAAGTCGCAAAAACCATGTCCACTCGGTCTACCTTTTCGTGGTGAGAGTACCGACCGCGTGCGCACTTTGACAAATCACTCCTAACCGTCAAGTGTGACCTCCCATCACACTCCAAACCCCCAAAAATAGTAAAATCGTTCATTTTAACAATAAAAACATCAAAAAAATACCGTAGTCATCAAGATTCTGGCCCCTGCGGCCGCTCTCTGTCGCTTTCCTTCTCTGCTACCTTTTCTTTGTCACCTACTGCCGCCGCTTTATCCTTCTCCTTCTCAGCTAACCTGTCTCGCTCTTTCTCCGCCGCAAACCTTTCCTTCTTCCTCATATTTTTTTCCACATTCTTTTTTACAAGCTCCACGTATCGCCTGTAATCGTGGTAGAAGGTCTTTGTTTCTTCAGTTTCGGTGATGACTTTCTGCTCGATGAACAAATGTAGTAAGCATATATGGACGTACGCGTATTGCGGGTTCGATTGTATCGAGTGTACGCGTTGGCGACGCATTTCGTGCACTATCTGAAAGCAAGCTTGAGCTTAAGCTGATCTGCGGATAAGTGGCAGCTGTTTACCTCTGTCATTTTCAACGCAGTTGATGTCCTGAGCTTGTCATTAGCGTAGTCGATTCCGCAGAAGGTTCCGGTTCGGCCGATTCTGGAAATAAATGTGGCAATTTACACCTTTTGTCACCTAGGTGTGAAGTTTTTTTAACACCTATGTGCCAAAAAAGGTGTGAAAGTACTTTGACACCTATTTGTGAAAAAAGGTGTGAAGTTTTTTCAACACCTGTGTGTCAAAACAGTCAAAACCAACCCCGCCGAGCAATGGACCACAATCGGCGCCCCGTTGGCCTTCTCTTTCGTCCACTTCAGAAGCTCAATCGCCGGTGACGGGTCCATTGGACTCACATGATCGGGCCAATCACCCCAGTGATAGTGCGACACAGTCAAGTCCGCTTCGGCACGATCATGTGCCTTTCTGAAATCTCTGTCCTGGAAGAGTCAGCAGCCCGTGACCACCAATGAAAAGCCGACATACAAGTTTTCCACGCTGAGCGTCGTGATCCGGATCGATTCCATCTCGCTGACTTCGCTACGCTCATTCTTGATGACGAACTTGCCGTGGCGGACGGTGTCACCGACGGTGGACGGCCAGTATTGGGCGCACTTTTCATAGCCGTTTTCGATGATGCCGCAAAGCATGACGATGACCGGGACGCGTTCTTGGAAGACCATTTGCCAGAAGTCGACGACAGTGTCATCCAGCGGGCCTTGGGCACAGATGTACTTCTGGGAGCCCGGGACGGGGCAGATCAGCCAGGACGCGTGGATGTAGTCGTTGTCGGGGCGGCGGCCCTTGAGGACGACACGGGTGTCGTCCATGCAGAGGACATCGCCATAGCTAAAAATGCGCGATTCTAAGAAGCCAGAAAAGTCAGACATACCGATTCTTATTCTCATTAGCCGTGTAGGCCGTGGCACTCGTCGGAGGAAGATAGTCCCTCGACTTTGTAAACTCCTTCACGATGCCTCTGAGCTTCTTTGTATAAACAGTCTTCGCGAAAGCAGCTCGACCATCGACCGCAAGCGTGCCTCTAGCTTCGAAATTACTTTTTTTGTCCCCGACGGCATCATCGTCCTTGTGCAACTCCGAGCTCGCAGCCATTTCGTCATCATTCTTGGGGGTCGCAACTTGCATAAGGCTTTTAGTAACAGGCGATTTTGGATTCCGCTTGCTCGGTGTATCACGAAATAGCTTTTTCTCTGATCCATCTGTGTGCCCCTTCTTGTGTTTGTCTTTCCTGTCTTTAGACTTCTTCTTCCTCGTCCGCAAAGAACCATTGACCAGCTTCAAGTTCGCAGGTGAATCCACTGCGAATGGCGCCTTTTCCTCGCCACGTTCTGAATCTTTCAAATCGGCACCGGCGGAGCTTTCTTGCTTTCTCGACCCTTTCTGAAAAAACGCTCTTCAAAATCGTTAAAAACATAAAAGGCTACCACGGCCGATCCACCCCCAACCTTTGAGCCTCGTTTCCTTCCACTGCCAGTACTCTTCTTCGTGCGGATACTGTTTATCGGTGCCACTGAACTCTTGGCTTGAACCCGATCCCGAAGCCTCTGTTTGGCATCGGTCGTCGTTGCCGCAGTGGTCGTAGTCGCCGTTGTGGTCCCAGTCGGCGTGTTCGTCGTCCCAGTTGGCGTCGTATTCGTTGTACCGGTGGTAGCAGTGCCGGTCGTGCCAGTCGTACCCGCAGCCGGCTCTTCCGGAGTAGCTGGCGGCGCGACCGGAAGCTGGGACTGTGCCTGTTGCTGCTGGGCTTGCCTTCGTCTCCGACTGGCAGCCGCCAGCGCTTCTGCCACCTTCTGCTTCGTGTTCTTTTCAGTGGTACGCCGTGTTCGCATACTCATCTTGAGTGAGTCCTAGACGCCTCGAAAGGGAACTATTTGGTGGGAATGCGATCCTATCCGACGGCATCCGTTTTCACCGTGGCATCTGTCTTAATTTACATGGGAATCTGAACGCGTAACGCTCTGACGCCTTCAGTTCATTAACTGGACCTTAACTGGATGAAACTAACAAACTTACATGTTATTCAGGGTTTCTAGAATGCCAACGTACCGTGTCTTCGTCTACGGTACCCTAAAGCGTGGCGAACCCAATGCATACGTCATGTCGAATCCGAAAACTGGCATCCACAAATATGTCGGCGGTGCGGTGACGAAAGAAGCGTACCCTTTATTCGTTGCGGGAAAGTGGAACATTCCGTTTATGCTGGGCGATGAAGGCAAGGGGTTTGTAAGTTGATCAACAACTACCTTCTAAAGTATACCTTAAGCCTTTAGCGAATCCACGGCGAGCTCTACGACATCGACGAAAATAAACTAAAGGCGCTGGACATGCTCGAAGGTCATCCCACCGTCTACCAGCGCAGCCTTCGACCCGTCATTCCCGATGGCAAGAATCCCAATGACGAGGGTGCCATTGAAGAAGTTTGGATGTACACCCTTAAAAGGTACGATCCCAGATTGGATGATACTAAGACAAAGATGCTAGATAAGTATTACAATGGCGTCGAAGGCCGCTTTTACATGAAACAGTAAGGCTCCTGACGCCGATTTTTAAAATCTTAACTAAACTTCTTTCAGCGACGTCGTCAAATCCAACGATGATCTATGAGCCCACCAAACTAATTCAAGCCCATCAAACTTACCTAACTGACCAATAAACTGACTACTATCTTTAAAATTGGGTACCCCTAACCTTTGACTCCATTCTTCCACTTTTGCATCATATCAACAATCTTATCAGACTAACCGCATTAACCTCGTCATTACCGTAAAACTGACACTAAAACAGCTGCACCTAACCTCCATCTTCTGTAGTTTGCCAGCCAAATCACCGGAAACATCACTTTTGATGATTTAAATGACGTTTGTCATCACCCACCACCTCCAAAACACAGACCCAACCCCCTGATTTACCCATCACAGTCATGGAATGATGCATCATTGATCCATTAATCCTAGGTATACCAACTTACCATTGATAAGACAATAAAAGTTGGAAGTTTACTGATAAGCACCAGTCTATACATAAGGTTACAATAAAAGCTGGGGAGTTCAAAGGGCCACAGACGCAAAACGCTTTGTTTTATCATTTGTTCGCTTGGAAGAAGCCATGAAGTTGCTGTTCATTGTGTTGTGGTGTTCTTTGTCGCCGTTTTTGGCGCTTGCAAAGTATAATGAGAGTGAGGCTATTTTGTTGGCAAAGATGGCCGAAACGACTTATACATTGTATCCGGATAAGTGCTTCGCTGCGTGAGTTTTAAGGGTGTTGTGATTGTGGTAATTGTGGTTTGTTTAGGCTTTTCGCTGATAACAAAGACTATGAATTTGTGAAACTGTTGAGCCAGCCATGCGACATTTTGGGCAACTATTGCCGTGGCATTGTGGCAACTAATCGGGCCGAGAAGCAGTTGTTCGTTGCTTTCATGGGCACGAAGTTGGATGCGCAGTTGTTTATTGAGTCCTTGTTGTCGATTTCGCCGACAAGACGTTTCGGGAATCTGGGACTGTCAAATGACTACTTTACCGATGCGTTGGAAGCGCTTTGGGGAGATTTGCTAACTGTAATCATGGATAAACAGTTTGTGGTAAGTCTACCATTAACTTGGAACCTATCGAAACGTCGTTTCTAGAACTACAGTGTAACCTTCACCGGCCACTCCCTCGGCGCCGCCATAACCTCCCTCGCAGCCCTCAAAACTGTCTACTTCGGCCTGAAGCCATCCGCCAGCGTCAGAATGATCAATTTTGGCCAGCCCCGTGTCGGAAACCACGACCTAGCCCAAGCCATGAACCGCCTTGTCCCAGAATCTTACAGGCTGATCCACACTGACGACTTTGTCCCGCATCTGATTCCCTGCGAACCCACCCTCAACAGTAGCCTCTCAATCAACGGCACTGCAGTCTGTAAAGATGAAAATAGCCCCTTTTCATTCCATCATGGAACTGAAGTGTGGTACCCCGAAGACATGACGCCCAATAAGAGCAACTACAGTATCTGTACTGGGGCACCCTTTGGCGAAGACCCAAATTGCAGCAATCTTATCCAATTCAACGTCTTTGGAGACGTCTCACATTATTGGCACGCTCATCAATACTACTTTAACCATAAAATTAATATTCCTACAATACACACCTGCAAGGCTTGGGAGTTTTGAGGCAGATAAGAACAGGGAGTGTTCAATGGTCGGTGGCAGTCGTAACTTCAACTGGTTTCGAGTAAACTGATAACGGTCTGCATGAATTGACTTTTGAATTATTGTAGTATGATGCTTTTGTATAAAATAATAAACTGGTACTGTTTTTGAATGAAATTTGAAGAAAAATATATAAAAAAACTGATCGAAATTAAAAACGATACTTTGTCACCAAAACACGGGCAAAAAGTTGTAATATTGAAAACGCTGCCCGCTTAGAAAGTATAAAAAGACATTTCTAAATGTCGAAAAAACGTTTTGCAGTAAAATTTCGCCGTAAAAATCAATTTTTAAAAGCAAAATTGACGTGAAAACTGAAACTGCAAAGCGAGCGAAGCAAAAACCCGAACGCCACCCAAACACTCTCACCACGAAAAGTGTCCCTCTCAAAAAACCCGACTTGCTTCAATTTCCGCTCGCTATCACTTGCTGCCGTCGATTATCACTTCGATCCAGTCCTTTTTCAACCATGTATCCGAACCTCGATCAGCAGGAGATTGTCTTCGTGCACAAGCTGTCTTCGGGCGAGCCGCGGGCACGATCCCGAGCTCTCAAGAAGCTGCATTCGTTTTTGAAGGAATCGTCTGAAAGTCAATGTAAGTTTTTTCATCTTTTTCATTTTTAGACGTGTATCGAATCGATGACAACCATCCATCTGCTTAAAATATCATAAAAGAAGGAAGAAATATATATAAAATATGCAATTTCAGCACTCAACTCCGAAACCTACACCAACCTCAGCAAAGGCCTCCATTATGCCATGTGGATGCAGGATAAGCCTTTACTTCAGGAGGAGCTCGCCGAAAACATTGCCTCGCTGATTGATGATTTCGAAACGACATCTGAAGCTGCTTCATTTGTCCAGTGCTTTATCGAATCGCTGTCAAAGGAGTGGCACTTGGTTGACCGCTGGCGCATGGATAAGTTTCTCATGGTAAGTCATCATTATTATATATTTTTTGAAAGTCCAACTAATTGATGACTTCCAGATGCTCCGTGTCTTCATCCGCAAGGTCTTCTTCACCATGGCCGCGGCAGAATGGTCCTCCGAAGTCGTCGAACCCCTCATGGAAGCCCTCACCGAAACGCTCATCAGTCCCACCAGCCGCGTCGTCGACTCTCTGAAGACCCACTTTGCCTCGGTGTACTGGGACGAGCTCGGTCAATGTGAGAATGTAACGGAGGATGTTGCCCACACCTTCCTTGATCGTTATTTGGCCGTCCTCGCCGAGAACAGGACCAGCGATCTCTACTTCCGAAGCATCTGTGACGAAGTTTTCGAGAGCCTCGTACGGACCGTCAGTCGCGAATTGGAAGATAGCGAAGAAGACGAAGAGTATGATGAAATGACCCGGGTTCTGCGTCTGGATAATCCGATCCCACTGGATCTCGACAAAGTCAGGAAGACCTTGTTCGAGATCGGCGCCAAGCCCACTGTCAACAGTCGCCGTCGCAAGCGGCTCTACACATTGAGCAAGAAGTTTGGCGCCATCGTCAAGGGCAAGAATCCTGTCGCTCGTCCTGTTGAACCTCCCAAGGGATCTGGCGTCGACAAGGGAATGATCATCAACGCCGCCGATAAGCTTAAATCTATCGAAGCCAGACTCAAGAAGGATCGTCAAAAGTTCAAGACCGAAATGAAGGTCATCAAGAAACAGAAGAAGGCTGAAGAGTGAGTTACCCTTGCTATTTTTTTTAACTTCCAATCAAAATTGTAATTTCAGACACGCTTACACCGAAAAAATCCTCGCAATTGCCAAGAAGAAGGCCAGTTCCCGCAAATCGGCGAACAAGTTCAAGCCCGGCGCTATCAAACGCAAGACCGGCCATCACCGAACCCCGACTGTTCCCAAGAAGTCCAAGTCGAAATCTAACTGATTCTTTTTTAAACTGACCCCCGATTGTTCCATTTGTTGAGTTTACAGTGATTTTATGAATTATCCAACTTTCAAAACTTGAATTGAAATTACAATGAAACAAGATGGGGCTATGGTTACTCAGCCTTTTTATCAGCGGGTTCTTTTTCCTTTTTATCGTCGGATTCTCGAACTGTCTTGCCTTTGGCGGCGGCTTCTTCTTCTTTGATCTTCTTTTCTGCTTCCTCGACAGCGGCATCACGTTTTGATTTCTCTTCGTGAGACTTTTTCTTCTTCTTTTCTTCGGTTTTCTGGTCGTCGGCCTTTTTGGATGGCTTTTTATCGGCCTCCTCGGCGGAATTCTTCTTTTTGGATTGTTTTTTCTCGACTTCTTCGGCAGAGTTTTTCTTATTACTCTTTTTGGGGTGTTTTTCCTTGTCTTTATCTTTGTCGTGATCCTTTTCCTTGTGTTTTTCTTTATCTTTATCCTTGTCTTTGTCCTCTTTCTTCTCGTGATCCTTGTCCTTTGGCTTTTCCTTGTCTTTTTCATCCTTATCCTTGTCCTTCTGCTTCTCTTTCTCATGATCCTTTTCATTATCCGGTGATGGCGCATCGTCATGCTTATCCCTCTTCGTCTTTGCCGGTTCATCTTCATCCTTCTGAAACACCCTTAATCATCCAAACTTTCACCCTACAGTACCTCCAACTCACCGAAGTCGTCGTCCCCTCCGTGGTCGTCGCAGTCGTCCCAGTACTGTCCCTGCTTTCCAGCGTCTTGATCTTCCTAGACCTCCGTGGAATCTTCCTTTTCGTCTTTCTCTTTTTCTCAGTTATCGGCCTTACCGGTGCATCGATCACCTCGAAGACAGTAGGTGAATCTGGATCGGGTTCAACTTCGATGGCTTCACCGCTTGCTTTCTTGTTATTCGGCACATCGTGACTTGTCGGCTCTGTTTCAGGGTGAGTTTCTTTCTTCGTTTGTTGGGTCTCTTCAGTGTCGTGCGACTGTTGCTCCTTCTCTTTTTCGAGTTCTTTTTGTGTAGCTTCTGGTGTAGGCGTCGAGGGGGTCGCTTCTGCCGGAGGTGCTGGTGCCGGTGCCGCTTCTTCGGGTGGCTTTTCTTCCGTCTTTTGTTTCTTTAGTCGTTTTAACGTTTCCAGAAGTCGATTTCTTGTCGTCGTAGGTGGTGGGGTTGCTGTCGGTGGCGTTGAAGTAGTAGAAGTCGTCGTCGTTGTAGTTGTTGTAGTGGTCGTGGTGCCAGTGGGAGTAGTAGGGGTAGACGTCTCAGGTGTCGTTGGAGCACTAGATGTTGGTGGGAATGGTGTAGTGGACTCTTTTCGACGAAGCTTTTTCCGGGATTCTGAACAGCATCCATTAAAATAGACAAACATTTTGAAAACTAACCTCGTATAGACGTGACCATCTTCTGGAAAATACTCTGATTAGGTGCCGGCGCATCTGGCGTTGCTCCTGGAGGTGCTTCTTCGGTCTTTTTGTCGCCTTCAGCTGCAGCTTCTTGCGTTTGCTGCAACAAAATTAAACTCAAAAGTAGTTTTACAACGAAAACATTCAAAAACCCCGCGCAACCGTACCTTATCTTCCGCCGTTTTCTCAGTCGTCCCCTTATCCTCTATCGTCTTCTTATCAACCTCCGTCGTCTTATCCGCCGCCACTGCTGCCTTCTTATCCGCGGCCACCGCAGCAGCTACCGCCGCAATTGCTGGCGTTGGTGCCGGTGCCGCCGGAGCCTTCTCTTCCTTCGTTACTTCCTCTTTCGTCCTCGTTTCCTCTTTGGTTTTCTCCTCCTTCGTCCGTGCCTTATCCCCTGAAGCGCTCTTCTTCCGAGTCGGCGAAGGCTTCGGCGCTGCTTTTGCCTCTTTCTTCTTTTCTTCAGAATCCTTGCTGTCCCTGCTACCAGTAACTGATTGCAATGGTTTTTCTGGGGTCTTCTTTTCCACTGGCTTCTTTGCCGGGGGTCTTCCCTGAATCAGCCATTTTCACAATCACAACGTTGAACTACAGTAACCCCACCTCTCTGCTCTTCCCTGTCATCTTCTTCGCCGCCGCTTCCTGTGAATCATTCGACTTCAACGCATTCTTTATCCTTTTCAGTGCTCCTGGTGACTTCTTAGTTGCCGGTGAAGGTGGTTGTGGTGATACGGTAGGCTTGATGGCTTCCCTACTGTCAACTGTCTTTTCAACTGTTTTGTCGATAGTTTTGTCAATAGTTTTCTCCTTCTTTGGCGATCGTCGCTCTTTCGAAGCTCCCGATGTCTTCCCCTGCAATTATCAATCGTACCTTGATTCACCTATCTATGATTCTATCAATTGTAAAGCAAAGCGGTGACTAACTTCCTTCCCCGCCTTGTTGCCTCCAAAGATGGACCATTTCATCTTAGCTAGGATCCAGAATAGCACCTAAATATCAGTCAGATTCAAAAACAATCCCAACAGGGGGGATAGTCGGCCCCGGTGGCCTATTCGAACTTTTTCTCCCTTGTCACGTTGCCGCAGGGCATCATGGTCGATTTATGCAGATTTATGACATTTTGAGAGAAATTTTCTGGACAGAATATCGACAAACGTCCTCTGACTGCAATTTGTATTGTTGAAATGAATGGTAAAAGCAAAACAAGCATCATTTTTGTTAACTGAAGTTGATCAGAAATTTGATGATAAGCAGTTTCTTGTCCTCAAAATGGGCGCCACGCAAACTTTTTCTGGTTCAAAATACAGCTTTTCCCTAGTCGAATCCATGTCAGAAAAAAGGGGAAAGTAAACATTTCAAACAGATAAGCATTTTGTTAGAGTGTATTTTGAGGGATGTTAGCACTGTGTGTTTAGTTCGCACAGGTTGAGTACAGATGCAGGTTGCGCGCACATTTGTGTTCTTTCGCGAGCGGTTTTTTCTTTCACCATCCATTTCGCACCCGTTCCTCGCTTGTTTCCTCCCCACCTCATCGTTTTACCGCATATTTTTCTTCACCGACAGCAGAAGTTGTACATATTACCCATTTCTAGACTAACATCAAGTCCAAAATGTCGGATATTGAACTGAATCTTCTCCCGCCGCCGCCACCGCCTCCGGCGAACCTCAATGTAGGTTTTTACACCTTTTCACGTAGAATTTATATATATTTTTGCCTTATTTGCAGGACACAATCACCCTCGGTGACAGTGATGTCGAAGACGGTGAAATCCAGTCGACGCCATCGCCCCAGGACTCACAGCAGAAGAAAAAGGCGAGGAACAACAACAACAAGCCGGCTCGTGTCGATGATGACGACATTCAAGTGATTGGGGACAATCTTTTCGAGCTTGATGATGATGGAGAAGAGGAGCCGTCTTCATTCAATGCCAATGTGACTCCAACGATCCGCATTTCGGGCTGCATCGGCATGGATACGCCGACGCCCAAGTCCAGCGGCTATCGTGGCACTTGCTTCAATTGCGGCGGCGGACACACCCTATCAGAATGCAAGGAACGGCTCGACCAACGGAAAATAATGGCCAACCGCAAGTCATTCCAGGGCGGCAAGAAAGAGTAAGTCGGGGCGTTCTTTTTCTATTCATTTCCGTGGTGCTTGCGGGGGCATTTGAGGTTGTAGTCCAGCCGGAGGGTAGGCTGGGGGATCGATTTTTCGAAAGGGAAACCAGTAGCTTTGTTCACTTGGCCAAACCAAACCTCCTTTGGGCGGCTGCTACATTATTTAGTTGTTGCCAAGGGCAGCGCGCGCAGTTTTGGCCATTTTAGGGTTTCGGTTCACCGCTTTCATGTCTTTTGCCCATTTCAACCGATACCAAAGTACCCAATTTCAATTACTCACCCCTTCTAATTCGAATCAAAGTCCCCCCTAACATCTGTTCCTATTTACACCAACTCTTGGTGTTCGTTTCCATTACCCATTTTTCATTTTCGTCATTCCCGAGCGTTCGAACCTCCCTTGGCAATTGTCTAGTCATCGGTCCATCCCGTAGACAACTGCAGCTGCTCTTTGTCGCTGGACTCACTGCCGTCCATTTTGTTACACTTTTTCCTCCTCTAAAAGGTTTTGTCACGCGATACCATTGGAAAATCTATTTTCCCATGCATTTTTACTTTTTTGCCACGTCTGATGGTCCATTATACCCGCCCAATCGTTTTCTTTATTTTATCGACGTTTTATTGATACTTCTTTGAACGCCTGCCACAATGTTGTTGTCTATTTAGCTTCCTCGTTTTAATCACTTTGTTTTCGACAATAGCCTTTTCATTGCGGGAGATAGCAGTTCATCGATTGGTCTAAATGACAACATTTTCAGCACTCGCATCCACGACAATCAAAGTCAGTTCAAAGCCGGCAAACTCTCGGCTCACGCGCTTGAAGCCCTCGATCTTGAGGACGACGAATATCCGCATTGGATTTATCGTATGCGAGAGCAAGGACCGTCACTTGGTTATCCTCCTGGCTATTTGAAGCAGTAAGTTTGCCCTTTTATTGCTTTTTGATGTCCCTTCAATCGATCCATTTCAGGTTGATGCCCAAGGGCGAAGGCCTGACTTTCTTCACTGACGACGCTCGCCTCAGCGGCAAGCTTGAACAAGCCCCTTTCGATTTCGACGCCACCAAGGTTGTTTTCTACGAAGGCTTCAATTTGATCGACGAACGATCAGACCTTGAACGTGCTGCTCAGAAATTTGCTCGCCGTACCTACGATCCATTCACCAAGGAAACTTATACCGAGTTTTTGGAGAAATTTGTACGTCGTCTGCACGAGTGTGATTCCAGGAAACAGAACGAGGAAACCGAACGTCGCCTGGACCGAAAACGTGAGTCTTTTGATGATTTACTTAGCCGCACAGTCGCAAATTCTAATCATAACGGCGTTTTGATTCGATTTTTTTCCCATGCCGCGCCCAGTTTTACCACGCCATGTTGTCGTTCTTTTCTCTTTCGGCATCGGGACAATATGCTTTGCAGTTCAATTATTTCCCGATGCCGTAAATTGTCGTCCTTTTTAGTCATGGCGAAGGTTGCGAAGAAGGTCGAGAAGGAGATGTACCGTGCTAACGAGGATGAACTGAGAGAAGTTCTCAAGACGGAAAATATTGATCCGACTGTGGAACCTGAACGCTATTTGAAGTTTGTCGAGGAGAATGACATTCCGTTGTCGAGGAAGGATCGGAAGCGTATTGAAAAGAATATTGCCAAGCGTGCCGCTTTGGCCGAAGCTGAATTGAAGGCTGCTATAGGTCTTGTAAAACCGGCCAAGAAGGGCAATGTTGCTGTTGCGGTGAAGCAGGAGGCTGTAGCTGCGGCTGCTGTGACCCCTTTGACCAATGGAGTTGCTCCAGTTGGGAAGATTACGACGCCGGCTGCCAAGGCTGCTCCGCCGACACCGGCTGCTCCATCGACGCCCGCGCCATCTCGCCCCAAAGTGAGGTCAATTCATACCCAGACGAAGCCCGTGCTGATCACTGAGCTGCCTGAACCGTCTCCGGAACACAAGCAGCAAGCCCACAAGCAACAGCGAGTAGCCGCGCGCGCTACTGTTGGCAAGAAGGTCGAAGCAAAGCCGGTAAAGCCTAAACCTGTCCCGAAAGAAGAACCGTTGTACTTCCCCGTAGAAAATCCTGATGAACCCGAGTTTATTTTTCCTTCGCAAGGGGTATCGGTATCAAAGCCCGCTGTTGTCGAAGCTCCTCGAAAGCCGCTTGGCCCATTGCCGCCAGTATTGGCTCCTCTGATTGAAACGGGTTCTGATTACGTGTTTCCGAATGGCTCTAAGCTCACTGAGCCCGTTGAAACCCCCGCCAAAGCGCCTGAAAAGTCAAAGCGTGTTATGTCCCGTAGATTTGATAGCTCACCGACTCACGTTGAACCGAAGGCGGCCGTTCCGGCGGATCCGAAGACTAAGCCGAGCTCCCCGAAGAAGGCTAAGCCTGTTGTTAATAAGGCTGCTACTGTTGCTGCCGTTGATGTAAAGGAGGTCAAGGAAAACGTAAAGCCGGAAAAAAAGGAGAAGACCGTCGCCACTCCCGCTTCGCCGAAAAAAACTCCACGCCAACCTGCTGAGAAGAAGCCGGTCGAACCACCAAAGAAGGCACCCGTTGAGGCTGCGAAGCCGGAAAAGGTTTCCGAAGCCGCTAAATCGGAAAAGCCTGTAGCCATTGTGGCTCAGGGCGAATTTTCGTGTGTAAACGGTAACGCCGATCTAAACGGAGCGCCGTTGACGAAGTCCCAGCGTAAGAAGGCTAATAAAAAAAAGAATGCCGCCGCTGCTGCTGCTACAAGCCAGCCCGATGATCCCTGGGCTGCTCCTACGCCGAAGGCAGAACCCACCAAACAGGCTCCGAAGGTTGTCGCTACACCGGTTAACACAGGTGTGTAATTGTATTGGAAAGAGTGCCATAGCATCTCTCCAAATTCTCGCGCATAGGGTCTATCGTAATTGTTTTTAGGGTCCGCTTCCACGGCTTCCAAACAGCCATCCGCTGCTGCCAAAGCCGCTCCCAAGTCTAAGAAGCAGGAGAAAAGGGCTGGAAAGACCACAAAGGACCATCTTGCCGATTTGATCGATGATAAGGACAGCAATTCCCCGATTCTTGCCACATCACCGCCCAATGGCAAAGGAGGTACGATATAACAGTCCGTCCCTTTTGCTTTTCGTTCTTTTTCGCTTTTGTTTTCCACAAGACATACATGCGTGCAAACTGGGCGTTATTACTGGGCCGTAGGAGTTGCTTTTGGTTTCCCTTTTCCCCTTTAATTCTTCTACTAACACCGTTTTCATTTAATCTATCGGCTCAGTAGGCGTCTAGTTGTATGCTAAAAACTAATAACTTTACTGATTTTATCCAATTTCAGGCCACTATGATGAAGATACACCAGTCGCCCGAAAGCAGGCCCGCGGTCTCAACAAGTCCAACGTCGATGCCGTCATTGAAGACTCGCCCGCTTCCCCTGAGAATCCCCCAGTCGTTTCCCGTGCGTTGACGGAAGATCAAGCGCAGCCTCGTGAAATTTTAGTTCCCACCGTGGATGATCGACGAATGCCGAACATTGATAACTTCAGTAATGGAATCCTGCCGTTTGAACACACGAATGTCCAGGCGTCGACGGGCCGTTTCGATGCCATCACGCAGTTGATAAAGAGTCGCCGCGAAGAAGAAGGTGCCAAGTAGCCGCTATGTCTCTCACTTTTTATTTTTATTCTCCTCTTTTTTAATCTCAGCCTTTGCGCATGCTTTTATTATTTTTATTTTAAAGCTACACGGTCTATTGTGTTTTGTCCTTGCTGCTGGTAAGTGTAAGCTTAATGTAATCCTTTAAATGGTTTTCTAAAATAAATTGTTTTTGCCCCAGTTTTATTATTATTCAAATTATTACAAAGTAGTATAAATGCAAAACAAGTTGAAAATTAGTAAGAAACAAATACCCGTGAAGGCAGAGATGATTGGTTGAGGTTGTGGGTCGGCATGGGTATGAGCTTCATCTGTGTTTGGAATTCGATGCGTTGAGATTTGGTGTAGATTCATGAAGACGGATAAAGGCATCTGCGACGACATCATTGATGGCTTTTTGAAGCTTGAAAAATTCGGTCGGATTGGCGGTGCCTATTTCGCGGAATTGACGGGTCAGATATTGACCTGAATAGGTAAAATTAGACTTATTTGATGAAAAAGTAGTGTCAAACTTACCGTAATGCGAATACTTGTCCTCATCCTCAACATAGAAGCTCGTACTAGGCGGCATCGGGGAACGGCATTCGGTCAATGGAGAGGCAAAGTTGAGCGGCTTGCTTGATGATGAGACTTTTTTGAGGACCTGAAATGAAAACATTCATTGTAAACTTGCAATAAAACGTTAAACAAGCCAACAAACCGATATCTTAGCCTCCGAAACCGCCGGCGAACTCGGCTGTGCCGGTGGCACAATGACCGGTGTCCCCGTTTGGGTTACCTTTCGCCGTTTTCGATGGTGCCCTTCATCACCACTATCCGTATCCGTCGCATTTACACTGCTGCCACTGGCTGGCGGAAACCCAGGCGATGCCGCACGCCCGTCGCAATCTATCTGTTCGAGGAAGCCAAGGGCTGTGTAGAAACGCCAGCGGGGAAGTTCGTTCTGGTTGCCGGGGCCGCCTTCGAGGTACTTTCGCTTGACTTTGAAGAAGGTGTCCTGCAATGCTTCCGCTGTTAAGTTAAATTTTGAAAAAATATATAAAAACCCCAACCTTCAAATTTTTCCACTGCTTTTCTATATCCGGATGGGTCAGCGGCGTATCGTCCGACGACAGCGTCTCCGCTATGGCAATGTATTCCTGTTTCCGTTGGATCAGGGACAACGACTCTCTCGGAAGGCGATTGTCCCAGAGCAGCGGACGTTGCTTGATCTCCTCGATTATCTGGTATCGTAGTGAGTCAGGAAACAGGGCCGTCGTGCGTTTTCGGCCTGTCGCCACCGCCGTCACTTCGAGTTCGACGATTTCGCTCGGCATCCTGAAAACTACCACTAATCTTATCTGTAAGTTGCCGCGGAACAATGTATCAAGTAAGTTCGTAAGTTTAAGCCAGAACAGGCAGACAGTGTGTCAGACAATCGATAAGGAAAAATTTTTAAAACATCCGCGAAGCAATTGACGCGAATAACTTTCGCAAAATGTGATATATCGAGAAAGCGCCGTTTCGCCAGGGTGGGACCAAGTTCGCTGATGTCGGAAAGCTAATCTGCGTCGGGATTCAGTGGCGCGCGCCTTCTGGAGCCCGCAACGACGACCACGTGAGCTGTGACGACTACTTGTCGCTGCGATGTGTGCGACGACGCGGTTGGCGTTGTGCGAATGGCCGCGAACGCGGTCTTGCGCGCGAAGTGCGGTGGCGGGTTTTTGAAAACTGTCTCTTTCTTTCACAAGTTTGTGCCGGTATTTCATAACCTTTACCTCATGCTTTGCTATCTCGATACGATCCGTATTTTCTAACTTTCTGCAAATAGAAATTAAACACCATCAGTCCCTCAGCTTTTCACCAATGTTTCAACCGTGTTTTTTCATAAATTTACAAACGGATACCAACCAGGAAGCAATTCATTGCTTTCCTCTGATTCCTCTTTTGCTCTCATCTATCGCAACTTCTTGTGACCGTTCATTATTCAGATCCGCGTGTAAAGTGCAAATCTATCATTCTCGGAAACTGGTTCCCCTTTGACGCGGTAAACGTTACCCTCGGGCGTTCTTTTGCAACAAAATCGCCCCCGCTGATACGCATAGTGCGTAATAATGCCCTGAGGGTATTACACAATCAGGTTAATTGTGGTTTTTTTCAATGTGAATCTTGTTTTTGTTTCAATTTTTTTCTTTCTATGCTTTGCGAACACGTGTTATACGACTAGAAACCTTTATTTGTCAGCTTTAGCGATGGAAGGCCAATGAGAAACAAGGTCGTGACTACAGCGAAAGAGAATTGAGCCTTCTCGACGAGATCGACGTTGAAACCGAAGCCATCAAGATGAGGACTCGGAACCCGCTTAAGAGCGACGGTTGACAAAGACGGCAGAACGGGGAGGGCAGCTGAAAGGTAGGTATGATTAAAAATTGTTTGAATTACGGTAAGTATTAAGAAAACGTACGGGCAGTAAGCGGCGTCGGAACCGGGGAGACCAGGGCCGCCGGGGGCACCGGGCTGACCATCGGAGCCGGGGGTTCCGTCGTTGCCAGCAGGGCCGGCGGGGCCAGGGGCACCGGGGGCGCCATCGGAACCGGGGTTGCCGTTGGGGCCGGCGGGGCCAGCAGGGCCGGGGTTGCCAGCGGGACCGGCAGGGCCGGGGGCACCAGTGCCTTGTTCGCCATCGGCACCGGGGTTACCGGGAGCACCAGGGGCACCGGGGGCGCCAGCCGGACCGGCATCACCAGCGGGACCAGCGGGGCCGGGGGGACCAGCAGAGCCAGCGTTACCAGGGGCACCGGGCTGACCATCGGCACCAGCGGGACCGGCAGGACCATCAGGACCGGGAGGACCAGCGGGACCGGCGGGGCACTTGATGCAGGAGGTGTCTTGGGCGGGGCAGGGTTCAGCACCGGCACCAGGGGCGCCATCATCACCAGCGGGGCCAGGGGCACCGGGGGCACCAGGCTGACCAGCGGGGCCGGGAGGACCGGGGGGACCAGCGGGGCAGTTGGGGGTGGGGAGAGGGTTGCACTGGCAGAAGCCGGGGAGAGCCTGCTTCTTCTGACGGAAGACGGAACCGAAGGGGTTCTCACGGGGCTTGGAAGGAGGGGTGACGGAGAGCTGGACCTCCATGAGTTGGGTCCATGCGTTGTCGGTGTCGGCACGGAAGACCTGGACGCCGTCGCTGACGCGCTCGTTCATCATGTTGATGGTGGCATAGAGCTGGGGGATGGTGACCAAGCATGCCACAATGGCGAGGGTAGAGCAGATAGAGGCGATGCCTACGACAACCTTGGACTCGTACATGGCTGCAGGAGGATGGTTTAAAACGGTTGCCATTCGTGCTTTTATACTGCTTTACTTGTGGGCACTCGTGGCAGGCGGAGCTGATGCGCTAGTTTGTTAGGCGTTTTACACGCCTCGATGCGTTTTTTAAGGTAGGAGTCGGAAACGGTCTAAAAAGTTGAAGCTGGTGGAACGTGATTGACGGACTTAGGGGCTGTCCAGAAATTACGTCATCGCAAAATCGGTGATTTGGATACCCCCTCCCCCCTCAATCATTGATCGTCATTATGACTTGAACCCCCTCCCCCTAAATGACGTCATTTTTCAAGTTTGAAAAGCTCTTTAAAATGGTCAAAAATCCGATATTGAACCACCAAAATCATTTTTTTCGAATTTTAAAACCTAAATTTGACCCAAGACCCGAAAAACACAGAAAATAGGCGCTGTGTACCGTAGTTTTGATCCCAGAATCCCCAAAATTCGGTGATTTTTCGATGACGTCATTAGGGATCTTGACCCCCTCCCCCCTTCATCATTTTTCGTCATTGTGGCACTGATCCCCCCTCCCCCCGTCCATCAATGACGTAATTTCTGGACAGCCCCTTAGCAACATTCGCACGGCGTCGTTCGCTACCTAACTAGTTTGGTTTTTCGGCGCAGTTTACTGATAGGAGAACCCTTGGTTGGCAACGAGTTAATGTCAAAAAACCAAAAGTCATCGTTAGTTAGAGAAGGCAGTTGTGTTCCTAAAAATTTTACTCACGTTTACGCAGCGATACGGCGTATTATCGCCTACCAGTTCTTTAAAGAAATATGTGACTTGAGGGCAAACTCTTGACTTACTATCGTTTGAGTACAATGAATTCAGAAGAAGGTTACGGGTTCTCATGTTTATCGGTAATTTCCCCTTTCTTTTCAAGCTTCTAACGGATGAAGAAGGCTGACCCGAACTGCATTGTGATTACTACCATCTTGAACACTGTTCAGAAGCAACCAACATCGTGGAAAACCCCGACGACTTTCCTCATTCACAAGAAAGACTTGGCAGATGACGTTAAGAGCTGATGTCCAATTCCCTTGTCCAACATGCTGGGAAAGTTGTTTCGTCGTGTCTCATGGCAGATAACCGACTGGTGCCTCACAAACTGCCGTCTTACAAGTGTCCAGAAAGACTTGATGAAGTTTAAAAGAAGTCTAGAACTCAATTTTGTGTTTAGTCAGGTGTTCATGACGCCCGACAACGATGCCCGACGTCTCTTGGTTGAATTTCCGGAATGATTTTACAAATGTTTCGTACACCACGGTCATGGAAGCTATGGTACCTATTAGATTAGATAAAGAAACGATCGTTATCATTAAAAATCTGTACGATGGCTGCACGACAAGGATTAGAGGTCAATATGACACAGTCAGCGGGATTCCTCTTAACTTTGGTATTCGTCAAAGCTGTTAACTCAAGCCCATCGTCTTCAATGTCGTCTGGCAGTATCAGAGTAAACATTTGGTAGGTTATGTTTTCCGTTTATATGTGTTGTTCGTGGTAAACCAAAAGTTTTTAGTGGCCATGTCAAACGTATAAAACAAAGTATGTATAATGTCTCTAACTATTCGAGACCATTACCAATAGTAGCTCCCGGGTAGGGTCCTTACTAACAACAGTTTAACGGAAGCATACTCAGCACCAACTCTTCTTTGAAAATTGATTATTGTAGTGTGACTTCGTTGTAACTCTGCGCGTGGTATAGTCGCAGTGATTTGTTTTACTACTGAAACTAGTGCAGTCGAGAAGTCAGAATCCTCATGAATCTGCCGGTTCACGAATGATCTTCGCCTTTGTTTCCCATGTCCCCTTGCTTGTCACAAAACACAATTATTGATGCTAAAGGCCTTTATTAGAGGGCGATCTTATGCCAAATTAGAATTTTTGCAAAACGGATGGTACACCATCACGAGATACATGGCCAATACTACTGCGTGAGCCTTCTCGATGAAGTCGACGTTGAAAACGAAGCCATCAAGATCAGCACTCTGATCGCGCTTAAGAGCGACGGTTGACGAAGACCGCAGAGCGGGGAGGGCAGCTGAAAGATAGGGATGATTAGGCTTTGTTCTGAAGTGGATTAAAGCAAAAGAAACGTACGGGCAGTAAGCGGCGTCGGAACCGGGGAGACCAGGGCCGCCAGGGGCACCGGGCTGACCATCGGAACCGGGGGCACCAGGGTTTCCGGCGGGACCAGCGGGGCCAGGGGCACCGGGAGCGCCATCGGCACCAGGGTTGCCGTTGGGGCCAGCGGGACCAGCAGGGCCGGGGTTGCCAGCGGGACCGGCGGGGCCAGGGGCACCAGTACCTTGTTCGGCATCGGCACCAGGGTTACCGGGAGCACCAGGGGCACCGGGGGCGCCAGCCGGACCGGCATCACCAGCGGGACCAGCGGGGCCGGGGGGACCAGCAGAGCCAGCGTTACCAGGGGCACCGGGCTGACCATCGGCACCAGCGGGACCGGCAGGACCATCAGGACCGGGAGGACCAGCGGGACCGGCGGGGCACTTGATGCAGGAGGTGTCTTGGGCGGGGCAGGGTTCAGCACCGGCACCAGGGGCGCCATCATCACCAGCGGGGCCAGGGGCACCGGGGGCACCAGGCTGACCAGCGGGGCCGGGAGGACCGGGGGGACCAGCGGGGCAGTTGGGGGTGGGGAGAGGGTTGCACTGGCAGAAGCCGGGGAGAGCCTGCTTCTTCTGACGGAAGACGGAACCGAAGGGGTTCTCACGGGGCTTGGAAGGAGGGGTGACGGAGAGCTGGACCTCCATGAGCTGTGTCCATGCGTTGTCGGTGTCGGCACGGAAGACCTGGACGCCGTCGCTGACGCGCTCGTTCATCTCGTTGATGGTGGCATAGAGCTGGGGGATGGTGACCAAGCACGCCACAATGGCGAGGGTAGAGCAGATAGAGGCGATGCCTACGACAACCTTGGACTCGTACATGGCTGCAGGAGGGTGGTTTGAAACGTTTGCCGTTCATTCTTATATACTGCTTTACTCAGAGACATTCAAAGCAGGCGGAGTTACGAGTTAATGCGCAAGTTCGTTAGGCGGTTATACGCCTTGCTGCGTTTCCCAAGGTAGGAGCAGGAAAAAGTTAAAGCAGCGTGGAACGTGATTGACGGACCTAGCAGCCCACGCACAACGACGTTCGCTACCTAACTAGTTTGGTTTTTCGGCGCAATTTAGTGATACGAGAACCTTTGTCTGGCAACGAGAAAAGGTAGACAATTTAAACATCAAAAAGCATGGTTTGTTAGTGCAGGCAGTTGTGTAACTGAAAGCTTGGCTCACGTTGTGATGGTGGTACGGATAATTATCACCTACAGGTTACTGGAAGAGTAATGATGTTTTAAATGAAAACAGATGGCTTACTGACTAGTCATTTAAGAGTCTTGAGGCCACAGACGCAAAGCAGAAAAAGTACAAGAATATCAAACCGTACTTCAAGAATGCTGGCTACAAAATCTTCAACGACAGCGTTATCATTAGTTTGCTCTTTCCTGTGAAATCAGCATCAGAAGACTGCCACAATTAAGTTGTCCTTGTTTAGCGTCTCTCTGTGCCGTTTGGAGAATCGTTACACAAAACCTTTTTCCGGTGCGTCTTGCTGATTCATCTCACCGGGGTATCTGCTCTGGTAGACGTTGTTATCCGGGTAGATCTTAGACGGGTCGTCAAAAAGAAATTGAATTCTGAGGGTTCCAGTGCGATGTCGGTGGGTGCTCCGGCATTGGGCTTTTCGGAGCCGTGGGTTTGAATCTCAGTCTTATCATTGTTGTGGTTTCAGTCAAGGCTGCTATTACCTAGGAATGACCCTTTTAAAAGATCTTCTGGCATTTCCCAAACATGATACACATAAGGAAATATCATTATGAACAAACACATTATGTCGTATTCAATCATGACACTCTACTTGCTTATCACAACTTCACATCGAATAACAATTAACATTTTCATTGATTCTAGTTTATTGTAACTCAACAAACTATTATTATTTCTGGACTGTTGTCTATCGGTACTGCTCAAAAGGTGACTGCAACAATTGAACAGCGGCTTCGCGATTCGTTGACCCGGCGTTAGTTCCGGAATTGTATCGTGCATTATAGCTTTCATTGTAATCGGTTTCCACATAATCACGGAGATAAATCAACATTTTCACAGTTAAAGCTAGTAAAACCGCCTCGACGAGGATAAATAACACGCAAAAGACGAAAATTAGCCGCGTGTGTGCAAGCAACCAATTAGTGTAAGGCTCATGACATCCGCCTTGATAAAATAACTGTCTCATCCTACTATTTTTACCACAATTTATCGTTAATTGATGGTTCGAGAATTGATCCACATCACAGCAACTGTCTGGCACAAAAGCATTGCGGTTCCATCGAGTCGTAAAGAACCAGTCTCGATAATTTTCAACACCGCAGCATCCTAACGAAGATTGAATCTCGTCCCATGTCGCAGCAATATGGTTTACAGGATAATCTTTAGCGACAGTTGTCTGATTAATCCCGGCATATAGGGCTTGTTTGACTTGTTTCCGCACAGGACCTTCATAGATGATGCTTGCAATGCACGATGCAAATTGGATGAATACCAAAACAACAACAATGAAAAAATACAGTGACAAATAGAGGCGAGATTTAGCTGACAAGCCAATGGTCGCGAATAGTGATAAGCCGATAGTTGTCAAACCCATTACAAAGGTGTAGATAGATATGCCAATTGTTGAATAACTCGTCGCTGCCACTACAAAATCGCCGAAGTTTTCTTGGAATAGCCATATTCCAAGACCAATGGAGCCGAAACCGAGGACACTATACACAGCATTGAAGCAATAGTACGCCTTTTTAAGGGCATTGATGCTCTGATTTGCGGACATGGGGTTAGCACCTCGAACACTGATAAGTAACCAACCTGGGTGGTTGCTTGCTATCGATTAAACTACTGTTTCTGATAAGGACTTATAAGGCGTTGTGTTTCGCAAGGTGTTGTTAACCTTGAACTTTTGCCTTTGTCTCATATCAGCAAGTACTATTAGCTTTTGTCACAATCTCTGTCAGTTTTCATGTTTCCCCTTGTCCCCTTGCTTGTCACAAAACACAATTATTGATGCTAAAGGCCTTTATTAGAGGGCGATCTTATGCCAAATTAGAATTTTTGCAAAACGGATGGTACACCATCACGAGATACATGGCCAATACTACTGCGTGAGCCTTCTCGATGAAGTCGACGTTGAAAACGAAGCCATCAAGATCAGCACTCTGATCGCGCTTAAGAGCGACGGTTGACGAAGACCGCAGAGCGGGGAGGGCAGCTGAAAGATAGGGATGATTAGTCATTGTTCTGAAGGGGATAAGTGATAAAGAAACGTACGGGCAGTAAGCGGCGTCGGAACCGGGGAGACCAGGGCCGCCAGGGGCACCGGGCTGACCATCGGAACCGGGGGCACCAGGGTTTCCGGCGGGACCAGCGGGGCCAGGGGCACCGGGAGCGCCATCGGCACCAGGGTTGCCGTTGGGGCCAGCGGGACCAGCGGGGCCGGGGTTGCCAGCGGGACCGGCGGGGCCAGGGGCACCAGTACCTTGTTCGGCATCGGCACCAGGGTTACCGGGAGCACCAGGGGCACCGGGGGCGCCAGACGGACCAGCATCACCAGCGGGACCAGCAGGGCCGGGAGCGCCAGGGGCACCAGCGTTACCGGGAGCACCGGGCTGACCATCGGCACCAGCGGGACCGGCGGGGCCATCGGGACCGGGGGGACCAGCGGGACCGGCGGGGCACTTGATGCAGCTGGTGTCTTGAGCCGGGCAGGGTTCGGGGGCAGCGCCAGGGGCACCATCTTCACCAGCGGGGCCAGGGGCACCGGGGGCACCAGGCTGACCAGCGGGACCGGGAGGACCGGGGGGACCAGCGGGGCAGTTGGGGGTGGGGAGAGGGTTGCACTGGCAGAAGCCGGGGAGAGCCTGCTTCTTCTGACGGAAGACGGAACCGAAGGGGTTCTCACGGGGCTTGGAAGGAGGGGTGACGGAGAGCTGGACCTCCATGAGCTGTGTCCATGCGTTGTCGGTGTCGGCACGGAAGACCTGGACGCCGTCGCTGACGCGCTCGTTCATCTCGTTGATGGTGGCATAGAGCTGGGGGATGGTAACCAAGCAAGCCACAATGGCGAGGGTAGAGCAGATAGAGGCGATGCCTACGACAACCTTGGACTCGTACATGGCTGCAAGAGTGCTGATGGAAACTGACGCGATGATCGCCTTTTATATCGGTTGCGCGACGGCGAAGGCGGCTGCCAGCAGGCGGAGTCATCAGGGCGTAGATGTTTCGAGCATTCTTTCTCACAGACGAAGGGGGCTGACGTCAGGAGGTGGCGGACATCGTCAAAGTGTAAGGCGATGAGTTAGAAGCGCGTTTGAAAGTTAATCAGGTTTCACAGCAAAAAGTATGGGTCATGTCAGAAAAAATTATACATTCAACAGTACAATTTACTTTTGCACTCATTACTTTTCAACTTTTAGTTTTTTGGTCAAAAGTTTATGCACCCTTTACAACAACAGAAAAAAAGATCCTTTTTCGCCAGTGTAAACCGGTTCATCGGCTCGTGTCGCTGCATCGAGGCATTCTATCATGTTCATTTTTTGGATTCAGCATGCCGGTAGCGTTTTTCAATGCCAAAAAAGTAGCAGAAGACAAAGGAAAATCAAATGAAGCAGGATATACGTCCTTTTTTCCACCAAGTTATCAGATTTAGTGTTTTAGATGTTCCGAGGGGATGCAAAATGGTGATATTCAAAGCATGCTAGCATAGACCTGTATGTTTTGTAACGATGTGCATAATTGGATCGCCAAACGACAATAAGCTAATGAGCAATGACCAAATTGGGCTTTATGAGCCGCTTCAAATGTGATGGACCAAAACTTGACTGCATACAGGTTTTTCTTGTCTTTTTTGCTCACTGTTTTGATGACTGGTCATAAGAGGGTACTGTAGGCACGTAACTGTTTTGATTACATGTTTACGGGCTTTAATTTGGTGGTGCAGGGGTGTCATCAAATTGGAATGTTGACAAATATGTGTTTAAAGGGTAAACTGACGACATGTAAGAAGGTCCCTCGGTTTTGCTTGGCCGTTTAGTTTCACAGTTTCATGGTTGAATTATCACTTGCGAAGCCATCAAATTTCAAAGTCAGATTCAGATTCCCATTCCAGTTGTGTGTGTCCTATCCGGTCGGTTTGCACTTTTTAGCGTGTCCCCATCGGTCATAACAGCCTTGAAGCATGCGGACATGTCCCTCTAAATTTCTTCATTTCTGTCTGCATTCATTGCGTCAAAGTTTTATTTTGCATTTGCCGAATCCGCATCTCATCAAAAAATCAAGCCCCCCGCTTTGTGAAAACGAAACAATCACAGCATGCATCGTTAAAACGGGCCCCCTCTTCGCAGCCAGCCCATGGGGCCAGTTGCAAGGACGAGGAAGCTGGTAACACCAGCCTATTACCCAATTTAGGCGATTGCCGATTGCGATCACAATCCATCCAAACGACGGAAGAAGACAACAAAAAAGGGTGTAGGCAGAAGGAGAAAGAACAAAACGTGTGCCTGCACATGCCAAAGAATCAAGGAAGCTCACAGAGAGGGGTTCGGTCCGCCATCCGGTTTGAAACAATTTAGTAGCGCTCCTGCTGCATGCCTTCTGATGGCCTTGTCACAGCAAGAGCCTTCCACCACGTAAACAACTTTAAGACAAAACGGTCTGTGTATGCATCATTTTTCTAAAGACGACGGCCGATCGTCTGATTATCTTCTTGGGTTGCAGGTTGGTGGAAATCGAAAGTTGATGCGACGGTGGAGCGCGCAACCTTCGCATTCCCGTCACACCTGCCTGACCGTTATTGTTTGATTGACTTCCGACGTTTGAAATCGAGATTGCGATACCAAACCAAACCCGAAACAGGTTTAGACGTTTTTACACCAATACACCAACATCGGCCCCAAAAAACTTAATAGGCCGATACGCTTCCTCTTTCAGAAAAATGCCGTATGACCTGGGTCCTTTGTCTTTGACCAGATTCCGCCAAAAGGCATCACATAGAGTGCCCTTGAAGTGGCGCGTGGGCAGCTCAAGGACCTTCTTACATTAGTCAACTATTGTATTGTAAATCGAAATATCCTCGATAGCAAAAAATCTTAATCTGAATCGCCATCTCCAAACCAACCAGATAGATGCGCTTGAAAACAACAATCAACAAAAAAAACTAAATGAATAATTACACTTAAAGAAGGAAAAAGTCAAAAATAAAGGAAGAGAGAGTTTGTCAGGAATGCGTTTGACGTGACGGCATGGTCAGAACGGTGGAACGGGAACCCCCTTAGGGTGTTGCAAGCAAGTGTTTCGAGACGTTTGCACACACGATGACGCGACCATAAACGGGTTGCAACGAGAATTCCGGATTTTGGTGATGCGCTATCAAAGACGAACACATATTGGGTCTTGATCTGATTTGATCAGTGACGAGTCGGCCTTCACGGATCTCCGTGTTGCTGGAGTACACATCCTCTTGCGTGGGATTAGATTGTTTTTTGGCGGCGATATTGTGTGAAAAAAAGGGTTTTAGAAGATAGATGTATCTGTGTTTCGACGTTTCAAAGCGGAAAATGATGATTAACTAAATTTGTTTTTTTGATTGAGGGCAGTTGAGAGGAACCGGATTTGTGAAGACCGATTTTTTGCGCCTTTGATGGCTTTGGAATGTGTTTGTGAGTGTCAAATGTGTGGTACGCAATCAGTGGATAATATTGAATTCAAGATTTATTTAATCGGACACTACCGGACTATTCCCGACCGTTTGAGAATAACCCATTTGTCTACGATAGAATAGAGTGCACGAGCTGTTTTTTGCCGCCATAGTTAACATTAAACAGGGGCCCAAAATGGCTGATGGCAGTGACTGAGATTACGAGTTGGCAGAGAAGTACTGATATGGAGGGTACCGTTGGAGGAGGTACACTTCTTAACGGCGAGATCCGTCCTCGAAGAAGACACCACCGTCGATGGCGCAGTACTTGGGGCAGATACCCTTCTCGCCAGCTCCACCAGGAGCACCAGCTTGACCAGGAGCACCAGGCTGTCCATCGTTGCCGGGGTTGCCGTTGGGGCCAGGGGGACCCTTGGGGCCGGGCTGACCGGGAGCACCATCGTTGCCGGGGCCGCCAGCGGGACCAGCGGGGCCGGGGGGACCAGCAGCACCAGCGGGACCAGGGGGACCGGGGTTGATTCCAGAGCCGGAGGCGGGGGCACCATCGTTGCCAGGGGCACCGGGCTGTCCGTCGGGGCCGGGGGGACCAGCGGGACCCTTCGGGCCAGGCTCGCCAGGGGCAGCGGGACCGCCATCGGCACCAGGGGCACCAGGAGCACCAGCATCGCCAGCCGGGCCAGGGGGACCAGGGGGGCCGGGGGGACCAGCGGGGCAAGGCTTGCATGGCGGGGGGTTCTGTTGTTGGCAGGGGGCGACGGAGGCCTTGCCGGGGAGACCGGGAACACCAGGGGCACCGGGCTTACCGGGCTGACCGTCCTTACCGGCGGGACCAGCGGGTCCGGGTTCACCACCAGAGCAGCACTGGCTGCACTGATCGTTAGCCTGACGGGCGGTACGGTTGCTGGCGGTGGGGATCATCTTGAGGGTGCTGACCTCAGACCAGATATCCTTAGCGGAGCCCTGTAATGATTTTAATTATTGTTTTGTCCATCTTAGCTAGTAGCCTTTAGCTCACCTGGCAGAAGAGGAGCTGCTGATCCATTTGACGTCCAACCTGGTGCACATAGTTGTGGACCATGGGGAGGGTGACGCAGACGCTCAAGACGCTGACGACCGAGAACGCAACAGCCGAGTAGGCCACGAAGCGGTAGGCCTTGATCCTGTGTTCGTAGTCCATGATTGAATTGGGTGCGGAGCTGGAAGGGGATGTACCTGGCAGTGCACTGAGGAACTCCTGCGCCATCGTCATGCTTTTATATGACTGCCATGCGCCATCGGGGCGGAGGCTTGTTGCGCAGCGGCTGAAGGGGTGAACCGGTTTCGCGGTGGCGGTGCGACAAGAGTCCTGCCCAAAGACGGGGACGTATCAGGGCGGCGGCTTCTTCACGTATTTCGGGGGACCGACCGTAGGAGCAACCGAGACTATGGCAAACCGGGACAGGCCTTCTTGACGTAACACACCGACATAGAGACCTCCAAGACGACGGCATCGGTGACAATGGTGAGACACCTTGCCTGCATTTTTTTCGTCCGTGATCAGTAATGTTGCAGGTTTTTTTTTCTTCTTCAAAGACGGGTAATGCAAGTAAATTTCATCTGGTAGTGGTGGTAAAGCAAGTGTTTCATGCACTGACAATGCGTGGGTATTCAGGTTGCAGAAGTTTTTTCGCTCCTCAGAAGCAAGCATGTCTATGAACTCACACAAACAAAAAAAGGCCTATCATACAAGGTAGTGGAATTCCGAAACCCGGAGAAGGTTTATTAGATAGACATTCCATCTTGTCAACAACATTTTTTGTGTCCCAAGGCCAAAAACGGCCTCCCGTTCCGCGTCCGTTGGCGGGAAATGGGAAACACTGTAGGTCGGTCAATCAGGGGAAGACCATTAACTTGGGAGGAATTTACCTGTGGGGGCAAAGTGTAAACAAACTTTGTTTTTTTGAACATTAATGGTAGCCATTGCTTGTATGTTCAAAGTTTATGATCAACTTTGTCACTTTGTTGACATAAAGTTGATTTCACGCTTATCAGTAAACCAAAAAACAAGCTTATTCAAAATGCAACAATGTAAAGCAATGCCCATCGAAATCAAACGACCTCAAATGTCTCATTTCGGATATCCTCATTCCTCGATTCTCAACATGGTTCCGTCTCCAGCCGCGTTCATTCAAATGAATCCCCTTCCCCTAAAAGTGCTTATCCTCACTTTCTGTGGCGTCTCTCACCGGCTTGAACGTACTCTCTGCCCTTCAACCAAACACGGAAGGTGTTTGTTGCATTGAATCGGACGCCTGATTCAAAACGCTGATTACGACTTCCTTCCTTACCCCCTGATCGCGAAGCGCAAAGCAGAGCCTGTCTGCAAAGGACATACCAACCACACAACATCAAAAAATGAATGCATTTGTTTCACAAACGACGACAATGCTGACGACGACGGGATAAACGTGACTGTTGCATGAATTTTTTTGGTCTTCAACTGCCTTCAAATGACGGCTTCTCTTTTCGAAGCAGTTAGTGATGTATCGGTGGTTTGGTTCTGTCTTTACGTACATCTCACTCAAAATGGTGTGAAGAAAAGTTTAGAAACTAACCGGCAATTGACTTTTTATCGAAAGCAGGTTCAAGTCATAATAAGCCCCTTTCAAAAGTGCATCCATGTGTTGCGTAAAGCCTCCAGGTGCTTTGAAGCATTGAATTCGAAAACTTGTTAGGTCGTAGCGTATTAAAAATGAATGTCCAAACATTGTTCGCTAAGAGAAGGAAAAGCATTCCGAAAAGGGTATCCTGTAATGGGAGCCAAAAGATGGAGAGGTCGAAAACCAGTACAGAAAAACAGCTATGTACCATCCACAGTTCCAGTTTTTGTTACCGTTAATAAAACGTTTTACGCCCTTGTTGTTCTTATATTTGGGTGTTTTGTGTTCAATGAGGAACTGTCAATAAAGGTCGTCGAAGAACGTTGTGTACACTTTTGTGTCCTACTGATAAACCGATGGCTTTGACAACATGACTCTGTGGCGCAACTGGTAGCGCGTCGGACTCCAGTTCCGAAGGTTGCGTGTTCAAGTCACGTCGGGGTCAAAACTTTTTTGTATGGCAGCTGAATTTTGTTAAACAGTTTTAAAACCGCTGAAACCTTTACACTACACCTTTTTGGCGTTTTTATAGTAAATTTGGAAGTCATTGACGCACACTCCTTCTAGTTAGAATATTATATTCAACATTAGCAAAGTACACTGCCAAGAATAGTTTTACAGATAGAATTTCAAAACTTAAACAAAGAAAGTGAAATCATACAATCTGGTGTCTGTAAATTTTACGAAATTAATTAAAATTTGCAAATTGAAAGCTGCAAAGTGTTTAGACCTCAAAACGCTACGTCCATTTTCCAAGTATACCAGAAAATTGTAGACATCTTACTCACAATGTTCATTCACGCTTTAATCCAAATGCTGTATGGTTGATAAAATTGTAGACATTAGGGAAAATGAATAAAATTGTATTAATTTTTATGACGGAACTTCCGTCACACTGAACCTTGGGAACTTTTTTTCAAAAGAAAGGCTTACAGTGAGTGTGATGTTTGAATCAGTTTGCAGTTGTTTAACATTTGGTTTGTGACGTTTCAAGTTTTAATGAAAAATTGGTAAAAAATTCAAAAAGTTAGCTGACGAGAGTGGGATTCGAACCCACGCCTCCGAAGAGACTGGTGCCTTAAACCAGCGCCTTAGACCGCTCGGCCATCTCGCCCATGGACACCACTCGTAAAGTTGCAATCACTTTTGGAACAAGTCCATCAAAAAAATCCTCCTAAAACATGAGTTCAAAATACTCGCATTATGTTCAAACACCACATTAAATGTGTTTGTCCACAAACCGTAAATTCCATGAACCGATTTTGTCATTTTGTCACCGTCTAGTATAGTAAAGGGCGTACAATTTGACTTGTTTCCCAAACAGTGACCTCTGATTTGCATTAGCCCAAAATTAACCGTTCGACCAAGGTCAGTACAAATTCACAATAACCGAAACCATAATACGCTTATTTATTCTCTATTACGACAACTACATAACTGCAAAAACAGACTGTGTAGTATAACAGCTGAAGAGGGCAGTGCCACCGGCAGCCGTGTTCCATGCTCAAAGACTATTTTACTTTTCGCTAGTTTACCTCGGTTACATTTACAAGCTGGTTGGTGGCCACCAAACCAGTGACCTATTTAATTTATAAAGGTGGCACACATGTCCGAATTTACGGTATTTGCTGCCGTTGAAATTGGCATGAATGTGGTATTCGCGTTGGAATCCTTCTTTTTTGCGATAGCGTTGTACAATATTCCATTGTTTCACATAAATTTGAAATCTATTATTACGTTTTTGTTTATTATGATGACATTTGCGGCTATTTTGAGGATAGCGGTGTTGGTGTATGGGTTGGTTCAGGGTGATGGTGCTTTCTGTATGTGAAATTTTGTTGTTATTTTTGTTAATAGTAAAATTTGAAGTTATAGGTTACAATGAAAACAAAATTTGGTCGAGCTCAATAAAGTTACTCGATTACGCTTGCTATGTAGCACGTATCAACACTTTCATGACAATCGGGTCTATCATTTTTGAACGACTATTAGCCTGTGCAATGTTGGATAAGTACGAAAAGTACAGAGATTGGCGAGTCATCGGTGTATTGCTATCAACAGCCGGATTGACGAGTGCTTTCAGTGGTTATTTGATTATCTACAGTATGTTTTTGACTTTTTACAACTTCAAAAGTTAAACTAAAAAGCAATTTCAGTCCGAATCCCCGTCCTCACCCTCGTGATTTTAGCAGAAAGCGCAAACTTTGGTGGGATAATTGTAAGTTTACCCCCTTCTAACGCCTTCAACTTACCATACAACATAATATAAACATGACGAATCATATAAGTAAACTTAACATTATAACGTTTAAAGACCAAAACACTTTACATAAACCTCTCTCGTGACAGCTGATGTGTGTTTTTATATATATTTAGCTTGCTACTGTGCAGGAAATACGAACACTCACAAAAATTGTTTAATGTCAATTCACCATTTTATAAAAAATGCGACTTTAAACATTTACCACATGCTTCTAAGCAGTGGGATGACAAATTACAGCCTCTATACGTGATTATTTTACGGTTAATAAGCATGTTCAATTTCAAACTATAGTTTTTGTCTTTTACAAGTTGTCAGACTTCCGTTTGTACCTTTTGTATTTTGATCATAATGAGATCAAGTGTACAGTTAACCCATTAAGTGCATTGTTTAAAATAGATTTCTTGCAGATGTTTGTTATTATCTACAAATGGAACAATACTCGATATAAGAAAGCGCTCTGGAATCCGAGTTACAGCCTTTCTTACCGTTACCAAGTCTCTGAAAACATGCGAACGGCAAAAATAATGGAACACCTCATCGCCTATGAATTCTTCGTCAATTCTATTGCTTTCATTCTCTACTACTCAGGGTACCTTGCCGAAGATAATGACGACTACAAACAAGTTTCAAAGCTAACTTTTGATTATCTCATAGCCTTCTACGGCATGTCAATACCATTTGTTGCCATTATCGCCATTCCAATGTATCGACAACGATTTATCGCGTATGTTTTTACAGTTTTGAAACCTCACAAACGTCTAAATGATGTTTGATATACTTGTTTACTTACTATTTTTTCATTTCAGTAAATGGCATGCCGCAAAGAGTCGCGTTTCACCTGGACGTCCAACGCCACATACGTTAAGCCATTTACGAAATGACCATGGCAAACGGATTGTTGTTGACAGCAAGTCTGAGGCAAAGGTTTATTTTGATCAACTGAAGTCATCGTGGAACTGATGCTACAAAGTTCAATGTTCATCCAGGTTTGCATAACTGTTTTTTGCTGAATGCCAAATAAACTAGTAAATGTATCAAAGCAGGAGGGGATACGATTCTGACGAACAAAAACAGGTGATTTATGTCTTAAAATACGGTTTGCCTCGAGGTGTTTTTAAGCAGGGGTTTGAAACAAGCATTTTTAATGACTGTCGCAAATGTGTTTTGCAGTTTTTAGGGCTACAGTATACTGTAGAAACTTCAAAGTATAATCAAAAGGCTTGGTTTTGTTAACGTTGATGTGTCTTGGACCTTATTTGTAAGCGCTCGGCAAGTTAGATAATGCTATCACGTTTTTGCGTGTGGTCCAGCCGCAACAAAGTTTTTTCCTTCCACGTCTTCGTTAGTATAGTGGTAAGTATCCGCGCCTGTCACGTGCGAGACCCGGGTTCGATTCCCGGACGGAGAGGAAACTTTTTTGTCCGGCAATGTTAAATATGGCATTATTTTTGTCGTAACTACACGACGGGACCACTTTCACCTTGCGCGCAGACTAAAATAAGCCACGCCCTCTGTGTCATTTTTGAAATTGCGCCAAAACCGCACTCAAAATGCCGCGCTTTTTTGTGACATCTTGTTGTCCTGTATATTTGACATCTTTTAAAAAAAATTTGAAGTCAATTGGACGTCTTTTGTTCGAGTTATTTCCATTTTGACACACTTGGTTTTCAAATTCCTATTCCAAGCGCGGTCTCGTCGTGCTACAGATTAATTGTCGATTTTTGGGTTTTCAACACAATTTTTGACACAATTTGAAAAAACTTTTGAAGTTTCATTTAACTAAAACGATTTTAAACTAACTCGGCATGTTCTTTTCAGTTTAAATAACCAATCAATGTCTCCAATATATTTGTCTTTGATGCGCAGTGATCCTTGAATGATGCTCTTTATCTCACAATTGCGCTTTGCCCGCGGCGTTCTGCCGTTATTGCGACGTGACAGTTGTCAAATTTGTCTATTCTTGCACGTAGCATCGGTGGTTCAGTGGTAGAATGGTCGCCTGCCACGCGATCGGCCCGGGTTCGATTCCCGGCCGATGCAATCTTTTTACAAAATTCAAACAAAATTTTTATAAATTAAAAAAAAACTTTTTTTACTTTTTTTTCAAGAATAACCGATCCGTCTAAGATGAATGAATAGAACATGCTACAAATGATAAAAACAGTCACTTATCTCATGTCGGACGCGTTCAAAGGCTTCTTTGTAGATATTAATCTCAGTGGATTCAGCATTGAATGAAATGTCCTTCTGACTTAACGTTTTGTGGTCCAAAATATTTCTGATTTCAATTTTGTTTTGTTCTAAAAGATAACACGACTAAGTTACAACAATAAAACGTTGATAAATGTGAAGTATGGTTTTACGTTTACTGTACGTTTCTTTGACATTTTGACATAACAAATGTTTGTATTATTGTCGTTTTTAAAAATTTATGTGTACGTAACCTTTTTAAAATGACTTTATATTTTTTAACAATAAAATGTGATTTATAACACGTCCATGTTCCCCTGCTCGCGAAACGAAACCTTTGGGCAAATTCAGAATCAAAATAACTATAATCGTGGGCGTCGCCGTATTGTCAACCTTTAATGCGAATCGGGCATTATTATGTTGAAAACGAAACGGCCACACCCCTGCTTCATCTTTTATAAACGGCTTCCCCGTTATCGTTTCACACCATTTCACACCTAATTGGTAGCCATGTTTGTAAACTTCAACATCTTGCTTTGCTTATCCCTCCCCCACCACAGTGCCGCGACGCCCAAGCCCAAATGCAAAGCAAAATCGACCCAACCTCCTGTCCACATTGAACCCTTCACGTTAGACCCCTTGACGGCATGCCACACTGTCGACAGAAAGTTCGGCTTCCCCCATGAATCTGCCAGGGTTTCGCTGGCCGGCTTCCTCGGACGTGGCTATGACCCCCTCCTCGACAAGAGCTTCTTTCCCATCCTCGAGGAATCGTTCAAAAACTGCCTGCGAACACCGGACTCGCGCTTCAACATCCCCGACAACTACCTCGCCGAACTCATCATGGACCGTGAAGTCGACAGTGATGCCCAACTGTCGACGACCTTCAAGGAGGCCGTCAAAGACACGAGTGCCGGCGGCTCGGCGAGTGCTTCCGGCGAAGGCGAGGACGGCACTGGCGCCGCATCCGGTAGTGCCAACTATCGGAGCACCAAGAAGAAGATGGAAAAGGGCGACACAGCCATGTTCCATCTGAAGATCAAAAACACGATGTACCGCTTGACTGGCGACTTGGCGGCGCCGTTCTCAGCACACTACACGGACCGATTGGAGCCAATCATTGCGGCCATCGATAACGGACATCTGAGGAAGGCTCGATACCTCACGCAACGGCTGCTGGCCGATTACGGCACCCACATCACGATGGAGGCGACCGTCGGCACCCTGCTCGAGTACAGAGCTTACGTCGCGAGTTCGACGGTCACCGCCGATGAATCCGTCAAAACGGAGGTCGCTACCGAGGCGACAGTGGCCCTGAAGGAGGCGGGCACAAGTGGCCAGGGTGCCCATGGCCAGAGCTCGCAGAAACAGACGCAGAAGAGCACGTTCGACATGAGTGTGGAGGCCTGGACGATGGGCGGCGCTGAACTCAGGAAGGTCATAAGCACCAATCCGGCGGTATGGCATCTGTGTTTCGGGGTAGGTATTGACGTGGATCTGTTTCAGGACGTTCTGGACGAGTCGCACCCGGTGGCGTTGACATGGAAGATTTACCCGATCTACATGATGCTGGAGGGCGGAAATGTCAACGCGTCGTTGGATACGACGCGACAGTTGCGGGATCTCTTCGAGGAGGCGACGAACGAGTACTTTGAGCGGAATCTGATCCGAGGCTGCATGAATCCAAATTTCTTCAACTTTGACTTCCAGGTTTGGAGGCACTTGTTTCGGGAAGCACGTTGTGAATTCCGATTTCAGGCGAATGTGGACGACGGCACCTGCAGGGGCAGCTTCTGTAAAACAAGGGCATTGTCAGGGCCTTGTGCCGAATTGAATGGCAACTCGGTCAACAAGACGGGCGCATTTGAACAGCGGAAGCGTATGAAGCTGTTCCGAGAATGCGTGACAACATATCGATTGAAACTGGTGACGGAAAAGGGTCAAATAATGTCAAAAAAGTGTGGTAAGCGACTTTTGAGCATTGTTCGGCTAACTTACGGCATTTTAGATATCAAAGCCCGACAGGCCAACAACCCCATTGCCGGCGGCCTCTTCCAAACCTGTGAACCGCACCCGACCTCGAAACGCATCGAAGCCGAGCTGGCAAAACTCGGTAAAAAGCGCGAACCTCCGTGTGACGGCTACCACATCACCAACTTTGTCACAAACAAGATGGCATGTCCCGAAGGCCAACTCGACGTGGTCATTGCCCGCTATCAACACTTACTGCCCGAGCAAAAGATAGCGCTGAAGCAAACGCGTTGCACTTCGCCCATAAACTGCACTCTCGTTTGGACCACTATCGTGCTTCGGGAACAGATACAGTTGACGGCACATTGGTGTGAGTACCCGAATTCCACCCGATTCACGTCTCTCAGATTCGGCGGATTCTTTGACAGGAAACAGATCAACAACTTCAACGGCCTTTACGTGTGTCCCCAATGGGCGACGGAAGTCAGACTGGCCCGAACGACGTCGCTGTGTCTGTCGCACCCCTCCGCAGATCCGTACACGGCCGAACTCACACTTCTGTTCAGCAGCCACAACCCCGATGGAGTCTGTCGCAAAGGCCACTCCCTGCAACTCATTACGGTACTCGATGAAACAAAACTCTACGCGTGTCTGCTGAAGAAACACGCTTATGCCGCGCTGGATTCGCCGGCGGTCATCGGTGGCGCGTTTCTGGACAGCAACGCCTTCAGAAGCAGCGCTGGCCGCAGTCAACTGATCATTCGCACCGAAAAGGACGTCAGAAGGGTGTTCTTTGACGACATCAACAACAACATTCACACTTATCTAGAAGATTTGATGGAAATGTTGGTAAAAGACATGCCCGTGGACGAAGAGGAGGAAGAACAGGATGAAGAAGAGCCACATGCGGTAATCCTATTCTTGGACAGACACTTTGACACTATCCTTTACACTCTCATCGTGACGTACATTATTCTGTTCATCATATTGTTCCTGAAAATCAGACGCCGCCGCATCAAGCAACACACCGCGTGAAGCTGGATTCTTCGTTTTTAACTGTTGACGGTTTCTTTGACTTGACTAATAAAGTTTGAACTTTCGTTGATATTGGTTTTTAAACATCCCTTGATCAAAAACAATTTATAAAAAATTAACATAAAACGAGAACACACAACGGAGCTTTGCCCGGTATTCGAAATCAGAGTTGTCGGAACGGCGCACTAGTAAGATGCCGCGTTTCTACGGCCTCCTCTGTCTGACCTTCTGTTTGACCTTGTTCATCGGTACTGCTGCTGGTAAGTATCCAATTTTTTATTCTCTGAGTATGTTTTTCTACCGTTTTTTTAGAAAATTGCGTTTTTGACTTTTTGCCGGATGATGAAGCTCCAGCTGATGCATTGCACGCTGCAATCGCAGATTTTGCAAAAAATAATAACTATGTGGTCAGTGCATTAGTATATCCATGGCTATCGTTTTACAACTATCGTGGTTATAAGCCGAGGGAAACTTTTGAACCATTAGAAACCAAACACAACTATAACCCTAGAGTTGTCTACTTCACAAGGTTTCCACACGGTTCTAATACATTTTTTAATTTTGTCGATAGAAAAGACACTACATACGTGTCTACGATTTTGAAAAATTCCTGTAAGTTTTTTATGTGACAGTGCTATCATGTATGTACCTAGTAATTTAGACAAGAGTGAGACAGTGTTTCCACCGGGTATTCACTTTGACTGGAGTAAGGCATTTGTGGAGTATGACGGCAAGGACCTCATCGCCATCCACCAAGACGGAACAGCCTTCAGAGTGCCTGACGATGAAAGAGCCATAACTAAAGTTGATTACAAACCAAAGTGTGTTCCCCGTAGTGGTGAACGTTGCGTCTACAATGGCTACACAGGGAAAACGGAAAGCCGAAGTGCGGACATTATTAACGCGTATTGTAATTTCTACGTTGCCAAGAGAGGTAACAAGTACGTGATCGGAGACGGACAGAAAGAACAGTGTTTCGGAAACCAGTCGCCGGAAGATACTAACGATGAACCATGGGATGATTATTTGCTCAATGTGTATGTTGAACCACTGAACTCGCCTAACTGCCCCCCTCAGTCATTCACAATGACGCCTGATCCGCCGGCGCCTTCACCGGCTTCTCCAGATGGTTCAGGAAACGGTCCTATCAATCCCAACGCCGACCCTCCAAAGAAGGATACCACCTCTGCTGCATCCACGGCTTTACGGTAATAAAAATCAAAAAGTCTTACCTTAATTCTCAATCTTTTTTTAGCATGAATACGCTCGCTTTTTCGTTACTTTGTGCAATCGGTGGAATTGGTTTGAAAACGACGGGGGTCTGAAATGTTGCTTCGCTTGTTAATTGATTGTTTTTTTTACTGAGTTATTTATACTGTGTAATTAAGTAAAATGTTGAAAAAAGTTTTTCTTGACAATCATGCTGGTGGCAGTTAAGTTTTATGTTTTTACAAACACTTCGACACTATCTTTTACACTCTCATCGTAACCTTCATTGATCAGAGCATCATATTGATCCCGAAAATCAGACTCCGCCGCATCAAGCAACACACCGCGTGAAGCTGGATTCGCCTTTTTTAATTGTTGACGGTTTCTTTGACTTGACTAATAAAGTTTGAACTTTCGCTGATATTGGTTTTTAAACTTCCCTTGATGGAAATCAATTCATAAAGAATTTGCATAACGCACAGAGCTTTGCCACAACAGATCTTTGCCCTGAAACCGAAGTCAGAGTGGTCGGAACGGCGCACTGGTAGGATGCCGCGCCCCCACGGCCTCCTCTGGCTGGCCTTGTTCATCGGTACTGCTGCCGCCGTCAATGATGGTGAGTCGCCGTATTATTACTACTTGCGTATATTATTTAATAGTTATTGTTTAGACACTTGCCTTGTCAACTCGACAGTGACTACTTCCGAAAAGTATGACGCAGTAATGAAATCTTTGGCTATAGACAAAGATGTTCAGTTCACAGTGGCAGAAGAGAACGAGGTTAGGTACTTCAACAGTTATGACGTTAATAGGGTAAGTAAAAACAACAATTCGGGTTGATTATCATCTGTTTTTTTGCACAGATTGGCTCGCAGCACACTGACTTGAAAATGCATGATCTGCCCGATAAGTACACTAAAAATTTTTACTTTACTAAGTTCCCTTGGAATGGTACAAATACAATTATTCATTTTGTCGATCTGCAAGACACTACTTGGACGTGGACGAATAAGCAAGATAACTGTAAGTATCCATGACACAGTAGCATTTGATTGATAAAATAAACTTAGGGGCCGCATATGAAAGAAAGTTTCCACCGGGAATTCACTTTGACTGGTATAAGGCATTTTTGGAGTATGACGGCAAGGACTTCATCGCCATCCACCAAGACGGAAAAGCCTTCAAAGTGACTGAAGATCACAATCCCATCGAGGAAATTGCAGACTACAAGCCAAAGTGTATTCCGCGAAACGGTGAACATTGCATCTACGATCCCTATACCGGGAAAACCGAAAGTCGGGACAAGGGCATAATCAACACGTATTGCAATTTCTATGTTGCCATCAGAGACAATTATTTCTTTATGGGCGATGGAACTGAGGAGTTTTGCGTCAAAAAAGTTAATGATCCGAAGTTGGACAAGAAATTATACTACATGTTCATCGACCCTTACAATAAGACAAGTTGCACTGAATTCCTTTCGTCAGCGGAACCACCGGCTCCCTCACCTGGTCCTAGCAATCCCGATGACGAACCTCCGAAGAAGAATGACACTGCAGTATCCGCTGCTTTCAAGTTAGTTTTTTGTCTACGGTGATGGGACATGGCATCCTAGTGCATTTCGACATGATCACAGCCTTTTTCAGCTCGAATTTGCTCGCTTCTTTCGTGTTGTGTGCCGTCGTTGGAGTCTTCTTGAAAACGATGGTCGTCTGAAGTGTAGCGATCAACTGCTCGATGAACAAACTAACCCCTAAATAATGCTGTAAAGTTAAATAAAAGTTGAAATACGGCTTTCCTGACTGCTAAGACAAACTGTTTGCGCTTTTTTGGTTTCGCTACAGTATCAAAACTATCTTTTTTATACAAATGAACAACATATCCTACATGTCGCAATTGTTTAACCTATTACGTATTTAAAAGTATTTAATCTTTAAGAGACTATAAATCACAAGGCTGGGGCCAGTGTAGTGGACGATTTGTTAACGTTGTACAATCATAATATTATGTAAAGTATAAAAATATCGATTTCAAGGTTCAAATAGGGGTTATGTACACATCGAACAAATTTAATTTCAATCTATTTAGTATTGTGGCACAACATGTTGGTCAGCAAATACGGAGGGGACAAACGAAACGACCAGTCTCGAGGTAAACGCTAATGACGCAGAAAACGGCGTAACTGAGCATCATGATGACACCGAAGCTTTTGTTCATCTGCCAGCCGCACAAGCCGATGGCAATGACGAGCACGATGATCATGACGAACAGCATGCCCACGCTACAGACGAGCCCATTCGACGAGACGGAGATGGGATCGACGAGGCCGCCGGTTCGGATGAAGCCCAGGACGAAGTAGAGGAGCCATGGCACGGGCAGACCCACGCAAACGTCGAAGATGTTGCTGCCGACGGAGCTACTGACGGCCATGTCGCCGAGGCCCTTGCGAGCCACGATGACCGACGTGATGAGGTCGGGAATGGAGGTGCCAGCGGCGAGAATCGTGAGGCCGATGATCTGGAATTGTGTTTTGTTTTACAAAAGTGGCAAAGTTGAGTGATAAAAAGTTAAGTTTACCTCAGTCGGAATGACAAACGTCTCGCCAATAGTGTTCGCCCACCACACCATCAAATACGAAAAGGCAGCAATCCACAGAATGGAGCCAAAAAAGGTGATGACGAACCACTTTTTACACTCCTCTTTCCTGACGTCTGGCAAGGTGACCCACAGGGGGAAGAGAATCGGCGACAAAAACAGATAAACGATCTGTTTGTTCCACTTTTCGGGCCAGGTCATATCCAGGGGTTGGTCCTCTTCTTCTTCGAGGATGGATTTCTAAAATTCAACCTTTAGTTTCAGAATTCAGCCAAAAAACCCACAATCTGCTCAATTTCAGCCTTTGTAGATCGCCGCTCATAGTGGTGCTGTTCATCGCGATCCCGTGCCGTTCCATATCCATTTTCAAGGGCACTTCCATTGGTGGTGGTCCCGTTCGTCGAGATTCCCGTCAACGGCACCGAATGCTGACGACCATTGTTGTTGTTGACGCTGGTCGGTGACATCACAGACTGACTATGCGCACTCCGATCGTCCCCGACGCTGCTGCCCTCGCCCTCGGCCAGGGGATCCAGCGTTTGGGACATCAAGTTCATGATGCCGTTTCGGAACATGGCCCCACTATGCAGAATCGGGATGGATTGGCGTCGATTTGTGAGGGACACACGTCGACGACCGACGGCCAGCGAATCCGACCGATGCAAACTGTTGTTGTGGTGGTGGTGATGGTGATGATGGTGGTTGTCAATGTCGCGGTCAAAGGTTATCGAGGTCTCCTAAAACGACAACTTTTTGTCCATTAAGTATAGTAAGCTGGGGTACAGTACCTTCGCCGGCATGATAGGACTCTGCTGTTCGACTTCGACTTCTTCTGGCAAGATAATTTCTCCGAAGAGGGCAGATTTAATGGTGTTTTCAATGTTTTCGTTGAACTTCATAAATGTGGCATACAATATGTAAATTGTGAACATGGTCAGGGCTTCGTACCATTGTATCTAAACGTTTTGGGTCTTTTTTAAAGTTTTTTTCGTAAATTCAATGCTTACTCGTTCGTCGAGGAAGAAGTATACGAGCATGAATAATGAGACGATGTAGAAGGCGCAATCACTGAAAATTTGAAGTTAAAGTAAGCTCAATTTTTGAAAAATTGTAAAAAGCGTCTGTAAAAATCAATTTCAAACACATTTTTTGTAGTTTTAGAATAAAGTTAAGCTCTATCTAATATGTCTAATAAAGTTACCGAAATAACGGCCACCACGTCAAGTGCAGCACAGTTGTCGAGAATAACGTGCAAAACGCGAGAACGCACAAAATGTTGAATGTGGCACTACCTGTAAGTTGATTATTTTTAATAAGGTCAATTTCTTGTAAAAAGCGTCATACCGACTATAGTTCCAATGCCGACGTTGTTCTGTGCAATGAAAACGCCAATAACTGACGTGAAAAACTCCGGAGCCGAGCCACCGGCTGCCATGAACGTCGCTCCGGCTACATCTTCACTGATGTCCAACTTCTCTGTGATGACCCCGAGTGATGGGACGAAAAACTCATCACAGACAATGGCCAAGGCTATGAACATGTAGACTAGGCCGAACATGTGGAGGATGACTGAAATGCGCCAATTTGACGTTATGGATGGTGTTTTGGGTTACTGTATTGGCCTACCTGCTCCTCTTTGTCGTTGTTCAAGTGAGAAAAAGTCCTGCGGAAATTGCCCGATCTCCTCGACCTCCTCATCGTCATCTAATGCTGATGAAGACCGATTGCCACCGATCGGATCACAGACGCCAGTATCAAAAAACAATAAATGCCGCTTGCCCGGTAATGCGTGGCTTTCTACAGCCACTCCATCAGATTCACGTGACCACGAAACAAAACTAGCCACGGAAAAGACAGCACCGAGCAGCAGCGCCACGACGAGGCGGCGAGCTTTCGGCCGATAGCCGGCCATTTCACATTGGTGGTAGCCCGACTGATCTGAACAACCAACACCAATCTCCATCTTATCAATTAATCAAAATCTGATAAATAATCACGCAAATCCATCAAAAAAACAAAAATACACCCTCAATTCATCAAAAATGCCGCCAACCCCAACAACTGGAAAAACAAGCATCACCCCAACAACCCGGAAAAAAGTTCAATGATAGCCATGCATGATAAATGTTTGTCCCCAGAGGGCACAGCCGAACCAGATCCCCTCAATCAAAGCCTCTTTAAAGTTTGTGTAAAACAAAACAAATGGGCCTGTCAGATGGGGCGGGCAGGGGTCGGCAACAAACAACATTGCTCCCATAAAAACCCGTTAAAAGACACACTTTTCAGCTCATAGAACTCCTGCAGGCACTTTTTTCTTTGCTGCTATGTCGGCTCGGCTTTTCTCTCGCGAAAATAGTGTAAATCTCAGGGCGACGAACGATGAAGACAACCTATAATTGAATCCGAACGAGTGTCCCTTCGGCCTTCTACGTAGGCAGTGAGGGCGCCGACAGCGGGGGCTATTTTATTCGACTTTGAAGTGCAAAGAGGTTCCTGATAAGCGCCTGGATAGACGGAATATGAGCCGAAAGTGACAGCTTTGGATCATCTGAGGCGATCTGGTAATCCGTTTAAGGGAAGAAGGGGTCAATGTGATTGTCTTAGGCGGAAGGGAATTCGCCGAAAAGTTGAAGCTAAATGCCGACGGCCAAAAAAATGGCTATTTGGGTCGTGTGAAATCCGTTAAAGACATCATCACACAAAAAACACAAACGTAGACGCAAAAAAAGTCGGTCCCGACGGTCGCAGCGGGTTTGGGGAGTCAGATTACGTGGGACTAGCACCCTACGTGCCAAAGTTGGCTATCGGATTAACGAGTTTCAAAGTTTACACAAACATGGTCCACCAAAAGGGCGACTATGACCTTCGAAATTGCAAAATCTATCAAATTGGCACCCCTTTTCGGAAAGCCTACCCAATCTAAATCCAATTTCTACCAAAAACGGCAAAAAATAACTTCCCCTAATCGGCAAAGCACTTCCATCCCACCCGCAACAACAACAACATAGCCAAAGATGGCACACTTAACGCGAGAAACGGGCGCGAGGGTGCCGTTGATATAATTGCCGGTACTTCTTCTGCCTGGAAGCCGTGCTTTCTTCATCGGTGGCGGCTTAAAAAAGGGAGACTCCCTCCGGCAAGTTGTTGCTTGCCTTGCTGACTGACGACGATGGCACACAACGAGAGAGTATGCCGTTAACACGTTTTTGTCGTTCAATCTGTGCCCCTGAGGCGATGCGATGGATGCAGCCAGCAAAACCTTCCACGAAAAGTATTGGTTTACAAGAGGTGCCTTCAAAAAAAACGGCTATCAGTAGGAGTAGCTCATACACTAGAGGATAACCCCTCATCCAGCCCAGTTGTCAAAAACGACTGTGAGGTCCATTGGAGCGGTTTTTTCGGCGTGGATTCACGCCGGCTGACGACTCCCGAGGGAAAGTGCATCGGGCTCGTGGCGGCAAGCTGCATTGGCACTGATGTGGGATAACGTCGCCATCAAATAACGATGTCGTTATCGGACAAAAGTCAACTTCGAACCGTCGTCGTGAACTGCGGGCCCAGTCGGGCGTACTTCCCGCCGAAGCCGACCGTTAACGCTCCAAGAAAATCCTACCACCAACCACTACAAGCATAGTTTATTGCTAACCACCAACAAAACGCGTTGCTTCGAATTTCTTGAAAATGGACAAAATGAAGAAAAAACTTGTCAAAAAAAACGCAGTAATCGCCGGGAGTTACACGTTAAATAAAATTAGAATGAAACAGTTTAAAAAAAGACGGGGCAAAAACTACGAGTATTCTTCGGGTGTCTGATGCGACATCCTCTATTTGGTGACCTGGTGGAGGGCGTGTGCCAGGTAACCGACGTTGTTGGACGAGATACCGGCGACGGAGATGCGGCCATCCTTGGTCAGATAAATGCTGTGTTCCTTGGTGAGCTTGGCGACCTGAAAAAACACCAAAACATAGTAACAATGAACCCCAAGGTGGTCCGTGCCGCCACTTTCGGCACACTTCCCCTGAGGCTATCAGAGTAACAGTAGTCAGTCAGTCAACCATATTTAGGGTCCCCAAAAAAGTTGATTCGGTTAAACCGGCGCCCACGAACCGCATAGGCCAATGCGTTCCGTGGAAGTAACAATGTAATAAAGACTACCCTCACCCTCCTGCTAACCCAATGCTTCTCCTCCTACAGAAACGTCGAATGCGCTGTAAAATAGGCGTCAAATTCAACCCTCGGGGACAGAAACCTCTAAGTTTGGCCATTAAAGCGAGGGGGGACATAACAAAAACATCGGCTTTAACAATAAAAACGAGAAGCAGCTCCTATTTCAAATCAACCCAGACGACAATGTTGTCGTCACGAAAACGACTGCCGCGAAACATCCGATGACAATAAAGAAGCTCATTCAAATGTTCACAAAAGTAAAGCCATTTTCGGGACAAGGAACCAAAAAAAGTTTCTGCCCTAGGCGTCCGAATAATAAAAACTTAAGTGCGTTACATATTCAGCCTTAGAACAAAGAAAGAAGCAAGACAGAGGCCGAAGAATCTCTGAATATTCAAATAAAATTGTAGTGCACTTCATCCAAACCTAATTCCAATTCATGATGCCCTCTCTCCCTCATCGGCGTGAGAGAACACTGAATGCCAAATAAAATAGAGTGATGGCGTTTCCGTGAGCCGCGTGAGACTGTACTATTATTTGTGATCAGCACACCGTAGCGAGGATGACCCTAGGCTCTCTAGGGTCGTATAAAGTTTAAACAACTCCCGTACGAATAATCGGAAATACATTGATGATTGGAGCGTTTCACGGCAAAATGACAACAAAGTTATTTTAAAAAAGTTTGCCAAAAATTTCGAACCAAACACCAATTGCTTTTAAACTAAAAATTAAAGCATTTTGCAGGCTTTTCAAAGCAAGAATGACGACTAAACCGAATAAGCAGCATTTAGGTGAATTTCCAGCCCCGAAAAAACTCCTTTGAAAGTGCAACATAACAACTTGGCAGCTTTTCAAAAAAGGATTACAGCGTAACAAAAGGCATGGCACTCCCCAAAAACGGCGACAAACAAGACAGAAGCGTGCTGTTATGAATTATATTTATTTTATTGCCTGTAGAATCTCATTTTCCCGCAAAAAATGCCTAATCCAAGGCAAAATGAATAAGCCTATAAACTAAAGACACTGCAGACGCGTTACACGCAAGAAGCAACGATGAATAAAGTCGGAGTCTACTGGAAAATGCTCATCATCGTTCGTTTTTTGCCGTTCCTGACTGAGTCTGAAGCCGGGTGTGAGAAAAAAAACATAATCAACACATATGGCCAATATGTTCCGGGGAATGCCAAAAAATGAGCAAATAATAAAATGTTGCCTCGGCATACTCATGTTTTTTCGCGAAGCTTTTTTGTTAAAGCCCTGTGTGAATGATTAAGCATCTTGCTTCGTCATTCGTTTCAACATTCAAGACGAACCTCAGTCATCCCGGGGATAGATGCCGCGGACCAGAAGACTCACAAAACCAAAAAGTCAAACACTAATTGTAAACCATGTATCTTTCTTCAAAGAAGAATGTCTGACAAGCGCGGACTACCTGGGAAACAAACAGGAAGAGAATTAGTCAACGTCCATTGAAAATGCGTAACGCATGTGTGCCATGCCATGAATGCCATCAATTCTAGATTTTCAAAACCCCGACATCACTACGAGTGCATGTTCTCTGTAACGAGATAGCATTCGAACCACCTTCCTGGCGTCATACTACTTTGGTAGGCGTAATATTATACCAAAAGTGGACGTAGTATACTATTAAAAGTATCCAATAGACACGCCAAAAACGTTATAAGAAAATTCGTTTTTGAACTTTCCATAGTCTTGACGCATTGGGAACCTGCCGTGAGAAGAAGGCGACAAAACTTGCAATGATGCATTTATAGACAGAAAATAGACTTTCGACAACAATAACTGAATATATAAAGCTACTTATGGGTTCTTAAAGACGTGAATTTGCAGAGAACGAAAAAAAATTAGTCTAGAAAATAGCAAAATAGTGCCAACTTGCACGAAAGTGTTTCACTGATTAGAGCCTAAAACCACATAACTCTTCTAATAAGCATTTAAAATTAGCCCCAGGCAATGTGGACGCTTTGCTGTGGTCGGTCACATGAACTTTAGCTCCAAAGCGGAAGAAAATAAGAGATTTTGCGGCATCCTGCCAAACTTGAAAGCAAAAGCAACAAGCGGGGCACTGGTTTCGGATTCAACTCGAACTCGGGTTCCGAGGCATTGATACTGTCACCAAGGGCATTCAACCTCGAAACATAAGACCTTTTAAGCGTAGTTGAAGAGTTGGCAGCTTCGACAAAGGAGAACGCCGAGACCCCCTAGCACTAAATTTCGAAGGAAGATGGCGCTTAACTAGCCTCTAAGCTGATTGCCGCCGTTGGTTCGAGTTCGGGCGTTCTTTCAACAGAAACCGCAACCCATACGCTTAACCGAACTTGAACGCCATGAACAGAGGCATCCGAGGATAAAGGAAAAACATTTCCGCCAGCCCCGAAGTAGGCACAAAAAACTAACACACGCAGGACAATGGAACTCACACAAGGAGCCGGAAAGTCCCGAAATCAAGCTATTCAAGCCAATTTGTTTAACGCCAACGGCATTCTGAAGCTCGTTACTACTATCCCATTTGGCGAGACTACTACTATTCCCCAGAAAACGTGGGCGCTTCTGTTAACGAAAACCCGTGTGCTGGGAGATAACTTGGGCCCTGTGGCGGGGGAAGCAGCATGACTTCAAAAGTCGTTGACAAACAATAAATGTAGGAACCCCCAGGGGAGAGCAAACTAGACAATGCACTCAAAACTTAAAAAGGGCTACCCTAACCAATGAAAAAGCTTACATTTTAGGGTTTTTTTTTGCATGGGCAGTCTACGAGTATAAAGTAATGAATTATAGACGCCGTTCAAAAAATGGAATTAGTCTCAAGAGAAGCGGCAAAACACAGCTCAGTCGAGGGTATTATGTATCACGTATGTTTTAAGGGACACATCACTTTTGTCGGGGAAATAAGCCGTAATATTTCTATGAAAAGCCGTTTTAAAAGGTCGAATTTGGTGCAAACTGGCAGGTAAACAATTAATTTTTGCAAAACTAGTTTGCTAGAATGCTACAATTTGATGTTTTCAGCAAAACATCAAGTCTAATCATAAAAATTATAAAACAAAAGTTAACCAGTGAACAAATGAAGCCCCAAGGAACCTCCATCTAACCGCTCAAAGTCGATTCTGCCCCAAAACTGAGACACCGTTACCAAAAGGCGTTTTGAATTGGAAATGAGAGCCAAAGGATTTTATCGGTCTTCCCATGACGCGCGTAAAGAATATTTTAATGCGTCAAGACGTCAAAAACGTTTAAAATATCTTCATAGTATTTTTGAACGCAAAAACGCGTGCCCTTATGTGTTTGGCATTTTCAAAGGTGATAAATAAACGATAGAACTAGATCGTAGACAGTCTGCCAGAAAATATTATCATGCGTGCAAGTCAGTGATGCCTATTTTTCCAAATTTTGCGACGGCATCGTCAAACCCGATAAGCAAAAAGCTAAATAAAGTGACACATTTTTCCGTGAACAAATAATGTTTTCGGACAATAACATCTCAGACGGAAGTTGTTCAAACAAGAAAAGACATCGTTAAAAAACAAAAGGAGCTGCCGAAACGCGGAAATACTATTGGAAGCCCTTGGATAAGATAAAGCTGGCTGTCTGGCACGGGAGAAGCGACAAATTGCTCGATTATCTGATAAGCTTGGGGGGTTTTGGATTGCAGTTTCAAAATGGAATGCTTATGGGGAGGATGAAAACTGTTTTGGACTAGGGCATTTTTCACATCGTTAGAAACTGAATGACGCCGCCTTTGTGCGCTAACACTTGAAAAGTTTGGGAAGACTATGCATTTTTAAGGCCTGACTGACTGCTACTCTGAATAGCTCAGATGAAACCCGCTAAAAGCATCACCAACCTGTTCGGGCGAGATTCCAGTGAAGCAGAACATGCCAATTTGGTCGACAATGTGGTTCCAGTTGCGGGTGGAGCCCTCCTTGGCGAGCAGATCCTTCAATTGGGTACGCATGCCGATGATGCGGTCGGCCATGCCCTTGACGTCCTTGAGCCTGAAAGGGGGTACTTTGCACTTTACTTATTAGTTAAAGAAAGCCTTACCATTGTCCATAGAGTTGCTGATCACCCAAAATCTTGCTAGCAATGCGAGCGCCATGGATCGGAGGGTTGGAGTACATGGGGCGGATGAGAATCTTGAGCTGGGACAAGACACGGGCCTGTTCGTCCTCGTCTTGAGCGACAACGGTGAAGGCACCGACACGTTCACCGTAGAGACCCATGTTCTTGGCGAAGGATTGGGCAAGGACGATGTTGTGGCCCTGTTCGACAAAGTATCGCACAGCATGGGCATCACGGTTGATGTCGCCGGAGGCGAAGCCTTGGTAGGCCATGTCGAAGAAGACGAAGAGGTTGCGCTTCTTGATGACTTCGTTGAGCTTCATCCATTGTTCGGGCTGAAATGGACCTCATTTAACTAAAATTCAAGAAATAGGCTTCAAAACCCACAGTAGGATCAACACCGGTCGGGTTATGGGCACAAGCGTGGAGCAGGATAATCGATTTCTCCGGGATGTTGGCAATGTCCTCCAGGCAGCCCTTCTCATCGAAGCCACAGGTCGATTTGTCGTAGTAGCGGTACTGCTTGACATCAACACCCGAGTACCTGCAAAATAGAACGTCAAAGAACATTCAAAACACACGCTCGATCAGTCGATTGGTCTTGGTCGGTCAGCATGCAGCGTGGTGGCAAGTCACGCAAATCACAAACACAAAATGATGCAAAAGCAAAAAAAGGACTCACTTGAAGACCGGGACATGGTTGCCCCAGGTCGGCGCCGGCTGGTAGACGACCTTGTTCGGGAAGAAACGACCAAGTAATTCGGCACCAACACGGAGGGCACCGGTTCCGGAAATGGTCTGGACGGTGGCATTGCGCTTGGCAGCAATAATCGGGGAGTCGGCACCGAGAGCAAGCTTGGCGGCATTGGCGGTGAAGTCGGGCAGACCGACGATACCGGCGTACTCCTTGTCGAGCTTGGCGTCGATGATGGCTTGCTCGGCGGCGCGGACGGAAGGGAGGACGAAGGGCTTGCCCTGAAGGGATGCATTTTATATAAAAATTAATAAGATAGAAAGTTGAAGGTAACAAACCTGATCATCACGGTAAGCTCCAACACCAAGGTTGATCTTCTTGGGGTTCGTGTCGCGCTTGAAGGCTTCCGTGACACCGAGGATGGCATCGGGCGGGCCCATTTCGACGCCGCCGAACCATGCTGAGCTGAAATTTTGTTTTTTAATGTTAAAATTGTAAAATAAACAAAGCTAAAGCCTACCTATGGCGAGCAGAGTTGGCTAAAACGGTCTTGGGCACTGAACGGGCGAGCATCTTCGGTAAACAGTCAAACAGCTACCTAAAAAGAGACCGAAATTTAGACCAAACCGTCTTATTTGACCATATTCACGATTCTGGCGAAGCGAGCGATAAATCAAAACAAAATAGACGCGACTGCACGTAGGAAAATTGAACTGAAAGATAGACCTGGGGCTGGTGATTGCAGGCAGCACAGTCAAAAATGTGAAAAAAACGCTGAGCTGAGCAGAAACGCAAAATGTGCATTGTGGCTGTGGCCTACGCGGCAGTCGCAAGGAAGTAGCAGCATCGAGAGAAAGAGGCATTCATACTGGAGAAGTCTCCCAGGCAGGAGGATGTTCGTTCGCCATCGGCAGGCAAAAAAATGTCCGCAAGCTGTGGCGGAATAGAAACGAACGTGCAACACGCGTTGTTCGGGCGTGCGGGACGCGTGAACCCACGGAACGCGCTTGACGTCAAACAACACTTGCTGCCGGCCGATTGTGAGGGTTTACATTAGGTTGTGGGCCGGTAAACGATTTGAGGGAAACGGAAGGGTGAAAAAGCGTTGAAAGGGGTGGAAATTACAAAAACTTTCAAAGTGCACGTTCGACTTTTAAGGGGCGGGGAAAATCGCGGGAGATTGGCGTTGTTTAGGGACATTTTGCCAAACTGATCATAACAAACGTCAAAAAATTAATGTTTATTGTCTATTTTTACCACTTTATTGTCCCCTAAACATTTCTAAATACAAACTCAACAAAAACAAAACAAAAATCCTAAAACTTCAAAACATAATCATCCTCCGTTGCCGCGATCCGTGCCCTCTGTTCCTCAACATAGTCATCGTATTGGCCTCGAAGGAAGTTCAACAACGGCACCAAACCGCGTCCCATCTTCGCGCTAACTGCAAATACTGGCAATGGAGCAAAGGCAGAAGCCACAGCAGCTTCATCTAGGGTCGGATCCAGGTCGGCTTTGTTGATGACGATCGCTGAGGGCTTCGACATGAGAGCTTCTTCGTCTTTGTCGAGGACTTGCTCATCGTAGAGTTGAAGCTCGGTTTTTAGGGCTGCCAATTGGTCAGGAAGGTCGCCGAGGGATAGATCCAGCACGTAGAAGAGGCATCGGCAGCGCTGGATGTGGCGGAGGAAGGAGCAGCCGAGGCCGACGTTGCGATGGGCGCCTTCGATGATCCCGGGAATGTCGGCGACTGGAATGAACTTTTTTATATAAAATTGTCAAAAAACGGATGGAACTCACTAGCAACCTGTTCAAAATCATCGTAGTGGACGATCCCAACATGAGGGACGAGAGTTGTGAAGGGGTAAGCGGCTACTTTGGGTTTTGCTCGGGAAACAGCGCGGAGAAGGGTCCTAAAATCATCTTTTTGCATAAAAATACCCTTAAAAGTGCTCTAAACTTACGATTTGCCAGCATTTGGAAAGCCCACAAGTCCGGCGGTTGCCATTACTCGCATTTCGAGATCATATTGCACCTAAAACCAAAATTTTATATATAAACTTTCGAAAAGAACGACTCACAACTTCACCCCGACCACCAAGTTCCGCTTTCATCGGCTTCCGGACCTCATTACTCAAATAGAAATGATTTCCATGACCTCCGGCACCACCTCGAGCTCCGATGAAGATCTCGCCAGGTCGGAAGAGCTCGTGCAAAACCCTTGACGATCCAGCTTCTTTGACAAGCGTGTTCAGCGGGACTTTGACGTGAAGATGCTCCGCGTTCGCTCCGTGGCAGCACTTCCCCATGCCGATGGTGCCATTTCTTGCTTTCACAGTGTTTCCGATGTGGTATAGATCTTTCGTTGATGAATCAGCTAAAATATTGTCGATAAAAACGGAAAACCGTCAAACACAAACCTTCAAAGAGCACATGTCCGCCGTGTCCACCATTTCCGCCATCAGGACCGCCAAAAGGAGTGCCATATCCACGAAGGAATGATACCATTCCATTTCCACCATTACCAGCTACACATTTGACTCGGCGATAGTCGATGAAGCGGGCTGCCTGGAGAGAAATATATATAAAAATACAAAATAAACGTTAACTTGAAACAAACCTCGCCAATGCCTTTCTTCTTTTTCGGGAGGACGGGATTCTTTGTAAAGGGGTTGGCTGCTTCTGTGGACAGCTTTCTGATAAATAATAATCGTAATTGGAAGGGCGGAAAACTGTTGAATTTCATATTTTGAAGGTGGAAATGAAATTTGTAAACAGTTTTTGTCGAAATTTGAAGTGTTATTCGCTGGTGACACAATGCCAAAGTTAATTAAATTACATATTTCAAAAAGGCTGAACAAAAAAGTTACAACATGGTTTACTGTAAGTTCATCTTATCGTGTTGCAACGTTTGCCCAGCTTCTGATCAGAAATTACATTGTCTACAGTAGTGGCAATCGGCAAAAAAGAGCAAATGTTCAACATTGTACCCCACATCCAAAATTAACAATTGTTTGAACATCTTGTTTGTCTCCAAGGTTGGCTAGTTGCTATTTGACAAAAACTCGTGTCTATATGAAGGTTCGAAACACAGTTCCGTTTAACATAAGTCGACATCAATCTGTGCAAATATAGCTTCATCTGGATTCTAAAGGTCAATCCGTGGGCGTCAAATGGGTATATAAACTTACTATAAAATGATCAATTGTGTATGTTATTCAACCATGATGGTACCATTCGTCCTTTTTGGCTTGTTGCCACTGTTCATCACCAAAACTTCGGCAGCGAATTGCAACTTATACAAGCCAAGCCGCACGACGATCCCACTGTCAACGCCTTCGACATGTGATGGAATTAGTACTTCTGCACCATTTGCATCGACTGATCGTGGAAACATTATCGATAAAGTTAATCTTTATCGTGCACAATTGGCCAATGGATGCGCGGAGCAGAGCGGGGCGAAGTTTGCGCCGGCGGGGAAGAATATCGCTAAATTGGTACGCTAATTTTTAAACTTATCAATTTTTGAAGATGCTTTTAGACTTACAACTGCACCCTGGAATCAATGGCTCAAGCCTGGGCAAATCAATGCCAGTTAGCGGGGTCGCCGGCAGCCGACCGTCCCGGCATCGGTCAAACCGCTTATGCCATAACTTCACGAACCGATGACGTTGGCAACCCGGTTCTGACTAATTTCGACTATTTCTGGGACAAATTGAAGATTTACGGTAATTTTACGGCGGCTAATGTGAAGTTGGTTGACAATAACCTTTACACTTGGGCGCAAATGGCCTGGGGCAAGACGACATCGATGGGGTGTGCCTATGCAAAGTGTCCTCATGTGATTCTTGGTTTCATGCATTTGGTCATTTGCAACTATTATCCTACTGCGATCATGAATCAAGATATCTATGAAATTGGGTCGGCATGTGTGGCAGATGCTGATTGTATAGCAGCAGGATTCGCTGGATGTGACGCTAATTTGGGATTGTGTGTATCGCATGGAGTTCCGGTGCCGGTGTCGACGACGCCGCCAATCACAACGACGGTGCCAGTTACAACGGCTGAGCCAATTACAACGACGACACCAATAGCTACGACAACAGAAAACACACCAACGGCTAGCTCATCAACGCAGACGTCTACAGTAGCCTTAGAAACTACAGAAACCACAGTAACGGCAGAAACGACGTCCACCGTACCCGTCACATCGACAACACCCGCTTCTTCAACTACAGAAAACACAGCAACGGCAAGTGCTTCAACACAACCATCGACAATACCGGCGGAAACGACCGAAACACTGCTTGTTTCTTCGACAACAGGTATTCCCACAACTACAGAAACCACAGAAACGACAAGTGCACCAACGCAATCGTCCACAGTATCGACAGAAACTACGTCCACAGTATCCGCGTCATCGACTACAGTTACTTCTACGACAAGCATTCCATCATCGACAACTACGACTATTTCAACTACTACCGACCACACACCGACGACTAGTGCTGCAACACAAACATCGACAGTACCCGTAGAAACTACGTCCGCAGCATCTTCATCTACAACAGTCACTTCTACAACAAGCATTTCGTCATCAACAACTTCTGAAGACAATTGTTCCAAATACGCCGTCACAGATCCCCCTACATCGCCAGCCTATTTCGGGGTCACTTCCACCTGCGACGGTATCAACACCGGCAGTAGCTTTGACCCAACAGCTCGGACAATCGTTTTAGATCGCCACAATGCGTATCGGTCTAGACTTGCCAATGGCTGTGCTGCGATGCCTAACAATGAATACGCTCCACCCGCCAAAAACATGATCAAATTAGTATGCTTCAACCTTTTTATCACTTATTAGCCACCCCTTTCAGACCTACAACTGTTCCCTCGAAAAGATTGCCCAACAATGGGCCGACAGTTGCGTCATCGCACATTCCGACGACAGTCATCGCCCCGGAGCCGGTGAAACTCTCTTTTACGGCATTTCAGGACCCAACTACACCCGAAATGCCTTCATTGACGCGTCCGATTGGGCCTTCAATGAGCTCACAGAACACGGTGGCATCAATGCAACAAGTACCGTATTGGAGGAAAGCATGGTTATGCTTATCGGTCATTTTACGAATATGGTGTGGGCAACGACGACTTCTGTTGGCTGCGGATTCGCGCGGTGCCCCCATGACGATAATCTGTTCAAGTATTATGTTGTGTGCAACTATTATCCAGGTGGAAACTGGATCAATCAGAATATTTACGAAGTTGGTCAACCTTGTGTTGTCGATTCTGACTGTACTGTCGCTGGGTTTGGGAAATGTGAAGCAAGTTCCGGACTGTGCACTGCTGTTTAAAAACTAATAATGTCTAAAATAAAACCCTAATCATTGAATATTTATTGACAGTTTGTTATAATTGTACGTTAACAAACTTGTAAACAGTTAGTTTTAACAAAACTGGAAAGAAGACGCCTTGTTATTAAAGTTGCATCTGCCAAAATCACGTTCATAGCAGCAGTCAGGACCGTTACAGTTTGGTTGAAAGCGGGCTTTTTCACCCATGCATTCTTTCAGCGAGTACAAAATAACACAAAAACCATCGTTTCTGATTGATCGAGCTTTATTATCAAACCGAATATCGATGTCGTAGCAGTTTCTATCATTATCATCTCTACCGTATGTTATGAGATGACCCAGGTGACCCTGGTTATCCTTGTAGCCGAACAGATGAAACATCTGTTCACTTTTAATATCGATGACAAAGAAAGACAAAACAATCAATAATAGAGTTATTTTAGCCATTTTTGATCAAAGAAATAGCTATGGAACAGTTGGTTGACCGAAAAAGATGGGAATTTGACGTTTTCCTGCATCAAGTAGTTGATTTTAAAATGAAAGGGTGTGAATTGGGGTCGTTATTAATAACGACTTGAAAACGATTATGTGATCGGTATTTCATTTTAATGGGTCTAAGACACTATTTTTAGCAAATGCCAATAAACTACCGTAACAAGGTGTCTAAAAATGTTTTCATTTTCACTGAAAATGGTGTAAACCGATTTTAAGAACATTTTGACGTTTTTCTCAAACTAAAATTGCAAAGAAATAATAAAAACAACAAATTGGCAAAGTGCCCCCAACAACACACGCACGCCAGAGCCTCCAGCACTGCGCAAAAGGATCGCCGCGATCGTGTTCGTTGCCGCTGGCGGTTGACGTCATCTGCGCCCTTGTGTCACGTCTTCATGTTTCCGTGAACCAAATCCGACCCGGTCACATCGTCTCCAAATGTCTTCCCGTGCTAATCGAACCGGTCGTCGCCAAGCCGGGCCGCAACCGACTCCGGCCAATGCCCAAGGGCCTGCTGCTGTTAACCGTGCTCGGTATGCCTTTAGCTTTCATTTCGTTACTTTGAAAACGGTTTCAATTGATTAACTATTACAGAGCCCTGCCAAACGCTAATCCACAAGCCACCGCTGACTCCCTCGCCCAGCAATTTTACAACAAAAAGCCAGTTGCCAAGCCGATTGGCCATGCAAAATGGCCAGAACTACCAGCCGGTCAAGGCGAACTCTTTTTCGAATGCACGCTGTTCTTATACAGCGTATTAGCATTATTCCTGCAGTATTTAAACCTCTATAAGACATTATGGTGGTTGCCGAAGAGTTACTGGCCAACGAGTTTGGTTAGTTGTGTTTTTGCTTATTTTTATTGACAATTTATATATATTTTAGAAATACTACATGATTAATCCCTACCTCTTATCCTGCATCGGTCTCATGCTCGGTGTTCGTGTCACTAAATGCTTCTACAACACGGTTTGTCTACACTTTTCTTGTATATTTTTGCGAAAATTCAACTTTCCAGATAACCGACATCTTCTTCTACTTCACAAAAGGCGAAGAATACGTCATCTTCAAATCTATCGAATATGGTCTCCTGAAAACCCCCATCTGCACGATGGTAACATCAAGTTTTGTCTTCAGCTTCACCCGTGTCTACGTTGAACACACTTCAAAAGCTGTTTTCTACTTTTCTGTGCCGCTGATGGCATACTTTTTCTTGCTGTGGCTCGGATTTGACAGAATCAAGGACGAAGATCGAGTAGTTTTGCCATACTTTGCGCCAACTTCTATCGTTGCCAAGATAAGTCGACCATTTTGCGCTGCTTTGACGCTGTTTTTCGCAATCAAAAGGTCCAATTCGCTGATGGATCTCGATACGGTAGCCCATCTGTGCACTTTGGATCCCGTCCAGAATCGGGCTGAAGCCAATGCATTGGCTAAGGACTTCTTCTTAAGGCTGATGTACAGCTTTTTTGTTGGGTTTTCGACTTCTTATTTGAGTATGTATTTGCCGACTGTCTTTTTACCGGTATGTTTTTACTTTTTTAAAGTGTTATCTTATTTTGTAATGATAACTTTTCAGTACCACACCAGATATGTCCAAGGCATCCCTCAACACCTGCTTCTGCACCACACCTGGTTGATGCAGATCTACACCATCGTCGCATTGACGTCCTTTTCCGTCTACTTTACCTACCTTTTGCCATTACCGTATTTCGATCTCCTCCAACGTTGTGCCATCCATCTCGGTCGCTGGGAACTCCTTGAAGGCGTCGGAAATGAAGAGCAGGAGCAAGCCTTGCCCTATGTCGAGAGGAATGAAAACGGTCCCATTGCCTACAAACACAAAGCCATCGTCAAGCATAACAATCAGTACTACCAGGCCGTCGCGGCAAAGTCAGCGAATGCCGTGTCTGCCATTCCTGGGGATTCGACGCATTACTTTTTTTTCGTAAGTTCACAACCAAAACTTTCAATTCAATGGTTACAGTAACCCTTTTCAGCGCATAGCCAACGACCCCGTCAAATTCATAACTTTGCTTTGCATGTTTGAAGCCGCCTTGATCGCGTTCCAGTTTTGGATGCTTGTTTTGACCACCGATTGGCAGCACATTGTGACTTTGGTGTTGCTGATGTTTGCCAATTACCTGCTTCTTGGCAAACTGCTGAAAGATCGGGTTGTCATTGGCCGAATTTACAAGCCATCTGCCGAAGATCTTTCCCTATGGCGTCAAATGAAGACAGAACGTGAAGCTCGACAGGCTGCAGCGGCCGTGGCGCAAAATGGCGCTTCTGAAAATGCAGCGAGTTGATTTTTTTAAGTTTTTATATTTTAAAGGTTTTTATAAGGTATTTATTTTGACTGGTGCTGGGTATGTATATTTTGTTGTTTGATAACTGTGCAAATGAGCTGTGATACTTGCCAAAGTCTGTGATATTGTTTAGAAGTTGTGAGATTATAAAATTGGCATTGATGTTTTGATTGATTTTGTGAAGATGACAGCGGTTTTTGACCGGTTTTATCTTTTCAATTTTGCGATTTAAAAAAAAAATTTTAATTTGTTATTTAGGATGTCGTTCGAAACCTCCGTCGAAAAGCTGCAAGCCATCGGCAAACCCGTCGAGATCGACATCAAGCCGATCAATTCCCGGAAGTCGTCTGACACCTCTGTTTCTGGAAATGTTGTCGCTTTCGATCCGGAAACTGACTCCGTTGGACTTGTCCAATTTGACACATCTGGTGAGTACCGTATTCCCAAACCTTCTAATCTCACCTTTCATTTCTTCAGGCAAACCTGCCCGTCTCGTCTACATCCCCGGTACCTCAATCCAAGAAATCCACGATCTCTCAGACGGTCCTTTCGACCCCAAGTTCAACTACGTCGCCTACACTGATGAAATCAAGACCCTCTGTGACACTGTTTTCGGCGTCAAAACTGCCACAATGAACTTCACGCCGGAAGAAGTTGCTGTTCGGAAGGAAAAGTTGCTGACCTTGTTCAACAACAGCAATCTCGAATACACTGTAACTGATGGCGGAACGACGATCACAGTCGGTGGGGTCCGAATCAAGGCGCCGTATGGGCCGGATGATTTTTATTCGGAGAATACGACGATTCTGGGTAGGATGAAGCAGTTGGCATTGACGGCGGGGTTGTAAAGGCTTAGGGGTCATCCAGAAATTACGTCATTGACGGTAAGGGATAGGTGCCTTCAAAAATCCCGATTTTCAATGACGTTTCACCTTAAAATGCGATGACGGAAGGGATAGGTGGTTCAAAATTCTCGATTTTTCAATGACGTAATTTCTGGATGACCCCTTACATAGTGATCTCATGTTTTGGATTTTTGATATTTTGGACATAAATTTGTTTGTCATTTGAAGAATTGTAGTTTAACAGTTGTACGAGATTGGCAATTGGAATACTTGGAAGGTGGTTTTTTGACTGACGATGGCTCTTTCTCGTTACAGGATGCTGAGAAATGTGGCCAAAGTAGCAGCGATTGTCGTGATTGGAGGTTGTACCGAGCCGGCAGAAGTTGGCTGTCTTTCATCCGTTGAACTTTTGCGGCTTGATGGACCCAAAAAGAAGTTTGAATTGATCGACAATGTGTTGTTAGAGCCGCGACGAGGACCCGCTATTGGCATGATAGGAAAGGATTTGGTCGTTGCCGGGGGTTGTTCGGCACCTGGACAACATTTGAAGTCAACTGAGATATTGAAACTAGATACTGAAAAGATCTACAGTATACCTAGCAGCTTGGAGTTGACAGAGGAGGGAAGTTGTTTGGCTTTTTGTCAATACCAGGTAACATACAGTTGACATTTCGAGTTAAAACATCATGAAACACCGATTTTAGAACTCCGTCTTCATAGCCGGCGGGTTCAACGGTCCTGATTGCTTATATTCGGCCTGCCTTCTGTCTCCAACTACCGTAACCCCTCTTCCTCGCCTTCCATCTCGCCTCAAAAACGCTGCCGCCGTCGCAAACCCATTAAATCCGGCTGAAGTCCTTCTTTTCGGAGGTTGGGACGAATCTCGCACCCTAAATACAGTCTTCTCCCTGAATCCGACCCCCGAATCCTCAAACTGCTCCATGACCGGTCTCCTGCCCTACAGAGTCGAAGGCCACACTGCCACCCCCATCGGAAACAAGATCCTCCTCGTCGGTGGCTATGACGGCATCTCTCCCATCCCGACAATCTCCATCTACGATCCAGAAACTGCTTCAACCGAGATTCTCGATGTCAAACTCGACATTGCTCGCGAAAACCATGCCACAGTCTACCTCGAAACCTCAAAGGAGTTATTCATCATCGGGGGCTGGGACGGAAAATCAGCATTGTCCAGTGTGGAGGTATTCAACGTCACAAAAGATCCAATCCGACTTCAGAAGGCCCAAAACTTGGAATTGGTCAAAGCGAGGCAGAAAGCGCCAGCAGTCGTCGTTGACTTTTGATTGCCCATTTGGCTATATTTATTATAGGAATAAACGTGCTAGGCTTCCGCCATTTGATTGATTGGTTCATGGGGTGGTTGCTATTGGGTTTCAGCCGCAGTTGAAGCGTGTTTATAAACAAAGTCTGTCAGGGCAATGATGGGTGTGCATGGTGGAGCTGGCTTCCGGATTTGGACCTGGGTTTAGGGGGACTTTTGGAGTTGGAAACTGTTTGAAAGGTGTTGGTTTTTTGATATAACAGCAAGGGCAATGCGGACTTCATGTTAGGAAGATAAAAAATATAAAAATGATAGCTCAATTTGTCGATTTTTATGACTCATAAAAAGTCCTTCAAATACACCCAAACCCACTCCCGGCACGACAATCGATCTCTCTCGTTTTGAAAGGTCCGTCGCGGTCGTCATGTCGAGCCAGCCGACGTCATCACGAAGCCATCCACCCTGGATCGCTCACCCAGTATACGTTCTCAACGATCTTATACTGGGTAGAAAAAACCATTGCGTCCGCGTGTATTATGCGCATTTTCGGCGTAACGTACACGCAGATTTCACCTTAATTAGCAAGACACTACATAGTGCTGTAACCGCAGTGCTACCCAGTATAAGATCGTTGCGATCTTACACTGTGTGTTAGGTTTAGGGCGATCGCCCCCGGCCATTCCCTCGTCCCATCCGCCCGTTTTTTCGCTGATTCTGCGCGCGTTGATGACGACTTCACTGTGACGCAGCTTCCAGTCTGTTCTGACGGACTGCGCATGCGTTGCGTATTGATTTGCGTGTTCTTTTTTATAAACAGCGTTTACAACTGTTTTTTGACGCTCTCTCGAAAATGAAGTCGGCTTACTCCTTTTTGTAACTCTTGCCCCCCTTCTTTGCGATCTTTATCGATATATCATGGTGTTTTAATGCGTCTTATGGAAGTTTGACGCTTTTCAGGTACCCCAGCCACCAGCTCCCAAGCAATCCACCAAAAATGAGCAGCGCCGCAACGAGCAGGCTCAACTCGAAGCGTCAGACGTTGGATGAGGCTTATGCGCCGCCGGCCAACTTCCTGGAGATCGAGGTCGTGAATCCGATCACGCATGGCGTCGGAAAGAACCGATACACCGATTATGAAGTTCGGTTACGCGTAAGTCGACTTTTTTGAACAATTTTATATATAAATTTCACTTTCAACTTCAGACCAACCTCCCCGTCTTCAAGCACAAGGAATCCTCCGTACGCCGACGCTATTCCGACTTCGAATGGCTCCAAAGCGAGCTCGAACGCGACAGCAAGATCATCGTGCCCGCGCTCCCCGGCAAGGCCCTCAAGCGACAGCTGCCCTTCCGCAACGACGATGGCATCTTCGAGGAGTCCTTCATTGAGGACCGTCGCAAGGGCTTGGAACAGTTCTTGAATAAGTGAGTCACCACTTTTATATATATTTCGACATTAATTGCTGTCGTTTCAGGGTATCCGGCCACCCTCTTGCCCAATCCGAGAAATCCCTGCACATCTTCCTCCAAAGCAATGAAATCGACCGGAACTACGTGCCCGGCCGCATCCGTACCGCCTAAAAAGTTGGTTTTGTCTGGCGTCCCACAGCTCCGTGAAATTATTTATACCATCTTTGTCTCTCAATTGAACAGAATACTCAAATTATTAATTATCTTTATTTTACATTTTTTCAACCCTAAGCCCTCAAATTTCTAAATTTTGGATAGAAGAGTTTATGAGTGGTGTAACTACGAGTTTTCCCATCTCTTTGTGTATAACTTTTGTAAATTGAACAATTACCAGTTTATTTATAGCTGATTTACGTTTTTTGTAAGTTGTATCAGATTTTTAAACTTTATAAATATATTTTATGGAATTTTAACTTTCAACGTGGTAGGGCATGGACAGCAAGACTGTGGGAACGAGGTTTGTTGAAACTGACAGCGCCGAAGGAGGATTGTAAATTTTGTTGTTGGGCGTTGTTGGCTGAGCCTTCGATCGTGATGTTAAAGGGTTTGAAGACCATATTTTTTAGTGATAGTCGATAGGGGGTGATGGCGATCAGCATGATTAGGTTGTCTATGACGGAATGGATGCTACACATCATGAAGGTCCCCTCTGCGAGGATGTTGGTGTATGGCATTTCTTGCCAGACTCCAATGACAATTACCGCTGTCGGCAGCAGAATCATAATGTTTGGCAGAGTTATTTGAACAAATAAAACAAAAATAAGGTTTTTGTGCAGTTTGTAAGTGTGGGAACTGATATGTTGCCTAACAGCTCTCAATTGCCGACTGCTTATCACACAGCACATAATTTCTGTTGTCGGAATTATAATTATTATCCAAACAACGCCGACGCAACAGGCATAACTTATCCATGGATTGACATCTGAATCGTAGCCGAAAACTGATTCTGTATCAAAAATTGGCCCCAATTGCGGGTATTTCTGAAGGTTTTTTGATATTTACTAAAAACAAAATCAAAAACTTGCTTACAGCGAGCACTTTTTCTCGCAAAACATCAACAGGCACAGGTGCAACAATCAGTAGCGAACCCAACAACAAAGTTGGCCCGAATTGCACGAGACCCAAAACCAATATACCGTATTTTGACTGTAGAAATCGCCGGTACTTCTGATTTGATAATGACACTATTCGATAGATAAACCCATTTACAATCGATAAAATGTATAAAGCCACTAGTGGTATACAAATAACAATACCAACATTGGTTGCATCCGGCCCCAAATGCCGTACCAAACCAGTATTAGCACAAATTGTCATCGGAAACATTGGCACTGGTCTCCAAAACATGGAAATAAAAAAGTCATGCAAAAACGAACATAGTGAAATATTAAACAAATACATCCGATAATCGTGCATTTCTTTCGGCGTTTTACACAAGATAACGTACCAGACAATAATATGCAATAAACCCGAAATTGTTCCATTGACAGTCAATGCTAGTAAATAGTAAGGCGTGAAAAACGTTTCAAATGAGGTATCAAGATCCCAGGACGGCGATTTGGCAATGTTTTCACTGACAATTTCTGATTTTAAGCGACGTATTTCACCGTTTATTACTTGTTGGTAGTTCATCGATACCGAAGGAAATTTTAAAGAAGGAAAGAAAACATGATTACAGCTTAAAAATCAAAACGTAAATGCACCCATTTTGCGAACGCATTACTGCGACAGGTGTAATTTAACATTAACATAGTTTTTTTACCGCTTTTAGACCGAGACTACGCTGCAATTCGTGAACTCAAAAGATATGATTTTTACACCTGTAATTATGGTTAAAATCACATTTTCGCAGAAAGTAAGACCAATTCGACCTTCTGTCGCGCTCGTAATTTTTTTGGGGTCTAACAAATTGTACTTTTAATTTTATGTTGATCTATTAAATAAAAGGTTTTAATGAAAACACAAAAAATCGTTGTTATTTCTTTGACATTCGTGATGTTCGTCCATTCAGATGTAGTTTCGAGTTGTTTCTAACAGCTTCGTCAAAGTTAGAGTTGAAGATGTTTCCAAAGATCATGTGTTTTAACGATCTCCGATACGGCGTAATTGCAAAAAGCATGATCAAGTTATCAATGACCGAGTGAAAACTGCACGATAAAAAGGTCATTGATAACATAATGTTAGTGTATGGTACATCTTGCCATACCAAAATCACCACAATGACTGCCGGCGCCAGAATCATAATGTTTGGCAGCGTAACTTGGATAAATAAAGCAATAATGAGGTTTCTGTTTAGCTGATAGGTATGGGCACTGATGTGCTGCCGAACAGTTTTCAATTGGCGACTGCTTATCAAATAGCAAAGTATTTCAGTTGATGGAATAACAACCATTACTAAAACAGTTCCTAGAACTAAAATTACGTTGATCCATGCGTTGAGCTCAGAATCATAGCCAAAAACGGACTCTGATTCAAATATTGGTGCCAATTGAGGGTATTTCTATAAACAGGTTTTTTAGTTAGCGAAAGTTTGAAGTTAATCTTACTGCCAAAGCCTTTTCCCGGAGAAATTGCGCCGGCACAGCTGCCAGCAGCAACATTGTCATCAAAACTAACGGAGGCACAAATTGCAAAATACCAATTATAACCATTCCACATTTTGATTGCAAGAGTTGAAGATACCTTTTATCCATTAGCGACGCTATTCGATAGATTATTCCAATAATAATTGACATAATGTTCAAAGCCACCGTAGACATGCCGATTGCGACGCCAGCGTGAGCATAATCAGATCCAAAGAATTGTACCAATCCAGTATTTATGCACATCGTGTTCGGAAAAAGTGATACCGGTCGCCAGAAGATTGAAATAACCACATCGTGAAAGAACGAGCAAATGGAAATGTTAAACAAATAGATACGATAGTCATGCATTTCTTTTGGCGTTTTGAACATGATGACGTACCACACAATGACATGCAATACACATGAAGCAATGCCATTTGCAGATAAAGCTAGTAAATAATAGGGAGTGAAAAAAGCCTCAAAAGTGTATTCAATATCCCAGGAGGCAGATGCAGTGATATTACCACCGACTATTTCTGATTTTAATCGAGCTATTTCAGTGGTTATTACGTGATAAAAATTCATTTCTAAGGGCAAAATTGTTTGCAAACAAAGATAGTCAACAGAAGATCGACTTTGGAATGTTTATTATGTAAACCCGCGGCTTTTTATAGGAGCACGGCTGGCACAAAAACACAGATTATTCTGGTAAACTAGAAAAGAGCTCGAGTAAGTGAAGAATGGTGCAAAAGCCCACGAAGCAAAGATAAGTCATAGTTTTAACAACAAAACTAAAGTATTCAAAGAATCTGTATGTATTAGTTTACTTGCGTAGTTACAAAACACAACTGGCAGGTGTACTTTTGATTGATTAATTTAGATCTTCGGCATCAATGACATCCGCTTAGACATATGTAATTTCGAATTGTTTCTGACGGATTCATCGAAATTAGAGTTGAAAGTTTTGCCGAATATCATGTGCTTCAACGATCTTCGATATGGCGTAATGGCAAAAAGCATAATTAAGTTGTCGATGACAGAGTGAAAACTGCATGACAGAAAACACGCTTCCAACATAATATTTGTGTATGGCACTTCTTGCCAGATCAGAATCACCACAACAACTGCCGGCGCTAAAATCATAACATTCGGCAGAGTTACTTGAATAAATAAAGCGATAATAAGGTTTCTGTTGAGCTGATAAGTGTGGGCACTGATGTGATCCCGAACAGCTTTCAATTGACGACTGCTGATGAGGTAGCAGAGTATTTCAGTTGTTGGTATTATTACCATTATACAAATGATTCCCAAAACGCAGATTACATTGATCCATGCATTGAGCTCGGCGTCGTAGCCGAAAACTGACTCGGATTCAAAAATGGGTGCCAATTGAGGGTATGTCTAAAAATCGTAAAGCTTCATTTATCTCAAAATAAGTAAAACTTTTGCATACCACAAGTGCCTTTTCCCGCAAATCTTTAACGGGCACACCCGCCAACATTAGCACACCTCCTAATAACACTGGCGGTCCAAACTGGATAATACCCATGATAAGCAAACCATACTTTGAATGTAAAAATTTAAGATATTTTTGGTCCATTAATGACACTATTCGATAAATAATTCCAATAAGAATTGACATAATGTTCAAAGACATTGCGGGCATACCTACTGCGACGCCATAGTTAGACGCATCGGGTCCAAAGTATTGTACCAATCCAGTGTTGGTGCAAATGGTGTTTGGAAACAGTGATATTGGTCGCCAGAAAATCGAAATAACGACATCATGGAAGAACGAGCAAATGGAAATGTTAAAAAGGTATATACGGTAATCATGCATTTCTTTTGGCGTTTTAAACATAATAACATACCAAACGATAACATGCAACACACATGAAATGACACCATTTACAGTTAAAGCGAGTAAATAATAGCGAATGAAAAAGAAATCAAAAGTGTATTCAATATCCCAGGAATCGGATTTAGTGATGTTACCGCTGGCGATTTGCGACTTTAGCCGAGCTATTTCAGCGGTTATTTGGATTTGATAATTCATTAAAAAGTGCAAAAATGAAACTGAAATGAAAATTCAAATCTATTTCAGCAGTTTACACTATGAATCAAGTGCGACACGCGTTATAGTAAAAAATTGATTGCGCACAGAGGAAGTAAGTCTTGGCTTAGGTTTAGAACAGCTAGCTGGACAACAAAACTAAAGTATTCACTGAATCGGTATGCCATTCCCGGCATGATCGTAGTAAAAGAAACACATGCAACAGGTGTAATTATTAAAACAGCAAAGAAACTGGTTAGTTTATAAAGATGTGGTTTTCTATGCATCGACCGCGTAAAAAGTTATGTTTTCTTGATAGTCTTTTGTGCTGAAAGTCAAAAAACACACACAACAAAATGTAACAGCAGTCAGCAGCTTACTCAACATGTATGTACATTTCAAATGCATTAAACTGTGTTCACTAAAATTGAATCGGTTCATTGCGTACAATTATTATAAATGTCATCTTTATTGTATCTTTTCAAAATTTACGGTGAGATAGTCTCCGATCCTGGGTTCGAGGTTGATAAAAACTGCTAGCTGCAGTTGACATTGTCCTGTACTGTGTCGAGCGAACATTGAAAGTCGATCTCGGATCTATAGCCAGTGATCGATCGACGCTGACTTTCAATGTTCTGCGTACAATAATGCGTTTCAATGTCCGCCGATACGGTGTAATGGCAATAAGCATAATGAAATTGTCAATAACCGAATGAAAACTACACATCATAAGTGTCCCTTCCGCAATAATGTTGTTGTATGGCCATTGTAGCCATGCAGCGAGTACAACCACCACTGTAGGCGCCAGAATCATAACATTTGGCAGTGTAATTTGAATAATAAGTACTATTATAAGGTTTTTATGTAGTTTAAACGTGTGTGCACTAATGTGTTGGCGAATTTTGCGTAGCTTGCGCAAAGTAAGCACAGAACACAGAAATTCAGTGAGCGGTATGATTAAGCCAATCATGACGAGAACAACCGAAAAGAAATAGACAATCCACATGTTGGTTTCGGAATCGTAGCCGAAGACGGATTCGGTTTCAAAAATTGGGGCTAATTGGGGATAGGTCTAAAACATCAACGTTAAAATTTTGTCAAAAGTTGAAATAAACTTACAGAAAGCGTTTTGTTTTGCAGAAAATCTCTCGAAACATGCGCAAAAGACAACATTGTCCCCAAAACAAGCGGCATCAGAAACTGAAGCAGCCCCAAAACCATTATTCCATACTTTGACCGTAAAAATCGGCTGTATTTCTCATCCATCAAAGACACCAATCGATAAATAAACCCATTAATAATCGATAAAATGTACAACGCAATCAAGCTGATACAGATTATCATGCCATAACTGCCAGCATCAGGGCCTCCTAATCTCATTAAGCCTGTCGTCGTGCCAATCAAGTTCGGAAATAGTGGCACAGGGCGCCAAAAAATCGATATCAACAAATCATGTAAAAACGAGCAGACAGAAATGTTCAATAAAAATATCCGATAATCTCGCATTTCCTTCGGTGTTTTGAAAATAATAATATACCATACCAGCACGTGTAGTAAACATGAAATGACGCCATTGGTGCTCAAAACAAGCAAGTAATATTTAGTGAAAAACGACTCAAACGTGAATTCGAGATCCCAGGTTGGAGATTGAACAATGTTGCCACTGGCTATTTCCGACTTTAAACGCGCTATCTCAGCCGTTATGAGTTGCTGATAGTTCATATAAACCTGACTCAACAACCTACGATAACACGTTTATTCTAATGTGAAGAATAAACTAAAAGGTGTTATGCCGTTTAAAGTTTGGGCGGTCAAACTGCAATAGTTGAACTTCTACCGGGTAATTTATTACGCCATACAAAAATAATAGGCATGTTTGGTAGAAGTCTCGTGCGACAGGTGTCACTGAATTTCAAAGTTGGTTTTTTGCATTGAAATTAACTGTAATTTAAAAGTCCGAAAGATGGGAAGACTACCAGACTGATTGTACGTGTCATTATGCGTCAAATAGCAAAGAATTTGTAATGTAGCATAGATCACGGATAGAAGTTGCTTTAAAGAACATGCATTTTGATAGTTAAAACTTCATAGTTTCCTTTTCCTGAGGAGGTAAAGTTGAAATAACGTCAAGCAATTACGTCTGGAAAATTACAGGTCTCAAACTTTTTGTTGTAAATGTGTCACACCTGTTGTTTTTGCAATGTAATTTGCAAGATAATAAAATTGCAATCGTAAAATATCAAGAATCGTTTTTTGGATACACGCTTTAAATCTGCACTTTTCGTGCTAGGACACTTTTTTACGTTTAAACTTACACCTGTGTATACGTGCAAATGTAAACTTAACATGAATTATCAAAACGTGATCGCAACGTTCAATTTACTTACACTAAACACGGGATGCGAAATCTCCCGGGAGAAAATATTTTTGGGAGCTCCCGGGAGATTTCTCCCAAACTAAACAAAGTCGTAAAAGTTGAAGAAGTTTATTAATTACGTTTCGTCATCAATAATTCCTTACAGTAACAATAGTTTTTGTAAACATTAGATGACGCGCAATATGACGTTATTCCATGTCGGTCTAAACGCGTGTAATCTGAGCTCAGAACTGTAATATTACCGTCTTTTTGTCGTCCTGCGTATGCCCTGTATGAACCATTGCCTGGATTAACGTTAAAAGTTACAAAATACACTGTATGTTTGTTGTCAGCTTGAAATTCGTCTACCAAGATTGATGTGTTCAGGTTGAGCGTCAGTGGGACACATATACGATGTAGCAGTTTATCAGCTTCAATGATGTTATTTATGTTTTCGACAAGTTTTGATGCAATAAGTTGCGATTCGGCATTGACAGAAGTGGTTGACTGTGACAATTTCTGGTACAAGCAAGTGCAGAATTCAATCGGAATTCGAAGGCGATCACAGGTTCGTGGTTGAGGAAGTGGTCGAAGTATCGATGATCCATGTAGAATTAATTCTTTTCCATTGTTGTGTTTTGCATTAGCAATACCGACAAATGTAGCAAACAGATCGTAGTGTGAAATAAGTTGCTGCGAATTTTGAACAACCGTAAGCATGAGCTCTGAATTCTTACGAACGACTTCCGGTAGTACGACCACAAGTGCCGGATTTGAATCTTCCAGTTCGCCTATCATCGTGCTTCTGATTTCTCCGAATCGCATGCCGTGGTCACCCATAAAGAAGATAAATGAGTTTTCAAACTAAAAATTTTCTTTTTACAAAAAAACATTAGCAATAATCATGCCTTTTTCTTATTCCTTGTAAAGAAATTGTTGAAAAAGGCATCAGCTTGGAATAAATTGTTGTTACCGTCGTGGGCCAAATACGTGTTCCATGTCAATGAAAATTTTGGAAATTCGGGATACGCATCAAGAAATCTTTCCAACTGTGGGAACAATATTTCATCGATTTTGTAGCCTTTCTGCGCATTTTCTCTAATTGTAATAGTGTCATATCCACGTCGAAGATCCAGACCAAGTCGTAGAAAAAACGGCCTGAAATTATTTTTTTAATCGAAAACGCAGTATTAGTTTTTGAAAAAGAAGGTGAGTAAATACTTTATTGTGTGATCAATCATCGTATTTCTTGCAAATCCAATACAGTCCGGATAGGTAAAAACATCCGCGGCCCAGTCATCCAAGTGTGCGGTTTTATACCCAGATGCTTTGAAGAGGGAAAATACGTGTTGATCGTCGTCCAATGGGACGAGGCAGGTTTCATCGTGATTCTTGTAGTCAGATTGATAGCCAACAGAAATAGGTGATTTTGAAATGTTACGAATCTGTTTTCCTAAGAAGACAATGCTTGAATTTGCAAATGAAAAAAATTTCAACTTTTACAAATCTAGGCAAGTTTGTTAAAACAGCAGTGCAAACACATTATTAAAAACTGACCAAGCAAAAATGCAAATCCATTTGGGCGACTATTTACGCCGATTTTGTTCAAGTGTGGAAACGGAATCGCTCCAAAGTCTGTTTTCAACGTCTCCACTGTCTTTGGCATCGTTCGAAGTAATGAGCTGTGCGACATCGAGTCGATAACCATAATGTGAACGTTTGGAACTTGAGTGTTTCCGGTGATAGGTATGCTGCAATACTGAATTGGGTTAACCTAATAGAAAATTACACAAATCCTACGTGTCTTTGCGATATATCTGAGCGTGTATGTATTCAAAATCTGGTTTCTCTTTCGACGTTTTTGTAAAACATTTAGTTTCAACAATGTCGCACTCAGGCTTTGTGCCGTTTCCAATTTCTATCCACTCACCGTAGCGCAAATGCCTGGCATTAACGGGAAATAAGCAGCGATAAGTGCATTCTCGTTTTGAATCATTAAACGTTTTTGTTAAAATACCGTTTTCTAGTTTTGTCAATACTTCAAAATTAGGATCGGTTTTATAAAAAGTGTATGGTTTTACAAGATCCATAATGGTCGGATCCCACGGGTCAAGCTCAGGAAGCTCACATTGATTTTGATTTTCAGTTAATGAAAGTGAAAAAGGATGTGCAACACCGGGCAAATTTAAATAACTGTTAGCATAATAATTATACGTGACACTGATTACAACATAAGTTATAAAAAATAACACAACTTTAACCAAACATGATCTGCGTCGGGACACAATACGCATTTCACAAGTAAAACGGAAAACTTGCCGTTTTGCTTAGCTAATGTGGTATTTATACAGTGGAATCTGTTTTGCTTGCAGAAGCTCTCACCTGATCGCCGAAGAACAAGTGTTATTCTCCGTTGAAATGTCGTCATAGTATTAGCGTGCGAACTATCAGAACAATGATCGGGAAAAAAGTTCGTAAGATAACAATTAGTGTGAAAACAGATTAATTTGTTATAAGCGAATTGCATGCAAGTATCCACTATAAGGTGACGCCGAAAACCCATTGTTCTCTCCAGCGTCGAGGGGAAAACAATAATTTTAAACCTGCTTACATTTTATTGCAAAAACCTCAAAGAAAGAAAGAAAGTTATCCAAATTGAAAGGATTAAAAAAGTGCTGCATGCATACACATGTGTAATTTTCAACGCCCAAGATGTGTTTTTTAAGAATTACAGTATGTAGTGGATCTGAATCAAACAAATGCCTTTAAATTTGCATAAATTCTCAAGTTCAAGTTCCCTTTGTGTCCTCTGAATCCGCTAAATCTTGTGTCTGTTCATTCGTCACGAATAACAGGACCACCATGGACGCCTCAACCATGCCGTTTGGCGGCATGAGCGAAGCTCATATGAAAATTATGAAGGAAATGAAGCAGGCAAGTCCACAGTAACTGTGTTAAGCATACGTTTTTATAGTCACTGTTTCAGGCATCGAAAATCGTCATCCCCGTCGTGACGAACCAGCTGATTACCCTCGCAGGTTGGTACTTCGTCTACAATTGCGAGACAGATGACAAATCCTTCGCCTATTACCTCCTCGATGCCCGGCACAACTACACGACCGGCAGTGATGTCTATGATGGCGCCGTCAATGGCCTGATTTGTGTGTGTCTTCTCGCTTTGATGAGTTTCTTCATGTTGCTGGTGGCCATGTACAACTTCCGGAAGATTATCCAAGCCTGGCTGGGCGTTTCTTGTTTGTTGATCGTTTTCGGGATTTCGGCCATGTTTTTCAGGTTAGCTTTGTCTATTTGGTACTGTTTTAGTTGAATGAGTGGTTTGTTTTCAGAGATCTGCTACGCGCTTTGGACATTGAAGACCCGAATTGGATTCTAACGGCCGCTGTGGCCCTGACCTATGGTACCGGCGGTGTTATAACGTTCTTCACAAATGTATTCCCCTTGTGGATGCATCAGGCTTATGTCGTAACTAACTGTTCCCTGGTTTCGTTGTATTACTTGAGGATGTTGCCAGCACATACTACTTGGTTTTTGTTAGGGGCTATTATTGTTTGGGGTGGGTTTAAGATGCCATTTTGACCCAAAATGTAAAAGATTTTCAGACGCTTTTGCCGTTCTCGCCCCTCAAGGCCCGCTGAACTTGATTACTGGTGTCGCCGAGGACTACAGTGACACGATTTTAAGATTTTTGATGTTTACTGCCGAAATCCAGCCGGAACACAAAACCCAGACAGTCGATGAAGACGAAAAAGCGCCCGAACTGGTGCCCCTCACCCAAGAAGAGCTATTTGAAAATGAAAATTCCGATGCCATTGACGCCGAATGCACGACTGCCGATCAGATCAGCGATTCTGAGGGGCCAATCGAGATTGAGAATGATGACATATTCGTGAACGCTGGCATATTGCCGATTGTTGAGGAAATTGAAGAGACTTCCGAGGAGAAAGATGCCGCTGAAGAAGTGCCCAAGGCGCGCACGGCCAAAGATGCCCTCGACGATGACAGTAAGCTATTCCATACCGTAATTTTGACAAAACCGCCTATTCTAGACTCCATCCGCCTCGGTCTCGGCGATTTTGTCTTCTACAGTGTCCTCGTCGGCAAGGCCGCCGCTTCTGGCAGCATCTTGGCCACTATCGCCGCCATGCTTGGCGTCATCCTTGGCCTCGTCTTGACCCTGACCGTCTTCGCGGAAAGCGATGAAACCATGCCTGCGCTGCCGTGCTCCATCGCCTTGGGCATGGCTTTCCACTTCCAAACCCTCTACCTCTCGGAGCCAATGTTATACTACCTCAAGGACATCATTCTCTACAATTATGTTCCCGTTATTATGTCGCATTTGTAAACTTTCATGAACTGTTTTATGCTTACTTTAAACTTTTAACATAAAGAACTTACTGAGAACAGATGTTTTCCGTCGGAAGCAGCGCGACAAGATCCGAACGCATTAATCGTCGAATCAACCTTGCGCAGTCGACTTGTCACGCTTTGGAAGTTGCGTCTAGCAAGCTGTGACCGAGTAACCTGTCTCCCAAAAAAGGGGTCCACGGCCTGGCTAATCCAACTTTACCAGCCTAATTTGACTTCCCCCATGTTACAACTGTGCAAAAAACGAAACATACCCTGGAGGCAATGGTTTGAAACCGGTCTTGCCTCAGGCGATCGGGGGTTGCAACATCGGTGGTGCAGGAGCCCATTAGGCAAGGTATAAAAGGGCCGGGCAAAGACGGGATAGGCACATTCAATCGGTCCTCATCGGGTAAGTCAATCCTCCAGTTCGCTCTTTTCGAGCCTAAGAAGGTCGTCTTTCAGTTGGAAACATGTCCGCAAAAACGCTCGTTGGTTTGGCTTCGGCCGGCAGCGCCATTGTCATCTTCGCCTCGCTGGTGACCGTTGGTGTCCTCTTCAACGACATCAACTCCCTCTACGATGACGTCATGGACGACATGGTTGAGTTCAAATCGGTCGCCAATGACGCCTGGCGCGGCATGATGGCCATGCAGGCCGCCCCCACCGGTGACAGCAAGCCCCTCCACTTCGGTAGCCTCATCGGCCGTAACAAGCGTCAAGCCGCCTGCAACTGCGGTGCCCAGCCCAACACCTGCCCGCCTGGCCCGCCCGGTCCTCCCGGTCAGGCTGGTGCCAACGGTGACGATGGAGCCCCTGGTGAGCCTGGCCGTCCCGGTGCCGCTGGCGTCAGCCTCGTCCTCGACAACCCCGGCAAAGGCGGTTGCATCTCGTGCCCTGCTGGTCCCCCTGGTCCTCCCGGTCCCGATGGCCCCGCTGGTCCTGCCGGCAATGATGGACAGCCCGGTGCTCCTGGTGCCCCCGGTAACGATGGAACCCCCGGCGCTCCCGGCCCTGTCGGTGATGCTGGTGCTCCCGGTGCCCCTGGTGCTCCCGGCCCTGCTGGTAACCCCGGCCAAGACGGACAACGCAGCGTGCCCCTTCCCGGTCCCAAGGGTCCCCCCGGCCCTGCTGGTCCCGCTGGCGGTCCCGGTCCCCGTGGTCAAGACGCTACCCCTGGCCAGCCCGGCGCCCCTGGCCCGGCCGGTCCCGCTGGCAACCCTGGTGCTCCCGGTGCCGATGGTCAGCCCGGTGCTCCCGGCGGCCCTGGTGTCCCCGGCTCCGATGCCGCCTACTGCCCGTGCCCGCCTCGCACTGGCGAATCCGCCGTCTCCGGTGGCTCCGCCAGCCAAGGCTACCGTCGCCGTGCTCGCGTCATCTAAGCCGCCAGTCGACAGTTTCCCCATGGCTTTCATCTACGGCCTTGTTTGTATATTACAATTCACCCATAAACACAGTGTCGAATAAAGCCTTTTCAATCAATAGTTTTTAACATATTTATTACACGCACCGAAGCACGCGGTTCATAAAACCTCTCAGAAGACAAAAAAACGAAACTCAAACAATACATATACGCCCTCTGTGATTTTGTGTAATTGACATTGAAGCAGAATCGGGAGATGATGAGATATAGACACAAAGAAAGCGATACTTGAACGGGTTTGTGGCGATTTCGATATACGTGTACGTGTTTAGTTTGAAAAATACAACCAATAAGCAGGCTACAAAGAAACGCCAGGAGCAGGGATGATGCCAGCCGATCCGGGTGTGCAAGGGCTGGCAGTTACTCGTACGTGCGGGACACGTCCAGAAGGATTTGAAGAAAAACAAAAACAATAAATTGGAGCTCTTTTTTCGATGATGAAGTTAGAATCCGATTTCCTAGCAATAAATTAAGTATTGTACCAACAGAAAAACAGAAATACATGAGGAAGGACACATTCCAAGGACGAGTGGCCGATGCAAACCGCGAAACATATTTATAGATTAAAATATAAGATCAAACAACCCTGAGGTCCTCGAATGAGGGGACATTGTAAACTGTACATGAGACGCTAGTGTGTTGGGTGGAGGCTGCCGGGCGACCGTGTTGGAGGAATGGAACAATTAATATTAACCACCGGAAGTCAGAACTGATATTTTACAGAAAAGAGGAAGGAGAACAGAGATTCGGATGGGAGGTATCTTCGAAGGAGAGCAGTAGCTGTGCGGAGAATCTATGGTTGTGGTTGGTTTCAAGTGACAATGGCCATGGAGGACGATGATGCCGAGGATGAAGCGGAAGCAGGTGGCGCGGTATTGCCGGAGGTGCCATTCATTCGGACGCCATTGGTGCCGCCATTGACTTCATTTCGAGGCTTCTTGGCTACGGGAGCACCGGTGGTAGCAGCATCATCGTGTTGCTTCGAATTGATGGAATCCCGGAGCAGGGCTTTGACGTCCTTCGGCGGGGATGGCGTGGGAGACAACTTCCGCTTGTAGGTGCCATTCAATACGGGCTTGTGATGGCCGTTCTCGTGGACGCCGTTTGTGAGCTCCTGTTCATTGCCGTTCAGCGTTGATAGGACATGCGGCGAGGCAAAGGCTGTTGTCGGGGCGGCATCATTGGCTTGAATGTCGAGCTGGATGGGAGAGAGCTGCTTTGCCACGGGCGGCGCGGCTTCATTTTCGACTTCCATCGGAGAAATGCCATTGGTCGTCGGTTTCACGTTGTTTTCGGAGACCGACTTCACAGGGGAGACCAGCTTTTCTTCCACAGCAACCACAGGCGCAGATTTCGACGCCGACGGGCCAGCACCATCGCCATTCTGTTCACGCTTCGGAGAATTGTGATCGAACTTGCCGGGGAACAATAACCTCGGCTCCACAGAAGGCGTGATGGGGACATCGATCGGCTTGCCCGTATCGTCAATGTTGCACTGTTGACAGTAGTGCAGCAAGGATGTGATCAGGGCGGCGGCGCGGGTATCCATCTGAAAGCTGAATGTGTCAAAACAGAAACCTCGGTGAATTACAACACTTACATAGCTCGAGAACGTCAAATTGATCAAATTCGACAAGAATTTGAGGAACGGCCTCCTACACGATTCATGGATGACAATGTGGTGGAGCAGATAGACCGCCCTCCTCAGCATGCCAATTGACGTGCCCATCGCTTCGGGGTTGTGCTTGATGAATTCCATGCCTTGCTCGGTCATGACCTGAAACAAAATCAATCAATAAAGTTCTTAATCGCCAAGATGAAAGTACAAACCTGAATCAACGCGGCATCGGTAGCCTCCAAGAAGCCGACCACGTTCTTAATGATCGGGGTTTCATTCGCCGCCACAATGCAGATGGCTTCGGATGCTTGGCAGATTGCGTTCATAATGACAAGAGAAAACTCACTGAAACAGCCAATATAAGTAAAATGTAACACAAAAAGCAGAAAAAAACTAACCGAACATGAACCTCTTCACCCATATGCAACAAACCGGCAGTAACCCGAACAAACTCTTCCACCCGTTCCCAAGGACCCGTCGCTAGCAGCAAATCCACGTTTCGATCGATAACCGACATCTTGCAAATGATTTCAAGGCAGAAGTTTCGCGGCGAAATCAGGCCCCAGGTGGTCAGGGGATCCGTGGCAAGGATGCTGTGGGATGTGGACCAGTGAAGCAGCGAATCGAAGATGGGGTAGGTGATGGCGGAGTCGAGTTCGAACAAATCCAACTGAAAAATCAACATTATTGATTTAGTTTGAAATTTGAAAAGTTAAAGTAAACTTACAGATCCCGCAATAAAGCTCAATTCCGTAAAGGCATCATCCCGTAGCTGATTGGCGACATCCAACATGAATGACCGAATCTCGTCCTTCTCATTGCTGACCATGGCTGCTCGCTTCTTTTCATCCTCAACCTTCGCGGCAGCATCTTCCTCCAGGGTCGTTTCCTCCATGCCAGTCCTGCCTTCTCGGGCATCTTCTTCCTGCTTCTGACGCCGGGATTGTTGTCGTGGCGGATCGCCGTCCTCGACGTACAGCATCAGTAATCGGCCAATCAATCTCAAAAGACCATGATGGCCCGACAAAATGGCTTCATTAGCCGGATTGAAAGCAAAGCCGCGAAGGATATTCGACCACGCCAGCACAATCTCAGCGTATTGGCGGAGCTTCTTCGGCACAAGGAACAGCCCAATCGGTCGGGGTACGAGGGAGCAATCCATGGGCGCTTCACGGTCGTACTTTTCCTGCTTCACCGGCTTCTCCTCACTGACACTCGCTTCTTGGTCATCGTTATCGTCGACTTCCATGTCCTCCTCCTTGATGACATCATATTTCCGTTTCGGCTTCGGTTGAACTTCCTCACAGAAGGCCAGAGTCTTGTCTTTCTTATCCCATCGCGAGAATTTCACCTTATCGGATTCAAACGTCGCCTGAAGTACAAACGAATGCGTCGCCTTCGCCACTCGGGTCGTCAATCCATTAGCAAGGCCAAGGCGATGCCGTTCAATGTAAGTCAGCTGCTCTTCCTCATCATCCGAAATACACACATCAAGTTGCGTATTCTCTCGGTAATTGACAATATGGATCGGCTTCTGCGAGTCTACATTGACAATCTTCAGACCAGTTCGGCTCTTCTTGTTGTAATCAGCGGGCGCTGGGGCCTTGGTTCCTCGCATCGGAGGCGCGAAATACATTTGTAGGTTCGTTTTGAGCTCTTCGCCTTCATCAATAGCCTGTCGTACCGTGTTGGTCCAATAATCACGATCGCTCAATGCCATGGCAGCAGCATGGGCCTGTTCCGCGGAAATGTAACGGATTTCATCGGGAAAGTCGTAATCGCCACCGATGCCAAACACTTTCGGGAACAATAGGGACAATGAAGCGCGGAAGTGCTCCATGACAGTGTGAAGTAGCTCGTGGTTCAATGTCGGCGGGTTGATGGAGTCGTCGTACAGCATGACGGTCAAGGCGTTGATGGCCCAGACGTTTTCCATGTGGAGATCGGAGCGGAGGGCCATGAGGATTCGGCGGGGTGACACCTAGAAGATAAAAGGTTAAAATGTGATTGAAATGGGTGGAAAGAAACTTACAGCAATCAAATCCTTCGTGTACTTCTTCGGCGGTCTTCGCTGCGGACCCAAATGGGCAGCCGATGTCGCTTCTACCGAACCCGGCGGAAACTGAATCGGTTGTTGCATCACCGGGGGCTGAATGACGGCATGATGTTGTTGCATGGCCGGCGGGGGTTGAAACTGCATCGGTGGTCCAGCAACGCCCGGCATCACAGGTCTCGGCCGATTCGAACTCGATGGAGGCAGCAGTTGCGGAGTCGCAGAAGCTTGGGACACTCCAGGCTGATTCTGCTGTCCCTGACTCGTCGGCGGTTGGGGGGTCATCGTTGGCTGGGGCGGTTGAACTGATGGCGGCGCATTGCTCGAACCCGCTACCGATGTAGGGGGCCCAGAAGGACGCGGCGACAATTGCGATCCAGGTTGATTCGGGAAGAACGGCGGCCTCCGACCTTGAGCGGCTTGAGCAGCTGCGACGGCAGCACGCTGTTGCTGTTGTTGCCAGTATTCAGCTCCAGCTTGGCCACTCGGTGGAGGGCCACCAGGAAACCCCGGTGGTCGCATCATTTGTTGATTCCAAGCAGCTTGACTGCTCGGAGGATACATGCCGGCAGGGCCAGACGGGAATCCGGGTTGGGGTTGACCGGGCTGGGGACCAGCTTCACTGCCTGGGGGCTGGAAACCGTTGGGAGTGGCACCGGGGGGCTGTTGGTACGGCATGCGAGGTCCATACATTCCCATGGAAGCGCCTTGATAGTAGGGCATCGGCGGTTGACCCATTGGCGGTGGGGCCATGCTAAAAATGAGTGAGTTTTAGGATTTTAGGAACAATAAAGCGAAAAGGATTGGCGAAATGTGCGCAAAACGCACATAATGTGTTATGAAATCAATAAAAAACGCACCTCGAACTAGGTGGCGCACCAGGAAACTGCGACCCTTGCTGTCCTTCGTTCGCTGCTGCAGCTTCACTGGCCGAAGCCGTCGGCATGGCCGGAGTCGGCGCCGCTGATGGTGCTCGTGAGGCTGCGGCACCCGCTGGTGTTGACGGTCCCGGAGCAGCTGAATGCGACGCCGGAGGCTGAGGTGTCGGCGCGGTTGACGCCGTCCTCGAAGCCGGTCTCTGTGACTGCTGCTGCTGTTGTTGTTGTTGCTGCTGAGCGGCGGCTGCTGCTGCTTGAGCTTGTTGATGTTGTTGTTGCGCAGCTTGCACTTGCTGATTATGCTGGGCTTGAGCTTGAGCCTGTTGCTGATGCTGTTGCTGTGCGGCCATCATTTGCTTCTGTTGCTCCTCAAAGGCTGCTGGATCGCCCGGAGGCCTTGGGGGTCCACCCATCGGATGCATGAATCTTGGCTGATAGTGGGGTGGATAGCCAGGAGGCGCCATCGGATGCCATCCCGGCGCAAACCCGTACGGTGCATTCGGATATGGTCCCATTGGCTGGCCATTGGCGTCGAGATGGAACGGTTGCGGCGGGCCTTGCTGACCAGGAGGACCAGGTGGAGGTGCTGAAATGAGATGGTTACGGTAAATATCACATTGAAGGTTTATTGACAGCTGCCTTTTTTGCCCAGTTTCATTGCATTGCCTTGCGTTGCGTTGCCTACGTCTTCTCGTTGTTGTCGCCCTTTACGACCAACAAAGATGATGTGGCTCCCCTCCGGAATGCTATGGCTACTACTATACAGTTTCTTCGGTCATCGGAACGGCGACCAAAGGCTCCCTCCAAAGAAAAAACGTGCTTCGTGTGCCTTTTGGAGAAGCCTTCAACCGACCCCACCGTCCCTGTCGTCCGTAGCAACGTGAACGTCAGTGCTTGGTTGGTTAGAGCGCTGGTTGCTTGAAGGCTCGAGGACTATCGTGACGCCAGGGGCCCTTGACGGAAGCGACAAATTAATGCCGAGCCGGGCCCCTACGGCACCACCCAGCTCCCCAACTCCAACCAAATGTAGTGCCTAGCGCAGTACTACTTGCTGGGCTGGGCGCTTTTTTTAAGTCGGCTTTTGCGTGTGGTGTGTTCAAGCCACCTCTATTCGCGTGAAAATGAGCTTTCTCCTTCTTCTGATGGAACCCACATCATTTCATTCCATGAAGCAAGAGACCCCAGCACCCCTCCTCATTAGGAGTGTTGTCTCTCTTGACCCGTTCTTATTTACTTCACGCCTTGTCCTTCAGGTGTCAATTGTTGCAACGAAATTGCGTGTTTGTACATGCATTTTCGCTGCTAGTTGTCACAAAAAAGGGCGTTGAAAATTGTGGTTGGCGGGAAGGCAGCCCGGCGCCACCATAGTGGCGCGTGTGCCATGAGGCTTATGACTAAGGGAAGGACAAATGGACTTGTGCAAGGAATCTAATTATCACGCAGGGGTGAAAAAATAGCACCACCAGAATAAAAGGCTACAAATGTGAAGAAAAAAAGGGGGAGGAAAAGAGCGCCGCGGGCCTGGAACGGAAGAGAGGGCGTGCCAAATACAACCGGGATAAGGAGCACTTCCACAAATGTTTAAATTTATATCTCCCCTATTTTGAAAAAGGTTGTTGCGCACCCGACGGACCTGTCGATGTACTCGGATAATGGGTCCGATAATAGTGCCACTGCTGTTGTTGGAGCGTCTGTTGGTGCTGCAGATGGTGCGGGTAGTAGCCGCTGCTGCTTCCTGGCGGATATGACGGATTCACCGTGGACGGCGCCTGTGACGATGATGAACCCGTCGATGACGACGGATAGTACGGTGGTAGGGTGCGCGAAGCTGAGTTCATGGCGGTATCGACATTGCCTTTGTTGAAGAAAGTCCTAATGTACAACGACAAATGAGTGTCTGTGTCGCAGTCGCACTTCGCGGCATTTAAAAAAGGTGTGACTCGATTTCGCGCGGGACAGAGCAAAGGAAGTGCGAAAAACGGAAGGAAATTAAAGGAACAAAAAAGTTCAAAACGAGCAACGAACTCTCGAAGCACAATTTCAATTCAACCAAATAATAACATGCCATGGAGGGGGCGAAAGTAAATATGTGTATATAAGAGGAATGGAGGAGAAAAAACCGAGCAAGCTCTGAGGCAAACAGAAAGCATACAAGTTTTCCGCGCAACTGCGGCATTTCGCTTTGGTTGACAGTGCCCCCAGCCGAATAGGGGGGAGACTTTGCCACTTCGCGCTCGACGCCACAGGGCCTGCCTGAGACGGCTTCGTGGTGGTTCACCGACGACAGCCAGTTCGTTGGCTGGGAGTCCCCTCCTGAAGGCGTGGCAATACATCGCTCCTATCCGCGTCGTCGACTTTAGAGCGGCGCGATGGTGACGACGTATATGTGAGGGCTCGGCTCGCGCAGGGGGGCTTTCACACATCACAGCCGAGAAGCGCGTCTCTCAACTACGCGACGATGCCAGGGCAGCCGTTGGTGGCAATGGAAACAACAGAAAGGGGGTGAGAAGGAAAAAAAATGGTGTGGTGTGAAAAGGGAGAGGGGGACCTTCAGGTAGTCGGGTTAGCCCCTCCTAATCCCCCTCGGCTTTCCGTTGGCTGTAAGCGAGCAGGTGGTTCATGCCCAGCGGCGGCCCACCGCCATCATCACCAACCATATACACCTTTTTCGAGCTCCCGTGTGGCCCAATTAAAACCAAAAGCATATAGGGCGTTGCTGTGGTCGTCGGGAGCCAAACAGCTTTGTGGCGGCTCCAACACCGTCGTCGTCGTCGTTGAGCACATCATTAACACGGTTCTCGGCCGTCGGGAGGGGGAAGGCCCCGAGGCAGGATGTCGTTGTTTAACGCAGAGGTAGGTGCCTTCCTACCTTTCCCTCAACTCGTGATTCCAGCTACAATCCCCGTATCCAATCCGCAGTGGGACCAATTTGCGCGCGATGGCATTCTCAAAACGCTTTAGCCGGCCGAGAATTCCCATATGAATGCGTGCCCCCTTCGTTCCGTCAAGGCCCTCATTAAACGTAATACCCCTGGTAGGCCCATCACCGTGGAAACTGTCGCCCGACTAATGTAAAAGGCCCCAAAAAGGGGTAAAAACTAACCATGGGGATGTGGCGCGAAGCCGGCAGGCGCCTGAGGCGGTGGTCCTTGGTTCGACGATGTGGGTGCCGTTGACGGTGTCGCGCTATTAGCGGCATTGCTGGCGCCGGCATTGCTCGCATTCGGATCCCGATCCTTCTTTTTCTTCTTCTGTCGCTCCGCAAAGGCCACAAGTTCTTCCGCGTTTCGGCCCGTTTGCATGCATTCCAACGGCAGCAGGTGCTTCTGATAGTGCCTTCGAAGTTGGTATCCGGCCGCAGATGACTCGCTCATGTCAGGGTTTGCTTCCGTACACAGGTGCTTCCAGAACTTGTCTTTGGTTACCTAAAATAGGTGTGTAAATTAGATAGCTGTAAATGCGTAAACACCAAAGGACAGGTACATTATACGGTGTCCCCCTTAACAGTAAAGTTATTTCCATTCGAGCGTGAAATGAAAATCGTGCGAAAGGTACAAATAACGCGTAATATAAACATGTAATTTAAGGGCTATGCTTACCTGTTCGAAGCCACCTTTCGCTCTTACTGCCCTGTACAGACGATGCAAGTCAATGGCAGCCTTGGAGACTTGTGGCGGACCGCTGAGAGGTTCACCGGCTTGCTCCGCCATGTTGAGAATCTGCTCGAAGAACTCGCGACGTTCAGCAATGAGCGGTGGAGGTAATGGCTGTGATGTGGCGACCATCTTCTCGAGGACTTCTTGCCTGGATGGACCCTTGGGCTTGGAGGCTGGCGTTGCCGAGGCGGATGGAGTTGCGGTGCCGGTTCTCTGGAAAAGGTTGGTTTATGTTTAAAAGTTGACTTTTGCATTTAAGGGTAGTGGGGGAACAAAATATATATAAAAACTCCAAATAATACCCCAAAACAACATATAAAACAACATACCGCAGGTGTATGAGGCGGCGGTACACTGCCCGTACTCCTGATAGACTTCGTGTCATCCAAAGAATCATCCGGACCCACGCTACATGCTCCTGGACTCTGTAGAGCCTGGGCAGCAGCCTGCAAATTGGCTTGACTCGGCGTCCTGGGCGCTCCTTGTGGCGGTCCTTGTTGCTGGGTCGGAGGTAGGTGTTGTGCCTGCATGTATCCAGGTGGCGGGCCTCCCGGAACTCCAGGCGGCGGCGGTGGCATCCGGCTCCAATCGGTCGGAGGGTAGTTGGCTGCATAGGGGCCCGGCGGATAGTGCTGCGGAGGACCCATTGGATAGCGTGGTTGCTGGGGCCAATTGGGATAGCCCTGAGGCGCATTGGGGTTGTACATTCCGGGGGGTGGAAGTTGCTGAGGCTGTCCTGGTCCTGGATACGTGGACCCGGCGAGTGGTGGCGGCGGTGGGGCTGCAGGACCCGGGCCGTAGTGTGCACTGTTTGCTAGACTCGCGCTCGCTTCGGCCGAGGAGGCATCGGTCGGTGCTCCTGCAAAGATATTTGTTGGCGAAATGAGACGAGGGACTACGCTCTTTCTGTTTCCGTGTCTGGCTTTCCCTTTTCCGAAGCCTCGTTTCCCCTTGAAATCGTCACTTTCCCGTGAAAAACTTCAATCACAAACCTGGTGGTCCCCATGGAGGGGGTGGCATCGCCGCTCTCGACGGCGGTTGTAACGTCATCCCGGGTGGTGGGGCATGTTTTCCGCCAGGATATGGATAGGGCGCGAATCGATGGGAAGCAGCATCTGGATGGCTCGATGGTCCGGGATGCTGAAACGAAAAAATAGCTTCATTTAGAATCGCATTCTTCTCGCCGGACTTCCCCCCTTTCTCGCCCCTCTAATCAGCTGTTAGGGCGAGAGCGACCCTTTTTTGTTTGGTTTCGCCCGAGCTCTGCTCAAAGTACATTCCGCAGGACCAAGGGTGGTCAAAAGCTATTTGCAATGTGCTCTCTTACAAGGGAAGTGTTTATACTAGTTGAAACGGATTTGGATGGGACAAAAAACTTAGATAGTACACCCATATCTAAGACTTTTCCCAAAATATTAGCTGCTGACGGGCCCTGAGGGCCGAGAAAAATGCCGACAAAGTTCGAAAATTTGAATTTTTGGAGGGCCATAACTTTTTTTAAAATCGGCCGATCCTTACGCCGTTTGGAGGGTAGTAAGACCCTATTAGGGCCTACAAATGCTGAAAAATTCAAATCGATCGGCCGTTACACCTTTGAGTAATGGTCGTTCTAAAATTCATGAATTTCAAAGTATCATAACTTCAACCAGTATCTTCCGATCGATTCAATTTTTTCAGCATTTGTAGGCCCTAATAGGATCTTACTACTCTCTAAACGGCGTAAGGATAGGCCGATTTAAAAAAAAGTTATGGCCCTCCAAAAATTCAAATTTTCGAACTTTGACGGCATTTTTCTCGGCCCTCAAGGCGCAATAGCAGCTAATATTTTGGGAAAAGTCTTAGATATGGGTGTACTATCTAAGTTTTTTGTCCCATCCAAATCCGTTTCAACTAGTATAAACACTTCCCTTGTTAATACTTCGTTTTTTTTCTGTTTGTAGTATGAATGGAACGGAACAAAAAAATATAGGTGGCGTGAATCCTACGGAGCTGCCGACCGACAAACAACGCGGGAAAAACGACGACTTCGTCTGGCGCGATGATGGTCGACGATGTCGGAGTCGTCGGCGAAAGAGACCAAAGCACACATGTTCCAGGGTTCGGGTGTCCTCGTTGCATCTTTGCACGGGGGCTTTCGTTATTGTTGATGTCGTCAGAATGGGGGAGAGAACCAACCCGTCGAGCTGTCGTCCTGTTTTCCCATTCCGTTGCCATTCATCCATCCATCTAACGACGTGCTCCTTCTTCCGCCACGTGGGGCCGTAAATAGTTTGCCGTCAGAATGGTCCGGGGGAATCCCCCCGTTCTCCTCGCGGAAGGGCGCTAATTACTTAGTGACGTCATAATCGGAGGAGTGTGAAGAACAGCAGTTCCGGTCAATACGGCGACACCCGACAACACCATCATGTCGATTGCCACGGCGCGTGCCTCGTCAACTAATCGTTTGTTTTGCCTTGCCGCCGACGGCGCGCAATGACAGCTGCCACTTCACTCGATAGTGTCGCGCCATCGCCGCCATAACAATCAATGTTGTGAAAACTCGCCCGTGTTAGATTGCGAATCATCGACTACTTCGGGCCTGCGACGTCGTCGACACTTTGTTGTTTGTTTGCACTTGATTCACTCCTCCGGTTTCCCTTTCAAACGATAACATGACGACACCTTCTCCTTTCCAGATGACCACAAGCTGCTCATTGTTTTCGCAATTTTTTTTCTTTTTCGCGGTTTTTTTTATACTTCCTTTCTCTCCCCCCTTTCGCCCTTCTAAATTCGTCGCAGGTTTTTCGTTCAGTCAGTCCCTGTTTCGCTCTATCTATTCCGCCTCGCTCGCCCCAGTCACTCGTGCACACAACCAACACGCGAGCAGTATTAGCGCAAAGCGAACTGCACGTCGTTTTGCGTCGACAACGCAGCCAGCCCGAGGCGCCTTTGCTCATGTTTACGAGGCAATGGAGAGAGAAAAAGGCCGAAGCCCCTTCCTTCTTTCCATTTTTCCATTGCCCCTGAGCAAAAACCAGCAAAGCAGTCCGCGAGCTCGCTCGCCTGCCTGCGTGTGTCGAAAAAAAAACCGAGTGGAAAAGAGAGAGAAGAGAGCTTGTTTGTGAGCAGCGGCAAAGGCAGGCGCCTGCCTTTAGCAGAACTGCGCTGTTCAATTCTTTTTTCCAACTGGCGTCGACGTCGTCGTTGGTTTTTTGGCGCTCTCTCTTCGCTCTTTCCTGCCAGCCAGCCGACAATAAAATCGATTTCTTTGCCCGAATGCGAGTAGAGCGAAGCGAAGCGCTGTCAATCACTCACATACACAGGGCAAAGCGACCAACGAGCAACACAAACGCTAGGCGCTGGCGGCTGCGTATTTTTTTTTGCGATTCTATCCTCCCTTTCCTTCTCGCCGAACAAAGAGGGGGAAAAGGAGCGCGGAAGAAGACGATCCAAACGAGAAAAGAAGTAAAAAACACACCCGACAAAACGTTAAGGCTGTTTCGAAACGAGCGCGCGAAGGGAAAACTTCAACTGTAAGACTTCCAACGTTGATTGACGGCGATTCAGGCAGGTCGTCGTCAAAAACGAAATGGCCTTGAAACCCTTGCACGCTGCTGTTGACTAATGCATCACTACGCTGACCCCAAAGTGCAAACGAGAGAGATGCGACAAAGTGAGACGGTGTCCTATGAAAATTCATACAAAGTTGTGAACGCGCAACACTAGAAAGTGTGGTCATTGATGGAATTGTGAGAACGGCATTCCCACTCACGGAACCCTCCTTCCCCATCTCTGGCCGAAAAGTCTGAATGGCGTCACAGCATTGTTTGTGTTGCTTCCTCGAGGGGCTGCCGGATGTCAGGAGAGACGGGTTGGGGGACAGCCAGCGGCGCCAAGGGTCCAGTTAGTTCATTGGTCGATGTCGTCGTCGACGACCTCTCCTCGTGGAAAGGATGTAGTCTACTTATTGATTGAAAGCCGCCGATCTTCCTCATCCTGACAGACAGGAAGACAAGAGCAATAAAGCAGGACCTCGGGGCTGGAAGGGGGTGAGAAAGAATGAGCCGACTGGTCTGTGGTCTCTGGGTCGGGGGAATCCCCCTGAGTGCCCCCCTACGACACCATCTCGTTCGTGTAGTCCGCTCTCCTCGCCCTCGTGGTCGGTTTGTCAATCCGTTTGTCGGTGCTCGATGGTGGTGGCTCGGAATGTCCGTAGCCGCCGACCCCCGTCGACGACAACCATCATAGCTCTCCTGGGGCTGCCCTCTGGGTCTTCCCCGCCGCCGATTAGTCTCATCATGTCGAAGACCAGCAGCATCGACGACGTCGGAGGCGCAAGCGATTGAAGGCAGGCAAGGCGAGGTTGTTAGTCAGTCCGGGTGGCGCCGACGATACTCTTCCGAGTCTAGAGACAACCATCATCGTCATGTAGCGTAGTATCATGGTTCCTATCAACAAGTTCATCGTTCAAAACCAGTGATGTATCATGGCGATAAGAACGGCGACCGTTTTGACCATTATTCGATAGATGTGACGTCATTCAGCGCGAAGATTGATCAAGTTCTCATTGAACAAACTACACAACGCCAAAAGGGGGCCTTCTCGGACCCTGTGAACCTTAACTTTGAACCTAACTTCCTTTCCTTTCACATTAACAACTACAAAGGCGCGCCTTAAGTAAACCCTTATGTATACACCCGGCTATAAATGATTCAACATCCAAGTTGTGACTACATAAATACATTGCGACGCCTATTATAACTGACAGGGACCAAGGGGAAAGCCCCCTGGCTATAAGCCGCTATTAACGAAAAGCACAGCTGGCTTGAAGAGGGCCACCCTGTCTGGACAGGAAGGGGAAGGAACTAAATCGCGTGAATTATCCTTCCTGTGGTGTGGGTTAAAATTAACCCCCAAGATAAAATGCCATTAGCGCGGCTAAACTGTTTTTCTTTCTAGGCGACAGATAAAACAACGAACACATCTTAGTACGCGCGCCATTCCTTCCTAATGCATTTGGAACAATGATGATGTTCACTCAAATCCGAACGCGCTGCCCTTCCAAAGCAAAACATTCAATTTTAATAGAAAAACCTTAAAATTGTCATTAGTTAGATGTTGGTAACTCACCGGAGATGGGCCTCCAGCTCCAGGCGGGCCTAGAGGTTGTGCCGTTTGCACGTTTAGGGGTGCCGCAGTGGACGTTGAGGGTTGCGCGGAACTCGTCGACGGACCCGACCCGTCATTTGAATTTGACGCTGCTGGCGTCGGTGCTCCGGACATGATCGTCGTGGAGTAGGAGTGTGGCTGATGGTGGGCCCAAGTTTAGGCTCTGGGCTCCCGTGATGCAATAATGTAGCGATGGAGCTTACGAGGATAGTACCGATATTAATAGACCCTGTGTTACTGAAGATGTCGACCGTACCAATCATTCAGTGTACACAAATGGTCATTATCTGCAAAATTAACAATTAAATTGGGTTTAGACTATGCTAAAAACGTTCAAACACGCGAAATATAATTTTGAAAGTTCAAAATAGCCCTTAACAAAAGACATGAGTAGCAAAAATAGAATTCAAAGGCTTTTTTGTCTTTAAAAATACCAAAAAGTCGCGTCATTCAATGATACCACAACTGATCAATGTCAAAAAAGGGGGAACAATTAATGTTGACTATGCGTATTCATCCAAAGTGTCAATGGAGTTCACAGTTCGAGACAGAAGGGAGAAATCTATCAATTGAAATCGAATCGACATGAGCGCGCGCCAAAACAACACGGAAATAGAAATGTTTCACAGGACATTCAAAGTCGTAGATTAGAACAACCAAAAACACGCGCGATTGATGGGAATGGTCAATTCAAAAGACATCTAATCTAATTCATTCAAATTTTAAGGAGACCGACGGCCACCCAAGACTTGTTTGATTGATTGATACTTCGAGATGGCCATTAACGATTTGAATAGGTGTCATCTTTAACGACGTCCATAATGTGTATACATAATTACATGGCAACATTTGAAGGAACAGCCTAGCTCGTGGCATTTCAAGCCTAATGACTCCTCCGTAAAGTCGTAATTTGTTTCCTTTATTTCCTTTTCATCTCAAAACTGAACGAACGGATTTTGTTGACCCTATCTACATGATGAGGGGAGAAGGGGGGTCAATTCAGTCGAGACTTCCGTTCGGCCCTTAAGGCACAAAAAAGTGGGGAGGGGGAGACGAAAGCATAAGCAACCCTGACATTACGCACGGCACACATGGTCTCAAGAGGCAAAAACGAACCGCTCATACATTACGCTTTTTTTAGAGGAGCGCTGACTTAAAAGGTAACATTATTTCGCCTCTCGAGAATAACGCGCACGCTACAGAGGCCATGCCAGCCCAGTTGTAGAAGCCCACAGGGTCCTTCGCGTGAAAAAAGCATTATTTTGTGTGGCTTGTGGGGCGGACACGCTCCCGAGCCCACGGGGTGGTCGACGGCGTTTTCCGCTGTGGCGAGAAGCTTCAAGAGCAGCGAGACACACGGGGGCCCCAAAAAATGGAGGATGGTGTGCTGCGGATAGCAGTCATGCCCTGAGGGGCACACGGCTGTCAGTGTCGACGGCCTGAGGGGAACGACAGTATTGGGGACGCAAAGCCAAGGAAATGGAAGGGGGAAGAAGTCTGCCTCTACGGGGTTTGTGCGCAGAGGTGGGGAGAGACGACGACGACGAAATCGTGCTTGAGGCAATGCCCCGGCCTGCCCAGAGGGGGGAAAGGACGCTCGGGGCTCGGCGACGGCGTCATCTTCTCTCTCTCCCCCCCTGGCTGCCGACGACGAGCGACGACCCGTGCATGCTCTTTGGGATTGGAGAAGAGGGGCGCCTCTCTTCGTGTTTCCCCCCTCTCTGTGCCCCGTGGTCGCTCGTCGTTGTCGGAGCGCGCGCTCTCACCCTGCTGACGAAAACGGTTGGTCGTCAGTCAGCCTGCGAGCTGTTGGTCCGACCGGCAGGCAGGCGCAGCGAGCGAGCTGTTGGTCGGCCCACCGCCGCCAGGGGGGCTCGAAGGCCGTTGACGGCAACTCTCCGCCGCGTTTCCTCCCCAATCGTGACACACATTGCATCCCGCCACCACGCGCAGCTACCATACTCCCGAAGACCTACCATAGCCCTGGGTCTGCCGGCGGCTGATCTTCCCCTTGCTCGTTTTGTGCATCGGTGTGGTCGCCCGGGCTGTATTGGGTCTCGTCGCTTCAGAAGAATGCGCGGCGCGACCAACGCAACGCAATACAATTTCGCGAGATGGGGAAGCAGTCGAGCCGCCAGCGGCGAGGCGAGCAAGGCGAACTATGGCGTCCATCCATTCAAAAACGCAAACGCGCGCTATCTCGGAGGAAAAGGAGAAGAGAAAAGAGAGCCTACGGCGGCCCCGACACACTGCAAATGTAAAGAAGGGGGCAAGGCAGCCCCCCTCTGGTCGACAACCAACACTGCGCTTAGCGAGCACTAGGGGGGAGACGATTTCCATCCATCCAAACGGGCTCCCCGTTTTTACGTCCGAGTCGTCCTGCGCAGGCGGCGGCGTAGTCGAATTCATACAGAAAAGGGGCAAGAAGAAGGAAAACATTCAGAAGCGGTCGGCGATGACGGCCTCTCCCAGAGGCTCATTGAAAGGAAGAGTTCAAGGCGAAAGAAAGGGGCAGGGCGTTCCTCCCGAGGCGGACTTGCTTGATGGTATCAAACCGAAATTACATGCAAATCACACGAAAAGCCGTTATCTCCATGCCGGGCGAGTCAAGACCCATCAGTCGGCAGATCCAGAAGGCTAGCGGCCCCCGTCCGTCCCTTCGATGCACCACGGGCTTCTCGCTGCGCTGGCCAGCGTAGGGCCGGCTGTGGCTATAAGTGTCGTCCTCGTATCAGCGATCTTGTTTGGATGTGGCAAGAAGGTTGGTCGGTCTTCTTAAAGCTGGCTGGCATACTGTAATTTGTGTTATTTCAGAAGAAAAAGTCGGAGGAAAAGCCTAAAGGCAGTAAGATCACCACTTTTGATCACATTTCGATAGTTTAGAAACCCATTTCAGCCAACATCCGAGCCCCGGCGGCCAAGGACGGCGTCGCCGGCACCTATGATCCCAACTATCAAACCCTGAATGCCGTCGGCCCGGGAGACTGCTTCGGCGCGGATAAGGCCAATGCCCCGAAGGCACCTGCTAATCAGAACGGCGTCGCTGGCACGTATGATCCCAATTATCAGACGCTCAATGCCGTCGGACCTGGGGATTGCTTCAACAAGAATGCGCCACCACCGGGCAGTTCACCTGGGTCACCGGCGCCAACGCCGACACCCCCTGCCCAGGGCGGCATCGCGGGGACACATGATCCCAACTATCAGGTATGTTGATATCGCCATCACTAAACTTCCAAAAAGGGGTACTGTAGTCGTACCAGTTCAAAAATAGGGTCTCAAAACGAAAAGAATTCCTTTTCTGTGTTACAGACACTGGCCGGTGTGGGTGGCGATTGTTTTGGTGCCGATAAAGCACGTCCTGGAGGTGCTCCAGGCGGTGGTGGTGGTGCGGTTGGGCCACCGAAGCCGCCGGCTCAGGCCGGAATCGCGGGAACGCACGATCCGAACTATCAGGTTTGAGTGGCTTGAAGCGACTATTATGCTTTTCGTGTTGAGACCCTGTTTTTGAAAACTTATTATCACACGCTTTTCAACCTTTATAATGAAATCCAATCCTTTTCAGACGTTGGCCGGCATGGATGGCAACGTTTTCGACAAGAAGTAGACGCCGGACCCGCCTTTGGACTGATCTATGTGGAAAGGAAGTCTGCTACCGTACTTCACATCGACTTTATTTCATCTATTTTTGATACTTTTGCTTATCTACTGATTGGGAGAACACTAGACGCAAACACGAGGGCACTGTGCAGAGGGATATGACAGGGTTGAGAAGTTGGAAAAGTGCAAATAATGAAAACAGAATTACATACTGTAGCTAAACAAGAATATTACCCTAAACATCGAGAGTAGCCTCGGCGGACCATGAAGCCGGGAGGAATTCTGTGACAGTCGGATTAAGCTCGTCTTGGATGAAGCGAAGGACCTGGGATTCGGAGCGACCAGCGAAGTTGATCGGGTGTTCAGCGACTTTGAGGACATCGGCGCGGACCTGGAAACAAGCAATCGATAAAAGAATCAGGAAAGACAGAAAAGTTGAAACAAACCTTGTCAAAGAACGGATCCGAAATCATATCCTCAATGTTGACGACCTCTCCATCGGTCAGACGCTGCCGGGCAGCCAACGCGACTTCGCGAATCTTGTGATGAGCCGCTTGACGATCGCCGCCCTTCTCGCACAGACGCATCAACGCCTCTTCAAGGGCCAGGAACGGCAATTCGCGATCGACACTGCGTTGGACGACGTCACTCTGAACGATCAAGCCTTCGAAGACGTTTTGAAGCGTCGTGAGGGCGGCTTCGGCGAGCAGGAACGAATCTGGAATGATAACACGACGAGCACTGGAGTCGTCGAGGGTGCGTTCGAGGCCCTGATCGGCTAACACGGTGAGAGCACCGCCGACTTGGTTGATCAGGGCGGTCGAGATGCCGCAGATACGTTCACACTTCATCGGATTGCGCTTGTACGGCATCGCGGACGAGCCGATCTGCTCGGCTTCAAAGGGCTCGCGGAGTTCGTCGAAGGCTTGCAGGATACGAATGTCGTGGGCGACCTTCTTCATGGCAGAGCCGAGGTTGGAGAGGCCAAAGACGAGCTTGGAATCCTGTTGACGGGAGTAGGTTTGACCAGATATGTTGAATTTGCTCGTGAAACCGGCCTTCTCGGTGACGAGTTCATCGAGACGTTCGACTTTGGCTTCATCTTCGTCGAAGAGGGTCATAAAGCTGTCCTGGGTGCCGGTAGCGCCCTTGATGCCACGGAAGCGGAGGCCGTCGAGGGAGGATTTGATCTGAAATACAATGGAGGCCCTCAGAGATGGTTACGGATGTGAGCAGCTGTGTGCAGCTGCGTGCAGAAATCGCGGTGAAACAGGCTTGGCAAACTGTGTCGAAACTCATAATTTCAGCGAGTGTCGAGTTTGTTGCTCGAGTTTTTTTTCGCTCGCTGAGTTTTTGCCGTTCGACACAGTTTGCCAAGCTTGTTTCACCGCGATTCCTGCACGCAGCTGCACACAGCTGCTCACATCCGTAACCATCTCTGCGGGCCTCCATTGTAGCAAGATTTTAGATTCGGTGTTCAAAAACACGATTGGCAAACCTCGACAAAAGCCATCAACAACTCCTGGGCCCAGATGACTGCCCTCTTACCGATCGTCGTGAACGAAGCGGCTTGATAGTGGGTTCGTCCGACAGTAACCGTGGCTGCGTGCTTCTCGGCGAAGGCAGCCAGCTTCTTGAGACAGATTGCAAGCCTGTAGAAAAACCATTCATAAAACAAAATAAAATTTCAATTTAAAACTCACTTCGAAAGAATGTGAATCAAAGCCTGCTTCTGCAACAACAAATCGGCGTTATCCTGAACGTAGCAAGAAGTCGCGCCCAAATGGATGATACCGGCAGCTTTCGGGCAGATCTTGCCAAAAGTGTAGTTGTGGGCCATCACATCATGCTTCAGACGCTTCTCCTGCGCAGCGGCTTCGGCAAAGTCGATGTTCTTCTGGTTGGCCTTCAACTCATCGATGGCCTCCTGCGTGACTTGCTTCAGACCGAGTTCGTATTCAGCTTCTGCGAGCCAGATCCATAGCTGCCTCCAGGTTTCGATCTGAAATGCTGTTTTTAGATCAAAAAAGAAGAAAAATATATAAAATTAAACTAACCTTGTTTTGCTCGCTGAAAGTCTTCGAAATGACGGTGCCACGGCAATAGCGTGCTGTCAAGGGGGATTCGTAGTTCTCGTACTTGCTAGCCATGTTTGAAAGGACTCTGGAAAGATAGGAATCGATCAATTCAAGACTAATGATTGCAAACAAAATCGAAAATTAAACGCAGACAGATCAAATCAATCACGATCGTCGATTAAAAAACGCGTCGATGAAACGATTAAAAGCAGACAGGGGAAACAGATAGGCGTTATGGTCTGCGTGTAGCAGGTGAAAGTGATGGAAGGGGATGGGAAATTGATAGGCCAAAAATTGGCTGTCATTGTTTTGTTTTTTCGAAGTCTTTCTCGGGGAACACTTTGTTCGTAAAGTTGCTCACGGTTTCAATGGACGATTTTGTGTTGATTTTAGCGCAAAGTTAACTGAAAAATGACGCACATTGTATGCATTAACAACAGTGTGCGTCGGTTTGTTTCACTGTCTCCAGCCATGCACAGCCATTGAAAAAACACGTTATGAACATAGTGTTCCCTGGGTATTATCTGACCGCGCATCGCCACTGGCAATGACGCACTTTCCAAGCTAATTTCCCGTTCTTTGGTAGCATTATTATCTTTTCCCGGTAGCCTGGGAACCGTCAAACTGATTGTGCTCCCCCTTCCCGCCATATGATAACAATGTATCGCATGTCCATCGTACAATGATCACCCCTCCGCGACGTGGATGCTTCTGTCGCGGACACTATCTCTATTTCCGTGTCCGATTGTTTTAATCAATCTATTTATAACCCCGTTGCAAATGCATGTCCGCGACTTCCACGACATGCTCATTGTACCATGCCCCGTTTTAGCCGTATGTCGCAACAGCCACCATGGGCGGAAGTGGCCCATCTGTATATTTGGCCCGAATCGACTAGTCTTCAGAATGCGATCGACAATGGCAAATTCGAGACGGTCTACACGATGCCAGGGATCAAATCCGACGATATGCTGGTGGATAAGATGGCGGTAGCTGTGTCGCAAATCACCGGGAAGCATGTGCAACGACCGAATGTTGCTTCGAATGTTGATGGGTTGAAACAGTTGATTGTGAGTTCTGGAAGTTTGAGTTTTTGTAATTGGAAATGGTTTTCAGGCACAAGGACATCTAAGGATGGCATACAACCTGACGACGACCCTATTGACTGGCTATGGACAAGGTCTGGGACGCGCTGGGCATCCGTCAAGGAATTCATTTGAAACTTTTGAGGTTTGTATCGCATTTTTGTTAAATTTCACATTTTTCAATAACCTTTTTACAGATCTGGTCGTGCCGTTTCCAACTAATGATGGCCCTGAAACTCCACCAAGGCCTTGTATCCGAACTGTCCGCTTTCGAGGATCTCGACGCACCGGATACATATTTCCAGTACTACCCCGAATTGGCCCAACAAGGCTACACCGGCTCGATGCTCCCATTCCAGCTTCGTCTTATCCATGCTGAAGCGCCTCGCTTTACACCAAATCCAGTCGCATCTGTTACGCTTTGTTGCGCTCTGGCCGAAACAGTTCGGAAAATTATCAATCAACTCAAAGCTGATTCCGCCCCAGAAGCCCATGTTCGGCTTTGGGAGCAGAGATTGGAAACTGTTTTGTTGACGAAAGCGAGGGCCTGGTTCACCATGAAAGTAAGTTTATCTTCCTTTTTCACCGATTTTTTTACAAGTTTTTGCTCCAGGAATACCACCAATGCATCAGCGTCTACACCGAACTCCTTCCCCTCGTTTCGGACGACCGAAAAGTCAAAATTCTGCAACACCTTCAACGAGTAGCAGTCGTTATCGGTGATGCCAAGCTCGTCGAGCACTACTCCCGTGAAATAACTATCCAAAACAGCGGTACTGCCAACTACTACCTTCACAAAGGGATCAAAGCCGCGTTTTATGGCAACTACGGTAAAGCTGTTGAGAATCTGCAGGCGGCGCAGAAGGGTTCTGGTGGTTTGACCAATCCTGTGGTACGTTTTAAGTTCTTTCTAACATCACTAGTTTTACATGGCGTCCTTCCAGGTCGCCAACAATGAAGCCATCTGCCAGCTCTACCACGACAAAGTCGAAGAAGCCCAGTCTCATCTGCTCAGTTTCCCTGTCACGGCGACCGAACCGATCCTCATTAACATCAGTACCATTGCCACATTGGCAGCATCATCGAAAGATGACTCAAAGCGGAAATTCTTTGCCAAAAGTTGTGATAAGATGTCGGATCTGTTCGATCCACAGGCGTCGAAAGTGTTGTGCTGATTTGGAAGTTGTGGTTTTTTGAAAACAGTAATGTGAGGGTTTATTTGGTTCAACATTTTTGTATAAACTGTTTAATGCGATAACTAATAAAGATATGACAGCAAATTTGTACAGTACGCCCAATGGCGGTTTGCAGAATTAATTCGATGACAATTTTTGTCACTTATTTGTGTCCACAAGTATAAAAAACAATCAAACACCTGCGTCTTTATACTTTCTGAAGCCCGGCATTGCTACCAGCCTCGTTGCCACGGCGACACTAGCAGCGCGCACCCGCAACGCTATATTCCTTCGACTTTAAGCTAACCTTTGTCATTTGAAGCATGTCCAAGGAAAAGGAGACCGATTCTAGACGGTCTTATATCTTGAGGATAGCTGGACATGTGTTATCACTGCATCTGGTCGAGGAAAAGCTTCCAAATGTGCAGGCATTGTACAGTTTTTGTGACACGCCGACGGCTGTTTTTTGCATTTCGAGAACGGATCAGGTTGGTTTTAAGCTAAAATGCTTATTTAGTTGCAATATCTGTGAAATTCGATTTCAGCGCGGTCACATAGACATTGCCAACGAAGTCAAGTACGAAAAACCGGCACTGATGAGAGTTGTCTTCTTCAAAGTGAAGCCGGTCGCATTGACTAATGATAACTACAAAACCGTTGTAAATGTGTTGACGACGCAGGAGAATGCTGCGGAAACGTTTTTAGGCAGTGTTCAGAAGGTGGGGGACAACTTTTATTGACCCAAATCTCCCGCTTTTATATTTTTTGCTTTGAAAATACGGTTCAAATCTAATTATAGGTCTTTTCAAAACTAGTCGCTGACCCCAACCAAAAGTCAAAAGGCAGCAACCAGCTTCGCGAAATCGTCAACGAGCTCGAAGAGAGCCTCCTTCTATCCGTCGAACAACCCGGCAAAAACGGCACTGTCGGAGGTTCAGCTGAAGGCGTTCTATCCATCGAGGACGAAATCAAATATTGGAAAATGCGTGCCTCCGCTCGGAAAGACCCTTCAAACTTTTCCGAAGCCTTTGAACCCCTCGCTGAAAAACTGCCTCGCATCGAAGACGTCGCGATGGAAGAGTTGATTGAGCTCGTGGAAGCCGCTGAAGATACTGTCGACATGCTCTGGAATGCGGATGAACCGTACCCGCAAACACGGATGAAGCAGCTTTTCTATGCCTTTGACAATACCCTCTTTGAAGCCATCTGTTCTAAACTGTCTCCAGATACACTTTGGTCGGCGTCGGAATCCACTGACCAACTCAGAACGGCGATTTCGATCATCGATCAATGGCTTTTCGTCGTGACAACGTTGACAACGCAGACTTGGACCCGGCATGGCTTGCATGATTGGACCGGAGAACCGCAAAGAGTCGATTTCATGAAGGGATTCAGAGCGAGATTGGATGAAGTCTTGAGTTTGCGTACACTTGGTGATCAGATTGTGGCACTGTTAAGGGACAAGAGTGCTGGTACGGAGATCCAGGAAGCGATTACGGGGGCTATGAAGGGCTTCAATCCGGTGGTATATTCACCTTATACGGACAATAACTGGCGTTCGAGGCTGTCAACCGTCGAAAGGACCCTGGATCCGATCATTGATAAGACTATTCCTATTTTGAAATCGAGATTTACGCCGAGCAAGATTGACAGTAACCTTTTGTTGAGCGAGTTGCATCGATTTCGGCACTTTTTGAGTCGCGGAAATGTGAAGGCTAAGTTGTTGAGTGATCGGGAGACGTTGTTGGAGAGGCTTCTGAATCTGTTGCAGGTTGGTTTTTTTGGGTTACTGTTTGCAAATTTAATAAGGATACTGTAAGAAGGCATACGGTACCTGAGATAAATGTGTTTTTTAACTTTTATGGTTCCAGGTCAAACGCAAAGAGTACAACGAACGCATCAGCACCTCGTTCGACGCTTCAGCTGGCCGCTACCTCACCGAAATTGCATCCAAACTTATCTGGATCCGTCAACAGAAGGCCCAAGTCGCTGAACTCGCAACATCAAGCAAAACGATGCTGGACGATTTGAAGGAATACCCCTCCCTTGAAAGAAACATTGCCGAGTTCACTCGAGATCTCGCCGCCTCAGAATCCGAGCAATTTGATGAATGGTGTCGCGAAGTTCTTCAAGCCATCGACACTGGCAGTGATCCCATCGGGTTGGAGACCTCTGGCAGATTGATGGTCCTGGATAAAGACAGAGGCGTCCTCCGAGTCAACTATAGCGATCGACTCGTCAGACTGCTCCGAGAAGTCCGGCAAGTCCAATCCCTCGGATACACGGTGCCGTCAAAGATTCAGCAATGTGTCACTACGGGGGAACAGTTTTATCGGCATGGGATTCTGTTGAAACAGGTCGCCCATTTCTACAATACTATCGAAGAGCAGATGTTGCCATGCCAACAGGCTATGATGATCGACGAAGCTCTGGCTTTTGAGGCGTTGGCCATTCCTGGTGATCAGAACTCGAAACAGGTTACTTGGGACAATCCACAAGCACTGGAAGCGTACATTGGGAAGTTGCAAGATGCGGCATTCCAATTGACGACCCATAATCGACGCCTTCGCAAAGTTCATGCTGAAATTACGCTAAAAGTGTTGAAACTAATGTCACTAGATTTGCTAAAGGATGAAGATAAGTGGTCGGCGATCATCGGCGAGATTCGTGCTAAATTCACAGAAGAGGAGCGGCATTGCCGGAACAAGGCTAACATGCGGACTTGGGCCATCCATTGGGATGCCCAATTGTATAAAGCGTTGGCGGTGCAGTTTCAATGGGGTTTGGAAAGTTTGCAGAGCCAGATTCCGACGATTAATGCGCAGTTGATCTTTCGGTGGGTCTCAACACGACTTTTTTCGATTTCACCTGTAGATTTTTTAAAGATTGTAATCAAATTTCGAGGTTTTTAGGGACCAACAAATCCAATTCCGACCCCCAATCGAAGAACTCAAACACAAATACTACTCTGAACTTCGAAAATTCCTCTCTATTCCCCAAAAATTCCGCGGCATTCAAAACGTCGACGCTGCCAACAACAACTTTTTCGTCGGAATCGTCGAGGATAATGTTTCCCGCTTTGAAGGGATCTACGAAAACAGTCGGTTCCTTTTCGAACAACTGGAATCTGTGTCGTCACAATTTGAAGAATGGGTTGTCCTCGGCCAAGTCAACATTGAAGACACGATTGAGGAGCACTTCCGGAAGGCCTCCGACTGGGAGGACCAATTGAAAGCGCTGAAGGCTAAAGGCCGTGAAGCTGAGCGTCTGCCGAATGAAATCCGCGTCGATTGTGTGCTCGTTTCGACTCTCGGCATCAAATCGACGATTGATGACTTGCTTAATCGATTGTACGATACCCTAACTTGGACTTTGAGACATTCTGTAACTACAGACGTTCAAACAGTTGGTCAAACGTTGACAACTGGAATCGAAACACTCGGATCTCGACCAACTACATTGGATGAAGTCGCCGCAGCTAATCAAAACCACGTGAAATTGGCCGCGGAGGCAAAAACCATCGCGGAAACTGTCGCCAATTTGGAGGAAAAGAACGTCCTCCTTCGAAGCGTTGGTGGCAGTGGTGTCGATAATGTCACCAGTCTAAAGACACAGTACGACAAGTTCTTGACGCTTTTAGAAAGCCATGAAGGGGTCATCAAAGAACAGCTAGAAGTGATGAAGCAAAATGTTGGTGACCGAGTCAAAACGCTGAAAGAGGAATCTGAAAGACTTCTCGCTCGATGGAACCAATTCAAACCGAAATCGGAGATCCTAAACGGCAAACAGGACGCTCTTCTTGAAGCATTGGAATTCATCAAAGAAAAACGGCAGCAGTTCGATGAATTGACTGAAATTCGGAACAAAATAGCTTCTGATAGCGAGCAGTTTGGACTAGATGCGCCTGATATTGCAATTTTGGATGATATGGAAGCGGATTTGAAGGATTACGAAAACAATTATCTGCTATATGAGAAATTTACAACGGAGTTGGCGGGATTGTCGGCCGAGGAATGGATTCTCTTCAGATCCAAGACCTATGTTTTTACGGAATTCTTGTCATCCTGGACGGAGCAGTTGAAATCTGTCGTGCCGGCGACACCGGTGACAGTGCGCCTTCAGAAAGACATTGATGGGATGAATGAATTCGCTAATTGTCTGAAATACTGTCGCGGAGAAATGCTTAGTGGTGACCATTGGCTGGAATTCTTCAGGCTGGTCAAATTGCCACGGGGGACGACTTTGGAGAAGTTGACATTTGGAAATTTGTTAAGTGTTCAGCAAAATGTGGTGGACAATGTTGAGGAATTGAAGAATTTAAATGGCAGAGCCCAGGGCGAAGTCACGATAAGAGAAGCCATTCAGGAATTGGAAGTCTGGGCGGCTCAGGCAGAGTTTTCTTTGACTGAGTATAAGCATTCGAATGGGCAGACTATAAAGATTATTAAGGAGTGGAAAGAGGCCATCAATCAGGTAAACTTGTCCAATTTTAAACAAAATTTAGAGTTTAATATCGAAATATAGGTCAAAGACAATCAAGCCCTCCTCCAATCCCTGAAAAACTCCCCCTACTACGCCCAATTCAAAGACCAAACTTCAATTTGGGAGAAACGAATCACCGATTTGGACGTCTATTTGCATCAGATGAATGAAATTCAACGAAAATGGGTCTATCTCGAGCCTATTTTTGGAAGGGGAAGTTTGCCATCGGAAGCGTCGAGATTTAATCGGGTCGACGTTGAGTTTCGGATTATTTTGCAAGGTCGGGCCAACTTTTCATAGACTTTCAACAACTAAAGTGTTTTAGAAATCGCAAAAGACAGCCGCTTCATAGCCCTCTGCAATCGTGCAAGCCTTGGCCGAACTTTGGAACAAACCATCGATCAACTTAACCGATGCCAACGTGCACTTAATGAATTCCTCGAACAGAAGCGAACCGCGTTTCCACGGTTTTACTTCCTTGGGGATGACGATCTGTTGGAGATTTTGGGTCAAAGCACGAATCCGACTGTGATTCAGGCGCATTTGCGGAAGCTTTTTCAGGTTTGGTGGCTTTTTTGTGATTTTTCACACCATATTTTGATTATGGTAATGTTTCAGGGCATTGACAAGGTCATTTTCGGCCAAAACAACGAAACCATTCAAGTCATGGTGTCGGCTGAAGGCGAACAAGTCAGACTTGCCAAAGCCGTCCGGGTCGTCCCACAAGTCGAGCAATGGCTAGCCGAGTTGACGACAGAAATGCGTTCATCGCTGAAAAAGCTGGTTACTGATTGTTTGAAGGAAGATACCCTCGATCCCAGCAAATACCCATCCCAGGTTTTATGTCTAGCTGAAGAAATCCGTTTCTGTCGGGATGTTGAACAGATTCTGGACGCGCGTCGAAGTTTGGCTGAATTCAAAACGACATTGCTGACCCAGTTGAATACCATGACAGCTACAGTAGTCGAAGACCGTGTCCTTAGGCTAAAGTTAAAGGCACTTATTTTGGACCTTATCCACCACATTGGCATTGTCGATCAGCTGATTACGGCAAAAGATGTCGATAAAAAGTCCTGGACATGGCAGAAACAACTTCGATTCTACCTGGAAAATGGGACTGTCATCATTCGGATGAGCAATGCCGAATTTGCTTACAGTTTCGAATATCAGGGCAATGTCGCTAAACTTGTTCATACGCCATTGACTGATAAGTGCTATCTGACATTGACCCAGGCACTTTCCATGGGCTTGGGCGGCAACCCTTATGGTCCAGCTGGCACTGGTAAAACTGAATCCGTGAAAGCGTTGGCAAATCTAATGGGTCGCCAGGTGCTTGTTTTCAACTGTGATGAAGGCATTGATGTCCACTCAATCGGACGAATCTTCGTCGGTCTTATCCAATGCGGTGCCTGGGGCTGTTTTGATGAATTCAACCGCCTTGACAAATCCGTCCTTTCCGCCGTGTCAACTCAGGTTCAAACTATCCAGGACGCTATCCGAGCCAAATCTGGCACTTGTCATCTGAATGATAAAACTGTGCCAGTCGACGGCAATTCCGCCATTTTTGTAACCTTGAATCCCGCTGGAAAGGGTTACGGTGGTCGACAACGGCTTCCCGACAACTTGAAACAACTTTTCCGTCCTGTTGTGATGTCAGCACCGGACAATGAGCTCATCGCCGAAACGCTTCTGTATTCAGAAGGCTTCAAAGACGCTACTATTCTTGCTAGGAAGCTCGTTGCTGCATTTTCACTATCCAGAGAAATGCTCAGCGCTCAACAACATTATGATTGGGGCCTCAGGGCTTTGAAAACGGTCCTTCGAGGCTGTGGTGACGTTATCAGCAAAGATCGGTCCCAATCGGAAGGAAAAGTTGTCGTCCAAACGCTGATGTTGAACACTTTATCAAAGCTGACGTTTGCTGATTCAAAAAGATTCCGAGTGCTGCTGGATGACATATTCCCTGACATCGACAAGAGCCTGATCGAATTTACAGAACTCGGTGAAACCCTCAAAAAGTGCGCAGCTGAATCGTCGATGGAGCTGACGCCCGTTCAAATCAACAAAATCTTTGAGCTTTATGAACAGCTTCGACAACGAACTGGTGTGGTCATTGTTGGGCCACCAGGGTCTGGGAAATCGACCCTTTGGCAACTTTTGAAACAAGCCCTGGCATCGATGAACCAATCAGTTGACACTTTCATCCTGAATCCGAAGTCAATGACCCGTGCTAGACTTTTCGGTCATATGGACCTCGACACACGTGAATGGACTGACGGCGCTATCACCATGGCGGCTCGACAGGTTGTCAAGGACGCTTCAAAGGCCGCCTGGATCATCTGTGATGGCGATATTGACCCTGAATGGATCGAAGCGCTGAACAGTGTTCTCGATGACAACAAGCTTTTGACCATGCCCTCCGGCGAGCGGATTCAATTCGGCGATAATGTCAACTTCATCTTCGAAACGGATGACTTACAGTATGCCTCGCCAGCGACCATTAGTCGAATGGGAATGATATTTTTATCAGCGGAAGATTTGGATGTCCGAGAAGTTGTGAAACGTTTTTTGACAGTCCGGAAAGACGAAGGAAGTTCAAGTTTGGGTGATTGGATAGATGAGAAACTGCTTCCGGCTATCGATTGGACGATGGAACACCAAACGAAAGAATTTCCATCCAGCAAAGTAGCAATTCTTGAAAATGTTTTGTCTCTAATTGCCGAAGCAAAGTCGAAGAACGCGTTTTTGGTCGGCTTGATGCGAGGCCTAGTGCCGCATACAAAGTTAGAAGATCGACAAAGTTTGGTCGAACAAGTCGTCTTTACTGGAGTCGGCGTCCCCGATCCAAGAAACCCGTTGAATGTGTACTGCGATCGACGGACGGATGCCCTAACTAGTTTCACAGATGACTTTGGCATGACAGTGAAGCTGGAAGACATGCAACATGATAATAGACGGCCTTTTATTATGACAGCAAGTGCTCAGGTGGCGAAGGATACTGTAAGTTTGCCATTTTTGATACATTTTACTCCAAAATTTCATTTTATAGATAACAAATTGGCTCGCCCCCGACAACAGACACTCCTTCATCGTTGTCGGCCCCGATGGCTGTGGCAAAGAGCAGCTTCTCCGCGCCGCTTTCGAAGACGACCATCACAGCGTCATCGTCACGATGCACTGTAGCGCCCAGACGACAGCCGAACACATTGAACAGCTTCTCGCTCAACACTGTGTTCAGGTTAGCAGTGCCACAGGACGTGTTCTCAAGCCCAAAGACCGTGAAAACCTTGTTCTCTATTTGAAGTCCCCCGATCTCGTGAAACCAGATCGTTATGGTAGCGCTATGCTTATTTGCTTCCTGCAACAGTTACTTGCTTATCACGGCTATTATGACAAGAACCTAGATTGGATTGGCCTCGAAGCGGTCCAGGTTGTCATCAGTGTGAGCAATGCCCCAGGCAGTGAACGTTTTGGTCTTCCTACTCGCTTTTTGTCACTGATGAGAGCTATTGTGCTTGAAATGCCATCAGACGACGAACTCACCGGCATCTATACCAGCTATCTTACGCCGATTCTGGAAGCAAGCACTGGCGGAAGTGCGGCAAGGGTGGAAAGCTTGGCTGTGAGCATGGTCAGGACGTTTTCGAGTGTGAGACAGATATTCCGAGCCAGTGATCAGGTGCATTACACGTTTTCGCCTATTGACATCAGTAATTGGGTTGTTAGTTTGCTACGACATCAAATTTCGAGTAAGTTCTAACATAGTGCTATTGTAAATGGCCCTAATGTCGTCAATTGTAGAAAACAACGTCACTGAAGACATGAATTCCGCCGTCACCTACGAGGCAAGAAGAATCTTTGGTGACAGATTGATCAACTCGGACCATCGCGCCAAGTTCGAACAAATTCTAACAGAAATCTTTGCCATCAAATCGCAACCTATGGATAAGGTCTTTGCAACTAACACAGGTCCATTCAATCCAACGAATTCTGTTGGGAAACCGCTACAAGCTATCGGTAGAAATGATTATGTTCAGCAACTTGAAAAAGCTGTCAATCGGTTTGGTGAGATATTAATTATATTTACATTTTGAGTAAATTTTACTGTTCCGCCAAGGGTCGACCTGATATTTTTGCCTCATACACCAAAAACGTTGTTTTAGTTTTTAGCTGTTTCTTTTTGCACAATTTTAAAGACAAATATCCGCCAACTTGAACATTATGTTAGTGTTTAACGTCTGCTGGTTTCAGAATTCGAAGTATCCAACTTCTCCCACTCCCTGTACTCCGAGTTTGTTGATCTCTGCCTTGTTTTGGACCGTCTTCTGACAACGCCCGGCGGTTCTGTACTTCTTGCAGGCCGAGGCGGTATGGGTCGCCGAGCTGCGGCTTCTTTGGTCGCACACATGCATCAGATACGAATTTTCAATCTCAAAGTGTCCAAAAATTACGTTGTCAAATCTTTCGCGAATGATATCAAACAAGTCATGCAATGGGCCGCTGTGGATGGTGATCAGGTCGTATTGATAATTGAGGACTTCCAACTACTAAATGATGCTTTCATTCAATATGTGAACTCTATCCTCGCCGCTGGCAATGTACCAGGTCTTTTTGCGTCACAGGAATTTGATCAGTTTTCGGCGGCGTTGATGAATGGCGCCTTGCAGGATAACTTTAGTGGCGGGACACAAGACTATTTCGCTTACAGTATGTTGTTTTCAAACAAAGTGAACATTTTTATGATTTAGCGTTTCAGAAGTCAAGCAAAACCTCCACGTCGCATTGATCATGGACATTACAAAACCCGACTTCAAATCGACACTCGCTTCAAATCCGTCCCTTTACAAACACTGCTCACTTGTCTGGCGAGATACCTGGATGCCGGATACACTTGTCCAGTTAACCGAGCAAACAGTAGCCAAGCACAACATTGAGGCCAAGCCAGATTTAACATCTACCTTCGTCCAACTCTTTGAAAGTGCCCCCGATACCGTCAAAACGCCAGCAAAGTTCAGTGCTTTCGTCGCAAACTTCTGTGAAATCTATTCCAAAAAGCGTTCCACAGTCAAAACAAGGCTAACTCGACTGAAAGCTGGCGTTGATAAGCTGACTGAAACCCGAGATGCCGTCGCAAAAATGCAGAAAAAGGCAGCCAAAAAGAGTAAACTTCTCGCCGAAAAGCAGGCCGATGCCGACAAAGCCCTCGCTGAAATCACACAATCGATGACCGGTGCAACCGATCAGAAGGCCGACATGGAGCAGTTGAAAATTGCCAGGGAAGAAGAAAATGTCCGAATCGAGAAGCAGAAAGTCTTGATCGACGTCCAACTAGCTGATGTCGAGCCATTACTAGCCGCCGCCCGCGCCGCAGTCGGAAGCATCAAATCCGAAGCACTGTCTGAGATACGGTCGTTGCGTGCACCACCTGAAGCCATTAGGGACATTTTACAAGCAGTTTTGTTATTCATGGGTATTCTGGACACGTCATGGGAAGCTATGAGAAAGTTTTTGGCCAAAAGCGGTGTGAAAGAGGAAATTATCAATTTCGATGCGACACGGATTACACCGGACGTGCGGAAGAAGGTCAAAGCTTTGATTGATTCAAAGCCGAACAGCTTTGATCCAGCGGTGAGAATGATTTTAGAGTTTGTAAGGGCTGAATTTTGTGTTTTCAGAAAGCAAAACGCGCTTCAGTCGCAGCGGCACCACTAACTGCGTGGATCCACGCAAATTTGGAATACTCCAAAATTGTGGAACAGATTGCGCCGCTTGAAAATGAGAAGAATGCGCTTATCAAGTAAGCTTAAAATTGACTTTTTTGAAGTTTAAATGCGGTTTTTAGGAACCTTGAAAAAGCTGAAAAGCAAATGGACCAACTTTCCAAAGGCTTGAAAACGATCGATAAGAAAGTCGATACCCTAAAATCCAACTTTGAAGTCCTAATGAAAGAAGCCACTCAAATCAAGATTGATCTCGACCGTGAACAGGCTACGATCGCTGTCGCTGGAACCCTTGTTGATGGTTTATCCGGTGAATTTGCCCGATGGCAGGAGCAAATGCAGTCCCTCCAGATCGAATTGAATTCCATGGAGCGTTGTTGCCTCGTCGCTGCCGCATTTGTAACCTTTTTAGGAGTGGCATCAGAAGCCCAACGTGTTGCAGTCCTTCGAGCATGGCTGGCCGATGCCGGATTACCGGCAGACTTCAGCGTAGTTCGATTCATTGCGACTGAAACCGAGCGTCTGAACTGGAAAAACAATGGCCTTCCCGCGAGTACAATCGCCATTGAAAACACAGCCATGATGTTTAGCACGAAGATTACGCCATTTTGCATCGATCCGACCGGGAAAGTGGCACAATTTTTGGTGAAACAGTTGAGTCTTCCGAAAACTGGAGTTGGAAACGTAGGAGCGACGGAACTTTTGAACGGTTCCCAAGCTGATTTGATGACTCAAATTGAACTTGGTGTCCGATTCGGAAAGACAATAGTTGTCGACGATGTTTTGGACGTCGATCCGGCGTTGGCGGCACTCCTACGACGTGATTTTGCTAGCCAGGGGCCACTTCAAGTCGTTCAACTGGGAGAAAAGACAGTGGACGTCAATGAAAGCTTTAAGTTGTTCCTATGCTCCAAGAATGAACACATCAGATTGCCAGGATTTGTAAAAAACAGTATCGCTGAATTCAACTATTCAACAACACGATCTGGCTTAGCTTCACAGTTGCTGTCTCTGGCTATTAGCATTGAACGCCCGGAGCTTGAAGTAAGATCGTCGCAATTGACCAGTGAAGCCGAGAAGATGAAACTGCAGTTGGATGAATTGGAGCAAATTTTGCTAACTGTAAGTTTCAATTTTGTAAAACACGAAAAAACGTCAAATTTTACAGGAACTCGTCAACTCCGAAGGAAGCCTCCTCGAAAACACCCAACTCCTCGACTCACTCCACAAATCCAAAGAAAACTCCGACAAAATCGCAGCTTCTTTGGCGGAATCCGAAAAACTTCAGAAAGAGCTCGACGAACAGCGAAATGCCTATGCAAAGTTTGCCGAAAGATCCGCCCAGTTGTACTTTGTCATTTCAAATCTGCATAACTACAATCACATGTACAACTTTAATGTTAACACTATCTTTAAGCTGTTTCAAAATGCCTTTGCTGAAAATACGGTAAGCTTTTGTAGCCTTATTCTTTGCTTTGATAAATAAAAAGTTTTTAGGCGAATTCCACCAATAATGAAGCGGCTAGATTGGATGCGATTTACCGAACTTTGCAACAAAAAGTGTTCGAACTTGTCAGTCGTGCTTTGTTCAAAGATGATCGATTGATGTTTGCGTTGAACTTTATTCGAGGAACCCAGCCGAATGCTTTTGAGAAAAATGTTAGTTTTTATGCAATTTTTTGACATTAAACATAATAATGGACTTTAGGAATGGGAATTCTTCACCGGTGAACTCGTCTCTGAAACGGGCGCCTCCAGCAACTCTGTCAGTTCTATCAGCTGGATTGCTCCAGATCGGCTTCCCATCATCGCTAATCTTCAAATGCATCTCCCGACACTATTCCACAACTTATCCCTGGCTGATAAGGGCACCTGGTCAGAGTTCAATCAAGCTCCGGATTGTGAAAATAGATTCCCGTCTTCCATCGACTCAAAATTGACAGCCTTTCAAAAGGTTCTCGTCGTCCAGGCCCTTCGGCCAGATCGTCTTTATTCTGCCATGACCAAATTTGCCCAAAAAGCGTTGAATCTTGAAAGCTTGAACCCGCCACCGCTCGATTTTCACAGCATCTGGAAGGTCGAATCCTCCAATCGTGAACCCCTGATTGTCATGACCGGCGCCGGAGCCGATCCATCCCAGGAATTGACCGATCTCGCAGATAAGGTCATCGGGAAAGGGCAATGTGCCGTCGTTGCCATGGGCCAGGGCCAACAAGGCAATGCTATCAGTGCTTTGAAGAAAGCCATGGAGGCTGGTGAATGGGTTCTACTCGGTAACCTCCATCTCGTCGTCAATTTCGTCGCCGAGATCCAAAAAATCTTCGCTACTTCAAAACCACATGACCGTTTCCGACTTTGGATAACGACCGAACCCGATGACGGTTTCCCTGTCGTGTTCCTTCAAGAAAGCATGAAGATGACATTTGAAGCGCCTCCCGGCGTTCGGAACAACTTGGAAAGGACATACACCCAATGGAAAGATGGTGATGGCCTGCCCTCTGGATCGAATTCATCCAATTTCGTGTTAGCTTGGATGCATGCCGTCCTCCAGGAGCGTCGATCCTTCATCCCGGAAGCGTGGCTCAAGTTTTATGAATTTAGCAATGCTGATTTGCGTACAGCAAAAACCATGTTGGCGTCGCATGCGGCATCTGATTACGACACAATTCGAGGGCTCATGGAAAACGCAATCTACGGTGGACGCATCGAAAACATGCTTGATGTCGGCATTTTGCAGGCGTATTTGGCCAAGTTTTTCAATCCGCAAATGTTGGGTTCGAGTGGAGCTGAAGTTGCACCTGGGATTGTTGTGCCGAACCTGAACGGCCCGGCAGACTATTTGAAGTACATAAAAGAGCGAATTCCGGCGAATGATGAACCGAAAATGTTTGGATTGCCTGAAAATATTCTATTTTCTTGGGAGATTACCCAATCCGGAAAAACATTGACTCAAATGAGGACACTTGCTGTTGGTGCGACCGGCACCGGAGCACAGTTTGATCGTGATGCGTGGAATTTGACGTTATCGCCATTGTTAGCTACGTGGAAGCGGTTGAATCAAGGAGCGACATTGGTTTCGATGACAGTGCCCGTGGCACAGCCTAGTGATGACCCAATTGCTGAAGTTGTGGGGCTTGAATTCACGCATGCCATTACCATCGTCAAAAGTGTTCACGCAGCATTGACTATAATCAGCAAAGCTATTCGTGGCGCCATTGTGCCGGATTCGAAAACGATCGAAACGGCACTGGCTTTGATGATTCACCAAACTCCGGCTGCATGGGATCTGTTATGGCCAGGACCGTCTACTCCGATACCCTATTTAGAGGCACTTATCTTCAAGGCGAAATCTATCCAGAAATTGGCAGAGTCTGGCAGTGTTTCCAGCACGACACTGTTTTCAAGGCCCTTTAATCTTTACCAGTTCCTACGACCATCGGCATTACTGAACGCATATCGGCAATTGGCTGCACGCACGAAAAAGTTGTCAATGGACAGTTTGAAGTTTGTGAACACCTGGCAAGCTTCTGGAGACATTGACGGTGCACCTGCTTTGACGCTGGCCCCGTTAATGATCCAAGGGGCACAATTTGATGGAGCTGTTAGACCTGTGAGTGCGAGTTCGGCGCCGTATTCGGATTGTATGGGGGTTACGGTTGCGTGGGTCGGAGTGGTTAGTTTTTCTATTTCAGAAGTCGAGAGCAATTTTAATGAAATGATGTTTCAGGAGTCATCTGAGCCCATATCAGCCTCCGATTCTGTCGAAGTCCCCGTTTTCGGCGACCGTGAACGACAAGAATTTATCTGCAAAGTGCGTCTACCTTGTCGAGGTACTGAAAAGCTGGCTTGGACGATTGCTGGGGTTGCATTGTTTTTGAATTCGGGAAAAGTTGAGTGAACTTCTTTTTATTATTTGTTTATATCGTTTTATGATTGACTTATGATTGTATAAACCTAAGTTTTTTCATTGTAAAAGTATTTATTTTGCGTGTTTGATATAACTCAATAAACTATTTTCTTATCAAAACTTGTAACATTCATGCAATCTGATAAGAAATTGCGTCATTGACCACAGGTCATCAAGTTTATCTGTACAAAAGTTTACTCATTGGCAATCATTAAGCCACACTACAAACTCCCTGTTTCACATCATCCCCAAAAATGAATTCCCCCCAGGCCAAACTTCCAGAAACAGCCGTAAACAACCGCTTTGCCTTATCATCAAAAGCGGCCCCAGCGGCAACATGGATCGGTAGAATGTGTTCATAGGTTGGGTGTGCATCTCGTGCTACTGGTAGGGTCAATAAATGTGTCAAAGCGTTTTGCCTGTCTCGACCTTCTTGTGCTTCGACGGCATTCTTTAAAAGTTCGTCAAACTCGGCAGAGAATTTGAATGGCCCAGGGTTTCGGCGGAATAGAAGATTATGGACACTCATTCCAGACGTCACAATCAAGACGCCCTGATCGCGAAGCGGTGCCAATGCTGCGCCAAGTTTGTAATGCCTTTCAGGGTCTTCGGAGTTAAAAAGAGAAACCTGAATCAATGGAATGTCACCCAAGCCTTCAGGAAAGGCGACTTTGAATGGCACCCAAACACCATGGTCGATGCCACGGTCAACGATTTCACTTTCAATGCCACCGGCAGCAAGAGTTGATTTCACGTTTTCGACCAGTTTGAGGTTTGGTTTTGACGGGAATGTCTCTTTGTACATGTGGGCTGGGAAGTTGGAAAAGTCGTAAATAAGCTTATGATTGCCATCGGCAGCAGGTCCGTGAGCGATTTGAATTGCCGTTGCGCCTTTGGAAGGACTATAAGTATATCCGGAATCCGAAGTGTCATCACCAGAAGCCCAATGCGCCGAAACGACGAGAATAGCTTTGGGTTTGATGTCATTCAAAATGTGCTTCCCGAGCCCGTTGACAAAGTCCCATGCGTCCGGTTGGCCGCCAGCACCGTCGCGGTACATGAAGGTCGGGCCGCCATGGGACAGGAAATAGACGGGAAGGCGAGTGGATGTTGGTTTTGTCATGGCTGACGGACAGTGGATAGAATTTGCCTAGAAAAACGTTTCTTTTGCTTAATTTATTGAACTTTTTGGATACTCGAAAACTGATACATTACTCAAAACTTACCACAGATATCAATCTGAAAAAGACAACAGCAATCAGCATGCAACAAAGAAACAAATCGAAAGAATGAAAACTCACAAGACGACTGCCAACTTATAATACGTGCAGGGTCAAGCGACCGCCTCTGGGTGCAGCCGTTGTTATAGTTTGTACTTTGTAAAAACTGCCTATAATGATTCCACTGGGTTCGTTCAACCTTGTAGTTTGGGGTAACCAAAACAGAATAGAAAAATATCTTTCAAAAAATGTATCAAACGGTTGTGGTATTTATAACAGTATGCAAAAACATAAATGAGCAAAGTACCGAATGCGAAAAGCTGCTTTTGGGAAACAATTAAAAAATTATGCAACTCTAATAACCTTTCAAAATACTGTATACAGTTATAAAATCACACATATCAGTTTGCATTTTTTTCACGTTCCTTCTGTGCTGCCAGCATTACGATCTTCATTCTATCAGCGCTCAGATTGTAAAACTCAGCTGAACAGGTAACTTCCATCCAGTGAACCTTCAAGAAATTAACACAACTCTGCTTCAGATTGTCACATGAGCAATTCCAGGCGCAGTTTACGACATCACAAAAGTTGTCTAAGCGGATAAATTGGGCAACAAATTGTTGAAGCGCGTTCTGAAAATAACTCGATAGTGTTTTGTTAATTAATAAACACATACTGTATGAGAACTGAATTCGTTTTCGTAAGCGTTTCGAATTGTGGCGAGTATGGCTGTCACATCTACCGGTTTATTCTGCTGATAAGACGTTACTCCATTTTTGCTCGTATCACCTGAATTCGATTCCGAAGAAAAATATATGTTTGGTACAGCTGATTTCAATCGATTGATAAACTTGGTGAAGCGGTTTTTGATGTTGAAAGATGCAAAACTAGAAGACTGTGGTTGTGCCGGACGGTCAATCTCGACGGTGCAGTTTGTGGCAGACTCGTACGCTTTCTTTTTTTGCAAGTAACTATCCACAGCTTTCGTTACTTCTAGTGCAAGTGGATCCTCCGGAGTATTGTATCGCAAGTCTTTCGAGGTATTTTTAGCTAAAATTGCAAAACCCGTGTTTTTTATCTGGTTTTTAAAAGTGACAAAAACTTACTGCTATCACGAGGCATATCTAAAAGATAATACACGCGTTCTTCAGTCTTCATTGAAACCATATTAGTTCTTTAGACATATGCCGATTTACAATCAGTAGATAATGGGTAAAAGAAGCCGTCGGCGTTTGCAGATTCTTTCGTATGTTCCGATCGCTGAAATAGAATGCTAGTATCACATCTTGCGCAATGTTATTTGCGGCACCGGCAAATTATCGCCGACGGCCTTTACATGTTTACATTTCGCGTGTTGTGCAAGATGACTGCGATAACTGCCTTTCTTTGAATACTGCCGGAAATTCAATCTCTTTTTTGCTCTTCCTCCGCCATATGGCTTGATTCTGATCGCCTTCTCCGGCGGATCGTTAGAGGCAACGTTAAATGGTAAAAACGACCTTTGCATTTCTTTCTCACATCGTTTAGTAAACGTCCGCATGTTCAAAGAAAAACAATTTATTTTGACCAAAAACTGACTTTTTTCTAATTGAGGAGTAACAAGAAAAGAAAAACGAAAAATTTGTTAAAAGAAGAAATAGGTGGTTGTTTCCAATGAATGCGCCTGACTTCACAGTTGCACCTAAAATGTGCCCCCAAAATCGGTCCCATAGCGATCGTTCCGTTCACCGTCTTCCAGTCTTGCTCGGCTCTCTTCGTTCAGTCTCGCTCCCAGTTTGCGCACAGTTTTCTCCCATTTCCACTTATTTTCATACAGTTTTCATGATTTTGCCACCACGGTAAACTGATTTTACTTGCAAGCGTCGGGTTAGCGCTGGGTCTACACACGGGAGCGTCGTGTCTACACATTTTGCGCTGTCTACACATGGGAGCGTCTTGTCTACACATCCTCCTGGATGTGTAGACACGACATTGCATCACTTTTGGCGCGTCGAGCACAGGGAACACTGTTCCGCACTGCATTTACGGCAGGGGAACACTTTGCGCATGACGAACTCTTGTGTCCAGCCAGAACTCGACCCAAGTTCAGTTCAAGTGTCCCTCGTTCGTCGCCGCTCGTCGTTTCCTCGCTCTTCGCCGCTCTCCGTTTTCAATTATCGTTTATTGTTTTAAATTGTTTGTAGTTTTGACCTTATACATAAGAATGTGTTGCACTAATGTTAATAAATACTGAATGTTATGTTATTTTTGTGAATTTCGAACGGTTTGAAATCCGTAAAGCTCTTATCTTGTGTTTTGTGAAGGATTCCCCTTCGTACGGCTGATGATCTGATGTTCATAATGCGCCCTGCGTGCCTCCGGGGTCTAATGGTAAGTTCCGTATTCTAGATTACATCTGCGACCATTTTCATGACTTTTTCGGGTTTTCAGATATATAAAGTGCCCTGACAATGTCTTGATCTTGTCCAAACACCAAGCGACGTCATAAAAGCTTTCTTCAGAAAACAGATGCATCTTTGTTATGGTGAGTAATTTGAGATATTAAAAGTTTGGCTGTCAGATCTGACCGTGTACTAGTTTTCTTTACGTAAAACGATGCATTGGCACGCGCACCAGCACGTCAATCCTGTTCGCCCGCAGTACTCTTTCGGAAAGTCTGGCTGACTGTGCGCAGCAACACAGAACGCGCGCATGCGAATGCGATAACATTGCAAATGCATTTTGCGCAAATGAAACTAAGACATTCAGACATAATAGGCTGCGGTTGATACAGATGCACCGTTTGCACTCTGTGCAAATAGGTATGTAGTCATTTGTACAGTTTGAAGTAACGTCGTTGTCATGCAATACAAATGTGCTAATGACAACTTTTGCAGCTTGCCCATTCACGACATACCGACCTGAACCGACAACGGAGATGAACTTTCGTCGCACTTTTTCGTCAAAGGATTCAAAGTAGCCGTTGTATCCTGAAGTATAGCACAATTTCCGGTAAGTTTCGAAGGTAGCGCTTCACATCGAACACGCTTCTAACACCACCCCATTGCAGATTGCGCCCGCTACATCAGTGCTTTCCGGTGAAAACGGCCCTAAACGAAACTTCCCGGCGGTTCAAGTTGTTTTTCCTCTAGGTAAGCGCCTTCACCTTTACACAGCACATTATAACACAGTCTCTTTTCAGAATCCAAACTTGACTCGTAGATGATTTCACCTACAAGCGCTGTCAGAAGAAGTTCGGCTATAGATACGAGACAAGTGCAAGACGGTTGTGTCTTAAGGTTTGTTACAACGGTTCCCCTGTTTAGCAATGCTTACACGTGCACCATTCCAGGTTCTCATCATTCCTGCTACTAACGAAAGAAACCCTTCGGCAAAGATGGATTTGTCGACAAAGCTCAATCATGGCCCTTCTTGTTGCACTTAGGTAAGTAAACTACTTTCCAACGTCAACAAAGTTCTAATGACGCCTATTTTTAGAATCCGAAAACATCCGAGCAATGCTGCCCGATATCCCATGAAAAGCGCCACCTGAAGCACGCCGAAAAGGAAACCGCCAAAAGCCCAGACTTTGCCGAACACCAGATCTGGATGGTCGACTGCAACTCTTCTAAAAGGGATCAAAACGAAGTGGAAATGCGGCAGAAGCGATGTTTTGCTGAAGCAGCAGGTGCCAGAAGCGGCTTTGTAAGTTTGAATGCGGAATCGCCAGAAGCTGAAGTGCTTCTGGCAAGGGTAAGGAGCGTGCGCAAGGTGAGGCGCATGTGTAGACACGACGAAGGGAGAAGCATGGGGGCGAGGATGTGTAGACACGACGCAATGCGGGTGAGAGGCGAGGGCGAGCATGTGAAGACATGACGCGAACTCGCGGTGGGCTACCCGTCGTGTCTGTACGGGCAGTCCAGACACGCGCTAACTGGACACTTGCAAGTAAAATAGGTTTACCGTGACGTATATCCACCCTTTATCGTGCTTATTAGGTGCTGTTTATCTCATTCTATCATCTGTTCGAGGTTTTCTTACCCGAAATTGAGGTTTTCTCGTTTAAAACAGTTCCGTAACTGGAGGAATCGATTGCAAATATGCAACGATCAGCAACAACATCAAATCCCAGGCAAAAGTAACACAGTTTTGGAGCGTACAGAAATACAAAACAGTTATCCTTCCATTGGTAGCCACTGATAGAAAAGTGTAAACTTCGGATCGATATAAAAACCACAAATCAGTGCACGGTTAAAACAAAAACACCAAACGTGTTGCTTTCACAGCCTAAAAAACACATCCCATACCAATTACGACTGTCATCACATAAAAACGTGGACTGTCCCAAACTCACAGTTGCAAAACATGACCAAATCAGTTTCACTTTGCTAAAGCCATGACTAAAGCAGTGCTGATCTACATTGTTGCCACTCTGTGTTCTGTTAATGCAGTTCAGGAAGACTTCGGATATATGTCATTGTGTTGCGCACCTCAGTTAGTCGGCTGTGAAAACTTCACAAGTACGGATTACAATTGCAACAACCTGCCAGACCGTATCGCCCGCCAATCGAATTCGGTCGATTATCATGGCTATGAATTCTATCTATGGTCAGAGCCTAATTGCAGAGGCCGTCACATCAGGCTGGGACCAAATTGTGCCTATGCCGATTGCTGTATGGACCCGTCTGACCTTTCAACGTGCAAGTTTAACATGACTGCTGCTTCCTATGAAATGTGGTAGCATCGTTTAATAAAAACATTCAAAAACAGTTGATTATGTATTCAAAAACAGTATATACATTAAAGTTTACACCTTCAAACAACAATTATTCACATCAAAAACAGAACTACCAATAATCAATGTCATTCGAACCTTCATTGTATTGGTTTTTACTGTACCACATTGCAGCCATCGAAGTATGCATCGCTAATTTGGCCGCTCCACGATAGGCATCTAATCTTGGCTGTTTCGATACGGGCAAAATTGAAGTGCCGTAGATTTCCTTGTCCAACTCGGATTGCAGCCGGCCTCGGAGATGTGGGAGTTTCGAGCTGCCTCCAGTCAGAACCATGTGTTGCTTCAACTCGTTGTAGAGGTATTCATCGGTGTCATTGAGCATCTTGGTGATCATCTCTGGCAGGGTCGGAAGTGGGTGGAACGGCGGCATACGGTCATACTTGCGATCGAAGAGTGTTTCGCCGAACGTGAAGCATTCGCGACCAAAAGTGGTTACACGGCCATCCGGAAAGGGGCAGACTTTGCGATAATCCTTGAAAAGGACTGGATCGGTCGGAAGAGGGCCTTGTGGCCAGATTTCGCAGGTTTCGTGGATGAAGTTTTTGACGATTTCCTGCAAAATCCATAAACAGGTTCAAAAAGGTTCAAAACAATGAAAAACTTGCCTGTTGGCTCCACACGTGATACGAATTGCTCAGCTTGACGTCCGGATCTATTACACACTGGGCCTTGATTGGAGCTGGTGGCGGATAGGCGATAGGAGCGTCATCACCACCAAACTTCTCAACTTCATCATCTGATTCGTAATCGGAAAAGTGGAAGTCATCGGGATCTCGTTCTGGTTCTGGTTCTTCAAGGGTTATGACACGCTCCTTGATGTACGGCTGAGGGATGAGATCAAAGCTGATAAAGTCGAACATGGCGACGGCTTGATCGACGAAGTAGTCGCCTGCGATGTCGGCTTTGTAGTAATCTGAAACAGACTTCGTTATTCTAAAAGAGAATACAAGCTGAAAGAACTTACTATTCTTCAGAATATGCATGTCAACAACCGGCGTCACAGAAGCATGGCACGCTCCGAGATCAATGACAGTTCCAACAGTGACGGCACTTCGTTCGAGACTAAAATTGAGACAAATTTGAGCCGTTTACATACAAAACACAAATCTAGTAACTTACAGCTGATAAACAGCACTCGGCTTACTGTAGAACCCTTTGACATTGAACTTTTCGAAGAGAAGTTGGGCCAGTTTTCGACGATCTCCATTGCTAGTGTGCTGAAACCAATAACCGATTACAGTATGTTCAAAAGAGTCAAAGACTACTCACATTGGCCTCAGAAAACATGAACAAATGCTCCTTTGGATCGGCTTTGAGCTCCTTTTCAATGTACAGTTCGAAAAACGCTTCAAACATGTCCCAATCGTCGACTGAAACCAAACAAAACTTGATTTATATAACAAAAATGGTCAATGTGACTTACTCAATCCATCAAAAACCATCGGAAAGACGTCCATATTCTTCTGAGGATGTTGCATTCGATGCTTGTCGAAATAGTATTTCGATTTCGGGGTGGCATCATCGGATGAGTCTGACTTTAGTGGCGGAACAACACCAACATTGGAGTGCACATCGAAGCGAGGAAGCCTGGGATCAGCGTAAGCATGGCCAATGCGGATTGATTCGGAGCCAAGGTCGACGACAATGGCGTTTGTGTTTTCTGGAAACGGATTGACATTAAAAACGAGTAAAATATATATAAAAACGTTTAAAACCAACCTTCTAGAAGCTCAGCAACGTAGAAAGACTTTCCCTTCTTCTTCTTGGCACTCACAATGTCAGTCGGTTGCGGCGATGGAGACCGCGATTCGCTTACTATTATCTTGCAAGTTTTGGCAAGGTTGTTCCTCGGCATCTGAAGTGGTCAGGGAGGATTTACTACGGGTTTCGGAACAAAGTTGTGGATTTTTTGCGCGATTTGAAAAAGCCTTCAGAACAGCGCTAATGTCCATCGGAACATCGACATTTTGCGTTAAAACTTTTATCCAAGTCGAGTGGAAGGTTCTTTTAACACGAAAAACAAGTTTTGTTGCAAAAATATATATAAACATAAGCATTGAAAAGAAGCATCGCCGTCGGCAAAGAAGTGCGCGCAAAAAATGCGCAACAAAATGACAATAGACATTGATCACACTTTGCCAAAATCAATCTTATTAAATATTCAAATTTCAATGCTAATTAGGCACAATAATTATGCATAACTTATTATTAAGCTAATTACAAAACAGATAAACTACCAGTCAATTTTATCACAACGTTGACTGGCATGCCTAGACGTGCGTGCGTTGACGAATAGCTGGCATCGCCGCCTTCCCTCTCGCACTCTTTCCTGTCTTCCGCGAACGACTGACGACTGTTCTTTTGACCATTAGGCAGTCATTGAGTGGTACAATCCTGCGGCGTTGGCGAGCGTATTGTGTCTTGATCGGGGCGCCATAGGCTAGTCAGGGGTGGCGCGGGGGAAGAAGCTAGCTTGTTGCTTTTGGTCGTTTTTCGTGTTTTTATAATTCGTGCGGTTTGTTTGCACTTTCTTTTGATAATTTTTATTCACGTGGAACAACTTTTCCAGGATAATGAACCCCCAACATGCCGTTGGCTCAGAATGGGGTACCGTCAACCTGTTTGACATTACTGTCGATCCGAATGGGTGCGTTTGGCGATTCGAGTGCCACATTATCTACGAGTTTTCCGATGGTCGTAGCATTGATGTGACGCATAACAATGATGAGGGCCAGGGGTGAGTTGGAAGTTTTTTGAAGCCTTTTTGTATTGGTTGAATTTCAGAAAGAACGGCATAATCGAGGGCATAGCCCACTATCAACTCGTCACAGCTGCCTTTGAGAAAAGCCGCTTCGGATTTGGCGAGGAAGGCGTTTCGATGGTCTATGACAACCATGCCGCTTTGTATCTTTCAAAGCCACTTCCAAGAGGTGTCCGAATCCACACGACGGAGTTGGAACGCGAGGAATTCGGGCCGGCGAGGCCATATTGCAGTGCTGCCAGGGTCATCATAACTTTAAAGGAGAATGATTCCATCCGGTACAATGACGATATCTATTACCAGCCGGGACAGGTTGCCGGGCAAGAAGATCGGGAATTAAAGCGATTTTTGGAGCTGTTGACGACACAGCCGCTGGTTGATTGGTGGGTTTTGGCCATTTTGAAGTTATCAATCTTAAAATTGAATGTTTCAGCGGCCACTTCACAGTCAACAAGTCCGGCTTCGCCCATGACCTCCATAACGGCAGACCTCTACCATATGGGCTCCAACTTCTCCGCGGCATCGTCAAAGGCGTTCATCTCTACGAAAGTGGCCGACCTCGGCCAGTTTTACGCCTCAATGTCGACGTCAATTGGGTCCCGTTCTACCCTGCTATCAACGTCGTAGACGCGCTAGCTGCCTTCGGACCGCTGGCCCATCCTGACTATCAGCGATTCCTTGGACTTTATAAAGGTGTCAAGTTTACGTTGAATTACCGTAAGACAAGGACCTACCATATTGATGGGATCGCTGATCTGCCGGCGGATCGATTGACGTAAGTCTATCCAAATGATGGATGCAGCTTCAAAAAAGGTAGTTTCAGCTTCGAAAAAGACGGCGACACTCTCACCGTCGACGACTACTACCGCAACGAGTACGGTATCACCCTCCGCTACCCGGGATTGCCACCCTTGAAGCTCCGAACCCGGGCTCCTGATGGATCTGAGCATTATCTCTACTTCCCGATGGAAGTCTGCGACATCCTATCCGGGCAGCGACTATCTCGGCGACGGTTTTCGTTGCTTGCACCGGACTTTGAGGCCACGCTGATCCAGACAAACTGTCTATCACCCCGTGAAAGGGCTGACATGATCTCGGACGCGGTTCATAGTGTGATTCAGCCGGCGGATTTGGCGGAGAATCTGTTGGCGGCCTTCGGGGTCGAGCTTTCGGGGAGCTATAATGATGTAAGTTATCGTTTTGCCGTCTTAATTCGCTAATTGGACACTGTTTATGTCAATTTCAGATCGAAATCGTCCACCGCGAACGCCCACGTCTCGGCAAGAACCTTAACTTCATGCGTGGTGTCCAATTCAAGATCAACCGCTACGAGGAATGTATCGACATACGCAATTGGCGACTTCTGGTTGACCAGCGGGCTGTTCATGGTCGGGTCATAGAGTGAGTTTCAACCCGAAATATGAACTTTTTTCTCAGTGGTAGCCCATTTCAGCGAGTTTATTCAACGATTGACCCAATCCGCCTTCCGCCAGGGCGTCAACATGGATGCGCCCGTCGTCGTCAACTTTGACTCGAATCGTGCCAGTCCGCCGGAGTGGTTCGAGATGTTTGAAGCCTTTCAGGCCCAGAATGTGCAACTTATCTTCTTGGTGGATTCTCAGAAGATAAAGTCGCACAACATGCTGAAATCCTGCGAACAGCGCTTCCAGGTGCTAACCCAGCATGCTGTGGTTGAATCGCTAAAGAAGATGAAGAGCTTGGATAACGTTTTTCATAAGATGCATATCAAGCTGAATGGGTTGAATTATAAGGTCGATCCGGAGCCGTGCGCGTGAGTTTATCTTATTTTTATTAATAAAAATGGTAAAAAAAGGACATGGATTTCAGATTGAAGTACTCCCTGGACTCGGAGGACCTCTTCTTCATCGGCTACGACGTCTCCCACCCCCCGCCGGCCCAGGACGACCAACGAGCCAAGAAAGTCGGCCTTTCCTCCCTGAATCCATCCGTCGTCGGTGTAGCCTCCAACAGTGCCGCCAGCCCATACCAATTCATCGGCGACTACTTCTATCAGCCATCTCGCCAGGAATCCGTCGACGCCGCCCTCCTCCAGACCCAAGTATTCACTGCCCTCATTCAACGGCACAAGAATCGCCCTCGAGCACGCCTCCCCAGCGTCATATTCGTCGTTCGAGACGGCCTCGCTGAAGGCCAATACGAAATGGCCCGCAATGACGAGCTCAACGGCATAAAAGCGGCCATAGCCCAATTCGAGCCCCAATGGCACCCGCGTTTCGTCTTCATCATAGCAACAAAGCGCCATCACAAGCGTTTCTTCGCAAATGGCAACAATAACAACGTTCCACCATCGAGTGCCCTCAGTCTCGGAGTCGCTCGAGCCTTCATCCAGGAGTTCTACATGCTAAGTGCCCAGCCGATCAAGGGCACCTCGAAGCCGCCAGATTACGTGATCCTCGTCAATGATGCCAACTTCAGCACCGATGAGCTGCAAGGCATCATTCAAATGCTATGTTACAACCATCAAATCGTCGGAACACCCACGGGTTTGCCGATTCCGGTCATCCAGGGCCATGAGCTGGCCAAACGCGGCGCCAACAATCTGGCCCAGTACATCCGGCTAAACAGAATGCCGGAATTGGCCGATGGCAGCGTGGATACGGCATATTTGAATGAAATATTGCGATACTCGGGTCGATTTTTGCATAATCAACGATTCAATGCGTGAAAACTGACTATTTCAAAGTACAAAGCTACAGTATGACTTACAGTAATGAATTGTATATTTTGTTCTGTATTTTGTTGATCAAATGTTTAAATAAAGTTATTTATTTTGTGTTTTTATTGAAAAATGAACAATCTAGCATCGCAAAATTGTAGCCTCTACGGACCCATTGACCTACTTTCTACACCAGCGCACCCTGTCGACCCGCACAAACTCTCATAGCGAACATGCAACAACATTTGGGGTCCGCAAAGTGAGCACAGTCAGCTGAGCGTGCCAAGTGACCACGTTTTTGCATTGATTGCTTTACAATTATGTTACAGTTTTCTATTTTCAGATGGCCGAACAACTCCACGCCGATGCGACAGCTGTCATCGGCGAAATGGAGAAGCTTCGCACCAAATATCTGCTCCAACTTGAAAGACAGACAGCTCACCTGAAAACGATGCACGCAGAGCTTGTGGCGGAGCCGATGGCGCAGTACAACAGTGAGCTTAAGAAGTTTGTGGAGGGCACATCAGATGCCCCGGTGGAACCCCCCAAAGAGCCGCAATTGACCGTGATGGCGCAAGCATTGTATGAACGCGAGATGGAAAAAGCTTTTGAGATCGTCCGGAAGCTGAACCACGACCATCGATCCCTGCATAAGGGTGTTTCACGGTGCGGGAAGGATTTGGACAAGTTTTTCGAGGCGGATTTGACGAATTTGCTCAAGAATGAGAAGGATATTGAAAATGATGTCAAGAATAGAAGTACAGTGGATAGGATGATGTTTGAGTATTTCTTGGAGACGGGTATGACTGATGTGGCGGATGCGTTGAAGAAGGTTGGTCAAAATACTAATATTTGTATATAAAAAAGTCTAATTTGAAGGAATGTGCCCTCCCAATCGCCTCAAACAAGGTCAAAATACATGAAGACCTCAAAATTGTCATGGATCTGTACCGTCAACGGAAGTTCACGGACATTATCGACTTTTTGGACGACTTTACGACCAAAAAAGATGACCAATATAATCGACTCATCTTCCAACTACACAGTATGAACTTCCTGCATATTCTCCAAGACCAGGACAAATATATCGCATTGGATTATGCCCGAAAGTTTGAGCCATTTGGAAAGAAGTACACTGACGAGATTCAGCATTTGATGGGTGCATTACATTTCTATCCGAAAATCAGCCCACATTACGATGATCTCTTCCATCCGAATAATATCCCAGCGCTTGAATCTTGTCTGATGCATTTTGTTTCTAATGTTAATAGTGCTTTAGAGACACTGTAAGCTTCAAAACACCAGTTTAGTTAGCCATCTTGACTTTTTCGCTTTTCAGAGTCAATGTCGGTGCCGACGCCCTACCTCAAATGCTGTCCATCCGCAGCGTCTTCAACAGCCGGTCTCTGTTGCCAGAATCCGAAGAACTACCTATCACGATCAACATTCCAAATTCGTACCATTCACTATTTACGTGCCCGATTTTGAAGACACAAGCATCTGAACAGAATCCGCCGGTGCGACTAACCTGTGGGCATGTTATAAGTAATGAGGCTGTCAACAAGCTGTCTAATAATAGGTATGTTTCTACTTTTTCTATTATTCTAAAACCTGCATTTTTTAAATTTCTTGTTTTAGATACATGCGCGCAACCCGAGTCAGTCGTCACGGCAATCGGATGAAGTGTCCTTATTGTCCGGAAGAAATTAATATTCAAGACAATGTTAGGCTATATTTAAACTGATTTTTTTGATTGTGTCGTAATTTTCACATTTTTGCTTTTATGTGTTCCTCCATGTAGTGTCATAAACAAGAATACCTTAACAATAATTAAGAAAGGACAAAATCATAATGTGGCTCTGATACAGTAGGGGCACAGAAAAGCATGACAGGTAAACAACATTTTCTTGCTTGCTTAAAACCAAATGATCATATCTTCAAAATAAGGAAGATTTCATTTTCGTACATTAGATTGACACATATTGGCGACAAGCTTCCCGGCCGATGCACCATTCATGATTTGTAGATGACTGTTGAAATAATATACAAACTGATATTACGAATAATAGTGTCTATCAATAGAAATATAGGTGTCTGAAATTTTAAAACTTTCAAAAAGCTAAAACAACGCGTCGATGCAAAAAGTATACTTGAAATGGTCTGTTTTCGAAAAATCGTGAACGTTTTGATCATGACGAAGTTTCGGCGTTTTGTTTTCTCGATTTCAAATGGTATTTTGATACGCAGATGCGTTAAATGCATCATTGCCTTGGCTCCTTCATTTTCCTAAATCAGAATAAACTATACAACTGTTGCACAAAAAAAAGGTGGTTATTAACTTTATTCTTTGACAAATTGAAAAACTGATCAAGTATAAATAAATCAAGCAAAAATGCATTTCAAAAACAATCTTGTAAACCTTGCAAAAAATGTTTGTACATCCAAATCATTGAAAAAAGTGGAATTCGGGCAGGCAAAGCTGGATGAGGTCAGCACACGCAGTCGGAGGGCAGCAGCAGCAATCAATATACACATACAGGAAGTTTCGGTGAGCTACATGGCAGCAATATTGATATTATTCTCTTCTTTTTCGTTTATTGTTAAAGTTATCGTCGATACGCGCCGAAAGACGAGGGCTCATCGACGCTGGAAGGCACGTAGCTGGGTTGGGCTGCGACGAAGTAGTCATCGAAGAAGTGGTGCAAGTATTCGAAGGTGGGACGGGCTTCGGGGTTGACGTCCCAGCACTTGAGCATCTGGGCATACACGGGTTCATCGATTTCAGGGGCTCGGGGCATACGGTAGCCGCGTTCGACCTCTTCGATGACTTGTTTGTTGGACATGCCTGGAAGTTTTGTCATTAAAAATATGTTGTAAAATGGAAAAGTGAAAGTTAATTTACCTGGATATGGCGCTGAACGAGTGAAAATCTCATACAACAGAATACCGTAACTCCAAACATCGCTCTTCGTCGTGAAATTGCCATAAATAGCACTCTCAATAGCCGTCCATTTGATCGGGAACTTGGCCCCCGTGGCGGCTTCATAGATGTTTTCTTCCATCAACGTCCGAGCAAGGCCGAAATCAGCGATTTTGACGTCAGGAACGCCGGAGATGATTTCACCGACGAGGATATTCCGGGCTGCGAGATCACGATGGACGAGTTTCAACCCTTCGAGATACATCATGCCGAAAGCGATCTGGGCACTGATGTCGATGAGCGCGTTTTGGCTGATATTTTGATCCGGCTTCTTCAAATATTCGACCAGGCTGCCATTTTTCATGAATTCGGTCACGATGTAGAGCGGCTCTTCACGAGTACAGACGGCATAGAGTTTGACGAGCTTCGGATGGTTGCACTGTTTCATGATTTGGGCTTCTCGGAGGAAGGCTTCCTTCGACATGGTTCCCGGTTTGAGTGTTTTGATGGCCACATCGACAATGTCGCGCCATCGGCCGAAATAGACTTCTCCGAAGTTCCCATTGCCGAGTTTCTCGAGGCGACGCACCTCATTTCGAGGAATTTCCCAGTTTGTTCGGGTATCTGAGGATAGGTCTGTCCTTTGGGGCGTCATTCGAGGACATGGATAGGTCAGTTTGCAGCAGAGACCGGCGCTGGATTCTGAAAGAAGCAAAATGAAGTCAAAATGTGAAAATGTCGAGTTACCGTACCTGTGTAGAAAGAAACCAAATCCTGAACAGTCGGAAAGACCTGTTTCGTCGTGATATAATACCCGCAACCATCATCGAATGGCTTAATCTTATAATGCTTCACGGCGGGCCCTCTTCTATGATTATCAATCGTGTCATTGATCGTCAAAGCATACTCATTGTCTTGATCTCGCCGTCTCACCAGGAACGTCCCTCGTGGCAAATTCGGTGCACAGACAAGTTTCTCCGCCATGCTTCGAGCAATGTGTCCGGCATACCATTCTTGCGTTTCCACCGAATCCGTTCTCGCGATGAAGTTCCGTGGCGCGAAGCCGGTGCCATTCTTCGGATGCTTGACGTACCACCAGTCCGCGTTGCTTAAACTTATATCAACATCATTATGACGCATTGGCACTTTGGAATTCGTCTGACTCACCCCTCATCCAACAGTATCATGACATCATCCTTGGCGAAGCTGATATCACCATCGACGCGACTCTCATACGGGTACAACGCGATAACTTTAATCAGCGATTGACCCCCGCCTCGACTGGTGCTACTCCCCATCGTGCCATTGCCATGGCCATGAGGCATGTGGGGGCTGTTGACATGGTACAACGTGTTCCCATTGGCATGGGCCGACATTTTGCGATGGAAGCTGTCGTCCTTGTAGAGGCTCATCTGGGCTAGCATGCGATGGCCCGCATTGATGGGATGGCCATTGGCGGTGTTAGGGCCTCCGGTGGCGACGAGGGGCTGGCCGGGATCGCGAGGAGGCCGCGAGAAGCAGCTTCCCATCGTCGGTTATACCTAAATTTGGGTTTTGATATATCGAGATTATGACAGATAGAATGGGATGGATGCGCGAGATGAAGATGAACGTCAGTCATGCAATGTAACTTCGAAAAATCGAATACGTGAAAATAGTTATAAAACGCAAGACTGCCTTGTCTTGCCCGAAAATGGGTCTGGTTAGGGTTGGCTGCAGGGGAAACGGGGGAACGTCTACATACAAACGACGACGTGAAAACCCGTGCAAGTGATTAACTCATTAAGACCCCTGAGGGGAAGTAAGAACGCGACGCATACCTAAACGTTTGTTGGACCCACGGGGCTGTGATTGGAAACATTGAGGCAATCAGTGCAGAAAAAAGTCTGACTCAAATGAACTTGTTACATCGGAGGCGAGCCAATTGCAGCAATTGGCTAACTCATCTCATTCATGGATAGACACAAAGCATCGAACACTTGCCCTCAGGCTGTTCGGCCTCGGTCGGGTCCAGTTAGCGCTGTCATCGTCATCGAGGCAGTGGTGAACAAGCTCAAATGTTTCACAGGGGGGATAAAACACGAAGAAAGGGAAGAAGCCTCCGAAAAGGAGGTTCAGTTCGCTCATTTTTTTGTTCGGTCCTTCGTTCGTTCGGGCTGGTGGGGTGCGCTGTGTTGTTCCTCCTCGTCGTGGTGAGGTCTCCCAAAATGCCCACATCGTGTTCGCTGCAGGCTGCTGGAGAACGCGGGGAAACGAAGACAGACAACACGAAAACCATCGCGTTGCCGCCGGACAACGGCCAGCTGGTCAGTGTGACTTCCGCATGCGCGCGTGCGGCACTGCGCATCGGCCGCCTGCTTCGCACTTATGCTCAGTGTGTGTTCCTCGCCGTGGCGTCGGACACATCGAGCCCCTGCCAAAGCGGCCAGCCTGGGTATGTATGTTGCTTCGTCATCATCATCACCATCACATATGCAAATCGGCCCAAACCCAGTCCCAAGAAAGAAAACATCGGCCCGAACACTCATGGTCAAGTGGCTTCTGTGCGCGGAAACTTTCAAAACATCAAAGCCGCCGTTCGCGCACCGTTATCACTTTAAATTCACAACACTATTACCCCTTCAACTTTCCACACTTCAATCAACATACCATGAATCACCTGTAAAGCATTTTGTTTTCACATTTTGATGTCTTCCGAAACACTTTTTTCAAGAATCAACTCATATCGACAAACATGCTTACAAAAATACAAAAATGCTCTCCCTCCGCCATAAACGTGAACTCCACCCGCAAATAGGTGTCGAAAGAAACCGATAAAGCACGCCATGATTTCACCAAACAACGATAAGTACTCACCTGTCATGGGCCATATTGATGAATCACACCAGGGCAGGACAGACAGTTAATCTACGGCTGAAGCCTTAAAAAGGGCGAAATCAACCGGAAAAGCGCATTTGTTGACTTGATCACGTCGACGGAAAGCTCACAGTTCTAATCGAAATGCTGCGACGGTCGAATTTAGTGTTTTTGGTCGGAATTCTTTTTGCTTTTTACGGTTTGTTAATTTGGTTTTTGTAGAAAAGGTTTACATTTTTGCTATTTTAGGCTTGTCAGAAGCAGTAAAATGTTATCACTGCGATGGAGATTGCCCATCTGAAAATCCGCCAACGTGTGAGGACAATTATTGTTATTTCAGTAAGTTTTTTGAGTGATTTTTGTCTGTGGGAAAGGGGTTAATTGGTTTTTACTGATAAGGGGATGCTTCTGTTGCGCCGCTTAACTATAAAAGAAGCCATTAGAGGCTAATGAAACAAAAAAGTGCATTTGTTTAAAGAAGTTTTTTACAGCTGGCTCCAGAATCGGAAACGGCAACGAAACCGGTCATACCGGATGCTCGGCAACCGAGGAAATCGACCATATCGGATTCATTCCAACTAACTATACCCTCGGTGATTGTGCCAGATTCAACTTTCTCGGTGTTGAATCCTTCATAAAGGTGTGCAACACCGACTTGTGCAACACTCCCTGTGGGGCGTCCGGCACGAGCCTCTCCATCATCGTCATCTTTGTCGCTGTGATCGGCGGCGCTTTCGCGTTCGACTCTTTGTAGGATGTCGCTATGAACACCTGCGGGAACACATACAGGCTCCCATGTTTATTCGGTGCAATTGCAGTCACTTACAGATATCACGGACGATTCATTCGTGGGGGGTCGACTGTTTACTATAAGTGAGACTTGAGTCATTTCAGTTTGTGTAGATATATTTATGTAATATTTTTCGAGTTTGACAAAGTTTATAAACAAAAGCTAATGCTGATTTTGACTTTAGATAGCTTTATAGGTCGGACAGGTGCGTTGTAATTCACACCGGCCGTCAAGGTGGCGTGTCCTTCAAAAAGCCGGCGATTGATGGGCGCTTTCGGCAAGTCTTTCTTGCCTAAAGGAAGGGTTTGGAAAATTAATGGATAAAACATTGACAATTTTTTAAAAGAAACTTCGCAAGGGTCAGGAAAAACTTTTTCAACATTTTATTTCATCTAACAAAATTAAGTAATGTTAAAAACAGTCAATCACCGAACAGATGGTTGTAACGTGTCCGACGACCATGGGTTTCAAAAAGATTCCGACGATTGCACACAGTAGCAAAGAAACAATCGGTTTCGACCTGAAAAGGGTTGAGAGTCGGAATTCTCATGTGGATATGCGTTAAGATGCCATGTACAGTCACTGTAGATAAAAACTAACGTTAAAGCAGTGGACGCCGCAGACTCACTCTTCTTCGGAGGGTCATCGTTGGGATTGAGAGAATCACTGTCCGGATTAACTGCTGACGGTTTGGGTATTGTGGTTGTGTTGCACCTTGTCTTATTGTATGGTTCGACGAACGCGTGTTGAATAATATAATGTTTATTCATATCAACATCCGGCTTCTTTTGGAGACAAATTTCCTTGGTACCATCTCCAATAAAGAATTTTCCCTCTCTCTTGGCAACGTAGAATTTGCAATAAGCGTTGACAATGGCCATCTCTCGGCTTTCGGCTTTTTTAGTGTAGGGATCGTAGACGCAATGTTCACCGTTTCGAGGAATACATTTTGGCTTGTAATCATCTACTTTAGTTATAGGATCATTATATTCAGTGGACACTCTATAGGCCTTTCCGTTTTGGTTAATAGCAATTAGGTCCTTGCCGTCACTTTCCACAAATGACTTAGTCCAGTCAAATTGAATACCCCCCGGAAAATGTCTTTCAAACCAAACTAAATTTTTTTTTAAATGATGCTTTGGTGTCATGAAAACTTACAACCGCGATCATGCAGGTAGTCAGACTGAAATTTTAAAGGGGGTGATGGTGAGGGGGGACGAAAGGGTGATTTTCAGCTTCTGGATTTAAAAAAATCCAAACGGGAGATCAAAGGGCACTTTTTAGCTAAAACTACCAAATCCTTTTGATCCCCCGTTACCCTCTGTTTCACGAAACTCATACATGGATTTCGTGAAACAGAAACAACCCCGCCCCCATCCCCCTAGATACTTCAGCGTCACCACCATTGGTCTTCCTCAACGTCACCACTATAGTTTGGTTATCCACATCGCCAAAGTGCGCTCCAATATTTGAACCAGGGTGTTTAGTGAGGTAAACATTGTTATTGTTACCATTCTGCAACATACTATGGTCGAATTTGTACTCACGTCGTGCGTTTATCTGAATAAACGAACGTCAACAAAAGGACAAGAGAAACATTTGTTTTAAATTAAATATTTTTAAATATGTAGTAAAACCAAATTACAGAGTGCGCCAAAAATACTGCAACACGGGTTTTACGGTCATAACTTCCGAAAAACTTGAGCTTTCCCGGTACAACAAAAAAGGATTGATTTATTACTTACTTTTTGACGTAGATTTTCAACAATTTCCGGGTACTTCTGATTAGCAGTACTTCAGAAGCATGTTCAAAAAGAGGCAAAAACCCGCAGGTCACCTCGCAGAACGGGTTCCTTATTTGATTCAGTAAAAAGACACATATACCGTCAGTTTAGTAAAAATTAATCAATTCTGCATTTTAGCTTCTGTAGCGGCACTAACAGAAGCAACCAAGAAACCGTTAAAATCACATGTCACAATTGAGTTCTAGTAGGTATGAACCTTTTTTTTGTTAATGTTGTTCAAAAGTTACGGCCAAAAAACCGTGTTGCAGTATTTTTTGGCGCATCCTTTAAAAGACAAATTCATAATAAACTGACTAACCTGACCAGGGTCATATACATTCCTGCTTATAATGCGCTCCTGTTCTGCCGTCGTGAGAGTAATATCGTGTTCTTTAGCAAACGTTTTCATTAATAGATGATATCGATCCAATTCTGGATAAGTCATAGTATAGTTGATAACGCAATTGTCTAAACAAAATCTATTAAATAATGTACGCAAAAAGTAACAATATGGCAACTCACCATCATTGCTGACAGCAGCAACAGCACCGACAAGGATGGCCAAACAGAGGAGGGCGTAGAGGCGCGGCATCGCACAACTATGCCGCTGCGACGACTCTGACTTCGGATTCCGAGAAAAAGCTCTACAGTGCGCTACAGTTTTATGGTAATTTTTTTTTATTGTTATTGCAAAATCATATCAGCGAAAGTTCAAACTTTATTAGTCAAGTCAACGAAACCGCCAACAATTAAAAAAGGCGAATCCAGCTTCACGCGGTGTGTTGCTTGATGCGGCGGCGTCTGATTTTCAGGAACAATATGATGAACAGAATAATGTACGTCACGATGTGAGTGTAAAGGATAGTGTCAAAGTGTCTGTCCAAGAATAGGATCATCGCGTGTGGCTCCTCTTCATCCTGTTCTTCCTCCTCTTCGTCTACGGGCATGCCTTTTACCAACATTTCCATCAAATCTTCTAGATAAGTGTAAATGTTGTTGTTGATTTCGTCAAAGAACACCCTTCTGACGTCCTTTTCGGTGCGAATGATCAGTTGACTGCGGCCAGCGCTGCTTCTGAAGGCGTTGCTGTCCAGAAACGCGCCACCGATGACCGCCGGCGAATCCAGCGCGGCAAAGGCGTGTTTCTTCAAAAGGCACGCGTAGAGTTTCGTTTCGTCGAGTACCGTAATGAGTTGCAGGGAGTGGCCTTTGCGACAGACTCCATCGGGGTTGTGGCTGCTGAACAGAAGTGTGAGTTCGGCCGTGTACGGATCTGCGGAGGTGTGCGACAGACACAGCGACGTGGTTCGGGCCAGTCTGACTTCCGTCGCCCATTGGGGACACACGTAGAGGCCGTTGAAGTTGTTGACCTGTTTCCTGTCAAAGTATCCGCCGAATCTGAGAGACGTGAATCGGGTGGAATTCGGGTACTCACACCAATGCGCCGTCAACTGTATCTGTTCCCGAAGCACGATGGTGGTCCAAACGAGAGTGCAGTTTATGGGCGAGGTGCAACGCGTTTGCTTCAGGGCTATCTTTTGCTCGGGCAGTAAGTGCTGATAGCGGGCAATGACCACGTCGAGTTGGCCTTCGGGACATGCCATCTTGTTTGTGACAAAGTTGGTGATGTGGTAGCCGTCACACGGAGGTTCCCGCTTTTTACCGAGTTTTGCCAACTCGGCTTCGATGCGTTTCGAGGTCGGGTGCGGTTCACAGGTTTGGAAGAGGCCGCCGGCAATGGGGTTGTTGGTCTGTCGAGCTTTGGTTTCTAAAACGACGAATTCGGTTCAAACACAGATCTAAAGTCGCTTACCACACTCTTTTGACATTATTTGACCCTTTTCCGTCACCAGTTTCAACCTATGTGTTGTCACGCATTCTCGGAACAGTTTCATACGCTTCCGTTGTTCATATGCGCCCGTCTTGTTGACCGAGTTGCCATTCAAGCCAGCACAAGGCCCTGACAGTGCCCTTGTCTCACAGAAGTTGCCCCTACAGGTGCCGTCGTCCACATTTGCCTGAAATCGGAATTCACAACCTACTTCCCGAAACAAGTGCCTCCAAACCTGGAAGTCAAAGTTAAAGAAATTCGGATTCGTGCAGCCTCGGATCAGATTCCGCTCGAAGTACTCGTTCGTCGCCTCCTCGAAGAGATCACGCAACTGTCGCGTCGTATCCAACGACGCATTGACGTTTCCACCTTCTAACATCATGTAGATCGGGTAGATCTTCCATGCCAACGCCACCGGGTGCGACTCGTCCAGAATGTCCTGAAATCGATCCACGTCAATACCCACCCCGAAACACAGATGCCATACCGCCGGATTGGTGCTTATGACCTTCCTGAGTTCCGCGCCGCCCATCGTCCAGGCCTCCATACTCATGTCAAACGTGCTCTTCTGCGTCTGTTTCTGCGAGCTCCGGCCATGGGCACCTTGGCCACTCGTGCCCGCCTCCTTCAAGGCCACTGTCGCCTCGGCAGCGACCTCCGTTTTGACGGATTCATCGGCGGTGACCGTCGAACTCGCGACGTATGCCCTGTATTCGAGCAGGGTGCCGACGGTCGCCTCCATCGTGATGTGGGTGCCATAATCGGCCAGCAGTCGTTGCGTGAGGTACCGCGCCTTCCTCAGATGTCCGTTATCGATGACAGCAATGATTGGCTCCAATCTGTCCGTGTAGTGTGCCGAGAATGGCGCCGACAAGTCCCCAGTCAAGCGGTACATCGTGTTTTTGACCTTCAGATGGAACATGGCTGTGTCGCCCTTTTCCATCTTCTTCTTGGTGCTCTGATAGTTGGCACTGCCGGATGCGGCGCCACTGCCGTCCTCGCCATCGCCGGAGCCACTCGCCGAGCTGCCGGCACTCGTGTCTTTGACGGCCTCCTTGAATGTCGACGACAGTTGGGCATCACTGTCGACTTCACGGTCCATGATGAGTTCGGCGAGGTAGTTGTCGGGGATGTTGAAGCGCGAGTCCGGTGTTCGCAGGCAGTTTTTGAACGACTCCTCGAGGATGGGAAAGAAGCTCTTGTCGAGGAGGGGGTCAAAGCCACGTCCGAGGAAGCCGGCCAGCGAAACCCTGGCGGATTCATGGGGGAAGCCGAACTTTCTGTCGACAGTGTGGCATGCCGTCAAGGGGTCTAACGTGAAGGGTTCAATGTGGACAGGAGGTTGGGTCGATTTGGCCTTGCATTTGGGCTTGGGCGTCGCGGCACTGTGGTGGGGGATGGAGAAACAAAGCAGGAGAATGAAGTTTCCAAACATGGCTGCCAATTAGGTGTGAAATGGTGTGAAACAACAGCGGGGGAGCAGTTTATAAAAGATGAAGCAGGGGTGTGGCCGTTTTATTTTTAACATAATAATGTCCGATTCGCTTTAAAGGTTGACAATACGGCGACGCCTATATAGTTATTTCGATTCCAAAATTGCGCAAATGTCAATTTTCGCGAAATCAAAATGGTATTTACAAAAAAAAGATTTATTTCACTTTTTAACGTCATCTAAACGTGTGTATCCAAATTCTCTCTTTCCTATTCTCATAATAATATAAAAAATGGTAATAACGATTGCCGTAATAATAAGAACTATAGTGGAAACTTTCAATGCTACCGTAATTGGTACTGTAGTCGGCCTTGTTGTAACGGAAGCCTCAGTAGTATTCCCCAGCAAATCAGCAAAACTTGTAGTGCTTGTAGTTTGTTCCTTACAGTAACAATACGACCCAAAATCCGACCTCGCAGCACAGTGTGCCGTCTTTGCGTACGAATCCAACCGTGGCAATCGGCTACTCAGCACAGTGAACTTCTTTGTAGTCAAATTCTGGCTCACGTGCCCGCTGTATTGCCCTTCTCCGGGTGAAACTTTGTAAGTTATCTTATAAATAGCCAAATCGCCTTCGGCGCTGAAGCTTTCTACGCCCACGGGAGAGTCGCTCAACGTCAAATTTGAGCAGACAAACTTCAAATCACGTCTTCTGTTGATGACTATGTTCATCTCTGCAACGGCGGCATCACCGGCGTCGCGTCCGGGCGGGGTATCGTCGGATAGTGTAGTTTTCGGGTGATCACAGATGCAATATTCAAACGGGACTCTCAATCTATCGCAAGATCTCGGTTGTGGCAATGGTTTGAAGAGTGACGAGCCATGAAGATCTGGCTTGGTACTGTTTCTGGGTTTGAAGGGGGTAACAATGTCGACAAAGGTTGCATACAGGTCGTAATGACTGAAAAGTTGCTGGGCGTTGGCTCGAATTGTGTTCTGAAGATCGTCATCGGCACGAAGTGATGCCGGCCCGGACATCATGAGAAACGGATTGTTGTCTTCTCGTTCGCCGGCGGCAGTTAGTCTGGTCAAGCCGAAACGGACGCCATGATCGGCCATGACGAACAGGTATGAGTTTTCAAACTAAATCAGCAATTATAAAACTTTCAAGCATTTTAAAACATTACCTGTTTACGGTTTTTCCTCAAAAAAGCATAAAAGTAATCGTCAGCTCGAAATAGCTCGTTGTTATCGTCGTGAGCTAATTGCGTTATCCACGTTAGAGTAAATTTTGGTTTATCCGGATACTTGTCAAGCATATCTTGTAGATAGTCCATTTGTGGCATATAACTGTCCCGGCACATGCCTTTATAGATGTTTTCTTTTAGAATTTTAGTTTGGTATCTGTCGAGATCGGCTCGTAGTTGATACGGACTAAAACCAAGCATTTAAACCCATCAAAATTGATCAAAACAAACCGCATAAAATGATCCGTAGGCGTTTTTTTAAAACCATGACATTCTCCTGCAGAAAACATAGAATAAACGTAATCTTCACTTATCAGTGTTTTGTACTCGGCTTCCTTGAATTGGAAACTAATAAACAGATTAGGATCTTCAAGCAGGTTGCAACAAAGTGAATCGTTAAAACATTCGTGGGAATAACCTCTTGATATAGGTGATTGTGGTATCGAGATGGAAGTTTTGCCTGAAATATTGAGTGTTTTTTTAAATTTGAATTAGGGACAAAATGTCTCTTTGGTGAACATTTATTGTATGGAAATCCGAACTCGCAATGGTTAAGCATGTAATGTGCGCATCGGATATATTGTCCGCCGGGACACTTGTTCCCCGAAATTCAACTTACCCAACAAAAATGCCATTGCATTTCGACGACTATTGATCCCGACTTTGTTCAAATACTGAAAATGAGTTGCACCAAAATGTTCTTCCAAATAGTGTCGTGTTTTTGGCAATGCCCGAACAAAGTGAGAGTTTGATACTGAATCAATCACAAACATGTGGACATCTGGCCGGTCCAATGGTACTACTTCTGGCATTTTTTCAGGGGCACTGAAACCAAACTGGTAAAGTTGCCGTAAAAGTAAAAACCTACTCTTTTCGATACACCTGAGCATGCAAAAACTCGTAATAGACTGTGTCTTTGAATGCTTTGTCATCTGGCGTTAAGCCTATCGGATCAATATCCCGATTTTCGCGACAATTTGTTTCAATGATATCACATTCCGGGATACTGCCATCAGTGAGTTTGTTCCAGGGCCCTAGGGTCATGTTCCAGTCGCCTTTAGAGAATAAACATCGCCACCAACACGAAATGTTGTCCCGTTTATCAAGGATGTATAGTTTTCCATTTTCAAGTTTTGTCGCCAATTCAACTGTTTTATTGCAGTTTTCCAACGGATTATAGCTATAGTTCAAAGCCTTTTCGATTTCAGGATCCCAGGGGTCGAGTTCTTTAAGAATACAGGTATCAAAGAATACTTTGGGTTCGTCTGATTGGCCACTCTGGCCAAAATCTAAACCACGTATGTTAAAAATAAAATTTTGTTTGTAGTACTTTACCTGTTTCATAGATTAACACGAAAATAAGAACTACCAAAGTCGCAACTGTTAGTTTGACCCTGTTGCTCAACATGTTTGGTACACTTCTGTTTAAAAAATTAAAAACGTCGCAGACAAAAAGTTTTTAGCGGCAAACTGATTTAATGTCAAATTGAAGAAGAGATGACCATCGTACGCATAGGTTGGAAATAGTTACGATTCATTTGTTTGAAATTCATTCTGCTTGAATATGCCTGTTATCTTTGATATCTCGATAAGAAGCAGACAAAAAGAGAAAAAAAGAGATCGCGGTTCTCTTCTTAAATGAAATGTAAAAGATTCATAGTTAAAAAACGTACTGAAACAATTGTAGACTGGTTACTTAAATTTTCTTATCTTTCTATGCTGTTTCTAGGTTCTTTTTCATTTGTTTGTGAGATACTTTTACAGCGATTTGTACGACCTGGCGTTTTACATTTCTTGAAACTTGTTCGCCAGTTATCTTTAAATCAGTCTTCAACTTTATTTATTTTTACATTTACGCAATTTTTTTGCACCAAAAAATGATTGTATTTAATTGTGTCTTTAGTTTTCATCACATTGTAATCATTTTTCAAAAAACAAGAAATCTAAAAATAACCAAGACAGCATAAAATCACGTCTTTGTCTGACAAAAAAAAACGTTAATCATACCCTCCGCTGTCCTCCAAACATTGAAAATGAAAAAAAGTAAGCATAACACGGAGGATTAAACAAACGAAAACTCAAGTGTTACAAAATTTGCCCATCCCGGATGCATGTCGATCCGACACAAATGTTGACTGATCAGTCCCGGTGTTGTCAGTCCCTTCGATCGTGATGCGACAGTTCAAGCCGCTCGCTCTCCTCTATGTATTTTCGACGAAATCCGCAGCCCCGAAGATTCGACGGCTGCATCGAACAAAGCCATTGGACAGAGGCGTCCGATACGTGTTAACCAAAAAGCAATACACTGATTTGGTGGATTTGGCGACGACAAGTGCGACGGGTCATGACGATATTGCCGCCTGGAGCATGAATTTGACTAGTCGGGCTAGGGTGGGTTAGAATTTTGTGTTTTTAGTTATCAAAATATGGCTATAGGAAAAGCTGATCCGCGTTATCAAAGAAGACTACAAAGGCAACCCCCAAACTCGACACACGGCGCGCCAATACGCGAATCAAGCCTCTCCAAAGGTCCAGGAAGCGTTTCACTGCTACAATGAGCTGCTAAACAATCGTAATCTCAACATGGTCGAGATTATGTCAATACTTCACACGATCGATGCAACTTCTTGGAAGCCAGAAGATTTGATGGTTTTTGACAGGCTAATCGATGCCCAGATGGATTTCACATTCGAAGCATAACCCTATTTATCTATTTTGTACAACTTTCACACCTCAGGCAACATGATACATGCATTTTTTAACCAGCAAAGTACACCACGCGACAAAATGCAACTTTTTTGCAGCCTTTTTCGTCACACCAGTCTTCTATAGCCTCCGAAGCTCGATCAGATCAAAACTCCCGCTTTATGTTAATGCTAATAGTGCGTCAATACTTTCACGCTTTCGGTGTTGTTTCGCATTGTGACGATTGGAGGGCTCCATGTCGAAGCGGTCGTCGTGTTTGTTCTGTTTTTTGGTCTTGATTTGTAACCCTGTGAAAGCGCAGCAGTGCCAATGTATGGTTTTTTGCCTTTTTGATGACTTTGATGAGTTGAGTTTATTTTAGTAGGCGAGTGTGAAAAATGGAACATGATTGTGATCCCAATGCTATCCACAAGAACCAGCGACGTCGACGGTCTGAATGACCTGTTTGAGACTATTGTTGGCAGTTGTAAATGGTACTATGGATATTTGAATTTGCATTTTGTTACCAAGGATTTGACTATGACAAAGTTTGATCGGGTTTATGATTTGATTGAGGATGAATTTGAGGTTGGTTTGAAAAATTTTGTGAGTTTTGTCATTTTGGTGATTGATTTTTAGGAGGAACACTTTTTGTACAACGAAACCCAGCAAACATCACAAAAATATGCTGAAGTTTTGAAATACGCCATCAGACACATGCCAATATGGCCATCTGATTATGGTAGATACATCCTGGTCCTGACAAACTTCCAATCACACGAGCTCGACCCCAGTGAAGCGGATCTGCTTCACGACGAGCTTGTGGCGAGAGAGATTCAGTTGAGACGGATTCGAATTGAACTCAATTCGGACAGACCGGCGAGGATGACGCAAATTATTGGAGTGAGCTTTTTAAATTTTCATTAACAACCTTAAAAATTGCAATTTTAGCGAAATTACTCCTCCAACGTCGCCCTAGTATCCTTCGTAGATACCGATGTCAACTCTCTCCTCGCATCCGTCAAACCCTGTCCAAACCTCACCCCTGAAGAACGCCTCGAGCACTACAAATACGCGCAGCACTATCAAGCCTCCTCCTGGATCAAAGCCAACACCAGTGCCAGCCTCATTGGCGGCCTCTTACTCCTCGGATCGATCGTCGTCGTCTTTTGTGGCTACGGATTCTCACTCTATGAGAAGCGCCGAGCAAGAGAGCGTGAAACCGAGAAGAAGAGCCAGCCCATCATTGGAGTTTGATCGGCACAAGTGTCAATTGTCGCGGTTTCGAAAAACGGTCGGTATTCGCGGTATTTCCGGGGCCTGTTTATGGTCAAATGACACTCACTGACTGCGTTGCGCTTTGCTGCAATTTTATTGCATAATTGTGTTGAAGACAAGACGGAACTATGACCAAAAAACGATAACGAAAAGGGCATACTGTAAATAAAAAGTTGAAATGAGAGTAATTTGAAAAAAGTTTATAGACTATAGACATCACCGGAAATGGACAGCGGAACACATTTTTTGTTGATAGTTGGAAATTTGGAGAAGGTGGAGTAAGCGGATTAGCATTGTTGAGGGTGATTCAATAGGCGGAAATGAAGTTTTGTTGAAACTTTGGAAAAAAAGTTACGGTAGCTGGAAATGAAATCATTTTAATACTACAGGTAACACTTTTTTGAGGTTATACAACTTTATTATTAGTACAGTTGTAAGTTTTTGCAACCTGAAAGTTGCGGCGGAAGTTTGTGCTTTACTCACACCTCGTAGTCTCCTTGCTAAACACATGTTGATGCATTCAAAAATCTAAAATTCACTCTACCATCCGAACCAACACCACCCTGCAAAGTCGCAACCAAGGCATCACGTCTAAAAACGTGAATGAGAACCCTAATTTGCATGCAGATTGACTCGGTTGTTATGCCAATGCCATCACCAGCGCCCGGATAAACATAGCCCTTGGCACAACCTCGGTAGGCGGTATAATGCATCCCTTTTGGTCGACTAACTTTGGAATGTACAAGGAAAGGGGAGGGGACACGATACAGATGCCTCAGGAATGCCGAGCAGTCCACTCCACATCTTGCGGTACCGCATCGGCTCCGAGGCAGCTGGGCAATAAACCGATTTCAAGGCATCAAAGCGTGCTGATAAGAGCGGTCGCGCTTACGTCAACCGATTGACAACGCAGAGCCTCTGCATCAAAAGGAGGTTTATCAGGGTTGGCAGCGTCAGTCGAGGCCATTACTCAATTTTGCTTCGTCTTTCCGTTGGTTGGTTCGAAAGCTTCTCCTCGGTATACCGGAAGAAGAAGAACTATGACGGTCACAGCGCGTGTTCTCGTCGGGATTGTCCTTGGATTTGTAATTGTCGCGGTGGCTTTTGGTGAGTTTTGTTATGAACTACTAAAAAAGATGTTTTGTTGGAGTTTTATCCAAAATACCGTTATTTCAAGTCCACTTTTCAGCCGCCCCCGCACCAGCTTCCCCCCTGAAGCCATCGCCCGATCTTAATGCCCGCATCGCAGCCTTGAAGCAACAACTCGACCAAATCGAAACAGCCCTGTCCCAAGGCCAACAGCCATCTATCGCTCTGACCCCTCAGGCAGCTCCATCGACTTTGCTCCAGCCGCGCGAAGACCGATCCGCCGCCTGGCAACCGATGCGTCGCATGGTGGCATGGCAGCCCATGAAGCGTACCCCTTTGAATCCGCAAGTACAACGCGATCAAGGTTAGTCTTTCATCTTTTCCTTACCTTTTCTTATCTTTATCACTTTTTGTCATAATGATGCGAAAACTCCGGAATTTCTTGCCTGTTTTTCTCAACCCGGTGTTTTCACTCATCTTTGACCTGTTTCCCCTGACTTACCACACCCATTTCAGTCATCCGAACTATCGAAGCCCAACTTAGCGAAGTACTGCACGCCGGAGAAGTCCTCGGAGTATCCGCTGAAGATGTCCTCGCCCATTTGAGGCAACGGAACGGCTACGATAACACACTTGGCCTTGGAAGTCTAGAGTGATCTTTTTAACTTTAAAAAACTTCACAAAGTGTCCCATATTAATTTTTTATTATCTTTGTATGTAAAAAGATCATCATGAATAGTGAAAGTTAAGCGTGTTATAACCAACAATGAAGAATTTTACTTTTTCATTGATTAGTCACACTTTGCCAAGGCGGTCGATATCTTTGGCAAAGTGTTCCATTACAATTTTAATCAATATTTGTCAAAAAAAAGTTACATTTTAATCAATATTTGTTCGAAACTGACGTCACATTAGTCGCAGCCGTTCGGATAGAAGCCGTACTCAATCTCGAGCCTGTCCTTGTCGTCGCCCGGGAAGCGATGCGTTCCCTTCGAGCGATTGCATTTCGAAGCGGCGCCTTTTTGGCCTTTCTGTAGCACCGACCGAGGCAATCATCAAAGACAAACTCCGATGTCCACATGATAAAGCCGATCGTAAAAAGGAGACCCCCAACGGCGCACAATGTGATCCCGAAAGGTGTGATCGTCGGCTCTTGTGTGAAAAACACAATGATGCACAAGCCGCCGGTGACGACTACCATACCTGGAAAGAAAGCGTGAAGTTGTTGATGCCCGATTGATTGTCTATTATTCACGCCATAAAATGTGTGCTGATAAGAATTGTCCGTAAAAATTCGATGTAAGCAGTGTCCTGCGATGGTCGACGACGCAATCGAAAAGCGGCTTACCTGTCATCATTCCGATGAGACTGATCACGGAGGTTGTTAAGCGGCATACGGGCGCGCCAAAGATGCCCAATCTTAAAATAGGGGGGAAAGATGATGTCAAAAGGTGGTGAAATGGACTTACTTTGGAACAAATTCGGTCATGTCGCCGGGTTCGTCGAAGATTTCGAAAGTGATTTCATCGTCAACGGGTACGGTAACCACAGAATCAGTGTCGCTGCTCTTGGGCTTTCGAGCCGTGTCCATTTCCATTTTGAGGGGTAAACAAACAGTAACAGAAAAGGTGTTTTACGAAAGTTGAAAATGCAAGAGAAATATTTTGCCGCAAGCACTGACCAAACGAACTAAAACCACCGGAAGCACGTTCGCGCAACTAGCGGCTGGACGGTGGTCAGCTGGGGGCCGTTTTCGGGATGCATGTATTGTCATGGCAACGCGGTGGAATCGATGCGTGGGTGGCGCTATGCTATACCTTTTTGTTGCAGACTTATATTGTAACAAAGTAAACAAAAACGCCTTGAAACCTGTCGTAATAACAATTTTTGTCAAAATAAAAGTTTCAAAAAATTAACAATAACGTTTAAAAAATGATAAAAAATCTTGGGCTCAGCCGGTGATCGAAACCGGGACCTCGCGCACCCGAAGCGCGAATCATACCACTAGACCACTAAGCCTGTTGGCTGAAAGTTTCAACCGGCTGGACAACACCCCGTTTTTCTCTCCGGTTGTTTGCAAGAAAACGCATGCACCGGACAAACGACCGCCAATAAACAGCCACGCTCTCTTTGAAGTCGCTGCCGATCTTACCACAAAAAGTGAAACTTTTATTGATGCAGATTTATGATTTACACATTCTTTAAAGGCGTTCTCCACGCTTGAATGGAATTTGCTAGTTACATGTCCGATGCTGTCTGATGAAGCCGTCACGTTCGTTTTGTTTGACAATGGAGGATTGTCACGTTTGTAAAGTGAGTGTTGGATAATCAATTGGAGGCGTCACAGTCGTCGGATGTATCACACATCATGTCCAAATGTGCACGCCCTAGGGCAGAAGGCAGGTTTTCTGTTTTCATCGATCTTGGAGTGTGTTTTCTTTTGGGTGAAAAAAGTTAAAACAACATTTTTACTGTTTATACGGCATTTTGTAGATGCTATAGCGTTTTTGTTCATTTAGGTCGATTTGAGGTGCATTTCTACCTCAATTGTAATTTTGTCCGTTCAGGTCAATTTAAAACCGCTTTCTACCTCAAACGGCAAAAAACACCGTTCGTGTCAAATTTCACACCTGTGAACACCCCTCCGATCGGAAGGAACCCCTTGCTAATTGGCCGTCGGCGGCCTGCCTCATGACCAGCAAGTCTGCTTCTTTGCACCCGCAAGCTTCGCAGCTTCGCAATCATTGCAAAAACCGAGCACCACCGCGCGCCCGAACTTCCTCCTTTCGGCGCTGCTTCGCGCACTTTTGCTTGCCTCAGGGGCAGTAGTAGTTGAACGACGATGGTGATGTGATGTATGTGATCACCGTCACAATCGTTCGGATGCTAGTTAGGGGTACGCGCTCCGGAGAGCGGGTGGGGAACGACGAGCCGGCCGCGGCCGGTGGCGGTGAGCAGCGCCCAGCGAAACCAATCGAAGTGCGACGCACGCGTGCGTCCGGCGTTCCTTCCCCCAGCCAGCAGCTGTAGAGCGACCGCCGACGGCCGTCGTCTTGCAACCAGCAACCCTCTGGCTCTCTCGCCCTTGGTTCTCGTTCGGTTTCGTTTCCAGCAGCCATCCATCCCAGCCCCAAAGCAAAACTTTCGCTCCTCGAGATACCCCCTCCGAATACTCATGACCTCTTCCTGCCTTTGTATTTTATGATTATATATAATCAATTCAAATTTCATAACTATCTCCCCGTCTAAACCCTCCAAAACACCCTCCCCACCGCTCACTTCGTGGCAGCCCAACCAAAACCCCCCATACGGTGGCCCCCTTCGTTAATTTGTCCCTGCTCCAACATCCCCACCGTGTCACCCTGGTTGTCACGTCAGAAAAGCCAATCTATACCGTCATCAATCCACCTTCGAAGCGTGCATTCATCGATTTCCACCGTGTTTATATATCCGCGCACTTCCTCAACCCCCTAAAACCGTATCTTTCCAGTCATGGGTCAATCACAGACCACCGGCCGCAACAATCACGATCTCGTGGACCAGCAAGTCGCCGACGACACCATTGAAACTACTCGCGTCGAATTCGCCCTCAGAATCGTCGATCGCGGCCTGTTCTTCACCGATAGGGACCCCAAAGTGCGCTACAAGGATGCAGCTTGGAAGGCTGAGGGATCTAAGCTGCATATCTCCGCTCCATCCATCTATGCGATGGTTTTGGAGCATCTCCAGCCGCAACGAGGCCAGAAATTCTTGAATCTCGGCAGTGGAACGGGCTATTTTAGCAGTGTGGTCGGCATGTTCCTCGGTTTGTCCCAAAACTACAAAATTATATATAATCGATACATTTCCAGGCTCAAATGGCGTCAATCACGGCGTCGAACTCCACCCCGAAACCGTCGAATGGGCTCGCAATCGCCAGGCCAAGCTCCAGGAAACCTATGTCCCATCTGTCTTCGACTGGTGCGCCCCAGAATTCTTCACCGGGAACGTCTTCCAGCTCAAAACCGACATGCGCTACGATCGGATCTACATCGGTGCCAAGGTCCCTGAAGGCATGCGTCTCCAGTTCGTGAAGCTGCTCAAAGTTGGCGGTGTCGCTATCATGCCCTATGGCAATGTGGTTAGTTTTTTTGTTTACCCTTTTTTTCTGACTTTTTTCGTTCGAAAAAATAAACAAACCGCTTTCAGCTGCAACGCATCCAGCGCTCCTCCGAAAAGACGTTCCTCTCCTTCAACATCAGCAATGTCGACTTTAGCGGTCTCTGTCTGCCCGAGCCTGGGTCCGAATTCGATCGCCCCGTTGAAATTCCGATGGACAGTGCCATGCCGACGCTGTCAAAGCTCGCGCGGAATGTTATCTTGAAGCAACTTCGAGTTTACACCGATGCAAAGAAGACCATCACCATCCGACAGCGGTGTTCGTCGGACCATGTTGATCGGTACCCGTATGACGACGCTGAGGACAACATGTTGAACGATCATACCAATGTTGGCGACGATATTCAGGATGAAAATGCCGAAAGGATCACGACGCCGGAACGCAGTGCCGATGGGTATACGATCTTTGCGCTTCGACGGTACACGACTCGATTGCGGGTTCGATTGGACGGATTTCCGGAGAATATTTTGCGTCTACACGGGAATTTCATCCATTTCGGCGAGTTTGAGGCCTTTGCCCAGCAAGCGATGGGTGAAACCAGCGAAGACGAGGAAGAAGGAGACGCCGATGATGAGGGCGAAGATGAGCATGAGGATGCTGGCATCATTGCTGATGAGGAGGATGAAGCGCACGCGGAAGAGCGGGCTCATCATGAGCTTTTTGCGCACATGTTTGTCGATACGGTTGATCGACTTGTGAATTATCATCGGGATGGGCGACGTGAAGAGACGTAAGTTTTTCTTTCAGTCTGTAGAGCACTCTTTAAATGTGTTAGTTTCAGCCCCCCAGTTGAAGCCGCTAGATATCGTCGCCAACTGATCCAAATGGCCACCCGCCCACTCAATTTCGTCGCCAATGTCGCCACTCCGCACAACACAGCCACCTCCACATCGCGCCAGACTCCGGATGAAGACGACGAAGACATCGACACTTCCAGCAACCCAGAATCCTCGAACGACACAATCATCTCCAACGCTGCCACGACCAGCTCCACCAGTGCCGCTTCCTCCACTGAATCCAGTGCCGCTCCAACGCCTACAAATCCCCCCATTCCGCCGACGGCCACCAACGCGACCAATCGCAAGCGTCGAGCTCGATCTTCCTCCCCCAGTTGCGCCAAATTCAGTCGCCGCCCCAATGAAACCTATTCAAACGCGCCTGAACCTTTTAATCGACCGGGGCTCCGGATGGCCACCCTGGTGAACGGCGACAACGACAGCGTCTCCGACACGAGCAATCTTGCCTTCGACCTGCAATTCTACTACAACACGATGAAAAAGGCCTTGGAAGCGATGCCGTTGCCGCGGAAAGTCACAAGGAATTTGTTGGGCGAGGATAAGATGAAACCCAAATCCGTAGACCCGCAACCCGTCCCACAGTAAACTTTTACCTGTCTATTCTCATCCCTTTTGAACTGCGGGTCTTCTCGATTTACGTCGTTCTTTCGTTCATCCATCATTTTGCCAATCCATCCCCGTGTGGCTCGAAGCGCTCTCCAAGAATGTGTGTGTGTGTGCCGAAAACGGTGCACTAAAAAGAAGAATTTATTTGTATTACTGATTTGTACCTACAAATTTCGGCCTCTATTGAGGCATCCATTTGTTATTTCGTTCCAACATCCTAAGGAAGAATGTATATTACCTACCTTTTGCCTTTGACATTTATAAAATACTAGTTTAATGCTTTAAAATTGGATTGGATATAAAGTTATGCTTGGTTTGGGTCTCGAAGGGAAAGTTTTTGCAGTACTGTGAATGTGTTTTTGAAGAGAGGGTGGCATTATGTTTGCTTTCTGCTTCGTGCGGGCGGACTTCCGCGATGTCTTGCGACTTTGGCACTTTGAAGAAGGACGGCGCCTTCTGTCTGAGCCCATTATGAGCCACAGGTGACCCCTGGCTCTGATGCCCTGTTTCCGTCCTCCGTCGAGTGTTTTGTGCCTTCGACCGCGTGCCCGGCTTCATAATAGGCGCCGTGCCCTGAGGCTACTAGTAGCGAGGCGAGCGTTGACTTTTTTCATTCCAATTTTCGGCACACTACGAAATAGGCCTAGGCCGGGAGGAGGGGACAAGGAGGACACGTAGTTACAAGGCACCCCCCACTTGATTCGGCCCATGTCGCCCCGGAGCGGAAGTCTCGTTCGCGTTGAAATCAAGTGGCTTGTGCCCTTCGTCCCTTCGCTCCGATTCAATTGTTAGAGGGCATAGAGGGGCTCCATGAGCATGGCTTGTTGGCTTTGAAGTTGAAAAACGGATGAATGGCCCCTCTCGACGTCTTCAGGGGCAGTGTTGACTCACTTTTTAGCATTTGGAATTGTTTTTGTTTTCACTGATTTACGTGTACCAGGCAGGACCCGATGCCTAATAGGGCACCTTAATGGCCACTAGAATCCCCTCGAATCTCCTGTTTTGTCGTTTTTTCCTTCTCTTTGTACAGTATTGCCGCCCTTTTCCGTCCCTTCATTGATGCCCTTTTCCGGCGCTTCCAAAAACCTCTTCTCCACCATTGGCAGTCCAGTCCAGTGTCAAACATCAAAGCACAGAACAACAGGCTTCTCCCAGGCTTGCATGTGCTGCGAACTCGCGACCTTGTCCCGACTCCGACTCCATCCAATTAGGCAGCACGGCGTGCAATCCGTAGTGGCAGGTGGTTGTCGTCAAAGTCGTCGAAGCCTTCGTCGTTGTTGTCATCCTCGGCGACACGCTTCGCCTTCCTGAAGCTGCTCTCAGCGTCGCCGCAGACGACGCGCGATGCCACCACGCGTCGTCGACGTCTTCGCTGCCGCTGCTGCTCCTTGTTGCCTCGGCACATGCCCTCACGACGGAGATGTCGGTGCTGCTACTGGCGCTCCGCAACAATCACGACGACGACCCAGGTTTCGGTTATCGCGACAGTGATAGGTTTGATGTGCTTTTTTGGGATTCTTGGCGTCAATGGACAAGGTTTGTTTCCACTTCGGAAGATCGTCTTTGACAGAAATTTTTTTGCATTGTATTAAAATTTTAAAAACGGCTAAATACGTTTTAAAAATCAATTAGAATGGAAAATTAAACGTTAATATTTATTAAAAAACGGCATTTTCCTAAATTTTACCATTGAAAACCTTTCCAAAACCTTCTAAAATTCATTTCCGTGTATTTTTTGGCATGGCGCCGTCTGTGCATCGCCACAAAAGAATCTTTCCTGATGTTGTTAGCCTGTTTAGCATACTACTTCCTTTCACCGATTCTGTGAAATGGTTTTTGGCTTATTTATTTTGGTTTTTAAAAAAGATAAAAAAACAGATAAATACAAAAACTGTACTATAAATTTTGACTAAAAAGTCAGTGACATGCCAAATCATTCTTTATAAATGCATTTAATTTTATTAAAGTCAACAAAAACTACTCAGAATTCATTTCAGTGCTGATCCGAGGTTCAGTCGATGCCTTCTCCTCGGCCAAATCACCACCTCCCACCGCCTTATCGCCCTCCTCCACTTCCACCTCCACCGAGTACATCGACGCCTCTCCAGAAGGCCTCCTGGCATCCTTCGAGGATGCCGTCGACAACTGCCGCGAATTCCAGTCGGGCGGGATGGCCGGCTTGAACGAGTTTGCTTCCCCCGGATTTCCGCACAAGTATCCGGCCAATGTCGACTGTGTACGGGTAATCTTTGCGCCGCCATCCTATGATATTGTTCTCGGGTTCAAGAATATCTTTCAAGTATGTCCTTTTCTGACTTTTTTCCCTGTAATGTTTGTAAAGTTGCATCAATTCCTTCTAAAAACGTGTACTTCTGCAGATCGAAGCCTCTTACGAAGACAGCTTGCTCAAAGAGCCGTCGACAATCTCCGCAAATTGTCCGAACGACTATCTGGTGAGTTGTTAGTCGCCCTCCTGCGCCTCCTCCTCCGACACGACCCCCATTGATTGCGGTGGATGGCGGGCTCCCAGGAGACACGAGACTTCCATGCAATGCCAATCTAATTTCGGTCAATTGGCAAGTGCTCTAAACTTTTTGTCGGCCTCCTCTGTTTTGGCGCCGGCGGCAGCCTTCAAAAAGCTGGAAAAACGGAGCAGATTGAGATAGACTAAAGAGCAAACAGTGGATTTACAAGCGTTTTCGGAATCAGAAATTGCAAAAAAACAACTTTACGAACACCAGTACAATGCTATAATTGAATGGGTTTTAGGAAGTTCGCGATGGCCGATACTCATTCTCACCACTCATTGGCCAATTCTGTGGCATGCGGGCGCCAACAAGTGAAATACGAGCCAGAAGTGGCTTCATGTGGCTCCACTTTCATAGTGATAACCTTCTCGAATATCGGGGCTTCATGGCTGAATACGAGTTTTTGCGGGGTCCTGTTTTTGGATACGGTACTTTTAGGCCATTGGGTAAGTTTTTGGTTTTTCCATAAATCGATATTTTATCGATTGATTTTGATTTTGACCATTGAGTTAAACAAGAAAATGAACAATATATTCATTTTTTGGCATCAAGCGACAAAATCAATAAACTATTGATTGAATTTGATTTCAGCAAAAAGTCGATTCCTTATTGATTGATTTTTGTTTTTACTTTTTAAGCGTTCAAAAGTGTAAATTAGTTGACGTTTGACCAAAAATTAATAAATTATCAATTGATTTGACGTTTAACAAAAAATCAATAGTGTATCGATTGATTTCCAAAATTCTTGGTTTCAGACTGTTTCTTCACATTTGAAATGCCCCTAGACGGCTACATTGACACCACAGCCTTCCAAACATTCTATCGCGATCACAGAAACTCCACCGGCCCTCTTGATTGCGTCTGGCAGGTCCAAGTCCCAAAATGGCTCTCTGTGGCCGTGTTCGCTGAAGAATTTTCCCTCGCAATTCCAAATCAGTGCCAACAAAACTTTCTCGAACTCTACGCTGGCCTCACTGCCGATGCCCCGTTGAAACGGTATTGCGGAGTCACAGCAAATCACGTCTACTCGAACCACGCCACTGTGTACATTCGCATCTTCGGCGCTGGACCCGCTGCCGTCCTCAATACGAAACTACGGATCTTGTTTTCGACTTATATTCCATGTGAGTTTGCAACAATTCTGTCAATGTTTATACGTTTTGTTAAAAACAAGTTTATTTCAATTTTGTTAAAACTTTTTAGTAAAAAATTGCTCAACTCACGACCTCTTTTCCTGTGGCGACGACATTTGCATTCCGCGGGAGCTCGTTTGCAATGGTCACGCCAACTGTCTCTACGGCAGGGATGAACATACTTGTGGCACCGTGACAGAAGCCAATTCGATCCTTCATTCTGGATATTTCTCACTGCTGTTTTTCATCATCGTCGTACTGGTCGTCGTCGTCTTTCTATTTGTGTGGTATCGGCCATGTGGGCATCACGAAGCCAAAGTTGATGCCTATTTGAAAGAATTATGCACGGCACCGCCACCGGGCTTGAATACGTACAGTCGACAGAGACAACGGGCAGCTTCGAGAAGAGTCAATTCACTGCTGGTTGATTTTTCGCTTTCGGTGGGTCTCGACGCGACTGTTTTGCATTTTTATTCAAATCGTAATTTCAGGCAGAATCATCGCCTTCATTAACGCCTCGACAACACCATGAACATTGTTCCGTTGTCGGAAACGGCTCTTGTGTGACAGCAGCTTCTGCTGGGCCGGAGCATCGAAGAAACACCGATTTCTTGGTCCCATCTCGACCAAGGTCTATACGGTCGCAAAGAAGGTTACAATCACTGCAAGTAAGCAGTTTAGCCACGACGAGTCACAATCACAGAGGGTCAGGCGGGACTGTGATCGAGGTTGCGGAGCTGGATGAATCGCCGATGGAAGCGGAAACGAGCTTCTGTTCCGGAATTCCTACCCATGTTGTTTGAGTTTGGTTTTGCCAAATCTATTTTGTATAGGTGGTTTTAACATTTTGAATAAAAATCGGATATAACATTAGATGGTTGTCAAAATAATATTATGTAGAAACGGCTTTGCATTCATATCGACCGTCGATCAATTTTAAAATCAAAGGTGGCAGAAGATGAAAACTGTTGTTGTAAAAAGTTGGAAAACTAGAATGGGCAGCATCCTTGCAAGTGTCCATTCAAAATGCGCGCGAGTTGCGACTACGGTAAACGCCCAATCGCTTTTTTTACGACGGAATCGAACCGTTGCCAGCGCGCACATCGTCGTGTTAGCTGTATGGCTTAGTAATTAGAACGTTTTACTTGTTCTTTCAAAACTGTTATCTCAACTTTGTCGACAATCCCTTCTCCTTCTTTTTGAACTATAGTTATATATATAGTCCATAATGCCATATCCTCTGACCAAACTACCTTATGGTCTCCGATGCCGGCTCAGTGAACTAGCGACCCTTCGTGAACGATATTATCTTCAAGTTGCCGCTGGCAATGCTTCCATCTGTCCACTAAAACTACAACCCGTAAAAGAGATACATCAGCTTGCGCTTTTAAACATAAATGGAACCGCCCGTCTGTACAAAGATAATGTTAGTCGTCATCCGTTAATTTTAAGTAAAGATAAACTTTTAAATTGTAAAAGAGGCTTTTGGTTAATTGATTTATCATCTAGTGATTTAAAATTTGAAATTTTCACTGAAATTCTAATAAGTCAATCTGTTTACTTCTTTCTTATGAATTGTAAGCTCTCTAAATCGTTTTTTACAAAACTAAGAGCAGCAGTCCCAAAAATGCGACTATTGCACATTAGTAATTACGCTTCTGATTCGCATGTATTCAATATTACTGACGTACTCAATGCCTTTCCATATCTTAAAAGGCTAGTTATTAGTCGTCGTATTTCAAGAAACTGGATAACTGAAGTGCTACAGTCACGACATCGATCGCTGGAAATATTAAAAATTAATTTTATGTTAATGCCATTTAAAGTGTTCAGTTTTTATGAGATGTTAGGAATGTTAAAAGTAAGATTTTTAACTTTATTGATATCAGTAACACAGTATTTTACAGGTACAAAAACGGAAGTTTTGTCTTACAATTACGGTTGGCGATTACACTGGCAAGTTTGATGCGTATTTGTCGCAGTTGAAACAGTTTTTCGACATAAACCTTACACAAGGACAATCACGGGAAGGAACTCGTCCTACATTTATCGTTAACCACCGAGATAATAAGTACATATGGCATGTGCCCAAGTGCATGCCGATCTGTTGATTGTAATATATCTTTTTTAATTTGTCAACATAAACAACGTGTTGGAAAGTTATAACATAAAAATAATTTTTGATATTAACTCATAAAAAATAAACCAATGATGTTCACGGATACCATACTTCAATAGACGAAAAAAGTAAAAAAAAATCAATAAGTAATTGATTGATTTGCACTTCTGCGAGGATTGATCGCCAAGATAAATCATGTAGCCCAAATGTACTTACTGAAAATGCAAACTATTTTGTAGATAGCGGGAATGTGCATCCTTGCCCGTGCCCGTCCAAAGCGCGCGTTGCAACTACTTATGGTCACCGCCCCATTGGGAATGAATCAAGACATTCTATGCAATTTGCTGCCGCGCACGCCGTCGTGTTAGCTGTATTGCTTATAAGTTGGAGCTTTATACCTTTTCTTCCAAAACTGTTATCTGATTTGTGTCCAATATCACTGCTTCATCAAATTGGAACAATACTTCACCATGCCATACCCTCTTGCCAAGCTACCTTATGGTCTCCGATGTCGACTAAATGAATTCACAACCCGTCTTGAACGATATAATTTTCAAATTGCCGCTGGCAATGCCTCCATCTGCCCGCCAAAGCTGCAACTTGTTAAACAATTTGGGGATTCAAAATCTGATTTTAGTGCAGATATCCTTTTCATGAATAACGAACTATGCATTTATAGAGACGCTAATGATTCATCTATTTTAAATATTACGGATGTACTCACCGCTTGTCCATGTTTAAAGTCATTTTGTATTTATGACGGTATTTCTAAGGATTGGATCACTGAAGTAGTGCAGGTGGAAAATACTTCGCTGGAAAATTTGACTATTTCTTATTCTGCATCGTCACGTTTTGAAGTATTTAGTTTCTATGATCTGCTGAGAATGTTAAAAGTAAGGGTTTATCTTTTTTTATTATTCTCCGCCTATATAAGGAAAACTAACGTCGTTTTTGTACAACTTTTTTTTGCGTGACTGCTTTTTTTTTCTGTTTTCCCACTTTCCTTAGATTGGGCCAAAACCTTGAAAAAAGTTTTGACCCACCCAAAATTCGAGTAATAAGAGTGGTAAAATTACGATTAAGTGAAAAACACGATTCCGGAGATGACGACTTGGCCAGGAGTTAGGGGTCGCATGTGAAAGAGCATCAAATTCTGAGTCTAGCGCCCCACACTTTCCTTTGAGGAAGTTCAACGGCTAATGAGTTATGGCCTAATTAAGGTGCGCGATTTCGGTCAAAATCGCCGTTTTGGCAATCACCGACGAGTCAGCAAGCCTAGCGGCCGGCAGAAGCATCGGAGAGGGCTGCGCTTCTGGACTTAAGCTGTCGACATGTTGGGGGTAGGGGCTTTTTTGTATGATCCAAATCCAATCGGCAGAAATATAGTTATGGCTTATCAAACTTTTGATAAGCCCAAAAGACGCCTTTTTCTCAGGGGGCGTGGCATTCAAATTTTGGGGCACTCCTTTCCCGACTAGCTACAGACTTGGCATTCCGTGTGCCGAAACTAGAGGGTTCACCTAGAAAACGCATGTAAGCGATTCGTGATTACTCAATTTTGACGCCCGTGGCACTGTTTTGAAAATTTTCAAAACAAGCCGGGCGTCCGCACACTCTCTACCTTTTTCACCGTTCGACCCACTTTGTGCGAATGGGGCGAGAGGTACAAATATTTCACTGTGCAGTTTGCCCCGTTACAAATTCCCTAATTGTGCTAATGGCGGCAGCTTATCAATTAGTATGCTGGAGGGTGGTCGGAGAGGTCGAGTCGGATCAGGGGCGGAGCGGGCATGGCACGCGCCACGTGCCATCACTGTCGATCCCTCCGACCCGCGACGCCGTCGCAACAACCCCTCGCCGCGTGCGCTACCTCACAATGGGTCGGTTGCCGAGAGGGGGAGTGCGAGACTTGCGCGACAAAGGTCACGGGTTCAAATCCCTTCAGGGTGATAAGTGTTTGCCTATATTTGGTAAGCATTATTATGCAAATTTCAAAATTTTAGGGGCGGAGTTAGCCTTATTTGGCCACTCAAAAAGTCAAAATTCCAAAAATCTTTAAAATAAAGCTAAGAGAATTTCAAAAAAAGGTTCGTGATCAGAATTTTACGCTGAGCACGAATTTCGCTACTAGAGCAGTGCATCATTGTTTTTGTTTTTCAAGATGCGTGTTATTATGCAGAAGGATTAAGGGGGGCCGCCGAAGGCGGTCCCCTTCATCCTCAAAAGAATCATTGTTGCTCTGTGGCTTTTTATTCTTTTGTGACTTACCATACTGGGAAACTTATATGCAGGGAGACGCGCGAGCGCCGAAGCACAAAAGTTGCCGGCCGAAGGCCGGCAACTTTTGGGCGTAGGCGCGAAGCGCCCCCGGCGGAGCCGCCAGCCGTAGGCTGGTCTCCGCCTATATAAGGAAAACTAACGTGGTTTTCCTGCAACTTTTTTTTGTGTGGTTGCTTTGGAACGACTTTTTGATGTTAGTCAGAGATTGGGCTGAAACCGCGAAAAAAGTTTTGACCCACCCAAATTTCGAGTAATAAGGGTGGTAAAATTACGTCTAAGTGAAAAACACGTTTTGCATACTGACAAGTTGGCCATGAGTTAGGGGTCGCATGTGAAAGAGCATCAAATTCTGAGTCGAGCGCCCCACACTTTCTCCAGACGAAGTTCAACCGTTAACGAGTTATGGCCTAATTAAGGGGCGTGATTTCGGCGAAAAACGCTGTTTTGGCAATCAAAAATTTGTGAACGAGCCGAAGTACCCTTCAAAATCATCGGATAGGGATGCCCTTCTGGATTCGAGTTGTCGACATGTTGGAATAGGTTGCTTCGCAGTTTGAGCCAAATCCAATAACTACGAATATAATGGCGGCTTATCAAACTTTTGATAAGCCCAAAAGACGCCTTTTTCTCAGGGGGCGTGGCATGCAAATTTTGGGGCACTCCTTTCCCGACTAGCTACAGACTTGGCATTCCGTGTGCCGAAACTAGAGGGTTCACCTAGAAAACGCATGTAAGCGATTCGTGATTACTCAATTTTGACGCCCGTGGCACTGTTTTGAAAATTTTCAAAACAAGCCGGGCGTCCGCACACTCTCTACCTTTTTCACCGTTCGACCCCTTTTGTGCGAATGGGGCAGGAGGTACAAATTTTTCACTGTGTTGTTTGCCCCGTTACAAAATCAGAAATTGTGCTAATGTGCTAAGCTTATCAATTAATGTGCTGGAGGGTGGTCGGAGATAACGAGTCGGATCAGGGGGGGAGCAGGCATGGCACGCGCCACGTGCATCACTGTCGATCCCTCCGACCCGTGCGACGCCGTCGCAACAACCCCTCGCCGCGTGCGCTTCCTCGCAACGGGTCGGTGGCCGAGAGGGAGAGTGCGAGAGTTGCGCGACAAAGGTCACGGGTTCAAATCCCTTCAGGGTGATAAGGGTTTCGCCATATTTGGTAAGCATGATAATTCAAATTTCAAAATTTTAGGGGCGGAGTTAGCCTTATTTGGGCAGTCAAAAAATCAAAATTCCAAAAATCTTTAAAATAATGTTAGAAAAATTTTTTAAAAAGAATTGTGATCAGAATTTTGCGCTGATCACGAATTTCGGTACTAGAGCAGCGTATCGTTGTTTTTGTTTTTCAAGATGCGTATGATTATGCGGGAGGATGAAAGGGGGCCGCCGAAGGCGGTCCCCTTCATCCTTAAAAGAATCATTGTTGCTCTGTGACTTTTTATTCTTTTGTGACTTACCATGCTGGGAAACTTATATGAAGGAGTCGCGCGAGCGCCGAAGCACAAAAGTTGCCGGCCGAAGGCCGGCAACTTTTGGGCGTAGGCGCGAAGCGCCCCCGGCGGAGCCGCCAGCCGTAGGCTGGTCTCATCAGGATAGAGAAAACTAAGAAAAAAAGTTACGATCTCCAGATTCCCCATACCCCCGCCAGTGTGCCTTTTATAAGATATCCAGATTCATGAGAAAACGCCGAATCCGACCTTCAAATCGCGAAATTCCCACGTTAAACACGTCAAAAACGTGAAAACGTCAAAAACGGCCATTTTCACTTTTCACGCCAGCAATTTTTTAAAAAAGCAATCGATAGAGATTTTTATGCTGAGTTCAGCGCCCCCAACTTTGTCAACAAGAAAGTTTAAGGTTTTCGAGAATTTGCATGACAAAGTGCCGAAAAGTCGATCTCGACAATGTCCCACCAGTGATCACCATGAAACAATGGGCCTAATGATGCCATTTTGCAAGGGGAAGTAGCCACTATATCGGGGATGTCATTGCAGGATTGAACGTTCGGAACTTCCCTTTCGATCAGTAGTTAGCATGTACCAAAAGTCAGAGGACGCACTTTTCTCAAGAAATTTGATAAGCGCTCGGCGGGGCATGCCTTTACCGGGTAGCTAGCGTTTTGCCATTTCGAGACCATAAACTAGATCCTAAAAGAATAACTTTTACGCGGGCGATTCGTGATTGGTCAAATTTTACGCCTGTGGCATCGATTTGAATTAAGCTGAGTTTCCTCATGCTCATAACGGGGGATGTGCGTTCACTCAGGTGTGCGTGCAAATGGATTTTGAGTTGAAATGCGATGTGCTAATAGGGACTCGATACTAATGGCATCAGCTCTAGATTCCCGGTCATCGTTTTTGATGACAATTGTAGGAGGGGCTTAGTAATTCGCCGGTGACCATGGCACGTGCCATCACCATGTCACCCCGCTGGACCCGCGCGAGGGTATCGCCATAACCACTCGCCGCGCGCTTCTTTCATGAGGTTGTGTGGCCGAGTGCAAGGGGCGCTAAGCTAGCGCTATCAAAGTCTCGGGTTCGAAACCCCTTAAGGTGATATGTGTTTGTACATAATTAATTATACTAATTAGGCCATCTTAAACGTCAAAATATTGAAAATTATCAAAATGCAGCAAATTAAAACGAAAAAAAAAGTTTTGTAAACAGAATTTTACGCTGAGTACGAATATGGTTATTAAAACCGTGCTGCTTAACTTTTGTTTTTCCAATTTGGTTTTTGTGACTTATTATAAGTAGAGAAGCATCATTTGCAACGGACGGAGCGAGCCCTTTGCGTAGAGGACCGGCCGAAGGCCGGTCCTCGCAGCAAAGGAGCGAAGCGACCCAGCCGCAAGGCTGGTATTAACAACATGTTTTACAGACACGAAAACCGGGTTTTAGTCTTATTATTAGGATTTTCGATCATACTAGACGGTTAGAGGTCTACTTTTCGCAGTTGAAACAATTTTTTACATTTAACTGTGCTCAAAAGAGTTTACCAAACGAAGTTTGCACCAATTTAAGAGTTTCTTATGATCATAACGGTCATAGAGACGCATGGCGTGTCAGGATCGCCAGTGAACATGCGCCAGCGTCGCCATCGTCTATCGCGACTGTATAGGGTTAGCGACGTAAGCCCTGGGGTACGTGGCACCTGTACCATACTCTGACAATTATTTTTAATCATGAAAAATAAACATTAAAAAGAAACCCGAGAACTACTTGACATGATCAACCTTAATGACCAAATGTACTGATATACATAGCAAAAACTTTTGGATATAAAGCTTGAATGTGTATCCGCGCATGTGTCCGTCCAAACTACTTGATAGTGCGCAAGCTGCGGCTACAGTCACCGTCCGTTGGCTTTTTTGTGTACGACGGAATCAATCCTTCCAACAGTTTGCGGGTGCGCACTCAGCAATATTAGCTTTATTGTTTAGTTGGCCCTTTTCTGAGTTTCTGTTTAAGCTGCAACCTTAACTTTGCATAAAACCAAGACTCTAGGTTTAAAGCGTACCTCACCATGCCATACCCTCTTGCCCAGCTACCTTATGGTCTCCGATGTCGACTAAATGAACTCACAACGCGTCTTGAACGATATAATCTTCAAATTGCCGCTGGCAACGCTTCCATCTGTCCACCAAAGCTACAACTTGTTAAAGAGTATTGGGATCGCAAATCTGATTTTACTAAAGATACTCTCTTTATGAACAGCTCTGTATCCGTTCATAATAATCAGGTCGATTTATATGAATTAAATATTGCGGATGTACTCACCGCTTGTCCTTATCTATGGAGGCTTTATGTTTCTTGTCGTATTTCTAATAATTGGATTTCTGAATTGCTACAGTCAGAACATCAATCGCTTCGGAGATTGCAAATTGGTTACTGTAACTCGTCACACTTTGAAAAATTTAAGTTTCCAGATCTGATGAGCATGTTACAAGTAAGACTATATTTTTGAGCTGTTATTTTGTAAAAATACTGTTTACAGGCACGACAACCCGGATTTAAGCTTACTATTTGGATTAACGACAATACTGAAGATTTCAGCGTGGAATTTTTGCGATTGAAACAATATTTTACAGTCCGTCAAAAAACTGGTTTGCAGGAAAGCGCTTGCACAAAATTAATTGTTCATTACAAAAACAACATCACATCGTACCAATGGTGTGCGTGGATCAAAAGTGAACATGCGCCAGCGCCGCCATCGTCTATCGCGACTATCAAGGGTTAACGACCCAAGTCCTGGGGTATAGTATACTTCACATCTGTGCCAATTACTCTGACAATTATTTTTAATTATGGAAAATAAACATTACAAAGATATCGTGTCTGTAGAATTTCAAAATTAATTTTTTTTGTTTATTTGCACGCAAAAAACCGGTTTACGGCATAAAACTTTAAAAAATTAAAAGTTTCAATCAAAGAATATATATAATTTCTAAACTACGCGGAATCAGTGAACTTTTATTGGCGCTACTTGAACCCAGGACGTCGTAGAAGTTGTCCGTGTCATCGAACTCGTCGGAATCTGCGTAAAAGTTGAAACCGGCAATGGTTTTACAGTTCTTTTAAACTTGTTGAACGTGGCTATCTGCAGGAAACGTTGACGAAACTCTGGATTAAACGTCAGATGCACACATAACTGCACAGCTCCATTGACACACGCCAAAATCGGTGCCGGTGTCATCAATTCTTGTGGAACTATGACAAATACATTTAAAATTGATAGTAAGTTTGGAATAGATATCAGCAACATTGAAACCAATGAAATGGCGGTGTAACACTTCAGTTTTGCCATGTTTCGACCGACGAGCACATTGCCTTTTGTCATATTTCGACCATTTTGTTTGACTCTGACGGCTTTGCTCATGGCTACCATGTTGAAAATAAAGGCCAACGTGAACCCGAAAACGTTGTACGCGTAATCGACAAGTCCAAAGTTGGCACCATACGCGGCTTTACGTCCACAAGACCATTTGACACCCTCGGTCGGCCAGATGGCGGATATTGCTGTTGGCGTTAGAACGAAGCTACCGGCAATGAGAGTGGCTAATAAGACAAACTTTTGTGTGTGAAATGCAAATATTCGTCGAAATACGGTAGGGAAGGAAATTGCGCACATGCGTTCGAGGCCCATAAGGAATTCGAGAGATGGGCACCAGAAATCGCCTGAAGGACACTAATTATTCATTGTTTTAATGATTATAAAAGTTACCGATAGTCTGAATCAAAACCCAAGGCTGCAAACAATCACGGCTATTCATAACATCGGCTTTTCGGGTTTCTAAAACTTTTGAAAACAGTTCTCGACGAGTTGTCGCTTCGAGGATAATTCCGAGTTCGGCGAACATTTCGGCAATGCACAATACTAATATTATCTTAAACAAAATGTAAGTTTTACTTTTGAAAGTTGTATAAGAGGATACTTACTGAATATTGCTGCCGAAACTTTTTATAACTGATGAAAACGCCAAAATTTATACAAACAGCGATCATACAAACACTACCAACAATAATGTTGACACCGTAAAGCGATATATTTGGAGGTAGTTCAGCCGCGGCTTTATCAGTAACAATAATGTAAGGCTTTTCAGTTATAGTTGCCATTGTTGAGTTGGTGATAGCCATATTTACAGCTGTTGAGGTAGTACTAACTAAGGTTGGAAGTAATGTAGTTCCTGACATTGGTAAATGCAACGTGTTTATAACGACAATAACATAAAAAGCACAAGTATTATCACTTAAAAGCACATGTCCTTAAACTGGAAACAACTAGAACACAGAAACGTTCCACCTGAACAAGATTGGTACCAATGACATTACCAAATTGTGTTCAAATGGCCCCCTTAACCTGATGTGTTTGTGAAGGCATAATTTCCTTACTCAATAATCATAGGGCACACAAACTTATTTGATTAGTCAATTGAAATCGCAACTAGAAACAGCATAAAAACTATTTTTTACTTTCGCTACATTTTCCGTTCTTTCGGCGTACTTTTGACGAAATGACAGACTACCGAAACCAAAGTTAAGCGTAAACTGACACGTTACTTTATTGAGGTAACCATATTGTATTAAAAACTGTGTAATATAAGACAAATTATGTACAATTATGCCGTAAGAAACTACACAGTAGTTTTTGAAGCATTGGAAGGCACCCTCGTGCTAGTTGACGGTACTTGGGTGAAATTTGGCGGTGGCTTGACTTTAACGATATTTTTTACACGATTGAATGTTATAATTTGAAAGAATCTTTGCAGAAATTCGGGATTAAAAGTCAAATAAACGATGAATTGAACAGCTCCATTTGCACAAGCCAGAATAGGTGCTGGCGTTAGTAAGATGTTCGGAACGCTGATAAAAACGTTGATGAAAGACAACAAGTTAGGAATAGAGATCAATAAAGTTGACAAAAATGCAATTGCGGTGTAGCACTTCAATTTTGCCATGTTTCGTCCGCTTTGTTGGACTTTCATTGATGACACCAATGCAACAATGTTAAAAGCAAAGGCTGCAGTAAATCCAATGACATTGTAAGAGTAGTCAATGAGACCAAAATCAGCACCAAAGGCAGCCTTTCGGCCACAGCTCCATCGAACGTTTGATGTTGGCCAAATTAGTGTAATTGTAGTGGGAACGATGAGAAAACCAGATGCAAAAATTGATGTAAATACTATTAGAAGGTTAATATTTGGAGCGAAGAACTTCCGAAAGATGGTTGGAAAAACGACAGCACACATGCGTTCCAAGCCCATGAGGAATTCGAGGGACGGCACCCAGAAATCGCCTAAAGTTATAACACTATTACTGTAGACGGATAAAAACAAATGACTTACTTAAAATTTGGAACAAAACCCAGGGCTGTAAACAGTCTCGAGAAGTTACGCTTTCACATGTACGCGTTTCGATAGCGTTTATAAACAATGCACGACGCGTTGTAGCTTCGAGAATGATTCCAAGTTCGGCAAATACTTCTGCGACGCATAAAACTATGATAATCTAAAATCAATAATGATTATGTTGTTTTGAATAATTTTAGAAAGCAACCAACCATATATTGTTGTCGAAACTTTTTACAACTAATTAACACAACCAAATTCAAGCAAACTGCAACCATACAAATACACCCAACAATAAGGTTTACGACATACATTGTTATGTTTGGTGATATTTCTGATATAGTTAAATCGTCTATTATACATTGCGGTGTTTTGGTGGTTACTGATAATACCATTGGATGTACAGTAGTCATCGTTGATTAGTGTACAACAAGCAAATTTAAATTCAACAGTTAAAAAATACACAACACAGTCTGTAAGCAAGTGACAGACTGGATATTGCAACTTTATAAACATTGGAACCCGGAAATGTTGTACCAATGCCAACAAATTATGGCAAAGCACCATGAACAACACAGGAATGTCTAAAGCACAAGAGGCTAATGTCCTTGCGACGCAATTCAATATGGATACTTCGGTGTCTTAACTTTAGTTTTCAAGGTCCAATCTTGCGAAAAGCAATAGTATTTATGGAATGACTCGTGTTATGCCAATCTACCAAAGTTTTGCGTCGACAAAATGATCTGTGGTGACCGTTAATAGTGTTTATATTGCAGTTTTATAACTGATTTTTATTTCCCGATTTGCAAAATTCAACATAACATTGTATAACTTATTAGTTTTGACGTAAACTGTCACTTGTTCTTTGACACCGATGTCAAAGCAACCTTCGACACAGTGACTAAAGTCATCTTGGAACTTGACATTGTTGGCGCTTGTGTGAAGTTTGACACTGGTTTTACATGAATAACCTTCTCGATCTGGTTGAACGTAATTATTTGAAGGAACCGTTGCCGGAATTCAGGATTGAAAGTAAAATATACGACAAATTGGACGGCTCCATTAGCACAAGCTAGAATCGGCGCTGGTGTCATTAGCTCATTAGGAACTGTGACAAATACGTTGATGATCGATAACATATTTGGAATTGAGATTAACAAGGTTGAAAGAAACGCAATAGCCGTGTAACATTTCAGTTTCGCCATGTTTCGCCCGCTTTGTTTGATTTTAATCGCTTTACACATGGCTACAATGTTAAAAAGGAAGGCTGCCGTGAAGCCAATAACATTATAAGTGTAGTCGACGAGACCAAAATTGGCACCATACGCAGCTTTTCGACCGCAGCTCCATCTTACGTTTTCTGTATACCAGATAATAGTGATTACCGTTGGTGTTATCACAAAAGCTGCCGCAATTAGTGATGCTAATACGATAAACCGTTCGCCATAAGGTGTGAAAACTGTCCGAAAGATGGTCGGAAATGATACTGCACACATTCTTTCGAGACCCATGAGGAATTCGAGGGAAGGACACCAAAAGTCGCCTAAAAACTTTTACTGTAATGACAATATTTGAAACACGAGACGAACCGATGAGTTGACTAATAACCCATGGCTGCAAACAATCACGAGAACTCATTTGATCAGCCTTGCCAGTTTCAATTGCCTTCATGAACTGTTCACGACGAGTTGTGGCTTCCAGAATGATTCCAAGCTCGGCAAATACTTCAGCCACACAGAGGACTATGATTACCTTGAATTGTATACCGTACATAAACAGCAAATGGTATAAGTAAAAAACATACCGAATATTGTTGGCGAAACTTCTTACTGCTCATCAAAACAACAAAACTCATGATGACAGCGATCATACAGAACCCTCCAACGATAATGTTGACACCATAGAGAGCGATGTTTGGATACAATTCAATTTTTTTGTTTTCATCTATAACACAATATGGTTTTTCTGTGGTGATCGTCGGAGCGGTAGAAGATAACCAATTGTTGACCATCGCTTCATGGGTGACGGGAACGCTTGTTGAAGACATAACGAAAAGTGATGATTACATTTTAATTCAAAAAAAGTTTTAGCGGTGTTGTAAAACAGAACGCAAAATCAAAAAACTTATAAGATTCGGAACCAGAACACGTTAGACAGTATCAAGAATCTACAGGTTCCTCGTCAAAAAGCCACGTGGAACTGGCACTAAATGCCGAAACATATGTTCGAGATAGTTCTGTAGTAAAATGGTGCTTATCGTACGTGAATGGCAAAAGTGTGTGACACGTTTACGTTAATACCTTCTCAGAAAGGGCAATTGAATTAATATGGTTTACGTCGTTACAACCGAAACAGGAAACGTAAAAACTGTATTTTGGGGGTCATGTTTAAAAGTTCTAGACACCATCCATTTACTTTTACTGGTGTCAGACCAGAAAAATCAAACGTACCAAGAATTTTCAAAGCACAAAGTCCGCTTTAAATTTATGCGAATAATCTAACAAATTTTGTTTGAGGCTGCGAACATTCCAGATGGAAACGGTAAGTTGTAAAACGTGTTTTTGGTACTTAAACTAATTTTATTTTTATGTAACTGATTTTGTTCTCGAACTGTTAATAAACTTTTATGAAGCAAATATACACGAAGGTGCAACTTGGTCATTAAATTCGATTCGACTTTTTTAGAATAATCAAAACCGATTAGTAATAAGATTGTGCTTTTGAACGCAACTTTGTTACCCGTGTAAAAAGGCCTACCGTTTCCGTTGCTATGGTTTGTGGCACTGCTTCTGCGCTGCCTCCGTGAACCCATAAAACCAAATAGGCCAATGCAAACACAAATTACGGTCGCTATGACTGTTCTGTTATAAAGAACCAAAAGTTCGAGCTTTTTATTCAATTAAACAGTTATGTATATGAGGATATAAACAACAGCAGGGTTTGCAAATGGGAAGTAAGTAGGGCTACGTGTCGGATTCAAGAACTATTGCAACATTCAATGTAAGCCGTCAGTCACTTGTGTCGGATTTTCATCAAAGCTAACAATTTGCAAGCTTTCAAAAAGCCACTATCAAAGGTATTTTGTGTAAATACACTTTTAAAATTTTAAATATTGATTATTATTATTATTGCATATAGGTGTTTTCGAGTAAAATTTAAGTGCGTTTGTTCGTTATTCAAATGGTAGATGCGACAACTGCCAGCTCAACTCAGGAAACTTCAACCAAGGCTTATTACCACGTAACTGATAAGGATGTATCCGAATATTCACCGAGTATTTACCTATATGAGATAAACATTATTGTCGGCAGTTGTTGTTTTGTCATTGCGGTTTTAAATTTTACTGTTTTGTGCAGTACAAAAAAGTTTCGTAGCCAATACATGGTAAACGTTGTCTTTCTGGTGATTCGCAAGTTTACGTTAGCTATTTCAGATGCTAATAACGTTGTCAGTAACGGAAATGTGTGCCCTAATGGGCATCATTCTTGAAGCAACAACGCGCCGCGAACTGTTTATTAAGGCGACGGCTACACGACTCGCTGATGTTATGACATCTCGGACGTGCTTATTGCCATGGATATTGTTCCAAGTCACCGGCGACTTCTGGAGCCCCGCAATCGTCCTCCTCATGGGAATTGAACGCATGTGTGCCGTTGTTTTTCCAACCATTTTCCGAACTGTGTTCAACACTGACACCCCAAAACTGATTGCCCTCGCCTCTGGCATCGCTGGCTTATTCGTTCTGGTTCCAACTCTTATCAGTGCAATCTGGCCAACACAAAACGTCCGATGGAGCTGTGGCCGGAGAGCTACTTACAGTGTTGCTTATGGCATGCTCGATTACGCTTACAATGTTGTTCTGTTCTCGCTAGCCTTTATTTTCAATGTGATAGCTCTGGTTCGAGCTTTGAAAGTACGTCAAAGTGGACGAAACATGTCAAAACTAAAGTGTTACACAGCAATTTCATTCCTTTCAACTTTATTGATTGCCATTCCCAACTTATTGTCGATAATCAACGTCTTTTGGACACTTCCGGATATGATTATAACACCAGCCCCGTTGTTGGCATGCGCAAATGGTGCCATTCAATTTGGAGTTTACCTAGCTTTCAACGCAGAGTACCGTCGACGTTTTTTACAGCTGGTAACGTTCAACCAGATTGAGAAATTCATGCCACAGATGAGTGTCACCCACTTTACTACCGTTCCTAGTAAATCGGTTCTTGTTAGTTCCCATGCTTAGTACGTTGTTTTTAAATGTGGCACTTACCGGGGTAAAAAGGTTTTGTCTGACACATGCCTTGCTTTGAAGTTTAAGTCGCTTTTTACAACCGGCTTGTAGGATGTATACATAAATTGTTAAAATGCAGTTAAAATGTAAAACCATTAAAGACGAAATTAGCTAATACATAGTACAAGTAAAAAAAATTATTAACAAGCGAAAACAACCGCAAATTATTAGAAAACCCAGCCTGAGATTCTGAAAAAAACTGCTTTTTGAAAAAACAACCTGTTTTGACGGTTGTAAGTTTATGACCTTTTCCATAGATTAAAGTAAAAAAAAACCAGTGATTAATTAGCACAAGGAAAGATTGAAGGTACCAAGAATTCTCAAAACACAAAGTACGTTTCCAGTTTACGTAAACTGTCGTCTTACGGTTCGATTGAGAGCACAAAGTATGCTCTGGTAGGTTGTGAAATGTGCGTTTTTCATTTTAAATAACCTTATTCAAAAGTAATGATGTTAGTTTTATGTGCAAAAAAGCGCACAGTCAAATCACCGTTGTATCTCGTTCCTGATAATTGGAAAACTGTAGATATCGACCGTACGGTAACATTGAGTATTATTATGTGTTATAACTTCTAATTATAACGTATTTACGGCGTAAAACTTTTGTGGATAGATTAGAAAATCTCTTCTGGTGTTAAGAGAGAGTATACCAGCCGATTCAGTATGGGCGACACAAGTTTTTTACACTTTCAAATGTTTTGAGTCAAAAAGTTAGGTATTCATATGAAAGATCTCGAACCGCGACGATTTTGTCTGAAGCCTTCGGATTCTGGAGATATGGCTTTTGAAAGCATTTCGGTTCAAATCGATGTAGCTCCTACCGGGAGATAGTTAGAAGGCTGATTTTTTGGCTCCCGGAGTAATTTAGGATGGGGAACAATACTACATACTCAGAACTATTTCAAAATGTCGAGAACTATCGATTTTAGAGTTCACCTTATATAAAAACCGCCATAACTTTTTTTTGCGTTTACTTCAGATGCTAAGATTAGTGCCATTCGATTTTTCGTCGTTTTCACATCGAGTACAACCGATAAACCTTGAAAAATGTTGGTTCGAAACGAACGGTCAATGTTTTCACGCGCGCGAGAACAACTGAGCTGGTGCAAAAAAAAGTTCGGTCAGTGTGCAGCCCGCTGCCCCGCGCTTGCTGGTGTGCGCCGCACTTGCTGACCCCCAGCGCACGTGCCTCCCTCTGAGTGCAAACATGTGCCGTTCGTTTCGAACCAACATATCTCCAGATCATTCGGTTGTACCCGACGTAAAAAATGACGAGCAATCGAATGGCGCTAATCGTAGCATCTGAAGTCAACACAGAAAAAAGTTATGGCGGTTTTTATATAAGGTGAACTCCAAAATCGATAGTTCTCGACATTTTGAAATAATTCTGAGTATGTAGTATTGTTCCCCATCCTAAATTACTCCGGGAGCCAAAAAATCAGCCTTCTAACTATCTCCCGGTAGGAGCTACATCGATTTGAACCGAAATGCTTTCAAAAGCCATATCTCCAGAATCCGAAGGCTTCAGACAAAATCGTCGCGGTTCGAGACCTTTCATATAAATACTTAACTTTTTGACTCAAAACATTTGAAAGTGTAAAAAACTTGTGTTGCGCTTTTCTCCTTGGTCCGATTTCGGCTGGTATACTCTCTCTTAATGCAGAAAATAGCGAGTTCGAAACTACAGCATACAGTATACTTCCTCGTTCACACTGCACGAGTTTGTACCCCATGAAATTGATTCGTTTAACATTTATTTGCTTTTTGCATACAAATCGCAACATTTTTCCGCTGGTCACACTTTTGCAAAAAAGTGTTTCCTTATGATCTTCAACGATCCAAAAATTTGTTGTTGATCATTTGCAGAAACTGTTGCCAAAGTTGTTAACTTTTTATCAGTTAGTAAGCACGAGCCAGTTACAATTTAGTCATCAAATTTCATTCGAACGTTTCTAGAATAATATAAATCAATTTACAATAACGAGATTGCACTTTCGACGCATTTTGGGGGTGTTACGTAAACCTATAATATCAAATGGGCCAATGAAATAAGCAACTACGGTAGCTATGACTGTTTGGTAACCTACGTCTGGTCTCAAAGAACCAGATGTCCGCCTTTTTATGAGTGAATAGAATTGTTATGGATATGAGGATATAAACGACGACAGCATAGTATGCAAAAAGGAAGTGTTTTGAACTAGTTATAAGGGTTGAGTTCTGGCTTTATTGCAAAAAGCAAAGTTACACCTTCGCGAATATGTTTTTACCGTGTCAGGTTCTTGTAACAGTTTGGTTTTTTTCAAACGCTTTTGCGATAAATATCTTTTGTTTACTTTTTTTTGCGTGAAAACTCATTTCAATATTATAAACTTCTAATTTTTGGTTATTATTATGTTTAAGTACATTTTTTAGTTAATCCAATGTCAGATGTCACAACTTCAAGCTCAATTCAAGAAACTTCAACAAAAGCGTACTATCACGTGACTGATAAGGATGTCTCCGAATATTCGCCTAGTATTTACTTATATCAAATCAACATTGTTGTTGGAAGTACTTGCTTTGTTATTGCATTCTTAAATTTTGCTGTCTTGTCCAGTTCAAAGAAGTTTCGAAGTCAATACATTGTGAGCATTGTTTTAATCTTTTCATTATAACGATAATCTGGATGTTTTTAGATGCCGATGACATTGTCAGTAACACAAATGTTTGCATTGATGGGTATTATTCTTGAAGCAACTACGCGCCGAGAACTGTTCATTAATGCGACAGCAACAAGACTTGCAGAAATCATGACTTCGAGGACTTGTTTGCTGCCTTGGACTCTGTTTCAAGTTATCGGCGACTTCTGGAGCCCAACGATCGTCCTCCTGATGGGAGTTGAACGCATGTGCGCCGTCATTTATCCTACTATTTTCCGTACTGTATTCAACACTGACACTCCAAAACTTATAGCTGTTGCCTCAGGCGTTCCTGGTTTATTCGTACTTGTTCCGACTATGATCAGCGCCATCTGGCCTTTGCAAAACGTCCGATGGAGTTGCGGTCGGAAAGCTGCTTACGGATACACTTATGGCATGATAGATTACGCCTATAACGTCACCTTATTCTCATTGGCGTTTATTTTCAACTTTATTGCACTTGTCCGTGCATTAAAAGTGCGACAAAGTGGCAGAAGTATGTCAAAACTAAAATGCTACACAGCTATTTCATTCCTTTCAACTTTGTTAATCGCGATTCCCAACTTATTGTCGATAATCAACGTCTTCTGGACACTTCCGGATGTCATCATAACCCCAGCCCCACTATTAGCATGTGCCAATGGCGCAATTCAATTTGGAGTTTACCTAGCTTTCAACGCAGAGTACCGTCGACGTTTTTTACAGCTGGTAACGTTCAACCAGATTGAGAAATTCATGCCACAAGCAAGCAGTATCGCTCGTTTTACGACTGTTCCGAGTAAATCAGTGCTTGTTTCCTCACATGCTTAATGGATTATTTTTTATGTCGAAATGTGGCACTAGCGAGTTTAAAAGCGTCGACTAGACACATGCTTAGGCACTTAGACGTTATTTGTTACGCATTATTTGGACGTTGTTAGAGTCAATGATCATGGACTGGTCTGTACATACATAAACTGTTAGAGTGTCGCTAAAGTGTAAACCCATCAAGGCTAAAAGTGCCTAAAAGTACATGTAAACAGAACCAAATTAGCATGTAAAAACAAGGGCAAAATTGGACCCAATAAGGGCACCAGAACCGGAGAAAACTTCTTTTCCGAACCCGCCACCGGATGAGCCTTGTCGCCGGGATCTTCCTCGTGTTAGCCCTGGGCTATGCCGTCGCCTACGCCTTCCAGATGTCTGCCGACGTGATAGGGCCTTTGCTGACATCCGACGCCGTTTCGCATTCCTCCATGGGGCTCGGCTTCAAGCGCGGAGCTGATCGGCGGCATCGAAGTGCTGAAGGCCATCGCCGACGGCAAAAGATCAATAAAACTGAAGCCAAAACACGTCGTCGCAAGTCCTATGCCTCCCCGAAATCGCCCTCCATCTCGAAGACTCGCTCCCCCCAACTCAGAACCGCCGTCAGTGCCGTCCGAAGCCCTACTGTGCTCAGTGTTGTCGACTAAAACCCCAACTTCCCAATTCCATCTGATTTTCCACTTTGGATAAACATTTATTGAATAAAAGTTAAGATAAGCTGCATTGCTTGGGTTTTGTGTTGTTGTTTCCGGAACTTTGAACACAGAAATATAAGTTAGTTACCGCAGTAGGTACAAGAAAGGCACAACGGTAGGCAAGCGTGTATGACAATTCAAAACAGAATTCAATGGATGGTTTTTGACTCGATTGGGGGCGGCGGTTACGCATGATGAAAACATTGGCAAACTGGTTAAAATATGGAATCTGAGACACTTCAAGGCTGCCAAAATAGAAGTTGAAATAGGACTGGCAAGGCGTACATGAATAATTTACAAAGTTAGTAAGTGTAAACCTATCCTGCGTAGACAGGATTCTCGGCAGATTGGATGGTTGGACCGGTTGGGACGTGCTCAGACGATGGGGCAGCGTCGGAAGTGCCATTAGCGGCCGGCGGGGCGGTCGAATTCGCTCCGACGACGATGATTTCAAGCTGGGGATTCGTGGCTTTCGACCTTTCGGCGACTCGCTTTTCCATCTCATGGGTCTCCTTGTAGGTCAGGAAGTGCCTGCACTTGTTGATGACATCGAGCATGAAGGCCTGGACCGCCATGATGATGATCACGGAGACGAGGAGGCCGGTGTAGGGAGGGTCGTACATGCTTCGGGGCTGGGTGATTTTGATCCTGAAAGCATAATTTTACGCTTCAAAGTAAATCAAAAACAGACTTACAGTAACCCAAACAACGCAATCAGCTCGCCCACCAGCATCACACTATACACAACGATGAACGGCAACAAATACAGAGCCTTCTGCTTCCGAATACCGTAGAAAACGTAATAATGAACCATCACCCCAAGGAAGAGATACACGAACAGCCCGAGAAGGGCACTAACATCGACACCGCGTTCATGGTGATACCAGTCGAATTCAAAGAAGGTTGAAATGAAGAACAAAATGACCATGGAAAGGCCAAAGGCCGCGGCAGTCTGAAATAACATAATAAAAAATGTTTCAATATAAACAATGACTCACAGTAGCAGCCTTCTCAACATGCCAGCAGCCCGCAATGTGGAATTCCTTCGCGTTCGGATTGAATTCCGCGATCATGATACTGGTCGGCGGTGGTCGTTCCTCATCGACTTCGCCCGGACCGCCGAATCTGGAGTAACTCACGGAAGCTTGGTCGCCTTTTCGGGCCAAGAAGTTCCTCAGCCGTTCCATCGCTGTTTGTGGGGTTCGTCAATGGCACCGACGAGCCGTCGGTGGGACTGTTTTGATGGACCTGGAAGTTGGGTTAACATTTAACACGATTGATACAATGATTAACGATTACAACAATAACACGACCGTGAATCGTGTTGAAACTCGTCCAAAACTGTTGTGTGTCACAACAAGGGTGATAGATCGAACGGAGAGAGTTGGACGTCCAAAAAATAAACAGGGTTTTGAAAAGGGGTCGTCAATGGTGGGTGCATACAACACAGAAAAATCTACGTTGCAAAACTGCGAGAAGGACAAAAGAGTAGGTAAGGGCCGGCCAGGGGCCCCGTGTCCAGAGTGTACACGTTTGAAAACCAACGCTACGGTTAAAAAATGTTTGAATCAACCCTCAAGCGTCGTCCCGACCGCCTGAGGGAAATTACTTTATCGAATCAAAACACTAAAAAAAAGACGAAAAACATCAAAATTGGTTAAATACATTACATTCCGCAAAGCTAGAGCGAAATACTAAATTCAAAAAATGGGAAGGGATTCAAAGCTCGAATTTGTTCAACACGACGACGCATTATAAGTAGCAGATCGCACGAGTTATAGGCCATTAAGCCATGCCGTAGCCGATCAAGTTGCCAGCAACGAAACCGGAGAACTGAAATATATATAAGCCGTAATGTGGGTCATAAATAGATAAAAACCGCTGCCCCGAAGCAATCAATTACGTCGAGCACTTTGCACATAGCCGCAGGCCACAGAACAAATCCGTCCGTGTCCAGCCAGTCGTTAGCTAGCTGCTATCGCCTCACAAAGAAAAGAAAAGAATGCGTTCGCTCATCTTTTTGACGCACGGCTATGACAAAGGCAGGACAAGACAGCTGTCGGGGGAGGGGTAAGACCCATTCAAAAACAAAATTGCCCTGGGGGTACCCGCTTCAAAAACAGTGACTCACCAAATACGCATTGCGATTAATGAAATCGTCAATTTCAGCGCCGTTGGGCAGACCTTGGCGGCGGATACCGAGTTCCTTCTTGATGCGGTCGCTAATGTCGTCCAAATCCTGTTGGAGTTGGTTGCGACGGAACTTTATGTAGCCGCGATAGTTGAAGAACTGAAAATCAGCCATAAATTTGAAACAAACTAACTTTTTGTGTTTTTTTCTTCCCCGATGGAAGCCCCCGATATCCCCACCATCAAAGCATGTCCAAGATGTGAAAAAAAGATAAAGCAACTGTTTTGGATATATAAAAACCCACCTGCAACAGCAGCAGCGATGTCCCGACTATGATCGCGAAGACTTTGCTGCCTTTGGTGAAAAAGTAGCCGGAGATCCTAGAAATCGATAAATTAACCCTTCTAAACCACATGGAAGAGTGTACTTACCATCCGCCAGTGGCGCCAACGCCAATTTGGACCGGAATCGGCTTCTTCTGTATGTTGCGGAAGTACCGCATGAAATCATCAAACCAACCCATGACAAGGGATGAAGTCGATTCCGGACGGCGGTTTAGATCAACCATGGATTCCTGGAATGGGTGGAAACTGTCCTCAAGCAGCGAGAACCTGTGACAAAAGCGGGATGACGGATTTACCGGAGCAGCCGGAGGCAAGTGGAAAAAAGCATGCAAACATACTTTGGCTGTTTTGTGGCCTTGTCTTAGCAATACAATGTACGCACATTGTATCTTTTCTTCGTGATGTCAGTCCGTTTTTTTTTAAAGAGAAGTTGCGTGTGGCGCGACAAAAGCCATTGATTGACGTGTGGCGTTGGCATAGTGTTCCCAACGTAATTGACTGCGTGCGCATTTTTAATCTCGTGGATAAAAAGTGCGCACGCGTTCAAACTAAAATGCTAAAAATTTGTTTTTTTTGGCTTCAATGTGATTTACAAGCAATAAGTTTCTGTTTTTATTCATCGGCACAAACAGTTTTTCTTTTTCTCTCTGTAACAAAGCAGTTTTTCATGATTCTGATTCCAACAAAAGTTCACAACCAAAAATCAAAATTATCAGTAAATTGGCAGTTTAAAACTTTTTCAATCTTTTCTTTAAATTTATGAATAGACAAGTCAAATAATTTCTGTATCTCTGTGGGGAAGACGAAGACATCTAAGTGAGGGGAGCCTTTTCATTGTTCCCGTCGACATCGTCCAATTCGGCTGGCGGCGCCTTCGGCAGAGGGAGTGTTTGCGCTTTTGCGGCTTCTTCCTGCAATGAAAACATTAGTCTTTAGTCTAGGAAGTTCAAAAAGTTTAAAAATTCTAAAATAAAAACGCACAGCAAGGAACACCTGCCACAAATGGTACACCAAATCAGTCGTAATCAGATCACCCGCATTGGTCGATATCAGCCTCAGAATGAAGACGCCATCATGCTGGAGGAAGTTTTCGACAAACTTGTTGATGGGGCCCGTTTCACCCGAGGATGGCACAAGGTTGTTGACACGGAGGTACTGGGTGATGAAGCTGTCCTGTTGGGACTTCGAGAAGGTCATGATGACCCAGTAGATGAGGGAGGCAATCGTCGCGAAGAAGACGATCAGAAGCCACCACCAGACGAATAGGTAGACCTTCTCGTTGAACATGTTGATCATCTGGAAGGGTTTTTCACAGTCAAATCGGTCTCGAAACGAAAAGTGGTCCCACCACGAAAGTATACAGTAACCCCAAAACTCACCAAAACGCATTGCACAGTGTGCCGATGCTTGTTTCCGAGGACCCTAACCTCGAAATCACACATGGTGACCCTCGGGAAGTGGCCGGATTCCTCCCATTCACGCCCTGAGGCAAGATCCCGCAAGATTTCAAGACCGTAGAAGGTGTACTTGGTCGAAAGGAACTTGTTCAAAATGATGAATTGCAGGAAGCATTGGATGACGTAGATCACCTTGATGACGAGATACAGCAAGTTAAGATAGCTGCCACGACGGGTCAAAAAACTGAACGGTGTCCGCCGAATCAAAGCCTGCTGCGTCTTGATACTGTCCCTCAAATGCGTCGCGACGACTTCGACACTGTTTTTCCGCTTATCAACCTGCATATTGCCTACATCTTCGCACATTTGGATGATCGACTTCACGGCCACTCCGGATTGCCAATTAAGGATGCGCCAAAGGAGCGATGGCAAATAGAAAAGGATGCCCTGCAGGCCGAGTACGAATGGCACCCACTGATAGTAGCCAATTTCGCGATCTTCGCGTTCCGACACATCGGACGGGATGTAATGGGTCAACGGGAGCCAATAGGTGTTTTGAACGAAGCAGTAGTTCTCGGAGTATTGCTCCCAGGCGCCTAAATACTACTGATAAGGACTTCCTAAGCTTAGAAAATGTGTTACCAGTGAATTGGGCCGGAATCCAGCACTGAATAGGCTGCCCAACATATTGCTTGGCACTCAGAGTCAGGGCAAAGATGATAAAGATTAGCGGGGTGTAGTAGTAATTGAGTCGATCGATGACATCGTCGTCGAATTGGGGCTTGAGACCTTGCAGGAAGCGATCCAAGAAGATCATCTCGGATCAATTTCCTGCTTGGAGTTCTGGAAGAGGGGTCGGCGTTACGGTAGGTGTTGGGCGAAGTGATTATGGCTGGGAGGGAAGTGGTCGTAAAGGATGGTGGGGGCGAGGAAATGGATTATAGGGGTAATTGAGGCACGGCGGAGACATGGTTTATGATTATTGGTTCGAAATGGGATTGGAGGGGGTTGAAATTGGGGTACGGTTTGCAAATAAAAAAGTTATGAACGTACATTTGGGCGCATTTATAACGTAACACGATCAAAATTTGTAAATTTGCAATAAAAAAAGTTAAAAAATAACTTTATATCCTTAACAGTAGCATTATACAGATTCTGAATTGCACTTCAGATCAATAAAATCCTCCCCGATGTCCCCAATCCTGTCCCAACCTCAAGCCAGGTGCAACAACTATTGCAGGAATTTTCAGAACCCCGCATTGCCCGAAAAAGGGGGGATTGGATGCAACCGAAAACGCATTTTCCATCGCTCATGACGGCGCTCCATACGTCGTATCTAGAAAGTGACGCGTCCGTCCGCCATCGTTGACGAAATTCGCCCCCTTCCAACGTTCATCGTGACAGACGGACACGGGCGCCTGTCCGTGTCCGGAAGGCGCCCCCCAACCTGGCAGACACTGTACACTAGGGCGGATCGTCCTGTCCTGCCTGTGGGTCGCCTTGCCTCAAGGCCAGTCCCCCCAGCCGCGCATGCCCCTACATGGAACCGGGAAAATTATAATGTATTTTTCGGCCCCCCGATCTCACTTCACTTCTGGATGCAGACATGCAAGGGGAAGAGAAAATGAAAATTGAAATAGTGCAACAGTACAGTCGACTCCCGACAGAGTCTCGGAGCCTCGCCGCCATGAATTCAATGATCGTACTATAGTGCAATTGTGCAAGGAAACACTTCTTCCATGACCATAGTGCCTCATTATTGTAGTTTGTGAAAACGATAGACACCGCTTTCAACTAATTCAAAAGCAATAATGAAATTCAATTAGTTCAGAGAGGCTTCATTGTGATTCCGTGTCGGACCCACATCGAGTGATCATTAAGTTCTTTGACTCTTTTCAAAACAAAAATCACCGAAAAACCTTACAAACGCCCTCAAAAACACAAACTTTTTCTCCATTGTGACCGTTATCAGCACATACATGTCAAATTCACTCTCTCTTCAATCTTTTCAATCAGTCAATTTCAATGTAAAACAGGTTTTTTTTCGATGGTTCAAACACGATAGGCGTGTGGGCCCGATGAAGTGCATCTAAAGGGTTCCGAAAGGCCGCATTGCAACATTTTCACAATAAAGGGAGACAAGACCATCAATTAGGCGGGTTTATTTAATGTAATTTTTCTCTCTGGCAGTCAATATCGATAATACAGAACAGATTTTTCACTTTTCAACTTTTCTCAAACCTTCTATAAAGCAATTTCGAACAAACAAACACCGTGATCACTTTTCATACCCCTTCTTGCCGAGAAGTGGTGCTTCTTCGAGGTACGGTGGGACAGTGTTTCGACCTGAGGCGATGTACTCCTTCCAGAGGGCTGCGATGAGGTCGCATGTTACGAGATCACCGCTGTTCGTAGCGATCAGCCGGATGAGGAAGACGCCATCTGGGCGGAGTGTGTGTTTAATGAAATCCCGAATCTGGTGCTTGCGACCGGGTCGGTTCACGAATTCAGGGTCGATTTTGGCTAAGTAGTTCGAAATAAGCTCAACATCGGCGCTGTGTGAAGCCGAAGCCAAGGCCCAGCTGATCAGACTGTAGAAGGACGCGATGGCCAGGGCGAAGAAGACGAACCACAGCATGACAAAGATCTTTTCATTAAACATGTTGATCATGAGGACACATTGCACGGAATGCCGGTGAAGATTGCCAAGAACTCTCACCGCGAAATCACACATGGTGACTCGAGGGAAATTGCCGCTTTGAGGCCATTCCTTGCCGGAGATAAGGTCCTGGAGGACGTTCCAGCCCCAGAAGAGGCTGTCATTGCCGAGCATCCACTTGACGATCAGGAATTGGAAGACGGCATTCAGGGCGTAGAGGAACTTGACCAGCAAATAGGTTGTGACGACGAGTTGGCCTTCGAGTTTGGCCTTAATCCGGTTACCGAGGGTAGCGGTAACATCATGGTCGAAAATGAGGAATCTCGCGACAACGGAAATGTTTTTAGCACGATCAGCGGGGTCCATGTTCGATTTGATGGAGCAAGTTTCGCAAATGGCACGGACCTTGAAGCCGACAGCATTGTAGACGCTTCGCCAGAGGACGACGGGCAGGTAGAAAAGGAGGGCTTGCAGGGCCAGGACGAATGGGACCCATTGGTAGTAGCCTGGAAGATGGGGTTGTTAAAATTAGCGCTTAAGTGTCAATTAAAGTGTAAAAACAGAGGTGTGAAAGTGTGCGACACATAGGTGCCAAAAATGAGGTGTGAAGTGTGGTCTCACAAAGGTGTCAAAACCAAATTGTGAAAAAACGTTAAGTAAGTGCGAAAAGCTTACCAATTTGTTTTTCATCCCGCTCAGTAACATTCTGAGGAATCGGGATGATATGAGAAGCAATATCAAAAAAGTTGTCAGGTTTCACCTCAGTGAAGGCCACGAAATACGTATTTTGGACGTAGCAATAATCTAGCGCGTACTCCATCCACCAGCCTCGATAGTAGGCAGGGAACCAGCACTAAACCCCTTATTTTAATCAAACTTCCTTCAAACTTTCCAATTATAATCAAATCTAACCTGGATCGGCTGTCCAACGAAGCTGAAACAATAATTGTAAACAAATTGTCAAAGAAAAGTCCAAATTAGCTTACCTCCATCCCGAGATAAATGCCGACGACACAATGAGTGCCGTGGTCGTGTAGCAGTAGTTGAGTCGATCGACGAAATCGCCATCAGGCAGGGGCGACACAGCGCTCAACAAGCCCTGGACGACATTCATGATGGCACCGGTGCCTTTATGATAAAGAAGCACCTAGCCAAAGCCACAGAAATCCGATGGTGTTTCCTGTGTTACTTTCGGTGCAATATCGGCCCCAGGGAAATCGGAAAAGGAATGTGCGTATTCGGGTGCCCCCTCTTCTGTGAACCACCGCCGGCAACGATGCTGATGGTCGGTGACGATCGATTCGTCCAGCCGCGGGGCTGACTCCAAGCACATGCATTCGTATATTCATCATGGAGGGGGATACGCACGCGTGACACACAAGCTCCGCCTACTTTTTGTGGAGAGCATTCTGTAATATTGGGAGAGGAGGACTGGCAGCATTGCATGAGGTTGGAAAGGCTGGCTCGAGGGAACTGTCACAAAAATTTAAGTCGATTACTGTAGCGGGGAGGCACACTAGGTGAGCCGCAGGCATGCGAGGGCGACCTTGGCCCTCATGAGTTCAAATATAGAAGCGCTGCGCGAGATATCGCCGGTGATGATCGCTCTTGTTCACGGCAGCGCTGTCAGACTCCCGCCGAGTGCCATCAAGGTGAGCACATTTGCATGACGACAAACCTCTTGACACAATGAATGCCAATGCCAATGTCCTTCAACCTCGAATATGCGCCAAAACGGGGACTTTCATTGTCCATCGGCATGTTTTACCTTTACAACTACCTCCATGTCATACAAGATCTCAACATCCATCAAAACCCCCTCTAAAATCATCCGCTTCACCGATTTCGGCACCGAAAACATTCGTCACACAATGCCAATCATCTTTACGACTTTGTCACACAATGCCAAACTTTTTTCCAAAACACCAATTGCTTTCTCAAATTGCCCTCATCAAAAACATCCGCTCCAAAATCCCCAAAATAGCAATATTTCACGCCTCAACCCTCCCCCAGCATGTCATAATGAGCCAATGAAGTCGTCTGCCGGTCTGCCTCATCATCACCGTCATCAATGGTGCAAAAAGGGAACACATGAACAAATAAATAGATTCCAGACGCAACACAATGGAAACCAGCATCGTCAGCGGCGGCGATCGTTAAACAGCCTCCACCAACACCGACGAGCCATTCAAAACCATGATTCTGCGTTCCCAGTAACGCCGAAGAGGCCCATAAAGCATCCAAATGGCTTTTCACACTTTACAGAAGGTTCTCCCATTCAAACTTTTTCGCCTTCTCTTCTCCCATGACGAAGTGGTACCTCGAAAAGTGGTCGTAACCTGCAGCCTGGCTGCAGTGGAATTCGACTTTGCGGGGGCGTAGGCGTTAAAATCGACCACAACAATTGCATTGAAAGTCTCAAAATTTGTGTCCGGTGTTTGTCACAGTTTTTTAAGTCTTAAAAATGCATTTAAATTCGGTCGAGATCGAGATTGAGCGCAATGGGGGGTTTTATTGAGTCGACAATGTTCTCGACGGCCCGTAAAACCGACCGATTTGCGAGAACGCGCATAAACTTTTGGAAGGGCAATGCTTGGGGCGAAGCCAATCGGCCGTAAAAACATGATTACCAACGGAAGGAGGAGAGGGACTGTATTGCGGGGAATGTTAAAATCGACTTTGGTGGTGGTGAAAGTTTTTGATCAGTGATGTCGGATTAGGGAAATGTGGAAGTACTGTTGCAGGGAGAGGGCAAGTTAATCCAAAGTTAGTGCATTTTGATCTGTTTTAATCGTTTTTCAAGCAGGTCTACTGTGATTTGCATTATCAGATTGCTCGTTGGGTGTATTACAGTACGCTTCATTGCATAATGCTACTTTTTTATCTGCGAGATGGGTGCACATTGTCTTTCCATGTTTGGGCCTCATGTGTCAACATGTCAACAGTCGTGTTCCATGTTGATTCCCTCCTTTCCGGTAGTAAAATTCTCACCCAATTGGCCACCCGCCAACATTGTCAGCCCAGGCAGTCGCGACACGTATAAAAAACCGGAATCCGCACCCCCGCTGTAACGATGTGATGATCATAGGCCATGACTGGCAACAGTCGGCCTCCTCCGGTTTGACCATAGATGGACCGTTGCTGACAATGAGGGACGGCCAATCGTAACATTGCCGATCCACAAAGGCCTCAAAAACATGTCAAAACAAGCCTATTCATCAACGCCGACACCCTCAGAACACTGTATCTTCCCAAAATAGCCATCGTAATGTGTGCTTTTTACTACTTTACTACTCCGAACAGTTTTACATCCACCCAGGCAACCGGCAGACCCATCAAACACCGCCTAATGTCCCTCTTTTCAAACCGATTCGGCTGCCATAAACGCATTTTATGTGCGCAATGTCCGGCATAACATAACATCTCTTACTGGCCATCGGCGACCCTTCGGATTTGATCGCATCGCAATCGACGAGAATGATTCAATGCAATTTGAATGCACGAAAGCGCGAAAACATGCGTCCGCGCAAGGGCAATGGATTGACACAATGATGTCGGCCTTCAACCTTGAAGTTTAGAGGGCTGGCTGGCATAGTGCATCATGAAAACTGGAAGGAAGACTTGAAACACGTGGGAACGTGTCAAAACTGATGACATAAAAGGGGGTTTGATTAATGCACTTACCGTTATCGCAGGCCTTCAGGGCTGAAGGGGGTGTGAAAGTCGTCTAACCAATTCGTAAACCTTACAAAACTGTAACCTAGAGTCACTTAAGAAGAACTTACAGTTCATAGTACATGTATCTTTTGTCAATCCAAATTCTATCAACTTTAAAAGGGTGTCTCAAGTGCTTCCGAAAACCCTCAACTCCAATTCTGCATCCAAATTCTCTCATGTTTGCAAAGTCAAACAAGTACTCCCATAAATGCACACCCACACCCACGGCCAGGATTCCTCAATTCAATGATCTCAAATCCCTTCCAAAAAACTTGCATTTCATCCAAATCGTATCAAAATCAACGTCAGTCGATACTCCTGTTTCGTACATGCGTAAGTAAATTTAACAGCGATTAACCGTGCATTTTGTGGTCGCCGTCGGTCGCAGGCGTCCGTAAACTACTATGTACCAACACGGCCATCAAGTTTCCTTTTCCTTTCCTCACAAAAAACCGCAACCTTGTAATGTACTTGTAACCGTCGCGATCGAACGAGCCCATAACAGCTCTAAAAATAGGACTAATTTCTGTTTAACGTCTTTCTTCGGACACTCGGAAACTTGAAAGGAAAAAAAGACTTCAAAACATTGCGAAATTGACAAACTGCCACTGAGGGAAGATGATCAATGGTCCTCTTTAGAAAGCGTCAAGGACAAAAGGAAAGGGACTACACACCGTAGCATTATACAATGGTTATTAGAATAAAAGAGAGAGACAGATTCAACACCCGTAACACTGGGAACACAACAAAACTTGATGGAGAAAAAATTATGGACACACTAACAAGATAATAAAGGAATAGGAAGTTTAGTCCTCTTCGCTGGAAGAGCTCTTGATGCGTCGCCTCTTGTTTGGTACGGTCTTCGGGCTGTCCTGAAACGTGAAGTTGATTGGATTAGGAGGGCGAGGCAGTTGAGGAAAGAAGTTGGAAAAGAGATCACTTCGGAAGTGATTGGAAAAGTTGTTTTTCGAAGAAAGGGACCTACATCCAAATCGTAGCCACCGCCACGTGATCGATGTTTTCGAAGATTTCGACCAGCACTGCTCCCACTCAATAGCTCGACGGCACTGAAGAGTTCGGCGAATTCCCGGCAGGTATCCGCCGCCTGGGGCGTTGTTTTCATATCAGAAAAGATCTCGGTAAATTCCTTGAACAGCTTTTCAGTCTGCCCAGACGGTTTCGCTAGACAGTATTGTCGAAGCATGTCCAAATGGCTCAGAATCGTGTGCAGAGGGACGGTCTTCTTTGGAGCGGCACTGCGAGACTTCTTCTTGGAGTGGACTTCCTCGACATAGTCATCGGCATCGAAGGCTTTCCTCATGAGGGTGTTAATGTTGGCAGCGAATTTGGAGCAATCTGAGTCGTCGTTGATGATGATCTGAAAACCAGACTTTCATAACTATCAAAAACTCAAAAAACCAACCTTCGCCGCATTCAACGTAAACAGATCCCCCGCCTTCCTCGAAATCAACTGCCTCACTAATACCATAGAAGGCTCCGCATACGTTCGAATCATGATCATAGCCTGGAAGGCGGCTTCGTTGTTCTTGACGTAGTCAATCTTCGGAAATCCCGCCGAAATCCAATCAAATGGTACACCTTCAGCCTTGACGAGATGCCAGAAAAACACCTGTTCAAAGTCTTCCCACTCCAATGACGCCGTCATGATGCTCGTGAAAGTCTCCCTCTTGAAGAGATTAAAGTTCTCGCGCACATTGTGTGAAGCAATGTCCAAGATCAGCTGTGGCGTGCAATATGTACAAATCGTCTTGATGACAGCTTCACAGCCCGTGGCATACTTTGAAAAGTGTTCAAAGATTAGCGGAATGAGGTACCGGTAGAGATTCGGGTCGTCCTGAGCGCAGGATTCCATATCATCCGCCAGCTCTATGCCGACGTCTTTGTCGTTTCCTTTCGCGAATTCGATGTAGGCGGCAATGTAATCGTCCGCGGCGAGACCAACTTCAGTCTGTATCTTTGATGCGACGACGTAGAAGAGCAGCAGGTATCCAATGGGTGGACATTTGACGTACATCAGCTCAAAGAATGAAAACACGAGACTGCATTCATCGTGGACGTAGAGTTGGCGGAGAATCAGATAGAATGGGTGCGTGAAAACGGTGCGCATGTCGGTGTTTTCATCGGGATCATCGACGGTGAGGAACTGTTTCGCTTGGAGGAACTTTTTGAAAATGACCAATATACAGTCCGCGATGGCTTCCTTGTTGACCGGGACGTCGTCATCATCAATGACGTCTTGCTTAAACTTCTGCGGTAAGGATTTTTTGGTTTTCAAGTGAAATGGCAATAACTCACGTTTTTAAAGATGGAACTAAACAGAGAGTCGACAATTTCGACAGTTGAATCAAACTTCTCCTCATTGATGGCCGTTTCGAGCCTTAATAGGTCGTCTTTGACTTCATCGGGAAGTGCGCCCAAATGCTGCTCCACAGTGCCCTCCAGTGATGCGTCCCAGCCCGCTCCGCCTGGATCCACGATGTCACTAGTCGATTCGTGCACCGTCGAAGCTGACACTGAAGCAGCTGCAGCAGCGGCGGCGGCAGCAGCAGCCTTCGCGGCACGGCGCTTCTTCCGACGTTTCTCCGTGTTTGGACTCACGACGGCCGGGCCATCAGCCTTTTCGGTCGAATTCGATGGGCCTGGTTCGGGCTCCTTCTTGACTGGTGGTGGTTGATCGAGTACTTGGGCTACGGATATTGTTGATACGGTCGGCACTGGTGGTATCGGCGCAAGGCCATTCAAGGGTCCGCGTTGAGCGAAGAAAGGGGCCAGATCGGGGAAGGTTTCTTTGAAGAGTTCACGGAGGGGTTTGTCGACTTTCGTGCAATCGAGAATGGATGAGATTGGTGGGAGGTTATAGCTGGAACCATGTTAGATACAATAACGTCATTTTTTCAAATCAAAAACTTACTTTAGCCTTGTTTTTTCAATGGTGGTAAAAGTGCGAGTCACACTTCGAACAAAAACGGGGGTAAGGGGTGGGTAAAGGCTTTGAACAAACTGAAAACACACATTGTAAAACGATTCAAATGCCCAAAAACACCCACCAAAATCAAAAATTCATAAATGCTGTTGCCAATTTGAGGGTTGGTTAAAACAAAGTGTGAGAAAACACGCCAGCTTGTAACTGAAATATGCAAATTACACTTAAAACAAACTGTTTAGTTTAAAATGTTAAAATAGCCTACCAGACGGCGACGGTAAAGGCGCGTTAGGCGGAGCAGCTTCGAATCCGAGCCAATCGAAGATGAGCGCGATCTTGGCCAATTGCAATTCGACGAAATTGAAGGAATTTGGCCCTTTGCAATACTCGATGAGACTGGCAATGTGCAATGCTCGCAATTCACTCGTCATCAGGTTCTCATTGTGCGGATTCAGGAAGAATCGGATCGTGATGAAGCGAAGGATGCCATCGGGAGAGGAGGCGGTCTGGAAATGGCTTTTTGTAAGTTTTTTTTTAACTTTTAGGATTCAAAACTCACAAGTTCCCGACTGAAAAACTGCAATTGTCGTCGACAAATTTCTGGAGGCGTGTGGATGAAAAAGTCAATCTTTTTCGTCAACGAAAACGGAAACATTGACGGCTCGATCCATTGAGCAGGTGGCCGTCGAAGGAGATCCGCAACACCGAAGCAATGAGGAGATATGTTCTGCGGGGCTGTGACAAGTTGCTTCCATAACGACGAGATTTCCGGAATCCGTGACAACAAGGTCAACGTCATGATGACATTTCGGCCCCAAACGCTTTGATGTGGACCGAAATATGCCGTGTAGATGTTTTCAAGGGCCTGTATGAGCAGTCGTTTCGCATCACCAGCACGATCGGGTGGACATTGTTTAATTTCGGACAAATAGATCGTGCAGATTGTGGACAGCATTGATACGAGGAAAGCGCCATCTTTGACATTGCCGAGAAGGAAGTCGGCATTGGTTCGGACGATTCTCAGCAGCTGGGAAAGGGGGTTATATCGACGTGGAAATGGGCCGATATCGATGAAGGCTTTAAACGTGTTTAACACGATCACTTCGACCTTGAGGATGCGCCATCGAAGCATGTCGGATAGAAGGCGCATGAAGTTGTCGAGAACGACGTCGGTCAAGTCCCAGAAGAGTTCGATGACGATGTAATTCATGGGGGTCAGGGCGAGTTGAGCGTTGGTGGTCCAGGTTTGTTGGATGAATTTGGAAAACTGAAGTTACAAATGTTGTAAAACTGAGTCAGGGGGTTGTTTTTATATAAAAATGAGCTCACCCTCATGTAGGTATCCTTATCCTGACTCGTGAGCGCCCCAAATACAGACCCAGAAGCCACGACGTCACAACCCTCATTCGAACTGCTCGCCATTGAGATGACTTTCGCCAGGGCATCGGCTTCCGTGTATTTTGATATGACGTCTTCGAGGATGAGCACGTTTTTTTCCATTTTCTGTAAACAAAATTCACAAATTTTAAATTTTAAAACTGCAAAATCAATCTCAAAAGCGCCAAAACAGCCTAATTCAATTCCTCACATACCTGTTCATGCTCGCCCGCTGGCTGATACCGCGTATGCGGCTTGCCCTGAAGCGTTTGTAGCCTCATAGCTCCAAACCGTCCTTCAGCTATCTGTCGTCAATCTTTACGCCGTCCGAGCTACACCGCCAACAACGCTGTAGCTATTCCGTCCACCAGTTTTTCAACAACTGTATTTTTCTTTTTTCTCCACTTCGTTTCTTGTGATTACACACAATTTAACAGCAGAAAAAAAACGTAACAAGTTGTATGTTTTCCCCGACCCAAAATCTCTTTATTTTTTCAAACAGTCTAATAAAAGTGAGAATCTGCAGCCAGAGTGGACGTGATATGGGTGGCGCTGCTGCCAAGTCTGAAAAGAGTCTGTTTAGAAGCGGAGATCCTTGCGAAAGTGGAGCCACGACGACTGACGAAGGTGAACGTCGACCGACGACGACGACGACGACTCGACGCGGTTGGTTTTGAACAAAGTTAACCTACGCCGTGTCTTCGTGGCAGGATCCACGTTGTTATTGCTCACACGTGGGTCACTGGCTGGAAATGGCTCAAACTGAGCATAAGATGACGGGCGCACGGCTGTAATGTGGTGAAGACGTTCGGCTGAATTCCGCATGTTATGAGGGCGTGCGTGGCTTTTATACGGCCATTGAAGGAGGGTGATTTTGCGGGTATGCAAATTTGGAGAGCCGTTGGCGAGGTGTGACAAGAGGCGCGATTTGCATTGATTTCTGGATTTGGGAAATCTGGACTTTTACGCGGTTCGAATTCTACTGTTTTGCTTTTGAATAATACTAGAATGCGGTAGCCATCGATCTGTTTTACGTCTGTAGATTTTGCTTTTTGTTTGTGCAAACAGCAAAATCGTTTTTCAAACACATTTTATATATCCCCCGAGGCTAAACATCCCTCCAGCTGATTCCTTTTATTTTCTTCATTGCCTCTTTGATGTGCTTTATCTGTTTCTCAAAAGAAAACATCAAAAAATCACACATTTTACCCATGTCTAGCCACATTTCGCCCCAGGCCATCCCCTCTGTCCGATCACTTCGTCCAATCTATCCATCGCCGCCTCCCCCACCCCTGCAACGTCCGACAAAAGTTAAAACAAAAGTGAGTCAAGCCAAAAAATCTTTCCCCTCCCGTCGATTCGTTGCACTTTTTCCTCCCTCACCCCCTCCAGCTCGCCGCCAGCCTTTCCCGGTTTGCTCACTCTCGGCCCCGATATATCTCTCCCCAGATCCAGCCATCCACCCGTCCGACATCTCCTCCTGTCCCTCCTGGCTACCCGCAAGCTAGCTTTACACCCATCACACGCCTGTCAAGTGTGGTGTTCGCTCCCTCTTTTTCGGATAACTTTTTTTGTGTTGCTTTTCGTTCCCATTTTTTAACTTGAACATTGATTGAATCCAGTTTCCTTCTGATTATAGTGAAATGGTATCCTTCCAGGTTAAAACTGCCCTCAACCCACTCCCACCACCATGACAGCCAATAACGGCGGCAAAACAACAGTCGAAGATGTGAAGGCCAAGATCCTCGGCCAACTGGACAACATCAAGGAGTCGGATCGGACCAACTTTCTGGTCAATAAGCTTGTACAGTTTGAGCTGGATGCGGCCAAAGCCAAGGCTGAAAACACGCAGCTTGCCATGCAGACGAAACGGGCTGGTTTGGTGGGTTTTATCCATCTTTTTGAAGTGATTTATATATAATTTTGCCTCTTTACAGCTCGAAAAGAAGGTCACCGCTTTGGAAAGCATGTTGACCAAGACTGAAATGGCCAAATCAAAGTTGGAAGATCTTTGCAGAGAGTAAGTCGCTTATTTCTTGTCTTTTTTTAAGATTTTGCCTTCAGATTGAACAAATCCTCCAAAGAAGCCCAAGAAAGAAACGCTCAAAAGTTCAAACTCATGGAAGAAAACCACGTCCTAACTGTCGAAAAGTTGAAGGAGTCTTTGGCTGATATTCAAAAGTCTGTTACTGCCAAACACGAGGTCGAAAAGCGTGCCGTCGATGTGGAGAAGCTTTCCGACAGCTTGAAAGAGCTTTCAACTGAATATGAGAAGCGATTGGGCGATTTGAAGGCTTTGGTGAGTCATTACCACTTCATATTGCATAACTTGTTGTTCCAAACATCACTTCCAGTACGAAGATCGCGAAGAAAGTCTCGAATCGATCTCCAAGAACAAGGATGCCGAAGTGACCATTTTGAAGACAGAGATGCAGAGCATGCATAAAAAGATGCAAGAAGTGTTGCAGGACAATGTCAATCTCAAGAAGGAAGTAAGTGGTTTTGGTTCAGACTGTTCTTGTCTGTTTTTCGGAAGTTTTCACAACAATATGATGGTGATTCATTTCCAGTTGATCGTGAATGACTCCAAAATGAAGGACACCCTCGAGTCCGAAATGCAGATGCGCAAGCTCCTCAACAACTACAGGTTTGTGGCTTTGCTGTTGTTTTGGGCCGTCTTTGTCGGATAAATGGATATCCCTGGGAACAGGCCTACTTCGTTGCCTTCCATTTCCGTGTTGTCGAACAACATACTCTCGTTCGCGTGTGCTTAACCACTCCGATTTTCAGTGAAAAGTACCAAAACCTGTTGCAGAACCTTGCCCGATCCAATGAATCATTCAATAAAGTCAAGAATGAAATGAAACGCGTGAGTTTTAACACCTCTTTTTTGTCCCCCTCGAACAAATCGAACACCTAAGCATCAAAAATGCGAAATCAAAATGAGAATGTGTTTCGCGTGCATTTTTATGTGAAAACTGTGAAACACAGTTAGAAGCACGCTGCAAAAAACAGTCTCTCACAAGCCCAGCAGACCCCGCGGTCATGTTGAATACCATTTGCTGACGGACGATGCGGGACCAGATGGCTGGCGCTAGCCGCTGGCTCGAACGAGCGCGAGCTCAAGGCCCATCCATCGATGACTGATGCGCTGGGCTGTCTGTAGTACTCATCCGAGGCTTATGTGGGGAATTGATTGCGTTTTACAATAGTATAGACATGATGGAAAGGGAAAACAGGCCCAGGGGGGTCTGAGAGGCCCTGACAATCCCTTTTTACTGTCAAAAAGGCCCGACCCGAACGTAGATAGATTGATGTAATAACTTTATAATGTGTTTTTGTGCATTGCAGATGAATTCGAATTTGATCAGAGTCGAGGGTGATTCGCGAAAGTGGCGGACGCGTGTTGAAGAGGCGGAGGCGTGAGTTTTTGTTTGCGTTTTGATTGACTTCCTTATCAGTTGGCTTATTCTTCCGGTTTTTGGAAGCTTATCGATCAAATTTCCCACGTTTTTTGTCTTTTTTTATTCCAAAATGCTAAAATTAGTCAACTTTTTTGCCATTTTAACGCATTTCCACACCTTTTCCCATTGAATTAGCGACATTTGTTTTCGCCCTTTTTCAATTTTCATGCTTTGTTGCTTTTTAAAACAAAGCAAATTGCGTTTTAATGTATTTACGCATTTTGAAGGGCCTTGTTTTTACCCCTCTTTTCCCTTTCCTTAAATACAACAACGTGAGAGCAGTTTCAACGTTGAAAATGAAATGAAATTGTCGCTTTCTCAAGCGCCCCATCATCTTTCGAGACCATCCCTCTCAAGTCCGAGATGCTCACGTTTGATGCACTCTAATTGCACCCCACCCATTACCCCCTCACAGGTATTTCCTTCTATATTTCTATTCCTATCGTTTTTTCAGCACCATCAACAAAGTCACGGCTGAACGTGTGGCAGCCGAGAAGGCCACCGCTCTCAAGGATCGCCAGTTGGCCCAGCTTCAAGAGCTGTGTCGTCGGCTGAAGAGTGGTGGCAGTCCGGCAAGCGAGGAACCACCTGTGGCGACTTCAGAGGCAAGCGAAGCAGGTGAAACTGCCCCAGTGGAAGCAGATACGAACGCGAACAGTGATGAAAAGCCGGCGGATGCCTCGACCGAGTGAAGAAGTAACGTTTGCCCCACTACCATCACCGAGTTGCGTTGATCTCGTCGATCCCAGCTTTATCTCCGCCCCAACTACCCAGCCGCCATCCAGTTTTCTCAGTTGATTATCCATCCGTCCACATAACTCTCACGCACATTGTTAGCCAAATTGATACTAGTCATGAGCCAATGGTTGATTTGATTTGTTCTATTTTAATTTGCATTTTATCATCTTTGTAAAGTTTGAAGCCAAGCCAACTCTACCCATTCTTTGTATTTTAAACTTCCGCCTTCTTGTCCAAAAGCTTTGTGTTGCGTTTATTAAGCCTCGCATATGTGTATGTTATGTGTTTATACGCCTTGTCATTGAATATTGAAGGAAAAAAGAAGGATTCTATGCGCCTTAAAGGGTGTCTCTCCGTGTTTGACAGGCGTTGAAACATTCCATCATCGCCCACCGACCGCCATCCTGGCGCGGTGTTTATCTTTGCTTGTGGCAGCAGCCGCGCCCCACCACAGTGAGGGTGTCAACCCCTCTCTTTTGTTCGAGTACTACTTCGTTCCACAACGAACTTCGCGCTTTGTTTGGTTGTCCGTTTTGACGTGATGATGTTTTTTCCGACATGTTTTTCAAAGTCGAGTTGAATCCAAGACCCTACAAGTTCTTGATCACACTGTTTCCGTTCCCACTTTTGACGTGTTACCGTAACATTGTCACTTTTAGGCCCATTCTATCTAACTGTTGCCACCTTCTTGAGGACTGTGTGAGTGGTTTTGAGCGTACCTCTCAGGCATCTAACTGTCCTTGGAAAGGCCTACATATGCGACGTTAAGGCACCAGGTTCGCTAGTTAGGGTGGTGCTTCTGTCTTGGTGTAATCCTCCTCGGCGACTGTGGCATGATGAACTTCTTCTCCAAGAAGGGCAAGCAGGACAAGAAGAACGACAAGAAGCGCAGTGACAGTGCGAGCGGATCCTCGAGTGCATCATCGGCTTCGAAGGCTGTGCCTACCAAGCCGGTACTGGGAGTACCTCTTCCGGTGGCTGTCGCCAACAATCGGTGCTACGATGATGTGCCATTGCCGGCGGTGATGAGGGCGTGTATTGACTATGTGGAAGAAAGTGGTGGGTTTCTATTTTTGGCCATTTTGGTTCTACAGTGGGAGTTTTTAGGCCTCGACATGGAAGGCATCTACCGGGTAAGCGCTCCGATCTCTCGACTTGACGACCTCGAACGCCAAGCCAACCTCACGGGTAGGATCGAATTTGTGGATGCGCATGAAGCTGCTGGCCTATTGAAGCGGTTTTTACGTCAGATTCCGGGTCATATCTTGTTATTTGGGCCGTATGTGCCTGAAGATTTTGAGAAAATCGCCGAAAGTAAGCCATTTTTCAACATTTTCACCAACAAAATCCATCTTCCAGCCTGCAAATGCGAAGGCGACGCAATCTGTAGATGTCCCGCAGCCGCCGAACTCAAGAAAATGCTCGAAAAAGCCCCCAAAGAGCACTATCACCTACTCGCCTACGTCTTCCAGCATGCCCTTCACGTCATACAGCACGAAAAGGAAAACAAGATGACCCTCGGTGCTCTTGGTGTCCTTCTTCAAGCCATGTTCTCCGTATCCAGAAACATTATCAAGATCTTCATGATGAACGCCGCCCCAGCGTCTGATGCCGATCCTAAAGATTCTGCCGTGTACCTATTTTCGAGTTTACCCATCAAAAGGTTGGTCTTTTTCACTTATTTTTATTTCATTTGGTCTTTGAACACCGTTCTACACCAAAGCCAACGAAAATTAACCATAATTTATTTACAAGCACATTTTGATTTTTGTCAATTTGATGAGTTTTTTTCGTTCACTTTTTTGAACCGGACAAGGATAGTCTTTCTGGAGGGGAATAGAGGGAACGGAACGCATATGGTATAACAAGAATCTGGATGGATGAGGATGAGAGTCATGTACAGAAAGGGGGCTTTTGAAATAGTTGATCACACAATGACCCGTGATTGTGTCATACCGTTGTCGTGACGCCACTTTGAGCTTTTTCGGGCGGGGGATTGCCGCCACAGGCGTTCGTTTTCTGCAAATTTGTTCTGTTTATAGTGTTCAAAGTTTGTCTTGTGGACTTACATTTCTCCTAACGACAAACAAAATGCCGATAACCGTCACGATGACGAGCAACGTGACCGTAATCGTGGCAAACATACTGTTTGTCGGGTTTTTGCTGGTCGTTTTCTGACCGAATCGCACTGTATTGATGTCGTATTTGGGTTTGCTTTCGTCCTCGATTGCGTCGAGGGTGTCATTTCCGGAGGTTCCGACAATGTGTAATAGCTGTAAATGAATATGCTTATCAATTACACCTTTTTCGAATGTTTTTACCTCGCCAAAGTTGATAGTCGAAGTCTCGCCTTCCTCATCAGTAGAAGCCTCTGTCGTCGCTCCCGGTGTCGTTGTATCAGTAGCCGCATCATAGTCCACCGGCAAATCGCTCTGAACCAAGTCCAGCAAGCTCCTTCCGGCAAGGTTGTACGGTCTCGCGCATTGAGTATCCGCTGAATTGAGCAAAAAGAATTCTCGTGATGTCTCGGCAGCGTTGCGATACGTTTTTTGGACCCAGGTCACCGCTACAAAGTTTTCAATCATTAATTTCGTGATCGAATTAAAATCAGTCTGATGTTCACGTGTCTAACATACCATGCCAGATGTCCGCATCACACAGCCACGGATTTTTGCTCAAATCGATCTGTTCCAAACTGTGAAGCGGTTTCAGTGTACAGTTGAAAGTAAATTGCGTGAGTTGGTTTCCGTTGAGTGAAAGCACACGTAGAGTTTCATTTTGAGCGTTGAAGGCGCCAGGCTCGATTTTGCTGATGTGGGTGTGCGACAAATGGAGTTCCTAAAAAGTTAAATTTGAAGTTGATTGAAGAAAATTAACATTTTTGTCAAAAAAAGCTTACTTCAAGTTCGACCAAAGGTTGGAATGTACTTTTTTCAATCTTTTCAAGCGCGGTTCCGCTAAGGTTTAAAAATTTGAGATGGGTGAGACCCGAAAATGTTGATGGTTCAATCTAAAAATTTTTCTTTTAACCAAAGACGACAAATTTGAAACTCACCTGAACAAGCTTTTCATTATGTCGCAACGACAACGAAGTCAAAGTTTTTCCCAGCGACTCAAAAACTCCAGCTTGAAGAACCTTGATTTCATTCCAACCGAGATCAAGGAACTCCAAAGATTCAAGGCCTTCAAATACATTTGAATCGAACATGGATTCACGAAGAAAGTTTCCAGCAAGAGACAACTTTCGAAGGTTTTTCAGCGGTTCAAAGGTTCCGGGTTCGATGTTTTCGATCAGATTCACTCGAATGTCCAGCTAAATTTACCTAGTTTACAACCATTCAAAACCGTAGTGCCTACTCACCTCTTCCAAATTCTCTAACCCAGCAAAGGGCGTATCATTGATAGCCTTCAAGCTACATCCAGTCAACGTCCATTCCTTCAAGTTTTTACCGCCACCGTTTCGTTCGAAACCCAATTTGTCTAAATCATCGACGCCGTCCATTCTTGTCATGTCTAACCTCTGCAAAAAACGATTCGTAACATTCTGCACTCTTTTCTTTTGTTCGATTTGATTTGACGTTTCCAAAATTAAGAGCAACGTCTTTGCGCTTTGGTCTGTCGTCTCGTGCGTTACCTTGAGTACCTTTTTATTAGTTGTTTCTTATTTGGAACTAAAATCATGGTACCCAAGACAGGCATCATTTTGTACGACTGCCATAATGGTTTGGTTTTGTTACGATCTGACGTGATCCAAAGTACGATTACCTATTTTTAACGACTAAACAAGGCGATGGTGTATTTTTGATACTCCATCGCCTTATTTAGTTATTACAGTATACCAAAGTAGTCAAAATAGACCCACCTCGAGGTTTTCCAGACTGCCAATCTGTCGAAGAAGGGTTTCATTAGCATAGTTGTGCTCGCCGATGATAAGCGTTTTGAGCGCATTTAACTGTGAAATTGAGTTCGGTTCGACGGCGGACAACAGATTCGAAGACAAATCGAGGTATTCCAGCTAAAAGTCAATGTGTTTTAGTGGTTGGTACTTCTTTGCGGTTTAATTGTTAGAAAGTATAGCTGTGACACGCATTAGTTTTTTGTTCATAGCATACACCGGAACGTCGCACCCGTGGCGAGCACGCTACGTGGTCTGTGAACTCCGTAGCCAACTTTCAACAATATTGACGGTTGATGGTCGGGGTATTTCCGTCCGACATATCGATACCGATGTCGATACACAAGACAGGTGTAAGTTAACGTTCTTACCGTTTCTGTGACACCATCGAAATCGCCTGCTTTGATGTCGATAATCTTGTTACCCGGCAACGATAGTGAATTTAATTTGCTCGTTTTCGATAGTAATCCACTCGGGACCGTCGTCAGCTCACAGTTTTCAATGATGACAGCCTCAAGCGATGGCAACTCACTGAATTCGACGATTGGATTGTCGCGACGTTCGGTGAGCGCACCCCCACGGCAATCCTTAATCTCGAGCTCGCGGAGATCGCGCAAATCCGAGCTCAGGATTTCTTCGAGTGTGGGTGCCGCCTCGTCTTCACTGATTTCGACATGGTCGAGTGTGATCTGAAACGTGAAAATTACCCCATGTTCGTTAATTTAGGGTGACCATTGGGTGTGGTGTTGTCATACACACTGTTTTGGACTGTAAAATTGTGTTAAAGCAATAACAAAACATGCGCAAGGCGATAAAACAGTTCAATGAAAAGTGCACGTTCATCAAACTCTTAAATTTGCATGTTTGTGATGCCCTAAATCGCCACAGGATCCCCAATGTGTAGTTTAGCGAAACATTGCATGCTGTGATTGACGTCAATGGGCACATTAGATTCTAATTTAAGGGTAGCAAACTAAATGGCGAAAGATGAAGACCGTTTTTTTGGTCTTCATACAACACAGGTTTCATCAATGACCGAAAAAAGAGGACTTCTGAAGGACTACGCACGCTACTACTACTTCATTAATCTGTGTTCCGGTTTTACACGCTAAGCTGTCAAAGCTGTAAACCAGAAGCTTCTTTTTTGAAGAAAAATTACACATCGCGGAAGTAGTCGTTTGCCAGTTTGCAGACAAAGGGACTTTTGAAAGCGTCTTCCTTCTGACTCACCCTCGTCACTGTTCGGTTAGCATCGTCAATGGCTGTAAGGACTTCGGCAAGGTCCTCCAAGTGAGAGCCGAAGATACAGCTGACCGCAATACCGATTCCTGGCGTGCTGGTGTTCTCACTGTCGACAATACCATCAGGATCGTTTAGGTCGTTAGTAATACCGTTACAAAAGCATTTTAATTTTGTCAATTGGTCCTTAGATAACTCATTGATATCGCCAGGCAGGGTCGTTAGGTCAGGACAGCCCGGAATTGAAACAATCTCGGAGCGAATGGAAGCAAAGTTGATCAAACATAGGATTAGAATTGGTAGAACGCTTTTTTGGAGCGAGTTCATAGCACCAACTGAAAAAAATGCACGGATTTAGCGGGAGGATTTGATGATGTAGCAGCGGGTGGATGGATTGACGAAGACCAAACAACGGGGGGGTTATCCGACAAGGAAGGAAGGGGCGCTGAAACGGGACGATCGCCAGAAGGCGATCCAGCGCTCCGCCCTGGATCGATCTCCAGCCAGCCTTGTTCGCGCAACAAGAAGCCTACTCACGCCTGAAGGGGTTTATGAACGAGTGGTTTGAGATGGTGTTGTCATATGGGCTTGAACGGTGTGATATGTGGATAAATCCACATATCACACGCTCCCAAACATGGGTTGATAATTAGTGTTCGGAAATATGTTCGATGCTCGTTAATGGCGGTCGCCGACAGCTGCCACTAGCGATGCCAGCGGGAAAACTGACAAGGCGACGACCCGCGCAAGTGTGGCTGCCGGTTGATAGGGAAGGATGTCTTGATCAGTCGTAGGTATGGAAAGTGGAAAGGGTGCGCCTCCTCTTCTTGCCCTGCGGGTGCACAGGTTCCACTGGGTTCTAATTGGAGCAACAACGACCCAGGAGGCAGGTTGTAGCTTGTTGTTGCGTGCCCGCCACCCGATCGGCCGGCCGAGTGTGATGCCCACCCTTTCTCTCTGTCTTCTGAATTCAAAATACATTAGTGTATCGTGGCTGTCACTTGTCCTTTGTCTCAGCCACCACCACCGTCATCGCGCATTTTGATAACGATAAACAACTTGTCCCCATAGGCTGAACCTGCCAGTCTTACAGTGTCCCATGTGGGAATGAACTACATTACAGCCACCAGTTGATAAGGAGTTGAACGCATTGTTCGGTAGTCCGTTGGGTACACCTGGCAGGTTTCGCAAGGCTGCAAAGTGCTCATTGACTTGTTTTTCATTCTCAATTTCTCCATCGTAATCAAACTTGTTATACCTATCTTTAACAATACTGTTATTCCAGATACGCCCGCCCATTAACATGCTCCGAAGTCATGGCAGATCCTGCCCTCAGCCAGGAAGACATCAACATCGAAATCGCCAAGCAGCAAGCCCTTCTTGAGGAGGTCAATGATCAAGTAAGTTTGACTTTAACTTCCGTGTATGTCTATCTGTTAACAGACACTTTTTACAAAAATTAAGTATCACCAGGTCTGCACTGTACGTGTCAATCACAAACTACAATTGTTTTCCGTCTCTTTTCTCACGATGTCGCTTTCTCAACATTTTGAGCATACTGTAGTTGCTTCTGTCTCGCTTCTAATCATGAAAAAAGTTATTTCTGTACCGGAAACAAATATCGTCCGTCGAAAATGTGAAAATGTGAACCAGTCCCATGCACCACCGTTATTTATCAACTTCAACTTTGATCGCTCATTATGCCGCATTTTTCAGCCGTCAAAAACGTCGTTGATGAAGAATTGGGTTTCACGGGTTTTGCTGAATCGAGTTCGTCGGGTTCAATTCCGCTTGTTCCGAAAATAGCTTCGCTCCTTCGTTTGTTGTGATTGTTATTTCCGCTTCTTTTTTAAAATGTTCTGGTTTTGTTCCTTCTTTTTTTGGTATACCAAAGAGGAGCAAAGTCTGCTGATCATTAGTTGTTTTTGATTTGGTTGATTTTTTGTTACTGTAGTTTCTATCTTGCTTTGAATGTAAAGTCTGAAGCTTTGATTGTGTCTTTGAGAAATTGGATAGAGATTAGCTTTGTATTGTTCTAAAATAAGATTTTTCAGGTTTTGGAGTTACGGAAACAAAACAAAGACACGAAACTGAAACAGCAAGAGATGTGGGATGTTCAGCAGTGTATAACTTTGTTAAAGCGAAAGGTTGGTTTTACAGTTTTTAAAGATTGTTTTTGATAAAAATGAAGTTTCAGCTCAAAAACATGTCCAGAAACAACGGCTCCACAGACGACGAAAACGCCAGCACGTCCTCCGACACGTCTAGCGTCATCGAACCCGGGCCCCTCCTCGAAAGGCAGCTTATCGCCATTCAAAAAGTCCTCATCGAAGACATTGTCGACGAAGAAAACGAAATCGCTCAACTCCAACAGAAACTCTTCGATCTCCAAGTCGACCTAGACACCCATAAAGATCAAATAACCCAGCCATCAGCCCTGCCACCACCATCCTCCAATGGCACCCTCACCCGACGACCTCGCATGGCTCCACCTCCACCGCCTCAAGTGCCAATCTGGGATCCCGCCGTAGTCTCCACAATCGGCAAAATCGCTCAAGACTTGGTCGAACCATCAGATTCCGACTGCAATGAATGCCATCGTCAAGAAGTCCGGAAAAGTGTGCTTGTATCACAGCTCGCCAAAATGCGTGATGAATGTGCCCAACTTCGGGCAAAGCTAGACGATAGCCGTGAAACGAAGCAAGCTGTCGTCGTTGCGGCCGCGGACGACTTTGGCACGTCGAATGTACTAATTACAAAATTGTAATTCTATCTTTTTCACTTTTTGTTAATGTTAATTCACTTACTGACACATAATTCACCGATATAGCTGTAAACTTTGCCTGAAATTAAACAGAAACTTGCTATTATAAGGGTCTTTTTTCATCACTTTTGTTAGCCTCAAATTGCAATAGATATACCCTTTTACATATTTTTATTGTTCATACACGAGTTTGTTTTTGGTTGTTAGTTAATGTAATCGCTATTGTAAATGAGAGAAAACGGGATCTTTCCCTTTGGTTAATAAACGCCAGTCGACTGACTTTGACTTTGTATCGCCGAGGGATAAAGTTCGCGATATGCGAATGGGGCTACTTTCGTTTGCATTTGTAGTTTTGGTCGGAAGAGTGAGAGAGCAGAGGGGCAGCAATGTGACAAAGCACATTGGGGATGGTGGCTGCGAATGTGGGCGCAGCGCTGGGGAGCGTTTTGCGTTTATCGACTGGGTTGTTGGGTCGTTGTGGCTCGCTGTGTCGTGTTGGCGGGTGCGTACGCACACATGTATAGTTTCATCATGGCTCCCTCGGGTTCGGTCTCTCGCATTTGCGCTGTGGTGACCATTGTGGCGGAGCGCATTGGGTGGGGGAGCGCGTTTGCAGCGCGAGGGTGCTGGGTACAGTTTGGCTTTTTTCGCGTTTGCGGGTCGGTTGCTATTTCACCACTGTCTGTCTGCACGCGCTTTTCTTCCATAAATGCAACTAGCATTTCTCGACTTTGATACCTAATCCGGATCCATTTGCAGAAAGAATCTCCCGCAACCACCATGGCCTCGACTCGTAAGCGTACCCGCGCCGCGTCCACCTCCTCCGAAGACAGTGATGCCGATACGGGCGCAAACAACAACAATGGTCCCCGGAAAGTGCTCAAGGTGTTCGAGATCCGTGATTTAGTGACGCAATTGCGCGCTGAATGCGGGTCGGAATTGCCGCGTTTATCGGCTCGGCATGACATTGCCAAGCTCGTCGAAAAGTACAAGTCGCTCGAGCCCTTCAAGGACCTCGTCAATGATCCTGATTTCGATCGTCAATGGAAACTCCTCTTCGGCTATGCCACCCGACCGAAAAACATCACCCTCGCCGACAGTACCCAGATTTTGAACAATTTCCTGGAGAATGGCCATGTTGTGACCTTTTTTGAGGGCTTCCCGAAGAAGGCCCGTCGTGCCATCGACTATTACGTCGCCGAGAAGAAGACTCCTAACAGTACTGTGGCTGATTCAGTTAGTTTTACCGCTCTTTTAAGATTTCATCAAATAATCATCAAATTCCAGGGCAAACTCCGCAAACAATTCACCACAGACCCCGATGCCGAGACCTACCGCAAAAAGGCCGACGCCGATCGTGACCGTTTCGCCCGTGAACTCCAAGCCTTCAGTGACACCAACCAGGAGAGACTTTCCGAGCCACAGAAAGAGTACATCAAGCAACGCATCCGCAATTTGGCCGTGAAAGCCGACGGCACGACGAAACGCCCACGCAAATCCCGAAAGACCGCCTTCGACTGGTACAAAGACTTGAATGCTGCCGAGTTTGCTGACTTGCCGGAGGAGAAACGTGAGCGGAAGTTGCTGAAAAAGTACAACAAGCTTTCGGAAGCGGAATTGGCCATCTTTGAGAAGCTTGCCGGCAACAAGAAGGGCGAATAATTTATTGAACTATTGAATTTAAAAATCTACCTATTGATCTCGTCATTTGTATTTTTAATGTTTTTTGTTTGCGAGGTGTTTTTAACATATAAATTTATTGGATTTTAATTTTCGAAAAACAAAAACAAACAGGTTTTACACACACTGCCCCCAAAGCAACTCCCACCACGAAAAATGTCATGAGCGGCTAATGGACGACCGCTAGCCGCTCGCGTATCGCGGATAATCGCGGAGAGAAGTCGTTATGGGAGTGCATTCGCTCAAGCTTGAGTTCGGAGTTTCGTTAGTCACACTTTGCCAAGTGCACCCGCAGCGTAGAACTCCTATAGCGATTTCTCTCCGCGATTATCCGCGATACGCGAGCGGCTAGCGGTCGTCCATATATTTTTGCGCAAACAGCTGAGCTGCGTGCTTCGCGTTTTCGCAATGGCCTCGGCCAAGAAGAGGGATTCCAATTCAATCCGGCAGAATCTCACGATACCGTATCCCCTCCTGAAATACATTGTCGATCATGCCCCCGGCGATGTCGCCCAGAAGATGGGGTCAACTTGTAAATATTTGACGGGAATGGTCGGTAAGTATGGCTCTTTTGGACAGTTGTAAAATGCCAATGACGAAATATATGCAGAACGGACGCATTCTGGAAACTTGCCACCGAAGTTACTCGACTACATCCTGCGAAGGGCGCCTGCGCAGACACTTAACAAGATGATCGCATATTCGAAATATCTAAATGAAAGGTCTAACTATATCCGAGGCAGGCCCGTCGACTGTCTCGCTATTGATGTAAGCTTTGGAGAATGCTTTTATATATTTTTTATAAAGGAGTGTCTTCAGTTCCAGATGGACTCCACCTCAGAAGTCCACACGGGTCACCACTCCGGCGAGGTGGTCCTGTGGATGGGCAAGAACCATGCCAAAGCCATTAAAAAGGAAAACATCTGTATCGAGGGCACCCTTGAAGTCTACTGTACACACAAGATATATTCTTTGCCGCGGATTCTGAACTTCCGTTCCGTAAACCTCACAAGATTGGAGTTTTACAATTGCAAATTGAAGATGGCGGACTTCCTTGCCCTGACCGACAGCGACATCGTCCACGAACTCATCGCAGATTGCTGCGAAATCCGCCCACATCCACTCATTGACGAAGTTTTGGCGGCAATTGCTCGTGTGAAGATGGTGCGGATCGATATTCCAATGTTACGGTATTCACGTCATCGTGAGCATGCACTGGTGAGATGGAAACGGCCTTACCGACTCGAATCGTTGACGTTCATGCGATTGAGGCGGGATTTCTCGGTCGACACATGCGTCAAAATCATTGAGGTAACTTTCAATCCCATTATATCAACCTAATCCATCTAATTTCGCCTTCTAGAAACACGGCGGCCCCGACTTCACGATGCACATTAACATCTTTGGCAGAATCCCGGATGAACACAACGCCTTCACTGCAGAGATGAACGCTCGGATCCAACAGGCTCGGGATAAACGCCCAGATGATCTCGTCGGGCTTCCGGCAGTCCGTGAGTTCCGTTGCGAACCACACCACTATTAATTATAAATAATTACGGTTCAATCACCAACGATATCAAAGTGTACATTTCAATACATGTTTCCGTCTTTTTTGTTCTTTCCTTAAAACTTTATCACTTTTTACCATCTATTACGTGCAATTTGTTGGCACAAGCAACTTATAAATTAAATAGAATTCGCAAGCACAAACATAACAGGGAATTAATATCAAAAAAGCAAAAACAAACTTGAGATTACTTCTTCTTGGCAACCTTCGGGAAAGCTGCGGCGATGAGCTTCGTCTGGGGAGTAAGAGCTGTCCGGGCTGGTTCCAGAAGCTCGGTAACATGCGCTGTGATGACAGGCTTCAAGTCGGTTGGGTGGAGCTTTTCTTCGGCAAAGAGGGTTTTGAGGTCGTCGAAGGTTGGAATGACGAGATTGCCGCCGTATTGCTCGGGGCGGTTGATTGTGAGAGCTGAAACGGCACTTTGAAGATGGAAAACACCAAAAATGGGACTCACGTTTGCCTTCTAGTCTCGGGAAGACCAGCAACCTGGCATACTCCAATGGGACGTTGTTTTCAATGTTTCCAGGCTCACAGAAGGCTTTTCCAATCTTTGTCTTGATGATTTTCGCCGTGTCGACAAGGTCGAGATGGAATTCAGGGTCGGATGCGGACATTCGCTTGTTGTTGGTGCCGGGGATCGTGGGGAAGAGGAGCGCGGCTTGGGCTGGGTATTTGACGGATTTGCACAGCTGAAAACCCATTTTCATTCCGAATTAGGACAAAAACCGGTAACAAACCTCATTAGCCAGCGTAATGTACGGCAATTGCTCCTCGCCAGTGATGACCAAATCAACATCAGCGTAATGAACGTCCAAAGTATGGAAGATCGGCGCCAAATGCGTCGCCAGCGTGTTTCCGACGACAATAGCCGAGTCATCGCGGGTCACCTTCGATGCCATCTTGTACATATCCAGCGTGTAGGCCGAGCCGTATTGCTCCTTCTTAGAGTGCCGGATCTCGACGCCCTCCAGCCCGATGGCGGCACTCAACTGCTTCAACGCTTCCTCGTAGTAAGTGGCACGTTGTTCAATGGCATTCCAAGGGCACTTTCCATTGTCAAGGAACCCGCCAACGTCAGAAATCAGAATCGAAACAGCACAGCCAGCTTTCTGTAGCCTCTGCAGTTGAAGCAGTCCAGCGACATGGCCCAGATTGACGCGGCCTTTGGTTGAGACTCGCCAGAGGACACGGATGGGTTCGCCGGAATGAAGGCGGTGGGTCAGCTTGGTTGAACCATAGAACTGCAGATTCCCCTGGATCTCGGCCAGCTTTGCACCGGATTGTTCGTCGATTTGAAGCCCATTGACCAGCTCATCAGCGAGGTCGCCGGCGCCAGTGTCTTCGATGACAGCGGGATAGGCGATTTTGATGATTTCCTCGAGTTCGGGGCCTTTGCATTGGTCTTGGACCTTGGTCAAGATGTTGATGAGGAATTCTTTGAGATACTCCTTCAACGCTTCGACAGACAGCTTCCCAGACTCGAAATCGTCCTTGAGGGCTTCGTAGTCGGTGTAATCAGTTCCGGCGAGGGTGACTGCGTTCGGATGGTTGATCGGAAGGACAACGATTTGATAAAAGGCCAAAACACCGTTATCATCCGGATTGCCACGCTCACAAACAGCGCCATCGATCTTCTTGGCGACAATTTCAGGGGCATCGAGGAGGTCAATCTTGGAATCGAGCTCGGAACTGCTCATCTTGCCGCCAGTCAGACCCGGGATCATCTTGTTCATCAAGTGCCACCGCTTGCCGAGCTTGATCTTGGGGAGTTGCTCCTCGGCGAGGATGAAGATCTTCCGCTGATCGACGCCACCGAATTGACCATTGACCTTCAAGTATTGCTCGTCGATGGCCTGCAGCAACGGGTACAACATGCCACTCAAAAGCGGGCTATCGACCTGTTTCACGACCTCAGCACCGGCACGGAGCGCATCACGTTGACTGATGTGACCACAGAGCTTCAGGACGTCCTGGGTGTAGGGCTCGGTGAGCTGGTAATGGATGCCTCGAACGAAGCTCAGCTTTTCGAGCGGCACGTTCAAGGAGGTCAGAAGCGCCTTGATGACGTGCTCGTAGTACTTGACACGGTACTCCAGCATCTCATAGGTGGATTTGAGGTTGTCGAGGAAGGCATGGAGATCGGCGAAGAGGATTGTCACCTGAGAAGGGGGGAAATTTATATATGAAGTTCGTCAAAATGATGAAAAACGACAAACCCGAAGGCCAGCATGCAGAAAATCAGCAATCTTTTGCATGGGAACAAGGTAGCCGACATGAGGACGACCAGTAGTGGCAGTTCCCCAGTAAAGATGGATGGGTTTACCGACGGAAAGTTGCTGGGTTAGCCTGTCAACGCCGAGGACTTCCTAAAAAGCTGCTTTTTGAGGGGTTTTTCAAAGATTTGAAGAGTCTTACCTGCAAATTGCGAAGGATAAGCTCCTTTCTCGCAAGATCCGCATCATTGAGCTCGATAGCTTCGGCCATGTTTGGCGAATAGTGGATTCCCAGAGCTGGAAATGAGGAAATGCTGAGTGAGGGAGTGATTTGGCGATTTGGAAGTTGGGGAAAAACGCGACTTTGGGGGTTATGGATGGCAGATTTTAATAGTTGGGGACGATAAGGACGTTGTCACGGACATTTTAAGAAAGAATAAATATAAAATAGAGGTTGAAAAAGTGTCACAAAATGACGCAATCCTGACGAAAATCTCGAAGGAAGGGCGTGCTTCGATCCTATTTTTCTTGGCAAAGTGTCCCGAGTGCGCGCACGTAAATGATGAGAATTCGCTGGCCGCTCGGACGAGAGCCTTTCCATCCCGATCCGCGTTATCCAAATTCCGTCCCGATTATCTTCCCCATCGCGCTTTTCCTTCCGCTTTTCCCATCCTAACCCCTGTGGCTACCTCCATTCACTGATTTCAGGACCTCTGACCAACTTTTTCAACACCGATTCACCATGCCAGACCATCTCGGAGATGACATGCGCAAGCAGAAGAAGGACGTCAATCCCGATGACGATAAGCCGTTCCAGGCCCTCGATGAAGGCGATATCGCGGTCCTCAAGCGCTACGGTCAAGGTCCGTACTCGGAGCAGTTGAAGAAGCTCGACACTGACATTGAGGATTGTCTCAAGCGCGTCAACGAGCTTTGCGGCGTCAAGGAGAGCGATACTGGTCTGGCGCCGCCGGCCATGTGGGACATCGCTGCGGATAAGGCTGCCATGCAACAAGAACAGCCTTTGCAGGTGGCTCGTTGCACGAAGATCATCACGACCGAGGGCCAGGATCCGCGATACATGATCAACGTGAAGCAGTTTGCCAAGTTCGTCGTTGATTTGGCTGATGCTGTGGCGCCGACCGACATTGAGGAAGGCATGCGGGTTGGAGTCGACCGGAACAAGTACCAGGTTGGTTTTTGGTTACTTTTTGGGAGAATTTATATATAAATTTGGTCCTTTTCAGATCCATCTCCCCCTCCCAGCCAAGATCGATCCCACAGTCACGATGATGCAGGTCGAAGAGAAGCCCGACGTCACCTACGCCGACATTGGTGGCTGCAAGGAGCAGATCGAGAAGCTCCGTGAAGTCGTCGAGACGCCCCTTCTCCACCCCGAACGCTTCGTCAACCTCGGTATCGAGCCTCCGAAGGGTGTCCTCCTCTATGGTCCTCCCGGTACCGGCAAGACCCTCTGCGCCCGAGCCGTCGCCAACCGTACGGATGCCTGCTTCATCCGCGTTATCGGCTCCGAGCTCGTCCAGAAGTACGTCGGTGAAGGCGCTCGCATGGTCCGCGAACTCTTCGAGATGGCCCGCACCAAGAAGGCCTGCCTGATCTTCTTCGATGAAATCGATGCCGTCGGTGGCGCTCGTTTCGATGATGGCATGGGTGGCGATAACGAAGTCCAACGCACCATGCTCGAGTTGATCAACCAGTTGGATGGTTTCGACCCTCGCGGTAACATCAAGGTTGGTTCCACCCACTTTTTTACCCTTTTCATCCCATGATTATATATAATTTCAGGTCCTCATGGCCACAAACCGTCCCGACACCCTCGATCCCGCCCTTGTCCGTCCTGGCCGTCTTGATCGCAAAGTCGAATTCGCCCTTCCCGATCTGGCTGGCCGCGCCCACATCTTCAAGATCCACGCCAAGCAGATGAGCGTCGAACGCGATATCCGTTACGATCTGTTGGCCCGACTTTGTCCCAACTCCACCGGCGCTGAAATCCGCTCCGTCTGCACAGAAGCCGGCATGTACGCGATTCGAGCTCGCAGGAAGGTCGCCACCGAGAAGGACTTCCTCGACGCCATCAACAAGGTCATCAAGGGCTACGCCAAGTTCAGTGCCACGCCGCGCTACCTGACACATAACTGAGGTTGTCCACGTCTTTTGGCTGATCCTTTTTGTGATTGTAATTCATTGACTTGTAATTTATTTATCCCTTCTTTTGGATAACGTTTTCTAATAAACGACTGAATTGTGTCTTTTCATGGTTTTGGTGTTTATCGGTTGGGGCTCCGATTGTTGTATTTTATGCTCTGAATGTATATCTTTCAATGAGGAAAAATAAAAGGTAATTTATAACAGGAAACGTGAGAATTTCAACGTTAAAATTGAAACGTGAAAACCCATTTTGAAAACGTCGCTTTGACCACGTGCGCACTCTTTCGATACTCCCACCACGAAAAGTCCTGCGGTACTGTGTCGCTCTGCGTGCAGTCTCGTCTTGCTCGCTGGCCCAGTTGCACTGCGTTTCTCCCTTTTTCGCTCCATTTTCCGTGTTTTTCGACGTTTTGATCCCGTTTTTTCAACAATTTTACTCATTTTATCACTTCTTCAGGGTACTACTGCTTGTAACAGCCTACAAATATGGCTCGTGGACCGAAGCACCATCTGAAGCGCCTTGCTGCGCCCAAAAACTGGATGCTCGACAAACTCGGCGGTGTTTTCGCTCCCCGTCCCGTTGCTGGTCCCCACAAGCTCCGTGAATCCCTTCCTCTGGTCCTCTTCTTGCGTAACCGTCTGAAGTACGCTCTCTCCTACAATGAGGCCCGCAAGATCTGCATGCAGCGCCTCATCAAGGTCGACGGCAAGGTCCGCACCGAGTTCCGTTTCCCCGCTGGCTTCATGGGTATGTTTTTATATATTTTTCTTGCTTTTTGACCCAACTAAACGAGTTATCTTGCAGATGTCATCACCATCGAGAAGACCAACGAAACTTTCCGTCTCCTCTACGACGTTAAGGGCCGTTTCACCATCCACCGCATCACCAAGCAGGAAGGTCAGTTCAAGCTCCTCAAGGTTGTCAAGACCGCCGTTGGCGCCAAGGGTATCCCGTACCTCACCACCCACGACAACCGCACCATCCGCTACCCCGACCCCCATATCAAGCGCGATGACACTATCGTCTTCGACTTGGTCAACAACAAGATCACCGACTACGTCAAGTTCGATGCCGGTAACCTCTGCATGATCACTGGCGGCCGTAACATGGGTCGTGTCGGTATCGTCGGTCACCGTGAACGTCACCCTGGATCGTTCGACATCGTCCACATCAAGGATGCCGTTGGAAACACCTTCGCCACCAGGTAAGACATCTTCGTAGAAGGTCGGGGCCTGAGGCATAACTTTCCGACCGAGGTTGGTTTACGTCTTGTCGTCGGGGCTTCAAAATGGAATGGGGGACCATGGGTTTCCTTTTCAGATTGAACAACGTTTTCATCATCGGCAAGGGCAACAACGCTCTCGTTTCACTGCCGTCCGGCAAGGGCATCAAGCTCAGCATTGCTGAGGAGCGCGACAAGCGTCTTGCTGCCAAGACCAAGGCTTAAATTTGTTTTTCTTCTTGAATTTTGTTATTCTTGTTGTCTTTTGAAATAAAAATATAAATTTAAATGATCTTGTGCATAGTGACGTTGATAATCGATTGGGATACTGAGCTTTTGGGATAGCTTAGCTAAGGGGTTATTTAGATGGTTGTTGTTATAGATGAAGCTTGAACTCGGTGTTAAGAATGTCTGGCAAATGCTGAATGGCGTGCTTTGTGTATATAAACCGAGAGATCTGTCGATCGAAGCTTTGAAGAAGTTGCTGATCAATCGGATTGTGACGGAAGGGAATGAGTTGGATAATAGCAGTGTTCCGATGATTGAAATGCCCATCGTGGAGCCACATCCGGATAGCCAGGCTTTGGTCGTTGTCGGAAAGAGGACGCAGCTGGACTATTCTCAGCATCCGTTGATGTGTGGAAGGGCTTTTGTAGCACAGGATTTGATGTTGGAGCAAATCAATGAGCTGGAGCCATCGAGTTCTGGTGTTTGTGGTTGGTTGTTTCTTATTCTGGCATGTTTTACTCATTGTTTTTGCAGCCTTTGCCGTCGGCCCCGAATGCTACGAGATAGACAGCCTCCGCCAACGCGCCTGGATCAACTCCTACCGTATGGAAGCCAAACTGGGCGAAGAAACCGAAAAACACGCAATCCGAGGCAGAATCATCGTCCGAGCCGAATGGGATCACGTCACTCGACACAAGGTCGAAAAACTTCTCACCCGACTTCGAGCCCAATACAAACGAGCCTCCTTCAAACTGGCCGAAGTCGATCTCCAAAGCCAAGAAGCCTTCGAACTGGCCCGTCGCGGCGCACCTCGCCCGAAGATTCTCGACTCGCCCATCGTGTACGATATTTCGGTTTCCAGTTTTCGGACCCCTTACTTCAGCATGAATTTGCAAGTCACTGGTGAAACGGATTACTTTTTGAGGTACGATTTCACATATTTTGCAACCAATTTTTGCAATTCTATATTATTTGATGACTTTGATTTCCAGAGCTCTCGTCCATGAAATCGGCTTATCCGTGGGCAGCACAGCCTGCACAAAGAAACTCCAACGAATACGGTTGGGGCCGTTCGGGGTCGATCACGCGCTGCTCGAAAAGGACTTCGGCCTCAAGTCGATTCTACGCAACATCCTCATGTGCAACAAAGTGCTCAAAGTCGCCGCCGAGAATGAAGACCGCGTCGTCCAGGTGAAGAAGGTCGCCGATCTCGAATCCACAGCACTTCTGGAGACATTTGCGACGAAAGAGGAAGAAGAACCCGAGCCAGAGGACTGTTTACGCATTGCGTGGGGCCGGGAGTATTCAACTGTTTAGAGGGGCCAATAACAAGGTAGTTTTCAACTTTATAATGAACAAAAACAATAAAAACGGTTTAATCAAGGCCTTTTGCCAGACTTTTTCATCCGCGGTACTGGGGCACTACCCTTCCTTCGCGGGGTTACGAATTCGTTTTTCGGCTTGCCACCATGGCCTTCAACATTGGTTTCGTACATTTTGCATCGTTCTTCGACGATTTTAACGTGAAGGTTTTCTTTTTTGACGGATGTGGATAGCTGGGTCGGGTCTTCACATAACGCTGACGGCATTTGCTCGATTTCACGTATCCGCCAGGCTTTTTGTTGCTGAAAGGAAAAAGGGTGATGCAATTGGAGGGAATGTTTCGTTTTGAGGGATTTAGATCAAAAGTGAGAATAACAAGCCCTAGGCCATTTAAAAGCGCATTTTTAGACCCTCTGGATCGAATTGGCTATGACAAAAGTAGTAAACAACATGATTAGAGCGATAAGAAACCCCAAAATTCGAGAATATCGCCAAAAAAGTAAGCTAACCTCCGCCAGGACATCAATATTGCCCATGGACTTCACTTTCAACGGGCTCACAATCTTTGGACTTGTATCCGATGCCGGTTCCTTGTCCCTGCCAGGCGTTTCGACTACTGGCTCTTCGGCCGTTTTTAGATGTTGCCCTTTCACCTTCTTTTTCGATGGCTCCTTATCCTTATTATCCTTCTCCTCGATACTTTGAGCCGTCAGCACCCCCTCTGTCGATTCCTTCGACTTCTCCGCGCTTTCTTTACTGAATCGTTTGATAAACTTTTTAAACGTCGATTGTTTCGATTTCTTGGATTTATCCTTTACAGCCTTTACAGAGCCTTCTTTGCTTTTACTGTTTTCCTGTGATTGTGATGTTGACTTCTTCTTTCTTAAAAAGTCTTTGATTTTGGACGGCTTTTTGTCGTCGGATTTGTTTAGATTTTGCTCGCCGGAGTTTGTTAGTTTCTAGAAATGACGATAATAACGCTACAAAAGGCTATAAGTAGATTACCGCTTTCCGTTCCGTCGTTTTTGTCACTTCCTTCGAACTCGGCCCCGTTTGCAAAATGCTATTCGCCGTTGCCGTCGGCGCTGACCCAGTCTCCCGTGTCGGGTCATCAGGATCGACCGCTGTGGTATCGTTTGGTTTCTTTTTTTTATTCCGAAGTTTGGCCGCGACATTCCGTGGCTTCGTGCAGCCCGTGCTGATGGTCAAGGCAGCAAAAAAGGCAAAAAATACAAAAAGCCATGTGGCTATCATGGGGTTCTTGGATAGATCCTCCGAAGGGTCTCGATGCCGGTGGGGAAAATGATCAACTAATCGAAAAAGCCCCAATTTGCATGAAAATGGCTTTCAAACTGAACTTCTGGCCCCATTGATACCCTCTTCGATGTTCACAGCGTGCTCTATTATCACAAATGTTTGATCAGACCGCATTGAAACATCAAATTTCGTCTACCTTTTCATCAAATAACCACATTTCGAAAAAAAATGGTCAAAAAACGTTTCTTATTTTGACTTTCTAAAAGTTACCAGAACACCATTTCTTCAAAACACGTCAAAAATCGGTTCTAATACAATTGCACTTTCAGTTTCAAAAAGTATCAGAACAAAAATCAAGCCATAATACAGTTGACAACAAATGTCTCACTCAATACTTAATTTTTGAATGTTCATTCTTGAACAAGCATGGTTTCAGAGATCACTCTGATCAATTACTCTTTATTTTCAAGCTTTCATCCTCGAAATAGTGTCCGAAAAGCTCGGGTGTCCAGCCCGCCAGTGTGGCAGCAGCCGATGTAGTAAACAATCATGAACTTTGGCGCCCCAGCCAGTGCCGTTTTCCGATGTTGTTTTGGTCTTCTCTTTTTTTGTGGAAACAAAGTGAGCAAAGGAAGCCTGACTCAAGCGCACCGCCAATGGCATAGACTTGGGCCGGGCTGCCGCCAGCTGGGGTTGGGAAATCGAGGGACCACCGCCGATAGACAGAGGGAGAGAGAGGTTCGCGCCCCTCCTTAATCGACCAAAGTTCACGTAAACATGTTTTTCGAATACACAACTCGGAGGGGCGGGGCATGGTCAACACGCCGGTCGTATAAAAGGGGATCGCGATGCCAGGGCAACACCATTGCTCCGATTGTGAAGCATTGAATCTACTTCTACGAATCTACAGTAACCATGTTTGGAAAGACACTGCTCTTCTTCCTCGGGATTGTGGCCCTTGTTGTGGTACGTCCATTTTGACTTTTGACTTCCTTCCAGAACTTCAATTCCGTCTTTTCAGATCGCCGATGAATCCATCCAGAACCAAGCCGCCGACAAAATCAAGCAAGGCGCCGATAACGCTGCTGATGCCGCTGGCGATGCTCGAAACAAGGCTGCCGATGTCGCTGGAAACGTGAAGGACCGTCTCGAAACCGCCAAGCGCTCCATCGGCGACAAAGTCGAATCTGTCGTCGACTCCGCCAAGGCAAAGTACCACGACCTGAAGGATTCCGCCAGCTCCGAAGCCGATGATGTCGCCGACCGTATCTCTCGACGCAAGCGCAGCCTCGGCGACAAGGTCGATGCCGCTGCCGAACGCACCAAGGCCAAGGCCCACGATGCCAAGGATGCCGTTGAAGGCGCTGCCAGCGACGTCAAGGACCGTCTCTCTCGACGCAGCCTCGGTGACAAGGTCGACTCCGCTGCCGAGAATGCCAAAGCCAAGGCCCACGACGCCAAGGATGCCGTCGAAGGCGCTGCCAGTGATGTCAAGGAACGCGTTTCCCGATCCCTCGGTGACAAGGTCGACTCCACCGTTGCCAAGGGCAAGGCCAAGGCCCACGATGCCAAGGATGCCGTCGAGGGTGCCGCCAGCGACGTGAAGGAACGTGTCTCCCGCAGCGTCGGCGACAAGGTCGACTCCGCCGTCGAGAACACCAAAGCCAAGGCCCATGACGCCAAGGATGCCGTCGAAGGCGCTGCCCATGATGTCAAGGAACGCGTCTCCCGCACTGTCGGCTCCACCGTCGACGAAGCCATCGACACGACCAAGGAAAAAGCCGCCGCCGCCAAGGACTCCGCCGGTTCCACCCTCGATGACATCGGTGAGGGCGCCTCCAACGCCTACCAGACCGCCAAAGACAAGGCCGCCAACACGTTCGGTGCCGCCAAGGAAAACGCCGAAGACGCCTATGAAAACACGAAGGAAGGTGCCGCCAACACCGTCGACAGCGCCAAGGCCAAGGCTGCCAACGCCAAGGACCAGGCCGCCGGAGCCTATGAAGGCGCGAAGGACAAGGCCTCTGGCGCCTTTGAGAACGCCAAGGACAGCGCCGGCAACACCTACGAGAACGCGAAGGAAGGCGTCGCCAACGCCGCCGAGGGCGCCAAGGAAGGTGCCAATGAAGCCGCCGACGAGGATCGCAACATCTTCCAGCGTGCCGGTGATGCCATCAGCGACGCCGCTGGCACCGTCAAGGAAAAGATTACCGGAAGCCGTTAAGTTCAATGCGGGTCTATCTTCTACTTTCCTACTGTAAATAGTTTCAACCAGAATGCATAGCATTCGCCTTCTTTTGTACTGTTTTCGATTTCGACTTTGACTGTAAATAATTTTTGACGTGTAATACTTTCCGCCTTTTTTTGCCCCTTTAAAACCATGTGCAGTATTCACCTTTTGTAATCTTGCCTTATCTTTCGAATAAAATTGGTCGATTTTAAACTTGTTGGAGAATTTTGACTTGAATGGGGTTAGCCTTTTGAAATGTGTATATAGTCGAAGCCAAAGGCATTGTAAAGGGCTGTTAGAGGCAAAGAACCGATTTGGTCATTGATCATCGAACGAAGGGTCTCACAATCGGCGAAAGTTCGAAAATGCCAATTTAGCCGAGGAACAGAAAGTGTTCTCTGATCGGTGAATGGAAATAAATGCAAACTCCTGCAGAGCCATTGAGGAAACAGATGGCAAAGTGGCCATGAAAAACAACAGCGGCGTTGCCAAGTTTGAAGATGCTTGCCGCAAGCACGCAACTTGGCTTAGTTTCGATAAAAGGGACCAACGTCGTCGACGAAGCTTTGCTTATCAGTCAAAAACACCAAAAAAGCTGTCATTTTGCAACTTGTAGCATGCTACTTTTAGCTATTTCCTGCAGATTAGCCAATTTTTGTTTGAAAAAACAACCTTTCAAAACTGAAAACATCAATTGCAGTGATGTTTTCAGTTTTTCATTGTCCAACCAAGATTCTATCCCCAACAATCAAATAACAAAACATTCCGTTGAAGTGATTGAGTATTTTGGTTAACTATGCGATGGACAATGTCGACATTTGAAAACTATTGTCGTCAACCCAAAAAAAACATCAGACAGCTGTATTCAGAATCGTATTATCTCTGATTTCGCTTTGGTTACCTATTATGAATGTGTTTTTTGTTGCTTTTTTGTGGTCTTAATCTTATTTCAAGCACGACTGTTTATCGTTCGCTTGTCCACATGTCTACTTTTAGCCAACCACAAACTTTGTCTCTATTTTGGTGATGTATTCAAAGCCAAATAGTGCATCAGCTGGAGATAGTTGTTTTGCGTGTTCACGGGTACCCCTACACGACGGGATTTTGGGGACCCTACAAGGTATGCTATCGAGTAACTTTTTTCTCTATCGAGCGATCTTCCTGTTTTTGGCGTCAAAATGACCGCAAGGAACTAATTAACAACTTAGTCAGCTGAAATTGTGATCCTCAAGCTCATCTGTGAGAAATGTGGCATTTTGTGCACGCGATTTTTAAAAACACCGGCAATCGCAGATGCTTCCAAGGTCTCAGTTTTGTGCAAAGTGAACTGATTTTTACGCGGTTTGAATCAATCGATAAAGAAGATTCAGGACTAGAATCTGGTAAGCTTATATCGGCTTCAGAATCCCTGGTTTGTATTTTATCGCGCTTCAAGCAAAAAAACTGCTGGAAAAATGGTCCTCTCTCTCCCTTTTCCGCTGCAGCCGTGCGCACAGTTGCATGCAGCCAGTGCAAAAAAAGCTTTGATTTGCATGGCCAGCGCCTCGAGTGTGCGCCCGTGTAGTATCCCGACCCCCTCTATACAATCCCGTCGTGCCCCGTGTTCACAACAGCTGGCAGTTAGTCAATGGTTCCGTCTGTCTGGGACCGACGATGAAGCGGAAACAAACAAACAACACTCTGTCTACGGAGCCGACAAAACTTGAACTTTGATGTCTAAAAAAACGGGGGATTCCCTCACCGAATCGTAGAACAAGCCGTTCGAACTTCGAAGGTCAAGGGATCAGTGATCAAAATTTGAAAGTGCATTGTTATCTTTTGGTGATCAGTTGAAGTTCATTCGATTCGACCATCAAAGTTAACGTAAATGACGTTTTAGCAATTTTAAGTTAAACAATCACAAAAACCGAAGATTCTTCAAATCGATGAGTTGAACGTTGACTAGCTTTTACCGACTTTTTTAGTGCATTAAAGTTCAAATTCTATTAGTTACGGCTTTTGATGCAATTCATTATGGTCAAAAACCAACAAAACTCCAACTTTGTATTCCAGTTTCGATGCCCAGTCGATGCTGTTGTTACTTTTAATCAATATGTTATCGACTACACCCCTCCCTCAAGTGTGCGTGAACAAGTTACAGTACCCTTTTTCATTCATAAGCACTCAAACAAAAAACAAACTTATAAACACGAAAATAAAGCAAATTGTGCTGACATGGGTAGTTACAAGACAATAGAAACCTTATTTACAGCCTGTACACAGAGTTGAATCTCTACCAGAAGTCACGCCGAAGTATGGCAAGTGAATTAGCGCTGGATGCGCTCATTGGGGTCCTTCTCGCCGAGGTTGTGGGTGTATCGCTTGGCGGCGTCCTTCGCGTCGTTGGCCTTGTCGCGAGCAGCGCCTGAAAACATGGAACATCGTCAACAATCCGTCAGAAGCATCAATGAGCAAAAAACAAACCTTTGACGTTGTCCTTGGTTTCGCGAAGGCTTTCCTTGGCGTTGTCCTTGGCTTGGCGGGCGCTTTCCTTGGCATCGCGAAGGTGGTCCGCGGTGTCGCTGCCGACGATCTTCTCCTTGAGGTCGTGGGCCTTCTCCTTCACCGTCTCGGCGGCATTGTAGGCGCCTTCCTTGGCGCGCTGGGCGTAGTTCTGGGCGCCTTCCTTGAGGTTTTGGGCGGCATCACGAGCAATGTCGCCGGCACCCTTGTCAGCGAGGGCGGTGGATGAAATTTGGATGGAGCGACGCTGGGCGACTGAAATTTGCATAAATGAGATTCTGAAAGGGAAAAGGCAGGGATAGTCAGTATCACTTACGAGTGCGGGTAGCGAGCGCAGCAGCCTGGGTAGTTCCCTTGATCATTGTTGAAGTCGAAAGTTGGGATTGGATGTGGTGAGTCTTTTCTGAAGATTACCGAGTTGAGGTTTAGTCCGGAACGCGCTTGTCCACGGTGGAAACTGACAAAAGTGGGCTTTGAAGCCGTTGCTTTAGTACCCATTTGGTTGTTTACTTGTTTTTCTGCCCCTGCTCCAAGTCTCCTCCCCTGACGAAACGGCAGTGTTCGCTTCCCGGCCGACGACTGTCCAGAAAAACAAACCAAAGACCAGAGTCGGCTTCTCCGTCGGCGAAAACATGTATGATCTATGAACATCGCGCGGGTGCAAGCGAACTTTTCTTATTTACACTATCTACCCCCAAAGTCACTCCTACCACGAATGCTTACACTTTGCACACCGCAACCCCCAAAGCTACTCCCACCACGAAAACTGCACCTCGCGCACACACTCGCCCAAATCTCCTCCCACCACGATCATCCTGACTCACCCTCTTCCGCATTTCCCTCCCTCGCTTTGCGACCCTCTTTCGTCATCCATTTCACCACCACTTTTGGTCGTCCTGGATCCGTCGCTCCTTCCATTTTCCACGTCGCTTTTCGTGTCTATTTTCCACCAATTTTTACCAAACCATTACGCCACTGTTTTTCTTTAGTTCCACGTCCTTGGAATCGAATGGTGGGTGCGCTGCCAGGTCTCGCTGCATTCCTTCTTCATTTTCGGTGAACAAAACAGCGAAATCTGCCTTCCACGAAGTCTGTGGCGCGCTTAAACCACGGGTAGCCTGCAAGTAGTCATAATAGTCGACGATGAACAGTAACACTGTCCCCGCTCGTATCGTGATTGTCGGAACGTCGACGTTGAAACTAGCCGAGCGGTGAGTCGTCTTTTTTATATATTTTTTCACTTCAAAATTGCACTTTTTCCATTTTTCGCACTGATAGCCAAAATGATTATATATAATTTACATATCCCTTTCTCGGACTTGACTTAATTACAAAACACGATGATGACACACCTCGTGACCAAGCCAAGCAGGCGTTCTCTCTGGTGTAACATATCGATTGGGCTGCTGGTAGTGCGCACACTGCTCACAGTGGGAGCGAGAGAGAGACTCAGTGTTTCGTGTGTTGTCGGGGCAGTCTACCACAAACCCTCGGTTGTGTGTGTGTGCTGAGCGCGCGCGTGTTTTTTGCGTCTAGCGTCGTCGTCGCCGTAAATTGAAGGCGGTCCTTTTGCAGGTTCAAGAAACTCGAAAACGACATGACTACCCGTAAGCCCCGTTCATTCCTCTACGACGACTACATGGACAACACGATGTATGCTGATGAAATCCCTGCGCGTCGCCCCGTCCGCAGCTACCAGGATCTCGATTCCTTCGAGGATGGCGGTGCCGAAGAAGTCGTCGTGTCTCGGCCACGTGGTCGTGGCGCGCCCCGCACCGCTGATCCCATCTACGGCGCCGATGGTGCCGTGTACTCCGCGCCGCGACCGGCAGGCGGCCGTCAAGGCGCCCAACAACGCACCGTCCGTACCGTGCGTGTTGCCGGCGGCGGGCGAGATGGTGGCGGACGTGGTCCGCGTCGCCATCCGGCCTATTCCCTTTTAGATGATGAGCAGCCGCGCCGTGGTGGCCGTTTCAACGGTGGCGGTCGTCCTCGCGTTCGCGAAGAAGTTATTGAGGTATGTTCAACTGCGTTTCGTTCTTCTCCTTACGTCCCCGGAAGCTGAATGAATCCACACACCCCCTGTGATTCCGTTCGATCCGAAATATCAATCAGTCGCCTTCACAACCCGACAGTCAATCATCCCTTTTCTCCACTTCTAGTATGTGACGGAGCGTATTCCCGCTCGTCGTCCGGCGACTCGTGTGATCCGCCGCGTCCAGTAAGTTGTTTTTATCATCATTATCGATTGAAGACCCCCTTCTAACAACCACTTTTGCAGACCTCGAACCCAGACAATCACCCGCGTTGTGAAGCAGCCCGCTTTCAAGAAGCAACGCGTCGTCAGTAAGCCCGTCGCTCGTGGTCGCCCCAAGAAGAAGGAAGATCCCCGTGCCAAGCTTGGCGCCGACGACCTCGACCGCGAGCTCGAAACCTACATGAAGACCAGCAAGCATCCCCGCGTTACCGCCGAAGAAGCCGCCTAATGTTCAACACCCACACACACATGTAATCATCATGACAGCCCTCAGAGCGTCTGATTGTAATCATCCTTGTTCTTTTCGTCTTATTATTTAATTTTCTTATCTAGTGGTTGGATCTCTTTACTTTTGTTTTGTCTAGTTTTGTAATAATTACATTCATATTCACCGTTTTTGTCGACTTTGTGCATTCTCTTCTATTGTAAAGTGCGTTTTTGTTACACGAAATAAATATTCCAAAGAATTAAAATTACTTGTCAGGATTATGATTGGGGAATGAGATCAGTGAAAAGAGAGAAAGAGGTTGTTATCTTCGACTTTGGAGGCCAGCTTTGAGTATAGTTTGACGGGGAGCGAGTGGATTGCGGGTGGTGGTCGTTAGATTGGTCGCTGAAAAGTCGAGTTTATACAAAATGTGGATAAAAGTTGAAAAAACTAACCGGGACGGTTGGATGCCGCAGGCAATGGAGCTGGAGCGACTGGCTGGACCTTTTTCCTGGCTTCAGCGAGAATTTTGTTCTTCAGTTCGAGTTGTTGGCGTAATCCTTTCACCTAAAACATCCCAAAATCACCCAATCATCCACCTCAAGTTTAAAAAACCAACCTCATCCTCAGCATCTTTCAACTTCGCCTCGGCCTTCTCCTTCGCCTCAGTCATAGCCAACAACTTGTCTTCAGTATCGTCCAACTTCTGGTCATACTCCAGCAAGTTCTTCGTGACTTCCTTGAACCGCCCTTCAAGAACATCATTTTTGTGCTTCAACTTCCCAATCTCGTGTTTCAAGTCGTCGTTTTCATGCCTCAACTCGATGACCTGCTTCTCCCGTCGCTTGCCCTTGTGAGCAACTTCTTGCAGCGTCTTTTCCAGGGCTTCATAGTCCGCTTCCACCCTGCTTCGTTCATCGATTTCGGCGTTCAGCTCTTCGTCGAGTTCTTGGCATTGCTTGGCGATTCGCTCGATCGTCTTCTTCTGATCATCGACGACCTCCTGGAGGTTCTCAATTTCGGCGTCAAGGGTGTCGATGCGGTTTTCCTTGAGGGCGTCGTCGTCCCTGAGCTCCTGGAATGATAAAAGCGGTAAAATATATATAAAAAGTGGGCAAAAAAGTAAAAAATATATATAAAAATCGACTTTTTCCGAAACTTACATTATTCTCGTCCTCGAGCTTTTCGACCTTCTTCTCCGCCTCCTTCAATTTTTCTGTCAACGAAGCGACAGTTTCCTCCGACTGTTTCAACTCCTTCTTACAATCATTGTGCTCCCGTTCCAGGGTCAAATTCGTGCTTTTGACCTGTTTGTAGTGCCTTGTCAGCGCTTCACACTTGGCCGTGACATGCCGGACAAGCTCTTCATGGGTCAGTGGCGGCAGATTCAGCGATAGTTCACACGTCTTGCGGATCTTGCCCTCTCGCATCAGACGGATCTCACAGCCCCTGTCAGCCTCAAAAGTGCATTCGACGAATGAATCGCCGGCATTTGACGTCGCTTTGATATGGTCGATGATGACGTTAGGGATTTGGTCGAAGCTGGCACTGATTCCCACCTGTTCACGGCGGAGACGCTCGTACTCGGCACGGGTGAACTTCAAGCGATGAACGAAGGCGACATTAGAGGCGTCGTAGAGCTCTATGTTGTAAACCTAAAAGAGATCTGTTTTAAAGGCGCTTGACAATGGGTTTGTTTACCTTTCCGCTATCACTACCAGTCAGCTCAGCAACTTTGAGTCGGAGACGGGGATTTGCGCTGAAAGGGTATGAAATATATATATAAAATTGAACAAAAACGAGAAATGCGCGATATAAGATGAACTTACATCGGAAATTGGCCAATCAGTTTAGCGTCAATGTCTTCGTCGAACAGTTTACTCATTTTGGAGTAAGAATCACGGAATGAAGTGAATTAAAGGCGGATCAGATGCTTCAAAGTTGGAAAGACAGCTTTCAGTTTTCATAAAAACGGAACGCGCATGGGGGTCTTTTCGTTGTGAGAGTGCGCGCAAATGTTGCGATTTAAATTGGTTGAAAATTGCAATCCTTTATAAATTTCGACAGTTTACAGTGGATAGACTTTATATATTTAGGTTTAAAATCACACAGATATGGTTGAGCAAAATTCTAACATGGCAAATTAAGAGATCCTTTTCAAATATCACGGGGTTTGGTTGATAACGGCGTCGACAAGGTCAATCTGCTCCGTCCAAAGCCACTTCAGCTCTTCCGGGGCTTTTACTCGACGCCCCACAAGTACCCTTGACAGCTTGACCATGATCTGCACAGCGAGATCATTGGCAGCGCGCTTGGCTTCGTCGTCATGGTGGTCCTTGAGGTGGCGGTTGTAGTCCTTCAGCTGGTCATTGCTCAGGTTCAAAAAACGGCACGCTTGGATGAGGCCTTCTGGGATGGTGTTGGTGCTGGCATACAGGTAGCTAAAACAACTTTATTTTAAATAGAACTTTAAAAAGTCCAAACCCACCAGCTATATTTGTCGTCGTCTGCCATTATCTGATACTTCTTTTCATTCTTCTCGATATTCAAGGATTCCGCTATTCGCTGAATCGTGGACAGCGACAATTCAACCTTGTTGAGGACGTTCTCTGGCAAACGGAACCCATAATTGATCCACAATTTAGCGTTGTCATGCGACCCGTAGGCGACGTACAGCTGGGCACCATCGGAGACGAACTTCTCGACGCGGACACGGTAGGTTCCGGCGCGCTTGTCGTATCCCGGCTGGCACTGGGGCTCATTGTCATGGTTCAGCATGTCCATCAATGGGATCACAGCCAGATTATCGACGTCTTTACCCTCTTTGGTCGTCGTGTCTACCAGCTCATGGCATCTGTTCTCGCAATAGATGCACCGAGTGTTGACGACATGCCACGCCCACAGGTAATGCGCCTCATCGAAAGGAGAAGCATCGGGGAAGGCTTCAACAATAGGTTTCAGCTTGGCTTTGAGATCGTTGACTTCGGTGACCTGCTCCTCGAAGCTTTCTCGTGCCCTGACAGGGAGGTGCTCCAGGGGCAGATCGGGCATCGTGTACAACGGCGTGGAAAAGTCCTGGGGCAACATGTCGAGATACGGCTTCCAGGAGGAGGTCTCATTCAACTTTTCAACATAGAAGAACAATACGAGGACATCCTGCGGGGTCAGCACCTTCTTGAAGCCCTGTAGAACCGCATTGTAAGCCGGGATCTCACAGATCAACGCCGATGTGATCATGACAGATTGCGGCACATCGATGACGACTTCATTGTCCCGGATCTGGTCGATCGAGAAGAACCCATATCCAGCTTCTGGGCCGACATAGCGCAACTCAGCCTTTGGGGATTTGATCCCATTCTCGGTGGCCCAGTTCAAAAAGGCCGTCAGCCGTTGCTCCGCGGATACTGTATCGGCTGACATGGCTATCTTAATTAAAAACAATGAAATCAACGACAAAATTCAACAAAATTAGAAACCAAAGAGGATACAAAACCTGTCATCGATCAAAACTGGTTAGCTTAATAATCATTTATAAAGTTAGGGGTCATCAATTAATTATATACATCGATCGTGGAAAATAAAAAGCTAAAAAAAAGAAAAACCAACGCGAAATACAAAATTGCCTATGGCACAACAATCAAAAAAAGTATTGCAAATCGGAAAAAAAGCAGTTAGAACCAGTAAATAGCGTGGGTAACCGTAAAAGGAATACACCCGTATGGAAAATTGAGATTACACGTCGCGATACTTGGCAAAGTGCCTGGCAAGTTTGGCCCGTTTCTGTACGATGGCGTTGCTGATTCGCTCGTACTTCTGTATTACGTCGTCGTTCAAGGCGTGTATCTTGGTGCGGGCTTTGTAGGTGCTCGGATTGGATTTGCGGTCGAGAGCGCTCAGCATGGACAGGGCGTCGTCGACGGGTTCGGGCTGAAAGTAAAAAAAACTGCTTTCAAAATCAAAAAAGGTAAGAAAGCTCACTTTTCGATTGAAAATAGACCCCTTATCCTTGATATTTACGCAGAGATCGGTGTCATAGGCAACTTGATCGACGAGATTGCTCAAAAGGAAGACAACGTCTTCGCAATCTTCTCGCGGCAACTTGAAATGAGCAATCTTGCTGACCATCAAGTTGAGATGCTCCTGGGCACGTGCATCCGAATCGTCTTCATAGGTGGCTGGTTCTGGCTGAGCTGGTTCGTCCTTTGTGTGCTTCAACGGATACAAATTGCAATCGAGGCAGTACTTGTTGTGCGGAAGGCCGCCAATCTTCGACGTGCCAATGCCAGTGGTCCGGATGTTGTCGAAACGACCCCAAACAAGCGGGACATTGTCCGTGTAGTAGATCTCGACCCATACGACACGATTCACGTAGAATTCAAAGCCATCTCGAGTCCGTTCAATACGAAGGAATGGGTTCATGACCGGAAGCGGGAGCAGGCGGTCACGGCAGAAGCTGTCAATGTCGGTTCCCTTGGCGCAGATGACGACAGTGACGTAATGGGTGGACTTGTTGCAATCTGAATCGGCAAAGTGAGATTTGAAGGAAGTTAGCGGTGAAAAACTCACAGAAATCGCAAAAATACAAATCAACCCGATCGGGATCGAGCAAGAAATTCGCCGGAATACACATCCGAACATTGCCAAAGGGCGAAGTGGGCGGGAGGGAGCCATCGGGCATCAGTCTCGCCGAAAAGAATAGACCGTGGATGTTGCCATTGATGGGATTCGCGGCTTGGCCGTTCTCATCCTTGATGTACTTGTGCATGATGCATCTGGACCTTTGTTTGATGTCGTCCCAGTATATTTGAGGCTTACAACGGTAGAGAAGCTGGAAGGGGTGCATGGCGTTGCGAGCGCGACTGCAGAAAAAGACAGCGCGGTCGTAGAGTTGCTTCATTTCGCCGATATTGAAGGCTGGAACGGCATTTTTGCAACTTTGTTGAAAGTTATATAAAAAAAGACTCACTAGCTCGAATATCACAACTCCCAAAAGCCATAACTCGCCCACGTTCATTCTTGACAGTCAACGTGATGTAATAAGTCTCGCCAGGGGTCGTTTTGAAGGACCATTCAAAATCCTGCGGATTGAGATGGGCTGATTCGAGAAGTCGGCCATTTTCGCCGCCTTCATGGATAGTGATTTTGCGATCCACGATTTCTCTGTCTGAAACTTTCATTTTCAAAAAATATATATAAAAATCCAAAAACAAACACGGAATTTCCGGCATCTTGAACCGCACAGTAATCTCCTTCGCCGATTTTTTCTCGAAAAACTTGACTTCCGCCGGCTTCACAGGCGCATTGAAGTCCTTCCAGAGCTGCCGTTGTTGAGGCATGTGCCTCGGCATGGGCTGGGTCACAGCTCGCGGCGTCCAATAATCATGGACCTGTGCCATCGGCGGTGGAGCGGGCCCGATCGTCGGTGGCGACCTCCAGGTAGGGTCATTGTTCCTCCAGGTGCCATCGAGGTTGAAGAATCGGCCGGTTTCCGAAGCAACGGCTGGGGGTACGTGCGATCGCGGGCGGACGGCATAGGGCGCTATGGCTTGACGATGCTGGACCGCGAGTGACGGGCGGACTGGATGGGCGCGATAGCCGGGTGGATGCGACGGCATTGGCCCGGGAGGAAGGTCATAGTCCCATGCGCGCATCTGAAGGTTCAATTTGTGTTGTTTTGTTAAAATTAGTCAGCGATTTAGATGTATATATTTCGAGTCTCGCTCGCTCCGTGAAAAATTGACTCCCAAACGCACTGTTCTTTCGGGACACTTTGCCAAACCTCCCCACTTCCCTTTGAAAAATTACAATTCCAATTTCCAACAAATTCCATCAAAAACATCCGATTTACCTCGACAAAACCAATACAAAACGATCACAAAACCATCAAAAAACAATTGTAACCAGACAAATATTAAAAAACACAACAAAATCAACAATTTTGAGATCAAAATAGGACGGGAAAAGGATTATTTGTTAGCGAGCTTTTCATAGATCACGAGCTCGGCTTCGGAGAGCTTACTAAACTTCTTCAGGATGCGCTTCTCCCGCTTCTCGCCCTCATACTTGGAAAACTCGGCAGCATTGACCTCGGCGAACCATTCGAGCGCGGTCTTCTTCGGCTTCTTTTCCTTTTTCTCCTTCTTCGGTCCAGGCGACTTGACGACGGGCTCAATCACTTTGATCCGGTGGTCGATATATTTTTTCTGCTCCTCGGTAAGTCGGGACTCATTGGTTTCGAGGAAGGCCTTCAACTCGCTGACAAAGCGCACGCGGTCGGCTTCGCCTTGCTTTTTGTACTTTTCGATATCGGGGTCGGTTCTGTACTGCTTGCGAATTTGGGCCTAAATTTTATATATATATTTTTCCCATTTTCACCGAATTAAGTAAACTTACAGATTCCAGAACAGTCATATTAGCCTTCCGCTTCGCGGCAACGTAGTAGTCGATGGCACGGCGCGGATTTGCCGGATATCCGTCGAAGAAGGTGACCGTCTCACCTTGGCTGAGGAACCGCTTCAAGTAGCTGTTAGCATCGGCCAGGGTGAGGTTCTTCGGGCGAGTGGCAGCGGCGTAGAGGGCTTTCCATTGCTGGGGGAAGTTCGGGCTGTTGACGAGCTCTTCGAAGGGTTTCAGCTTGTCGTGCTTCTCGATGAGCTTGGCGATATTCGTGCCGGCGGTGAGTTTGCTCAATTCCTCGCCGCAGACCTCCTCCAAGGCGACGACGAGATCCCGGAACTGGAACACAGGGAGATCGAGGGCCGTCTTCTTGCCAGTGGCATCGGAATCCGAGATTTCGTCCTCCGAAGCGCTGGGAGCACGAGCACGCTTACGGGTGGTCATTGTTAGGAGTTATTTGAGGTCCTACAAAGTACAATATGTAATACGGAAGCCCGTTAGCGAGAGAGGGGAGAAAGCACGCGCACACGCAAGCGAAAAAGGCGCGGGAATGGTAGAAAAGCGAAAAGAGTCTCGCTCTTATTCGACGCAGACCCATTCAACCCCCGACGAACCAGGATGGCTCGTTCCATTCACTGGAAGGGAATGCATTGTGCGTTCACGCTTATCGTGAACCCAGGCGGCCGCGTGCGAGCCTTTTCACCACAACGGCCGCAGCAACACAGTCGACAAAGAGGACTGTGTTGAGCAGCGGCGACACTGCGCACTAGTACTGCGTATTCCGCGTTCGAGTCAAAGCGAAATGGACGGAGAACAGCAAAGCCAGCACCTCGCTGCGTCTGCGTTTTCGGTGTGAATGTGCAAACTGCAAATTGAATACGCCGATTTGCGCGTTGTGTTTCTTCGTTCATTTCACTTCTTTCGTTCGCTTTGAACGGTGGAAGTCATACAACATGTTCAAAAAAGAGCAGACTACTTCAGTTTGTAATAAAGTTACATAAATTAACTTTTATCGACTAATAAATATAAAGCAGCTGAAAAAACATAAAAAATGTACTGAATTTTGTCACCTGGACTATGTATTTCCATCTAGCTTACAAAAAAATAGACGGAAGTTAGCATTAGTTAAACCACCCTTTTAGAATGATTTCTTAGAAAGTTAGCAGTTTTGAAGGCGGTTATGTGTTCTTTGCTTTACTTAACTCAAGGGTGCAACACTTTCATCATGCGTTTGTCACAGTTATGTCCAATTTGAGCTGGTTTGAAAGCATTGGCAACCTGGTTCCACCTATCAATTACTCGGCACTGACTCTCGACGATCTTGAACATCCTCGGCTGGTTGCGATCTACAGTCATTATTGGGAAGTTTCTTTGATTGTGACTTCCACTTCATTCGCCTTCATGCTCTACATGATAATAACAAAGTCTTCGAAAGAAATGAGAGGCTATAAATGGTATCTCGTCCATCAACTCACCTGGTCCTATCTATTCGATCTCTATCTCGGCCTCTGGAAGCCAGTGCCATTCTGGCCATTCTATCTCGCCTACAGTGCCGGAGTCTTTTCCGACATTTCTGCCAAATACATCCCACTTCAAATGTTACTTTTAGTTGTGACCGGTATTGGTATGGGATTCGGCATCTATATTTCAGCGTTGCATCGATATATGCAAGCTTCACCGTTTTCATTTCTATACAAAATATACAGTATACCTTCTGTGCGGCTTGTAGCTTATATTATTATTTACGTTTTATTAATCGTCGTGGTTTGTGTGCCGATAGTTAGCCTAGTCCCAGAACATAGTGCATTGAAGGAATCCATGTCGTCACAACATCCAGTTTTAAAACCACTTTTTGAAAAACATGCATCAATTCTTGGATTCGATCCATCCCTAAACAACAATGCATCTGTTACTTACCTTTTAATATTAATATTTGTATTATTGTTAGTTATCTTATCAATAACTGTACTGTTCTTCAATTTTCTACGAATACTATTTAAAAATCGATTACAGCTGACCCCTGGTACTTTTAAAATGCAGGTTTGTCACGTTTCTTTTTTCAATTTACAATTTATCGCTTATTCAATCTTCTTTTAAATTTGTCATTATAAACGTAGTTTTTTTAGATAATGTTATTACGAGCGCTGTTTGTACAGATATCTTTCACAATTCTGCTGCTAATTATACCAATCACTACGTGTTTATTTCTTATGCTTTATGGTGTAAACTGGGTATCGGCGTTCTCGCTATTTGCTATTGCTGCTGCTGGCAGTCACGCCTTTGTCAATTTTATTGTGTTGGCCTACTTCATCAAACCATACAGAAAATACGTAAAAGAACTTTTTATCAAAATACGGGCAAAACTCGGGTTTAAAGTTGTGTTGCCGCCAGTGCGGTTTCTGTATCCTCCTTCTAGTGGTATTGGCTTCATAAGATAGATGAGTCTTACGCATTGTGTTTGAAAAGGATCAGTTTTTGTTCTAAAAATCGTGAATAAAAAATGCGATTGTTTCAAACTGTTGCCCCAGTCGTAAAGTTTACGGTAACGATGAAACTAGATCAGTGATATATAAATTTATTCTAATACAATGAATACGCAAAAGAATTCTACACTAAAATAAGCGAAAATGCGCACATGTCTTCGTTGCAATGCTTGCTGCTTTGCGGCCCAGCGATCGTCGGCTCGTATGTTAACTTCTAATCCAAGCGTTATGTAAGTACGACTGAGTACTATGATTGTAGCAAACTGATAATGTTGTGCAACATTCCATCCGTAGATGACGTCGCGCAGGTTTAGCTTTAAAAAATTGTTTTAACTGCGAAAAGAACGCCATGAACTGTCCAGTATTATCAGTCATTTCAATAGTAAGATTAAAACCTGGTTTTTGTGCCTGTAAAATATTTCTTTTAATAAATAATATCAACAAAAATAAGCCCTTACTTTTAACATTTTCAGCAGATCGTGGAAACTGAATTCTTCAAAGTGTGACGATTCAAGATAACGAATGGTCAATTTTTTCAGCGATTGATTTCGTGCCTGCAGCACTTCAGTTACCCAGTTTTTAGAAAGACGACAACTAATAAGAAAATACTTTAAATAAGGACAAGCAGTGAGTACATCCTTGATGTTAGATAGGGATGAATCATCTCTATTATTATCAAAACATACATAATCGCAATTGAAGAGATCACCTTCCCTAAGAACAAATAAAGTCTCATTATGTTCATACAGAGCAGTTCCAAATAGACACAACAATGAAAGATTGGAATACGGTAAAATAAGTTGTGGCTCTGTCGGACAGATGGAGATATTGCCTGCGGCAACTTGAAGCTTATACCGTTCGCTGGCGATTGCGAGTTCATTTAGCCGGCATCGGAGACCGTAGGCTAGTTTGGCAAGAGGGTACGGCATGGTGCTGTCCGGATTAAATTTGGGATACAAATTTGGACGAAGTTGAAATTGCGGAAAAGTTCCAACTAAATAAGGATACCCACAGTAATTGCTGTACGACTCGAGCGATTCCACTACACCACACTAGGATAGGCCAATAAAACAATGTATGCGATTAGTGTAAGTAATAGTAGAATGTGCTATGAATAGGAATGGTCGATCCTAACGAATGGTAGGAAATTGCTTACTTTCCGTAGTAAGGCGGGAAAAAACTCAGAGCTTGTGCGCGGGATGTATGTGTAGATCCCGCGGGTGCAATACGTGTGGAAAAGTTATGTTGTAAAAAGAAGCTATGGCATAATGGAAACATAAGTACAAAGTCCATCGCAAAGCTTGCGGCGTTGCGAAACAAACAATGAAGTATATTTGTAAGCGCAGAGCAAACTACGTAATTCAAAATCTGATGCATATTAGCGATTCCTGCCAATGTACCGACAAACACCTGAATCAACTTTTCGACCGAGAAAAAATTGCACCGATGAAGTTTCACCTGCGCTTTGAATGATTGCCACTTTTTCGCGATGTAGACTTCTTTTAAAATGTCTAACTTGAGTCTGTTTGAACGCATTGGCTCCCTGGTTCCACCTATCAATTACTCGGCACTGACTCTCGATGAACTCGAACATCCTCGTCTCGTCGCTATCTACAGTACTTATTGGGAGGTATCTTTGGTCGTGACTTCCATTTTCTTTGCTTTCATGCTCTACATGATCATAACAAAGTCCTCGAAAGAAATGAGCACATACAAATGGTATCTAGTCCATCAACTAACCTGGTCCTATCTATTCGACATGTATCTCGGCCTCTGGAAGCCCGTCCCATTCTGGCCATTCTATCTCGCCTACAGTGCCGGAGTGTTTTCTAACATTTCAGAAAAGTATATTCCGTTACAAATTTTACTATTAGTGATAAACTCTATTGGAATGGGCTTCGCAATTTACATTTCCGCGATGCATCGATACATGCAAGCGTCTCCATTTTCATTTTTATATAAACTCTACAATTTACCTTTGCATCGAACGATAGCCTACGTATTCTTTTTTGTTTTACTAATCGTCGTTGTTTGTGTGCCTTTGATCAATTTCATCCCGGAACACAGCGTATTGAAAGAATCGATGTCATCAAGGCTGCCAGTTTTGAAACACCTATTCGATGAGCATCCATCGATCTTCGGATATGACCCATCGCTGAACAATAATGCATCTGTAACAGTGTTGTTAATCATAATTGTGGTATTATTACTAGTCGCGCTGTCCATAGTCTTTCTGTATTGTAACTTTCTTCGAATTTTACGTAAAAATAAACAACATCTAAGTTCTGGCACGTATAAAATGCAGGTAAAACAACCACGCTTTTTGCCCTTTCATAAAACTTGATGTTTTAGCTTATGTTATTCCGTACGTTATTCCTACAGATTGTTTTAGCAGGTGTTTTGCTGATTCTGCCAATTACTACGTGTCTGATTCTCATGCTTTTCGGTGTAACTTGGGTGTCTACGTTCTCGTTATTTGCCATTGCGGTCATTGGAACTCATGCATTTCTGGATTTCATTATTTTGATTTACTTCATCAAATCATATCGGGAATACGTCAGAGGGTTGTTCAACAAATTACGGGTCAAACTCGGGTTCAATGTCGCGGTGCCAGCAGTACAACTTGCCAACGCTACTTCAACTGGGATTCCAAGCCATATAATTTAGCACTTACGAAATGTATGTATAGGCATTTTTTTAGCTTTAAAATCAATTATAAGTTTAAAAATTTAATGTGATAATGCACAAAATAAAAGGTCTACAAAAATATAAAGTACCGTTGAAACGTTTTTCAATACATCAGAAACACTTATAAAAAAAAGTGCAAACCAAAGAAAAAACTGGAAGAAATAACATTTAGCCTGCGGCAAAGTGTCTTTGCCATCCGTTCGCATAAGTCGTTTCAACTTTCTCACATGTTTTTTTAAACGCACTTTAGTGTTTTCAGCGAGCAATGCAACCACCGCCGGACGCAACAGCGCTTGACCAACCTACATACACTCACACCAACAACATTTCAAGGTCAATAGCATTCTATCAGTTTGTTTTCAACGCTGTCTGTGTTGGTGACTGGTCAACTTGGTGAATCAGGTGTTTGATTTTGCTTAAAATCAAAGTTATCTTACGTGTTTGTTTACGTATGCAGTTTTAAATGTTAACGACATCTTTTTAACGTGATGTGTGTTACACGGACATCTCATTTGTCAAAAATTGAGTTTAATGAGCAGTTTTCGTCCTGAAAACGCGTAATTATAGCCCGAATATTGTGCTTTTTTAAGCTTGACCTGCTCCCAGAATGACTCATGCCCTCCGTGTTATGCGTCTCGATCAATATGCGCGGTAACTAGGTAGCAAAATGCAGGAAAGCGACATATGTTTCTAAATGTAAATAGCGGCTTGACCACTGGGTACATCGTTAGTGCATTTGTTTCTTCATCGCTTTGCATGCGCGACCATTTTTTCCGGATTCTTCGGGCGCCTTTTTATATATTCACTGTTCTAACTATCCGTTTCAGAATCTCAAACCAACTACACATTCACATAATGGCCACTAACAATGTGGTTATCCCGATGCCCAACACCGTGGAAAAAATCCCCATCAAAGACGTTGAGCTTCAGGCGGAAAAGATCGATGGTCCTGACACAACGTTGGAGTTTATCAGGGACCTTGTGTTTCTAATTCTTCTTTTAATGTAAGTTGCCAACAATATGTTTTATTGATTGTAGTGACATTGATTCGTTTCAGGTTTTTGTCCACGGGTACCGACTTCTACGACTACCTATTTGAAGTGTTAACGGTGGTCGTAGCCGTGAAAATGATTTATGAGCAGTTTAATAAATGCTCTTTTACAACTCAATGTATTATTATTATTGTTTTTCTAATAATTGTATTTTTTGCGTTGAAATGTAAACGCTTAATTTTTGCGTATTTAAGGATGCAATATGTTTCTGAGTAAATAATAAATGTTAGGTTTGATCTTATGTTTCATGTTATTCAGATTTGCGTCACCACGTTCAGGCATAACTTTGGGAACTTTTGTCAATCACAATAATTTGTAAACCACCAACAGTATTTACATGTTTTCTTTTCATCAATGCTCGTAAACATTCGGGACTGGCGTATATTGAATCAAAAGTCAAACAGTTTCAGCTAATCTGACATTCACCATTCGCTATTCTATGTACAGTTTTGTTGCATTTGTAGCTACTTAGTAAAAAAAGTAAATTAAAGGTCGTATTGATAACGACAAAGAGAAGAGAATAAAATCGATTGTGTTGAAGTACCGTAGAGCGGTTTTCCGTTAGCTTATTGTCGTTAGTTTTCGGATAGAGAGTTGCACCTTCCAAGCTTCTCGACATCCGCGCGGTGTCGCACGAACAGTTCGCCAGGAGGCGTGTTTCCCGGTGGTCAGAAGCGTATGTCCAAGCCATGGTCGAGCTAGCATGCTAACCATTATGGTATAAAAACCTGCACCGGCGACAGCGAAGGCAGTACTGGCGATCAGTGCGCGAGTGTATAGCTTCCTTCTTCTTCTTTCTTGCCTTTTCCAATTATGCACATTTTTTGATCGAATGCTAATTATCGGTCTTTTTTCAGATTCATTCTTCAACTTTTCAACAACGACAGAATAATATAAAAATGGCCGCTGTTTACGTATGTTTTTATTTCTTATTACTTGGATCAGTTTTAACTGTGGTTTTAATAGAACTCCGCCCCCATCAATGAGGAATACGTCAACGAATGCGACTCTGAAGGGGAGTACGTGAGCGACTCCGAAGAAGAGGAACACCTTAAGCGAATCTATGCCGAGATGAACTATGATGAACCTTTGCCAACAGTCGAGCCTCTGCTTAAACCCCACAACAAAAGCACTGAAGATGCGTTGAGCCAATTCAATCGTGTGTTCGAGCAGAGGTACGGCTGTAACTTGGCTTTCCGGGAGACGTCTCTGAAGGCCGCTGTTTCTGCTGCCCTCGACGCGCGTCTAGTTGAGGCTCGAAAGCCGCTCTTCGTGTATCTGCACAGTGATACGTCTATCACGGCCAATAACTTTGCTTCAGAAGTCCTCAGTGACAATAGAATTTCGGCTTTGATCAAAGAAAAGTTTGTGTCTTGGGGGTTTGATTGCACCCTCTGTGGCAAACTTGGCAACGTCGTTTCCTGGTTGACGCAGCTTCCTGCCGAAGATATTGCCGAGTCTCTGCAATACACGCAGTTCAATGAGTTCCCACTCATCTTGGTTTTGCACAAGGATCGTGGCGTGCTGAAACAGTCAGTCAAGATAGGCAACGATGAACCCGCCGACGCTGTATTCGCTAAGCTCGAGCAAGCAGTTAAAACCTTTCCAAAAAGTCAAGTCTGGGCAAGACTACCGTAGTATTCGTAATTTTTTATCAAAATAAAAATATTCAACCAAAATATAATAATGTTTTCAACTAAAAATACAAGCTACACAAATCTAAATACCAAAATTAGTCGACGAGTAAAGTTAGTTCAACGCCTACTTTTTTACTTTTCACTATCCTATGAAGGAGTCAACATAATAGAAACGTCATTGAAAAGTATTGGTCAATTACCCTCCAAATTCCAATAGTACAAGTCTGAACTTAAGCGACAATGTTCACCTGGAACATTAGTACTTGATTTTATGTACCGTTTTTATTGCAGCGAGTTGTAAACTAACAGCTACTAGTAAAAAACGAGTCTGTCTTGCTGCGTGGTTTGGTCAACCAACGTTTGCGAGGTCGTTTTATAAAAATTGGCAATGATAAATCTAATCATACACACTTGCACTGATAAATAGTTGAACACGTTTCACCTGCGTTCATGGGTTAATAACGTGGGTTTCCTTTGGTAGTTTTGTCTGTTCAATGTCCAATTTATCCATGTTTGAACGCATAGGATCTTTAATTCCGCCAATTCAATACAGTGCTTTGACTCTCGACGATCTCGAACACCCTCGTCTCGTCGCGATCTACAGTATTTATTGGGAAGTGTCATTGATCGTGACTACAACCTTCTTTGCCTTTATGCTCTACATGATTATAACAAAGTCCTCAAGAGAAATGAGCGGTTACAAGTGGTACCTTGTCCATCAACTTACTTGGTCTTACGTTTTTGACGTGTATCTTGGCTTATGGAAACCCGTCCCACTGTGGCCATTCTACATCGCCTACAGTGCTGGGGTGTTTTCCGATATTTCCGATGAATATATTCCAATTCAACTGCTATTTCTGATTGTGAATGCTATCGGAATGGGATTTGCCGTCTATATTTCTGCGATGCATCGCTACATGCAAGCGTCTCCGTTCTCTCGAATGTATGACATCTACAGTAACCCATTTTACAGAACGGCAATTTACATCAGTGGATTATTACTTGTTCTTAGTGTCCTTTGTATTCCAACACTGTATTTTCTTCCAAATCAGACTCTTCTGAAAGCCTCATTAGCAGAACGGTATCCAGTTATGAAAGAACTGGTAAAAACACACCCATCAATGATCGGATACGATCCATTATTAGACAACAATGCTTGCACAACTTTTGTCATGATCTTAATATTGGTTTTACTACTAGTTGCACTGTCAATTGTCTTACTGCATTTCAATTTTCTTCGAATTTTACGGAAAAGCAAGCAAAGATCAAACACTTATGAGATGCAGGTTGGTTTGGCCGCTATGTGGTTACTTAAAAATGTAAATTCCATTTACAGTACATGTTATACCGAGCTTTAATTATTCAAGTTCTACTGGTAGGCGTTTTATTAATACTGCCAATTACTACTTGTCTGGTGCTGTTGCTTTTTGGCGTTAAATGGACATCGACTTTTTCATTGTTTGCCATTGCTTTAATTGGCATTCATCCAATCGCCGATTTTGTAGTTCTTATTTACTTTGTTAAGTCGTACAAGGAGTATGTGAAAAAGTTACTGAACAAAATTCACAGGGTTTCTTAACTCTTATGGTTTGCAAGACTGCATGATTTACACGACGACGTATGTTGCTCTTTGTCGCGCCAATTTTTCTGAAACCCCAGACACACAAATAAATACATCTGGCTAACGTTTGTAATAAAGGCCTTCAAAGCTATCGCTGTCATCGTAAAGGCATTTGTTTCAAGCCGACGTCGTCCGTTCAACAAAATTGCTACGAGCATCTTTCGCGCATACTAAAATTTACTCTCTTTTTGTGTCAGTTTCACTTAAATTTTATCGGTGTCAGTTTGAAACTGCCTCTTCCTATGCTAATACGTTTTTTAATAAAATATGAAACCGTTTGTATGTGTTTATCACGTACTAAAATATCGCCAGTTAAATTTAATATTTTGTAAAGACCTTGCCTGATTAGCTATATTTTTTGTTTTGTTTTTAACCGTTATAAACATTTCAGAATTACAACACTATTTCTGCGCTGCTTTACTTTTCTTTCTGTCAGTGCGGTCTTGCTGACTGAGTTCAACTCGCTTCCTTGGGCTCAGCAAGACCGAAGATAGTTGGATCAACCACCTATCATATTTGGTTGCAGCGAGTGGTTCAACATTGCCATGCAAGCAGAAAGTGAAAGTTCAACAATAGCTGTATCGACCCGAGCTAAATCGTCCTATTGCCCGGAAGCCGTCGTGCTGAAAAGATTAGGCTATATCACAAATCAGAGCTTAACTGAACCGCACTACGAGAACTTTTTGGACAGCACGGCTCAACTTAATTCAACACAAATGTTTAAATTGTACATGTTTTACGTCATTTGAATAAAAATGATACTGTTTTGTCACTGCTGTGTGTTTCGTTTTGACCAACATAGCAAAAATACTGCCAAAAGTGGAATAGTACTTCATTCACAAGGCTACAAACATAGCCTGTTTGGTGTCTACAACATTCACCTGGAACGTTTTGTAATCGTAATGAGTCTGAGCACCGTTTTTCATGACTGGCGCTTAGTTTTAGAATTGAGAAATGTCAAACGCTACCGTTATAGAGCGAATTGGTTCCCTGATTCCGCCTATCAATTATTCGGCCCTGACTCTCGACGATCTCGAACACCCGCGTCTCGTCGCGATCTACAGTACTTATTGGGAGGTTTCTTTGATTGTGACGACTGTTTTCTTTGCATTTATGCTCTATATGATAATTACAAAATCATCGAAAGAAATGAGTGGCTACAAGTGGTTTCTTGTTCATCAATTGTCCTGGTCCTATGTTTTCGACGTGTATCTCGGCCTCTGGAAGCCTGTGCCATGCTGGCCTTTCTATCTCGCATACAGTGCTGGCGTATTTTCCGACATTTCTGACAAATACGTGCCCATACAACTGTTGATTCTGGTTTTGAATGCCATCGGAATGGGATTCGCCATCTACATTTCTGCCATGCATCGCTACATGCAAGCATCACCATTTTCAAAACTGTACGACATCTACAACACTCTATGGCGACGAATTTTAACTTATATCATCATCTTCCCGATGATAGTTGCTGTCATCTGTGCCCCTTTACTCTATGCACTTCCGGATCAAACTTCTTTAAAGGCATCGATAGCCTCCCGATTCCCCGTTGTCAAAAAGCTTGTCGAAAAGTACCCCTCAATGCTCGGTTACGATCCAGCGATAGACAACAACGCATCGACCAGTTTCATATTAGTTTTAATATTAGCCTTATTACTTGTCATTGCGTCAATCGTGGGCTTATGTGTTAATTTCGGCAGAATTTTACGAAATAACAAGCACAATTTAAGTGCTGGCACTTACGAAATGCAGGTGAGACTATTTGGCTACATCTCAATACCATACAATACAATCTTAACTTATAGAATATGTTATTTCGCGCGTTAATGATTCAAGTGAGCGTGGCAGGTGCACTTCTAATTCTGCCGATTACTACATGCTTCTTTTTGCTTCTTTTCGGCGTAACGTGGGTGTCGGCATTCTCATTGTTTGCCATTGCTGTGATTGGGATCCATCCGATTGCTGATTTTATTGTGTTGACATTTTACATCAAGTCCTATCGAGAATATGTGAAGAATTTATGGAGAAAAGGGCTGTCGAAGATTGGAATTAAAGTTAAAACGGCGCCGGTTCAGTTTTTACCGGCATCTTCGACGGGTATTCATAGCAGTTTTGCCGTAAATGCATAATAAGATTTAACAAACCATTTTATTGTCATTTTTATAAGCAATTTTGTAATAAAATATGCAAACTTTGTAGTCATAGCACAACTTCCAAAAAACTACAAACGTCGTACCTTTGCGTGCATACCTACGTGTTCTTTATCTTTAAAAATGACAAATAAACAACTTTTACAGGCTAATTTAAGTAAGTCACATGCAGCTGAACCGTCTGTTCCCATTATTTCTTCAAAAGTTAGCTCAATATGCTTATTTCCGCTTCTATTTCTGTTTTTTCAACTTCCTGTCTGATAAGACACCTTTAAAAATCTCAATTTCATTGTATTCAACAATAATTGTTCCTGGACACAAAAACAAAAATAAACCAAAAAAGCAGTAATTGACAACACGCGGAATGCACAAACGGTGAAATAAACAGCGGTCAAGGGTGAGTTTTGAGTGATTGAACCAATCATCTGTCAACCACTATGAAAAAAGTCAAATTTTCATTAGCAAACAATGAAAAACGAATATATGTACATGTATACAAACTGTCGCAAAGCGGCCCGTTTTAATGACAAACTTCGGTACCGATGCAACGTGACGTTCTGATAAGAGCCTTGGCTTTCCGTCAGGCTGGGATCATAGAAACGACGACACGATCGTAGAATTCGAAGAAAAACCTAGTTTTTAAATATTGCGCTCAGTTTGAGCTGAGATTTCATGGGAATAATTTTAGATTGGAGTAGATAAGATTCGACGACGAGACGACTTTGGCATGGTAGTTCGAAGTTGACTTAGAGACGGGGCTCGTAGAATTGACGCACTGAATTGAGCTGCGACAGGGTCTTGCTGGCTCCCGATGGCGGCGATACGGAGCCGGTCTCCATGAATTGGGTGTGCCACTTCTTGATGGTCTCGAGCTTGGGGGGTTCTTTGCCGAATTCGGCCCGGAATCGACGGGCTGCCATGGCGAGGCTGTGGGTTTCCTCGAACCAGCAGACGAGCTTGGCACGTTCGAGTACGGAGATGACACGGGCGGACATGGTGTGTTGTGGAGGGTTTTTGAAGTTTCTGAAAGTTGAAATTGGTTAAGATTGAACATTTTTAGAAAGGAATTAGAAGTAGCGCGTTGGTAGGACAAGGACAAAAGTATAGAATGAAAGGCTTTAAAATTTGGGCGTCAAAGTGGACAAAGATGACGTTTTTGCCTGGTCGGGTGACGCTGATGGGCCTTTTTCTTCGAGAACGGCAAGCAAAAGTGTGCTTGGATTACTTTTTAGACCGAAACGGGAACGCATGTGCATGGGCGAGTGCCAGCGGCGTCGCCAGAGGCACGTGGTTATTTGTTTTTTATGGAAGCAGGAGGGCATTCTGAGTGCAAAAAGGGGGCTAAATTGGAATTTTTTAATGAATTAAAATGTTTTTTTCGTATCCAGGAAAGGTTGAAATTACTTTTTATTTAAATTTAAAAGCTCGAAAACCCTAAAATCCCCAATTTTCAATCTTTAACCCATCCCAAACCCAACATCCCCCCACCCTTTGGGTACAAATGCCCTTAAGACAACCAAAACACCCAAAAGACACTAGCCAGTCGAAGCCTGTTGTCACGTCGATCGCCGGCGGCTGGCTTATAAACGGGCTCGGGGCTGCATCGGACCGCGCACTCCGCCCCCTTGCCCGCCTCTCACGAACGATCGCCAACTGCAATGCCACTTTCTGCACGTTTTCTCTCACTTTTAGGGTTATTTTTGTGAAAAGGGGGAGTGCTGGCTGCTTTTCCGCGGAGTTATACACACTCTTTCCTTTTTGCACACTAGTTGTAGCGATGGGGCACGTGCCCGCGTGGTCGGTACTGTCAGAGGCTTCCGAAGAGGCTATACATACTGAGGGATGGAGTGGAACACACTTTTCATGGGTGCAATGCTGCCTGGCGAGGGCAAAGTTTGTGAAAAACATGGAAAAAGTGGTGTTGATCAACTTTGTTACTGCAGGGAAAAGTGTTCGGTTGGCAGGGGTGATTTTGAAAGAAGTTCAAAAATAAAAGATTCTGGACTGATTTTTATTGCTGTTTTGTCACAATGTCATAATATTAAAGGTCGAACCGCACTCGGTGATCGTAAACATGGCATGCATTTGCATAGTCGCCAAAAATAGCACTTTTCGAAAGTCCAAAACGACGAAAATAGCGACAACGTGGCTGGCTTCGAATGAAAAACACAGTGTAGTGTTGACCTCGGAGCTGTTTTTGCATGAAAAGAAGCGGGAAGATTCTTTCTGCCCAGCTGCGCGCTTCACGAGGCTCGCGAGGGCTATGTGGAAAGCAAAATATTGTTGTTTCTTTCGAAGCTGCTTCACTCTGTTCACATATTATGATCCATCCAGGCGGTTGGCTGGAGGGTTTGGTTTCATCACGTTTCTTCTAGCAAATGATTGGCTTTCGAGATTCTCTGCACTTTTTCCGACTGACTGAAGCAAGCCTGCTTATGTACAATTCAACCAGCCGCAAATTGTTTAGCCAGCTAGCTGCCAGCCAACTTGTTATCGACGTCGACGGAGAAAAAAAACTTTTTCTTTTTTCACTTCAACAATTTTTTAAACACTTGGGGGTCAAGTGAAGTGCAATTCTGCTACATTACGAGACCTCAACAAGCGACTTCCCAACACATACTTGTTACCCTAGCAGTTGTCAGGTGGATTACGACCGCGTGCCATCGGGCTGGTCGTCAGCGAAAAAGCTTCATTTGCACGCACACATCAGCCGATTTTTGGTCGTCGGGAGATTGGATATTTGGAAATATCGTGCAAAGTTGATCGACCTAGTTGTTGGATTAGTCGTTGAAAGGGGTCAGGCGATGTACATTTTGAAGGTTAAATGTTAAGACAAAAAAGCAACAATGATAATGAAATTGGCTTGCACTTTTTGTTATTTCAATATTTACACGTTCCAAGTGCAAAAATAACTTTACTTAACTTAATAAAAATCAAAAAAAGTGTATTAAATAACAAAAACATCTACTTTTTCAGACGGCAAGTGATGACATTTCGTAGCCACGTTACTTTTGGTCGTAAAACTGTTTCTGATCTTTGTTTGTTACCCATTTCAAGGACAAATTTTGTGTTTTTATGTTTAGCGATGTAGTCAAAATCGGCTGATTCAAAACACACCATGCTTAAAGTTGTCAATGTAAAGTTAAAATTGATTTTTGAACAATGATAAGTGATCTTATGAAACTTAGTCCATGTTTTCATTGAAACGTAGACCCACTTGAACCCGAAAATGCAAGATGATGCAAGCATTGCAAAAATCGCATTTCACACGTTTTTTTCTTCCCGATCGCCCCCATCATCACACTGATCATCAGTCATCATGCTGATACTACACAACGTCTGCTAAGGCTGACGATAGCTCGATCGAGACATCGTCAGTTCCATTTCGATGTTATAATCAGCCGAAAATTTAGATGTTAGATGTTAGATCGTCGCGGTCGTAATCAAGCCTGTCAACGACATGCGCCTCACAATCAACATATTGAGTACTTACGTGGAAGTAAGAGCGTGGGACCTGACTTTAACCGACCCAATGCAAAGCATTTCGATTACACCCAACTTTATTATCGACGTTTTTGTTTCACTATTCACTTGGCTCCTGTCCGTTAAAAGAGTGAACTGAATTCTATTGAATGGTTATGTTGAATGTTTTCTGCAACGCCCGATCACTGCACACACACACTTTTTGCACCCAAATGGCGGAAACAGCTGAATCGGTGACTCTTAATGGTGAATTCGCACGGGAAAAACGTGTGATTGCATGTTCCTTGAGCGAATTCGCGTTGGATTTGGTCAGCTCAGCATTGTGTATTGTTCAGAATGGCGATCTTTGTGTTGTCCTTGAGGGTTCTGACAATGTGAGTCAAAATGTCATGTGGGTGAGGGAGGCGAACGGAATAACGAACGAATTGCTACGTGAGGATTTAAAGAATACAATCAGAAATTTGCTTTTTATAACAGTTGCAACGATTGATAAATCTATTTTGGTCTTGTTTGACATGCATGGTTGGCAACATTGGATAGAAGAAAAGATCATTTTATAATGTGCAAATTTCAAACCCACACAATCACATGTTTTGAAACAGTAATCGCGAGTGCACTCATCTCACTTTTGACGTCGAAAGGTGTCTTCGGTACAATGGGTACCGAGAGGAATGGTGAAGTTGTTTTTCCTTCGTCTTACGGGACCGGCAGAAGGGGTGACGGAGACGCCGACAAACACAATCATCAACCATGTTCCCGGCTCACAAGACCGAACGTTATCGAAGGTCGGCAGTTGGAGACCGGCGTGTCTGTAACGTTGATGCCACGCGGTCTTGTGGGAATTGTAAACATTTACACAGGTGCTTGGAGGAGAGAGAGAGACTATCGGAAGTTTGTGGTTGTAATCTTTGGCTTTTGAGAATAAAGGTTTCGGGGACCGTTAGCTTTAAATTGAAAATATTGACTTTTTGTTGCAAAAAGTTTTTGTAAAAAACTTGATTTGTTTGAAACTTTTGAATTACAAGAAAAATTATTACTATTCAACCGGCTGTACCATAGTTAATTTAGTTGCCAAAAACTAAAAACAACTTCTCAATCAGCAACCATAATCCTTGTCCTCCAAACTTTGTCCCCCAATCCTCAACTTTAACCCATAAACAACCCGTCATCATCCTTTTCAGCATGTTAAACAGTGTCTATAACTTTTAAATGCACCTATCGTCGCTCATTGATGCCTTACTGTCTTACCCTTGCCCTTTTCTGCCGTCGATTCTTAACTACGACCGTTAGTTGTCATCAAAAAATCGCCACGGATAAACACCTTTTTTCCTTTCGTTGACACAACCATAAACCAGGAACCGATGAACTTGCTCCAAATGTATCAGTCAGTGTAAAAATCACCATCATCCCACGACTACAACGCTGAATGCTTCTCACAATCAGTCGTTGCCGTCAGCCAGTGCGCCCATTAATGATCAGAATGTTCGACAGACACGTGTGATTGGTAACCCAACCAGCGTGAGATTGATAATACTGCGTGCAGAAGGCGCGTGTTGTTTTTGCGCAACAGCCCGATGGTGGCGACAATCTTCGTATCGAAAGCATTGGTGTAGCGACGGGATAGGGATGGGTAGAATTGAGGACCCTCGTGGGATGGCTAGTATTAGCTAGGAATAGGAGTTGAACAGGTGGGACTGATTGGGGATAGTGGGTGTTTGATGTTCGACTAATTGCAACAAATTTTAATTACAAGTTGTTAAAAGTCGAAGAAACGTAAAACTACAGTAATCTAAAAAGGAATGCATCGACAGTTGATCAACATTATGTAAAGCTGACGTAGCTTATGACGACAAAGCCCTTCCAAAACCTGTTTCTCCGTGACTTTTAAACTGAAGCGTGGCTTCTAGAAACCTTCGCAAAGATGCACCGTCGCTGCAGTCTGACTTTTTGGGTGCGTTTCGCCCTTCTAGAAAGATGTCAGCGACAGTGGTTTTGCAATTTAACGTGTCAGTTGCAAGTTTTTTCGGTTTGAATGGACCCGTTACACCCAGACGACCTTCAATGATGTGAATTGTACTTTTAGGTGGGCTTGAAAGTTGAATTCAAACCCAGACAGCTTGACTTTCCCTTAATCTCACTCCATTTTGACGTTTATTAACTTCACAGAAAGCTTTCATTGAAATTAATTAATAATTCCAACTTGAATGAAAGAACAAAAGGAACCCAATTGTACTTTATCCAAGTTATAGTTACACCGCGTGCGGAAGTACAGACAATAAAGTGTCAAACGCACTCCGTTATCAATCGTCAGTCACATGGTTGACCATCATGGCGTATGAAAAAGCGACCAAGGCGACGATTAACCTAATAAAAACAGTTTGATGGAGCATGTACCGATGGCGAGCAAAACAGACTCAAACAGTGAAAAGTATACATTGTAGTTTTCTTTGTAGCTCGCGCGAACCGGCCAAAGTCTATCGGACAACATTTGGGGGACGTTACAATAATTAATACACAGAAACCGACAAAATTTACACAACATTGAACCGAAAAAACAAAACTAATGACCCTACAAAGCTATTGAACTCTGAAAAAGCTAGACTTAAAATTTTAAACCCGATGACAAACCTAACCAATCCCAACGCCCTTAGGGCACTAGAAAACCCACAAAGATGAACAGACTTGTCTGACGAGCTAGTTGGTTTTATTTATTAAACAGCCTCATTTTATTCATGACGACCTTTTAAAACCGAGTTAGTTATGCTAATTAATCAGCTTCAAAGTCACATGGCATGGCTGCAAGTCGGCGTTTTACTATTATATAAAGACCAAAAATTGTCTACTTCATGGTTAAGAGTCAATGTTATTCTAATTGCAAAAACGTAGATCCATGGTTGCAACGTTCGTTTTTGTCGGTGACTAATGACAGTCCTTCGCCCAAAAAGGCCACCAGGGACGGCATTTTCGGTCTCTTTAACCTATAATTTCTGGTTCACATACTTTGTTTTTGTTTTTAACGCATGCGTCGCAACAACCTCTTGGGGCCGTATTTGTAGAAGCCAGCTTACACGCCTTTTTGTTTTGTTCAACGATCGGATTAACAAAGGTGGTTTGGCTAAAAAATATGTCTGATAATGTCACTTTGGCTAGGGTTTTTTGCCAAATAATTAGTGCCGCCTCTGCAATATCAGATTTTTTTGTTTGGGTTGACGTGTTTCGCTGCTTTGCTTGCTTAACTGCGCTTCGGGCATGGTTTAGAATAGCTCGTACTTTGCTGTGAGCTGAATTCGTTCCATTCGAAGTGTCTGATGACGGCAAAATGATATTCTTCAGAGATAGTCATGTTTTAGTTAGCATGGATCCTACTTTTTTCGACATATCGAGAAATTTCACAGATGACGAGAATAAGCTCGTTACTGCCATCACAGCCACGAGTTTCGTCATTGAAGCAGCAACGATAATCCATGTATTGATTGTTTTACGAATTTTTACAAAGATTACTGTAGTCCATCGAAATATGAAAATAACCTGCTATAACATGTGGATTGGAGTTATTTTGAAGAGTTTTGTCAAGTAATTTCATGTTTTCCACAATCTTTTTTTTAGCAAAACGTGTTTTCAGTCTAATTGGCGCCCTCCGGCACTTGCTCCACGTAGGCCCTCTAACCCCTGGTATCGCCAGCATCATCTACAACGTCACACGAGACTTGCCAAACATGCTGGTTTACTTTTTGCCGGTCACTATAGTTTGTGAACGCGTCTGTGCCACTGTTCATACCGACAAATATGAAAATTGGTTCAGTTTACGGTTTATTGTGGCACTTTGTGTCGTACCTGTAAGTTTCAGAGCGTGAAAATCACATGGGTATTTTCATAAAAACTTTTAGTGGCTCATCGCAGTATGGCTAACAGTGCATTTGTTGTTTCTGCAACAATATTTCACGATTTTGTATTCGTATTTTTTCTGTGATGCCGTCACGTTGGGATTGTATGCCGTAAGTGCACAAGACAATTATCTGAATTGTGATTGTAATGCCAATCTTTGCAGATATATTTTATATTGTACTTTTGCACATTGAATACGACTACTTTTGGCACCCTTTCCGAGCGTTATCAACGATATGAAAATAGAACTGCGTGTAGGACAGTGGCCAGGATCGCGATTGTTTCGGCAGCTACTTTTTTGGTTACTGTGGTTCATAATGTTACTTTGAAGAATTTGAATGTTTGGTTGTAAGTGATTTCAAAACAAACCAACGCAAAATTGAAACAATCGAGTTTTAGCCCCCAATACGATCTCCACGATAAAGTCGCTCTAAACCGCCTGCTCATGGATACTGCCGTTGCTGCTCTAATCTTCACATTGCCTTATCATTTTACTTATTTGCATGCTAATATGCACAGAAAATATATGTAAGTCATCGTTTTTACGTTTCAGAGTATAGTTTTGAAAGTTTTAGGAAAACGATGTCTTTCTGCCGCGGATCACCAGTCAACCAAAGTTCGAGGTAGAAATTACATTAACAATCCATTCACGCTTTATGAGCTTTGTTCAAAAACAAAGCCATTTTGTACCTAATGATCAGCTAGTTACACAAAACCCATGACATCATGTCTAGAAAGTACATTTGACAGATCTTTTCATGCACATTGTAACACACAATGTGCAAATTAAGTTTAAAAAATGCTCAAAAGTACATTTAAAAACTGCAACATCAGAAAAAAAAATTTTGGAACTTTACTATTCATGCGTTATACATTTTAGCATCTCCCAATCAACCGCTCTTCAAGTCAAATCAGTTTCTGGTCAAAACCTAATCCTGCCAAACGAAACGTTCTACTACTTTCAAACTCTCGAACAACAATGGAATGGTTGGTTTCCATTTTAATTCAACATAGACGGCTTGTAATGATGGTGGTTTTCAGAAACTCACAGCCGTCGAAAACAAGAAAGTTCAGTCTAGTGCATGAAAATAAAATACGGGTACTTTGTAACTTTATTAAAATTGTTAATACTTTTGTTTTTGTCTGACTCATAAAGATAAAACGGTTATCACAGACAACCTCGTTAGTTAATGTTAAATTTGGTCATTGACTCTTGACAGATACTATCGGATTCTAGTCTGTAAATGGGTTCATCTGTTAAGACCGTAAAAAATGGTCCATTAAAATATTACGATTTTTTGGTTTTTGTTTTCACTTTTAAAAATTTTAGTTTTTTGCAATCAGAACTTTCTTTTACTGTTTAAAATATTTGCTATTTCGTCACCGAAACATGTACATATAATAAAACCTACACATCCCCAATCCATACAATCAAAACTTTCAGTTTTCCAGTTTACCTCTCTGCCCTGAGGGGCAATCAGAATGTCGAGTTGACAGCAGGTGTTTGCGTGTTTAGCAGCAAGGCATTGCAATAATCTGCACTATGCCGTCGGCGGCGGGGTCGTCGTCGTCGGCAAGAAGAAGCGTCGTCGATCGCCACTTGCTTTACGTTACGTTTTTTTTCTTTCGTCTCGCCATTTTTCCTTTCCTAACCTGTTCAAGTTTTTGCTGACGTCTGCGACATTGCAACATTCGAGAGAAACGATCATTCCCTCACTGGCATTGCATTGCTTTCAAGGTGTCATTTGTGGTTGAACACATTTTCAATCGATAATTTTACGATTTTGAAAACATAATGTAATACCAAGGGGGTGGTGGGTGCAATGTGGTAACCATAAAGTCGTAAGTAAAGTAAGCTTGCAATTGTGTCGAGTTGAAATCGGATCGAAATTGCATCTTGTGTGATAGCAAAGGGCGCTAACCCAAGCCAACAAACAACACCTCTCGACATATGTGACACAGTTTAGCTGCCAGTTTGGCGGAACGGCGTTTTAGTTGTTCTGGTCAATCAGTGGGGCACTTTGCATCCGTCATTAAGTCGCCAGGAAAGAATTGCCTGGTGGAAGCGAACGTGGCATGTCTCGCGATGACTCGGACAACGCAATGCCTTGAGGGGTTTTTTGCTTCCACGAAAAGGGGGGCGTTTGAACGCTTGGACTACGGTTGGAAAGTTTTTGCAATGGTTGTGATGGAGCGGATTGACAAGAAGTTTTTTGGCGGAAATAGTGTAAGAAAAGGATTCAAACTTCTGAATGGGACAGCAAAAACTGTTTTAAGTTTACAGATGCGGGTTTAGAAGCGAAAAATAGGCCCCTGTGAGTAACCCCAGCTTTTTAACACTTAAAAACGCAAAAGTTAAAGATAAACACTCGAAAAAACGATGCGCTTTTGTCTACAGAAGTGATATTGGTCGGATATATTCGCAACATCTTGCAAGAAAAACCTCTTTTGACGTAGCTTGCGGTAATCCTCACGCAGCAAGATGGATGCGCGGACAATAGTTTGCACAGGGCAATGCTTCTGGCATTCACGGTGGTGTTGAGCCTATCTGGCGGCGGTGGTCGACTCGAACCTGGCTGGGCTTTGAGCTCGTTGACTTTTATCTGTGGTGTTCCGCGACTTGATTATTTGCCCAAAGTGCTTCGCCCGCGCACGCGTTCCTGGATTGAGGAATCTTTGGAGGGGGTGAGGGTAAAAACTTGAAATTTAGATCAGCTGACAGGCTTTGCTTCTTGGTTAGATGCTTGTTTTGCAGAAGTTTCATTTTTGATTACGTAATGCCATTTAGCCTTCCAATTCCAATGCAAGATTGTTTTGTTTGATCACGAATGCGATGCCATTGAAGCGTATTGCCTCCGGCTGTTTAGACGCGTCTTTCCTTCCGCAGAGCGCCAATTTGAAGATCGCCTAGCGAGGCTAACACTGAGATAGCTTGGAGGCTTACCTGTGTGTCACCACACTTCGATCCCTCGATCCGCATCGTCCGCCCTCTATATCCACGAAAACGACAACCGCAACCAAGCAGCAAAGCAAAAAAATCAGCAGCCCCGAGAGGCGAGAGATGGAGTAAATCCCCGCCAGCGAGGTAGAGAGCCTCCCTAGCCTAGCCTCGACTGTGTAGGCGCTATTTCTGGAGCCTCCGGGGCATGGGGGCGCATTACAACGGAAGAGGCAGCCGGCTGCACACATCACATATCCGCCCTGTCGCGGCCTCGGAGATATCGGTTCGGCTTCTCCCGGCGCTTCCCCTGACTATACCGCGTACACCTCGCCCCGACATTGCGTGCGCTATCACTACTATCGCCCAGGGGCTAACCATCCGCCACCCGCTGCCATCCCTCCCGAGAGAGCGCCGGAGGCGACGGCACACCATTGGTCCAGCCCCTCTCCAGCGAGCGGCATGGCCTTAGGGGCAGCGCCGGTCCCTGGCGGCGATCAGACTCACTCGCGTCGTCGCCGATCGACCTCGCTCTTCCCCGAACAATGTTATTTAGTCCCCCTCCTCGAACCAACCGCCTGAGGGCCTCAAGGCTCCGACGAGTCCGCTGCCACTAAGTGATTGTTGTTGTGCCGTGGCATGTCGTCACTCTATTTCGAAATATCTAGAAATTTTATCTTTTTTGTCTTTTGGTCCCACCACGAAAACGCCCCCGTTTACTTTTTTCCATGAAACTCCGTGAACTCGCGTTTCTTTGAATCTCACGTTTCTCAAACAATCCTCGCACAGGGTTTCAGTTGAGTCGCGCACCTAGTGAGAGAGAGAGAAGCCACGATGTCCGCGTCGCTCTACAAATCGCCCTCGTTGGCGAACGCTGCCATCTACAAATCGCCGTCTTTCGTTGCCCCCGGAGGTCCCTTCGGCTCCATGTCCGTCGCCGACCTTGGCAGCCTCACTCGTCTCGAGGTAAGCATCCCCCACTAACATTGAACCACCTTCTACAGTACCCCATGCAGTATGACGTTCTTTCAATTTTCGCGTTAAGACCACCGCCATTTTTGACTTTTTGATCGATTTTCTTCCACCTTTTGCAACTCCTAATTGAAAGGACACTTTTTGTTGTCTTTGTTTACAAAATGAGCCAAGTCTACGAACTGAGTTTTGTTCAACTTAAAAAAGGGGAACCACTTCGGGAAGCCCGCCACACTCACCGTAGTTGTGGATCGTGGAAGGCTTTGAGTGCAAAAAAGTACTCCCTTCAAGCATCCCCCAGCCCGATGAGAGGCATTTGACGTGGGTGGAAAGGCGTTCGGCGTGATTGCGGAGGCGGTTGATAAACAAAATTTGACGTCATTGGCCTTGCTTAAATCAATAACAACCATCAACCTTCAAAGTTAAAAAACTAATCGAAATGCGAACCATTTCAGGACAAGATCCGTCTCCTCCAGGAGGATCTCGAGTCGGAGCGCGAGCTCAGGAACCGCGTAAGTTTTCTTTTTCCGGAAGTCGAATTGATAAGGCATACGGTTGTTTGTTTGCAGATTGAACGCGAACGCGCCGATCTCAGCGTGCAATTGATCGCGTTGACCGACCGCTTGGAAGATGCCGAGGGCACCACTGACAGCCAGATCGAATCGAACCGTAAGCGTGAAAGCGAGCTCCAGAAGTTGCGCAAGCTGCTCGAGGAGTCTCAGCTCGAATCGGAGGATGCCATGAATGTGCTCCGCAAGAAGCACCAGGACTCCCTCCTCGAGTACCAGGAACAGATTGAGTCTCTCCAAAAGAAGAACTCCAAGTAAGTTTGAGCTTTATTTTGACCGTTTTTGGGTTATTTTGCATTTTCGTGTTGGGACCCAAATTGGGCGTTTTTCATTTTACTAACTTATTTGCTGTCCAAAACTCTGTAAACCTCATTAATCGTTGTTTTGATGAATCAATTTTGTTTTCCTTCTCCCAATGACGAACTCAATCTTCGCCGTAGGCGGTTTACGAACAACTGACACCCTCCTCGAAACGCATGCCATTAACTTGTCCTACCGTTCTAACAGACCCCTCTAATCAATCGATCATTGACAAAGTTGTCATTTCCCATGTTGTCCGTGTGTTTGCGAGTTTCTTATCCTTCGGCTGCAAGTATCCCAGCAATGTTTCTCCTCGGATAACTCATTGAAAAGAGTGTTTTTACGTTTGCCGCCGGCGGCAGTCTGTTACGTTTTTCGCCGATCACAGAAAATGCAAGCCAGCCGCCGGCTATGTGTGTTCAGGCAGTCGTTTGGCGCTTGCTCGAGGATCTCCTCCCGCGAGAGGGACCGCCACAAGGACCGCCGAGATCGAGTTTTTCTCGCTCCTCGATCGTGGTCGTGCACCTGCCAGCCGCTGGCTGGAGGGACTCGAAAAATCCACGGTCGAGATATACGATGGATGGGATGGATGCAAGCGGAAGAAGGGGTTGTTGAGTGTAAACCTGGGACGCCACTGCTCGTCAAGCAGTCAGCAAGCAAGGAAGAACGAAAAAAAGACCTCAAGCAAGCGTCGTTGCGAAGAACAAAAGCTCAAAAACGTTTGCGACGAGATCGAGGACGAGCTTGCGGAGGATGCAGACCCGACCCAGGAAGACCAACGTAGTAGTAGTACTTCGAGGGATTGGGGGGAAACAGTTTGATGGTTTTGTAGTTGTTATTACCAAAGTTCAGTTGAATACAAGCACCGAGTGACAGTAACAAACATTAACAGCTTTACCGTTCAAAAACGAATTTTAAACCAAAAATACAATTTGAAACCTTGCAGGATCGACCGTGAACGTCAACGCCTTCAGCATGAGGTCATCGAACTGACCGCCACCATCGACCAGGTCCAGAAGGACAAGGTAGGCGTTTGGAACACTTTGCCAAGCTTTCGTGCCGGGACCCAAATTGGGAACATTTAGTGTTTTTTGCTTTTTTCTTGTAACTCCTTTCTTTTTACATCGTTTTGAACACATTTTACGATGTTTACGACATTTTAAATTTCAAATTTGTCAATGCCATTTGGTGACCATATTTTACGACTCCTTCCCATGATTCATGAAAATGCCATCATGTTTTCAATTTTCTCGGAGCAGATCAACTCCAGGCTTTGCCTTTGCCAGATTGCATCCTCCCCACCCACCCATCTGACGCGGCTGTCACGATGCGTGCGTCAAGGCCGGGGTCCCGTTTGCATTTTTTTGTTTCCGTTGTTTCTTGCCGGGTTGCTTGCTGCCCGGAGGGGCCATTTTGCGGAAGCATCAGGCCATAAAAAAGCAACTGTCGCGTGGGCGAGGTGATAGCCGCTTGCCTGGCTTTTGATGCCATCTCGTCCGCCGGCAAACACGGGACACATAATGGGTCTTGGCCGTGGCGGGGGCGAGACAGTACAGTAGTTAAGTGAGATTGGATATGATCTGATCATAGGCACAGGGCGTGAGGGGGTCTTGGCACGAATGATGGACAATTAAATGATAATGGTTATGATAAAAATTGATGTTGTAGCACGCCGCTGAGAAGGCCGCTGAGCGCTTCGAGGCCCAGGCCAACGACCTCGCCAACAAGGTCGAAGACCTCAACAAGCACGTCAATGATCTCGCCCAGCAGCGTCAGCGCCTCCAGGCCGAGAACAACGACCTGCTCAAGGAGGTCCATGACCAGAAGGTCCAGCTTGACAACCTCCAGCACGTCAAGTACCAGCTTGCCCAGCAGCTCGAGGAGGCTCGCCGCCGTCTCGAGGATGCCGAACGTGAACGCTCGCAGCTCCAGGCCCAGCTTCACCAAGTCCAACTCGAACTCGACTCCATCCGCACTGCCTACGATGAGGAATCTGCTGCCCGTTCGGAAGCCGAACACAAGCTTGCCCTCGCCAACACCGAAATCTCGCAGTGGAAGAACAAGTTCGATGCTGAGGTTCAGCTCCACCACGAAGAAGTCGAGGATCTCCGCAAGAAGATGCTCCAGAAGCAGGCCGAATACGAAGAGCAGATCGAGATCATGCTCCAGAAGATCAGCCAGCTCGAGAAGGCCAAGTCTCGCCTGCAGTCCGAGGTTGAGGTCCTCATCGTCGATCTCGAGAAGGCCCAGAACACTATTGCCCTCTTGGAGCGCGCCAAGGAGCAACTCGAACGCACGGTCGGCGAACTCAAGACCCGCATCGACGAACTGTCGGTCGAGCTTGAGGCTGCCCAGCGTGAGGCTCGTGCCGCTCTTGCTGAGCTCCAGAAGATGAAGCACTTGTACGAGAAGGCCGTCGAACAGAAGGAGGCCCTTGCCCGTGAAAACAAGAAGCTCCAGGGTATGTTTAACGCAGTTTTAAGCTATAATAACCTAATGTCATTCCAGATGACCTCCACGAGGCCAAGGAAGCCCTCGCCGACGCCAACCGCAAGCTCCACGAGCTCGACCTCGAAAACGCTCGCCTCGCCGGTGAGATCCGTGAGCTCCAGACCGCCCTCAAGGAGTCTGATGCCGCTCGTCGTGACGCCGAATCCCGCGCCCAGCGTGCCCTCGCTGAGCTCCAGCAACAGCGCATCGAATTCGAGCGCCGTCTCCAGGAGAAGGAGGAAGAACTCGAGGCTCTGCGCAAGAACCTGCAATTCGAGATCGACCGACTCACCGCTGCCTTGGCTGATTCTGAGGCTCGCATGAAGGCCGAGATCTCGCGTCTGAAGAAGAAGTACCAGGCTGAGATCGCCGAGTTGGAGATGACCGTCGACAACCTCAACCGTGCCAACATTGAAGCCCAGAAGACCATCAAGAAGCTCAGCGAGCAATTGAAGATTGTCCAGGCTTCGTTGGAAGACACCCAGCGTCAGCTCCAGCAGACCCTTGATGCCGTGAGTTTAACGAATCCCCTAAAACTGACCATTGACTTCATAATGTACCTTTTCAGTACGCTCTTGCCCAACGCAAGGTCTCTGCCCTCGCCGCCGAGCTTGAGGAGGCCAAGACCGCCCTTGACAATGCCATCCGCGCCCGCAAGCAAGCCGAAGTCGACCTCGAGGAAGCCAACGGCCGCATCAACGACCTCCAATCGATCAACAACAACTTGACCGCCATCAAGAACAAGCTCGAGACCGAGCTGTCCACCGCCCAGGCCGACCTCGATGAGGCCACCAAGGAACTGCACGCCGCCGATGAGCGCGCCAACCGTGCCCTCGCCGATGCCGCTCGTGCCGTCGAACAGCTCCACGAGGAACAGGAGCACTCCATGAAGATCGATGCCCTGCGCAAGTCGCTCGAGGAGCAAGTCAAGCAGCTCCAGGTCCAAATCCAGGAGGCTGAAGCCGCTGCCCTGCTCGGTGGCAAGCGCGTCATCGCCAAGTTGGAGACCCGCATCCGTGACCTCGAGACTGCCCTTGATGAGGAGACCCGTCGTCACAAGGAGACCCAGAACGCCCTCAGGAAAAAGGATCGCCGCATCAAGGAGGTCCAGATGCAAGTCGATGAGGAGCACAAGAACTTTGTCATGGCCCAGGATACCGCTGACCGTCTCAACGAGAAGCTCAACATCCAGAAGCGTCAACTCGGTGAAGCCGTAAGTCACTTTTTTGGGTTTTCGATTACTGTATTACAGTAACCCTGCCAATTTGCAGGAATCCATCACCATGCAAAACCTGCAACGAGTCCGCCGGTACCAGCGCGAGTTGGAAGACGCCGAAGGCCGTGCCGACCAAGCCGAATCTTCCCTGCATTTGTTGCGCGCCAAGTCCCGCGGCTCCGTCGTCACCGGCGGCTCCGGTGCGCCCAGGGCCTACGTCCTCGAAGACTAATGTTGGGATCGTGTCGCCATTCGCTGCCGCGCTTCACCGCCTTCCATCATGTTCGCCCATGATGAAATCTGCATGCAATCCGACAAAGTCTTTTTTTATGTTTTTTTATATTTCATACATAATCTTTTATATGAAAAACAACCTTTTTTCCGTGTATGCCAAGGAAGATGTGTGTGACTGTGTTGTCTTCAAAGATAATTTCAATCTAAATCTGTTCTGATATCCCCCATCTCTTTCCCACCAGCACCACTTTTAAACTCTGCCAACTTTATTTGAAATCGAAAAACCCCCTCAAAAGCTTAACATCGATCCTTTGTGACTCAATCTTCGAATTTTCTGGCGTTTTTGAGTAAGAACGACTACGAAACAAACAAAAGTTTAAAGTAGTACGGCAGCCATGTGAAATCCCCCCACGCTTTCCCTCATCATCATGCCCTCTGGCTAAATTTGTAATTTTTGACGCTTTTTGTGTGTATCCATTACCCATCTTTGTGCTGAGCCTCATTTGGACCAAACAACAACCACCACTCTCTCTCTCTCCGACCATCCCGCCATTACCGTTCAGCATAAATGGTTTTATAGACTCAAATTGTTTTTTTATAATTTTATATGATCGAATTTCCTCTTTTAAACTTTTGCGAAACGAACATTTGCGTACATCTCTAAGTTAGGCACTACCCACCGGTCCACGTAAAGCTCGCTATGTCTGCATTGACATGGAGGGTGTGAAATCCGCGGAGCGCCGCGCCGACGAAACAATCCCTTCTACGAAACACTGTGCCCCCCACCCACCCATCCGATAGATCAAAATGCTTGTAGACAATCCACACCGCTTCCGTAACCTTTCTTTTGTGAAGATAAAGGAGGAAAATGTTGCTTAACGTGAATGACGACTCGGAACGACGATGAAACGACTTTATTGTGCGGTTGAAAGATTACAAATGACAGAGGTACGCAAAAAGTAGAAAAACCTCATTTACGGGAATAAAGATCCTGGCGGAAAATGACAAAGTTTGCCATAGAAATTCCTTCATAAATAGAACTGGAATTTTGGTAGTAGAACGGATGCGCCATTCCAATGGTACACGAACAAATGGCTTCAAATATAAATGGAAATCGGTTTTACTATTGATGAAATCGAGCCGAATATTACCCATCTAAAACAAGTTTGTAAAAAAACACCAATAAATAACAAAAAAAACTTACATGAAAAGACGTTTCTAAGTCTAAACGGGAAGTCGAATAATCATCAGTTAAAAGATCTCTCAAATTGACATCTCTGAATAGCGCCACAAAATCGCAGAAAATAATTCTAATTACCAATTTACTTTTACGTTTTGTAAAAACTTCTTTAAAATCAGCAAAAATGTTACCCTCAATTTTACATGCTTTAAAGTCTATCCATTTAAGCTGAGGAGCAGCTTTTAGAATTGAGCAAATGGAAACACCACTGTTAATGGTGTTTTTAAAGAAACAAATTTCTTCGCAGGAACCGCACATGCTAACAACAGCTTGATCGACGACAGAGTTACGGTACATTAAATCCAAAGGATGAAATGCAAACTGTTTCAACACTGCATTTGTATAAAATAATGGCAAATAAACGTTTGTATCGACTTTGTCGGCCGTGTATATACCAGGTGGGATTATATCGCGCTGCATATGACTTCCGTTGGGTAGTCTTTGATAAACACTGACAGTAACAAGGTTTGTATAAGGACTGTGGTTAAACCATACTCTGGTATATTTTAGAAATTCTTTTGGCTTTTTGATAATAAGCTGATCCACATCAGCACGTTGTAGATGGAGCGTTTCAGTTGGGAGAGAAAGTTCTTGAAAGCGTTGGACAAAGGAATATGAAAAGTCGGAGAGACGATAGACCATGCTTACAAGGATCGGTTTGAAAGGACTGAATGAGTAATGCTGCTTTTGGATGGCTTTTCCTTCGCCATACTGCGCGGGAAGCAAGGGCACATATGTATACTTTTTTCGATGACGTCCTTCGACCATAAATGTGAACATGTACATGCGTTTATATAACGGCTTTATTGTGCGTTTCATAAAAAGACACTATCTCCGCAAACCAAAACTTCAAACACTAACTAAACTTTGCCATAATAGTTCCTTTACGATAAAAACAGGAACTTGAAGAATAAATGAACAGATGCACATACTCAAAGGTTTACGAACAAACGGCTTCAAATATGAATTGAATTCTCTTATGTTACAGCGAAAATCAAGCTTAACATTACTCACCTAAAACAAATGCGGAAAAAACATTTAACGAATTACAAATAAACTTACAGAAATAATTAACTTTAAATGCCAATAGTTAGGGGCCCGTAAAAAATATTAAAATAATGGCTTTATTGTCACATTGCCTCTATACAAATAAAAAAAAACTACAACGTCGAAAAGTTTATCTTAAAGGTGCAATTTCCGGCAAACCAAATGTCAAAAATTTTACAAAAATAATATGAAAACATAGTTAAATGAGTCAACCAATAAAAGTTTGCCATAGTAATTCCTTCATACTTAGACCGGCAATCTTAAAAAGAACGAAAAACGCATCAATACATTTTGCAGTTGGTAAATACAACCAGTATGGCCAAGTTAAGTCAAACAAAGATTCACGAACAAATGGCGTCAAATATAGTTTTATATTTTCGTCTCTATCTGCTGCATGTACACTATGAATAAACATTAAAGTAATGTTATTCACCTAAAACAAATTTATAAAAGATTTAAAATGCATAACAAACGAACTCACATAAAAAATAGTACTTGAAAATACAGAAACAGTATAATAATTCTCAGTTCTAAGAAAACCAAGATTGCCGTTCCTCATTAGCTCTTCCAAATCGCAAGAAAACGAAATTGCAAAACTACTTTTACGGCGTAAAACAGTTTTCATATCCTTAAAGATGTTACCCTTAAATTTACAATCTCTGCCAAAGTGTAGGTCGGTTAACTGAGGGCCGGCGTTTACAATTGCCCAAATGGTAATATCACTGTTAAAGGTGCAGCGAGAAAAACTAAGTTTTTTGCATGTGCGGCACATGTCAATAATATCTTGATCGACGACAGAGCCATGATAATCTAGTTCAGAGGGGTGAAACACGAACTGTTTTAACACAGGATCAGTGTAAAATAGTGGCAAATGGATGTTTGTTATGATCCTATGAGGAAAATATGTGCCAGATGAGGGATTTGAATCGTCTTCGACGTCAGACCGAATAGGAAAATGTTCTACATCAATATTTGTTGTCAAAATATCGCGAATAAGAGTAGTCAAAGAGACGATAGACCATGCTTACAAGGATCGGTGTGAAAGGACTGACTGAGCAGTGCTGCTTTTGGTTAGCTTTTCCTTCGTCATACTGAGCGGGAAGCAAGGACACATATACTTTTTTGGATGACACTTAACAGCTTTTTTGTGCGATTGACTTTATACAAATGATAAAATTACAAAAAAATGGATAAACCGCTTCGAAAGAGAAAACATTCTGAGGGACCATCTGTTCCGGTGTGGGCATTACATAATTTATCAATTAATGCGTTTGTGTGTTATGTAACGTCAAATGATTTTCCTTAAAGCGCCAATTTCCGGCAAACCATATGTTAAAAATTTTACAAAATTTGAAATGAAAACATAAGTATTATAAAAGCTAACCAATAAAAGTTAGACCAGCGATCTTAAAAACGACGAAAATTGTTTCCATTTTAGAACCGGTAAACACAACCAGTAGGGCCACGGATATTCAAACATACTTCCACGAACAAATGGCCTCAAATATAAGTCTACTGCTTCGTTTTCTTCGGGTGTGTAACCAAAGTGTAAAGAAATGTTATTGAACTAAAACAAATTTATAAAAAATAAAATAAATCATTACAAACAAACTCACATAAAAATAGATATAATCGCTGTAACTGTGGGTATAATAATTCATAGTTGTAAGAACACTGAGACCGCCGTTCCTCATTATCTCTATTAAATCACAGCAAAATAAAATCGAAAGACCACTTTTACTGTGTATAGCTTTTTTCAGATCATTAAAAATGTTACCCTCAAATTTACATGTTATAAAGCGTAGATGATGTAACTGAGGACAAGCTTTTACAATTGACCAAATTGAAACATCACTGTTAAAGGTGCAGCGAGTGAAATATAGATCTTCGACGGAGCGGCACATGTCAATAAGTTCTTGATCGACGACAGAGTCATGTTGATGTAGGACAGAGGGGTGAAACACAAACTGTTTTAACATTGCGTCAGTGTGAAACAATGGCAAATAGACGTTTGTTACGATGGATGCTGGGAAGTATGTGCCAGGTGGAGGATTTAAATCTGGTTCCATTCGATTAGTAGGTATATATTTAACATCAATATTTGTTGTCCGACTATCGTGAGTAAAGTAAATGTGTCGATAGTTTCGAATTTCTTTTGGTTTCTTGATTACAACCTGATCAACATCAGCACGTTGAAGTTGGAGAGTTTCATATGGGAGGGCAAGTTCTTGAAAGCGTTGAACAAAAGAATAAGAATAATCGGAGAGGCGATAGACCATGCTTACACGGTTGCGTTTGAAAGATCTAAATGAGTAATGTCGTACTGCGCGAGAAGCAAAGGCACGCCAGGGCCGTACCCAGGGGATTGCATTTGGTTGCGCCGCAACCATTGGCACCCTAGCAACGGTTGCGGCCTACCATGAAATGGTTGCAATTACCTTGGTCTTGGGCAAACTGGCATAAGTCAATTTGATGGTAAGCGGGGACCCTCCCGGCAAGTCCTGCTGACGCTAATCGACCCTAAAAGTGAACAAGCTTTCTTCGCCGTACTGCGCGGGTAATCAATGTTTTGTGCACCAGTTGACCCCTTTTTCCATAAAAAAGCTTTATCGCCCGAATGACAATCGCAAACAACAAAAAACAATTGGCAAATCAACAAAATTCAAAACAAAAACACGTATTAAGGCAGAATTCAATCAATAATCGCTGTCATAATCAAGATCATCCATGACAGCATCACTGGCAGGCTCGACGTTGCGGATACTGTCAAAGTAGACGCATGTTTCGGGGCTGATCTTGTGGCCGACGCGGCATTCCGATCTTACTGGACAGAAGTTACAAATCGCGTAGGAAGTGCCATCGACGCCGGCCTTGGTGGCACGGTAGCGGTAATAGCCGGAGGAATCTTGCTTGTAGACCCGATTGCGTTTCCATGCCAGCTCCAGAATGTGTTCGACGTCTTCTTCGCCGAAGGCCACCGTGCAGACGTTGTTTTGACGGATGAATTCGGCGACTTCGGACACGTGCACACAGCTTGCCTTCAGGACATCCAATTTGGTCGTGTTTTCGCGTTGGGCTTGTTTGTGGCGGCGCTGGAAAAGGGCATTAGGTGAATTTTTGAAATGGAATTATAATTGTTTTTGCAAAACAAAAACAAAAGGTAATTTTGAAAAACGTACCGACAAAAACGCGACACTAACATCGATCAACGTCTTGACGAACCCGCTATCGACCTCCTGGTTACTGTAGAAAACGCCACCACTGACGCTTTCATCGGCATCCAAACTGTAGAGCATGTAGCACTTGCGCGTGGTCCCGACAGCCTTGATCGCTTTGACTTGCTTCTGTTTTTCGAGGTTTTTGAGGACGCGTTTCATCTGCGTTTCAGTGAGACCGGAACGATCGCGGATTTCTCTGATCCAGAGACCCGTGGCGCCGGCTTCCTCGATCAGGGAAAAGACCTGAAAATTCAATGATCAAAGACTGGATAAACAACTTTAATCAAGTTTAAACTGACCAATTGCTCTTCCGGTGTCGATCCCGACAACTGGGTCCCCTTGCAAAGTCGCAGAACAAAGTCGCCGCCGACATTTGCTTTGACCATTTCCACGATTTTGGTGGCCAGCAATTTGTTGATGACCTTATCGATCGATTGTCCGGGCAGCAGTTTCGCCAATTCGGACGATGGAATGCCCTCGGGCTGGGCCTTGAGGGCAGCGATGATCTGATCTTCAGCCGATGCCATCGTGTTGACTGTGAGGCTTATGTGGTACGCGCTATCTATAACACAGTTGGATCGTTAACTATGACACTGTTTGTCCAAGGTGTAATAGGGTTTACAAGCATCAGGGGACTCAAAATAACCTCGGTTAAACGGATAAACAAACAGACTGATTGGAAGGGGGTAACACGGTACACGCAAAACACGGGAAGAAGGAAAAAAGTCTGTCAGATGGGAGCAACTTTAAAAAAATTGAGCCTTCAACGTCATCAAGAGGATGGGGATTAAGTTTGGAGGGGCTCGTTGACAGGAGGGAAGACAAAAAGTCAGAGTACACGGATTCTGTCTACACGTGTATCGTGTAAAAAGTGGGGCCTCAGTCGTGGAACCGACGTCATAGACCTGCGCAAACGGTTACTTTTTGCTTATTTCCGTCAGGCTAATGGGCGGTTTGAATCGTTTCACCACCGGGGAAAACGAGTAGACACTCCTTGAGTCCCCTGAATCCAAGGATAAAAGCATTCCTGTCTCTTTACGCTGGCTTAACGCTCTGTTATAAAGCTGTGACCCCAAATCGCGTGTCATCACTTCCGTCTTTGGGGATCCTAGCCTAGATGTAAGCGGGTTAGGGCCTGGTATTCATGCTAACGTTTAGCTCTTTAGCCACTCATAAAGTCTAGCCACAAATCGGATCTACACATCTACACTTTCAAAGGTCAACTTCCCAAAGAAAGGCAAAAAATTAGAAACGCGGATGTGATACCAATTTAAATTAAATCATCGTAAAAGCGCATTTCCAAATGTCAAAATGAATTTCCATAAAAAGCAATCCCAAAAACACGCGTAGAATACATCCACTACTATTCAATGTAACATTGCTAACACCTTCCTTCCGCATTGTCCCCAATAAAGCTATAACCCTATTTCTATGCATGAAAATGAAAATAAGATAATCGGCATTTGGTTCGTCTGGGGCTGTCACTAACACTTCCCTTCTCGGCAGTGCAAAAATGTGGCTTTTCAATTTTTTGCGCTTATTAAAAAACACCTTTTGCAAAAAAGCCCCTCTTCCATTAGAACGGCATTGCTTGCTGCCATCTTTGGGGCTTTAAAGCAGCTGTCGCGTATTTACATTTGCATTATTCGAGTTCCTGTGCCGTGGATAAAATTTTTTTCCAGCAGCTAAGCATATTCCCAAAATGATAACAAAATAGCTAAATTGCATGCCTAACAACTGCCAATCTATCGATGGTTTACACTTTTCATCCATCAAAGCCCTTATTACACCCAAAAAGGGAACGCTTGACGTGACCCTCAAACCGTTTTGCCTTCTTAGGCTTAGTTAGCTGTAGCGCGGCGCCTTCCAAGGTGTGGCGACGTTTTTCTAGGCCTACCAATAGAGCAGCGTCGTCGCAGCGCCCCAGGGGGACTCCAATGGCTAATTGCCACCGGCATTACGTGGCGGCTAAAAAAGACGGGGAAAACTTACATTTCGGAACGGGGTGTAGCCCCTTCCAATCAACAAAAAAGTGCCATTTAAAAAAGGTAACTCACTTCCGTGAGTCGCGTAGCGTATTCAGCTCAACGCGTCAGTCGATTCAAACCATTCTCCCCTTTCACCGACTTCCTTTATGCTTTTGCCCGTCCAGTTAGATAAAACAATGAAAACACATGATACAAAGTCATTCAACAAAATAATATAGTCTAAACTCGGGTTTTAAATGTCAAAACAAACCCACAAAAAGAGCGAGGTGCAACTTTTTGTGGAAGTGAATTACGCGTGAACTTAACTTAAATTGACCTTGCTAAGGACGAAACAAACAAATCAGTTTACCCAGTTTTCAGAAGGCAACAAACGACTGTCCCAAAAAGGGCTTTTGGCTGGCGACTACTGCTCCTCCTCAGGATTGGCGGCGTCATTTTGGTGGTCTTCGACGACGGGTGCTGGTGGTGCATCAGCAGGAACATTATTTGCCGGGTTTTGACCGCGGAAATAGCCCAGGAGATTCTCGAGTGCCGGAAAACCGCCGTCCGCCTGTAAAAAGAACGACAATCGTCACCATTTTAGAGAAAAAGAGAGAAGAAGCCCCTGCCTTTTCCGTTTTGGCAACTAGAGTGACTTATTTTCATAGCCATATTGCGCCGAGATACATTTCAAACTATCTATATTCTCCTGTGCAGTGGATTAAAGCTTCAAAACTTTCCTAGACTTCACTACATAATGTTCAACTCAAGGCGCACTGTCGGTGAGTTCAATACATTTGTTTGTACAAAGGAAGCATTTGGTCCCCTTAGTCCGTGTGTTCCTTAACTCTACTTTCCCAAAGCCAAGCACAGCCAAAAGGCCACATACATCATAACAACAGTCTCGGAGACAAAATCCCGCGGTTCGATGTCAACTTTTGCTCACCTGCCTCCTCCCCTTTACCGTCCCAGAGAGCCTCCTAGGCCTCCATAGCCCTAGGTAGACTTGGAGAGCGCAGAGGCCCCGCCAGTGGCATTTTTGTCCCGCACATGACACCGCAGTGCTGCTGCCACCTGGGCATCGTCGCGCACCACTCCTGCTTATTTCATTGATGCAAAAAAGGTTAACAAACTTAACCTAACCCTTATTTGCCTGCCCTAACAGCCTGGGGTGACGTTTTGTACCTCCACTTTTTCCAATATTGTATTTTGACGGCTCAAAAAAGTGGTTCAAATTGCCCCTGCTAAAAAAACATGCGCGGTGCTAGTCGACGCCCTTTGAGCCCTCTTCCTGCTCAACACTACATATTGCCAATGGTCAAAAGTTTAGATGACAGTGATGAACAGCCCGAATATGCCATGAAACAACGCACCGTGTATCCGGATGAATCTGTTACACTCAAAACGTGAGTTGTTTTACCTGTTTTGTGCATTCTCGTAAAATCAATACTTCTCGTAAACTTAAAAAAGGCAAACTAATCCCATTTAACGGGTGTGTAAATGCAATTCGCATTTAGACGTAAAATGTTGCCTTTTACGTTAAAAAATAACATTACTCCAGCCAAAATTGCCAAGGTGCTTTTTCAACCATAATTTGCCCCAAGTTTCGTCGGATAATTGACGGAACTACAAATTAGGAAACTAAACATCAATGAAACCAATCCTTTTTAAAAATATTAGCTCGTAAAACAAAATGATGCAATTGCCAGCAAATTGCAGGACCCATTTAGCTGATTTTGTAGGATTTGGGCCAAATCTCTGATTACTATTGCTCTTATACTGACTAAATAAGCGCTTTTCTTCCCCGAAATGACTAATAATACTATCCATAGACGTTCTCGATACTACCGTGAGAAAAAATTAAAGAATCAACCCCAAGTATCAAACAAAAAGTTGTCCCGAAAAATAAAAGTGCGCGTAATTTCAATGTTGAGACATTTTCCCACGAAAACTTCAAAATACCACGTTAATTCACCACTTTTTCAGTCCCTACGCCGTCCTATGCATCGTGCTCTACATCCTGACCATGGCAGCCCTATTGACCGCCTTTGAAGTCATCAAGCCCGCAGTTTTCACCGATGAGGAGATCCCCAAGACCCAGCAAGCCTAATCTAGCATACCTGGAGGTCTGGCACGAGCGATGTAAGCATGTCCCAGACAAAGGCGCCAGGACCAATGTTAGCGGGGGCGGTAGCGTCTTCGGTCTCGACGTGAAGCTGGGGATATTCAATGATCGGGTACTGGGAGCGGGAATTCTTCGGAGGCACCGGGTTGAAGGTTGGCATGCCGAACGAGATCGGAGTGACGTCATACACGAAGCCATGACGGACGATGGCATGCGGCACGCCGATGTAGACCTTTTGCTGGCTGAAATAGATTGTTTTGGCGATGTTTTTGTAGATTGTAGAGAGTTTCAATAAAACAGGGATTAATGTTGTTGAAAAAGACTTACAGTGCACGGCTTTTCTTGACTTCAGCCTGAAGATGGCTGGCAGAAGTTTGGACGGCCTCCTCGACCGTGGATTCGATCCAGCCCATGAGGTTGTCGCGTTTCCAGACGTCTTCAAGACTGTGGATGAGGTAGATCTTAGTTATGACATCAATGCCATATGGAATGCTACAAAAGAATTCATCATCACTCAAAAAAATGGAAATCAAGACTTACGAATTCGGCAAAACAGAATCATATCGCAAAGCAGAAGTAACAGCCTTCGACGGCTGGATCGACATGGCCTTGCAAACGGCATGAAGAACATCCGGAAAGGCCGTAATGGCTTCAATCAACAATTGACCAGCGACAGCTTCAAGGGCATCGTCATCCTTTTCAACAGCAAGGTAATGCGTAGCAATGGCGACGGAGTAACGCATGTTCGGAAGACCGTCGATTTTGTGCGAAACCTGAAGCACCAAATAAGCTTTCCATGACACAAAAAGTGTTCAAACCTTGAATTCCTCATAAAAGTCAAGCAAAAACTGATACTCCTTCGCCTTCAGGGCCAATGAATCGATCATCAAATTGATGCCAATGGGGTCGGAAGGGTCCTTTGACAGCGTAAGTTTAGCCACTTGGAGGGCCGTGAAGAAGCAGCGGCGCTGGTTGAGCATCCGGATGTGGTGGAACAGCAGGAGATACTGCAAAAATGCAATTTTAAACCTATCTAAACTTCAAAACGCCAAAACATACCAGACATCGGTTTTCAGTCCACGTATAGTCAAAACGAACATATGGCGACAAGAAGTCGAATCCAATCGGGAACGTGGATTCGAGCGTGTACAGGGCGAACTCTGAAAACATCAAGCTTATTCTAGAATCAAAAAATCAAAACTTTTATGCAAAATCTTCCAAATTCCCCATTGCCAATGGCTTTCCCATCCTCTAGAACGGCATTTCTAGTCTTTTGTCGATTGCCGTTGCCCATTGCCAGGTGAGGAGTGGTGATTGACCTACAGACTGATTCTGACTAATCGACATGGCCCACGCTCGCCAAAACTTTTCCGCGCCCGTTGAACGTGCTTTGAACCAGCAGATCAACAATGAACTCTTCGCTTCCTACACCTATTTGGCCATGAGCGCTCACTTTGGCAACGCTGAAGTCGCTCTGCCCGGTGCTGCTGCCTACTTCAAGAATCAGGCCTATGAAGAACGCGAACATGCCGAAAAGATCATTGACTACATCAATGACCGTGGTGGTACAGTTGATTTTGGGGATTTGGCCGTAAGTTTTTACTTTAAGAAACGAAAATGGACAAATCGGGGTTTCAGAAACCAACTTGCAACTGCACCTCACTTCTAAAAGCGTTCCAAAGCGCCGTAGCCCTGGAAAAGAGCAACAACAAGTCGCTGTTGCAGCTTCACGCGCTCGCTTCCGAAAACAATGATCCCGATGTAAGATATTACTAATTTGAAATCAAGTTTAAAAAGCCCAAATTTCAGCTAACAAACTTCCTCGAAGAATTCTACCTCCGCGAGCAAGTCATCGAGATCCAGGCCATGACCCGAAGAGCCAATCAACTGCATCGCGTTGGCCCCGGTCTCGGTGAGCACATCATCGACGGCGAGCTACTTGCCGAAATGAAAGCCAAAGGTGGCAAAGAAAAGGAGCAAAAAAGCGAGTAACTGATATGAAAATATGATTTTGAATAAATAAAAACTGACCAATAGTTTTGCGGGCAAGATGAGAGTCGTCCATTTGGATCATTCGGTTGATCAAGACAAGCATGGTGTCAATGTGGAAGCTTGACAGATCTTGGAGGGATTCCTAAAGCCAAATACTGTAAATAGGTCAGATGTCGGTAAAAGCAGCTTACAATGTCCTGGCTATTCGCCATCGTTTGAATGAAAAGCTCCTGAAGAGCCTGATAGGCAGCACTGTGCTCGAAGCGGTAGTGAATGATGGGAGGCGGTTGGGGAGTGGCTTCTTCATAGTCGACGGCAAGCGAGATTCCGGATTCTAAAATTGCATCATGCAACCGACCAAAAACACAAAAGAACCCACTTCCAAAGTCGATATTGATCCATTCATCATAGCGCTGGACAACCCTGTACTGCGGCCGACGCGCTAGGGCCGCGGCGACCCCACCCCGACGAGCTGGACGTCCCCTGCGGGGTTCGGCCGGCGCAGCACGGAAGGCTGACCCCAGGACACGCTTCAACTCGTTTTCAGGATTCAGATCCGGCCAGGTCACTTTCAGAATTTCGTGGGATCTCGGCGCTGAGGGGGCGGTCGTCTTCGGGGTCGGCACCGCTGGCTTTGGTTCTTCTTCGTCGGCGTTTTCAGCTTTCCGCGCTTTAGCCTTCTGTTTCTGCTTCTTCTTTTTCGCCTTCTTGGCAGCCTTGGCGGCGGCGGCTTGCTCCGCTAGCGAAAGTTCACCCTTTTCGGCTTCAGCTTTGCCAGGACCATCAGAATCACTGTCTTCTTCGACTTCATCGAGGAAGGCGAACTTGTTGACCTTCTTCTGCTCCGGGACTTCCTCATGTTCATCGTTTTCGTCGCTGGAAGGCTGTTCGGTCACCAGGTTGTCCCTGGCAAGGTTTTTCAGCTGTTTCTTTGACATCTGCAACCACCAACCTAAGAAACGTAAAAAACACACACCATCATAGATACAAACGGTAAATTCAACCGTAATTACCAAAAAACCACAACAAAAGTTTTCAACAATTTTTATTAGCTATAAGTTTTGACTATATTTAGTATTGATTATTGACTAGAATCAAGCCTTTTCCTCGGCTGGCCACCAATCCGGCTTGTAAAACTCTAAATCATGTCCTCCGGAAGCAAGTGGCATCTTGTTCGATACCGCTTCAACAGAAACGACACCGATTCCAACGCCTTCAACGGCTCTGATCACTTTGCCACGACGCTTGCCATCGGGTGATACGATGTCACTGTTCGCCTTCACGGTGACTGGTGGGTCCAGCGTTCGGAAGGGGATCAGACGTCGACGGATGATGCCCGTGTGATGGGTTCGGGCGATGAGCTCTTGGCCGATGTAACAGCCTGAAATGGGTTATTCTTGACGAAAGTTGACTTTAAAAGTGGTCAAACCTTTATCATAACTGATGCCATTCAAGAAATCGCCATTGACATTCAACGCGATCTGATCAGCGAGCTCTTCACCACCTTCTCCAAGGCCCCAGGTCAGTCTGTGGCGAAGATAGTCGGATTCCTTGGCTGTGGAGGGCACTTCAGAACCGGAAAGCAGGCGATATCCGAACTTTGACGTCAGTCTCGGATCCGGAAATACGTTTCTATCTGAAGGTGTCGAATCCGGAAAGACGAAATGAACATTCAAATCATCTCGTTTGACAATATCCACTTTTCGGCGAAGTCTGTACAGTCGTAAATTACGGTCGAGAAGGGCTATTTGAGCAGCGTCAGTTTCGAGCAGGATTTCATCATTCGGTTGAGCATAGACGAGCAGATCAGAGACGATTCTGCCTTTGGCGTTGAGCAGGAAGGAGTAGAGGCACTTGGAGGATGGAAGCTGACTGAAAATGGCATTACAAAATGGTGAAAATAACAGATAAAACCAACTTTAAATCATTCGAAAGAAGGCTCTGCAAAAAAGGCAGTGATTCTGGACCCTTGACTGATAGCAGCGCTCTGCTTACCAGCTTTGCCGCTTTCATTCTGCAATTTTCACGTAAACTTGCACCAAACAAGCTAAAGTTATGAAATATGATCATGCAAGATGCAAGCACTGTTCCCCGTTGCGAACAACAATCAAAAATCAACTTTATTAATTATTTATACCAACATAAGTCAAATTAATCTGATATCAGACGGCTCAGAGCGGCAATCAGAGGTACTCAAAAACGGAAATCAATATCAAAAGTCAAAAACTAGATGCTCTCACGGATGGACAACAAACCGCGACAATCACAGACCTGCATCACTGCAGAACGAAGGCAACATCCTTGGCATCGAGGTCAGGGCACTTCCAGTTGTACAGGTAGTACTGTAGGAGGCCATCGCCGATGCCGAACTTCAGATCCGAGAGGAAGGAGGAGTTCTCCATGAGATCGAGGGCGTTGAATACGTCAAAATCGGCTTTCTTTGCAAGGGTGAGAGCATCGTTCATGAGATCCTTTAGTGGAATTGTCGTCGCGACATTGTAGAAGCTGTAGGCGGCTTTGATGGTCTTGTAGAGGGGGTGGTTAACGACGGTCGAGGGGAGGTTGTAGAAGCTGCAGATGTCGGTGACTTGGTGATTGGCATCGACGATGACGAAGGAGTAGACGACTTCGGGACGGGGGAGGAAGAAATGGGCAAATTCCTTTTCACTGAAGAGAGGGTGAAGCTTGTACTTGGCCAAGTAATCGGTGACGAGCTTGAAGGCGGATTTGATGTGCTTCTTTTCGAGGGGAATGAGGTTGTGCTTGGGTTCGGGGTTGACTTTGTACAGCTTGATGGTACGGGCCATGGTCATGTTGCGGGCGAGAGCGGAGAAGCCGGTTTCGATGAGCTTCTTGGGGTTCAGGGTGCGGTGGTAATAACTAAAAACGGACAATTTTTTTTACTTTTTTTCGCTAAAAAATGGTAAGAAACCTACCGGCATCGCGCAATCGGCTTCGGTATGACAACACCCGCCGTGAATGCAGCCTGGAAGATCCCAGTCAAGTTCACACGTCGAGTAATCTCCTTGATCAGCAACGGCGCTAGGCGCTTGTTGCGGAGCTTCTTGTGAGCGCACAAAAAGTTGATCTCGACGCTTTTCACGACCTTGTCGATAACCTGCAGCTCGAGAGGGATGGCCCCGATGAAAGCGACGAGTTTGTTGCTGCTGGCGACGCGAATGCCGCAGTGCCACTGCTTCTTCCAGCCTGGGGGCATCAGGGCCCTGAAACACGACAACTTTATATATAAATTTCATCCAAAAAGCCTCCAAACAACATACCACTTCAAAAAGTCAGCCCCATAATCAAACCGAAACATGTTATCATCGTCCTCGACGTAGTTCAGCGACAACAAAGTGTACAACTCGTGGAGCTCATCCGTGCTCGTGAGATCAACATCAACCCATTTGAAATCGTTGGGCAGCGGGTACGGCGTCTGGCGAATTTCGGATTTCGGTACCGGGGGTTCGATGAAGTTGTTTTCGTTGACTTTTTCGTCTGTAAACGATAAAAAACATAAAAACTCAAGAAAAATATATATAAAAACCTACCAAGCTTCGGCACAGGCTGAGTGTTCCAGAAATTATGCATAGCTGGGGCAGGTGTGTCGGCCTCAGTCGCCAGGGCACGGAAACGCTGAGCTAACAGATCCTCAAGCATCTTGGGATCGACTGTCCCGGACAAGGGCACGCCGATGTGGGAAGCATCGACCTCGGGAACGGTCTTCGCGACCTCACCGTTGACCTCCTCCTGTTGCTGCTGCGGATTCTCCTGGTCGCTCATGGCACACTGGTAACCCGTGGACGGTGAGAGACTGTAAAGTGAGAGGGATTAGGATTGAGACGTCTAATCTCGCTTCACGCACGGTTTACAAACGACGTCAAACGGAAAAGCGTATTATGGATTACGCAAAACACAAAGCATGGAAAGCACTACGTGGCTAGGAAGGCGATGTAATCGTTATTGTGGGAAATGGTTTCAGTTTCAAGGAAACAAGCTTCAACGAGAATCAAAACCGAGAAATTCAGTCTCGAACGACGCAGTAAAAAGGAGTACGCATTCGTGGTGGGAGTGCGTGGGCTGCTTTCGAGCAAAAGCAAAGTTTGGTTGGAATTTTATTTTGATGTCGATAAAAACGATCAAAATTGGCTTTATTACATTTTATCAGTTGTCCAAATGATGACTGAAATTCCCTATATCGTTTGGCAACCGAATATTCAAGAAAATATATATCGATTCAATACGTTTTTCGAGAAAAAGTGTGTCGCGCTCGTTGCTACGAAACCGATCAAAAGACATTCAAATCCAAAAAGTACTCTTGCAATGACAGCCAGGCGGGTACTTTATATATTATTTTGGCAGCCTAGCCGCTTCCAAAGAATAATATTAAAATTGAGGTTAATAAAAAAGAAGAAACGTCGTGGAAAAGCAAGTAATCTTGAACACGCCCTAACAAAACATCAGTCAGGAATTGTAATTTCGTATTTGACTGATTTGCAATTACAAAGTTTCCGAAACTTTCCATCGGATTTGTTTACTTTTTGCTAACGTTTTGTTTGCTTTCGTTTCGTTTTTCAAAGTTGTAAAAAAATAGGTTTTATCTCATGCACATAAAAAAACCAAGATATTTACAAGAAAAATAAAAGAAACAAAACTTAAAAGCCAATGGAAGTGTCGCAAAACAGTATTATTCAACCCTTCCTGCAGTTTTCTAAAGTGTGAAAGTGATTCGCAACGTTGTGTTTTTCTTAACTGTCGTTAAAGTGCACTTGTTTTCGTGTCAAGAGTGCATCTGACAGTTGTTGCCCCGAGCGTTGCCTGTGGCGATTGTTGTTCACTTTTTGGGACCGCCTATTTGCTTGAACCCATTAGTACGTGTCCGAAAGGGCGTGGCTGATAGCCACAAACTACAGTATACTCTGCTTAGACTTTTGCAGACTTTCACCTTCTGTTTTCTACCTTTTTGCGGTGTTTCTCAGCTGCTGCACACTTGTTAGGAAGTTGCTAACTTTTTGTGGTTCTAAATCGATCCAAAGATGCGTTTTTTCTTGAATACCGTACACACAGTGCCTCGAAACTGCGATTCCGGACCCGATCCCATTGGGTTATATGCCCTCAAGGAAGTACCTACCGCCAAAGCCAGTCCGTGGAGACGCGGAGAGAAAAAGAGAGAGCAGCAGCCGAACGACGACGGTCGTGTTCGCTTTCTCGTCGCTTTCCCGAGGCCGCTTGCACTGTGCTGGCCAGCGCACGCGCAGCGTCGTCGTCGATTTTACCCCCCGTCCAGTAGTGACGATGACGGCCACCTACTCGTTCACCGTTCCACATATTTTTTGCATCTATTCAGACGTCCTTTCACTTTCTAACTTGACTTCATCGAACTGCAAGCTTGTCCCCATCGTTTTCAACCCCCTTTGATCGAGCTAATGTCTTTGTCTTCCGCATTTTGGCCTGGCCCATCGACACGAGATCCCTCCGACGACCCCAGTGCATACACCAGTTTCGTTCCCGTTTTTTGCTCCCCTTCGCCCGTTCGGTCGTACTTCACGTCAGCTCGTCGCGGCTTATATTCGCTCGGCTCGTGTCCCCTTTGTTTGTAAATTCGTTTAAATTTCGATCGCGACAAATCGATTCACCTGTTGTTTTTGGACGACGTGTTTTAAATGTGGCTTCTTTTCAGTAGAAAAACATGTCTACCGAGGAAAATTCGACCCCTGTCGAGGCGACCGAGGCCAAGCCGGAGGCAGTTTCAGAAGAAGCCAAAAATGAAGGCACTCCGAAGCCTGAAGGCGATGCCGGGCCGACGGAAAGTGCTCCTGCTGGTGAGGGTGAGGTGAAAACAGAAGCTGAAGCGGGGGCAGAGGCTGTGGCGGCTGCAACGGGGGAAACGGCGGCGTCAGTTGAAGAGGTATGGTGATTTGGTCGTTTTTGTGATGGTTTTTATATGAAAGGTCAATTTGCAGGCGAAACCAAGTGAAGAAAAGCCAGCAGAATCGACGGAACAGCCACCAGCGGCAGAACAACAGTCGACAGATGCCCCAAAACCCGAAGGCGAAGCAGCTCCAGCACCTTCTCAGCCAGAAGAAGCATCAAAAGTTGAGCCTGAAGCTGTCAAAGTTGCAGAAACACCATCAGAATCAGCTCCAAAAACTGAACCAACCGAAGAAGCAGCCAAAGTTGAGCCCGAACCAGTCAAAACAGACGCCTCGGAAGAATCAAAACCGTCTGAAACGCCATCTCAGCCCAAATCCACACCGGAGCCCAAGCCTACCGAGTCACCTCCCCAGCCTGAGGCCTCTGAAGTCATTCCAAAACCAGAGGAATCCAAGCCTGTTGAAGCTGTCCCCACTGAATCGTCACAAAAATCTGAAGCTGAACCCACCGAAGGCTCCCAAAACCCAGAAGCCCCCTCCCAATCCGACGAAGAAGTCAACGATGAAGAGGGCGCTGAAGGTGAAGCCGAAGAGGACGCCGAGACCCCTGACGACGATGAAGACGCTCGAAACCCGGCCTACATTCCCCGAAAAGGCGCCTTCTACATGCACGATTCTCGACAGGGTGCCGCTGAAGCCGAACCCGAACAACAGGACCCCCGTAAGTCCCGTGCCGACAAGAAGTGGACCCATGATCTGTTCGTAGATCACCAACAGAAGCCCAAATCAAAGTCAGAGCTCGTCCGGAAGTACGGTTATGACATCCGTCGTGCCGAGAAAGAAGCCGCCGAGGCCGCTGCAGCAGCTGCCGGTGAAGATGGAGGCAGTCCTGGTGAAGAGGCTGAAGGTGAACGCCCCCAGCGAAGGAAGAACCGTCGTGAAGTCAAGACAGAGCGCCCTGAACGGCCAGCCCCTCGCGAACGTGAACAGAATGCTCCACGTCGAGAGCAAGCTGGACCGGCACCACGGGAGCAGAATCAACGTGGACCTCGTGGTGGAGATCGTCGCGGCGACGGTGAACGTGGTGGCTACTCCGGTGGTCGCAGCGATGGCGAACGTGGACCTCATCCTGGTCGCGGAGGTGGTCAGCAGCAGAAATGGCGTCTCGATGAGGGTCAAAGAAAGCCGGCAAACACCAACCCTGGCAATCGGGAACCTCGCAATGGCGGTGAAGCCCGTGGCCCTCCGGCTCATCGTGGTGGTCGCGGTGGCGCAGCTGCAGCATCTGGTCATGGTGTCAGTCGTCCAACTGAAACTGCCCATGGAATGCACTTCAAACGAACCATCGTCTCGAGTACTCATCGTGGAGGTGGCCCCGGACGTCAAGCCCCGCCAAGTGACCGCCAACACGGCCCATCTGACAACAACAACCGACCCGGCAAACGCTATGCTGCCAATTCGACGCCCCTAGGCAATGGTCAAGGACACAAGGTCTTCAACAACGCCGGCCCCGCATCCCAAGGACCCCCGCGTCAACCCAAAGGTAACTGGGCCGGAGGACCCCCGCCTCCAGTCCCCATCGCCCCCCTAATGGGCGCCCCACCGCCAGCAGCCTTTGTCCCGGGCCCCGGTGGCGTCCCAATCGCCGTCGTGCCAGTCCCAGTAGCCGCTCCTCCGCCAGGTGGCCCGTATCCGCATCCGCGTCAACCCACAGATGTCGTCTACTTCGACCCCAACAGCCAAACCCACAAAACTCGCACACCGCCCCAGCCACGTGAACGTCGTCGTCTCGAGATTGTCCCACCAACCCAGTAACTCGGTAGCCCGTCTCCATCAACGGCATAGGGCTGTCGTCGTTTTATCCTTTTAACATTAACTTGAATCTCGTGAAAGCAAAAAAACTTGAAAACAACCCCAAAAAGAGTTGCTCACCTTCTGGTTGTAGATTACTAACACCCTTTCATCACTAACTTATATATTTTTCACCGTGGTCATTGTTTTTTTTTACATTTTACATTTAACTATTGTTTTGTTTTTTTGAATCAATCTCGAGTTTTACCGATTTATAAACACAAATTATTTTAAACTGGTTTGAAAGGGTTGGAAACTGTTTGCAAGAAGGGAAAAACTGGGCGATGGAAACTGAAAAGGGGCATAAATTGAAAGATGGCAGTCGATCAAGGTGAAACAGGATGCAGAACATCATGCGAGGAGGGGTAATTGCGGCGAGAAAGCATGAGAACGGTTTCTTGCGAGAGACAAACGGACAACAAAAGGCGTGCCAGCCGTTTTGGCGAAGTGTCCCCAACGCACACTCCTTTCATTTTTCATTTTCCGCTCTCCTTTTCGGTCCACAGCATCCCCTTTCGTCGTCGCCACCGCATCAATCCATTTCCAGAACCACCTCCAACCATGTCCTTCTACGACAAAACCGGCGCTTCTGCTTCTGCTGGTGATCACCGTCGCAAATGGGACACGAATGAGTACACCAGGCTCGCGAATGAGCGGAAGGAGAAGGAACGCGAGGAGTTTGAGGAAAAGAACTCCAAAACGAAGCCAAAGGGCCCCAAAGTTCGGCGAGAGCTGCTGCATTTCCGTGAGGAGAAGGTAAGTCAGCTCCACCTTCTTTTATTTAACTTAAAAATATATAAAATATCGCATTTCAGGTCGATTTGGAATCCCGCGTCGGCAAACAAGTCACAATCAACAAGACGACCACGACCGAAGCGACCGGCGGCTTCTATTGCGAGCTTTGCGAGTGCAATTTGAAGGATTCTATCAACTACCTGGACCACATCAATGGCAAAAACCATCAGAGGAAGCTGGGTTTCTCGATGAAAGTCAAACGGAGCACGGTCGACGATGTTGCCAAACGATTTGAAATGAAGAAGGCTGAATGTGGGTTTTTATATATATTTTTCACTCCTGACAAGGTATCGACGTTTCAGTGGCCCAAAAAGCGAAATCCGCTACCAACAAAGACGAAGCCGAAAGCATCAAAGAAGAACAAGCCAAAATCGCCGATCTCCGCCGTCAAAAAGAGCTCATCAAGTCCCGCAAACGCGCCAGGGAAGCCGAACCCGAGGAAGAAGGCGAAGTCAACGACGAAATGGCCGCCATGATGGGCTTTGGTGGATTCGGATCATCGAAGAAACCACGTTAAATTAAGTTGACTACTTTTTACTGTTTTCACTAATGTACAAAATCACAAAATTTCAATAAAATTCACAAGTGCGTGCGATTTATTCAATCAAGCACAAGATTCGAAGCAGTTTCAATGATATGTCAGTGGCAAGTGCCGTTTTGGCGGTCAGTAGGAGAAAGCTACTCCTTCTTGTCCTCGTCCTCCTTCTTTTCGTCTTCCTTCTCGTCCTTTTTGTCGTCCTTCTTGTCATCCTTTTCCTTGTCATCTTCCTTTTTGTCATCCTGGAATGTCATACTTAGTAAAGCAATGTTAAGATTGCTAACTTACATCCTTCTTTTCATCATCCTTCTTATCCTCCTTCTTGGACCCATCCTTCTTGTCCTTCTTGGAGCCTTCCTTTTCATCCTTCTTGTCCTTATCCTTGTCATCCTTCTTGTCCTTATCGTCCTTCTTGTCCTTATCCTTATCATCCTTTTTGTCCTTGTCATCTTTGTCGTCCTTCTTGGAACCGTCCTGAAATTTGAATTTGAAAGGGTTACTGTAACGCAAAACGGCTACCTTCTTAGAACCCTCCTTCTTGTCATCATCCTTTTCATCCTTCTTGTCCTTATCATCCTTTTTGTCATCCTTATCCTTCTTATCCTTGTCATCCTTCTTGTCCTTGTCGTCCTTCTTGTCTTTGGAGTCGTCCTTTTTGGAGCCGTCTTTCTTGGAGCCATCCTTTTTGGAGCCCTCCTTCTTGTCGTCATCCTGAAACCCAGTTGTTTAGAAGCAAGCCAGCTAAAAAGTAGTGTCTAACCTTCTTGGAATCCTTTTTGTCATCCTTCTTATCGTCCTTCTTGGATCCCTCCTTCTTGTCATCCTTTTTGGACCCCTCCTTCTCGTCCTTCTTGGAGCCTTCCTTCTTGCTTCCGTCCTTTTTGGAGCCTTCCTTCTTCTCGTCCTTCTTTGAACCTTCCTTCTTGGAGCCCTCTTTCTTGGATCCTTCTTTCTTTTCATCTTCCTTCTTGTCATCCTCCTAAACTCAACATTAGCCGGATTACGGTAGCCTACTGTAGCCTACCTTCTTCTCATCCTTCTTTTCCTCCTCCTTCTTCTCCTCTTCCTTCTTCTCCTCCTTCTTGGAGCCTTCCTTCTTGGAGCCCTCCTTCTTCTCGTCCTTCTTTTCCTCGCCACCAGCAGCAGCCGCACCGTCCTTCTTGGACAGTTCCTGCGTCTTCTGCTCGGCAGCCTTGTCCAGCGCTGGCGGAGCAGCCCCCGGAGCTGGCGGTGCAGCACCAGGCGGTGGCACTGGCTTCTTCATAGCAGAAGGAGGCGGAGCCTTGGCTGCATCCTTCTTCTTGCCGCAGTTTGTGATGACAGTAACGGCCAGCAAGGCACCGAGGACAACTTGGATCAGTTGGACCCCGGCAAAGGCGAGATGGAGGCCATCAATGGACATAGTCAGGGACAGCGGGGTGGAGACGGGCACGCCGTTGAATTCCTCTGACGGCAATCAGTCGGCGGACACGGCGCAACAGTCAAATGGGGCGCGCGGAGCCGTTTTCGGCGGCTTTTATGTAGGCTTTACGGGGCGGGAATCTGGGCGATGGCACGAGATGAGGGGTGGCATGGTAATTTGGAAGGGTACGTGTGAATGTGGGGAGTTTTAAAGAGCAGAGTTGGGGAGGGTTGGATTCAGTCTGTAAAACAGGTAAAAGATGGGCCAGACACAGTCCTCCGGAACGGCCACATCGCCGGCGACCCCCGAAGTCGGGACGAAGTCGAGCAATGTCGAGGTTGCCGCCGCGAATATCGATGCCGATTTGGTAGGATCCTTATTGAACTTTAAAAAGTCATAATAAAAACGAATTCTAGCTCCTTCTCGCCGTCTCCGCCGAACGTGGCACCTTCAAAGAGGACAAGCCTGTGGCTCCCGAGGCGAAAGCTGCCTTTGACAAGATCGATGAAGGAAAGTACGCCAATGTTTTTGCCCACAAGTTTTTCTGATTCTTTGTTGATGGAACTGATTGTTGTGTAGTTTTACAATTAAATTTGCGGGTTGCGATTCAGGGTTTAATTTTTCGACAAAAATGCAATTTCAAAGTTTAAATCATTAAAAAAAATTTTTATTATGCAACAAATCCAACTGGACCCGTTTAAAACCAAATAACTGATATCTGTCATGTCAAATTATACCATGTGAATAGTCGGTGGCGGTGATCGTGTCCGTAGCCTCGCGATGCCGCTTCAGAGTCTGGCTTCATCGACGCTATCGAGAAAGTGTTTACAGTTTACTGCGAGCATGTGAGCTGTTTTTAAGACTTCTCGGCGATGGAAGTCGCATTTTGTCTAAAATTTTAACAATTTTAACTTCAAATTTCTTTCATTTTCGATTACTGTACCTTTTCGCTTCCCCCTTCTTTAACAACGTGCGCCATTGCTGTCGTCATGTTCTTCAAATCCGTCCCCAGTAAGCCTTCGACCATTTCAACCCGTTTTCTATCTTCTGGGGCCATCTTTTGGATGTCCTTAACACTATCAGCGAAAAGTGTTGACAGCTCATTTGTGATCACTTTGATTTCGGCAACAAAGTCGTCATTGGACATGTTGATGGAATACGTTTTCGTCAGATGGGTCACGGCTTGGACGACTCGGAGCACGGCTTCGTGGACGGAATCGGATGCCCGGTCGAGTTCGATGGATTTTTGGGGGCGGGGCTTGGGTTTCGGAGACGGATTCGACTTTGGAGCGGTCACTGGCGGTGGAACAGGAGTTGAAGAAGAAATTGGAGAGGGACAGGTGTCACCGGTCTCGCCTTCGAGCCATCTTTCGTCTTCTTCGCATTGCTGCCGCTGGGATTCCATGGCACGCCATAAAGTCGAGGTCGGAACTTGGGAAGCATCGACATTGAGGACGTCTGGGATACTCTGACGGCGATGATCGGGCTGTCGACGAGGTGGGTGTAGGGCGGAGATCTTTTGGCGGATCATCTGAAACCGATTTCTTTATTAAAAAAGCCATAAAATGGAGAAACTAACATGAAAATCCGGCACCGTCAACTCAGCCGCCGGCTTCCCAGACAGCAACTCATCCAAAAGGTGCTCCAAAAAGTGCATCGCTTCAGCCGCTGTCATTCTGAAGTTCTCATCAATGACCCACATGGCCCTCAACATATCATACAATGCCAAAGGGCAATCAGGCGGCCGGGCCAATGTTTCTCCAGCTTCGATTTTCTTGATGACTTCATGGTTTCGAATGCCCTGCCATGGCTTGATTCCATGCATCAGAATCTCCCAAATGCAGACACCAAGTGAATACACATCAGATTGGGCTGTAAATCTACGGTAATTCAGCGACTCTGGTGCCATCCATTTGATCGGCAACTTTCCCGACGATGCTAAAACCATCAAATTATATAAACCCGTCAAATAGGCATCAAAACCCACAAGTATAGACCTCTTCTTCGGCCAACATCTTGCTCATCCCAAAATCTGACAACTTCAAACACCTTGGACTTGTCACTAGGCAATTTCGTGCAGCAATATCACGATGAACGAAACCATTTGAATGCAAATATGCCGTCGCCGATGCAATCTGTTTCGCAAAAAGTAGCTGAACTTCCAAATTTATAATGGCCCGTTCGCGTTGGAGGTAGGTTCGAAGTTCGCCGAGAGGCGCCAATTCCATCACAATCCAAACAGATGCGGCTAATGGGTGCATCACATTGTTATTATTGTTGTTTGGATGCTTCGGAGAATGTCTAGAATCATCTGAAGAGCTGTCATCTGCCTTTCCGGGGTGTGGACCTGTGCAGATGCCCATGAGGCGGATTACATGTGGGTGCCGAAATTGTTGCATTGTGTCTAAAACCGCTTTTTGAACACCAAAGTTAACTTTAAATGACACTTACAAGCTTCCTCAAGCAAAAACTTATTGGCCAATTCCAAATCACCGGTTTCACCATCGTCTTTGCAGACTTTTACTGCAACTGGCATGCGTCGATGGGTTCTTCGATCTGTGTAACTGCCTCGATAGACTATGCCAAAGAGGCCATCTCCGATTAACTCTTCCAACTGGACGAAATTCCGCTCCAAAAAGGTATTCGGAACCCCCATCGGCGTCATAGATTTAGCGTAATCGTCAGAATTCGAGCTGCTGGTGTTGCGTTGCCGCCGAGGGCCGTGATGGGAGTGGTGATGTCGGGTCGAAATAGGGACAGCTCGAGCAAATGGGACACTTCTGGTGGCTGCTTGCTGCTGGATCAAGGCTTGATGCCGTTGGACTTGTGGGGATAGGGTTTGGGCACGCCGGGTTCGGGATGTGTGGCGGTGGTTGGTGTTGAGGAGGTCTAAATAGGCAAAATTTTACAAACTTTAGGATTGAACTTTAACAAAAACGCAAAAATGTAAGCCCTTTCTATGACAATCACAATAAAATACCAAATTACCCACCCCGAAAGCAATCAATGCCCCCCAAAAGTGTCAAAAACCCTTCAACACCCATGTGCCACGCGCGCTCAAGCCCTCGTCGCTTTCCGAACAGTGTCGACAAGCTTGACTCATCGGTCCCCGCTTTCGCCCCTTCCTTCTCCCCCGCATCGATTTGTATCGGGGCTCGGTTCCGTCAAGGCAATACATAGCGCAGTCTCCGGAAAATGAAATATGAAAAGAACCCCATACTCTTTCACTTTATCGTTATTAGAGCATGATAATGACCCCCGCAATCGCGATAACGACCCATTTAACGACAATCGCTCTTATCAGTTGAATTCCAATTGCAATTTCAAAACAAGTCAAAAACAAACCCTGAACACTCCAAACATCGCCCTGATGCCGATACATAGCTTGATAACCGTTGATAAGATGTGCCATTGACTCGCCCAGGCTGATTGTGGGTACTGTAATCATCAAAGGGGCAGTTTGCGCTGATATGCGAAGTCGGACAAGGCCCTTGTCAGATGTTCCATCGATTCGGCGGACACAAATGTCGACAACATTGCGTAATTTTGCTAGTTGGGTTAGCTGGAATTGGCTTATTGTATGAAAAAATGGATTACCGGACAGAAAACCCAAAGAATTTTTACCCAAAGAAATTTGACCCAAACATTTTGACCCAAAGGATAGAAAACCCAAAAGACGTTTGACCCAAACGGATAAAATACCCAAAAGAATTTAGACCCAAAACAATAATACCCAAACGGAAAGATGACCCAAAATACCAAAAAACCCAAAACCAAAAATCAGGCCCGGCTTGGCATAGTCCGCAGCTCAACAGCAAGTCAATCCCCGACTCGCCCAAAATTTAAAAAGCACGTCTCTAGAAGCATCCAAAATAACTTTAACGGGTATTTATTTCGTCCAAGTCCGACCCGGCCCGCTATGGTCGCCAACTTTAACGGCCCAGCCAGTTGGTTTCCAGCCCAGGTCAATTTGAAACGGCCCAGCCTGTCTTCTACCCTTGGTTTAAGCCTCAAATTTGGAAACAGCTGGAACTGTATAACTTGAAGACCGGCTCTTCGATTCGTGGCCGAAATCATGCAAGCACCCCAATTCAGGCGCACTTTGAAGTCCAAACCTCATCTATCAAGTTTAAAAAAGTTATGGCACTCGAAGCCAAACACCAAGTTCACATTGAAATATAAGGCTTCACATTGCGCGCCCTAAGTCTAAGTCTGAGATCCCGAATAAGTGGGGGGCTTCGCCCCCCACACCCCCCTCTAAGTTTGAAGTCAAGTGATCGGTGGCACAGCCTCATGCCGAAACTTCAAAGTTCGAAGAACTGCCTGACTTGAAGTTAGGGAGTTGGAAATTTTTTTTAAGTTCGGAAATGCTTTTTGGGCATCCATCAGCGACCCAAAACACTTTGGGTATTACAGTTTTGGGTAAAACTGTATATTGGGCAAAGTATCCTTTGGGTATAAATGTTTTGGGTATTCTTTCCGTTTGGGTCAAAATTCCTTTGGGTTTTCTGTCTTTTGGGTCAAATGTCTTTTGGGTTTTCTATCCTTTGGGTCAAAATGTTTGGGTCAAAATTCCTTGGGTCAAAATTCTTTGGGTTTTCTGTCCGTAGACCGAAAAAATGATTCAAAATGGCTTACAGCGTTACTGTTTTCAGTTTTGCACGCAATTCCACACTTATCACCAATATAGAGCTCCACCGGCTGCGTCCATCCATGCCCAATCGACGCTCTGAATACTTCGGCATCGAATTTGACTATTTTCATCATGATATGGATGAATTGAAACACGCATTCGAGCTCTGATAACACTGCTACTTTTTTGACTGATGCGATTATTTGTTTTTGAAGGGTTTTCTTCTAAAAACCCTAATTTTAGCAATCTTTTTGTCTTCTTGTATCCCCCAAACCTTTGTGCTGACAACCATCGCCTCAGGCAAATACCGTAACAAACCGCCCTCCTGCTCGATCGCCTTGAAATTAAACTTTTTCTCCACATTAGCCGGCGTCAACGCAGGGAACCGTTTTCGTAACATGAGGGCGCCGCACTCAAGGGCAGTATCGGCATCGATCTTCCAGGCGACATGATCGATGTAGTCACCCGTCAGCTGTTCGTAAAAGTAGAGAAAGGCCGACATTTCTGTTTGGTACATCTCGCGCATGTCTTTGGGGATGAATCGGATTCGGAGTTCATAGCGAAATGGTAAGACTGATCTTTGTGGACGTCGGAGATAGCGACGGGTAACTTGGCCCATGCGCAAGGCTGGATGGAGCCAATGGACTTCGCATGCACTGGTGCCGGGAAGTGCACGGGGCTCGGCTAGCCGCAGGGCAAAGTGGCCGGAGGAGAATTGGTCAAGGCCTAAGCCGATGAGGACGACGTCGATGACACGCTGAAAGTTGGGGTTTGGGGGTTTTGAACTTTTTGTTGGATAAAAATTTCTTTATAATCATGATTTTACCAATTGTGTTAAATTTAAGAATGCAAAAAGTGCCCCTTCAGATGCCAACCAGTTGCGCTGGCAATGAACCAATGAAAAATGTGCTCAAAAGCCATTAGGTGCGAAAATAAACGCCACATTGACGGGGCCGGAAATGACCAGCACCCCCATATTTCATCCCCCATCTAAACGGCGCAATTGATGGCTAATAGCAGCTGGCTGTCAACATGCAATCGAAAGAATAACAATCACGCACAACAAAATTGAACTTATCTTTCGATTCTTTAATTTTTGCCAAAATCCGAATTTCAACATTTCAAAACCCAAATTTTTTAACTAAAAACCCACCTGTACAGCCGTAAACTCATCAACTTTGACCTGCTTGACACTGCCATCGGCCATGTACACCTGGATGATCTCCGAGGTGACTTCGGCCATCTTGCATGAGGATATTATCCAATGTCTGGAAACGCTTTTATCAATTCCATTATCTTAGCTTCGACTGATCTATGTGTCTATGCCATCTCGAAAGTTGATCTTATCAGTTACGGCACTAATACGCGTGACTCGCAAATCCAACCCCTCATCGCGTGGAATTCCAGGGGCGAGAAACAATTGGCAAAACACAATTCATTCATGCTCATCGGCTAGCTTCTTCCGACTTTGTATTAGCATTAGTTGCAACACAGCTGTCCCACTCGTCTGATAGTCATAGCCAAGGGAAAAAAACAGACAGGTGAAGCTCATTTTTTATGTCATCCAACTCAGACGGAAAAAGAGTAACAACATTTTAATGGTATTTTATTTAATGAGGGTATGAGGAAGAAAGAAAGTGTGAAAACATAAAAAGTTTCAATTGCTTCGATCAGTTTTAAGTTTAAAGGCAGCTTTTTTGTTGAAAACACAAAAAGTGATAAGCAACAGCAAAGCAGCCCATGGACCGAAGACCGGCAGCAGATTAGGGAGTCTCAACCCTGGACGGCATTTGAATCGATGTAAAGCGGGGTTGACAAATGACCCGCGACGTGTCGGTGGGGGCTAACGTCGGTCGCCTGAGGCGTTAGACCGATTTTCAACAGACAGGACAGGCACCATCGCGAAAAAAAGCTGGCGGGTTCTCAAAAAATGCGACGCTGGTGACAACAAAAACAAGGTTAATGAAAAGAAAAACGTTTGACATTCCGATGTTGTTTTGTCTCGTGTAGATCAAGTATCAGGGTGTTTCGGGGAATGATAATGGGTACTGTAGGTGTTGTTGTTTTGGGATCGGATTTCGGATTTGAGCGTTTTATAGTCAAAAATAGGTGACAAGAAGGATAAATATGGGTGATAGGGATGGTAAAAGACGAAAACAGTCTAGAAATATCGCCGACAAAAGTGTCGAAAACACGGGAACCGCTATATATCTATCTCAAAATGGCTGTGAAAGGCGATCCTCTCTCCTGCGCGAACCTCCGCCCCGATCAACAACAAGCAAAGTGGTTTGGAGGCGAAACTCTCTATAACAATTTAGAAATTCGTAAAGCCTAGCGGCAATGCTACTGCGCGTTGGTGTTGAAACGTATATGCAAATAAGCCGCCGCCACTGCTGATGGACTATCTCGTCGAAATGTGGAGCCCCCGCTGACGGAAATAGGTGCCTCGTTCAACGGTTTTGCAAATTGCAACTATGATGAGCCCAGCGGGGATGGGATTGCGCACCAGCTGGATGGAGGGCCTCGCAATGTAATGTGCGCGAATAAGCTGCCCTGGTGCCGTAAAGCGTGTTCACGCGAGCGTGATTCCTGTCAGCTTTGCCGATGGGCGATGACGATGATGATGATGACACCCTCGCACGCGTGGATGGACAAAGGGGGTGGATGTAGTGAGATTGATGTGTAAGCTGGTTGGCAGGCTGCCGGCCTGGAGGGAATGGGAGGTTTATTGCATGGAAATTGGAAATCCGGGACGAAGCAAACACAACTTTACTTGGGGATTGTAATTAGATTAGAGCCAAACACAAAAACAGCCTCAAAACCTTATCGATGCCAACAAAAAGCCTCAAAAAAGAGTTACTGTAAACCAGTTTGACCCCTCAAAACGTCAAAAACCCACAAACTTCCACTTTCCCACCGTTTTTACCGGCCCACGACCCCTCTAAACAATGGGCGCACCCCTTTTTTCCACCAATGCCAGAATCTATCAACAGTTCCCCTTCAGCTCCGTCTCGGCTCGCTTGTCTCAATTGGCGCCAGCCGGGCCCCCTTTCCTCCGAAAAAAAGGCCAACGAAACCCATCATCGCCGCCGGACAATAGGGGCGTACTTTTGGCCGGTCGTCGCTTGACTATCTTGCATCTATGGATGCCTGCGAACGTTGAGCACCGCCACCAGACGGCCGAGGGGCAATAATGGTGGTCATTGGAAATGGAAGCGCAGGAGAAGCAGGTTTCCGGCATGGCCTGGTCAGTTTGAAGCTTGACTGCCCTTCTTTTTTATTTATATGACCTAGCGTCACCGTATGGTGCACCTTTTACTGCCGTAGCATCGTTTCGTAATCGCAATATGCCGATAATGGCCTCAAAAAAGGTGCTTCGTGCCAGCCAGACAGGCCAAGACTGACCTCATAAACTATAATGACCGTTAAAAAGGCACTCTGATTCGGAAACCGCATCAAGGGTGTGGCACGATGGCACTAATGCCCTCTGTCGGCACTCATAACTTTCCGGATGCAACTCTTTCAAAAAATATGCCACAAAAGTGCCGTCGAAAACATTCTGACACCTTCTGCCGGCATATTTGAATACATTTACGCCACTTCACAGACCACAATGTTTACAAATTACATAACATATTAGATCGCGAATCAAAAGTCAATCAAAAAAACAACCAAATAATTTATGCGTCTTCAAAGCCAGGGAGTGGCCAAGCTGACGGTCGTTATTTTTCATTACATAGACTGTAGCTTATGTTTAAAAAGCATAATAAAAACATTAAGCATCGGCATGAGAGCGTTGCAATCTGCAAGTCAAGTTGGCCCTGATGATGATGAAGGCGAAGGCAACACGTTTATTGACACAGAGAAAAGCAATAAGTGCATAACGCTGTCAAAACAAAACGAACAAGTGTTTGATCAACTTATCCTGTGTCCTCCGGATCTGGTGGAGGTGGATAAACTTCTGGCTGCCAAAGTCAGGTGCATCATTGTGAATACGTTTTTACTTTTTTACGTGCTTTATGCGAAAAACAACTCATCTTTGATCAAGTTGAGGGTTTGATTTATGGCAAACTTGTTGAGGGACCAATTTGCGTCATTGAGGAAATGTGTAATTTTGGAGGGGTTTGAACTTTGCACTTTTTGAAAAAGTTTAAATCTGCCCCTAAACAGAACATTCACATTAAACAAAAAAGTAGTTTTAACTTGTAGGTTTTTATAAAATAAAACTTGACGTCACAATTTGTCAGTAAAATTCCGTAAACCCTTCTCATCAGATCAATTATGAAACTAGAAGTCAAGTCTGAAGGCTGAACTGACCGATATGGTGACCCCGTTATTGCAACTCAATTCGTCTTCTTGACCGCTTACCGAAAATGAAATACCGAACTTGTGTAACTGCAGTTTTACGTTTTTTGGTTCTAACCATGACTGCAATGTCGTCTTCAGTTAATCCATTCATAAAAACCCACTCGCGTATCTGATTTACGACTCAAAACCGTTTTAACTTTGTGTTTTAACTGGCGTTGCGCCATTTGGATTAATCTGACATGAGAACGTCGTTAATCTTGAACTTTCTTCATTCCTATTTACTCATCCAACATGCTAAAAATACCGATACCATCAGCTTACCACAGCTTATTCTGCAAAAAAATGCAACCCCAACTCATAAATTTCAAATTGCCGCGGCATTTATTTTTGTGTTTTTCGAGGGCGTTGTCATAATCTTTCGCTTTCGGAATGTTATTTTCACTACTCCCGATGCCCGCAGGCGCCGACCATCAAGGGCAGTAGTGATTAAAACAACGTGAACCCATCTCTCGGGATGAATGAGCTCGCCAACCTATTCTGGAAACGGATGGGATGAAGTCGGCGACGTCAAGGTCACGCCGAAAAAAGGTAGGTGCGCACCACAAAACCGCTAAAAAATGACACTTGCGTCGGAACCGCGAGAAAAAAAATGTGGGACAATTCGAGGGGTGTCGACCCAGATTCCGAACGCCTCAGGGGTGCCGCCGGGTGTCTCGAGATCGTGAGCCGGTGCTGCTTGGAGCCCCGCAATTGACGTACCTTGCTATGGGTTACGGACGGTTTGGCGTGATACCCGTGAGAGGGTTGGGAATATCGGCCTTAATTTCGGGCTGATTAGCTGATAGGGTTGTTAGTAAAATGTTTCGAATGTCTTTTGACTTACCCAAAGTAACTTGAAACTTTTTTATATCATTTTTTCGTGAAAAAGTTCAACTTTTCCGATTAACTGTCAGTTTTTTAAGCAAATACCATCACCCATGCGCAAACTGGATTTCACCTCAGCCGAGCTATGGGCCAAGATTGATGCCGTTGATGAACGGCGTGAAACAGCCTACAAAGCCGTCCTTATTATCTCGCTCTGTGCCACATTGTCCGCCTGGGTGGCCATTGGCTCAGTTTTTCCGCTTCTCTACACATTTATCAACCTTTCAAATAATCAAATTGGTCATGTATTGGAATTTTGTGAAGAAACTGCAACTTCTGTAGTCCATGATTCTCGGGAACTGTTTGAACTGTATGCAGACCATGCCGCCGAACACAGAGCGCTTCAACTCGCCGCCAATGCCTCTAGCAACGCTGTTCACGACGTATTCAAACGTCAAACCGGCAAAAAAGACAAAGATTGCCCCTGCACAGCGCCTCCGGGTCCTCCTGGAGAGCCTGGTCGCTCTGGTTTGAAGGGCACACCCGGTACTCCTGGCCCAAAAGGTAACCCTGCCGTTTTGCCCTGCCAACCGCCTCCGGATTACAAGAAATGGTGTACGACGCCGTGTCCTCAAGGGCCTCAGGGACCAGCTGGATCACGGGTAAGCTTTTTCTAACCAAAATTAATTTGTTTTAAAATTTACACGCATACACTAGTGTATTTCACCTCCCCAAAAATGATCCCATAACGAAAAACCAATTTTCAGGGACCGCTCGGCGACAAAGGCCCCAAAGGCGATAACGGCAAGAACGGAGTCAACGGCGTCGATGGCAAGCGTGGCCCTCAAGGTTTCCGCGGCAAGCACGGCACTCCTGGTTTCGATGGCGAAGACGGTGAACCCGGCCGTGACCGTGTCCCTGAGCCCTTCACTCCCGGCCCACCCGGCCCTATGGGCGAACCCGGTACTCAAGGGCCCATCGGCCCTCCTGGCATGCCCGGTATCGAAGGCCCTCAGGGCCCAATGGGCACCCGTGGCGATTCCGGTCGTAACGGTGTCCCTGGTCAACGCGGCAGCCCCGGTCTCGAGGGTGCCGTCGGCGCGCCCGGTGAAGACGGTGAAAAGGGTGTCTGTCCGACGCTGTGCGCTTCAGACGGTGGCGTCTTCTTCATTGACCCGCCGGAGTGGTTCTTCAAGGACGAAGACAACCACCGCCGACGAAGGTGATCTCGATTCCGAGTTTCCGGAAGTTTACTGCCGTCGGGGCAGTAACATCCTACTTACTCTTTTTATGTTTGTTATGTCGACATTCCAATACTGACAGAAACTCATGGACTTTTTAAGATTGAATTTTAAAAAAGTGGATTTGGATTTACTGCAAAATGGTATTTTCTGCTTTTGTGCGTTAAGTTACAATAAAATTGAAAAATTAATCAAAGGAATTTGTTCAAAACTATGTCAAAATTGCAATAATGAAGAAAAAACAGAAATTCATTAGAAAACAAGTGAGATAAAACTCAAAACGTATAGTAGCAAAAACGTACACGCACCCCCTCCCCCAAAAGCACTCCCACCACGAAAGCATTGGCTTCGAACACCACGCGTAAAGACAGCCACACACACTTTCGTGACACCGCCGTGACGTCAACATTCACCGTCGAAATGTCACTGTTTCCATCCCTCATTTCAATATTGAAATTCTGCTCATCCAACCGATCACATCTGTCCCCATTCCGCCATGTAATACCTCCATCCAACCCGTCCATTCACTCCCATTCTTCTCGCACATTCTCGAATTTTCGATTTCCTTATTTCACCCTTTTGTTATCTCTCATATTTCACCCATGGAAACTGACAATAACCTTATGCGTTTCCAACACCATTCAACTTGGTGTTGGTGTTATAATGGCCCCAGCTTTTCCCGCATTTCCACATTTCTCACGCCATTGTCCGTCGTCACGCAAACGGCCACACACACGTGACGGTCTTGCTCGCGTTTGACCGCAGGGCATTGATCGTCAAATGGTTTCTGCTTGTCTGCGTGACGTGTTTGACGCTTTTGTATCGATTGCCCGACTTGTTTTGTGTTTTTTTATATTTGCATAGTAACCTTTTACAGACCCGTGAAGGCTCCATTGATCAATTTCCTCGAAAATGACGGAATCAGGCAGCGAAGATGAGCGAGTTCGTCAGATCAAGTTGACCTTCAAGTCTACCTCGGGTAGTCAGGACATTGAGGTCGATGAAAATGCGACTATTGAAAGGGTTGGTTGCTGATTTATATATAAAGTTGCGGTTTTAAATGATGATTTTGCAGGTCAAGCGCACTCTCAGCTCTAAAATCAATCAACCGATTGAGCAGTTGATTCTCATTTTCTCCGGCAAGATTTTGAAAGACCATGAAACGCTTTTGACGCATAGTGAGTTTGTTTTAATCGCTCGATTGTCGGGGGAAATGTTTATATAAAAATTGCAGACATAAAGGATGGAATGGCCGTTCATTTGGTCATCAAACAGAGCAAGCCTTCCCCTGCCGCTGCCCCGACATCCACATCGACTCCGACCAAGCCCTCTGGCACTTCGACCCCAACTGCTGGAGCGAATCCCCCTCCGGCTGCTCCTGGTGGCGGTCTCGGAGGCATACCCGGCCTCGGTGGAATGAATGCCGATGCGGCCCGTCAGGTCTTGAACATGCCATTCGCTCAGGAGTTGTTCAGCAATCCGGATTTCCTGCGACAAATGATTTCGGGCAATGAACATATTCAGAGCCTTGCTCGGGTGCGTTTCTTCCTTTTTAGGTCCTTTTTCGATACTAAAATTGTGTTTCAGCAAAACCCCGAAATTGGTCACCTCCTCAACGACCCTGAAATGATCCGTCAAACCATGGACATGATCCGAAACCCTAACATGTTCAATGAAATGATGCGCAATCACGATCAAGCCATCCGCAATCTCCAAGGCATCCCCGGTGGCGAGGCCGCGCTTCAGCGTCTGTACACCGACATCCAGGAGCCCCTGCTCAACAGCACAACCGGTGCCGGCGGCAATCCGTTCGCGTCCTCGACCGGTGGAGCTAACAATGCTGCCAACACGACTTCCCGAAGTGAACGCGCTGGTGTCGAGAATGCCGAAGCGTTGCCGAATCCGTGGGGCGGTAGCAGCAACACTGGGACGAGCAGTCCTGCTCCGGCGGCTGGTGCTGCTCCTGGTGGTGGTCTTGGATCGCTTCTCGGCGGCCTTGGAGGCGGAAACATGGACGCTACCTTTCAACAGATGCTCAACAACCCGGCTATTCAAGAATCCATGCGATCAATGATGACCCCTGAAAACATGCAAGCAATGATGACGCCGGAAATGCTGCAACGTGCTCGTGAGGCTATGGGCAACATCCCCGGCATGGAGAATATTAGCAACCAGCAATTGAGTGAACAGATGTCGAGCATGCTGCGCAATCCCGACTTCTCGACTGCCATCTCGAATCCTCGAGTGATCGAAGCCATGGCCAGCATTCGGCGAAACTTGGAAGTTATTCGGACTGAATCCCCATCGCTTTATAACTCCATGTTTGGGTAAGATTTCGCCTTCTGTTGTACTCATTCTGACGATCTGTCTTTCCAGCGGCCTTAACGCCAGCGTGGCCAACTTCCCCCCTCCCGTCAACATGAACTCCCCGCCATCCCAGCCCCCGACGGCGACCGATGCTGCCGCTGGCACTGGAGCTGCAGGTGCGAATCCGCTGGCCGGATCCGGCGGCATGCAGGCCCTGATCCAACAACTCGTGGTACGTCAACTGTCTCACCTTCTGCTCACATCTAACGCCTCCACCTTTCAGAACAACAGCCTCGGCGCCCCCAACGGCCTTCCCGCCGACACTCGACCTCCGGAGCAGCGATTCCAGAGCCAACTCGAGCAACTCGTCAGCATGGGCTTCACGAACGCTGAAGCCAACCTCCGTGCCATCCAAGAAGCCCATGGCGATGTCAACGGTGCTATCGACCGTTTGTTGAACCGATAATTTCATGTACTATCTTTCTTGTCACTGACAGCCTTTTCGCTTCTTCACTCAACTTCTTTGATGCCGTTGTACTCTTGTCGTATTTTCTCCCTTTGATGTATGGCCGTAATTACTTTTTTTACATTGATTTGACTACTGATTGGTCCTTAAGGAATCCGTACTCTGCACATTTTGAAACTCCATGATTTTTGTAGCTGTGATTTTACTTTCCCTTGTTCTGAAAAGGTCTTATTTTGCACTTAATTTATTCCATCCTCCGCACTCAAGCTTTGGATTCTTTAGTCATTGTACTTATATCAAATTCTATATGAAAAGTGTTAAATTGAATGCAGTTTTGACTTAATTAAAGTGAGATTTGATACTGTAATTTCGATTTTTGACGATTTTTGAACATTTCAAAGCAACAATGTTTTACTGAAATTATAGTGTGCGCTCATTAGCCCCTCAAATTTCATGAATCGTCGCCGTTTGAAACCTTTTCTCACAACGCCAATTTTACAACCTTGTCCCTCGCCTTTTGAAATGCGGATTTCCAAATTGCATCGTCGTCGTTGCTGTTGCGTTTGTTTCGATTTGTCGCAGTCCTTTAGTATGTCGCATGGCCGTCACAAGTACACGCGCGCCTTGAATGTCAAATTTGGAAGGCTTCCAGCCCACAAAGCAGACGCACATTCTACTTTTCTCAAAAGATATGGCGCCAGTCAGCATCAATTTTAATACCAATTATCATATCAAATTTCATGTGTCTTTTGCTTCCTCCTGCATCAACGCAAACAATAACGCGGCTGGCTGGCCGACCGAAGATGGCATTAGGTTGGGGTGGGCCACAGGCAGGACTTGTAAGCGGCTTGGCTCGGTTTCCGGACCCGCTTTTTGGGTGTTTGCATTATTAGTTGGGCTTTGAGATTCATGAGAATTCGCAGGATTATCAGTTACGGTCGCTGTTTTGATGAAAAATGCCAATTTTGATGTTTAAAGTTGGCATTTTCGAGGCAATTGACCCCTGTTTTGAAACACTTGAAACAATTAGAGCCCTTAATTGGTGCCAACAATACAGTTGGTGTTCTTGAACGCTTTTGACAGCCAAGTTAATCCCACTTTGAGAAGGCATTTGTATGTTTTGCAATGACCAGGGCGGCAGTAGCCAGTGGCCACAAGCATCATGTCTAACAAGGAAAAAAGTATAGTTAGCGCCATGCCCTGAGGGTGTGAGCCGTTTTTTCTGGCAGTTATAATCAGGGCAGAGGGTTTAAGATGGGGGGCGAACACAATGACCATCAATCACGATGCCGTTCTGCGCGGTGCCAGTCCCAATGAGGCGTTCACGAATCTGACGAGGGCCATCAGCAATGGCACTTTTTGAGGACACCCTGCCGGGAAGGGCACAAATCTGATAACTAATTGAGCATGTGTTCTCGAGCATGAGCGAACGACGTAAGGGATTTGTTTTGACCATTGTGAAACGTGTTTTTTGAAAGTTTGAAGCAACAAGAATCGTATAGTTTTTTGACCCCGTGGCCTATAAGGGGTACTGTAGGTTGATTTTTGTTAGTTTTTGATGCAATTTGAAACAGAAAGTTGATAAAATTGAATAAAAAGAAAATTGAAGACAATTTTTGTCAGTTCTGTCTTCAAAAAACCCCCAATTACCGTCCCCAAGCCCTGCGGCAACAGTTGTCCCTACAGTGGCGGCGACCCCAAAGTGCCAAGTGTCAATATTTACCGCGTGGAGGTCGCATTGTTGGCCCTCGATCATTCGTGGCCGTCGAGGGGGGCTTTTTGATCCTCCGTTCAGATCGCCGCCGCCACCGACATCGCCGATGGCACCAGTTGACGAAGTTTTACACCCCCGCGCCGGAGGCAATTGGCCCTTTCTCTTTTGTAACTTTTTACGATTACCCTTGCCATTGCCGCTCGCGCAAGCCCTCCGGTATTGTCTTTCCTCATATTAATTGCCTCAAACCATCAGCTTCTAACGGCACAGGCCACACACCACCCATCAAACATCCCATTAATTTCACTTTTCTTCCCTGTGCCGACAGTGTGGACAGTTTCGGCACCATCAACCAAAATAACAAATCCAGTGCCGATGGACAGACATATCCTCCCCGATTTAATATGCTTCGATTACTCATGCCCATTGGCGGTTTCACTTCGCAACAAAACGGCCTATGCCATGACATGATTTGGAAAGCCAAAATTGAATGACAAATAACATGCATAACACGCTGATGGCGAGTCCCTATAGAAGGCGCGCATCCATCGCCGCCAGCAGTATTTCCGACAATGAATAAAATCTGGGTATCGCTGCCGGACGTAATGGCTTTTATGAGCGCCGACAAGAAGAAGCGTTGCGCATACAAACACCCTGCTTCCTGCGCGCTTCTTTGCAAAACGACACAAATGGCACATTTGCATTTTTAATGAGTAATGACCATGGCATGCGTTGGTTGGACTAGATTTGGATTTCGCTTTTTGTGATGTGAATTTATAATTAAAACTGTTTTGCTATTTGAGGGCCATTAATGAGAAGGGGCGCTCATGATAGAAATGTGTTTACAGTACAGCTTTTAGGGCTGTGGATGGCAATATTGTTGCGTTTTACGGTGCGTGCTTACTTTTCTGAACTCTTCTGACGACTGGTACGAACCAGGGTGGATTGATTCCATCTGTGGTCGGGCGAAAAGTAACATTTTTGATAGTTTAATGTGGGCTCGGTTGACATCGGCTGGCTGTTTGGCGACATCGGTTGAAATTAATTTTTTTCTTCTTCCGACTGGCTATTGCGCCAAATTTATGAGGACAGACACTGACACATCCCGAGATCGCAACAAATCACATAAGCGAATTGGTGATCTCGCTGCCAAAGGCTCCAATCTGGCCATAGCCTAGCCTCAGGCTAATCCGAACGACGTTCATTGTATCCCAGCCTAACACAAAATGATGTTATTGTCTATCCCTGGTCTGTTTATTTTTTGATGCCACATGTTCAATTTTCAATTGACAGTATCCCAACTGTGCCATCACATCCATCTATTGTTATTCGATGGTGCATCCAAGCGAGAGACATAAAATTTGACCAGGCTCGAATGTATGTATGTATGTATCTTTTTTAGAGCAATAGTCGTTCTCACAGAGGCTAAATGACACCCTGCTGGAAAAAACTGAAAACTGAACAAAAAAAATTTGTCGCTTACGAGGGCTCAAACAGAAAGAAAACATGTGCGGGTATAACCCGGGTTGAAAGGATGGAAACAGCAACAGGGGCATCAGTTGATGCTCAATTCCAAAATGTAATGGGCAGTAATAAAAGTTGAAGAAAAAATTGACGGTGTTGCGAATTCGAAGGCCATTGGGATGAGTGGGAAGTCAGCCGTCATCGTTAGGTGTACCGATATTGGTTTCTTTCTGGATAAATGAGGATTTGGAGATGGAATGTTGCACTTTTGGGGTTGAATTATGTCAAGTGATCATCACAGGGGGTCGAAACTTCCAAAAAAGCAGTCAAATCAACTTAAATCAAAATTTCCCCAAAAATGGTCCCGACACGAAAACCTCAAAAACCGTCCAAACAGTCCCAAATTTCGTCAGTTGGTAGAAATAACCATTACAAACAACCCTAAAACAGTTTTACCTTGAAAAAAACACCTATTGACCCTCCTGATTGACACAGATCGGCACATTTTCCCTCGCAAACGCAAACCTTTCGAGGCCGTCACTAGCTATTAGTTTTTATCGCCGGCAGCCTTGATATGGATGTCTATGTGCACATTGAGCCCCACCAGGTAGCATGGTCATTTTGTCTGAACTGAACTGAGGGAAGGCAGAGAAGAATCGCGACATTGTCGTCCTTGAAATTAATGTTCAACTTAATGTCTTTTTTGCTCCTCTTTTCATGGAATGTGTATCTTTTCTCCCATGATATGTTGCGATATGCAATTTTTGAGGGTGGAAATCATTCGAAAGCGAGCTCAGTGTACTGTAGAGGCGATCAGCCGTCAAACCAGTCGAAACTGAAAAAGTTGAAATCGGCCGACCCCAGTTATGCCATCCCTCAAAATCCCTATTTATAACAGTTTGAGGACCCTGGGGCCAACCCCGACCCCAGTCAAGGCCCAAGTTTTCATCATCCAATTTGCTGCTATCTATCTAATATCCTTTTTGCGGAGAGTGAGCGGCGAATGAAAGCACGCCCGACGTCCATAAACGTGCACGCCCGAGGTCTCAAAACAAAGCCCACGACAACGGCGACACCGAGCAGTAGTCTCGAATCCGAGCGACGGGGGCCCCCACACTCTTGGGAGTTGGCGGGGCTGTCGGCACGGCAATTTGCGATATTACTTAAAACGAGAATGCAAAAAAGATAGATAGATGCCCGCCAACCATGTATGGCACAGGGCATTACGGTCGCTTTTAGCTTATGTCAGCAAGCCCTAAAAGTGGTTTGTTTCATCGGCGAAAGCACGAAAATCGAGTCTAATTTCATTTTTGAAATGAAATGAGATGAAATAAAAGCAGCTAGGGACTTTAGGGGTAATGTAATGCTTATGGCGAACGGTTGTATAGTTAAAGTTGGACGCTTTGAGTGGATTGGAATAAGTTTGAGGGGTGGGGAGTACGGTAATACGGGGGCAGATGGCTGGGGGATTGGTATAAATGGAAAAAGAGCATATTAGGGCGATAATGAAGATGTTTCTGAGGCCATTGTTGAAAAGCCGATGTCCAGACAAAGGAAAAGCAGCTAATGAGCGTGTTGTTTGGCGCTTTTCATGAAGAAAATGAATAATAATGAAGAAAATATGCGAGAAATTAGTGTTGTTTAACTCAAAATCCGCAAATTGGCCAAATACCCTCAGGCAAAATGGTCCAAACATACCACCCACCACAAGCGTCACCTTTTCCTCCCGACAAAGCCCCCTTCAACTCCCGATCAATCACTGCCCATTGTCTTTCCGCCGCCCTCCTCCCGTATTACCGTACCCCTCCCCCCATCCTGCGTCCTCATATGAGTCAAAACGCTCTCAGAGTGCCCGGGGCAGTAACTCATAATTCATCCACTCCCTTCGTCCCGGCTGCTGCCATTGCCACCAGCGCCTGTTGCATTCCTCGCTCCCTTCCGCCCGCCTTTACCCCTCAGGCAGTGCCCCTAGCCCGCGGTTATGATTGGCTCTTGACGCCTGGGGCTTATCCTCATCCTCATATCCACCGTTATCCCAACTCAAAATAGCCCTGTTTATTTCAAATCTTGCCTTTTTTTCGCCACATGGATCCATTTCAAACCCAGCGACCGCCTTCTCAAAACGCTTTCCAATTCCAAAGCCCCGCCCTAAACTAAAATTTAACTAGTTTCACTCAAAACCCGCACCGCAAAAAAACCTTCCCCCTCCGTTTGACGCGAAGAACACTTTTCAGTTGCAGACAGTCGTTTTTGTCAACTTTTCAATTATGTAAACTTTTTTAAAAACCACATTTGCCATCCATTACCAAGATTCTCCAGCCCTGAGGCATACCCTCCGGATGTGCCGTTTCCGCCGTGTCGTCCGGAAAGCGTGGTGCTCGTCTTACAAGGACAACCCGATGCCATCGTCCATTGTTGTCCTCGTTAATACGCGCAAAGGTTCATTACGGGTTTAATAAGTCGCTACTGCTCTGTTCCAGCTTCTCCTTCGAGTCATTTGGCATTTAGCTCCCGCCTTCATCATTTGTGCCCTCGAGTGCGCGTGTATGTACATACAAATATGAAAACCCCAAAAGATGTCTCCGTTTTTCCAAATGAGAAGCAACTGCCTTGACATTCTGTTGTTTCATTTGGAAAACGCTTTTTTTTGTCCTTATTATGTCCATATGCACTTTTTACTAATGGATAATGGAAACTGTCGTATGCCCTCAGGGCATGCTGGATTGATAACGTCTTTCGGGGGCGGCGGTTTTAGTTGGATGGGTGATGTGATATCACAAGGATAGACAATAACATAGCTTGGATGGATCAGATCAGCGGTGTGGCCGCAAGATTTTGAAGAAGTGCCGCTGGCAAGCAGCGCCGACAGGAGCAGGCTAGTCCGTCATTTGCGTCGAATAAGCGGCAATGTCGAAAACGCGATAACGACAAATGAATAATGACGAGGACTCTCATCACTTTGGCAGTTGTGTGAAGGTAAGAAAATGCTTTGTCATATAATTTTTAGTGCAAAATCTGCCAAAATCAATAATTTGTCATTCGTCACACTTTGCCAAACCACTTTCTTTTTCGCCATTCTCCCTAAAATTGACATCCATGCCCTTCCTTGATCCACCCCATCATATCAGACACGCTTCCCACCGATCACCATTTGACAATGATAGCCCACTCCGTGGTGTAAGCGCTGCCCGTCGATGACAGCCCAAGGCAGCTGTCAAAACAATTGTACTCTGGGTCGTGTCGTTTTGAGTGGTTCTGCCATCGGCATCGCTTTTTTATCCCCCTCGTCATTCCATCATTTGAATTCATCTCATCTTATCTACTTTCACTCATAGCCCTATGCCTACCGTCTCCCCTTCCTTCCGCATTGCTAAAAAGAGCGAGTTATAACCCAACCAACTCCAATGCCCTCATAAGTCACCCTTTATATGGCACATTTTTTACGCTCCTCAAGATTCCCAAGTGAATTCGGCCTGTTCGCTTAGATGTCCGCCGTTCTTCATCATTTTCTCGATTAACTTTGTTTCCGGAAGAGCGAGATTGCCATTGCATGCAGTTTTTGGCCAAGTTTTCTCCTCAAAAGCAGTAATGGCACAGCACACCCTTAATGTATTAAGATTTGTGTTTGTTTTTCAATCGCGAGGGTTGTAACCTTTGTCAAATTAGGCCTCCAATCATGTCATTCGGCGCCAGCCTTCGACATTTCGTATCCGCCTGCCGTGTTTGCGCGGTCAAGCAGCAATCACGATGCCGTGGACCTTCGAATTCGGGTGGCAGCAAGGCAGCAGAAAGCTTCGTCATTTCATTATTGGCATTTGTTATTGTATTCGACGACGATGGCACAGTTTTAGGCGACACAGAGTTGTTGGTGCCACTTGACGGTCACTATCTAATTTCGAGCGAAGACGACAACGGCTGGACGGCACAGTGTCTCCCATTTCCGTTCGAATCATCAAATTGCGCAACGGTTATTGCGCCGTCGCGCACTCTCGTCATTCTCGTTTCATGAGAAAAAGCATGCTTTTGTTTTGGATGGGTGGCGCGACGGTCAGCCCCCCTCAGGGCCGTAATGAGGTAATGACTGGTCACCTTTTCTTGCCGAATTGTTTGTACTTCCTTGTCAAGCTTAAGATTTACGAATTTCACTCCCTTATGAAAACCCATCAAATAGGCCCCTCATAATTGGTATACTGTACTTCCAAACCCTACCCTTTTCCAAAATTTGTAACTTTTTTTGCGCATTTTGTCAACTCCCCACCAATTCAAACATTAAAATCATCAAACTCATTATCCCCATCGACAAAAAAAGATTGTATCATCCCGGAGTTGATAGATATTTGACGATTGCCCGAGTTAACCCGCAATTGGCAGTCAATCGGGTCGTCAATGTGTTGCGATCATTAACTTTTGCTTGTGGTAAAAGGCAGTTATGTCCGTGTGCATCGCTCCCAGCACCCTCGCGCATTAAAAAAAGATTTATTTTTTTGACAAATTATTCGGAGCGGAAAAAATTTCATTAGCCCTCAGGCTGCCCGACTGATTGACGGGCTGATTACGCTTCTGTGGGTTTCTAACTACCTGTGGGTTTGAGTTTTGCGTTTTTTGTTATCCCTAGAAACTATAAAGTTAAATTGATTCATTACAAAGTTAAAAAAACACAAAAATATATAGTACCCTCAGGCGGTTATGGTAGAAACGGAAATGAAAACCAATTATGCTCCAAAATAGACAGATGTAAAACAACCGCCGATTGATGACGTCGTACTTTGCTTCTAAAAGAGCGGAATCAAAAAGTCAACAGACACATTCCATGCGATTATTTTGTGTGTGTGATGGCACACTGATCGCGATGAAAACGTTAGGGTACCACTCTGTGTTCATTTTTATCACCCGCTTCAGTGACTTTTCCACCCCATCTTAATAGCCATTATTGTCAATTTATATTTTTTGCCTATCCGACATTGGTGAAGTGAAAACTATTTCAATGCCGCGGATGGGCGAATATACATCAATTATCGCAAAGGACTACCGTAATCATACCGATTTAGAGTTCAACTTCAATTTTAGTATCGTTCACTATTCTGATCGTCATTTATTAGGACTGAACTTTGATTTACAATACAATAGTGATCAAAAGCATGTATATTCTACACGAACATATGGTTTTAAGATTCGGCGTCTCGCGAGAATTGGCAACAAATCACTTTGCGCATATCCATCTGGCTGTTTTGCCTGGCTTCATTTCAATCTCAGTCAATACTATTGCCGAATCCACAATTCAATGGCCCATACAATGCCATCAAGTCAACTACTCAGTTATGCAAGCTTTGTTTTTGCAAGCCGGACAAATCTTCGAAGACGCATCGCTTTTTGAGTTTTCATTTATCTCGAGACTGACTTCCTGTCTCCCTTCGACCCCATGTATGAAGATGGCACAACATGATGCGAAGGAGGAGGAGGCATTTTTGATACATACTCGATTGACGGCACTTTTGCGACACGAAAAAGTCAACTCAACTTATTCGGAGCCCCTTGGGAACTGTTGAGCGCATCTCTCAGACATTTGTCAGTGCATAATGCGCGTCCTATGACCATTTCCGGGTACTGTAATTTTGTCAATTGAAGCGAATCATATCAACTTCACTTCAATTAATCGCGAGACTGACTGTAAAAAGACTACGGAATGTGGAAATAGTATGTACAATCACCGCACAGTGTCACAATCGGTTAACTGCGCGAGGTTTGCAAAAAAAAAACGCTTTTTTACCCACTTTTCGAAAAGCTAGTCCGGTCCAAAGATTATTATGAGTGGCTTTGACAAATATTATGAGTACCGCTTTTCCTTCTCCTCGCCCGCGCAAGACACCCTCCCTCACTTGCGTCCTTTCGCACGTAGACAAGACGTGTGCGTGCGTGTGCACACGTGTGCGCACATCCATTGATCTGCGTGTTGAGACCAAAAAATGACAAGAAAAGTTCATATCGTTCGTTTGGATGAAAATTAAAAAATCGCGCACTGCGAGAAGCTTATTTTACTTACCCAACACTCGGGCGAACATAACCTTTCCGTCAAAAAAAGGAGGCTCAAGGCTAAAGCCGATTACCGAAAAGGTGCGTCGAGCTTCGGGAAAAATACCTCACCTTACCCTTGTCGTGTCGAATGGTGATGGTTTTCTACCTCATATTGTACTCGAAGTTGAGTCAACATGAGTAGTTAGTACTCGGGGCTATGACTCCATACTTCCATCATATCGAAAGACGGTGGTCGCGAGAGGAGAGCCGTTTTTTCGAGCCAACTACCTTGATGTGAGTGAGTGCGCGGACGGGTTAAGACGGTGTTTGCGAGAAAATAACAAGTCTTCGACCCCTCAAAAAAATTTTATTTCAAAAATCGATAGAGGCACCTAGGTAGGCCCCAGATCTTAAATATTGAGGTCTGAAGCCGCTTCTGAACGGAGCTACGGTGCTTCAAAAATTGACTTCTAAAATTGACAAAATTGAGATAACTTGGTTCCCTGTATACATAGAATTGCAAAATTTTGGTTCCGGGGTCAACTTTTGATGCTGAATCCAATGGTGCGATCAAAAATGTATTGTCATCAAAAATTTTTACAAATTATAATTTTTGTTGAAATGAACTTTTTTCTTTAAAGAGGCCGGCGCCGTTTGTTTACGGAAAACGAAGCCTCTATGGTTGGTTACAAATAAAAAAATTTTTAACTACGAATTCGGTCTTAGTACGGTGACCATTGTCACCGTCAAACGTGATGACAAAAATTCATGTTCATTTTATCACAATGCGAGCGGCATATTTGGAATCAGCATAAAAAATGATGCGGGTTTGCGTACTTTTTTTGTTTTCAACGTTATTTTTAATTTTATTTAAAAATATTGGGTTTTGCCCTGTAGTATGTACGGTTTTGGTTTGCGCCGGCGACCGCAGTCATGGTGTAGGGGTGTAAGGCGCTCGCTTTGCACGCGCAGGTGGGTTCGACCCGTACCTGCACTTTTTTCCTTTTTTCGAATAAAACCCAATTTATTTTAACTTAATGCAAAAAAATTTTTCTATAGCGGAAAAATCATCATTTTTTACGCTGATTTCGAATATGTCACTCGCATTGTGATGAGATGAACATGAATTTTTGTCATCACGTTTGACGGTGACAATGGTCACCGTACTAAGACCGAATCCGTAGTTAAAAATTTTTTTATTTGTAACCAACCATAGAGGCTTCGTTTTCCGTAAACAAACGGCGCCGGCCTCTTTAAAGAAAAAAGTTCATTTCAACAAAAATTATAATTTGTAAAAATTTTTGATGACAATACATTTTTGATTGCACCATTGGATTCAGCATCAAAAGTTAACCCCGGAACCAAAATTTTGCAATTCTATGTATACAGGGAACCAAGTTATCTTAATTTTGTCAATTTTAGAAGTCAATTTTTGAAGCACCGTAGCTCCGTTCAGAAGCGGCTTCAGACCCCAATATTTGAGATCTGGGGCCTACCTAGGTGCCTCTATCGATTTGTGAAATAAAATTTTTTTGAGGGGTCAGCGATTTGGTGAGGGGTTGCGATTTTCTCGCACATCTCGTCTTAAATTTTAATTCGAAGCTTTGTAAAAAGTTGTTTTTCCACCCCAAGTCTGTTGAGCGAGCGACTTCTCGAGAGCTTATGAATGAAATATTGTGTTCATAGTTTTGGGATGGGGCTCACGGCGATGAAGTACAAACCTCAACATCCAAAGACTTTTATGAAATTTGTCGCAAAGAAGCAAAAAAAGTTACAAAAATCGGGGGCGGTTTGGCGGCTTGTTTGTTGCATTTACTTCGTACTTGCACTTGACGTGGTCCCGACGATCCTCAACTTTTTACAACAGTTTCAAAAAAGTTATTTTTTAACTTCATCCGTCTGACCAATGGTCAATTTTAAAAATCAAAAAGTTAAACCAAAACAAGTCCCACGTCTCCAAAAAATAGTTTCTGCGGTTTACTTTATCGTTTCCGCGCTATCTTAAAACTTTATGATTTCCCCACGGCCAGTCGATCTCACAGAGATGGAAATTGATATTAAAAAACACAGCCCCAGCCTTTGTACTAACACATAAATATCTCCACAAAAACGGGCCGCCTGTCAGAAGTCAATAAAATTCCCGAGACTCAAAACTGTCATTTTTTGGAGTTTCGTTTGTGTTTCAATTTCTCAGCCACGTAATACAAACGTCTGTATGGGCTCCGGATTCTCAAAGTCAAAATCAAATTCGATTTGATTTTGACTTTGAACCCGAGCAACCGATTTTGACGTTCTCGTGGGTCCTGGTTTCTTTCTTTTTAGTTCTATTTGAAAAAGTGTTGAAAGTTAGTTGAAGTCGGGATCAATTTAGCGCAACACAACAATCGCGGCCACCGATTATGTTGACTTTTTCCAAGGCAAAAGTGTTGGCAGTAGTGCTATTTTTTACGTTGCTCTCTCCTTTAGTTATGATTATTGTTTTGCGATGCTCACGTCGGCCGTGGGGTGACTGGGTCCCGGGGTATCATCGATATTTGACACTTCCGGATTTGTTTTCATAAGCTGGGCGATGGAATATGCTTGAATTTTGTGTTTATTTTTCTTGAAACTGGGATTTTTATTGATTTGATAGCTTTTTTGCGGTATCTAGTGCTGAAAAATGCGAAAATACGGTGATAGCCATAGGGTATTACAGTATGCTTGAAGGCAATTGCGCCATTTATGGAAGCTGTCGCGGGGTGGTGGGTTGTTCATACGCGTGGCCATCGCCCTATTTTATTGCCTTTTTTCATGTTCATAGGACAGCGGCGACGACCAATGATGGCACCCAGCGCGCGTATCCTCCTCAAAGTTATGCACATGGCATTTTTGCCCCTGGAGGCCCGGCGAGGCTAGCTCCAACCAGGCCTTCTCCAGCCTTCGGATGTCGTGCGTTTTCATCATCGCTTATCTCATGTTCCCCGTTAACGCGGACTTCGAGACCCTCTGGCCCTGCAGCGGCCTTACCCACCCACGACGCAGCTTCCATGTATCCACCCCGCGGTCATTGGCTCGGTCGGTCCATCAGCGTCGCCATGAGCGACATCCCTTCCTTCCATAGAAAGATAGAAGATGCCAATAATGCATAAGCGGTCGTCGCCCTCAGCTTCGCTCTTGTTGTATGTCTGGTTTCCTGAAACAGTAGGCCCGCTACCCCTAAGGCTGTTGCCATCACCATCCATGTATGCGTACATAGCCGTAGTAGTAGCCTAAAAAGGCGGAGCGATTATCAAATTTTCATCAGCCACATGGATGGAATGACCGCCGCACCCACCACCCGGGGCGCCTATCTTTCATAGAGACGCGCTCCAGAAGTCGACGACCGAAAGTGTGCATCAAGTTGTGCCTCCGGAAGGCGGGCACGACTTTCGCATCATTGAAAAGATAGGCGAATAAAAAAAACCGGCAACCGAGTAAAAACTGTGCCTCCTTTAGTGTCGCCGTCTCATGTGCCCCTGGGTATGTATGCCTATGGCGATGGCACATGATAAAAATGAGAATAACGGTCGGCATGACGGCCTTTTTTGGTTATGGTAGCTGCTTTTGACTAATTTTGACACTTATTTTGACGTCATTATTAACTTTTAGCATTGATTTGGCAATCTTAAGCATCCCATTTTGAGCTTTTGTCGCCCAAAAACAGCCTATTTCGGTTCTTTCCCATTATCGCAATGCATTTTCATACATGCGTGGTATGCGCCATAAGATGGCATGCTAACGGTGCCAAACTTAAGTCTGAGCTGAGCTGAGCTAAGTCTAAGTCTGAGATCCCGACTAAGTGGGGGGCTGCGCCCCCCACACCCCCGCCTAAGTACATGTGTGTGTGGGTGCTCGAAAATGCATTGCGATAATGGGAAAGAACCCCTATTTCCAACCAAAAAGACCAAACAGCCCTTATTACAGTAATCCGCATGTGCATAACCCATATTTCCCGCTCCATATTACAGTAAGCCCCTCCCCAGCTGCCAGGCGACTGGTTCGCTATTTTCCGACACTTTCATATGCACGCATTTGTGGGCCGCCTCGCGCTTCCTACCCTTCGCCATCCCTCCCTTTTTCGCCACAGCATGCCATTTTTCACGGCACATTTTTCCGGCGAAAAGAAGTCCGTGTCTAACACATTTTTCACTCCTTTCACACAAAACAATAACAAGCTGTTGTCATGAATGTGCCGTGCCGTCAGCGGCTTTAGATAGAGATGGCTGGGGGCTGAGCATAATTTTGCAATTCACACAATTCAGAATTTACTGTAGTCTGGCACCGCCTTATTTTGTTTTACCTTTACCACGGCACATGGCCACCAATCATACTGTAATAAGCACATTGGTGTAACCGCGATGTAAACCGACCATTGGCGGGTGTATGATGGGCTGGTGGTCGGCACTTTCCATGCCATTGTGAACCGAAATAACGGGTGCCACTGTCTCGCTCCTGCCTACAGCTTCACAGTGCCATCCTGCAATTTTATTTTATTTATTTTTTCATTCATCCACCGAGGGTAGGACAGCCTGTGCCCTGGGAAGAATAAAACCTCAGCGGATTGAAAATTGCGTGTATCTTGTTGCCCAGAGGGCGTGTTGCTCAAACTCAAAATCATAGGCGCAGGCACAACCACCGCCACCAACGCCCCTTTTGCACCCCAAACACAATTAATCTCTCTTTGATGACTTTCGAAGGCAAGTTAAGTGAACTGCCTTGGGGGCAGGCCCGTCGCTGACGGCATTGAAGGTCTTTATGAAACGCCGATTTGTCTTTGCGTTTTCATATACGCGGATGGATCCAGGCGCGACAGACGCGATACTTCCGCTTGTCATCCAGTCATTGGACCAGCCGTTTTTGTTTCTTTTTACATCCAACCTCAAAGTGCAACATGTTTTTTGCTTCTTTATATAAATCTACCGTAACCCTTTTCCAAATCGTTCTGAAAGATAAAAATTTCAAACTTATGACATCATAAACGCGCTCATAAGCCCCTTCACCGTACTTTTATTATCACTCCAGCCGGTTTTTTTGTCATCTTTAATGTAAAAAATGCATTGCATGAATGACTTATCCAAACTGACGTGACTCACTTGTTGAGCGTTTAACCGACAAAAACTACCTACGAGTTGTGACGTTTGTTAACACAGACAGCATGTTCGACTTCTGATTGATGAAATCACTTTGATCGAGTTATGAATTCCAGCGCGCCCCTTTCAACCAACTTCGACTTCCACATTCCCATTAAAAGTGGGCGGAGCCACCTAATGTGTCTTGTCTACCTATTATAGTTATCGCTCCCATGGGTTTTTGTATGGGTAAGAATGCCCCGATCGGATCGAAACAAAAAACTTCCCCTTCCTGACTGTCGGTTTTGATTTTCAGTTCTCTTGAGCTGTCGAAAAAAAGTGGGGGGAAAGAAAAGACAAGAAAGCCGTCAAAAAGCACCTGCACTTGCGTATCAATCGCAAAAATCATAAACTGCCCCCATTTTTGACTTTGACGGACTGGCTTTCCCGAGTGTTGTCAGGTTGAGACTGTGGTCGCTTTCTTATTACCTATTTTCGACGGTTTCGGTCTTCAGGGGCTCTGCGCGGACTGTTTTTTTTGCGTGTGTGCGAATGTTTCCAAATATGGGTTAGGCTTATGGTATGCTAATTTGGGTTTTGACAGTATTTCTTTTTTGTTAGTCAGCGCCATCAAAGGTGTGCCAAAATAACAAAAGCTCGCAGAAACCCTTTAACAAAAAACTGTAAACCGTTGCCACGATTTGCTGGGGCAGGGCAATCAAGACACCCAAATGGCACCCCCTTTTAGTTTCAAAGAAAGGCAGATCGGTCTCGCCTTTTGTAGAAATAGAAAAAGCCCTTCGGGAGCGGCAAAGCGAGTTCATAGTCGGCGGCACACGGCGGGTTCACTCACTGAGGTGTTGCAAGAATGGCAGGATGGCAGTTAGTTGAAAGAAATGCCATTCACATTCATGAACCACAAAAAGAAAAGAGAGGCATTAGAAGAAAATGGGAGTGGCTCTGGCTTCTGTATGAGTGAGAGACGCATTTATGACTGTACTGTACCGCGAACCGTACCCTGTTTCTTCATATGGGTATTTCATCTGTCTGATTTCATTTACTGCCTTAAGGCATGATATTATAGTACTACAAGGTCATATTTACTTCCATGTCTGTGATTTTGATCAGGTCAAATCTCAATCCCATCAACATCCATCGATTTTGATGAGTCAAGTTCGCTCGCCCTACAACCCACCGCCTCAGGGTCGTCGCTCGTTTTTAACCCTCTGATGACTGATTCCGAGGGGCTTCCTCGTACCGCCCTTATAAAACGACAACGTTTTGAAAGTGCTTTTTTTGGTCAGCGTCTGCGTGATGCGCGACGAGATTCGGAAATCGCGATAAATGAGTGAAAGATGAAGTTTTTTGATGGGAGCGACCCGCAGCCTCCACGTAAAAGGACTCACGTCTGATTGTCTCGGGATTGCACAAGCCCTCTTCTGCCGGTAGCGGTTTATTTGTCCTTTTTCCTGCATGCGTGTCCGACCGCCCCCAAAACAATAGGCATAGCGAAGATCTGTCCGTGGTGCGCGCCTCATGCCCTCAGGGGCGCGGACATGTCACCCTTTCCGACGTCGGACAAAAATGACTATTAACATGAGTTTCAAATCAAACGGCGAAAAACATGCAAGAATGCGTGTACTACCACAGCCAAGAAGAAAAGATAGAATTATCAAGACGCACACACATGAACGATAACCTACTTGGCATGGAAGTGCAACTTCCGGAAACAAAAACTGCTCAACCAACCCCTTTTTCTAAATATGACTGACAACCAAAACAACAATGACCTGAAGTAATGAACCTGACACCATTATGATAAGTTTTCTATGAAATGAAATCAAGAACCTGGCGTGTTCTCCGAGAAAATCAAGTCTCCCGATCATATCATCCGTCATTTTTTTGAAGTCTTTTTTCCACACATGCGCAAGCAATGTATCATCAAACCCCCACCGGTCTCACTTCAAACTTTATGACAATCTTTTTTTATTCGGTTGCACAAGAGGGCTACTACTTCCCAATGTTCCGTTTATATCAGGACGGCGGCTTCTGATGCGATTTACCATCTTCATGCGTGAGTCCGCGCAGTCTCTTTCCACTTCCACCATCGCCTTATAGATGTCGGTATTTGATTTTTCGTTTTATGATTTTATGTATTCCCTCCATGCCCCCGAAGTTCTTTGCGTTTTTTGTTATGGGTCCTGCTCTATTAATTGGTACTCTGAGTGATTTGCGCGGGTTTCGAAGCGGTGTTTTTGCTCGATGTTGACATTTCCTGGCTTTATGACTTTGAGAAACTTAAAATAACTTGATATTATCAGTGATTTGTGTTTTCGCGTCGAGACCGTGGCCATTTTCAACTTTTTGCTAAAACTCATATTTTCGTTGCAGGACCCCCTGCCATCCCACAACCATCCCAGAAGCCGGTAACCCCCTTCCTACCATGATGAGTGTGGCATCGTCGGCAGCGGAGGCCGCGGCTTCGCGCCGTAAGCAAGCGAAACCACAAAAGGTTGCCGGCGGCGATAAAGGTGAGTGCGAGTTCACGCCCCCACATTTCCTTTGATTGCTTTGTGCAATTGTTGCAATGTTTATGTTTCGCCCAATTACTTTGCCACCGATGCTTTTTCGGCATCCATGCCCGGAGCAAAATATTTTTGCCTAGTTCCATGCTATCCTTTTTTCGTCATACAACCTTTTCCAAGTATCATTAAACATCCTTTTGCCTTCTTTTTTACCTTTGAACATATTTAAACTTAAACACAGACCATTTTTGCCTTGTCTGTCGTCGGCACATGCGCGACTACCAACAATTACAGTACCCTAAAGTCTGCCTGCTGCGGCAATTTTCATTTCATAGTTGTTAGAATGGTTGGTTCTTCGTTGTCCATAGTTCAGTTTCCTTGCCGTCGTCGTCGGCAAAGCAGAAGAAGCGATAAGTCAGTCTTTTCTGAAAAATTTTCACTGACGGAAGAGAGTGTTGAGCGGAAGCGGCAAAAAGTCAATTATCGCACAATTTATGATGCCAGCGGCACGGCGGCTTCAAGGCGAACGAACTGCCGGCGAATCAAAACAAATTTATTTGGCACCACTGCGCGAAGCCCCTTTTCACACGGTATCCCAGCTTCGGCGCTTTTTTGATAAATCTTTTCGAATTAGACTGAAATTTCGTCAACTACAAGGACACACCGCTTCGAACCCCAAGGGTAGTTGTAAAATGACATAAATTTATGATCACCTTTCGCACTTTTGTCTTTTGCGCGCGCGACTGACAACAGCGATTATTGCAACTTTTAAGTATCTTCCTTCCTTTCCGTTTGTCGTTTCGCCGACGCCGGCACGATGATCATACTTCCGATGGATGATACTTCTGGCTGTTTTTCTTCCCCAAATTTTATGACACTTGGGGCAGCAGCTACTTTTAACTTCCGAAACTGGCGCTGCCGGTAAAATATGGCTGTGAAACAATGCATTCGCCCCTGGGGGTTCGTCATTCGACGGTGTTGCAAAACTTCAATGACGACGGCGGCGCTCATGAAAAGGAAGGAGGGTTGAAGTGTGATGGAAATTATTACCTCGCTGTTGTCTGATTCATGTCCCTTGGACTCGGCTCGGGTAGGCTCACGCAGCGGGAGGTTCTGCGGCGCGTGTCTTTGCGCAGCTTTGACACAATGTGTCATGATTGATTTCGGACACTTGTTTTTCGGGGTAGAGGTGATCAGTTTTTCGGAAGTGAGGTGCTAAATTAGAGGGGGAGAGGTGAATTTGAGTCAAAATACCGTATTTTGATTTGAAATTTCAAAAAAACTAAGGCAAAAACTAGCCCAGACAAGACTTATGCTTCCGCATTCACGTCATTTTATCACCAGTTAGCGTCATTCATCACTTGGCAAATATTTAAATTCAATTAATTAACTCCACGCACAAAGTACAGTGTGCGCAGAGCATTAAAATTATTTACAATGCCCTCGGTCTCGCGCATTGCTGCCCTCATTGCGTGCCCGTGGATGTGTCGGAAAGGCCGCCTCACCTTTGACGACAGTTACCGCGCAACAGGGGTACCATAAACATGTGCAAAGTTTACCCAATTAACCTCAAAAGGGGTAAAAAGTGCAAAACTGAAACTTTTCTGCAGTTTTAAGCAAAGAATTTACGTCCAATCTCTCCAAAGCGATAAGTTCACAAATTTGTCGAACAATGTGCTCATCAAAAACATAATTTCAATCGCCTTTGTCATGCTCATTTCCACCTATTCATTGATTGTCTCTTCCTGTTCTTGTTCCTTTTTGCATCCCCTGACACTCCAATAATGGCTGCCAGGGTTGCGCTGCATGTTCTTTTTGAGCTAATTTTTTGATTGACGCAACTCATAATGTGATTTACGTTCGGGAAAGGCTGCACATGCGTATCAATGCCTTCAGGGAGCTTTTTCTTAATGTTTTTGGATCGAAGTTAAGGGGAAGGGGTAAAAAATTATCATCAAATCATGAGTCGTTTAACTTTTTTGCTTCGCCTTTTTTTAGACTAATTGTGATTTGAAATACATAGTCTGATGATGGATTGATCAATGGATGGAAAAAGTTCCACCGTTCTCCCAGCATGAGGCGTTCCGCGCGCAGGCGCACCACACCGCTGCTAACCGGTCAGTCCTACTGTAATAGGTCCGTGCTCAGTGGTTGCTCGCCTTCCGCTCTCCGCAATAATACATATGCGTGTCTATCTGGGGACTGGGGACGCTCCTCTAGGCGAGGCTCCATTATACAAGACTGTTACTCCGTATTAAAAAAGCGACGACAGACGCCATATAATTCCCCTCTGGGCTTCGCTGTCACGCGTGCCATTCGCTGTTTCCGTTTTTAGTTGTTCACTTTATGAGGGCATACATTGCCCTCAGGGCAGCGATGCCATGGCGTCAAGGGACGAGAGTTTTCTCGTTATCGTTTTTTGTGGCGCTCATTTAATTCATTTAATATTACAATACAATACACTAGTCAAACATCGAAAGCAAAAGATGCATGCCGTCAAGAAGGCTAAGAGAAGTAATTCCGATGAGCGGCAACACATTAAAGATGGCCAAAATGAAGCGCAAATGATAAAGGAGCCTCGAGGCTGCCCCTGACGGAAGGAAGAAGGAAACATACGAAATGCGGAGCAAAGACGACGACGACGATGCATGTGCTCCATAATGGGTTTCCATGCACTTGGCAATTTCGTAAAATGTTGCTTTCTTCTATTTTTTGCATGCATTTGTCTGTCTCTTTTTGGGTAGGGTCGTTTTCGGATTAAAACAAACTTTGGAGCGGGGGCGGCAGGCAATTTGGAAAGGTCATTGCAATTTTCAAAGTGAAGTAGTCGTAAAAGTGTATCAAATCAATGCCGATGTCGATTTAAAATTAGCGCATTTATGACCGAAAGCTAATCTAATCGTAAGCCGCCTTCAGCTCGAATGATCAGGTTGTTTGTCGATGTTGATTGTTATCGGCGAAGCCATTTATTATCCGCGAATTGCCTAGGCGATCGAATTCTGTCGGTTCTGTCGGCCGAGCGACGACGCGCTGCCACGAGAATGAGCAACGTGATCATCTTTTTTAAGCTTTACTCGTCACCAATAATGTCTCCGTCTTCATTCTCCCTCTCTATTGCTAAAGACAATTGTTGCGATGATCAACTCGCGGAAAACAATGCGCTATCCTAGCCGTCTTCGATTTTGACTTCTGTCCCCTCCATTTCCCCAAATTTTGATTTTGACTAATGGCATCACTGACACCGACATCGACACCGGCCCAGGGTCCTCATCATAGCATGACGATGACGATGTACTTCGGGGGGAAGGACAGCGGCCGCCGTTAAGCAAGCGTTAAACGTTAAAAACAAAAGCCGCCGATATAATGAGACTATTCTAACGAACCGAGGACGACTGCCTGCGGCTCGAAATCAAGGGGTGATAACATTTAATGGCACTTTTTTTCCAATCGTTGTTTATATCAGTCTCGCTTTTGCGTACAAACAAGTGAAGTGAAACATTGATCCTACCGTAATCCCAATCCGTCGCAGACATAACTTACAAATCAGAACCAAATCTTCCAATAAAAATTTAAAACTTCTTCCACGAATGACGCACGGGTGGCATGTATCTATCTCTAGTCTTACAAAAAGCGAAGACGTAAAAGGAGGCAGAAAAAAACTAAACTTAACGACCTCGTCATGCGCAAATGGCTGTTTGTTGTACCCAGACACCCCGCACTGTTGCGATTCCTTCTAAATGGCTCATTTTGAACTTCCATCAAACATTTTTCCATTTCCATCGACAAAGTTTGTTCGGTTTGAACAACATTTTTTATGACTATTGTCATTTGTTTATTAGTTTTGCATAATAATCGTAAAATGTAACCTGAATTGTTGAAGTTGCGATGCATGACGCCATTGATCACCATTCCGGATTCGTATGCCATCACATCTTATTTCTTTCTTTGTACATAATGTAATGTCATTTTCGCCTAAAAGTTGCGAAGTACAAAAGTAGTCAACGAAAATGCATTAAAAAATCAAATTGCCTGTGCCACAGGCGCAGGCGCATCGCCTCCATTCTCCAGATGCGCAGTTATGGCTTTGTTTTTTCCGGCTGTGTTGTTGCGTCTCCGTTTAATGACACTATTTTTGTTGGCGCTGTCCAAAAATTTTCATGTTTCTGCCGGTTTTTATGCGTTTCTGTCATGTCACAGTCGGCCTAAATTGCTGTGACTGCTGTTTGGGTCACTGCTGGATGATCGCGTTATCGGAGCCTTCGGCGTGGCGGTAGTGATAATCTTTCTTATGTTTCATACTGTAGCTGCTTCCGGAATGTAAAAAATTGAAAATTGAATTAAATAGCTTTTATTCGATGATAATATGATCTTTGAATCCTATTAACGATAATGCCTGTTCATAAAATTAAATCAAATAGCCAAAAAATATGTATTGATAAAAAGTGTCAGGCGTAATTACAGTACTCCTCAAGCAGCGTATTACAAACAAGGGCCCATAAATTTATGACTAACAATTACGCTCGAGGGGGGCCATCCTAATGCAAAAACATTCACTTTATGGACTGAAGTAAAGTGTAAAAAGCGCCTTCAGAGGTTGGGAAAGCGTTGAAAAGGGCTACTTCCGCGGCGAGCTTTGAAGTCTGTCTCATTCTGAAAGACCCCCTGCGCGATTCAACTCAACTTTACCTATTATACAAAGCATTCCAACTCCATTGAAAAACCCTATATCACATTCCAATTGGCAATGTTGGTCTTTGCTTGCTCACCCGAGGCCTGATGCTTCTTACGTCGTCTTGACACTGATGTGATGTCGTTGTCGGTGGTGATGGTAGTAGTATGCCAATCAAATTAACCAATTATGAAATTATCGTTTGGACCCATGCATGCTCCTGATGTCTTTGGAGGGCCGCTGGTGTTTTCGATGTTCAAGTAGTAAGGGTTTTGGAGCGTGGGCTTCAGTCATGTTTGCATTATCATTTTATATCGAAAGTGAAAGTTGACGGGGCATGCTGGCTGGAACTTGAAATTTGTTGGGGGCTTCAGATGAGGGGGTTTTTGAGGTTATTACGTGGTATGACGCATCTTTTTGTTTTGATTTTAAAAGATTTTCTTAACTTCTAAGTGCGCACTTCTCGGTTTCGATTAAATTTTTCATATTTCACATCAGTTCACTTTCTTTTTTTTCGTTTTTGACAAAAATTCCACCCATTACCATTCAACAAGCTTCACAACCACTCTCTCTACCATCTCTCGCGCATCCATCCACCGAGCCCCCGGAAATCATGGCCTTTCAAAGGCGCTTTCACTCCGAATTCACTCGGATTGCCATCTGCCATCGGTCGTCTTCCCTCAAAAATTGCTTAACCCATAAAAAACGAAAAACGAACATTTCATTTCCGACCAAAATTACGCCAACGCCTTCTGTGGGAGATGGCTACCCTCGCGCGACCGGCGGTCCGGCTTCACAACTCTCTCCTCCAGAAGCCTGGAACCCATCTACCCATCTAAACATTACTTATTTCATCGCCGCATCTCCCCCTTTTACATGTGTATCCGCCGCCACCGACCTATTATGCCGATGGCGACGGGTCCGACGATTTATGCCCTAAAAGGCGCTAAAGCCGCTTATTTTTTCCTTTCTGTATTCATTTTTGGTCATTTTGAATTCATTCATTCGTTCTGTTTTTTTACTTATGGATAATACAGAGCCCACCCCAGAACACAGGGACTGTCTTATGTCAATTCTCTATCGCTACAGTACCCCAAAACAGTGCCAAAAGGACATTTGACCTCAAAGTTGACAAATTTCAGATGAATCAGTCGATCTCTTGTTGACCGAGAACCCGGAATCGATAGAGGAACAGTTCCGGAAGCAGTTATTTTCTTCGTTGGACCATCAGAAGGCGTTCTTCACGTCGGGCGAAGACGCTCTAAAGGTTTGTTTAATTTCTTTGAATACAAAGGGCAAGATAGTCTTAATTGAATGGAATTCCAGGTGCAATTGAATCACATTGACGAAAACGATAACAACGAATCGGGTGAAGTTGTCGTTGAGGATCCCAAGTTAGCCATGGTCGGTGATAAGACGGATTTATTGATTAATGGGCTTTCACATTTGAATCAACAGGTTTGTTTTTGAGTTTTCATTAACTTTGTGGGTTCTCAATGAAAGTTAAACTCATTTTAAATGGCTAGATTTATGCTAATTGAGTTTACAAGCGGGTGTCAGCTGCCTGTTTTGTCATAGATCCATCAATGGCCTCCTCATTACCATAATATCAATCACAAAATGCATGTTAGAAGCATTTTTCATGTCAATTTGGCCGTCCCTATAACCGATTTCAATCTCAAAAACCGAAAAATGAACACTTGCGCAATCGCTTGTCACCCTCGACGACTCATGCCCGTTGTTGTTTCGGCACATCGCTCACATTTTCGCGCATTCGCGACACATTTTGCCCTTCGGGTGTTCGTTTTTTTCGATTCAACCACCACCCTTTGGACTGCCATTCATCTTTGCGGTGAAAGGACATGAGCCTCCGGGCACTATGGGCTTCTGTTTTTTCCTGCGCACTGCGGACAACGGCGATGGCAACAAAGGATCCATCTTACCCTGCGCAAGGGCCACATTTATTGAAGATACTCCACTGCGCGAGCAAAAATACACATTTTCACATATACTGTCAAATGTTGGCAAAATGGCGACTGACATCAGACATGAAGAGTGGAAAAATATGCGACGTTTCGTCCATTCATTCAGTTTTCGATGTTCGAACAAATGATGCGTGAAAAACACAGTGAACGAAGGGCAGGGCTCCGCCTGAATCAAAAATTTTGGGAAAATATTTTGATTTTTTCATTCATTGAGAAAACAAAAAACGTTATGCCGACGTTTGACGACCTCCTGTTTGACCCGGCTATGACCGAATTTCAGCAATTGCTTCAACTCTGTGCCGCCAGCCTTGCCGGCAACAAAGACCTCCTAAAACAGATTACTGTAGCCGGTCTCGCCCCGACTAGCAGCACAGTGCCATCTCCACCGGCCCTGACCGCACAGAAGTCAGCTTCATCAGCGTCGACCTCGCATCATGACGCAGTCGGCGCGGCTTCCGTCAAAAGTAGTGCCAGCATCGCGAGCTCCACGTCCTCGATGTTGCGATGCCCTGCGGAAGACTGTGGTTTTGTAAGTTTTTTCATCCTACACTTGCCTTGATTCCTCACCCTTTTTCTCTAGAAAATTAGTAGGCCCAAACAGTCTCGCACTAATTTAGCCCGAGCGTACGGTACCGACTGATAAGATGATAGGGCCGCACCGCCACTGTCTCATCATGGTGCTCGTTAAAACAAAAAGCCAATATGAAAGATTTTTATTATCAAAAAAGGGACCTTTATAACTTTCGGCTTCCTTTTTTATGGATTTTTGCATCATCAAAAAGCCCATATTTGCGTTAGCACTTTACTGTAGTAATTAAAGGGGGGCAATTAAAACAGGACGAAATGGCTTCATTTGCTGATGACACTAATGAAAAATTTTGTCCAATTCGCATTTAAGCCTAAGGTTTATGAAACGTTGAAATGTTTACATTTTAGAAATCAGCGACGAAAGCACAGTTGCTCCTGCATTTGTCGTCGGAGCACAAGGGCGCGTCGACCAAGGACGGATACCTGAACTGTGACTCGTGTGGCGAGTGTTTCGGTGATCTGATCGAATTTCGACGGCACCGGTGCGGCAGTGAGTTGCCGGCGACGCGGCCTGCGAGTGTGGCGGCAAAAGGTGGCGAGAGTGAATCGGATTCTGGAGATTTTGTTCGCCACACGGCAAGTGTGCCGAGTTTGCCGCAGTGGACGGCAGGGAACAGCTTCCAGCTTCGGAACGCTGAGCAGCAATTTGCTGACGTGGAGGGTGGAAGCTCGGGAGCTTCGTCACCGGATTCTGATATGGACGCTCCACGAGAGATGGGAGAGCCGCCATTGTTGCTGAATGAGCTATTTGGGGGAAATCTCCCAGGTTTGGGCGGTTCTGATGGATCTGGGAATGTCTTAGACCTGTCTTCGAAGTCAAGTATGGAGAAACAGCTGGCTATGATGAATGGATTCATGCAGAAAGGGCCTTTTGGACATCCTTCACGTAAGTTTCTACCTTATTTTTGGCATTTCTTAACTTATTGACTTCCAGTAATGTCCTCCCACTCCCCCTTCGAAACCCCAAACATCTCCTTCCCCTCCCCAGCCAACTCTGCCACCGCTTCAACCTCCCTCGTCAACGACGACGACTGGGAATCCATGATGGAGATCAGCAATACCGATGAAAACGAGAAGATCCGCCAACTCGTCGGTGACAAAGCCGCTCCTCCGACCGATCCCAATCAGTGTCTTCTCTGTCGACGTGTCCTCAGCTGTAAGAGTGCACTCCAAATGCACTACCGTACCCATACCGGCGAGCGACCCTTCAAGTGCAAGATCTGTCAAAGGGCCTTCACGACAAAGGGCAATCTGAAGACGCATATGGGCGTCCATCGCACGAAGCACTCCATCCGGACGATGCCTGGCAGCCTTCAGCAGTGTCCCATCTGCGCGAAACGCTTCGTCTCCGGCGTCCAGCTCAGCCAGCATCTTGCCAGCCATGCTCGACCTGGCATCGGTGCGGACGGGAGCAATGTCGGACAAAAGGGGCCAAGCGGACCAGTTAATAATAACGTGCCACCGGCGTCGAGCCCGTTTCGGCTGTTTCCGAACTTTCTCGGTTTACCGGGCTTTCCGGGCGCCGGAAATGGGGGCCTTCCGTTGAACTTGGCGGCAAATAACTTTGGTGCGATGAGCAATCAATCAAAGGTTGAGGAGGCACGTCGGCATTTGGCCCAGGTCGCCAAAGAGGAACAACAAAAACGTGCAGCTCCGGAGGCTGGAGCGTCGCCGAATGTGTCGATGGCGGCCCCGGCTTTGGTTAAGACTCCAGTGGCGCCGAGTTTGAAGCGTGAAGCACCTCCGAGCACGCCGGATTCGTCGACGCCTTCATCGGTTGATGTTTCTCCAGCGAAACAGCCGCGATTGAGCACGTCTGAAGCGGCTACGATGCTGATTAAGCCGGATTCTGAGCAGAATTCGGGGGATTCGAATCCGTTGGATGCGATTCAACGGATGTGGAGAGACACAGAGCCGTCGACACCGACTTTGAGGGCACCGGTTACATTGAGCAAGCATCAATGTGCGGTGTGTTTCAAGCATTTCAGTAGCTCGTCGGCGCTGCAGATTCATATGCGAACACATACAGGTAAGATGAAGCCGCCAATCGACCTATCTAAAGATTCGTTTTTAGGCGACAAACCCTTCAAATGCACCGTCTGTGGCCGCGCCTTCACCACCCGTGGCAACCTCAAAGTCCACATGGGCACCCACTCCTTCAGCCAGTCCCCATCCCGCCGTGGTCGCCGAATCTTCGATTTCGCCCCAGAACTCGCCGCTCGCCAACAACTCATGTCCCAGATGACCGCCGCCGCCGCTGCAGCCGCTTCTTCGCCGTCAGTATCCTCGGCCGGCCCCTTCGGAATGCTGAATCCCCTTTCTTTCTCCCCGCTCCTCGCCGCCGCCTTCGCAGCCCAGCAACAACAACAGCAAGCCGCCAATGCCCAACGCCGCGACTCCACCACCACCCAATCCACCCACGAAGGCCCCATGTCGCCGTCCTCCAACGTCGGCAGTCCGCCCCCATCGGTCGCCTCGACCCCAACCCTAGATTCCATGTTCATGATGCTCCGAACAGTGTGCACCATCTGCCAAAAAGCCTGTTCTTCCCCCTCCGAACTCGAATCCCACCTCAAAACCCATCTTTCCATGTCGGAATCCGTGTCCAACGGTGCCATCCAACTAAAATCCGAGTAGTTCTTCTCAACACATTCTTGCCCCCAATTCTGAAACCCGACGGTGTCTCCAATTAGTGACGTCATTTCTTCCATGTCGTGAAAGCAAAGTGTCAATCAAACAATTTTCTCTGGTCTCAACTTTCTGACAAAATTGCCTAATTTCTGTATTTTGCATCAAATCGCTTCCTCATCGAATGCATCAAGCGCTTCATCTCTTCAATCCGCTGACTTATTTAGTTAATTTTATTCGCTTTGTAATTTTACCTGTTCTTCCACCGCTCTTTCGGCTGCAAATCTTCCAATCTTGAACAAACTGACTTTTTTACAGTTTTGCCAAATTTTAAATGCATAAATTTACAAAATGTGTCAACTCAGTTTCCCAATTATCTTAATTAACGTTCTTCATTTCCAAGACCAACACAAAATCGGTGCCACTCTCAAATTCCATCGTTTTGAGGGTATAATTTTACTCTTTTTATTTTCCTTAATTAATAGTTTATTTAATTGTTATTTTATGTGAATAGTAATAAACTGCGTGTTAAAGGTTAGCTTTTGCAAATTGCAATTTTTGTAAAAATATTGGGAGACAATTGTTAGAGAAATTGCAAATTGCAAACAGGTGGGTGGAACTATCGTAAAACGGTCTACACCTGATGGGTTTGCACATTCACGTGTGCTACAGCAGCCATGGAAGATCATACGTCGTAACAGTTTCAAAATGTGTGACTTGCAATACGATCTCATGGCATTGGGCGTTGCTGATAAGCAGAAGGATGACTGTATTTTGCTGATTACTAAGAATAACTCAAAATTATAGTTGTTTATTGTGTTTTCGGACAATGATATTTGTCAGGGATAACAAGATATAAAAAATCGTTATAAATACAAAACGTCAATAAAGCAAAATAGGTATAATATAAAATTTAAACAAAAACAAAGTCAAACAACAACAAATGCAAAACTTATGCAATGCCAATAATGCTCACATCAGCTTGGTTAACCGCATCAGTTGCAGAAATGTATCAAATGGTGTTTCATTTTTTATAATAATAATAGTAACTTTTGGGTATCTGAACATTTTCACGTAGGTGCACCCTTAAAGCAATTTTAAAGTACTTATTTGACTTATCACTGAAGCGCGGATCAATAAACTTATTCATCATGTGAATAATCCAGGGGTAGCGATCAGCACTAACTACATACGTCAGTGAGATATAAAACTGGGGACATTGATTCTGAAAACGCCATTAAGTTTTAAAATATACGCAGACTTTTTTACCCCAACAAAATCATAGAGATCCGCCGGTTTAAAGCTGAACAGTTCGTCAAAATTATCATGAGTTATATCAATTACTCGGTAATCTTTCTTATCACCCTTCAAATCGTAAAGCCAACCAGAATAGGCTTTTTTAATCATGATACAATTTACGGTTGGAAATGTATTGATGATCGTCGCAAACGTTACATCTTTATCAATCAAACTGCTCCGGAATTCAAGTCGCCGTGGTCTAATCGCGATTTTTGACACGTTTTCAAGCACGGTTTTGGTAATATGACAGGAATAGAACGTAATGTTATAGGATTTTATAGATAGCTTCGTTGTAGTCACGTTTTCAAAGTTTGAGTTGTTTAAGAAAACGCACCATAAATCTAGCAGAGTGTGGACTAGTAACTGATTAACTTTAGAAATGACCATCTTATTGTCCACGCACCTAAATTCATAGTCGTTTTTATCTTTTGGGCCAATACGCACGGCGATCATGTTACATGATTTCACAATTGGCTTTAATTCATTACGAATGCAAGGCCCTGCGGCTCTTTGCAGTTCTTTGAGCTCAAATGGATTTAGAAGCTGGCGGAGACGTTTGGCGAAGGGATATGGAAGCGTCAAGATGGGATACGGCATGCTTTGTGTTAACAAATATGGCGTTTTATATATTAATGCGCACAGAAAATGAACAGCGTGTATGTGGGGGACAACAAAGTGTTGAAGATCGCCAAATGCGGAGCATAAGCAGGCTTTGGAAGAACATGCACAAACGGTGCAATGAAGGACGAACGCTTACAACACACCTGTGTTTTGGTCGCTTTATTTTTAGCTGATTACTAGAGAACTGTACAAAAAATTGTTTATTGTATTTTTGAATGTAATTGGTTAGTGATAACAAAATATAACATATTATGAAAAAAAGTAACGTCAATAATGCTGTTTTATATCATTTAGTATTTTGATAACATCAGCATCCGTAGTTTGCCAATAATTGATAGCGTTTTGTAGTTGAGTACTTGTCAGGGGCTCGGCATCGCCAATTCTTTTTCGATAGTAAATAGCCAAGCCGGTCATCAATGAGTCGGCAACCATCTCCATGAGGAACCGCCATTCAACTGGCGGTGGTGTCGGAATTTCCTTCCTGCGAATGTTGAGCCAATCTTCCAAGCGTCGGAGCTTGGTTGTCGAGTGGAAACTGCGTGCTTCCAATGGCTTATCAGTTTTGATCACTTCCAGGAACCCTTTGAATCCATTGCCGACATTCTGCCGCGCATTTCGTGATAAATCGAGCTTAGTTTTTTCGACGGTTACATTGTGTAAGTTATGCATGTAATCTGCATCGACACAGAAGAAATTCATTGAAAGATCGGGCAGACGGTGTCTTTCGCAAAAGTTCTCTAAAAACTGCTTCAACTGCGCCGATGCAGAGTCCAGATTAAACGTGTCAGTCGGTTTGAAAACGTTGACAATGCAACACTTTTTGAAGGCGTTTCGGAACAGCAGTTTGTACGTGAAACATAGCTGATTGTACTGTGCGTCCGGCAGTGTTGAGTCGTTGTTGGAAATCACCGTAATGATGCCATGAATCTCAGGATATTCTGACAACTTTGAGCCAATGGTGTCAGCGTTTTTGTAATCTTCCCCGTCCACAGCAATGTTCACAAAGCGGATGTGGTCGACTCCATGCTGAATGATGTATTCTTCTGGCATTTCGGATATATCGGTTTGGGTAGTTTGAGAAGTTGCTGCCTCAAAGGTTTTATTTTGAAGAGCACAACTAATACTTTTGAGCAGGGAGAGTTTGGCTTCGTTCGATTTTCCAAGAATAATTACTGTAAATGATGGATTCTGGTCGCGGTTAACCGTCTCCTGGACTTCAACAGAAGGTTCCTCCTGGGCAAGTTGTAAACCCTCCGGACTGTTTTCACTACCAGTGAGAGCAACAAAGGCTGCAATTCTGATATCGAGATTCTTATTGTGCTTCTTAAGTAGATCGATGAGGTCGTTTTGGTTGTTGACAACCTTTTTCTCGCGCTCAGAATCACCCCCCTCAGGAATTTTTTCAATTAGGGTGGGTTGTTTCAAACTCAACGTGGTGTGTTCTTGGTTGTCGAAACTGTTTAGCTCATCAATGCGATTAACAATGCTGACGGTGAGTGCTTCCAAGCGATCATTGAAAAGTGGAATTGCAGCTGGTGCAACGTAGCGTCGGTTACGAACTGAATCCATTACTGTTTCAGCCGTATCGTTCAATGTAGGAATGAATCGTTCGACATCAAAAATAAGACTCTGCTCGCCGGACGTTAGTATCTGCGCATCTACGAGGTCGATATCAGCTACAATAACAGCAGCAATATCATTGGCATATTTCTCATCGCCGATTTCGTCGTCGAGTGCCGTAATGATGTCTTTGAATTGTTGGTTCAGTTGATTCCAGTCAGATTCGACGAATCGCACATCAGCATACACGCTGTCGAGAGGATCTAGTTCTTCGGAAAATTTCTGCAATCGTTTGAGGATTGGTGCTTGGTTGCTGAGGTCAGCTTGAGCTTTCTGAAATAAAGAACAGTGATTAGATCTGTTGTGCCATCAATGTCATATATGTATAACTTACCTTGAGAGCTTCCAAGGCTTGCTCGGCAACATCCAAAGGACGCAAAGCTGCGGCTGTTCCGTCCTCGAAGGCATCTAATATCTGACGGTTCGCGTCGAGCTGATTTTTAGCGTTGTCGCGTATCTTGACAAACTCTAAATAGTGATTGTGGCGATGGTTGATCGCTTTTTTGACGGCTTCTGCTACGGGAATAATGTTGGCCAATGGTTTCACCAAATTTTGACTCCCTTCAGAAAGTCGGAATGCAACATTTCCCTTATCGGTGTCCATTGCTTTTTGTATTTTGTCAGCCAAATATTTTAAGCATCTTGGATCAGCAGAGTTTTCAACAAGAAGTTCATTACCTTCTCGTATAAGGGACGACAAATACATATGAGTTTTGATGGCCTCGGTTTGCCGTTTTGTTACAGTAGTATTCAGTTTAGCGTGTAGTTGATTTCGGCTGCTTTTTAGCTTCACAACTGTTCTATCAATATGGTTAAGCAGGTTGGAAATGACTTTAGCGCGAATGTCATGGAAAAGTTGAATTTTGTCGTATACAAGTTTGGCACGCAGTTCAGCCAACTCGACTTCTGCGGTATCGAGAGCGGTTATCTGTTCAGGCAGAACCCGCAGAGAAGGGTCTGCAGTATATTTGATAATGGCGTCAATATCAGCGTTGAGTTTGTTTAACTTTTCTGAATCATTATTTGTCTCTGCTTCTTCAACAGGATCATGCAGAAAAGACTGGTCTTCGATCGATGCAGGAACAGTGTTTGCTGTAAAAGGCTGCTTTTTGACATTGATAACTGCTTCTTCGACAGTGTATGATAGTTCATCAGCACTAAGAACACACCAATTGCCATCCTTCATGCCATAGTTAAGACACTTGATAGCAGCTGTAACATAATTCAAGACTTCTTCCAAATTAGATAACTCCGCGTTTGTGTTGTTTGAAGAACGCAGAAAAGAATAACGATTTTGATGAAAAATACAAAGTTGTAACAAAACCGCTTTGTAAGTTTCTTTGATGTCATCCAGTGGAGTTCCATTGACGAGCTTTTTCAAGTTGTTCTTCAACACGGAAGTCGTTTCTGGAACCAATGTTTCGCTGTTCACAGTTGGATACGTCAAAACAGGATGCGCTAACCGCTCCGAAATAAACAATTTCAGACGTTTAGCTTTTTGAGCAATAGCAATATTTTGCTTTTTTGACTGTACGCAAAGGTCGATGTTCAGTTTAGGCGGAGAGCGGTTTAGATTGATATCGAATCGGCCGTACTCTTCTGCTTGATATTTAGTAAGAAAACTGCGTAACTCGTCATTTTTTGTCATGGTTTTATGAAGGGTTTGATAATCTTTTGGTTCTTTACGTTTTTCTGTTTGGTCAACAAACTGGGATAACTAAAACAAAAGAGTTATAAAGTTACGGAATGTGCATTCGCCTCACCTTCATTTCATCATCCTCTTTACACGCCAGAACACAACTGTATGTTCTTGCAGAGCTTTCAAAATGACATAGTTCAAAACAAATAAACATGGTACAGCCTTGAGATTTGCATTCTTCCAAACAATCCATAAAGTCCTCTAAGCCTCGATCATCAATGTATAAGTCATACTGAAAATGTCTGTACATTGATTAAATCATACATTAGAAAACTAGTAACATACAAAAACAGTTAGGTCGGTGCGAAAAACCGCTGCAAGTTTATCATAATTATTGATTTCATTTGAAGACAGAAAATGCACAGTTGGCGAATCTTGGCATTTGTTGGGTGGCTTTGGACGATTTTGGTATGAAAAAATAGCCCACATAACTGAAAATGAAACGCGGTAAACTTAGTCGATACAAAACGCTAGCGTTATTACAAACTAATGCTACGCGGGGGACGATTGTGTTTATCTACGATAAGCTTATGGCTACGTAAAGCGACACCGGGCTAAAGGTTTTCGACTTCAGCACAGCCTTTATTTTTTGTTGAGTTTTTTAATCAATACAAACCACGTATAACAATGCAATTGCGCTAGCAGTTAATCAAAGTGTATAAAGCAAATCGCAGGATTGTGCTGCAAACGTTCAACCGTAAAGCACGCTTAATAGGGACAGTTATGTCGAAAACCATAACCGTTCTTCTCTTTCTTTTTGTAACTCAGCTGGGGACATTCCTTTTTATCACTGCCAGCTGATTTTTTGGCGCATGCAGAAGAATCGATTTGTGTTTTGCTTGAACAATCCAAACAAACAGAAAAGGGAAGAGCATTTGGCATAAGGAAGTAAAGCCGATCATAGCTAAAAAAAATCACTGCGCGTCGTTCAAGTGTATACAAGTAAAACGCAATGTCTTAAACTATGGCATTTTATTTTTCCACATTTATAGCAGTCGATATATTTTACTGGATATAGAAAAAAGTTGTTTTTAACGCCGTTTTGCTGTTTTCTTTGCTTTCTTATCAACAACTTATTAGTGTTGTGAGAGACCTTATCAAGCACACATTTGAAAGCATGTGTATGTCTTTTTTATTAGGTCTTTCAGGATGTCCAGGCATTTCTTGCGACAGTTTTATTTATATTAGTCCTGTTTCAATGTTTTGACGTAATTGGTATGTGAAAACAAAGACATACTATCAAAAAAACAGAAAGTCAATAAAGTTGTTTAATATCGAGTAGTATTTTAGCAATCTCAGCATCTGTGGCCTGCCAATAATTGACAGCGTTTTGAAGCTGATCATTCGTTAGAGGTACGGCATCACCAACTTTGTTTCGATAGTAAATAGCCAATCCGGTCATCAATGAGTCGGTAACCATCTCCATGAGGAACCGCCATTCAACAGGCAGTGGTGTTGGAATTTCCTTCCTGCGAACGTTAAGCCATTCTTCCAAGCGTCGGAGCTTGGCTGTCAAGGCGAAACTGCGTGGTTTCAATGGTTTATCAGTTTCGATCACTTCCAGAAACCCTTTGAGTCCATTGCTGACGTGCCGCCAAGCATTTCTTGATAAGTCGTGCTGGATTTCGTCGAGGTTAACTTTGTGTAAGTTTGGCATGGAATCTGCATCGACACAGAAGAAATTCATCGAGAGATCGGGCAGACGATGCCTCTCGCAAAAGTTCTCTAAAAACTGCATCAACTGTGCCGATGCAGCATCCAGATTAAATATTTTAGTTGGTTTGAAAACGTTGACAATGCAACAGTTTTTGAAGTCGTTTCGGAACAGCAGTTTGTAGGTGAAACACAGCTGGTTGTACTGTGCGTCCGGCAGTGTCAAGTCATTATTGGAAATCACTGTAATGATGCCATGAATCTCAGGGTACTCTGACATTTTTGAACCAATGATGTCAGCGTTTTTGTAAGCTTCCTCATCCACAGCAATGTTCACAAAGCGGATGTGGTCGGTTTCATGCTGAATGATGTGGTCCTCTGGCATTTCGGATATATCGGTTTGGGTAATTTGAGAAGTTGCTGCCTCAAAGGTTTCGTTTTGCAGAACGCAGCTTATACTCTTGAGCATGGAGAGTTTGGCTTCGTTCGATCTTCCCAGTATAACCACCGTTATTGTTGGGTGTCTGTTACAGTGAGCTTCTGCTTGATTATCGTGAATATTGGTATCGACCACATCGTTTTCAGGAGGATCACTTAGTGTCACGTAGTTGACAAGATGTCGTGAAATCGAGCTGGATGGTTTCGTCAATGGTTGTTGAACTTGTTCTGCTATCTCAACAAGCGGAGTAGATTTGGCTACCGGGTGTTCAAGTTCGCTTTGAACTTTTTCAAGAATAGCTGGGTCCTCCTCTTGAGTTGGAGGTTTGAAACTGAATCCGGTTTTTCGAGGTCGTAAACTATGGTAAAGTTGTGATGACCATGACTTTTTAATTTTTGTAGATTTCGAACTAGTTGCAGGTTGTAGTGATGGCACTTGTTTCATTTGATTGATGCGATCAACAATAGTGACGGTGAGTGCTTCCAAACGAACATGAATCTCTGGAACCGTAGCTCGTGCTACGTAACATCGGTCGCGACCGCCATCTTGGTCTGTCTCTGCCAAACGGTCTAACTTGTTTTCCAACGCAGGAATAGTGTGTTCGGCAACTTCGATAAGACTAAGTTTGTCGGATGTCAGCTTCTGCGCTTCCAAGAGTTTGATTTCAGCTACAATAGTATCTAACTTGTCTCTGATGCGCTTCTCAGCGGCAATTTCGTTGCCAAGTACAGTGATGGTGTCTTTGAATTGTTGGTTCAGTTGATCCCAGTCAGATTCAACAAATCTCACATCAGCATACACACTGTCGAGTGGTTCCAGTTCTTCCGAAAGTTTCTGCAATTGTTCGAGTACCGGGCCATGGCTGTTAAGGTCGGCATGAGCATTCTGAAATATAAAATATCAGTTAGCCAACTAAATACGAACTTACCTTGAGATGCTGTAAAGCTTCTTCGGCGTCATCCAACGTATCCAAACCTGCTGTCGTCTTGTTGATGAACGCATCGAAGCGGTTTTGAAGAGTTTCAAGCAGATTGTTGACGTCATCGCGTTTTTTGATAAAGTTTGTGTAATGGCTGTGACGGTGGTTGAGAGTACCTTTGACGGCGACTGCTTCGGCAATTATGTTGACCAAAGGTTTCACAATGGCTTTATCATCCTCAACGATAGCTGAAGCAGCAACTCCATTGGCGGCCTCGCTTGCAATGTGGATTTTGTCAGCCAAGTCCTTGAAGCTTGTCGGGAAAGCAAAGCTGTCAACAAGAAGTTCTTGGCCTTGATGCACAAAATCAGTCAATATTGTTTGATGGTGAATCGCATCGTTTTTCAGTTGTTCCGCGGTGACGACAGCTTTTAATTTGCCCTGCAGTTCGTGTCGGGCATTCTTTAGCGTATCAGCGGTGGCGTCAACGGCCCTACGCAAGTTGTCGAGTTCAGCGCGCTTGTCGGCATCAAGATGTGCCGGTTGCACCATGAGATCTTCAAGTGTGCGCTTCTGAGCAGCCAAGTCTTCCAGTTGTTGTTCGAGATCACTAATATTGTTAGGAAGAACGATAGCTATGGCTTGGACCTTCGCGATAACAGTTTTCATAGTGCCATAACTGAGAGATGCAGCTCGTGACAATTGAACTTCTGCTTCAAGTTGCTTTCGCTTGGCATTCATGTTGTCTAGAAGTTCGTTGAATGGTCCTAACAGGCTCTCACTTATACAGACGTGCTTAACATACTGCGATTTGATCTTCATTGTGCCATTGATGGCTTCAACACGTTGTTGTAAATTGCCACAACATTCTTCTAATCGACGTAACTGTTTCAGCTCATCTTTAGGCGTGCCACTGCCATTAATTGTCTTTAACTTCATTGACCGTTCGTTGAGCTTGTGAAACGCATCTTGGACATCACGCAAAAGCTGAGATTCCTTAATGACTTCGTCGACGAGAACCTTATTCAGGTCGTTGGCTTTCCTCCGAATAGCATCTGCTCGTTTTGAAAGGGCATCGCAAATAGCCTTGTCCGCTATTTGATCAGTTGATAGCAGATTGACACGTTTGACGATTTCACTAAGGGCATCGCGGTCTTTAATGACAGCCTTAAGTTTTTTGGCTCTACCATATGTCGAAGATATGTTGACGACCAGGCCTTCAAGTTCAGCAAACTCGCTTTTCTGGCGTTTGATGAGTATTTCCTCGTGGTCCATGGCTCGAGTCAGTTTCGCCGTATGCTGCTCCTTCAGATCATCATAGCGCTGCCGTAGAAGCGCCTTACGTTTGTTTATGTCTTCAGTGCCAATATTCGGCAAGGGCTATTCATCAATGGAAGCGATAAGGTCGGCAACCGGAGCAATATGGTCTTGGTAGACGGTTCTCAGGGCATCAGCCGAAGTGGGTGGAGCTGTTGCGACGGTCTGCTCAGCATCGGTTAAAGCTTGTTCAGTGACGGTTAATCGTTTATTGAGGTCACTACCCCCATCGCCAAAACGAGACAAGCGCGGTCTGTTAAAGATGCACCACTGACCATCTTTCATGCCGTAGTTGAGACAATTGATAGCAGCCGCAACAAGACTCAAGCTTTTCCCCAAATATTTAATTTTGGTATATGCATTGTTCGGACCACGCAGGTAGCGATGTAAACCTTGGTTAAAAATATTAAGTTGTAAAAGTATCGCTTCATAAGCAGCTTTAATATCATCCGGTGGAGTTCCGTTGACGAGAGTATCCAAATAGCACTTTAATGTTATGATTGCTTCGTCAACCAGAAGTTCATTGAAGATGTCAACATGACGCGTTAGTTGTGGTTGTGCCAGACGCAGCGAAATAAAAGATGCCCGATATTGTGTTTTCATGGAGAAAACACAATATCGGGCAATCTCAATATTGTGTTTTCTCCATGTATCAGAAATTCTGAGGTTCAAGTTAGGCATCCAATCGTCCAATCCAATATTATATTGACGAAATGTCTTTGATTGAAAATCATCAAAAAATTCGCGTAGATTGGTTTCACGCAATTCCGTGTAGTTGACAAGAACTCGACAATCAGTTGTTTCGACGTTGTTTAGAGACTTGCGGTTTTTTATTTGTTCGGCGTAACTGGATAACTATAACAAAAAAATATATTAAGTTTTAATTATGAGGTGCCCTTACCTTTTTTTTATCATTTTCATTGCACGCCACAAAATAATGAGTCCCGTCAGGACTGCTAAATATGCTGGATGTACATATTGCAAGACTAATAAACATAGTAAATCCGTCTGATTTGCTGCTCTCTAAATAGTCCATACAATCTTCCACGGATGTGTCAGAGATGTATAAATCATGCTAAAAAGGCGCGATTGGTATATTAATAGAAGCGTAAAACGTACAAAATTTGTAACATTAGTGAAGAAAAACGTTGCGACTTTGTCGATATTATCAAGATCGCTTGCTTTCAGGACCTGCCAATGTAAAGTTTGCCAATCGTTGGTTTCACAGGGTATCTTTGGAGTACTTTTATATGAAAAAATTGGTGACCTCCACATGACTAAAAATAAGTTTTACTACAAGATTGTAAGCCATTGCCGAAAACACAAAACAGTCTATACCAACGTAAAAATAAAACTTACTGATTATCTGAACCAGGATACAACAATGACAACGTAAAACGTAAGATAAGTAAGCTCTGTGCAGTTATTTTGCAATGCTCGAAGTATTTTGTAATGAAAGACATCGGCAGTCACGTTATGTGCAGTATTGCGACCCGGGGGTATTTATCGACGTGACATTGCAATCGCCAGTGAGAAGTGAATAGTTTATTATGCTACTTTTTGTAAATGAAAACATCAATAAGTGAATAAAATACGGTTACAGTTGCCTTATCTCGGTTTGTAACTTCTTGTCGTGCCGTCTAAAGAAGGCGTTCCGAACTTCAACTTTTGACTACTCCACAACAAAGTCTGTTTATGGTTGATCTGTTTTATCGTTGGCAATCGGTTGTGTTTTTTAAACGGTCTGTTTTACATAGTTTTCTTGTTTTTTTACGGTGTCACCGGTTTTAAATTCTTTTCAAGTTTCGGTTCATCAATTTAAGCAACGACTCGAAGCAACTTTTTGAAAGTCACAGCTGCAATTAGCCTAACGATTCTAAAAAATGAATCGTAAAACTTTAAGAGGTTGAGAAAGAGTAGTTAGTGACTAGCTGTAATACGTGGTAAAAAATTTCACTTCACTTTTAAACAATGCTTAATAGGGTGTAAATATTTCACAAACTTCAATGTAATCAATTTGCACTCCCTACAAGTCCAAACTAACCCAAGGCACTGTTTTAGGGCAACGCCCTTTTCGCTCACGCGCATCTGTTTTTTCGGCAACAAACCCAAAAGAAAGGGCGTAATTTCAATAGTGGCAGGCCGTTTCCCTCGTTGTTGACGCATAATGTTTGTTGTTGTTTGGACTTTTCGCTTTCAGCTGTCACTGCTGTTGGGGTGTTGGTTAGAAATGTATGGGTCGTGGTCATTGAACGATTGATTGGCAGGCGGCAGTATGACCAGATGTGTTTCAAGCTATTTTTTCATTTTCCCCATTCAGTTGTTTTCTTTTTGCCTTTTTCCCGCCTACTCAAACAAAACGAAGCTTGACTTGAAAACAGCGGGGACGACGTGAGTCAGTGCCACATGTGTGGAAACGGGAGGCAGGGAGGATTGCATTTGATGCTCGGGGTCGTGTTCCCAAGGACGTTGATTGCAAGAGTACACGAGTTGTGGTTGTTTTTGCCTTTTCGATCGACATCGACCGAAAACAGCGATTGGAATTGATTTTGGGGTGGTTGTGGTTTCGCGTTGTTTCTTTGTTTTGCTAGTTTTGTCATTTTGCGCTAATTTTTGCTGATTTTTTGTTTTGATTGTTTTATTTTTTCACTTTCCAGCCAAAAAAAGCCATGGCCACGACCGTCACCCGTCGCACCGTGACGACCTCCCGTAGCGGCGTGTCCTCGACGACGACGATTCCGCTCTGGGCGATCAAGCTCGTCGCGGCCGTCCTGAGTCTCGTCGTCCTGATCCTCGTCTTCATGCAGCATCCGTCCGTTTGGTCCGGCTTTTCCCGCACCTTCATCTTCATCGTGTTGACCTGCGGCTTCATTCTGGGCTGGAGCATCCAATCCGTCCTGTGGCGCTTCCTGCCGATGCACCGTGTCGATGCCGTCCTTCACAGCGTTATCGTTGCGCTGGCGCTCATCTCGACGGTGCTTTGCATCGTCTTCCTCATCGACCAGAACCGGTATGCCCGTTCCGATGCCTACAGCTACATGGTTGGCACCTCTGTAAGTTGCATTTACGACACTTATTAACTTAATTTTCAAAACTGTTATTTCAGATCTGCATGGGCATCATCACTCTCATCACGTTCTTCCTTATCGGATGTCTCTGCCGTGGCAACTACACCTTTGTCGACACCCATTAGAGCCAATTTGGAATTATTTTTGCCAGTTTTTCATTGAAATTTTGTATTTTTGTCAGTTTTGTATCAGTTTTGTATCAGTTTTTCAGTTTTCTATTTGCATTTTGTTAATAATAGCGCTTTTTGCATAATAAACGCTCAAAATTGTAATGTAAAGTTTGCCGATCGTCTACAGCAGTCGCGCCCGCCTCTCGACGGCGCGTCTGGTCGTTGTCTGGCGTAGAATGACCCAAGCGCATCCTTATTTTTGGGTTTTTGCTCTGTTCCGGACAGCAGCAGTTGCAATTTGTCAACATAACCGCGATTTTTCTAACGCGTTCCAACATGTCGAAAAACTTCGACGGTACTGTTATCAAGCGATTCACCTATGATTGGCTAATTCGTTTTGCCGAATTGCACTCTTTTCACGTGGACGAGTGTATGTATGGGAAGGATAATCAGCCTTTTTTAAAAAAGTACACTACAATTTCACCGCTGTTTACTGAACTGCTTTCTCAACATATGCCAGAATTTTCGTATTGTTGGCAATATTACAAAGTACAAGAAGTTGCACTTTTTTCACGAAGAAAATATAAAATACATATTTGTGATTCCTGCCACCTTATATGTTGGACTTCTGAGGTGTTGTGTTCTTTCATGAAAACCCGCTTTATTTTTTGGGCAGAATTTCTGAATATTGAAGTACTTACAATAACACCTGATGACTTAAAAACCATGTTGAAACGTCACAAGTATAGTATAATTCGCATCTATGCCGTTTTGACAGAGCCAATGCTATTTTCCGATCTTTGGCCTTATATAGAGCACAGCAAAGAAATAAAGTAAGATTACTTTATCCGAAGCTTTAAATTTTTATACTTTTTAGCCTTAATATAAAAAATTTGATTTACGGTAAAAATGTTGTGAACGTCATTCGAAAAAATCAAGTTTGCTTTACAACACTATACTTTTGGCATCTGGATATATCACAGAAAGTACTGTTAGACCTTTTCGACTTTATTTTGGTAAGTCTTGATTTTAATAGTAGCCACAAAGCAGTTCTAATATTATAAAGATTGAGTTAATTGCATTTCAGTCTTTTCCAAGTGGTCCGCCTCGCGCCTGTTTCACATTACTTCAAGAACTGCCTGTATCATTGGCAAGGACTGTTATTGAAAAATATGAATCTTTAGGATTCAAAGAAAACATGTATTTTATCCCTACCTCTGAATATCATACGATTCGAATGATTGTTGAAGAAGGCAACAAGTTGGAAGCATTCTTTTGCTAATGATGCAATACATTTATGTTATACTTTTGGGTACTTAAATAACTTTTTTTAATTTGTTACATGAATTTTGTTTATTTTTAATCGGAGCAATAAAAGTGGTTTCATTTTTACTGCTAAAAGCGCAGTTAGCGGATCGTGGTGCCCCAGTGTAGAAAGTATGCACTGTGCGTAACATAACGCGCTAGTTATTGCGTTTTTATTTCGGGGTGAAGGAAAGAGCGCGACGCTCGTACGCATTAATAAAAACAGCCTACTCAGGATCCTTATTCCTGTACCTCCAACACAGGCTTTCCGTTAAACCACTGTGTCCTGCCTAGCTTTTTGCATCGCTACCATAACTCCGTATTTGTCGACCCAACCATGCCGTACCCCATCTTAACCCTCCCATATCCTTTTGCTAAACGTCTCCGTCAACTTCTGAATCCCCGCGAACTGAGAGAGCTCCAACTAGCCTCAGGGCATGATGTCATTTATACTCTAAAACCGTTAGTGAAAACACATAAATGTGGTACCGTCAATGTTCATATTCCAAACAATGATCCAACGTTTCAAAAAAATCATCGGGCCATGTTTGAAGGTGGAAATCGGTATCTTTTTGAATGCCAAAACTGGATTTTTCATAACATATCGAGTCAGACTTGGAAATTCTTAAATACTGATAAGGTATCTGTTAAAACTTTTCGAATCACTTTTAACCATTGTCATATTAGCCTCAATCTTCTTAAAAACATTTCGAAAACGCTGGTTGCACCATTTTTATTAACCCAATTAGACATGCATAGTAGCTTTGTGTTTGACGAAGATGTAAAATTCTCGACAATTTTTGAAATTTTTTCTAAAGTTGAGTACATTGTACTCAGGAAATCTTATATTGGTTGGCTTAGCGATTTGGCTAGCACGGGAAAACAGTTTCATTCAATTCAAGTATTGGACTACAACTTTGAAAACTTATTCAGTTTCCGTCCAGAAGAGCTTTACGACTTCGTTACTGTAAGTTAACTTTTTTAATCATTACAAAAAAACAGATAAGATTTTTAGAAACAGTTTCCTGATTTCTGTTTTCATCTAAACATTCAACCTACAGATGTTGAGACAACTTTTGGCAAAATACAACCCTTCATTGGTCCTCGTTTTGACACTAAAGTTAATGGTGCCGTTAAGATCGTTGTAACAATTGCACTCGGCGAATATGGCCCGTTTTATCGTCGAGAATATTATTTAAAGAAAAACAAAACAAAACGCAGTAAACTTCATTGAAATTTTGTATTTTTGTTCATTTTGTATCAGTTTTTCGGTTTTCTATTTGCATTAATAACGCTTATTTTTGAATAATAAACGCTTTCAAAATTTTAAAACTTCACTGTTAGGACTTACAGTAACCCAAAAACGGACGCGTTTATTCAACATTCGCAAAGAAAAATGTACAAAATTCGGAATTCATTGACGACGCTTTCTAAACAGACTATTACGACAAAATCGCTAACTTAAAACCGGTGATAAGGGACACCTTCAAACCTTGGTATTTACACTCGGCTTTACACCGACGCTTGACAGCATTTTTTCGAAAAAAGTTAAACTTAAATCGTTTTAAAACTGATTCAGAAAGCTTGAAATGCTTTCTCTCAATACAAAAGGACATCGTGGCAACACAATGGAGATATTTACACGCAGTATTTACAATTGACGTGATTTGGCAGAGTGCCAGAATCAGAGTGTCAAAAAGTGGATTGAAAAAGAAAAAGACATGGTAAAATTACAAAGATTGAGGTTGCAGAAACACGGAGATGGTATTGGCGGCATGTAGCTGGCAAAGGGCACTTTTTAGACGCGGCGACGGCGAGGTGCCTGAGGCGGGGGCGGCACCGGGCCGGAGGTCGATTTGGCTTGACGATGGGCGGCACGGGCAGCGGCACGTTCGGTGAACCAATCGGGACGGCCATTGCCGCGGGGCTTGTGGATGGAAGCCTTTTTGCGGTTGGATTGATGGCACGGCTTCGCGGCGAAGGGGACGGCTTGGCAGGGCGCTAGGGAGGCATCGACGATGGTCGGGAGGGGACGGTTGTTGGCGGCACAGGGAAGAGGAGAGGCCTTATTGGGGATGGAGGTGCGAGCGCAACGGATGGCAGATCGACGGTCCTGGGTCGGGATCCAGCCGATCTCGATGGCAGTGGATTTGAGCTCGGGGCGACGGGTCAGGAAGTGGGTGGAGCTAACGACACGCTTGCGTTGCCATTGACGGAGGCTGCATCCGGAAAGGATGGAGCCGCCACAACCAGTCCACCAATCACGCTCACAAGTGAGGGTGCGGGTGGAGCAGTTGTTTGAGCTTGCGAGGCTGCGAAGATGGGCGATGTATTCCTTGGCACGGTTGCGACCGATCAGATTCGACAAATCGTTAGTCTTTTCCAAAACTCCAGCAAACTTCCCAGCTCCGGCACACGGCAATTCGACGAAACAGACATCCTTGTTCTTCGGCGCGATCTTCGACCATCTCGCCAGCGCAGATCGGACTTGACGGCCAATCTTGGAAACAATCGGATGCCTCTTATACTGTGCCAATTTCGTCGAAAAGTTAGAAGTCTTGGCCAATGCCGTCGTGACAGCCTTCCGGGCATAGGTCGTGAAGTCGGTTTTCAGAATCTGCGCGAACTTTTCAAACTTCTTCGGCATAGACTGAAGCGATTCCTTCCAAACAGGCGGCAATTGCTTCTGGACCTGGGCATAGATGCGCGAGAATCCCGGCGATCGCAGCCACGAAGACACCTTCTTGACGCCACGGTCGAAGCTCGGCGACAAGTGGATCAGATTCTTGACGACGGGAACGCTGGCAGTCCAGTTAGAAACCTGGGAGAAGATAGCCCGGGTCAGATTAGCGACGGGGACTTCGTTAAGGCCGCATTTTGGTGAAGCGGGACGGATTTCCTCGACCTTTTCAGCTGACTTTTTCAAAGCGGCCAACTGGCGAGAGACACGTTTGTACAGGGTGCTACGGACTTTGGAATTCTCCTTGGCACGGAAGCTGGGTCGGATGATGTGGTTTCCGCCTGTTGTGAGATGGAAAGGTTCGGCGTCCTCACAACAGTCGAGGTCGAATTTAGCCTCGGCAACGAACCGGTGCTGCAGACCGGACCAGTCACTAGAGGGTTGTTCCCAGGCACTACAGAAGCCCAGGGAGTCAAATTCCGATTGGATTTGTGCTTTGAATGATTGGTCATAGGCGTAGAAACCGAACAATAAAATGACGGGAATCCACATGATCAGGAAACAGACAACGCCCTTGTAGAATCGGAATTTCAGGCTAGGGTCGGTGTCGTTGGAGAAGATGGATGTCTCGGTTGCGTCCGCTGAAAAGGAAAAAAATTAATATAAAAAATAAAGGGTGGCCGGATTCGAACCAACGCTCATGTCGATGGTAACATTTCCGAAAACAGGTTGACCAAACTTGCAAATTTCATTGCGGACACTTTGTCAAAGATTCAGAATCCCTCAAAAATTCAACTTACACAATTCGTTCAACTTCTTCGCAATCAAAGCCGGCTCAATGTAGTGCTTGGCAGCCGTATCGAGTAACGCTTCATTATCTTCAGCGACGACTTCGACTTCCTCGTCCTCGGATTCAGATTCGCTGTATTCGCTTTCGCTGATGCCATCGACATCGCTTTCCTCGGCTTCGTTCGCGATTTCAGCCTCTTCTACATCGTATTCGTCTTCGATCGGCTCAGCGCCATCGTCTTCCTCCTCCAAATAGGCGGCGTCATAGGGCTCCTCGACGTATGGAATGTAACCCGCGATTTCGTCCTCTTCGGCTTCAGACGCCGAATCGTGCACAGATTCGACGGTGAAATCGCCTTCGAGAGATTCGACATCGGAGGCGTCCGATTCCTGGAAAATTTTTGATTTAAAAGATGGATTTTTATATGGAAATTTACCTCAAACTCGTCGTTCACGTCGACCAGACTCCACGAGCTGTCGGAGGCCCTATCGGTTTCAGCCATCCTGGAAATTTTATAATTTTGATGGTTGAAATTGTTATTTATAAAAAGAGTCGCGCAACTAGAGTATTGACGGGTAAAAATGTTGTTATTTGTTTGCGTTTCAAGGAACACTTCAAGCAAACAAATCCCACAGGAACAAAGAGAGGGAGAGCGTTATCACGAGGCACACGCGTATTTTCTTTCGAATTTTGTTTTGCGTCAATGCATTTTTCGCACGGAGCCTCGAAAGCCCCGGGAAAATGGGCGCCAAAAAAGTCCACAGGCAGCTGCAGCTGTAAATAGCCCAGCGTGCAGGTCAGTTGGGGAGTGCCTGTGGCAGCGCGTAGACTGACTGGCAGCAACTGCAGCCAGCTTCGCAATGTGATGCGATAGCCTTGCCTTGTCCGCTCTTACGCAACACGCGCAGCCCCAGCCATAGGCACCACCTTCTCTTATGGCCCTGAGGCAGGGCCGGTCCGGCTGGCAGCAACCACGGACGCCCCGCCGCACACAGCTGATCTCTTGGCGGGTTGTCAGCTGATGCCGTCGAACTGCCTTTTCTAACACTAGGGCGCGATAGAACATCACAGCCGGCCGCGCCCTTGTGTTAGAAGTGTGTCGCGCCACCGCCGCCGTCAAGCCAAACCAAACCCCTGACAGATGGGCGCGAAGTGAGCCCGCAGGAGCCGTGAAACACGTTAACACGATCGAAAAAAGAGACCCATCATCCTCCTGTTGCGCAAGGAGGCCAAACCGCCTCGGGCAATTATGTAATCACAACTATGATGGCCTTGAACATCAAATCATCTTACAACAAAATGTCAAAGTGACGCTTTGTTTATCGAACAACAAAAACCGCCCAAAAGGAACACTTACAAGGACCAACCTACCAAAAAAACGCCTCAAGGCACGTTTCCGCGTGAAAGCGAAAGTTGCGCACCCGACCCACGGCCAGATAACGATCGATGGAACTGGTGAAAAAAGTGTTTCCGCGTCCCTAGAATGTATACTCAGCTGAGACTCGCAAATGTCCTCAAGTACTACGCAAAAGACAGAGGAATGAAAGACAAAAAGTCGCGCAGGAACAGTGTTTCCGGAATTTGTGAGCGCGGAAAAAAATTACGACTGTCCCCTCCCTATCAACGAGGCCGAGACTAACTGCACCCGTCGAATTCTATACAAAAATCGGCTCGTGGTTTTCCGTCATGTTGGTCCAGGGCGAGAAAAAACAACATACCAACAAAACCAAAGGGGTTTCTTTGTTTGCCTTGGGGCGATTTTCGTCCGACGAGAATGAAAAAAGGGGAGAGGGGGAAAGTTTGGGCTTGAAAAAAGTGTCTCGTGAAACAGCGAACAAAGACAGAAGTGCCTATTTTAGTAGCGTGTTAGAATGGCGGCAAAAAATGACGTTCTTTTCACCAAACTTTGATCAAAACTTAATTTTATTAGTGTTTTCGACGACTTAGGGTGTTTATAAAAAGGTCAAAACAAGGTAGCGATTAAATTACAGGAGTGCAAAACAAATTTGTCGCCCAACTTTAGTGTCAAATCGTTAATTGGACACTGTACGTTACGGAACGGTGCAAATTGACACTGTTTTTGCGTCGAATTAAACCGTAATTAGACCCCTGGGCAATTTGCAGATCTTTTGAATTCCAAAAAAGAGCAATCTTTTCAAAATTTAGAGGCCATGAAAAGCATGAAACAAGAAATCCAAAAAACCTATGATTTTTCCTGTTTTTGGATCTGACCATCCATTCAATGAATCACATGAGCGGAAGCAGATGGCCCCTTTACATAAAGTTATGACGGATTCGAAGGCCATTTTGTCCATCGACATCACATGCCGATCGCCTGATCTTCTCGCAGGGCTTAAATAAGGCCGATGGGCGATAACTGTGATCGCTTCTGCCTCGGGACGATTTGCGACAGCGCAAAACCACCTGATGCTGCAGCTGGCCTTCCGCCCCTCTTATCGCAGGAACAGGAAGCTGGCTGTATGGCCGCAAGTCCAACACGCGGTACCAGCGGACCCGCTTTGTAGCCAGCCTCGCGCAGTCGGCCGCCTGAGGGCACCAGACTGAGACGACCGAGAGGGTCTTGTGACTTGCATGTTCTGCCCGAAACATTATCGCTTCCGAGTCAGGGTACGTCATGGGCGAATTTCCGAGGGCTGTGTTGGGACTGTCCGGAGAATTGGGGGAGTTTAGTGAATAGAAATTATGTTAATCGAGTTAAGCTTTTAAAATAGACAAAAGTTGAAAGTAAACTTAATAAATTAAAGTATTAAACAAAAATGATTCACAGTACCGACGAAGATCGATTTTCAACGCTAAATCGCAACTTAAAAAGCGCAATAAAGAACGCTTTTAACAAAGCCATCAATTCTCAAATCGAAAAGCACAGCCGCCATGTTCCGGAAACGAGCAAAAGCACACCGGGATTGCGAGGGAGGATGCAAAAGCTGCAACAAGCCCTCTCAAATCAAAGCCCACATCCTCCTGCAAAGACGTTTGTTCATTGCTCCTATCACCTCGGATCCAGGGATGCGAAATCTCCCGGGAGAAAATATTTTTGGGAGATTCTCCGGAGATTTCTCCCGGGAGCTCCCGGGAGATTTCTCCCAAATTAATTTTTTCGAAAATTTGATCGTTTATGCAAACGCAATGCTGAAAATAGTGATTGCTTCTGCTTTACAATGTTTTTTAACGAAGAAAACATCTTATACGGAATTTTTGTTTTCTTCACGTTTTTCAAAATTTTCTTCAATTTGATTGCGAAATCTCCGGAGATTTGCAAAAAATCGGGAGAATTCTCCGGAGAAATCTCCGGAGATTTCTCCCGGGAGCTCCCGGGAGAAATTTTGTTTCGCATCCCTGCTCGGATCACTTTCGGCGAGGGCTTTGTGGCTTTGACTTTTGTTTTCCAAGCATTTGACTTGACCGGTTTCAAATTCGTCATAAACTGTGATGATCTACCGCCTTGAACCATAAACACTTGTGCTAGCTGTCCTCCTGCTTTTTGATCACAACTAACTACTCACCTCGCAACCTCGGCTCAGATGATCAAGCACCTCGGCCTCGGCGTAGTGTCACCCTCCTGCTGTCAGGGGGCATCGGTAATGGTCGACCTTGCGCCGTTCCACCACAGTACATCGCCTGAGGGCAATTGACATTAAAACAGGTTGGGTGTCTACCTGAACGGCGACCCGCCGTTTCAACCTCGTTGCATCTGGTGTTCTTTTTTTAAGGTACAGCCAATTCTATTGCAGTTGCAAACACGGAATATGGCGACAGATGTTTGTTTGTTGAAAAACACCATTCAACATGACGTTTTACAGCTGTCAACAAACACGCTTGTTCAGAAACAAACAAAACATTTATTCAAACTCTAAAAAATGTTTAACAAATAACAAAAAACTCAACAAAACAGCCATATTGGCTAAACAATCTGTTAGTCAGAAACATGGAAGCGAAAGGTCAGAAAAGCAAGGCCGTCATTCAAAATGGTTTACTTTCGACGCGGCTTCGTAAGCTTGCCACTTTGCTGTTGATCGCGTTTGGCTTTACGGAACTCGTCGTCATCCGGACTGAAAAACAAAACAATTTTTGCAAAAATTTCAAAAAACAAAAATCAACAAAAACGTACCCGTAGCGGAACTTCTTGACAGATCGAGCAGACACATTCGTAAGTTCACCGATAAATGAACTCTTGGCATTACGCTTCTTGCCCTTGCCCTTCTTGGTATCATCCTCAGCGAAGGCACGCATACGTTGAGGGCGCTTCTCGCGCTTGACTTGACGAGCTTGGAAGGCTGCTTCACGTTCAGCGGCGTGTTCCTCCGGCTAAAATTGGCAAAACATCAGACATGAGATCACTTCAATGCAAATGCTTATCACGCTTACCGATTTCTTAACCTTCTCCTTCTTGGCAATAGTCTTCTGCAACTCGTTAGCTTGCTTCTCTGAAAAAAATATCGGATAAGTTGATTCGATTAGTGCAGCAGAACAGGTCTGTTTAATCTAATCCAGCTGAATTGATGTTGCTTCAGCTGTTTTTGACAGAACCACAGACACAATAGCATCAAAACGAAAAGACGTACTCTTTGATTTGGTCTCAGCGGCACCACGAATGAAAACACGGCCTTCACGCTCGTCCTCGCCGGTGTGCAGCTTCTTCTCGACCTTGGACAGACGTTCCTCGGCAACACGAAGCTTGTTGTCGTAGAGGGCATCTTCTTCGACCTTCTTGACGGAATCGGCAAGAGCGGCAATGCGTTCCTTGTAGGCGGACATGACTTCAGGGGCAATGTTGCGCTGCTTGATCGACGTTTCTTGGTTGTGCTTGACAATGTTCTTCAGCAGTTTGCGATCGTCTTCACCGACGAGTGAAATGGCACGACCAGCCTTGCCGGCACGAGCGGTACGACCAACACGATGGATGTATTGCTGGACGGTGGCCGGCATGTGCATGTTGATGACGGTGAGGACGCCTTCAATATCGAGACCACGGGCTGCGAGTTCGGTACAGACGAGGACGTCGATCTAGAAAATAATCGTTTAGAAACACAAAACATGTAAAATCAAACAAACCTCTTGCGTCTTAAACTTCTGAAGCGCTTGAACACGCATCGTCTGCGACAGATTACCGTGCATCTGCATACACTTCACGCCGAGAAGACCGAGGACAATGTTCATGCGGGCACAGTCCTTCTTGGTCTTCATGAAAATGATCGTGTGATCCGGGAAGTTACGCGTCACCAAAGCAGCAACAATGGCTTCACGATCGGCTTCTCGGTCACCACGAACACGGATGAATTCCTGACGGAGGTTTGCCGCCGTCTTGTTGGATTCATTGACGAAGAGTCGGACGGGCTTCTGGAGACTCAGCTTGGCGAGTTCTTCGATTTCATCGGTCATGGTAGCGGAGAAGAGCATGGTCTGACGGGTCTTGCTGCACAGACGAATCAGCTCCTTCATCTGCTCCGCGAAGGTTTCATCGAGCATGCGATCGGCTTCATCGAGAACGAGGACTTCAATGTCCTGCAGGTTGAATCCGACGCTGTTGTTGAGGTGGTCAATGAGACGACCCGGCGTGGCAATGACGACATCGAGCCCGAGACGGAGAGCAGCTTCTTGCGATTTGAGGTCGAGACCACCTGAATATTGATGAATTTTCATTAAATGAAATCAAATTGCTTTTACATTTCCACGTTTTTGTTTTCTGTTGCGAAGAAACCAATAAAAACGTGTCACGACCACTCATAAAGGAAGCCATTACGTCGGACCCCATCACTACCATTAACGTTTGATTTTTTGTTAGCTGGAGAAAACCTCGCATTTAAAAACGGCCAACGCCCAAGGCAGGCATCGTCATCACCGCCCGCCGTTAAGCAAACACCATGAACACGCGAGACTGTCGGGCAAGCAGAAGCCCGTTTCGTGAGATCCGTAAAGGCATCCGTCATTCAATTCGAGACTGGAAGCAACACCAAGTGTGAAAGCAGTCAAACACCGACACACAATAGAATCCCATCGCTTATGGAAAGGCCCTAAATTGCGTGGTAGCTTTTAGCTTCCAGCTTTTCATATGTCCTAACCGTTCCCGTTCGCTAATACACGTGTACCTAGCTTCTCGGCCAAGCCTTCCATGATCGATTACGTCCGTTATCGTGGTTCAATCATATCGCCTCGCCGTAAAAAATGCAACAAAGATAAGGTCCTCATAACATTCATTCCATCATCAAGTGGCCTGTTCCAATTCGCTTTCGTACAAGAGGCTTTCTTGTTTTCAGTCTTTTCAATTAATTCCTTTTTAAAAAGCGTGTCATTTTTGGAATCCATACAATAGTATTACATCCGCCTAACGGTCAATCGAAGATCGTCTAGTCGTGCGCGGCTCAAAATTGCCCTAGTAAGATCGGCGTTCCTTCCGCCCTCCGGAGCTGCCTCGCCTTCCGTAAAAGGGGGTCAGTCGGCGTCCTTGACTTGACCGCGACGACGCTAATGATCCGGTAACCCCCTTGGCGACGCCACCAGCAAATTGTCAAAACACTTGACATTCCGTGCACGAGTACTTACGAAGTGAATCCAGGTTTTGTCTAATTAATCAATCCACGACTTTCAGGATGTTGGCCAAACGGGAAAAAGACCGCGTCAAGTGGAGCTTATTGGTCATCTACGGCCTTGCCAACACCTTCGAACAATGGTGCCGTGTATTGATGCCGTTTTCGCAATGGCAACTGCGACCAAGACCAAGCATGTTTGACACGCTAATTCTGAACAGTATTGGTAATGCTTCTGTCGTCCTTGGAAGTTTATTAATCGCGCAACTTATCGACAGCATTGGAGGCAGGAAAACTGCCATCATTGCGACGATATTTGTTAGCATCTATCAAACTTTCTTGGCCCATATTCAAAACTATTATGTATTCGGAATCTGGCAGACGCTGTTGATGCTAAACCACATGCCTACCATCGTTGAAGCTCTGATAGCGCAATTAGTCGGTGAAGACGGCGATGAGAAGGAAAGATCGAGGTTAATGATGAGACTAACGATCCCAATGAGCATTGCTTTTGCCGCTGGACCCTATTGCGCGATTCAAGTTTTGTATCTGATTACACCTGTTTTGACAACTTCTCAAACGTTGTGTGGCATCACTAACTTCTTGACTGTTTTGCCGTTGGTTGTTTTTGTGCTTCCGGAACAGAATAGAAAGACACGTAAGAAAGAAACTCGGTTTTTCGAAATTAAAAATGGACTTTTAGCTGCTACAATCAAACTTCCGACGGTTCAAACCTATTTCGAACTTCTCAAAAGCGAAAACTTCCTGAAGACACTGATGTTCATCGTTGTATGTAACTTTTTCATTATAATTTAACAATCTTACTAAAACAACATCATTTAGATCGTCACAGCCCCCTACTGCGCCTACGACCAAGTTCTCCGATCCCAACTATCGACCCAAATGCTCACAAACCCCGGCGACATGGCCAAACTAGCCCTACTTCTCGGCACTGTAACTCTCCTTGTCAATGTTCTTCTTCTTCCCCGTCTTCAAAACAGATTCAGCCCCCAGAGTCTCCTTCTCGGTTCAATGGTCGTCCTGTTTACGAGCTACGTCTACCTGTCCTTCGTAACAGACTACACATACCTCATCTTTGGCCTGCCATTCCAGGTTCGTAAACATCAAAACATTATTTAAATCTTAAATCTTTACAACTGATCAATGTAATCAACTTTTAATTATCTGTTTTTCAGATCGCCGGTGTTTGCGTCGCTAGCGGCCTCCTAACAGCCCAGCTCATGGGTGATGTCCCGCGCATGCACATGGGTAAAGCCGCCGCTTTGAATCGCATCGCCCAGCTTGCCGCAACAACATTGACACCATTGCTAACGGGATATTACATCGATGGCGCCGAAACACAAATCCTTTGCTACACGGCAGCCGCTATCACCGCTGTAGGCATTCCACTCGTCTACGCAAAGGGTGGATTCATGCGACAGCATCTAGGCCAACTTCCGATGCGCTCACACACCGAGTGATTATGTATTGTTTTTAAATTATATGCTTTACTATTCATTAGATAGCGTAATAATAAACCACACATATTTCGACACCTTTAATTTACTTTCAAAGGTCCTAATTTACAGCATTGTCTGCGTCTGTGCATCTTTTAAGTGCATCCCTAGTTCGATCCCCGCGGGCAAGTCTATGTTTACAAAGCTAAAACAAGGTAGCACTATAGGAGGTAGACCAATGAGTCAATACTGACGTCATGAACCAAAGAAAGCCTCACAATAGGTTTCGATCAATGTGTTTGCATGCTCCAAAATCACTCATGAGCCAATCTCATGCACAACCAAAACAGCAACCAACAAAGAAAACCCCAAAAAATATGTCGAGGATGCAAACGACATCCCCTCCACTACTCTGCCTGCAGCGTCGATAAAACTGACAATAGCTTTCTCATAAACTTATAGTGTCGGAAGACGACAGCCATGCGGAGAAGGGGGGATCAATGTTGCACAAAGCACGACGTAATCCCAATTAAGGAAGGATTCCGCAAAGGCGATTGACCCAGAAAAGCGATCATTGGTAACCGTGCTCTCACTTTCACCCAAACAACAGGGTGCTAAAAGCGGCGAAAAGACGCGAAAGGGCAAGAGGAAGCCTGTGTATGGATTCAGAGCAAATGGATTTGTAGAATCTCGCACCTTCTGATGGTTCTGATGGAAGGAAAGCGAGATTGTGGTGACGTTGCTTAAGACAGAAGAATACAAAGTGGATCCGGAAAAGGGAAAGTTCTATCGAGCGGAAAAGGAAAACTATTTCAAGCGCTTCAAACTACAAAGTGCGGGCTTCAGTAAACACGCAAAGCTGTTAGGTCAGACAAATCTCACAGGTTAAAGGTTTAATCCAAACCACAAATGATGGTATTGCTCATAATATCCATAACACATTAGCCTACATCGGCATGCACTATAATTCCATCGATGCCTCATCTACAGTTCTTTTCCCTGTGGGCTGACCAGCCTAGCGTTATGGTCAGTTATCCCTCGTTCTATCACGTCAACATGCCTCACCCCATAATCCACAGGCAAACTGCCTAGAGGCGAGCCGGATGGATATCCTGTTCACGCCACGGGTGCCTCCCTCAGGATACTGCCAACCGTGGTCGTCGTCAAAAAAAGCAAAACCCCTCAGGAGCCGAAACAAGTTTTGCGCGCCATTCGATAGAAGCCCCCTCTGACCACCCCAACGGAATCTCCCCCCTCTCCAATATCCATGCAAAGCTGCACGTTCAACATGCTCCACCGCCTCTGCGGATGCAACGTCTGAAGCGGCTGGAATGATGTTCCAAGGATCTGGACGTCAATGACGTAGTAACTTTTGATCAACTTGTCTATCGCCCTGCTAATTCCTAACCAGAAATTAATTTCTAATCCATCAAATAGCTTTGTTTTTTGCCTAATTATACCCCTTTTTTGTTTCGACAGCCAGTTTATCGCGGGAGAACATCTATTGTTGCGTCCGGGCCGCATTGCTTTGATTTCTTGATCCTCCCTCGCTAGCACTCATCGGGGGCTATGTCGACAAGTTTCGTCGTCCGAACCAACCCCCCTGGACCAAAAACACATAAACACACAAAAGGGAAGAAAAACGACGACAATGATCATGAGACATCCAGATCGCTGAATTCACAAGACACCATCATGTCCCCGGAGTTCCGCCTGTCTTCTTGGGTCTAAAGAGCCAGCCGCAAGCCCGAACTGTTCACTATCGCATCTTTCGCGCAACTCCTTCATGGCCAAAGGCCGGCTGGCCCTGTTGTTTCCCCTCCGGGGCTCCTGCGCAAGACCGGTTCTCTCGAGATCGAAACACTGCGCAGCAATGCGGCTTGATTTAGGCTTGTTTTTTTCTGCATCGCGACGCTCACCTCCCCCCTCTGACCGGAGGCGGCTGGCCCTAGCCAGAGGGCTTCAGATCGGCTCTCTTTGCGCGGTTATCTGGCCAGCCAGCCAGTCTCGAGAACCCAATCCTTCTGGGCAGGGTTGATGGCTACTCCCGAAAGAGGGGTTGAGTATGGGGTAGTGACTGCGCGACTTAACGATCCCTACCCTACGCTTTCACTTGTATACGACGCTTTTTACTGCACCGTGATGTTGTCAGTTTCATCTGTTTTCTTCATCGTCTACACACTTTCACTGCCCACCTTCGGATGGCATGCCTTTCGGCGTCTCGCACTATCTCCCGCGCACCATTTCCCTCGCTCGCTCAAGGGGATCCATGCACGAACCGCCAGAGGGCACTTGCCGGCCTACATTTTTCCCTGTCGATTCTGGTGTTCCTTTCTTTTCTTCCACTCTGTGACCGAAGCCGGTTTGCCGGATCGACCGATGCACGCGGATTTACGCCCGTCGTCTTTCTCCCCCTGTTTCAACGCGCCATCGTCGTCGCTTGTCACTCTGCGCAGATCGCGCTGATCCGAGCACGCCACCGTCAAACGCGTTTGTTTCCTTCGATGTTATCTCGCCTTTTTATCCCGCGATACCTTTTACTTTTCAAATCCAATTCAAATTTTACTTTCATTGATTGCAGGCAATGTCGCTAACAAAGCAAAAGCGGGTCCTATCAGTACTATGCCTCATCTACGGTATATGGCATCTGGGTACGACCTGGACCACAACACTTCTGTCCTTCTTGCAGTGGGACACGACAGAAGTGCTAACTATTGTCGATCTCGGGTACATCCAGTCATTTGGTGCCTTGTGTAATGCCGTCGGTGCTTTGGCCATTGGTCAGATGACGGATTCTATTGGCCCCAAGTTCATGTTCCTCTTCGCCACCGTGTTGACATCGTTGTACTACGTTGGGTTGAGCTTCTCCTACACCTGGCTCGGCTTCTTGATGCTCCAGGTCCTCCGTATCGGGTACCAACTCGACAGTACCGCTGAGATGTACCTCGCTACTGTCACGACCGAAAGCGAACGTACTCGTGCGTTGATGATTCTGACCATCCCTCAGGCGGCTTCCATGTTCCTCGGCCCCATCATCGCTTCGAGGGTTGCCGTCTGGACTACCCTTCGTACTTCGCAGTTCTTCTGCGGTCTTGTGATGAGCGCCTTCTTGGTCCCAGTGTTGTTGTTCATGCTGCCGACCACGCACTCCATCCCTCGTTTGGCTAGTGCTCGTCTGCGTCCTCAAGACTACTGGCCGATGCTTACCCGTAACGGTGCCCTCCGTGAAGGTCTCGTGCTCCGTGCCCTTCTTGTTGCCGCCTACGTCTGCTACGAACTTATTGCTCGTAACTACCTGCTCCGCTCCTACATGAAGGGCGCTGGCGACTCCGCCGAGGTCCTCATTGTAATGGGTGTCTCCCTCCTCGTCACCCAATTCGTCGTCTTGCCGATCCTACAGAAGCGCTTCAGCCCGAAGACTCTTCTCCAAATCGCCATCACGGCCCTTATCATCAGCTACGCTGGAGCCAACTTCACCACCTCGCTCTACCAGTTCCTCGCCATCACCGCCCTTCAGACCGGTGCCTACGCTGTCGCCTATGCCGAATCGTGCACCCAAATCACGAGTGCCGTTGAACGTACCGACCTCGGCAAGGCCACCGGCTTCGCTTCGATGACCCAATGGATGACTCACTTTGTCATCCCTCTCTACACTTCGCATCTCGTCCAGCACTATCATTACACCTATGCTTTCTACACTTCGGCCGTCCTTATGACAGCCGCCCTCGGCTACGTGACTGCCTTCGCAAAGCATTCCAACGCGAGATACCAGACGCTTCTGCCGAGCATGCAGGTCGCCTAATTGATGCAAACTAGCGGACAACAGACTCGAAAAAACCATACAAATAATATTATTTTTAAACTAACCAGTTTCCCACTATATTGTCGAGCGACTAACCATCACTCAATCAACTATCCTACGGGAACCGCAGCAGTGTTGCTAACTTATTTTTATCGCCAACCGACCGCGAATGACTCTTTTTTTTGTGTTTACAGGATATAGCAGATGATCCTCTATTGCTAGTAGGCCGATTGTTTTACGGCCAATGTTATTTTGTTAAGAATTTTGTAAGTTGAAAAGGCGAAATTTGAAAAAAATGAGAAAATTTAAATAAAAGTGAAAGTAAAACCAACCTGCACAGAGGCAAATCTCGATTCCGGTGAACTGGGCGAGCTTCCGGCTGACCTGGAACACTTGGATGGCCAATTCACGGGTCGGGACAAGGACCAGGACGCGAGTTTGAGCACGTTGTTTCGGCTTGTAGAGAAGACGCTCGAGAATCGGCAGCATGAAAGCGGCTGTTTTACCGGTACCGGTGGCGGAGCAGGCGCAGATGTCACGACCAGCGAGGCCGACAGGGATACACGCGGCTTGGATGGGGGTCGGGGTGGTGAAGCCGGCGTCGACGACGGCCTGGAAACATGATTTTAGATAAAAAAAATAATGATTTAAAAACATACTTTAAGCAAAGGCCGACTCAAATTCATGTCCTGGAAAGACAGATTGTCCTTATTCTCAACTGCCTGCAGAATCTCAGCCGATGCCGCATCGAAGAATTCGGCTTCCTTGCGTCTGTTTTTGGGCAGCTTCATCTCCTTCTGACGGACACTATCGTCGACTTCGGCCTTCTCCTGGACGAGGTCTTCATCGTCGGAGCCGCCGAGGTTGTCGATTCCGACGGTTTCCTCGCTGTCGACGAATTCCGATGCCAAGACAGAGGATTTGACGCGTTTCCGTTCCTTTTCAATGTTGTCCTGGAGACTGGACGGGGTAGACTTCTCCAAGAACTTCCTCAGACCATCGAGATGGTCCTCCTTCGGGGCTTCGATGCCGACAAAGTTGAACTTATCCGAGAAGTCAGACAGGATGCGCTTCTTCTTGCGGCGGACTTTGGTCGCTTCGATTTCTTCGTCGCTCGAAGAAGCCTCTTCGGGCTGGAGCTTGGCGTCGTCGTCGAGAGCGGCGGGATACAGCATCGCTAAAAACAGACTATAAATACAGTAATGAAGGCCTTTAACAAGTATAATCACCGTTAAAACGGCTAAATCCAACAAAAACACTAAAAACAATCAAAAATTTATTCATCGCATTCCTTAAAAAACAAAATCAGTTTAACAATACATACATTTAAAAATCAAGGTTAAAAACAATAAAAATACATACTCGTATTATGGTTAGTCGTCATCAATGACAATCAAATCAGGCTCAAAAACAACTTCACAGCGTGCATTCAACCGAGGTTTGTCCACGACAATGACGGGACATACCGTCTTCCGACCAGCGGCATCGGTACAAACCACAGTGAAGAACATGTTCTCCTGCATCGTACTGTACTTAACGTGGCCTACGCTGCAGTTGCCGGTTTCGACGCTTTCGCAGTCTTGGCGATCCCACATTCGCGTGTTGGCGTTGAAGAATTCTAACTGGCAGGTCAGTGGAACCGGCTTGAACTTCTTGAAGTCGATTATATAGCTGTAGTAATCGACGTGATGTACAAAAGCAAATCGAATGCATTTCAGGTTGAGATCTACTTGGGTTGATCGCAGATTCATATGCGTTGGCAGGGGGGGTAATTGAAGGTTTGGGAGGGCTTCGAAGGCAAAGTATTTGGCGGTATTTGGGTTGCGGAATGGGCGGACTGAAACGGCATGAATGATAAGAACTGTTTGAAAAGTGGAAAAACTTACATTGGGTAAGTGGCAAAGGAACAGGAGTAACATTTAAAGGCGCTGCTGGTGTCCTTGGGGCAATCGAGAGACTTTTCTCGGCCGATTTCGCCGATTGTGATGTATCCGCGACGTTTTCACTGTCAGATGGCACAGTTTCAGCGACCTTTTGCCTCTTGAGTGGTATAATGTTCGGAGGCGGGAACGTTCGCTTCCGAGGAACCTGGCTAGCTGCAGTTTTCTTCTGTTTTGGAGCCGGAATTGAAAATGGAGTTGGAGCCGGTTCCGGATCTGGTGGAGTCGGTTTTGGGAGAGAAGAGTCGTGGAAGTTGTGGAAAGTCCTGCCATTCACCGTTATGTTGGGGGGCAATGCTGGCATCGTAGGCGTGGCAGTACTCAGCTTGGCAATACCTCCCGAAAAGTACGTATTGGCCACAAACGGCCGCGGAGTCGGTCCAGGCTCATTCTCAATTATCACGACGTCGTCATCCGGAAGCTCCCTCTCGACGGATGAAGATGGCAGGCTGATGTCGGTGGAGCCGCTTGGATTCGGTCTGCTGGTTATTATGGTCGTCGCCGATGTTGATGGCGTCGAAGTGCTTGCTGTTGACGGTAAATTGGGCCGAGTATCTTCAATCCTTTGCAGCGATTCAAGAATCTTGGATACTTGTGACGAAAGCGGTGAAGGCGACTTTTCCCGACTAGCCAGAGCAGTTGCTATCTTTTCTTGACGAGCGGATGGTGTATTCGTATTCGATTTGGCCTGTTTAGTTGGAGGCATTACCGACGAAGCCCGATTAACAGAAGGCGCAACGCTCTTTGCCCGACTTCTCAAAGACATAGGCGACTTCGCCCGTTCAGCGGGAGGTGTAGACGACTTCGCCGGTTCACCGGCGGGTGGATTAGGCCTCACCGGAACTGCATCTCTCAGACTACTGGAAGGTGCAACTGATTTAGCGCGTTCAAATCGAGGTCTGGCCCGGGTTGTAGACGGCGGAACTGACTTCTCCCGACTATTTGAAGGCGCGACCGATTTAACACGACCGACAGAAGGCGCAACCGATTTAGCACGTTCGAATCGAGGTCTCGCACGGCTTGTAGACGGCGGAACTGACTTCTCCCGACTATTTGAAGGCGCAACTGACTTGGCACGTTCAAATCGAGGCGCAACTGACGTAGCACGTGCTTTCTTCGAAGGAAGATAGCTGGGATCATCCTCTTCGTCCGATCGCCTCCTACTCGGCTTCTTAGGCTGTGGTTTCGACGGTTGTTGAACTTTTGCAGCGTCAGACTGAGGTTTTGGCGGTTGTTGAACCTTTTCCGCGCCATGGACTCTCGGGGGATCGGCAAACTGAACTTTTGGCGTTCCTTTGTCCTTTTCTGCCGCTTTTGGAGGTTCTTCACGAACCGGAGAAGGATCTGGGTGATGTACTGCAACTTCTGGAGGCTCTGGATTAACTTTCGGAGGGTCTGTGAAGGGTTCTTGCAAGTCTGGCATACTGAAATACTGTTTTCCGTCAGATTTGCCACAAAACTACCCCAATATAACTTACTTTTTAAAACATTCGCTTGCGATCAGTCCAATAAGTCCACCTTTCTTCAAAGTACGCATTAACTAAAAGAAAATATATATAAAATATCAGTTAAAAAGAAGATAAACGAAAAAAAACTTACCCTCCTCAATATTCTCGAATCCATGCAATCTGACGGACATTGCGACACACAGGGAGGTAGCACCATGGCTCCAGAATCCACCTGGTTTCGTGTGAAAGCGACCTGCTTCATAATAATTACAGTGGCAGCGATTCGGATCCAAAACAGTGAAGCAGAAACGCGCGCGTTGCAGATCGAGCAACATCGGACCTGGTGCACACTTTCGTGGTGGGAGTACTTTTGTGCGCACGGTGTGTACGTGCGTCGACTTTTTGATCCGATTTCGACTTTCTGCCAATTTAACTCTGAATTCTGGCAATTAGCATATTTCCCAATACCTGGAACACCGATGGAGGCTGTATACTCCCAGAGGGCGCGAAGGCCGAACAGTCAAAGCGATTGGCGCGCTCGCATCGACACTCATCGCCTCAGACGCCATCGCAATGGCGGAAGCCGGTCCCGATGTGAAGCAACAGCAACCGCAACAAGCGCAGCATCGTCTGTCGACGGCGATCGAACAGACGCCGCAAAGCGGCGATCGTCTGCCTGGAGTCGATGAGCTCGTCATGCAACGCTACCGAGTGACCAAAGTTATTGGGGATGTGGGTTTTGGGCTGGGTTACTGTAGGTGGAAGTTTGAGAATTTTGAATTTTAGGGAGGATACGGCACTGTTCTCGCCGTGTTTGATGAGAATACTAAGAAGAGCTATGCGATTAAGACTGAGAAGTACAGCAGATCCATGTGAGTGCATTTTGAGGAAAAATCAATAGGCGATCAATAATGACGCATGAACGTTGCTGCGTTATTCGCACACATGAGACGAACAAGGAGTGTGCATTCGCACACATGTATACAACGAACGTGAAAAACACATTCGCACAAAAAATGTTAAATTTTAATTTCGAAAACTAAAATCACTTCCAGGCTCCACATCGAAGTCCACGTGCTCCGAACAGCTCGTGACCGTAACTGCAAGCATTTCGCTGAACTCATTGATCAAGGTTCCGTCCGCAAGGAGTACGTCTTCGTCGTGATGACCCTGATGGGCCGTGATTTGCACAAGCTTCGAAATGACCAACCCCATCGGCACTTTTCGCCGGCGACTGCCGTTCGTGTCGCGATTCAGACGCTTGAGGCGCTTCAGGAGTTGCATTCATGCAGCTGGATATCGCGTGATGTCAAGCCTGGCAATTTCGTCATGTAAGCCTTCCACGTTTTGTGATTACAGTAATAAGACTTCGATTTTTAGTGGTCTCGCCGAAAACCAAACAACCTGCTACCTGATCGACTTTGGCCTGGCTCGTCGCTACATCTCCAGCAGTGGCACCATCTACAAGTCGCGTGGCGAGGTCGGATGGCGCGGCACGGCGCGCTATGGCTCGCTCCAAGCGCATATGCGTCGTGATCTTGGTCGTAAAGATGACATTGAGAGCTGGCTGTACATGTCGATTGAGCTTTGGAAGGGGGCTCTGCCTTGGAGACATCTTGTCGGTAGGGCTACAGTAACCATTTTTTTATTTCTGACAATAAACTTCCAGAACGCACCGCCATCCAAGCAATGAAGATCGAATGCCGCACGACAAAGCGCTATCAGATGTTTGCCGACTGTCCGAAACAGTACACCACCATGCTCACTGAGATTGATACCTGGGGCTTCGAGGATGAACCCAAATATGAGCTGTTCTACAAGACGCTGTCCGACATTGCTCGGAATATCGGCATCGATGGCCAGAGCCGTTACATCCCGTATGACTGGGAGGACGAGCACAGTGCCGCAGGCAACAACAGCCAAAGTGACAAGGCTCAACTGCGCATTGGTGGCGGATCCCACGAGCCCGTCGAAGAGCATGAAGGTCGTTAATTTAACAATCAAGATGGAAGAAAACTACGAAAACTACTTTAAAAACATGGACCAGAACTGTTTAGGTGTTTTAGGAATTCGTGTTTTACTGATAAACAGCTTTGTGGACAGTGTCTTTGCGCCGTAAATCCAATTATCTAACATTTTTGAAAGAAATAATAGTTCAAAAAAGTCGAAATCCGTCTTACTCACAAATCCAAAACTCTCAAACCTCCGCCAAAGTCAGTGAATCATCCATCCGGAAGGCGTTTCAATCAATCCGCACCACTACAACTACCCGATCTGACCCACTTTCTAACATGCTCACTTCATCCGAAAAGATGCATCGCTACCTTCTTGCTGTTGTATTCACTTTTTCATGTCTACCTATAGTTTTATCAGAACGATGTCCACTGTTTTGGGGCGAATTTGAGTGTCCTAAAGATTTCACCTGTGTGCTTGGAGCCTGTAAAAACGGTGCCGGTGCCGACCCTCCGACAGATTGCTCCAAAATTGAATGCGGTCTAGATTCACGATGTTTCGACGGAAAGTGTCTACCGATCGATGCACTTCCATGTGGGCGGAATACCCTTGTCGGGGAAAACAATGCGCGTGCCATTGTGAGTGATTGTGGCTGGAGGGGGAAGTGCTTGAATGGGAGGTGTATTGTTGACAGTGAGTTTTAACTTTTTAAATGAACTTTGTTGAAAAAGTGATTTAGAATGCTTTGAAAAGCTCTGCGCCGAAAATGAAGTCTGCCTCGAAGGCACTTGCACCAAACTGCTCGACGCCTTCTGCTGGGGCCATTTCGATTGTGCCCCAGGACAGCGGTGCCAAGCCAATCGCTGCAAACTGCCCGAACAACCTGGAATGATTTCAAACATTGCTCAACCCAAATGTGATCCAGGGGAAGTCTATCGTGATCACAAGTGCCAGAAACAGCCGGGCTGTGAAAACCTCACTTGTGACCCTGGTGAGTCCTGTATCGATGGCAGTTGCGCGCCCGTCGCCTTCGATTGCAAAACCGAAGTCTGCCCCACCGGCCTTATCTGTGCTGAAAATGGCATCTGCGCCCCTGATCCATGCGCCGATAAAGCCTGTCCACCAGATAATGCCTGCCTTCTCGGCGAATGCCGCTCCTGGCAAGGCCTTATCTGCACCGAACACTGTCCCCAGCCCTTTGAATGCATCAATGGCCGATGCGCCAAAAACGGTAAGATTTATTCAACAAAAAATGAAAGCTAAGCATTACTGATATCACTACTTGAGCAGAATGTCGACGCAAAGTGTGCCAGATCGGTGAGCGCTGCGAAAACGGTCTCTGTATCCGTGTCGAGGGCCGACTCTGTTCCATGGCTCTGCGTGATTGCGGTGAGGAATTCGATTGTCAGGGTGAACCCAAAGTCTGTCGCGATAAAATCACGCCCATCGCCATCGACAATAGCACCGTAACACCCGGCGGCGCTATCTGATGAACCGCGCCACTACTCGTCGCCAATTTGACATTGGCCATTTTATTCGACTCTGAAATTGCAAAATTCCTTTTTTATTAAGCACACCTCAAACTCACGTTGATCAATAAACTGATAATGCCCGTAAAATCCAGTCCCGTCAAAGATATCATTCGTCCGGAAAAGCATCCGGAAATAGTTGGATTCACTCGCGATGGCCCCAGGTGGCCGTTGAGCGCCACAGTAACGGCGATTCGTGCGATCTGTCGTCATGTAATTGCTGAAGAGAACGAAATCACTGTGAGTGGCTTGCTCGCATTGCCCAAAGCCTTCGACGTCAAAATATTCAAAGTGAATTACGACGATTTGGCCGTCGTTGCCGTAGAATACGAATTCGCAGTCCAGGTTTCGAGGGTAGTAGCCGGGGTGGTTTGCGGACCAGAAGTGGCCTTTGGTTTGGATGGAGGAGTTGAAGCGGAAGCCGCATGCTAAAATTTTTTTGATTTTGAAAAAAACCTAGAAAATTCTGTGCAAATGGAGTTTCCCTGTTCGTGATTTTTGTGTGCGAATGGAATGAACACGTTCGTGCATTTTTGTGCGAATGCAGTTTCTCCGTTCATTAGTTTTTTGAGTTCAACGCAAAATTCCCATTCGCACAGTGACTTGAACGCAAAATTAATGCAAATGACACATTTTATATTCAAAAACAAAAAAAGCAAAAAAAATTTCCTTTCAAAAACCAAAAATTCCTCACGTTTTGCCGGAACCTGTCTTGCTTCCGCCGGTTGTTGACCCCAATCCGACAAAAACCGATACTCGATCACAAATCCATACTCATCATCAGCGCTAATCTCCCTCGCACTGCCAACAGTCTTCACGACGTAGTCTAATGTCAGAATGTTCTTCGCAGACATTAGTGGCGGCGGAATTTCACTTCCGCAAAAGTCGTCGATTTTTGACATCCGTGACCCCACGAGGACGTGTGCCGCGACGTGGTCCATCTCTTCGCATCTGAAAAGTGACGGGTGTTTTGACACTTCCTTTAACCACAATTTTGTCACAACTACCGTACCTCATTTCATTCGTCGAATTGATGCCCTTATCCTTCCAGGTGAAAAGTCGAAATTTCCGGAAAACAATCTGAACATGCTCATCGGGCGCGCCGACAAAGACAAACTGACACTTGAAGTTGGTGTTTTCCGCGGGCACAAAGTGCTCCGACGACAGCACGCCCGAGTTGTTGGCCCACAGCGGGATGGCATCATCGAGGCTCGGAAGCTGGGCACGTGTGCTGACAACGCGGACGGGGCAGCGATTGGAGGGACCGCCGGTGGGGTTGGTTGTCGTGGCTGCAGGAAGAAGGAGGAAACATAATGAGCCAAACAATGGCACCCCACAAGACAGTCTGAGAATCCCCGAAACAAAGAAAAACGCCATACGTGAGCCGAGGATGGCTGCCCAGAGGGGCAGGTCGACCGCGACTTGCGATGCTGTACCACTGCCAGAGGAGGCTAAGGAGGCGTTGTTGCCCGAGGCTATGTACTCGTAGTGAAGGCGGAAGCCGCGAATTCGGCGCTGTAAAACGGTCGAGATGTAGATGCGGCAGACGAAGTGTGCCTTTTTCGGAGGTTGAACATTAAGGAGGCAGAAGGAGTTTGTTGCCCTTTGGAAGCCGCTCCGCTACCGGGCAGGAGTGTCGGGAAGCGGTGGGCCCCTAATCAATTTTAAGGAGGGAAAAGCCGCCCTGGATGGAAGAGCAAAGAATGCACATGAACAAAGTAGGAAAAAATGGAAATTGGCCCTCACTCTCCCGGGCCCCGGAGAGACTTGCTTTTCCCTATATAAGCCAAGGCAGCTTCTTCGAGGGCCTGCCTAAATTGGGTCTTAAGTGGTTGTCATCGCGTCTAGAAGGCGCTCCTTACGGCACCACACTGCCATGGAGGCAGTATTAAATGACTTGTTTGCAAACTTTAAGGCTAATTTGAAATTAAGTACTTCAATCAAACCCGTTCGAAATTCCAGCCAGAGCCCCTCATGGGTGCTGATAAGGTACGGTAGATCGATGCCACTGCAGAGGTTTTCGATCAAAATGCGTGGTTTTAGTCTCCAAACACCGAGATAACTGTCATGGCAGTCAGTTTTCGGGACGTCTAACGCTGTTAAGTTGATTTTGAGGACATGGTCACGCAAAGCCGGAAAGGCATAGGAGCAGGTTGTGTTTGCGGGGGCGTAGTAGGGTGCCCGAGGGCTGTAGAGTTCACCGGTTAGGCCATTGACACGGTATTCGCAGGAGGTAGCTGAGGAGGCTGTTGAAACGGCATTGGGGGCGTAATCGGCTGAAATTTTTAAATTTGACTTAAAGTTTGGAAATACAGTAACCCACTTGCTTTAAGCACCCTATAGACACCCTTTATTCGAACGGCTTTACTCATACCAGCATTGATTTCGATAAAAAGGTGGTTTTTACTTGATACGAAGGCAGGTTCGCCTTCAAAACTCTAAAAACAGCCATTTTCCTTACTTGAAATTGATAAAAATTATAAAAACACACATTTTTACCACAAAACTCTCTATAAACATAATTCTCAACATCCCCCGCACTTCCATTTGGTTTTAGTTCGTCGTAAATGTGAACAAAATCCACACAACTGCAACACTTTTTATAAAAACAATCAAAAACCATCTCAAAACCCACTCTGATCCGATGGCACTTGGAACTTCTACAGTTACAAACTCCACTTCGATGTGATGCCCCACCGGTGCCACAAAATGGTACAGAAAGCATTGTGGTGGCGTCAATGCCCTCGGGAAGCCTACAGTATGGAAGCTTCCGCCGTTTTGATCGAACACTGCCCTTTTGCAATCGGTGACTCGAGTGATCACATGCCGAGGTAGCTGGATGATAAGCCCGGAAAGCAACACTGTCGAGAAAAAGTGTGCTGCCATCCATGGCAGCATGCCGCTCCAAACGACGGAGCACGAAACGGCTTTGCCAAATCTCGGCGAACGCGAAGAGGGGGGCTCAAGAGCCTCCTCTCCCTTTCTCGGTTAAAGGGTGGCGAAGCATAAGTGATAATTTCGGGAGGGAGGAGGCTAGCTAGTTTGAAAAAAGTTGCAAGCTCCAAGGGTCAAGGGCTAGCTGAGAGTGCTCTGGGTGGCCTGTGTCAAGAGATTATTCAATTTTGGAAGCCTGGGGCTGGCATGATGTATGATGTGCAGATAGCCGTATCTATGGATAGTACGACTTCTGGAAGCGGGGGATACTCTGGGTTGATACATTTTTCCAGCAGAAAATGTTTCAATTTTTTGGTTTTTTATTTATTTATAATAACATTTAGTCAGTTGTCAGTGGAGCCAAGAAGCCAAAAACAGTAATGCCAAGATCAGCCACAGTGAGACTTGATTGTCCGCATGTTGGACTCAGGATGGTTGCTTTGATTCTGCGTGATAAATTGCGGTAAACGTGGCTTGTTTAAACACGTCAAAACGTTTGAAAAAGTATCAGTAGAAATTTAAAAAATTATAAAAAAAATTTGGGCTCCTGAGGGAACTTGAACTGCATTTGGCTTACTCCGTAGAGTTGCTGCTTATCCACTGGACTATGGAAGCCACCCCTTTTTACAACAATTTTTCCGCCACTATCGAGTTTTTGTCAGTGAGTATAACAAAAAATGTTCTGAGTGAGTTTTTTTTGGTTTTTTATTCATTTAATCGCATTCAGTCAGTAGTCAGTGGAGTCAAGAAGCCAAATACAGTAACCAGGATTAGCCAAAGTGAGACTTGATCGTCCGCATGTTCGATCCCGGATCGTCGTTTTGATTCTGCGTGATGAAGACCTTCTCCGGCGGTGGCGGCGGCGGTTCATACTGTTCCGGAGGCGGCGGAGGGCACGCATTGCCAGGGATGACATTCATCGGCGATGCCACCGGCGGCGGCCTGCTTCCATCTCCGCTAATTCCGTTCTTATTCGCGGATCCGGTCGGACGTTTGGCGCTGTTGGGGATCACCGTGGCACCGGTTTTGACGTCATAGTTGGAACGAGATTTCAGGTCAGTGTCCTCAGTGACCTTAAATTTCACCATTCAACTTTCATTTTTATAAGAAATGTCTACCTTGATGCAAGATTTAGCTACAGCCTTCTTCTTGTTCTTCTTCTTCTTCTCAGACTTTGCCTTGTCCTTGTCCTTGCTTTTGTCCTTTGATTTCTTGTCTTCCGATGACTTGTCAGTGCCAGTGCTCTCAGATTCCTTGTCCTTCTGATCGGTGTCCCCGCTCGTGGTCTTTTTGTTGTTCTTGTCCTTCTTCTTTTTGGCACATTGCCACAAGCAGAGGGGACCGAAGGTGATGGAAAAGCCGAAGAGGATAGTCAGTGGCAGCCACATCGGACCGCGGGGGTCAGTTAGTCAGTTGATAATTGAATGGGGGCGTGATCGGAGCAGAGTTTGGTATTTGACTTGAGGGGTTATGCAAAACTGGGGGCTTTGAGGCGGTCACATGAATAAAAAGGACGTTTTTTTTATTTTAAGAAGTTTTTTGAACTTTAATTAAATTCAAAAAGTTTAATCATCGAACACAGCAGCCAAGAAAAGACGTCAAAACCGTGCAAAACCCTAAAACACCCCTATCCCCCTGTTTGTCTCCCACCACCAAACCTCCAAATTAGCATAACCGCCCCAAACGGCACCCCTATAACCCCTTTTGATCCGCGCTCCGATCACTATTCTGACTACGCCGACCTCTCGTGCGGTGGTGACCCCCCTTCTGACTCCCGACGACCGTCCTCTGACTACCTCAACCCCAACCATGCTGACTGCCTCCGACCTCGCCCTCCTCAACATGGCCATCGCCGCCCTCTCCAGCACTGCCTTCTTGGCGGTGAGCCTTGTCGGCTGCTGGAAGAAGAAGGCGCCCGCTGCTGGTGCCAATGGCGCCGCGCCTCCTCCTGCCGCTGGTGGTGCCCCGGGTGCCGCCCAGACCAAGTCGAAGATGGGTGCTCCTGATGCTGGTACGGCCAGCAAGGCTGGTGCCCCTCCGGCCGATGGCAAGCCGGCCGATGCCAAGCCGGCTGAAGGTGGCGAGAAGAAGGAGGAGGAAAAGAAGAGCGACAAGAAGGAAGACAAGGTGGGTGCTTAGACGGCTTAAAAAGTCATCAGAAAGTTGTCTTTCAGAAGGAAGGCGAAGAAAAGAAGGATGAAGCTGCTGGTGGCGACGAGAAGAAGGAGGAATCCAAGGCCGGCGCCCCTGAGGGTGGTGAAAAGAAGTCCGAGAAGAAGGAAGAATCCAAGGCCGGTGAGCCCAAGGAAGGCGAAGAAGAAAAGAAGGAATAAGCCCAACCCTCGGAAACTGATCCCCTCACTGACATCTCATCCTAGCCAATATAATTATGTGTATTTGTATAACTTTGTATTGTATAATGTCACAAAAATAAATGTCCCGATGATGGAAATACAGCTACAGCAGCGGCTGCCGCGGCAGCCAATGGCAAGGAGAGGTGATTGGCGTTGGGGCCTTGTTGGCCGGCCTGGATGGGCGTCGGTGTCATGCTAAATAAGGTCGATTGGGACACGGCGGCCGAGGTAGAGGTGGGGACGGATGGCACGGATACCGCAGGGCGGGTGGTTACATCCTGAAGGTGGGGATAGGAGTTGTTCTCGGCGTCTTCGGGAAGCATTAGCTCTGTCATGAGAGTGTCGATGTTGGCCAGGCCGAAGAGTTTAGCTAATTGAGCTTCTTCAGCTAAATCTCTGGCGATAGACATGATCGGCGGCAACAGTAACAACAAATTGGCAAGTCTGAATGGCATAGTACGGTGTGGAGAAACTTTCGTCACATGGTGTTCGAAGGCGGCCAGGACTTCTTCTCTCGTCTGTTCGATGTCAGCTGCCGAGTCTTCGACGCCTTTTGCTACTGAAACACATCCCATTTAGCACATGTTTATCAAAACTGTAACCCACTCGGATCAAAGAAAGCCGCAGCCTTCAGCGCAACATACTCTTTCTCATCGATGTGGAGCCGTTTCATCGGCTTCGTCAAATGATCCAGAATCCTCGCCGCCACCTTATTCACATCCGGAATCTTTGGCGCATTTCGTGGCAAACAAGAATCATTCGTCAAGTAAATCGCATCATCTTTGGCCCCAATCGACCGAAAAGCGGCACAAATGACCAAATGCTGTGCCGAAAAGTGTCTCAACAATCCAATCTGGGCCTGCATCGGTAACCGTTGAAACTGTTCCAAGTGTTTCGCCCATTCAACCATCAGAATTAACTGCTGATGCATGGAATCAGTGACATCGCCAGTGGTTGCCGTTCGATACGCATCAGCAGTTCGGGTGATTACAGAGGCTCGGAGCTGACGCATTTTGGATTCGGCTTGCATGAGGTTGGTGAGGTAGAGCTCGGAATCGCTAAAAGATACATATTTTCTGATTATGGATGTCTATTAAAACAGGTTAACTCACGAAGAAGACCCAGCTGAGCTAGTTGGGGATGGCTCAGAAGCCGCCGGTGGTGGCGGCGGTAATACTGTAGTCGTGCTCGCGATTCTATCTCTTTCATTCTGAACAGCGGCACAACGCATGCCATTGCTGATGCAGCGGTCATATCGGCACCGACGGCATGTGTTTCTGTGATCTGAAATACGTCACCATTAACAATTTTTGTTAAAACCATTAGTTCGTTTGTTTTTGACTTTATTTTTTTTAAAAGTTACAAATTATTTTAAAATTCTTTAAAATGTTATTATTTTAGCGTATGCGAAAATAAAAATTTATGTATTTAAAGTGATCTACCTTTATCCACAACACAATTCTTCTCAAATCTACAAGTGTACGCGTGCCGTTTCCGAATGGTCCGTCGGAAGAACCCTTTACATCCATCACAGCTAATTGCCCCTAAATTCCAACGTTATTACAAAACTCAACATTTAAAACCGCCTACCGTAATGTTTTCCCGTAGCTCGATCGCCACAAATGGCACAATCCTGCCCCAAATATGGCGGCGCACCCGATGAAGCGCCTCGGGCAATCTTAGCCGGTGGCGGTGTCGCGTTATTCGTCATAACTTGATAGATAGATACAATCGATTGTGAGCACACTTCTTGTAATGTGTTGAGGCTACCTTTTCAACCTTCACTATGGATCGGGTGATCGTCGATGGGGGTAACCGCTACGTAGAAAGACCCAATATGGCTGTAGTGAAGAAAGAAGTTTCCTTTTTTACGGCTGCGCGACCAGGGTTACCGCAGGCAAAAAAGGAGTGGAAAAATGGTTGAACACTTTTTTGGTTGTGCAAAGATAGTTAGTTGTTGCGAGTCGTTGATTGTAACAGATTGTAGTCCAAAAGAACGCGGGGTCAAATCGATACCGATGCTCAGCTCCAAAGATGGCTGGGCTGGGTGGGGTGGTGGTGGTTGGTGGCTAACGCCTAGAGGGTGGAAGTTAGCTTGGAACAGGGGGCAAGGAGAGAACGGTTGGCCCGAACTGTCAGCAAGGCAACAATGAGGAATGATGTGCGTTTGTACTATCAAGCCTAGTAAGTTAGCTGGCTAGTGGGGGACGTGTGGTGTCGCGTGCAGTAGATTAGCCACCACGTCAGGGTTGCAGGGCAGCAGCGGGGAAGTGAATGGTTGTGTTCTGGTGTCGCCGAGAGCGAGCCGGCTGTTGATCTATGTTGTAGTTGGGTTGCTCGAATGGTTCTTTCTATCACACGCGGACTGGCGGGTGAAAAAAACGGAATTTTCTTATCAGCTTTTGGAGAGAGCATGCACGAAATGAAGAAAAAATTGTGTTTTTTGAAGTTTTGAAACATCTGTAGTCCGATTTGGCCTAAAAAATTCTATTTCACAATTCGATTTCCAATTTCAGCATAAATTTTGTCAATTAACAGCCTCAGGCGATAACTACATGACCTTTACCCCCATCCAAAGACATCTACCGCCAACCTTCAAAAACCTGACATCACTTCCGCCGATCGCCAACCATATTGGGTGCCCTTTTCGCGCGTGCAATCGACCGTAAAAGTGGCACTAATCCGGCGCCTTTGTGCGAACCGCGCTCACCCCTTGCCGTGAGCTCATCATGATGCACTGCACTAATTGCTAAGCTGTTTTCCTTCCTTCAAGTGGTCTCTAATTAGTCAATTACAATGATGGAAAGCTGTCACTTTATCCGGACGCATCCCTTTCCAAGGCATTTTTTCGCATTTTGTTTTTATAAGGCGCCGATGCCCATCGAGATCGGGTTTCTTGCCTGACTGAGCCGCATCTGGCGTGAGTTTTCTCACCTGACTCGGCTTACCTATGTTGGGAAAGCGGTTATTAAACAAAAGGCAGAGCGATTACGGTACTGGGAACCCATCTTCTAACTGACTGCTGACGGCATCAAAGTAAACGAAGCCATCTGCCTCTAGTCGACTATCTTCATCGAAAAAACACATGTTAACGCAATTACAGTCTCTCAGAAAAGTAGAGGTAGATCTACAACCCTATTTGCGCCTCGAATCACCCACCACCAAACTTAATCCCCGGAAAAACACAACCGGAAGTGACCCCTGTAAAGTCGTTAAGCCACGCATTGTCAGTGCCCTCGATCGTTTGCAAATAGTACGACAACCGTCGAAAAACTGGGTCTCGACGAACTTAATGCCACAAAATCTCGCGCCTTTCCGCTGAAACAATGCCACCCCGTCGATGGAAGTGTTGAGAGCCTCGAGCTGCTGTACAAACATGACATGACACGCACACACGCTACCTTTTTCGTCGTAATCCATTGTGTTCGGACACGGGCGAAGATGGCACTTGACCATCGGGGCTCAGGTGCATTAGCTGGTGAAGCGCGAGATCGGCAGTATGTATACTTTGTAAAGTGTCAACTAAGGCCGGTATAACGGGGCCAATATACGCGTAAGTAAGTGGACGACTGCCAACTAATGTGCCAAGTGTTGGGAAAACATGTTTTTGGATTGAGAGGGTAGTGTGAAATGGCATTATGAGAGTGGGGTATTGTTGTGGGGGGTAATGAAAAGATGTTTTTTGGATTGAGTGTAATGACGTGTTTAGGATGAGTGGGGTTGGAAATCTTGACACATCGATGAGAAGGTGCCATGTTAAAGTACAATAAGATGGTCAAGGTAACGAATCCATGCATTGAAAGTCGAATAAGTGCGAAAAATATGCAAATTGGATTCAATAAAAATGATTACTATTTCATCTATTCGCACACACTTTATCAATGAACGCTGATAACACATTCGCACAGATACCGAACGCGTGATGACTGTTTCAAAATGCAAACTGTGCAAATGCATTAATAACGTTCATAGATCACTTTTATCAGAAATCATTTTATTTCAACAAATTGATACTCCCACGACCTCCAAAACTCAATTAACTTCCTTTCCTTTGGACACCCCATCAGATTGCCTTTTAATAACACTGCCAATCAAACCCATTGGCACTCTGTCGGATCTCCTGTCAACCGAAACAATTGGTATATAATGACGCCTAAGATACACATATCACGTATATTCAATGTCGCCATCGATCAGCAAGGGTCACCTTTCGGACAGTGCCGACATGCAAGGACGCAATCAAGCGTGAAATTTGCCGGGTCCCTCTATATTCGCAGTTCAATCGCATCTGATAAGACCCCAATGACTCGTCTGTGAGTTGTGAATGCATTCAATGTGTTTCAATATTTCTCCAACGGTGTCGGTAAGGATGCTTCTCAAAGTGTTGTTCCACAAAAGTTGCCATCTCTATGACGTAATATTTGCCATGCCGACGAGGTCATCCCTGTCAACAGCTTTCGGCACCGGATGTTATACCCATTAAGGACACTCGCGGTAACATAACTGTGCCACTGTATGGTGCCATCATGGCAGGGGGTTCGACGGAAGTCGGCACATGCCGTTACTTTGTGGCTTGCGCAAGTTTGGCGACAATAAGTCGCATGGGGGCTTTTGATTATGTGGGTTACTGTAGCTAAGCTATAACAGTTGAAGAAAAGCCAAAAATAACCCCATACTTTGAGCTTGTGCACTGCTGAGTACTGAAGTAAGCATAAGAAGATACTTAGGACCTTGTTTTTGAATAAGTTCAGTTCATTGCGGTAAAGTTTTGAGTGTGACTGATGACGTTGTTGTCGTCTAAAATCAAAAAGGAACAAAGCCATCGATGCGCTGTGTCCCTTTTCGTTACACCGTTTAGCAAAGAATCTAGCATCGTTTAGTGGAGCCTAGAGGGCCCCCAGAAGCCCTATCCAATTTCATTGTCGCGCATTTACGCGTCTTTTGTCCTCGAGTCGAATCTAAGGCACTTTCGAGCTTTTCAAACCAACCCCGGGCCTAGGGACGAGAAAGAGGCAGACAAGCTTGTTCGAGAGCGGGGCCGACAGCGCAAAGCTCGAACAAATAAGTGCTAATCTTGGCGGATTCAACCTACACCTAGTCTGTTTTGTTTTTCACACATATTGACATCGCTTCTTGCGTTCTCGAGTGGGTGACAGATACGGTGGATGATCCCGATCCCATCTCGCGATGAGGCAAGCTTTTTGTTTCGAAGTGGCTTTGAGTCTTTTCGTCACGTAAGACAGGTTTATAGGGTTTATCCTGACACGCTAAAACAATGCAGTTTTCAATGGATAAACTTTTTTTCGAAATGGAATCGAAAAAGAAGCGGAGATTGATAAATATAATGCCGATCGAAAGGGTCGACGGGAAAGAAGGAATGCGATAGGCTGAATTCATTGAATTACAGACACGCATCGCTTAGTTCTACGATGGGATTGAAGAATCGAAAACAAAGTGTAGTTAAGATTGGTCGGAGAGCGCGAGGGGAGAGAAATTACGGGACTTGGGGCGAGCAAATCGAATCGAATCGGAGACACATTTTTGTTATCAGATATACTGTAGGATTTGGATTTGGATCAACTTAAAAGGACATGAAGACAAAATGCACCGGTTTGGATGAGACTAATTGGATGTTAAGGATACAATAAAAGTACAAAAGAGCCTAGGGCAATACAATAATAAACTGGTCAAGCAACTAAAGAGTCTTTTTTAGCAGGCGAAATGGCAGCCTTTTTCGTGACGGGACAATCATCGCTTTCATCGGTCGTCGTCGAGGTCGAATCGGAGACGCGTTTCCGCTTTAAATTTAACACAGATGTCGTCGTATTGCAATTTTGGTCCGGGACAGTGTGTTCGCCGTCGCTGGAATCAGATTCCTCGCTTTTCGGAGGTTGTGGGGATGCGTTCTCGCCGGTTTTGTCACTGCTTTCTGATGAGGCTTTCTGTTTCTTGTCTTTAGCTCGGCGATTCTTGAACCAAACTTCGATTCTTTGCTCGTTCAACTGACATTTCGAGGCCAATTCTTCACGAACAGCGAGATTCGGGAACTTTTCCATGGTGAAAGCCTCCTCCAAGATGGCCAATTGCATTTCTGTGAAATTTGTCCGATGACGACGCTTCCGTTTTCCATTAACAGTCAGATGTGAGAAGGCTGGAGCATACATGCCAGGATGACCGAAGTATGGTTGAAACGGGGGTACTGTAAAAATCATGTGTTAAGCAAGTTCTAATCCAACAGATCTTTGAAGCTTTTTTTGATTTTGACTTTGTTTGCGCGAAGAATCAAGCGAAATCAAAAGCTTCCGAGTTCCGGTCTTCAAAAAAGCGTTTTTCTATTCTTTGAAATAGAAAAGATGGAATAGGAAAAGCATTACAAAGGCTCGCATTCGCACTGTTTGAGGGGTGCGCGGAAGTTTACTGTAGATTAAGCTGGACTGGGGAGAGTTTGGATATTGTAAAGCGACTTACGCAGGAAAGGCATATTCTGTGGAGCGAGACTTGTCGTAGCCGGAAAGGCATAGGGGTTGAAAAAGTCCATGGGCATGCCCTGAGGCGCTGGCATGGCGTTAAAGGCCATGGTGAAGGCGTGCTGGGCGTTGAGCATCATGGCGGCTGCTGATGGCGAGAAGGATTTCGCTGTGGATAGGAGCTTTTCGATGGAAAAGTTGGTCGGTGGCGGAGTCGGCATGATGGGGGCGACTGTAAGATTGGAGATTGAACTTATGGCACAAGTATTGAGACGGACTCGAGAGTTGGTATTGGCAAACCCGCAAAGTGGGCGGAGGCGTTGCCCTAATCCGGTGGTAGGTAGTCTCGAGGGAAGGCGATCGCGCACACGGATAAATTAGAGCCCTCAGTTGATCCCAATAAAGAGGGTAAAAGGTGGTGCGCAAGCTTAAATATGTATGAGTGCAACTGTTTTTTTAAGCGGCGATGGCGCGGCATGAGTTCAAAAGTGAAATTGCCATTGAGCCGAGGACAACGCAAGCTGCTTCTTCTCGCGGGAGCACGCCCGCCACAGGTGCACCACCAACCCGACTGGCGGAAGAAGAACCGCTGCCTCCATCGACTCCCCCTTTTCGAAGACGCCGAGCCGAGGATTACGGTAGCCGAGCCCCAGAGGAAAGAGGCGGGCGCGACCGCGACGCCGCCGATTTGTGCGCTCAGGCGAGGTAAAACGCGTCTTAAATTCGAATCAAGTTGCGCTCAACGCAGCCACTGAACCAGTCAGTCGGCCGACGACAATCAGTGATTTGTATCGTATTATTTCGGCCGCGTCAGAAATGCGAATGATTCCCCTATTTCCGCGAAGAAGGCCGAAACTAGTGAAACAGCGACTGAATTCAATGAGAGGGACGTGATATCAATAAGTTTGGCGGGGTAATGTACCGATATGAGCACATCCGACCCATTAGAAGCTCATATGCGATAGAATGGAGACAACTCACAATCGGATGGATACAGTCTATCTAGTGTATCTTCGGTTAATGGTCTAACACCACAGATCCCGCCCAGGTGTGAAAAGCATCCGACACCTTGAGAACGGGCAAGCTGCGCTCACCGTTAAACAATGCCATTCGTGGCGTCGTTAGCAAACATGAGAGAGGATTCAGAGGCCTACTAATGCCGTTCCGGTCCGCCCATTGTCAGCTTCCGGAACAGGAGGCGTCAATTAATGTGCGACGGATATGCCTGGTGTCAGCTTTCAATATTATTAGAAATTTTGAGCCCTAACATTGATATACTATACAATTCAAGTGACTTTATTGAACTCCAAAAGCATTACAGTAACATTTAAAAACAAAAAATTCGCTAAACTGCCAAATATGAACCTAATTATCTTAATACTTTCACAGCCCCAACCCACTTTCAATGGCCCTGCCCTGCTTTTCGTCCCTCAATCGTTCCCACGCGGCCTTTTCAAATCTACAGCCGCTAAATTCCGACTAAAGCCAGCCCCTCACAATAAGCCCCGCCATATTTCTTTTGATTCCACCTCATCCTGGAGGCATTGCCAGGCTTACAACCTTGCATGATTGATAATGCGATAAAGTAAACTGCTTTCACGCACTTTGATGTTTTGCAACCAATGAATTCGTTAAGCTCGATTAACGGAACCACCATGGTGGGCATGATGGACGCCTTTACTCGTCTGACTACCGTATTCAGTATTACGACGACTACTTTAACATGTTTGACGAGACAACCTTCCAGTTGTTTGTGCACGACAATGTTCGAGACGCTCCAAATCGGCCCGGATTAACACATGCACCTAATTCTTCGGGTGGTTCCTACGCCTTGGTGGAGTTGGTCGTAGGAAACTCGCTGGCATGTACATATTTGCAAATTTACGCGGAGTTTATCCGTAAATCCTGTCAGAAAACATGGGTACTGTCACCAATGAAAGAAGTTAATCTGAACGGCGAAAATTTCGTAAAGCTTTTATCGAAAAATATATAAAATTTTGCAACCCAAAGTTGTTGCACAAAAAATGTCAATTTTCAAGATTTTATTAGCTCATTTATTGTGTAAATCAAACTGTAAGCATTCTGCAACATGTTAACAGAAACTGATAAGCAAAATTTGCAAAAAACTGAAAGAAAACTGCAAATGAAGAATCAAAATCGCTCCAAACAAAATCAGCCAAAAACCCAACCGCCTCTCCGCACACTTCGCCAGAGCCTTTCAAAGTTCGCGGTGCAGGCTACGCAGTGAAAAATATGCAGGCAAATTTCTAACACGCAGCCGTCCTCTATCGTACGGGCTGTCCAACCCCACAACGCACGCGCGTACCCTTTCCCTTTTACACGTTTTGTAGCTGATTAGCGTCTAAATTTTACGTTAAAACGTTACCCAATGTTAACACCACCTTCTGCTACGCGTTTTGCATAGATTTAGCCGTTTTTACCGCATTTTTAAAGCTATTTATGCCATTGTTCGTGAAAAGTTTATTCAATATATATGAAATTGAAACCATTCTATATTCCTGTTATTATAGGTAACCATGGCCGCGAGACCTCTCGTCACCGTGTACAATGAGAAGAACGAGCCTACGGGCACCCAGGTGAAACTCCCGGCCGTCTTCACGGCCCCGATTCGCCCTGATCTGGTTAGCTTCATCCACGATCAGCTCCGCAAGAACAAGCGTCAACCTTACGCTGTCTCCACCAAGGCCGGTATGTTGTTTCTGCTATTGACTTGCTTCTTTGAATAAAACTCGTTCTTCTTCAGGTCATCAGACTTCTGCCGAATCATGGGGTACCGGTCGTGCCGTCGCTCGTATCCCCCGTGTCCGTGGTGGTGGTACACACCGCTCCGGCCAGGGTGCCTTCGGTAACATGTGCCGTGGTGGCCGCATGTTCGCCCCTACCAAGACCTACCGCCGCTGGCACCGTCGCGTCAACGTCGCTCAGCGCCGTTACGCCGCCGCTTCGGCTATCGCTGCCTCGGGCGTCCCCGCTCTCGTCCAGGCCCGCGGTCACGTCATCGACAAGTTGAACGAGATCCCTCTCGTCATCAACGATAAGGTTGAGGGTTTCAAGAAGACCAAGGAAGCCGTCGCTCTCCTCAAGCAGACCAACCTCTGGGCTGATGTTGAGAAGGTATGTTTTGATATTTTGCTACCGTCTTCAATTTAATTTTCTGATTATTATAGGCTGCCAACTCCAAGCGCTACCGTGCCGGTAAGGGTAAGGGCCGCAACCGTCGCTACAAGCAGAAGAAGGGTCCCCTCGTCATCTACAACAACGACGGTGGTCTCGTCCAGGCTTTCCGCAACATCCCTGGTGTCTCTACCCTCTCCGTCGACCGCTTGAACTTGTTGAAGCTCGCCCCTGGTGGACATCTTGGCCGTTTGATCCTCTGGACCGAAGGTGCTTTCAAGAAGTTGGACTCCCTCTTCGGTACCCTTTCCAAGGCCTCCGAAGTCAAGAAGAACTTCTCCTTCCCTCGTGCCAAGCTTACCAACGCCGACATCAGCCGTATTGTCCGATCTGAAGAGATCCTCAAGGCTGTCGTCCCCAAGAGGCAAACCGCCATCGTCTCCAAGAACCACGGTAACCCGCTCAAGCAGGCCGCTCTTCTCAACAAGCTTAACCCGTATGCCGCTGTCATCAAGCGCGCTAGCCGCGTTGCTTCTTCCAAGGCGACGAAGGCTTGAAATTTTTGTCAAATTTAATTTGTTATTCGTTTTTCTCTGCTGTTGATAAAATATTAAAAAATGTTGTGTTTGAATACTAATTTTGCATTACTTTGGGCTGTTTCGCAGAGGTGACAACAAATGGAGTTGAGAACTTCATTTCACATTGGATGCAATACATAATGGGGATTAGTACAACAAAAAATAGGGCCGTTATAACAAAACAAAAGTCTACGCGGAACTTGGAATTACAGGATAACAGCGGCACTCAGTTTATGAGAATCAAACAGATGTATCAATTAATGGACACTGTGGGTAGATTTGGGGTTAGTAGGTTGGGTGAATCTGCATAAAAAACATAATAATCAGAATCGGTACGCCGCCTCGACGACTTCCATGGGAATGCGACTAGTAAAGTTACGGTATTTGGCTTGCTTGAATTTCCTGTGGACGGTACATTCCTTCGATGTTTGCGAAAACAGCTCGATCAACGGCCGGAATCGGAGGGCGACTTCTTGGAGCTCCTTCTCTGTCGCGCCGAACAGGGCATACATCTGCGAGGGGATCGGTTCACCGGCTAGTCGGTAGGCGAGGTACAGAGCGCCTTGGGCACGTAAAGACGGCAACACTTGGCAGACATCATAATTTACAAGGGTGAGATCGACGATGAGTTCAGCGTAATGGCAGACTAGTTCGGAGGGCTTGAAGAAGATCTTGTAGGGGTCAAGGAAATTACAGGGCGTCGTGAGGTTGATGTCGTAGTCGAGACATTTAAATACCTGCAAAGTTTATATATAAATCAAGGCATTTTAGTCATCAAAAACCCAAACTTACAATAAGCTCCATTCGAATTACGTCCTTCTTCGTGAACGACTGCGCCGACAAATATACAATGTCATTCAAACCCGGCGGGTAAACTTCCTCAAACTTGGAGGCCATGAACAGACAGGTGGCGCCGAGGAGCTGAAGCTGGGTCCTGTCCACTTTGATGTTGGACAAGCAGTAATCGAGCATGGCTACGCCCAATTGCAGGGTGTGATGACTCGTACCGCAACGGAGCTCCAGCTGAAACAGCCAATCGACCAGGATTTGACGCATCCGATTGTTGAGTTCCGTGCCATTCAGGAAGTCTGGCTTGACAGCACGGGTCCGTTCGCGGGCCATGAGGTACTGGACGGCGCAATCATGCATGTCGAGATCGACCGGCGGAATCCGGGCATCGAACGCCGTGGCACGCCATACGAGCGAGGTCGAGATGACGGTGGGCACGTCGACATCCATGGGCTCGCCCTCGTAGGCGAAGACCTCTTTAACAGGAACATCAGGAACAGATTTACCAGGATACGGCGCAGCATTATGGGTCGCCAAGACCGTCCGCTTCGGTTTAAAGGCATTCACAATGCGTTTCAGCGGCTTACCTGGAGCGGGCGGTTGGGCATGGATGTTCGCTTTGTTCTGAAAAGGTCGGATTATATATAAAGTCATCACGGAAAACTATGAAATGAACTCACGTTGACGTTGATGCAGAAACGTTTGGTTATTCCTTCCATTCTGGGGACTGTTGGGTCAGTAGGGGCCAAGCAGCCGGCTAAAACAGCTTCAGTGATGAAAGGAGCGCAGCGTAAGGACGCTTTGGATGAGAATGGTTAGCCACGATGTGGATCGAGCCAAGCCGCGATGGCACATTCGAAAAAAAGCGCGCGGCGTGCATAGCGCGGTCCCACCACGCGCACTCGACCGCTGTGTCTGGTCGTCGCGGTCGGGCGAGACACGCTGAAACGCTTCCCCGATCGGGCCCCAACCCATGCCCTGAGGCGATCTATCTCACATCACCACCTCCACTCAACTCACCAAGTTCTCCGAAAATGGCTTTCGTGTAACGAGCAGTCTTCCTCGCAGTTCTCCGAACCTTCCGACCTGCGGTGATTACAATGAGTTCTTTCTCAGAATCCATGGATACTTTTGAGATCCGATTCAATAAACTTTTTTTCCGTAAAAGCAGAACTGAGAAACTTATGCAAATAAATTGAGGAAATTAGCAATTTTGTGGTTAAAGTAACATTTTTATAAACTTGAATAAATCATTAAAAACGACAGATTTATTTAACAAAATCAGCAACAACGAATAAAAAAACAACTTTATTTACTCGCCGCGGGCCAACTGGCGACGTTGCTTCTTCTTAGACTCCTTCTTGGTCTTTTCAACGAGGGCATCAGCAGGCTTGGAAACGAGTTCCTTCTTTTCGGTCAGGATGAACTCAACGTGGCACGGCGAGGACATGTAAGCTGAAATGATCAACATTACAATCACGACAACAAATAGAATAAAAATATAAAACTTACGGTTGATACGGCCGTGGGCACGGTACGTGCGTCGGCGGATCTTGGCGGCGCGCTGAACAACAACGTGCTCAATGACGAGATGGTCGACGTCCAAGCTCTTGAGCTCGGCGTTAGACTCAGCGTTCCTAAAAATGATCAATTTAAAAACTGACGAATGAAAAAAATTTAAATATAACAAACCTGAGCAAGTGGAGGAGGTATTCAGCGGACTTGACTGGCCAGCGACCCTGGGAGACACCCCAAACGTGGGCTTGAGCCTTGTTGCCGACCTTGTGGCAGAACCGGCGGAAGGGGATGATTTCCTTCTTCTCCTTGACGTTCTCGAGGTAGCGGATGGCGCGCTTCAGAGACATGTTCTTGATGGCGCGGGCAGCCTCGTAGGTGTTCTTGAAGTGCACACGGAGATCATCACCACGGGTCTTGACAGACTTGGTGTTGTTGTCGGGCTCGGCCGAATAGTGAATCTTTCCCATGATGAGCTGATAACCCTAGAAAAAAACGCGTAAGTTAAACTTGGCTCAAAATTTATATATCCGTAGTGATAAACTCGCGGAAAAGTGATAGCCTATGGGTTAAAAATGGGTCAAAATGACGATCAAAACTATGAGGATCGTCAGGGTATGGATTGTGGAAAAGTTAAAGCAGTGAAAAGTGGGTTTCAAGCGACGAAATTAGGAAAAACACGCGAAAAAGGGGTGCAACACGACATTTTTGCGACGGACCAGCCCTGCTGAGTACGATAGCCTTCCCTGTGTGCGGAGCAGGCGAGTTATCGCGGCGGGAGCCAGTCTGTCAGAAAGTGCGCACGCATCGATGCACGCCCGTCAAAAATTGGAAAACGGAAAAACAAGCGTCGCTTTTTGACCGTTTTTCTGGATGGCGTTTGTATTCTTTTTTGGATGTATTGACAGATTTTGACACGGTAAATCCTCCTGGTCGCATGGCCGACGACGTATTCGGACCATCGACATCCAAGGAGTCGCAGATTGGCCCCAAATGTGACGCTTGTTATTTTGACTTTGGCACTTACACTCGGCTCGTCGATCATTTGCGGCTTCACGCACGCGATTCCCTCCACGTTCTGGCCCACTTTGATTGTGTACCATGTGGCCAAGCCGAGATGGTCTACATCGACGCATTGAGCCACTATGAGCGCGTCCACGCCAACACCGAGCTCGAACCCGAGCCAAGTTGTGCGGCTTCGGTCTTCAATGAAGGCTTCTCCCCACCAGCTCCACGACGGCGTGCTTACAGTGCGGGCAATGTCGAGAATAAGACGTGTAAAGTTTGTGGAAAAGGCTTCGGACGGCCGTCGGATTTGCAGAGACATTTAAGGGTCCATACAGGTTGGAAATTGCTGCTTTTTGGTTGTGTTTTTATATATTTTTTCTAGGCGAACGTCCATATCCGTGCCTAAAGTGCTCGGAATCCTTTAAAAACAAAGCCCATCTTGATCGCCATTCAACTATCCACAGCACGAGGAAGTGGCCCGAGTTCAAATGTGCCGTCTGTCAGACCAGCTTCATGTCAATGACGGCCCTTCGACTACACTTTCGCGTCCACAACAACTACAAACCGTTCAAATGCGATGATGAAGCGTGTCATGAGACCTTCAGAACGAAAAAGCTGATGAAAACGCATTATAAACGGGCGCATTTCCGGCGATCAGTACCACGTGAACTCACAGATGAAGCCAAGCAACAGCTTTACAACATCATGTGTGAATCGTCGAAGCCGTCGAAACCTTCAAGCTCAAATGAACCCGTACCAGGACCCAGTAAGCAGCCTGCCAGTGTTCCGGATGCGAGCTCCTTGGTGATTAGTGATACTTCTGCTTTTCAACCGATAACTCCGGCGCCATTGAAGCCTTCTATGAGCGTAAGTTTTGCTTTTGCTTATTGAAAACGCTTCTATTATTGATTACTTTCAGCTCCCTCCCCAAATGAAGCCCCCTATATCTACCGGACGAGTGCATATTCGCGTTCAGTTACGAAGTGTGTCAGTCGGGCCTGAAAGTGCGAGCTTGTAAGTTTTCTATCAATATTGTCCTTTGAACTGAATCACAATCTCGTTTTCCAGGCGCTCCCAGTCCGAAATCATCATAAGCGTCCCCGACATGCGTTCCCACGCCGACCGTATGGCCCTCCTGCGAACGCAGCTCCGTCTTTCCGGGCTCTCCATGACGCTGCACCTCATAATCGACCCCCGAAACACGCTGGACCGCCTCAATGAATCCAACGAATCCGGCTTCATGATGGCAGTGACCCCAGCTGTCGGCGATCCCGAAACATCTCGAGATAACACGCCCCTGCTTTTCGTTATCACGCCCCAGGAGGCTGCTTGGGGTGGAACGCTTCCGGCCCTCTTTGTCGAATGTTTCGTGACGCAGCCGGAGCCGAACGCCGAAACACGTGCTCAATTTGCACAGAGTTGTTTGCCGCACTTTTCCGATAGCAGCATCGCCGTTCCGAGCGGTAGTGGATTCAGCTTTAGCGCAAACGGCGCCTTCACGCAATTCACCGGACCGGCATCAGCCTCAGCATCCACGGTGATCATGCCCAGCTATGCCAACAACAACACCACCTTCAGTAGTAGCGCCAGTGCAAGCGGCAGTTCGAATCGTGCTTCCGCCGCTCAGAATACACGGTTCTATTAAGCCAAAATGAAATCATGCCGGTATGTTATCGCCTATTTTGACCAGTATCCAATACTTACTCAGTTTTTGAAAAGCTTTATTTTGTATGTTTGACAATAATAATAATGATGATGCGAATAAAATGTATAAAATCAACAACGGGGTGAAGTGAAGGTCAGGTCAGACGACCCAAGTGATGCCATTAGGATCGTAGGTGACACTTGGCTCTTCCATCTCGAGGTTGAGGTAATAGACGGGAGCTGATGGGTCGTCGGAATGTAGGACTGATTCGGCTTCTTTGATGTGGAGGCTTTCCTGGTAGAGGGACGGGCAGTTGATGACGAGGGTCTCGTATTCACCGCCTTCGCCACAGATGTGAGCGCCGTATTTCTCATGGACTTTGAGAAGGGTCGGCTGGAGATCGCGAAGACTTTGGCCCAAATGGCTCTGATTCAAACCACAGCAGGCAATCTTGATGGTTATAGCCTCGAGTTGGTTGTTGAGCATTTCCTGGAGGAGCTCCTTCTGATCAGCGCCCCAGAGATATGCAAGCATGGTCAAGCCAAGGCGTTCACAGACGTGTTCGACGCGGACTTTCTGATAGGTGGAAGCAATCGCACCCACGGAGACGCCCTGAATGTCGGGATACTGGTCCTTGACGGCATGGAGCAGCGTGTAGAGGTCCTCGACTTCGTCATTTTCATCGGTAATGTAGTCCTTGCCGACGCATTTGGGCGTGCCTTGGATCTTGCGACGGATCATCGGGAGGCCCATGACTTTGGCGATGTACTGTAACGCTCAAAGTAGATCCAAAGTCGTCAAAAGCGGCAACAAACCTCAACACATTCATGCCCAACCGACTGATACATGTAACTATCAGTCTCACAGTCATTAAACGGAGCCAAATTGGCCAGACAGACGATCTCATGGCCATGCTGCTTGCATTTCAGCAGATTGAACATGCTGTCTTTGCCACCGCTGACCAGACCGACGACTTTCATCGACGGCACTTCTGACTTTTCTTTATCTGAGGTTTTTGACATCTGAAACCACTCAAACTTCACCATCTTCACCGCTTTTACCCCAATAAGTAAAAATCAGCGAATAAACACAGATTGCAACTTTTTCAAACTCAAATTCTTTCTTACTTTTTATACGTTACGCCTCAATAAACACAAAAACATCGAAAAAGCGACGAAAAGGGAGAATCAGGGAGCATTGTATCTACAAAAAATCAAATATAAAAGAAGAGGCTATGGTTAAAAGAAATAAATGGATCCCACGCAGGATTACCAGTTGGGAAAAATAACTTGGATTTAATTCTTACTTTGCGAAAAGACAGAATATTAAACAAAAAACACTAGACGTTCCAGAGAAATACTCTGTTCCGACCGCAAGGCCAGGGACCAGAAGGCGCTTATCACAAAATTTTGCTCGACAAATCAGACTTGAAGAGTGCGAAGACAACATTCAAAAGGCAATACAAAAAGCGGGAAGCGTAGAGGCCTTAAATACGGTAACCAATCAACAATAGTAGTGAAGATACGAACGACACAAAACAAAAACCAGTATCAGTGTGTACGGAGAAAGGAGGGGATAATAACCAAATTAGGTCTGACAATCGAGTTGAAGAGTTGGGAAGTTGGTGGGTTTAGTTGCAATCTGAAAAGAGAGGGTTTTGTAATGGTGTTGAAGATTTAAAATGATAGAGTGGTAAACTTACAAGACATGTCAGAATTGGTCGGACGCTGGGCCTGCTCCGTAGCAAACTGGCAGTACTGGTCGTATTGTTCCTCAAGCTTCTTGTTGAGGGCCGTTTCGTATTCGTGGCGGAGCTGCACTTCTTGCTGCTTCAGGAGACGCTCGCAGATGAGTTTGACCTGGTTGAGGGAGAAGCTGGGCGCGCTGTAGAGCAGCTGCATCGCGTTGTTGTCCTTCGATGAGCTGGTTTCGCCTTCTGAGTCGCTGCCGGACTGAAAATGGGTATTTGAAATGACTTGACCATGATTTTGGAATCTTTTAGATAATGGTTTCCTTTCTGCGGTTTCAAAAGTGGTTACAAAACGGAAAAATATCGCACTTTTCCATTTTGTAACGTTTTAACACCCACAAATCAATAAAATTTACTCACGTGCATGCTGTTCGGGCTTCCGGGAGTTCGCCGATATCCGCTACTTCCCCCCGCAGCTGCCGCAGCCATAGCGCAGGACATGTTAGCACTGGGACGCTTCGGGATGAGCTTCCGACGCTTGAGGTACTTAATCTCGGCATTGAGGTAGGAATCGAGTTGGCTGCTGCTGAGTTGGTACTTGCCGGAAACGCTGGCGAACGGGGACTGGTCGTTTTCGCGGTCCTGAAGCCAATTCAATGTAAAATTATATATAAACAATCAACTTTTCAACTCGTGACTTACATTTCGGAGCATATTCAAGGTATTGCTATGCGGCAGACTGGCCGCAAGTGTGCCAAGTTGAGGCCGGAACGGCGAGCAGTGGGCATTGGTCGGACGAGCACGCTTCGCATCGACGCCTTCGGAGCCGAGATAGGCTTCGTAGTCGTGTGGACGCTTGACAGCCAAGCCGCAAGTCATACTTTCCTGAAAATGAGAATAAGGTTAGGAAAATGTGACCAGAAAGGTGATGATATCGAAAACACGGACCAAGGTCGGAACCGAAATGGTGAAAAACAGGGACTAATGTATTGCGAAAGAAGAAAAAATGTGGGGGTGAACACGGACGATGAACGCGGCAGTAAGGGAAAACCCGGTCGTCGATGTCGTTCGTCTGTCGGCGGGCAACAGCAAACGGGATGGAAATGTCGATATTGGGACACGGACCGGACCGCGGAGAAAATGCAAATGTGCCAATGGGGAGCTAAATAATGGTAAATCGGAGAAATGGGCAGAATTTCCAGAAACATCGGCGCGAACGGCGGTCGATATCGGCAGACACTTCACAATTTTCGTCTGATTTCGTCGTCGACTCGCAGCGAAAAGGAAGGACAGCGCCTATCGAGTGCTGTGTGCACAGAGCGCACGCGACCGACCGGCGGGCGTGCACACCATGTCGTTGTCTCGCCACGAAGTGCGTTTGCTGCACGCATCTCTACGGTCGACGCAAGCAACGAGCTGCTCGCTCTCCTCCGCCGCTCGCTGTGTCGGAGGGCGTCGTCGTCAAGACGCAACAAAACCGGTGTCGATGGGCGTCTAGGTTGTTCGACGAAGCCTGGCACGGTGAAAATGTGAAAGTAACTAACCTGCTTCTGAAAACAACTTTTTTCCAACAACCTACGGCATAACGATAGGAAAATATATAATATATTGTGCCGGAAGGGGTGGTTGTTTTGAGGGAAATTGGTGATTAGCGTTCTCGAAAGCGGAAAAATATCAGCTTTGAAGGCTGGCTTTACTCACGCATGAGCTGTTACGACTGCGCAAGCGATAATGAGCTTGGTCAGTTCCGTTTATTGGGGTGTTACTACCTTCATAGCGTAATAGTGGAGATTTATTGCCATGATTAACGCTCGATAGTGAGAAAACCGTAGTAATGACGTCGTTGCCATGGCTGAGGAACGGAAATATGAGTATGCCGTGGCGTTCTAATCTGGGTTGCAATCGAGAGTATGATATTAGGCTTTATTTGAGTGCCTAATGAATGTTTTATAAGAATGGGGGTTGCAGTTTGACACATGTTCACCAATTTTATATATATTTTTAGCGACAACTAACAAAATGAGCATTACTAAAGGTCGTCAATGGTGTCTATCATAAAGCCTTGCAGTTTGATTGACATTTGAACGATAATCAGTTTTGCAAAATAAGGTTTTTTCCATAATGACACCAATAAAGTCGAAATTACTGTAGCTACAGTATCACCATTCAGTTTTGTTTAGCATTTTACAAGTAAATTTGAGTCGTTTATGATTAAAATTTAGAAAAGTCCCCCAAAAACTTCAAAAAATCGCAGTTTCGAAACTCACTTCAAAAACTTCCCCACCCTTTGAACTCTAAACCTAATCCTTGAAATGCTTCATGATCCATCCATCTATTTGCTTTTTGCCCTCTCTTTTGTAAATATTGTTCCCCAACTTTGACATGCTATGATGCGTCTGCTGACAACCCGGCTTTCCTGTTTGTAACTCTTTTTCGGTTGGTCTTTACAATCATTGTGGCAACTTTTTCGTGTTGCCGCTTCCCAATCTACAGCTGACAACATCCCAGAAACCAAGGCCATCCGCTGCGATGAATGTGTTGTTTCCTCGCCGCAGGGTGCCCTTTTACAAAATGTGGGAGTTGTTTTTTTCGGCATTTGTTAGCACTTTGTGCCAGTCGGCCTCTAGGCGGATCTTTGGAGTCTGAATTCAGCATTGTTGGAATCTGTGGTGAACAATACTGGTGGGAAGAAACGATGCTGCCATCGACCCCCGTTTTAAAAAAGACGACTTTGGAAGGGTGGAACCGGCGTGGAAACAGTTTCGGAAGAAAAGGGGAGGATGTATGACCGAAAAAAGCGGATTATGACAAGCAGTCGAAATCTCCTCTCTGACGGAAGCCGGCCCAGCTCATGGTAGCTGTTACAAAGTGTTCCATGTGTCGGCATAGTGTGTCGGAAGCTATGTTGACATGACGATTGTCGCGGCAGTGCCCACCACGCAGGCTGAGCCAAAACATAAGTCTCAAGACGATGCCGATGGCCATCCAAGGCTGGAGTGGAGCCTCCGCGCATAGGTTCAAACGGTCCCAATGGCACTAGCGCCAGAGGGGCATATGCAGCTGCCACCCGATGAAGCAGCTAGCTCTCATATGGGGCGGGAAAAACCTCGAAGCAAGGCCTATTTTGGGCCACGCATGCGTCGCAGCAGTGTCGTGTCGCTGCATTTCCGGAGGGCATTGCCACCGCCCCGGCCGATGGCAGTGAAGCAAAACCAGCGCAAAGATCGTAGCCCGTGTGGTTCTGGCACTTCATGTCAACCGGAATCAATGCCTTGTGCCTGAACTGCGCGAAGTGGAACCAAAGTGGACCCACATCCGCCCCCGCATTTCAATTCGACGTCATTTCAATTTGCAGACAGCCCCGGGCTCTGCGCGAAATTCAGTCTGTCTCTGTTTTTCGAAACTTTTGGTTACTTCATTTCATTTCATTCCATTTCGACTCACAGTGTCGGGGTCGCTTCCCCGCACCAGCCCATGGTAACGATACCCCTTCAAAACATTATTCGTCGGGGGTGGGCAGGAGAGTGTCGCCGTGGAGAAGCGACGACGACAATTTTTCAAGTACACTGTTCACTATACGTGTCCGGAGCGGGGCCCCTGGAGCATAGTATGCATGCAAAAGTGTGCATCTACAAGGGCGACTGACACGTATCGGGTGTTGATCGCGCGTGTGTGGTTCTGGTACCTCCAGAAGAGGTCGCGCATTTGTTGTGATTTGACTCCTTTGTCCTGGAATCTGAATAACTTCCAAAGGGCCATATATCTCCCAATACATGTGTTAATTGATGTCCCCATTGTGCACTCTTCAGAATCCGCACATACCCAACACGAAAAACATTTATCTTTTTGTGGGTGGGGTCTGCCTATGCCTATTTTTATGCGGTCTTTTCAACAAACAAAGTTGTTTTGTCAACTCATCAATGAGGTTGTATAATTTGTTGCGAAGCTGGAACTTTATAACTTTGAGCTCTGGTCGATCCAGAGCCGTTCTTCGTTTTTTGTACTGTGATTTTTTGACAAACATCGTCAAAAATGGCCGCCATCTTTTTGTGTGTTTAAAAAACTCAAAGCAGTTTGCAAGTGTTAATATTTGTTCAAATGCCCGAATCCTACCACACCCTTCCAATCCATCATTCATCGCCAGCTTTGGTGGCCATTCAACCACGTTGCAATCCTCTAAATACCCCGACAGCGGTGTCCCTTCGACCATACACTTTCGCTGTCTATAAACAAATTGTTTACTTTTGCCGAACGCCACAGGGCTTAGCGGCTTCGGACCACCCTGTCATGCATACCTCGCCCCTCGCCCCCGGCATTCTGTTTTGTTTGTACTTCGTTAGCGTGAGGTCCTTCCCACATCATGCTTATTGTGTTTGTTGCTTCCTTTGCTTTGCTTTTCCTCTGTTTTTTTGTATAAATCCAATTTACTGGCAAAATCTCACGAGACAAATGCATGTTTCCTCGTTTCAAGGCCAGCACAGAAACAGATTCAAACCTCTCGCATTGCAAGCCAGATGTTAGCCTCAATGTATTTCCCCAGTTTAAATGTGACGAAAAGAGGCTTGTTTATCGTGGGCCTACCAAAGGGCGGGTTCCAACTTGGAATCGTCCGAGAGAAGAGCAAAAAGCTAATGTAAAAACGAAATACAATCTAAAGAGGGTTGTTTTTTTCCGGAAAGACTTTCCCAATTAAAATCGACCACGACAACGACGACCAAAGGCGATGGGTGAGACAGACTTCCCGACGGTGAATAGATAGGTAGATGATTGGAGGACTTTTTTCGGGGATTCCAGTTTTCAGGTGCGCAATGTGGGCGGTGTTTTTCGTCTGTGATGTAATTACACTGTTTTTTTCGGGAACTTCGCTCAACTTGGTCGTCATTGAAAGAAGATTCAAAGTTTTTGTAGGAAAAAAAGTTGAATTGTTGCAATTTTTGTGCAGTGAGTCGTTAACACGCGTATCGAAAGAGGCTTTTTTGGGTGGTTGTCATGACTGATAAGCGTCACTGAGGGCAGTTCGATTGATCAACCTTGAGGGGTGATGTCTCATGTCTCAGATGGTGCAGGTTTAATTTTATGTTTGCTGTCGAACTAGTTTTGTTTTTGCATTGATTGCGATTTTGACTTTGACTTCGGGGAGGGATTACGTCAGTAAAAAGTGAATCTGATCGTCTTATTTCGTAATAACGAGCGTCTGAATTCGATTTTATGGATTTCTTTGACTATTTTCAATCATTTGAATGAGATTGATTCCATTTCGATCACACTTCTCATGTCACCCGTCTGTTATAACCAGTCATTAACCTCAATCCACCCGTCAGACCTATCAAAACGCAAAACCAAGCCTTTGCGAATGAAGACATCCAAGGCAGGATGGTTCATTGCGTCCTGTCACAATTCCATGCGCAATTGGATCTCTGACACCGGAAACCAGCCCTCTGATGCCATCATTTGCCAGCTTCGTCGTTTCATGGCGCGGACGTCACGGTCACGACCCCCATCATTATGACCACCACCGCCTTATAACTTTTACTTTTCCGCTTTTTCACCCCTTTTACCCAACCCACATCCTCTTCGGCCTTCCTCTTCTGCCACCCCTCAGGCGTGCCTAATTTGTTTGTCCTTAAAGACCCACGACAACGAACAAGGACCCTTCTACCGGAGGGCAAAGCCGTTTTGGAAGCGTCTTTGCCGAAGGACGACACGAACCAAGACCATCAACCATTGATTCTGCCCTGTTCCTGTCTTTTTTGGAAGGACTACCAAAGCGACGGCGTCCGAAACCATAAATAGTTTCGTTTTTTGTTGGTCGATGTCGATGGCGACATTTTGAAGTAGCTTTCGTTCTTTTTTGCTGCTTTTCAACCTTTTCAAGTTTTTCAACGCTTTGAATTGAAACGAGGCTTGTTTCACGCTGGTTTGGAGTGTTGTGGCCTTGTCCTCGTTATTTTTTCTGCAATCCGTCCACGCTGATGATGGTATTTGCAGACAATCGTCACCACGTCTTTCACATTGCTAGCAAGAGGTTGTTAGACTCATTAATTTTGCGCAAAAACTGTTTTTTTCAAGCCTTAACCACTCAAAAGACATCAAAAACCGCGAAAAGCTTACCTAATTATCGAAATTCCCCCCATCAGCTGCATATTCCCATCAAATTCCGCCCCTCAAGTAGCCCATCATCCGGTTTTTACTCATCCCGTTGCAGTTCTAATGACTTACTTGAGTGTGTGAACCTATTATTTTCACAAACAGCTGTCTGTAGCACCATTCTACAGCACTTTTTTTACGGTCTAAGAGCGCTTTTTCACAGTGTTGGACGTAAATCAGTCAGTTTTTGCCATCGGGAACACGATGCCATTCACATTCCACTTAAAATTGAATGGATAGCGTTTACCATTGCTATTGCGGTCTATTTCGGTTGATTGCTATTTGATCGCGGGCCAAGCTGGCTCCCGTTCCCTCGAGAGTGTCGTCGGCAAAAGCAATTGATCACCGAATACAATTGACCAACCGCACCCATAGTACATCCTGGAGTGTATTGAATCGGATCCGAAACGGCTGTTTCTAAACTTTTTGGGGTTGGTTGCCCTTTGGCTTGGTTCTTTTTGCCGTTTATTGGGTGTTTGGTGGTAGCTATACGACCTTTGACTATTAAATTGGTGTTTTTTTCAAGGGAAAGTTATTTTCTCTGGTATTTTTGTTTGACATTTTGTCTAACATCGTACAACTTGACGAATTCAATCGCGGTTCCCATGTTATTTTAACGTTTTTTGTAACATTTCTCACACTGATCTCCCGTTATCACGCCCCCATCGCTTACGTGACAGCCGTTTTTTAACGATGCACTTCCGGAAGTGCCGTTGCAGCCTTTTCGTGAAAACCCATCATATTATTGTCGTATTTCAGGCGCTTTTTGCTTCTGATTTCACGTCCAGCCTCTCCGATTTGATTTTTTTGATTGCTAAACACATTGTGGTCGGACATGTCCTCAAGGAACGAGTGCTCGAATTGCATCGTCTAAACACAAACATCTTTTGGTCCGCGCTTTTTTCCCGCAGCATCTAACTGCTCACGTTGGTTGGGAAGAAAAAGCACTGCAAGATTGACGGAAAAGATCGTAAATATCAGCCGAGCTCCACGACAACAGACGACGTCGCTTTGTATTCCTCACACAATCGGGGGCTAGCTGTATCTCCAGTTTTCGCTGCTTCCAGGCGGAATTTCCACGTATTACACGTTTTTTATTGAAAAATTGGTGATATTTTTTGATTGAAATGGCGGATACTGCTGTCAATCATCATCCGCATCATCACGATAACAAAAGGTTGGCATTTTGGAGAGGTTTGGGGTTTTCGTGGTGGGACCATCAGGGTTTGGTCTCGACGCGAAAGAGTCCAAAATCGAATTTAAAGTAGTTTTTGATCATTTCGATCACTTCCAGGGTATCCTTCGGCACCGAAGAACAAGTCACAAAGATCGTCTATGATGAAGTGCCCGTCGATGGCTATGACGGCTACGTCAAGGTGACCCGAACGACGACCCAGTTTACGAGGTTGGTGGCACCCCCAAAAAGGCTCTTTTCATCATCAATGTAGGCTTCACATGGCCCCCTGCCGACCCCAATTTTGTATATCCTGCCCAACTTGTGCCGCCATTCGGTGCCCTGAGGCGTCTCCTGCCGAGGGCGATGGCGGCGGCGGACTTTCATTCACACTCTCTCTGGCTCTCTGCCCTCGCTGACCCAGGGCCACAAAAACCCTCTTTCTTCTTTCTTTTTGGCGACTGTGCCGTCATCCTCGAGAGTCTCGACCCGAACGCGGAGGGTTTTTTTGCTCACATTGCCGGCAGCCAGACCAGGCTCGCTTTGAAACCTCCAAATTGAAGTACGCTTTTGGTTTTTAAGCCGCTTCTTCGTTGAAACTTGTCCCATTCGCGTGAAACTTGCCTCCAAATGCCGTTTTGACAGTTGTTTTGGCGTACTTTTTCTCGCCTATAGTCATTTTGCAACAATAACACTAACCAAAATGTGTTGTTGACTTTTTGAATGGTTGTTATTAGCCCTAAAAATAGACCACACATGTCGATTGTTATGAAGACTGCATCAAATACCTCAATTATCTTATTTCAAACATCAAAAAACCGTAATATGTTTCTCATAAGTGCCTAAAAAGCTAAAAATAACTCCTCTGCACAGTTTTAAAAACGATTATGTTAACGGTTTGTCTTATTTTATTGAATTTGGCTCTAGATGCCGATGCCCGAATTCCACCGAACACTGCCATCCCTCTTTGCTCTCGTTCTCGATGCATGTTAAGAGTAGCGCCGTCGGCACTCGTAAAAAGCGTCTGCACTCGGGAGAATAATGTTTTTTTCTTTCTTTCATTGCATTTGCCGTGTTGCTGGGGGTACAGTGGACGGCACTGCGCGAGTAAGCGGATGATCATCGATTGGCAGCCTTCCGACGGCACCACATTGACTTGCTGGCGGTGGTGGCCTTGCGCGGTCTAATAGATTCATCGCGGCAGCCGAACGAACAAACCAGTTTTTTGACTGACCCATTGAAACATGGAACCCATAGAAACCCTGCAAGATGGCTTAGATTGCGGGTGTCTTTGGCCATTTCTATCATGTATAGACCAGTCGAAATAGCATCGTGGCGTTCTTAGCTGGCTTCCAAAGAGGCGGAAAATGGAAGCCAAAGTGGGCGCTTCTGGTCCTGAATGAATGACCTAATTATGCTCTTTCTAGGCCTTTGCAGGCCCCCATCTCGATGCTTTTTGTCCATCATTGCATGGCCTGGCCTGGCCGGGGCTAGTTGAGCGTTGCTTTTCGAATTTTTGGTCGCATTGCCACAGGCTATTTGTCTGGCTTGCCCCTGTGAGCTATGTGGCCTGGCTTTAGTTTTATGATTTGGTTCACTCCTTGGGCTGCCATATCGCGCCGTCGCGACAGACCTTATGTCGGCCCCGAAACGTGCTAAAAGTTAAAGCCACCCGCTCGCCCGAGGGCTAGCTGGCAGGGGTTCGATTGATCCGGAACCCCCTGGCGTTCAACTTACATTAGGTACCTAACTCGCTAGCGAGTGAAGCAGAGCTTGACTAGAGGAGTTCCATGTTTTTTACTTTGCAAAACTTACTTTCGTTTTTTACTCTTTATTTGCCCTTTCCGACACACCCATTGCATCCATACTCCTGTGTCGCATGGTGAGGGAGGTTCCTTTTCAATTTTGACGTACACAACGTTGAAAAAATCTCGCATCGCATCGTGCATCGCGTCAGTTTGACGACGACGACGAGGCAACCTCAACCTTCAGCTGTTTTGTTTGTTTGCATGTGCCTGTCTTCCCCTCAAATTCATCCTATTAGTATTGTGTGCGCTACTCCCTCCATCAACATCCACTGAAACCGCACTTCTGAAGCCGCCAGCGTTCTCATGATGCCCAGGTTGGATTTCACTACCCCTTCACCACCACCATCTCTACTTACTGTCAGTTTCGCCAATCTCTAACCATCCTAATGCGCAAGGCCTGTCTCCACTTGGCTACTCTAGCCTAGAGCTCACCCTCTTCTTCAAGGGCACAGTCGCTGGTTGCCCTTGCCCTCCAGGCTTCTTCGGTCCACGCCGCCAATCGAATTTGAAATGCATCGCGTTCCCGGGGGCGTCTGTGGCGCGCTGGTTCGACGTCGGCGCCGTCCACAGTCCGAAGAATGGCCATCCGCCGCCGACATTGACCCCCCGAGGCATGTTGCGTTTTATAGGGACCACGAAACTGACGCCCTCTCCACCATCCCCGAATGTATTACGACGACGCATGTCTCAATGCTAATACCATTGAATAGCCAGCTATCGTACCGCCCGGTTTAGGGTGTTGTTTCGTCGGCGATTGATTGTATGACACAGTCGATGAATCATAGCGTCCCTTTTGTGATAAGCGCTCGCTTTTTGAGTGTTTCTGTCGATGGATAGATTGTTTTTTGTGGCTTGATAGCTGTTTTGTATTGATAAGGGTCTTATATGGTGTTCCAATCGGCGCCTACATTGCTCTTATCTTGTTTTCTCACCGTATTTTGAATCTTATTCACCCTATTTCCTCAAGTGAACCTCTTTTGAAATCCGATTTGTCAAAAAACGCCTCAAAAATCATTTGAAAAGCGTAAATTTCATTGGATCGCAATTTCAGCCCTGACGCTCCACCCAGCAAGGTCACGGTGACGGCGGAGCATTCCGAAATCCCGCGACCCATCTCGCCTCCGGCCCAGATCGAAGACATCCATCCGACGACGAGTCCGCCCTTGCCGGCGTTGCTCAAGTAAGTATCTTATGATTTCTTTTTTAATTTCTTGTAATCCTATGGTATAGAATGGATTGGTCGCCAATCTATTCCATACCATTCGAAAACGGGGCCCCGGGACAACTTTTTGTGCCACTTCCGGAAAAGAATCGTCGCCGTTCCGGTTGGATTGGCCTGCTCGGCCGGGGTTGGGTTTTTACTCGACGACTAAAAATGAACGCTGATGTGAATGCATGTGTACTCGTTGAGTCAGTCTCGTCTGGGGGCGCCAGCTACAATTGATGCGTTTGTTGTAGTAGTAGTTGAGGGAATGGGTTGACAAAAAATACTCGAAACGACGACGAAATGGAAATAGGCATGGGTGGAAAAAAACCGTTGGAAGGGGGTATTTGTTTCTCCGGAAACCAGTGAAAAACGACACTTACTCGGGTTGTTTCATCGAGTTTGGGGGGAGTTTATTTGTTGTTTGGCCTAAATTTCTAATATTGGTTTCACTGATCGATTAAACATGCAAAATCTCTCAAGTAGTAAATTCAAACAATGTTTTATTTTTTAACCGCAAAACGTGATTTTGAATTTTCAAATTAAAGAATTTTTAGTTAAAATTGCTTTGAATGCTTGGCAAGGAGAAAACATTTTTGTAATTTAAAAAAATTTCATAAACTTTTGTTTTAGAAAAAAAATGGACGACAGCAACGACAACCCGTTCCGCCCCCAAGAAAAGCTCTTCCACGAAGTCGACCCGATCGTCGAGGCCTACCGTAATAGGCCGTATCCCCCGTCACCAGCGGGCTCTCCGATCCCTCACGATACCCACCCAAACACGACCGTAACCACGACCCATGACGGCCATCAAACCGCCACCACCACAACGACCAAATCCACAAAAGTGTCCACCGATCCCAGCGGGAATGGCCAGACCGTCGTCACAGAAGTGCACACCTACACGACCGTGTCCGCGAACGAAGCCACCCCGCTCCAGAGTGCCACAACGACCCCGGCCAAATCGGCGGCGCCCTACGTCACGGAGCCCGATGCAGCCCTGTTGCAATCCGATCTGCCACCGCCCGGCAAGGTCGAACTCGTGCATATCGAGAAGAAGAAGCGGTGCGGGTGTTGTTCCGTGCAATGATAACCTGATCCTGACAATGTTTGGGTCCTGCAACGAAATCCACTATTCGCCTGCTCTTATCAGCTACCCTGCGTGCGCACTGCCTCTATCTCCACAGCCCATTCAACCCCTTCAAAGACACAATTACCAGGCGTGAGACCAGTGTGTTGATAATTGATAATATGTCTGTTACTTCCAAAGGATAACATTGAAACTTGAACTTGAAATTTGTTTTTCTTCCGCCTCTATACCGGTACATGCTCCAATCCCCATCCATCCAGCCCCCTTTTCAGAAGCCGTATTGTTGCCCTTTAACTGACCCCATTTCTATCAAAACTCGATCAATGCTGCTTCTCCTGGCTTGGGCCCTTCCTGTTAATGCTTGTTTTTTGTTGTTTAATTGATAACGGATTGCCGATGGCAGAGAAGTCCAACGACCGCTTCCACAACCCCCTTTTTTGCTGAATATTCTGATTCTTCGAACCCCATTTCACACAACGCACTGGACTCTGTCAAAAGAGTGAAACAAAAAAGTTTTATCTTATTACCGTAATGAAAGAATGTTGTTAATGCCGTTTTTTGTCTTTGCTATTTAACCAAAAACATAAAGAACGTATTGGTTTATACATTAGTCAGTTTTTAGGTTATTTTTGATGTTTGTATTGTCTGAGTTATCGAAACGAAGTTTGCAAATGATAAAAAAAGAGAAATTTGATTAAGCTGAAGTTAAATTTATTGCAATTTTGTAAAAAGTAAAAAAATTGTGAAGGCAATGTGAAAAAAAGGCAACAGTCATGGCAAGGCTTAGATAAGTCACGCGCGCAAAAGTGATACAAGTGTGTTTCAGTGAGATAAAAGTTGATAGACATGTTGATCCACCAGTTCCAAAAATAGGATTAGGCAATGCCATAGTTGTTCATTTCGCAGACGACTGCCTTCTTCGACGCGGAAGTCATAACAAGTGTTCCGGTGACGACGGCGAGTCCTGTCCCTCCAGGGAGTCCGGTGCCATCGTTCGCGAACGGTTCGGTGAGGACCCAGCTACTTCGGTTGTCGTCCTGGAATTAACATAATATATACCAAATTGGGTTACTGTAGATTACTATAACTTGAAAAAGGAACAAAAAGAATGTAAAAGGTGAGATTACCTGGAACCGGATTCGCAAAACATGGGAGGGCGTACCCGTTTTCCGCTTAAGCCTGCCGCTGGTGTACACGTCCCAGACTTGCCTCAGGGTCTGATGCATCACAGGCTGAGCGATGGTCCAGACATCGCCGGTTTTGGGGTCCACCGAGAGCCCATGAGGGGCTGACATTAGGAGGACGTCTGTGACGTGCTTAATTGATAGGTCCTGTTCAATGCTGTAGGCTTTAATGGTCTGGAAATGGATATTTTGAGGGATTTACAAACCTAAAGTGTAAGTGTGCATTAGATTTTTCTATTTTTATGCTGTTTATTGTTTATTTTTGATTGCTTGGATAATCTTATCAAACTTAGCATGACTTATTGACGTGATAAAACCATTGAAGTCAAAAATCTATCGCAAAATAAAAAAGTTAACATCATAAAAAAAGCGCCCCAAAACTGGTCCCATTACGAAAACACAGGTGCGAGCTCTTGTTTTTAATTTTTCACACTTCAGTCAGCTGCGCAAGTGACGCATAACTTAGCTTGCTTGTTCTTTCACCTTGTTTTTCGCCTCTGGCCATATATTTTTCCATTTTCAATTCAACTCACCTCGCCACTGAATGAAGACACATACAAATAGCCGCGTTCTTTGTCAAGAGCCACAGCCATGGGCGATGCAATGGAGCTGCAAAGTTAGCATTGCTTCGAATATATATAATTTCTATTTGCTTCAACTTACTTGTCGATAACTTTGACATTCTTCCCATCATACAAGATCAAATCCCCAGATCGTAGCTGCATTGCTAGCTCACCATATCGGAGATACATATTCCCAAAGTAGAAGCCGTTTATTGCTACGAATCTGTTTCCGCCATCGAGAACGGCTATATCTGTCAAGCTGTAAACATTTTGCTTTCTTTTTGGGTTTTTATGCGTTTTCCCAGGACTTACCTATGAAAACTTTCATGCTGAATCGTTTTCACATGGTATAATGTTCCAGTTTTTTCCATGTATGTGAAGACTTCAACCGTCGTAGCCGTCGTGTGACCCCCATTGCCGTCCCCAGCAGCAGCAACGGCACCACCATTGCCCCTAGCATTGACAACGTAGACGAGGGTGCGTTTGCCGGCGGTCCCCACGGACAAGCCCATCGGCAGGAATCGTGTCTGTAAACTTTGAAACTTTAGTTTAGTTTTCGTTTCATCCTCGCCGGCAAACGGAGACTGCGTGAGTATGCTTCACTGCACTGGCTGAATTCTGTTCAAACGCAGCCATCCTCGCATTGCCCCAGGGCCTCAACTTACCCTGTTGAATGTCGTCGACCCGGAGCCCAATTCGATGCGAAGCTTGACTGGCTCCAAACTATCGGATGTCACTTCGGGTTCGCCTTTTTCATTGCGTTCAAGCTTCAGGATGCTTATATGGCCAACAAAAGTTGACGTGTTCAGCGGTTCGAAGAGTCTGGACCCAGGTTGAGCGATAAAGACGGTAGCGAGGTCTGGGACGTATTCGAGATCACCAGAAAGGGGTCCTAAAAGTGTTTCGAGTACAAATTTTGTCTTTTTGGAAGGCTTTCATGGTCAATTTTGGCACTTTAGTGATTCCTAACTTCAAAAAGTCAGAATAACTTTCCAAAAAGATCAAAAATTGCTCATTTTAAACGACCTCAAAGCCCACCCGGAACTGAATCCGCATTCTTATTCGATTTTTCCCGCCGTCTCCGGACTTTCGACCCCAAAATTCGCTTCCGTTTTCCTGCCGTCGTCGTCTAAGCCCTTCTCCGACGCATCCCCCTCTTTAAAAACGTATGTACTCCTCTGTTTTTGGATGTAATGGTGCACTGTGCACATTCCATGGCATCCCTTCGCCAGTCACATCCAATTTGCTTCATCTTGCCGTACTTTGGCGCCTATCCTTCTTATCCGTGTTATCAAACACGACCCATACTCCTCCCATGTCAGTTTTCCAGGCCATGTAGCCACATAGCTACCCTTAAACAACCCCTTTTTCCACTCACCCAAATTGCGGATGCCACGGCACGTCCCCGGCTTGTGATTAAAGACGCGTTTGTCGAGGTCGAGGAGAAGGCTGAAAAGAACTGCTATTACAAATTTTTTCGAATCTCTCTAGTCCTTTTTGAATTGAAAGGCAAGCCACTTTTCGTTTCTTCGTGTCTTCTGGAAAACCGTTTTCATTTTTTTCCTTACAACTGAAATGCATTTTCATGTCTTGAGGATGTGCCTCAAGCGCTTTTAAGCATCTTTTTGCCTGGCCCCGGAACACTGTTATTGTAAGGCGGCCGGAGCAAAAGGGAAAGGGGCATTGTCCGGAAATGAATTTTCCCTTTTTTGGTGGTACATAAAGCGAAGGCGGAAACGAATGGGGCTTCTGCCGTGCTTTTTTGATGTCTTTCGGGTGACATTGACATTGCTTTACATGCATCTCATGGGAAAGGTATCTCGGATGTTTTATTGTTGTTGTTATTGCTTTTTGGAGGGTGGTAGGACAGATAAGGACGCGAATTCGGCGGTATTTGATTGATGTTTCGTGATGTATGCTTCGAAATTTGATGCCTAACGCCAATTTTGAGTGGATTTTTATCGAAAAAACGTTTTTTTTGCCCCGCCTTTTCTTTGCCGCATCAATTTTCACAAGTTTGCAGCAATTAGAGCAAATTTGATTCCTCTTTCGCGTACTCTGCATGATGCCGTTCTCACTATTCAAACAAAAAGTGGCTAAACGTTCCTTTTTTCGAGCGCTTCTTTCGCTAAAGCTTTCATGGCTTGGCTAAAATGGCATTTAACTAAACCCAGATGCGAGTATGTTACGATAAAGGCCTCGGCAATGTTTTTTGCCATAAATTTGTATTTCATTTTTTGTTAAAGTTAATCATTTTTGTCTGGTTATTGTCTAGCGCTCTAATATAGCCTTCAAAATGGCATTTAGTAGCTTTAATAAAGCCCATTTTGCCACTTTTGTCAACCTACACGAATCTAATGACGCCTATGCCGAGCACGCCTACAATGCCAGCCTTGACGAGTGTTCTGTGCCCTGTGAATGGCGCGAAACCACCACCAATGCTTCCAGTTGTGGGGCTTCGCTTCACGGGTGCCTGGATAATCGACGGCGTCGTCGTCGTTGTGCCGCTTCTGCTGGTAATAGAGGGTGGTGGTGCTGTTGGTGGCTTCTGTCTTCCACGAACTGCTGCCATCGTCCGTCTGTCTGGAAAAAAAGCATAACCATGAGCATTAAAATAATGTAATTAGGTCTCTGAGGACGGCGGTAGTGGCACGAGTAATAGTAAGTAGGTACAAAATTGAGTTTATTATAGGCATGGTGGAGTAGGGCTAGTGTGGGGTTTGTGGTGGGCTAAACCTCGAGGTAGTTTTACATTAGTCGTTTTCGCGCAGTCGACTAATGTAAAAGCTGGCTTGACTCTGGCAAGGCCTTGACGACGCCCCCGAGCAGCGTCTTGTCTCGCCAAACCCGGAAGACGATCAATAGCTTCAAGGCGAGACTGGCCTAAAGGCTTTTTTATGCCGTTGCCGTTGTCCCGGAGAGGCTAAGGACGTCTGCCCTTGTTTCCCGGGGTGCCGGCGGCGCATGCCCCGGCAAATCCTGGCTGTTGCCGGAGGGGGGTCGTCTTCCGGGGGCACTAAAATGTGTGTTGCGCCGTTGTCGTCGTTGTCGTGCCGTGGTTTCAGGCTCTGTTGGCACGGGACGGGAACGCAGTGCCCGGAGATGGACGATGGAAAAAAAAGCTGGGACACCCCATGCTTACTCGAAAGCCCTCAGGCATGAAGACGCGGGTGTCTCGCCGGGGTGCCAAATAACGATTTTCCATTTTTTAACTCTCTCCGGAGGCGCAGTTCTGGAAAGGGGGAAGGGGTGGAGTGCCTGCGACGCCGTTTTTTTCGGCACTCGCGGGGGGAGATACATCGTTGTTGCCCCTGAGGCGAGGCTTCCGGGGCCCCTGCGTTCGCACTGTGAAGTTTACTCGATTTTCATGTGACGCTTCGCTTGTTGGCGGTCTTCTTTTTTCGAGTTTCTTTTTAACTTTTATCAATTTTTGTCAATTTCGTGTCGAGACCAGATTTTCCCATAAATCCATCAAAATCTTTATTAAAGCCGATTTAATCTTCCAGAATCTACACACCCACCCTCAACCATGAATTTCGTCGTAAAACAGATGGTCGGCAACCAGCTGAATGACCTGACCTCAGGTCTCGGCGGCGGCGACGGCGAAAACGCCGAAGGCCAGCAGACCGGCGAGGATCCAGAGGTCGTGGCGGCCCGCAAGGAGCTCGAAGAACGCCGCAAGGAGAAGCACCGTAAGATGGAGGCCGAACGCGAGAAGATGCGCAGTGACATCCGAAGCAAGTACAACATAACTAAAAAGGAAGACGCCCCCGCCTTCGAGATCGGCGCCGATGGCCGTATCGGCGCCGCCCGGAAGAAGACCCCCGAAGAGCTCGCTGCCGAGATGAATGCCGAAGATGACAGCCTCATCGGCCAGCTCGGCCTCACAGAACAGGTGGAGAAAGCGAAAACAGCCGTGACCTCGGCCGTTGACATGGTCAAGGGATTCCTGCCCTTTGGCAAATAAACCCAAGGGTACTGTACTATAATATTGGGGATACTTTAAAGGGGCTTTATGCGCCTCCATGTCAGTCTGTCATTCACTTCCTGCTTCTTGATTTGTTTGTCATTTATGTTTAAGGCGTCCGAGTTTTGTAAATAGCCAAATTGGAGTCGCATGTCGACCGTCGCCTTTTCCATTCCAACTTATTGGATGTAATATTACTGTGCTGTACTCCCCCTCCCGTTTTCCAGGTCAGCCGCAGCCTTTCTTACTTAACCGCTTTGAAATGATTAACCCTGTGTACCATAGTTAAAGGTGACTTTATTACGTGAAATATGAAACATGCAATTATGAAATGTGAAGATATTAATATTCAAATGATAGATAAAGTTGAAAGACTAGCATAATGCACTTTCCAATACAAGATAAAGTTGAAACAACAAGGATACAAACAAATTAATGAATTCAAAATACAGGCCATTTGAATGTTTGCTGTGAGAACACATAAATATGAACATAAAATATGCATTTATGAATGCAAAGAGCTTGACAGCCACGTGTAACAATGGGACACAAGGAAGTGTATGTCCATATCCCCTCAGGGCATGGCATTATGCCCTGCTTTTCTTCCGAGATGTTAGATGTAAATGCAGAAAAGGACACGTGTGAAGAAAAGAGAAGGTTGGCAACGTGTTGTGGAGATATTTTTGGCTGCTTGAAGCTGGTCGGCTATTGTCCGCCGGAAAGGGCATTCTGGTACGCGAAATCCAAGTGCTCACGAGCCAACGGGGCCGCGGTGTCGTCGTGATCTTTCGGGAGCTCGACAAAGGATGCAACACTCTTCAGAAGCTGGCCCCGAAGCTCGGGCTCGGAAACGACGTCAGCCAGGCGACGGCCATGGGCTGCGGCTTGTGACTCTTTGTAAACGCGTTCAAAAGCCTGCAAAATGGAGGGCATTCTTTTATTTTTTGGCTTGCTAAAGGCTTTCAAAAGAGGTACAATGATGGCGAACGGGGGTAATGATGTGGAAAATTTTGATAAGGGGATTTGAAATAATGTTTTTTTTTTAGCAAAAAATAAACTTCGGCGCGTCTTCGAGCAAATAATCTTTTCGAGGTCATATAAATTAGGTTTTTTTACTAAAAACGTAAAATTTAAACTAAAATTATTACAAAAAAATCAAATACTAACTAGTTCTCAACGAGTTCAAGTATTTTTAAGCCTCATTTCCCAAAACCAACCTCATCATCAACATTAATCGGCTTTATAGGCCTCAAAGTCTCAGCAATATGTGCCGCTGGCGCCATACCCGGCGACAACTTCCCGAGTATGTTATTCCCCAAAAACCGCTTCAGCAAGTTCATGGTCGATGCATCTGGGACGGTATTAGTGTCAAACCCGAACTGCTTTGCCAGCTGCCTCAAATGGGCTTCCATTGCCGGTGTCGCACCGAGCCGCGCCAATAAGTCTTTCTTGTCGGCCTCTGATGTCGCACTCGCTACTGATACTGACTTTGGTCTGCCAGATTCTTGTTGATTCGGTATTTGGAAGCTTCTTGGTTGTGTTGTCGGTCGCGCTGGGATGTCGAACCGTGCAGGTTGGGGCGAATGGGAAAAGTCAGTGGAGGGGCGCTGTAATGGCTGTTTGGAGGGTCAGATACTGTGGATTCGAAGGGTTTTTGGAGATCAGGTTTATCGGGGATAGTCAAAATAAGTTAAAAGGCAAGTGAAAATTAGGCCCATCCCCTTCCACGCACCGGATGATGGCCCTGCAGGGCGGCGAGACGCTGTTCCCGGTCACTCTTCATGGGCGTTATCGGCTTCAAACCGTCGAAAATGCTTCCACCGAAGCCGGTTCCGCCTGGGATGGACCTTGGAGGTGCGACTGGAGGTGCTGGAGGCATGAAGACCATAGGCGGCGGAGGTGGCATCATCGGAAACTTCAAACCACCGCCATCGAGAGGGTCTTTCAGGGTCAGCGGAGCCGGAGGGACCAGAATCGGCGGCGATGGAGCAAACATGTTTGGAATCTGCATTGGTTGTGGCATTGGCGGAGGTGCCGGTTCACAGCTAATCTCAGTATCTCTGTCATTGACCAATTTCGTATTCGAAATCGAGATAAAATTCCCATCCGGCACAGTTCCTCGGATCTTCAACTGAATCGGACTCAACGAAAAATGCAATTTCGTTTGAACCCGATGCCATCCATTATGTTCAACATTGCCTCGACGAGCCATGAGACCAGATTCAATGCCATCAGTGAGTTGGTAGACGGCGACTTCGGCATTGTCACTCATCCAGAGCTCAAAGTCGAAATACGCTTCTGGTTGGGCACGAAACGGTGCCGAAGTGATCGTGCCAACACCGGTGGCTTCCATAGAGACACTACCATCAGTGCGGTTCCAGAGATTGTCCAGATGCCACTGACAAGTGTGTTGAAGGAAAGAACATCGTAGAACTGGGCAGCTTTCAGTGGGCTCCATCATGACAGCCTTTTCGGGGACGGGTTCACCGAGTAAGAAGCCCTGTGATAAGGATGGGAAGTTTGGAAAGGCTTGTGGTGGAGCGGGCGGCGGTGGTGGTGGCACGACAGCTGGTAACAATGCCGGCACGGGAGCTGTGTAGTTTCTAAAAAATAACGTCAGAATGACCAGAAAACACCAGAATACAGCCAAACTTACGCTCCCGGAAACAGCACTTCAGCCCTCCCAGCCGCAGAAGACATTCCAAACTTGCTCATTTGCAGAGGCATCATGTATTTTTGCAAATTTTCGGCCTTTGGGCTTCCTGGATCACGCTCTTTCAACCCAATTGGTGGTGTGCCATCAGATCTCATGTTCTTTGAAACAGAAACTGGCATTTCCTGAATACCGGCACTTGGTTGTTTCCTAACCTGTGATGCCGGTTTCATCCGTGGTGGCGTCTGTTTGGCCGTCAATTGCCCAGCAAAAGGTATCGCTTCCACCAACTTGACATCATCAATGCCAATAATGTCCTCTGCACTGTGAATAGACCGTGCACGTAGCACGATTCTGAACGGTTTGGTCATAGTTGGCAAAGGCACAGTCCGACGAATCCATTGCTGTTGCCCAGGGCCAGAGATGGAATCAATGCATTGGAGATCGAAAGATTTTGAGGGTTTCAAACAGACCTAAACATAAAAAACATCATTTTTCTGATACAAAGTGCGCAAAAAAGCATAAAAAAGCAAACGTACATCCAAAATAGGCGTCGAAGCCGTCTTTCGATACGCAAATTTCAATTCCTTTTTGCCTTGAGGTTCTAATTCTGGGCTTTCAAGACTGCCCATTGAAGGTGCGCCGAGGCCGCCTTGAACATAGGCAAAACCGTCATCTAAAGTTGCAAAACTATTGAAAATGCAAAAGGTTAAGTTAAACATACCTCCATCAGCCGAACTAGTGATAGAGTTGACACTATCAACAATGACAGCGTTATCAGTCTGCCACAAATCGGCTGAATCCACAGAAGCAGGCTGCCAATTACAGAAATTACGTTTATGAAAGTCGCAATCAATTGTTTTCAGACCATTTATCAGTGTTGTGTCTTCATCGTCCTCAACGTCGTCATCACCATCGAGTCGATGCCATGCGGATTCTGTTTTGGATGAGACGAGATTCGCGAGAGTAAAAGTTATTAATAAAAGTAAAGGTTTACGCATTTTGATGGGTTTGGTGAGGTCATTTACTGTAACAAAAAGTTTATTTGGAATGTGCGAGCTTCAATCGCGCTAAAAATAAATTCACATTTAACGAAGCTTGTCTGTACAAAACAAGTCCAGCAGCTTTGTACTACAACACGGTCATCGCACCAAAAACACCCTCTATCCCAAATCCCCCAAAGCCAACAATCATGACGCCGGTTCCCAGAAGCTTGTCCTAGCCCATTCCCAGACAGGTTCCAGTCGCCCTGTGGCTAATTCTCGCGCACAACCAAGCAGAAGTGACCTCGTTCTGCTCCCATTCCCTCCCCCTCCGTGCCTCCAGTTGAAAAGGAAGTCCGTGTAGTTGGTCAAATATAGGTATGTTAGTAGAGACATTTTTTCGATCCTAACAAACGATGTTCGTTCGGAAGTGAGTGAAAAACGTGAAAACGTCAAAGTTAGCCGGTGGTCATTGTGCGTGCATCCATCGGACTGAACTGGCTATGGGATGTATGTGGTCACTGACACCGACGCCGACGCCACGGTAACTGTCGCTTCTCCACATAGAAAAAGGAAGGATAGATGGCGCATCGGATGGGGCATCTGTACACCGGAAATGACCACCACCAGCGTCAGTGCAAACAATGGGTTGCTACGGGGCTGATGTTTTCACTTTCAAACGCTGCCGATGCATGATGGATGGTCGTGGACGGTGGATGCCCAAATATGAGCATTTGGAGTTATAATTGGCTTTTGGATGTTGGTTTCATCATTCGACAAAGTCTGGGGATTGTTTGAAAGGGAAATACTGGCTCACATGCCCTGAGGGCATGAATGTCATGGTATCCAAGGCGTTTTTTCGGCGATGCCATGGCAATGCGGACTGAAAGTCATGCAATTTTGACTGCAGTTTCTTGTTTTTATGACATTTTTGGTCAGCTAAACCGGTCAAACAACTTCCAAATGTCCATTTACAGTACCTTTGCCGGTGGCAATTGTCTGCCCCAAATGACAGAAGCCGCCACCGCCATGCAAACAGAGAACAATGCCATCGAAACATCGAGATTGACCGCCACAAAGTGCATCTCTACGGAGGATCCTAGCAACGGAGCCACCAAAGGCGAGCCCGGCATTGTCAAAACACGGTCCCAGCTGCCTTGTCGCTTCAGTTTGAATATTCTGTCTCTTGGAAACAGTGCTTTCTTCATTTCTACCAACTGTATAGTTTGTATTTGATTTCGAAATGGTTGTCAATTCACGTTCTGTAAGCGAAATTTATCCTTATCAGTAAAAATAAGCCATTTTGCAGCGCGAAGTCATCTCAATCCACGTCGGTCAAGCTGGGGTTCAAATCGGCAACGCTTGCTGGGAGCTTTATTGCCTGGAACATGGCATCCAACCCGATGGCACCCTCGCTGATGATGATGACGACAATGATGACGACTCTTTCAACACTTTTTTCGCTGAGACTGTTTCTGGAAAACACGTGCCTCGGGCTATCATGATCGATTTGGAGCCGACCCCAGTCGATGAAATCCGAACAGGAACTTATCGGCATTTGTTCCATCCGGAGCAGCTTCTAACCGGGAAGGAAGATGCGGCTAACAACTATGCTCGAGGGCATTACACGATTGGGAAGGAGATCATCGATGTGTGCATGGACAGGGTTCGGCGGTTGGCCGATAACTGTAAAGGGCTACAAGTATGAGTTTATCAACCTTTATGATAGTTTAAAAGTTGTTTTCAGGGCTTCTTAATCTTCCACAGCTTCGGCGGCGGCACCGGATCCGGCTTCACAGCACTTTTGATGGAACGGCTCAGCGTCGATTACGGTAAAAAGTCGAAACTCGCATTTTGCATCTATCCTGCACCGCAAATCAGCACAGCTATCGTCGAACCGTACAATGCCATTCTCACGACGCATACCACCCTGGAGCATTCTGATTGCAGTTTCATGGTGGACAATGAAGCGATTTATGATATCTGTCGCCGGAACATGGATCTGGCCAGACCTACTTACACGAATCTGAATCGCCTTATTGCACAGGTCATTTCATCCATTACGGCATCATTGCGGTTTGATGGCGCTCTGAATGTTGATTTGACTGAGTTTCAAGTAAGTATAAGTTACTGTAGTTTGATTTTACAGGTCAATTTTACAGACAAATCTCGTCCCATATCCACGAATCCACTTCCCACTGACCACCTACGCTCCTATCATCTCCGCCGAGAAAGCCTATCACGAACAAATGACCGTTGCCGACATTACTCAGCAATGCTTCGAGCCAGGTGCCCAGATGGTCAAATGTGACCCACGGCACGGGAAATACATGGCTTGTTGTATGTTGTTCCGTGGCGATGTCGTCCCAAAGGATGTCAATGCTGCCATCGCGCAGGTGAAGACAAAGCGGACGATTCGCTTCGTTGAATGGTGCCCGACTGGGTTCAAAGTCGGCATCAATTATCAACCGCCAACAGTCGTCCCTGGAGGCGATTTGGCGAAGCTGCAACGTGCTGTGTGTATGTTGTCGAACACGACTGCTATTGCGGAAGCTTGGGCTCGATTGGATCACAAGTAAATACTTTTCCTTAAAATAAGTTGATAATTTGGTGTTGTAGGTTTGATCTTATGTACGCAAAACGCGCCTTTGTTCACTGGTACGTCGGCGAAGGCATGGAAGAAGGCGAATTCAGCGAAGCACGTGAGGATCTGGCTGCATTGGAGAAGGATTACGAAGAAGTTGGGCTGGATGAAGAGCCTGACGATGATGATGAATACTGAAACGTCGGCATGACTTTGAAATTGACTTTGAACAATTCTGAATTGAATGATTTTTTCACTTTTTAACTGGCACATAATTGATATTTCGTTTTCGCTTAGTTTTTTGTTCATAAATTATGCTTTTTTGGAAACACAATGTAAAGTACATCAATAAAGCTAATAAATAGAGCGTCTGCTGTGCGCGTCTGGCCATCAAGTTCAATACGGTCGTCGTAATTTCGCCTCTTTTGAGCCCGCCCAAACACAACTGTATCCTGATTTTCTGGGCTATAAGTGTCGTTAAACTTATTTCTGCTGTGTCGTCCACCTCGAAGAAGCTTGCAATTTGTTTAATATTATCTACCGTATTCTCAATCATGATGTATCCCATCGACAAGCTGTCCTACGGTCTCCGCTGTCATTTAAGCGACCTTGCAACCCCCCATGAACGCTACAACCTTCAAATTGCTGCTGGCGGTGTTTCTATTTGTCCACCAAAACTTACAACTCCTCTCAAAACTGATAATATACAGTTTGTTGGCCACAATGGGATGGTCTACATGTATAAAAGTGATTCTGACAAACGGAATGAACGCCCCTTTGTAGCACACCGAGATGTTTTTTTAAGCTGCGGCGGCACAGCTTTTTTAAATGGTTTAAATACTCAAGCCTTGAAAAACAAAATTTTTGACCATTTGTTGTGTAACAACACTGTCTTGGATTTGGTTAATTGTCGTACTTCTAAAGCAGGGCCGTATCCAGGGGGGGTAGGGGGGGCAGTGCCCCCCCATATGGAACTTTTGAGAAAATTTTTTGAAAATGGGGTAAGGGGGGACCAAAGGGATTTGACGAAGTTTTGAGATTTTGGCAAAAAAAGACCCTTTGGTCCCCCCTTTGGATTTTTCAAAATTCAGAGGCCGAAAAATTACCCTTTGGTCCCCCCTTACCATCACCCCCCTGTAAAAAATTTTCCTGCATACGGCCCTGTTCTAAAGCTTTTTTCGAGATGCTAAGAAAAGTATTTCCACAGACTACTGATTTAGCTTTGTACGCTGACCAGATCGAACCAGTTGTTAATCTAACGGAATTGCTTGCCTTATTTCCAAGACTTACAACTTTGTTTATCTCCTGCTTCCACTCCACAAACTGGATAATTGAAATGCTGCAGGTCGAAAAACACTCGTTGAAGACGTTGATGATTCAATATAATACCGTGACACTGTGGGATAATTTTGACTTTGATGGTTTTCTGGCATTTGTTAAAGTAGGTTTTTTGCGTTGGTATCATGGAACAAAAGTAACAAAATAGTTTTCAGGCTCAACTTCCAGGATTTAAAGTTGATATTACGGTTCGGCATTCACAGAACTTTGAAGCATTCTTTCAAAACCTAAAACTATTTTTAAACCAAAAACTTGTACCAGCTATTGCACCTACAAGTTTTGCTTATTCAAAAGAACGTGTCCAAGTTCAAATCAACCACGAATTGACTACATACACGTGGACTGTACCGTTTAATAACGATAATTGAGGTTTTGGATTTGTTTGTTTCGCACTAATGTTTTGTCATAAATGTTTTGTACTGATGTTTATTGAAGTTGTAATAAAAGTTTTTTCAATATGAAGCATGCGCAGCTTTCACTTGTCAGCTGTTGTTTTTTCAGTACAAAACACCTCGCAATGGCGTCCTACTCGCGCCCTCCGAGCAACTCGGAGAGCAGACGGGCGCGAGACTGCGTGAAAGAGAGCGCGCGATCACGTCGACTCGCGCCCGTCTGCTCGAACCGTCGTCGAACCAGCCGACTGCCAGTCTGCCATCGCCCGATCGGAGTGTGCGGTTGCTCGTCTTGGCTCTTCCCCCTTCTGATGACATCTCCCTGATTGCGCGTCCCTTGCCTGTTTTTCCAACGTTTTTGCCAAGAGACTTCTGCCGTGCCATGATTTTGTGCCATTCTAACCGGCCCACTTTCTTTTTGGTCGATTGGCATTGTTTTTATACTGAAACGAGTTCCTTTGGAGTCCCCGCGTCCTTTGTCATCGTGACGCTTTTCGTAGATGCACAGTTAATGCCATTGGAATGGTGGTTCAAGCCGTTCTTTTTGTCTGCGCATCCCTTTTATGTGATTTTGCCAAATTTTGTGCTGGCAATACTTTTTTAGCTGTAAATTGTTGAATTTTATTAAACTTTTCGATTATGGAGCGTTTTTTTCTTCGAGTTGGTGTTTTTGACTCAGTGCCACAAATTGCAGTCATTTTCATGACTTGTTCACAATTATCGTCAAACTGCATATTCCAAACAGTCGCTTTTATGATTCAATCAGTCAATCTGCTTTTAATAAGACGATTTGCATTCCTTTTCCGGTGCAATTTTTGGAATACCCGCATGTTTTTCATCCCACATCTTTCGTTCGTGGATGCATGCTTAATGCCATTGAAACGGTATTACTTTGAACTGTTCTTTTTGTGGGCGCATCTCTTTTATGCTATTTTACCTTTTTTGCGCTGCCACTACTTTTTATAGCTGTAAAAATGGGGTTTTTTATTTTGACGGTGCGCTTTTCTTGAGTTTAGCGCCACAAACTTCTGTCATCTGCATGACTTTTTCATATTTGTCATCAAATTGCAAATTCTAAACATTCAGTTATGATTCAATCAGGCGATCGATCTACTCTTGAACAGATATTTTTTCCCAAAAATTGCGATTACGTTTCGCTTTTTTCTTCGAGTTACCGTTTTTTCCGCGAATTGCTGTCATTTTCATGACTTTTTCATAATTGTCATCAATTTGCAATCTCCAAACAGTCGCTCGCATCGACAGTTTTTTTTTGGCTGATTTAAATTGTTTTTTTCGCTACTTTTGGAACAACCGCGTGCTTTGTCATCACAACATTTTACATTGGTTGATGTCATGGGAACGATGATGCTTCCATCCGTTTTTTTCGTTAGCGCATCCCCTCTTTTAAATCGATTTCTTTAACTTTTGCATTGAAATTACAAAAAAAAATGACTTTTTTATTTATATTAGTCATATACCTTTTTTTCGGCAGTTTTTATTTTTGTTCGGCAACTTATGGGCGCTCTGCTTGTAAAAAGCGTCAAAGTTTGCGTTCGAACCAGGTGTTAAAAAGGCCGTCCACACATTTGCTGAGATGGTTCGCTTTCAGCCGGCACGGCGCTTTTAAATTGGTCATTGCTGTGGTGGCGTTGGAAAAAATCGGCAACTTCAGCGATTTCGGCGGCCTGATCGACGACTTCTTCCGTTCTGGCGGAAAGTAGTTTGTGTTGCCGTTCGAGTTGTTTCGATTCGCCCACATCGTCCAGTATGGCGAGCCACTTCTTCCCAGGGCCGGTGATCCTGTTCAGCAACTCGCGAATGGCATTCTGTTGGTTGGCTGTTAGTATTTGGACGGATTCGGGGAGCTCTTCTGGGGGTTTGGTTACGTCGATGTTTTTCTCTGGCTTATCGGGGGTGTAGTAATCGTTGTTGTTGTTCGGATATTGAATGTTCTTGGACTTCCAAAGTTGGAGATACAACGACGGAAATACGATTCCTATTCCTCGGCGGTAGGGCGGGCGCTGTTGAGGAAGATAGAAATTCGTTGTCCAAAATGCCTTCTGGCACGCTTTCAAAAGGATCCGCAATGCTTTCACTGGCACTCTAGTAGCATCCACTAACACGTTACCTTGTGCTCACCATCGAATGACTTGACGGCATAGGCTAACAACGAACATATAAAGTTATAAACACCTAGAGTATCTTTCGCGTTCAAACAAACTGCCGAGTTCCTTTCCGCGAAAACAGTTGCTGTTCAGGCTTATTTGAATCAGTGATCTGGATATCACAACAAACGATTGAAATTACCTATCAGTGGGTAAGGTTGCTCACCTGTGACAAGCACACTATGCCAGTTAGCATACTTGGGTCTTTTGTGCTGACGAAGGCTAATCATGTTGCGAACGATTGACAAAATCCCGTAAAATCGACAAACGACCGAAATTCGAACAGAGTAGAGTGTTCCCCAGTGTCTGCGGACTGCCCCATCCTCACATAGTTTGGTCCTAAGAACCTTCGAACTCACCTCAAGAACCTTACTAAGAACCGTTAAAGAACCTTGGTTTGCAAAATAAGGCAATTAAGGTTCTTTAAGGCGGTTTTTCTCCGTTAAGAATCTCAGTTCAAGTTACCTGAATCCTGACGGTTCTTCACAGGTTTGTTATGACCGAATATGGATGTTTTTTCATGACGAACCCTGTTAAGGGTCATAACAGTTCTTAAACGTCTAAGGTTCTTACTTGTTAGGACCAAACTATGAGAGGATGGGGTGTAATATGTTATTTATGTTTGCAAAAAGTGATTAAATGAATTAACCAGATGTATAAAAAGTAAGTACACGTGAATCAAAAAATATCATAACATGAGGAAATGGCGGAGAATCGGTTTGCGTTTCTGGCCAGAGAGACAGACAGCGTGATAAGTCAGCTGCAAGTTGCTGCAGATGTTCCGAAAAAAAATTGCTTTGTAATTGAAGTTTAAATCCTGATTGTTGAATCTATAAATGTATATCACGTTGAGTATGGTGTACATTATTATAATACGTTTTGCAGTATTGCGCTACAAAAACTCACCCTTAAAAATGTAGTAAGCATGTCGATATCAATATCAAAAATTTCATCACACCCAACTATCGTTAATACCGTAAGTTTAGATTGAGATTGCAAGATGTCGTTCAGCCATGTCTTTGAAACGACATCAAAAACGTGTAAATAATTCAAACGCGGAAAAAAACTAAGTATATCGGTAAAACTTAAAAATTCGTGATCCCCGTGTGCGATGGATACCTTTTCCACATTCACAATTGGTAGTTTGGTCGAGAGTCGTTTGAAAAAATCTGATGTAAAGGTGCATTCCGTTAAAAAAAGCGTACGAATGTCAAAAACAACATTGTAAAATAGCTCTGGCGTGATGACTCGTGGCGTCTTGATTTTATACAAACGAAAAATATGGCAATAAATCAATGGCTTGTCTTCTCGGGTAGCGTCAAAAAGGTCATAGTTGTCGTGATCAAATAACACTAGTCTACCGAACCATTGAAGCGTTAAATTACGGAAAGATGCAACGATGGTTTGCACCTTTGGAGGACAAATGGATCTGTTTCCAGCAGCCACTTGAAGACGGTAGCGTTCAGATGGGGTTGCAAGTTCAGCGAGACGGTGGCGAAGACCGTAGGCTAGTTTGGCGATGGAGTATGGCATGAGTCACTGCTGTAGTTAGAAAAAAACTAGAATGTAAACAAAATAAAATTGTACAGCAGGACAGAGCACCGTGACAAAAGAACAAGCTAGGCAAAGCAAAGACGAAGGAATTTGCTGAAACGGCTTTATGGCGCGCGATTGCCTACCTTCCGATTACAGTCTTCGCAGGCAAAGCTCTCCGGGTATGCATCATATAATCTTTAGGACATTAATGGTGTTAGCTCTGGAAGACCTCACCGACTTTGTTTGAACAAACTCGAAACAACGACGAAGGATACTGGAGCGTATAGTTCAAATCATGATTGATAACAACGCTGCTTAGTGTCGAAATTTATGAACCCGAAGTGAAAATAAAGTTGTAACAAAGAAGGAATCTACAGACTCTGTTAAGATTTCTCTCGGTAGCCTTCGCTCTGCTTGTGTAGGATTTTTCTTTATCACTATTTTCAATACCTACATTTAGCCTTGTGATAATCGGCAAACATGATAATGTGGTTTTACCTCACTCGTAAATCAAAACCAAAAAAAAAAGTGGGATGACCGGGACGAATAGTCGGAAAAGTACAACCCCTAGACACCAAATGCCAAAGAAATTGACAAAACTCACTTCAAACACTACAGCGATGACCATCATAGCAACAGTAGGCCAAAACAAGTAGCACATCCAAACAAATACGTTAGCTAAAACAAACACAGAAACAGACCCTCGGACATTGTATCGAAATGCATCGACGATCGTGCAGCATTCAACAATGCCCATAAACATATCCATCCTGAAAATGCTTTTTACGCTTGTAGTATTTTCAATTTGAATGTTATTTGTCTGTCATTGCTAAATTTCTTTAATGATATCGTTAAATATTTAGTTTTCATACAGTCAAACAACTCCTTAGTTTCTATATTAAAAGTAAAATCACTTTCACGTTATGACAAATTTAGTTCGTGTTATTTGCATGAGTGTAAATATTGTAAAAACAAGTCATATCGCAGGGCAGTATTGTATCTTCAGTGTTTAAGGTGGTTTCTTTGTGAAATTTAAACTTTTGTATCAGGTAGTAAGTTCCAAAATCTCATACGGTTGCAGTTGCTTGATTGCAACAGAAGATTCTGTCTACCGTAACCGTAGACCTAAAATAACTTCGTTGAAGTTAATGTATTTACTTTTATCAATGTTTGATAAAAATGTGTTCATTTGTTGATTGCAAAAACCTGACTGGTCTTTTAAGATTGAACTTTTAGATAGTTTATTGTGTTACAGTGTTAACGAGTGTCATTTGTGTAGTGTATCAATTTGTGAAAGCTGTAAAGCATCGAAAACTTACTACGACGGTTAAAACACGTTTACAAACCATCAAAAAGTAGCGCGTATTTAAAAAAGAACTCATGAAGAAAGAAAAGTCGAGTTATTTCAGCAAGAAAAGTATTGTTAGCAAATAGGCACAAAAACAGAAGCGAAAATAAAATTTAGGGTATCCAATTTGATGTCAACTGCAAAACAGTCATAAAAAGGCAAAGTAAGTTAAAGCACTTTTTAAAAAAAAAGCTCTTGAAAAATGCGCAGTGCCAACTTTTTACAGTAAAAAAAGTATCATCGGCGAATTAACATGAAAACTGTTACGTCTTGGCTCGAGGGTGAAGGATAGTGGGAGTGATCTAGCTTTATTGAATCCTCAGGAGTTTAAATACCCCTGGGCTACGTGACAAATACAAGATACAATGATAATTATAATATTCTCGACTCGGCCGTGCCATGGCATTTGCATGGCGCCTCAACACGCCCCCTAGTGATGAAGTCGCTTGACGTGACGAATCACTAACGTATCGGAGTCGAGCTTGTTCTTGTAGTCATGGATTCTCAAAGCTCGATAAGATTAATATTGTCAATTTTCTTACCTCGTTTCCTTTTCTGACTTGGCGCCGTTCCGTGGTAACGTCGACTCGTGTCATGACGTGGTTCAATAGCATGTGAGCTTCGAACTTCTGCCTCTCGAGGTCCTTGCGTTTCGGAAGTGACTGATGTGGAGGACTTACCTTCGTTCGAAGACGCCGCGTCTTGAGGATTTCGGGTAGAAAGTTTCTGTCGTCTGGCTTTTGGGACAACTGCAGGTGGCAATACTTCATCAGCCAATCTCTTTATCGGTTGTCTAGCTCGTTCAGACCTTCTCACGGTGGTAGGTTCCGATTGCATCGACGATTTAAAGGCCTTCGAGCGCTGGACGGTTGTGGCTCTACTGGCGCGCGGCCTCGATGCTGGTGGATCACAGTCCATAGGTTCCTCTTCTGGCAATACCCTGATGTCCATAGGCACTGACTCAGCTTCAGCCTGTCTGGACAATGCGTGTGTCGGTGGTTCACTTACCAACACTTGTGGGGACCGTGAGCTTGATGCCCTGTGTTCAATCTGTGCAGGCATCGGACTCGGTGCTCTTGTGCCCATACTTTCGGTCCTTGACGGTTGCTGAGTCGTCTCGGTAGTTCTGGTTTCCATTCCGTGAGGTGGCTGCCTTTCTTCCAAAGAAAGATGGACAACCGGGTCATTGGTTGGCCTATCTTCACCTGCCAGAGCTACGATGTTGGGTGCCTGGACCGCTTCCGGCTCGTCTGGTTTGGCGGCTTCCTCTGGTAATGGCTTGGAAGTCGAGGAAGACCAACTTTCAGGTTCTGTAACTCTGAATGCCTCATCGGCTGGTGTGCAGGCAACAATCCTCGCCTTCATTTGGTCTACGTGTCTTGACCATTTTGCACCATTAGGCCGTTCCACAACATACAGGGTTTGTGAAACCTTTGCTATGACTGTAGCTGGAACCCATTTTGCAAGTCCATTTCGGTAGTTCCGAACATATACTGGATCATTGACTAGGAAATCCCGCTGTCTTGGGTGCGCTGCGTAGTTTCTCATCATGCGACTACGGTACTTTTGTTCGGTCTCCGGGATAGCCTCAACGGTCTTACCTTCCCAGAGTAACGCTACCAAAGTGCGGATTTCTCTGCCCAGCATCATCTTTGCTGGTGATAGCCCTGTCGCCGGATGTGGCGTGGCTCTGTACATCAAGAGTATTTCGTTGACTGCTTGGTCCAAGTCTCTTGGCGCTGGGTCAATCTTGTTGATAGCTTCCTTGAACGTTCGAACGAATCGTTCGGCTTCTCCGTTAGCTTGCGGATGGTAGGGGGGCGAATGCGTGTACCGTATCGCCTTTCGTTCAAGGTAATCTCGCCATTCTTGGCTGGCCAGCTGTGGACCGTTATCAGATACGATGTGTTCGGGCAAGCCATGTGTGGCAAACCATCGATCCAACACAGCCAAAGTTTTCTCTGTGGTGATGCTTTTCATCTTTTCAACTTCGGGCCATTTAGTTTTCGCATCCATCAGAATGAGCCACTGATATCCCCGAGTCTGAGCAAAATCAACATGGATTCGCTGCCAGGCTCTTTCTGGTACTTCCCAGGGATGTAGTGGGGCAACTCTTGGTTCAGGCCCGCTTGCGCAGCAGACTTTGCACTCTTTAGAGATTCTTTCAATTGTTTGGTCCATTCCCGGGAACCAGATGTGCTGTCTAGCTAGTGCCTTCATTCGCGTTGATCCGGCATGGGATCGATGTAACGCTTTCATGACTTCATTTTGAAGTGTGGGTGGCACAATAGCTCGTTGTCCAAAGACTAGTGCCTCGCCCATGGCCTCAATGTCTCTACGACGTACCCAATAAGGGTGTAAATTCGGGTCACGTTCTTTTACCGGCCAATGGCCTTGGTTAGCATATTCCCAGATCTTTCTCATGTGTGGGTCCGCTTGGGTTTCTTCTTCCAATTTCTGTCGACACAGCGTGGCTGTAGCCAACGTGGTCGTTTCAAGTTCATGAATGTCTTGATCAATGTCGGACATTCGAGCTTTGATCAAGGTAGCTGGGTCTGGCAACCGGGACAGAACGTCCGCGTGACCGAATTTTTCAGTTTGGATATATTCAATGTCAAACGTGTACTTGGTCAGCCTGATCGACCAACGATACAAACGTCGTGCTGCCACCACAGGCATATCTGTGTTTGGGCCAAAAATTTTTAGCAAAGGCTGATGGTCAGTCAGGAGTTTAAACTTCCTGCCATAGATGTAGTATTCAAACTTGTCGATCGCCCAAACTATGCCCAGGGCTTCTTTTTCGATCTGACTGTACCTTCTTTCGGTTTCTGTCATCATGCGTGACGCAAAACAGATGACCTTTTCTGATCCGTCTCGATACTTATGGTAGAGAACGGCGCCCAGACCGTAGTCGGACGCGTCAGTTGCGAGCACAACTTCTTCATTTGGATCATAGTGAGCCAGCATATCTGCTTCAGTCAGTCTGAGTTTGATTTGTTCGAACGCATCTTGCTCTGCTTTAGTCCAATGCCATTTGACACCTTTTTTCTTTAGTGCGCTCAATGGCGAAGCCATGTTTGAGAGATGGGGGATGAACTTCCCATAATAGCCAACCATACCAAGGAAGGCCATGACCTCTTTTACGTTTTTTGGAGCAGGCATGTTGACGATACCTTGAACTTTATCCTCGATGGGTTTTACTCCATCGGAATTCACAATGTGTCCGAGATATTGAATCTCCTTCATGAGGTATTGGCATTTTTCAGCCTTCACTCGCAGACCAGCATTGCGGAGTCGTGACAGGACTTCTTGTAACCTTTCCAGGTGTAGTTCATCAGTTTCTGCTGTTATAACAATGTCATCCTGGTAAGCTAGAACACCAGGGATGCCAGCTATCAGCGTCTCAATTTCTCTTTGGAAGATCGCTGGAGCTGTGGAGATGCCGAAAGGCACATACTGATATTGGAACAAACCTCGATGAGTGGTTATCACGACCAGTTCTTTGGATTCGTCAGTTAGTGGAAGTTGCATGTAAGCATCCTTTAAATCCACTTTGGAAAATGAATTTCCTTTGTTTAATGCATCAAAACATTCTTCAATTCTAGGCATAGGGTACTGATCAAGTTTGAGGAACCGGTTGATGGTGACTTTAAAATCGCCACATACTCTAACATCGGTTTTTGCCTTTGGGACTACCACGAGTGGGGTCGCCCACGTGCTCTTTTCTACAGGCTTAAGCACGCCTTCTTTGACCATCTTTTTTAGTTTTTTAGCTAGCGGTTGTCTCACTGCTTCTGGAACCCTGCGACATTTGCATATGATGCCTCGCGTTGGTTCCTTTAGCTCGATATGAGCTTTCATTGTTGTACAATGTCCTTTTCCTGGGGCAAACAGTAACGCATTTTCGCGTAAAATTCTGGACAACTTTTGTTGGATGCTACCGGACAAGTGTGACAGCTGCAGATCTGTCTTCCTGTTATCTCCTTTCTGAGATTCTATTGGCGCTATGTTGTTTTCCTGGGGAGCGTCCTCCTTCCAGTACAACGGGCCCATGTCCAGGTCCAACTTTGCGATCAAGTCGCGTCCTAGTAGGCTTATTTTCTTCAAACCTTTCGAGATAGGTAACCACATGTGGAAGTTTTTATCTTTATACGTAATGTTAACATCACATTCGCCTAACATAGGAACATTAGCCCCGTAAGATTTTATAGGTTCAGTTTCCCGCCCAATTGGGGGTCTTCCGCACAATTGATAATCGTGTTCAGACAGAATCGAGACAACAGCTCCTGTATCGATCTCGAACTTGATAGGAGTCTTGTTGATGTAGACTGTTAGGAGTCTGGGAGGCTGTAAAGGGACTTTGTCAACCTTAGTACTTTGTAAGGAGTGAACATACCTGTCTTCAGGGTCGTAGTTCAGTTCCTGGACTCGCCTCTTACTGTTCTGATTGAACCTCTGGTTCTGTCTGTTGCCTGGTTTTCCAAACCGGCTTCTGCGGAAATTATTGCTCTTGTTCTGATTCTGTTGTCGGCTTCGACAGTCATGCGTGGCATGACCTTTGCGTTTGCAATGGTCGCAGTACTGTGCGCCCCTTCCATTGTCGGAAGTGTGCTGGGGCTTTTTGCCGTTATTTTGCTTTAGCTTATCAAGTGTATGAAGCTCTGTGCCAGCATGTGCACCTGACGTATCTTTGTCTTCAATCTTGGCCGTCGTGCTGACAGCCGCAAGATAATGGTCAGTCACAGCTTCAACCCTGCTGATGGTAAGGTTTTCCTCTTTGATCAGAGCTAGACGCAAGTTGTGTTCTTTGATGCCTTTTAAGTATTGCATGACAACTTCGTATTCTCGGGGGTTTGCAATTTTATCAAACTCGCACCGATGGCTCTGACGCTGCAGTTGCGCAAAGAAGGCTTTTGGGCCAGCGGAATCTTCTTCAAGTTTCCGAAATTCAACTCGCCTAGCTATTATGGTTTCTTTAGCATCTAGGCGCGAATCAAGGAACTTGATCACCTCCGTGTATGTGGTGTGATGCAAACCTTCGCTTGTAAATCTTTCTGATACTGCATCATACAGTTCATCTGCCAGCAATGACAGTAGCGAAACTCTGCGTTCATTCTCATTTTCGGCGGGCAATCCGCGGCCTTGGAAATAATTTTCCAGCTTGGACTTCCAACGTGTCCAATCGCCCCCTAGTCGAAAGATTTCGGGTTTTTCAACCAGAGGTTGCCTTCTCTCCGGGGTTTTTTCGTTCGGAGGGTTTACGTTTTTGACAACAGCAGCCAGTAAGGCTTGAAACTGATCTTGGGTCATCACGCCCGTAACGGGTGGTGGTGGTGGTGTACCATCTGCTGGGTTTGTCATTTTGACCTGAGCTTGTAAGCTTCTCTTTTCAAGAGTAAATGTTTAGCTTCAAGAGCGATACTTCCAGTAATCTGGGTACTTTTTTGGGAGTTCTCTCAACCGGGTGTTTCAACCTCTTCTTCCAGCTTATTTCTGGGTACTTTTTCGGGAGTTTTCTCTACCGGGTGTTTCAACCGTTACTTCCAGTAGTACTGGGTATCTGTGTTGCAGTTGCAACAAATCACTCTCACGTAGAAACTGTAAACCGACCTTAAGCTGCTTTGGCAACCTGGTGCTGCTTTGGCAACTTGTCGGCAATCGTGAGTATCTCGGCGGGTCCTCGAGTGGGGATATCGCCGAATTCCGTCGCCTCGAGGGTCTGCGGCGGGGTCCTAGCGTGGATAGCCGGTGTCCGTCGCCGTCAGGGTCGCGTGAGTCGTTCGAATCGGCAGTCGCCAACTGTTACGTCTTGGCTCGAGGGTGAAGGATAGTGGGAGTGATCTAGCTTTATTGAATCCTCAGGAGTTTAAATACCCCTGGGCTACGTGACAAATACAAGATACAATGATAATTATAATATTCTCGACTCGGCCGTGCCATGGCATTTGCATGGCGCCTCAACAAAAACGAAATGCGCGCAACGAAGAGAACGATTCTAATGCTGAACATCAAACGGCGAAAAGCGTCGTGATGACAAAACACGTGTTTATCCCAAATTATCAGAGAAAACAATGCAAATCGACCAAAAAGAAATCGGCCCGACTAATTATGGCATTCAGCATGCATCCACGAACGAAAGATGTGGGATGAAAAACATGCGGGTATTCCAAAAATTGCACCGGAAAAGGAATGCAAATCGTCTTATTAAAAGCAGATTGACTGATTGAATCATAAAAGCGACTGTTTGGAATATGCAGTTTGATGATAATTGTGAACAAGTCAAGAAAATGACTGCAATTTGTGGCACTGAGTCAAAAACACCAACTCGAAGAAAAAATGCGCATCGTTATCGAAAAGTTTGATAAAATCCAACTATTTTATACATAGCTAAAAAAGTATTGCCAGCACAAAATTTGGCAAAATCACATAAAAGGGATGCGCAGGCAAAAAGAACGGTTTGAAGTATCACCATTTCAATGGCATAACCGGGCAATTGCGAAAAGCGTCACGATGACAAAGACGCGGGGACTCCAAAGGAACTCGTTTCAGTACAAAAACGACGTCAATCGGCCAAAAAGAACGTGGGCCGGTAGTGCCATAGCACAAATATCGGGGCAAAAGGTTGGAAAAACAGAAGCAAGGGACGCGCAATCAGGGAAACGTCATCAAAAGGGGGAAGAGCCAAGACGAGCGACCGCACACTCCGATCGGTCGATGGCAGACTGGCAGTCGGCTGGTTCGACGGCGGTTCGAGCAGACGGGCGCGAGTCGACGTGATCGCGCGCTCTCTTTCACGCAGTCTCGCGCCCGTCTGCTCTCTGATTTGCTCGGAGGGCGCGAGTGGGACAAAGGTATCGCCGATCATGAACGATGATGACAATTGCCATAGGTTCGAAACACTGGGCAGGCTTCATGGCTTATAATTCATCAAAATCGACTACCAGAAACGGTCACGACAGGATTTTGGGGATAGTTCAAGAAAACAATAGAGGATCTCGGCACAGAGGATTCCAAATTACTCGCTGTTAGTGTCAAACTGACCGCATTGAGCTAATGAACAACTTCTCCAACGCAAACGCTGATATTTTTCGGCAACGCTGCAAAATTTGGCATTTTGTAAATTTGGTAGTTCAAAAAATCGGCAATCGCATGTGCTTTCAATAGAGGATCTCAGTCATTTCTTGACCAATTCTAACGCGGTTTGAACTAAACGGTAGAGAAGATTCACGGCTACGATTCTGCCAACGTAAATGTGCTTCCGTCTATTGCCTACTGCTGTACAGTGTTTCTAGTAAAACGTTGCTGAAGCTTCAGTCCTTTTTTCGCTGCAGCTGTGCGCACAGTTGCATGCACCCAGTGCAAAAAAAGCGCTGATTTGCATGACCCGGGTGGGCCCACTCGCTTGCGTGCGCCGTTTACTGACCGAAACCCCCTATGCAATCCTGTCGTGCGGTTACACACAAGGGGTAGACCGACGTTCAGATACTATTGCCAAGATATGGATATTGTGGATACATATGTTGTTTTCAGGCAATGGCACTCTTATTTAAGTTTCAATCAAAACAGGAACACAGTATGTACAACATCAACTAAATCAGAACAGCTTGAACCCGGTTGAACGACCGCTTCGACCTTCCACGTAGCTCGAGGGATTCTTATTGTGCAACAGGACGAGGTAGTTGAGTGGAAAAGCGGCGTATCGTAGTGGATCTTGGCCGGTGAGACGGATGACGTCGACGGTTGCCTTCCTGAACCAAGTTTGTGTAAATCATTGCTCCAAAAGAGTCTAAAAGACATACCTCATTGCGACCACAAGCTCCTCTGAAAACTTCCGCGCCAGCTTCGCATTCAAGATTAAAACATAGAACATGGCGATCGGCATTTCGCGCACTTCTTCACTTTTCACGTCTTGTTTTTCGACTTCAAACAATTCAGGCCTCTGTTGGATCAGCAGCCAGTAGAACTTGCTCATCTCCGCCTCTTCATAAATAGTTCAGATGGTCCCACAGGACGTTATTCTGGGTGAGGTCGTCTTCTGCCCGATCGACGAGGGCGTCGGTCGTGAACGCACTACTAAATATAAGGGTGCTAGCAGATTTACTGTTTTTGGTTATTGATTTTATTACTGGCGGGGTCAACCCCGATGCGTCCTTTAGACTCAAACACATTTGCATTCTGCTTTTCCTTGCTGCGCTGTTAGCTTTATGTTAGTCTTGTCCTAATACTGCCGTCTCAGTGTTGTCTATCATCTAATTTTATCAACCGTACTCTCGATCATGCCGTACCCCATTGCCAAGCTGCCCTACGGTCTCCGATGCCGTCTAACCGAGCTTGCTAGTCCCCGTGAACGCTACAACCTTCAACTTGCTGCCGGTGGTGCTTCTATTTGTCCACCAAAACTTCAAATTGCTCATGAAACACTTCAGACTCCAGTGTTTGTGTGCCGTAATGGATCAGTTTCTATATACAGGAATTCTGTCGACATAGGGAATACACGTCTATTTGTAACACAGGAAGATAGTTTTTTAAGATTGAACGGCAAAGCTTATTTTAATGATTTCGACATTCAAGCCTTGAAAAATAATGTTTTCGACCATTTGTTATGTAACAACAAGGTCTTAGAATTGCGTGACTGTCATACTACCAAACCATTTTTTGAGATGCTCACAACAATATTTCCACAAACTAAATGTTTAAAGTTAAACGCTATTAAGCAGTCACTTAATGTTAATCTAACGGAATTACTAGCTTCTTTTCCGAAACTTAAAACTTTAGCCGTCCCTTGTTGGCACTCCTCAAATTGGATAAGAGAAATGCTGCAGGTCAAAAAACACTCGTTGAAGTTATTGAAGATTCAGTTGAATTGCGTGATACTGTGGGATAAATTCGACTTTGATAATTTTCTGGCATTTGTTAGAGTAAGTTTTTTGCATTGATGCCATAGAAAAAAGTAACAAAATAGTTTCCAGGCTCAACGTCCAGGGTTTAGAGTTAGAATAGAGATATTGTTGTATCCTACAAGATCCACATCATGCTTTCCAAAACTGAAACAATATTTGGACCAAGAACTTGAACCAGCTGATGCATTTGGAAAATCAAAAAAGCGTATCCAAGTTCAAATTGTCCACGGAATGACTACGAAGACGTGGAATGTACCTTTAAATGCACACAAAACGTCAGTTTGAATAATAATACAGCATTTCAGCAAGAACACCACGCCGTTTAGCCGACTACACACAGGAGTTTAAGTTATCAAACTCCGATGTATAGTCAATAATACATCGCGGTGTTCTTGCTGAAAACTTGAACTATGCTGTGTTTAAATTCAAACTCCTCGTTTTGTGTGTGACGTGCGCTAACTAGTAATAAATAATGTTAACAGTAATTATCCTAATTTTCTGGTGTTGGTTGTTTTGTCAGCAACTTTTTGTTGAGATTTGTGTAATAAAAATATGTTTTCCAAAAAGACCCTGAAAGGCAAAAAAGGCGCTGTCAGAACGTCAATGGTGCAGACATTCCTAGCCTTAAAAAAGCAGGATCACCCTAGGTCAGACTTCACAAATGTGCCGGTGGAAACCCCACCAGCTTATCCAAAAATTATGATTTCAAACACACGAAAAAACGGAAACCGAAAATTCATGGTCAGAACTCCGAATTACCTTGGTAGGAACGTTCGGATCAAACGATCAAAGTTGACAGCTGCCAAAGAGGCATATCTGCGCTCGGCATGAGCGCATGATTGCGAGTGCGGCAGTCCATCAAAAGAAAGAGAGAAAAAACAACACTCTCTTTTTGGTGCGTGCGGGTCGACCTTTGCATGTGATTTTTATGCAAATTTGACGGTCTAAAGTTTTGACAAAATTACACTATCTATAATCATCATAATTGGCATTTTTACCATCTCAATCCACGCGTTTTACACACAATATTTGTTGTTCCGTTTTGCCTCCCTGACGCGATTTTCAAACTCCTTCCGTCTCAAAACTTCTGATTTTTCGTGCAATTGGACTTCCTGTAAGCGTGTCACATTAATAATGTTTTGCTACTTTTTTGTTTGTCCCAAAATAACCCATTGTCGCAACGTTTTCGCGAATTTCACCATCTTTCAAGTCGACGCGAACCAAAAGTTTGACTGTGCGCGTTCCCCTGAGGGCGTGCCAGAAACCGCGACGGGTGCCATGAATAACCGTGGTCAATTATGCATGAAACCGATGCTCGGTCGCTTTCCGAGTGTCGCCCAGCTGTCACGGAACTGCCAAAGTTTGCGAGGAGCAGGCCGTGGCACTTGCGAGCCCAAATTGAAGAAGAAGGTTAATTTAATTGAAACCCGATCTTTCCGGCTTTTTCTTTAGAGTAGGTGTCCGTTACCGTCACGGATGTGGCATTTACGACTACGAGCTCACTTGAGCAACGTCGATCTGTCGATTTGGGGAGCTCGTTAGAAAGCCATTAACCAAACGGAAGTCATTTTACTAAAATCCGATGTTTTCGTGCCGTGGCGGCCTGGTTCAAATGGAACGATGTATGTCGGAAGCGGGTATTGTTGTCTGTTTCATTTCCGTCAATGAGAAGAGGGTTCCGTTTGTCTTTTTAGGGTGGTTTAGAGCGGGGGTGGGAAGCTAGAGGAGCAGCTTGTTTAACGACTCGACTCAAACCGAGAAGGCAATGTTCGCGCGACACCCCCGCACGCGCGGCGCCACTGCGCGAACATTGCACTTTTGCTTCGGGGCCGTCGGCGTCGGCAGCGATGACCGTCCGATGGCCCTTCGCCACCACTCCAAAGGCCCAAGGCACTCAACGAGATAGATACGGGGCCCTGCGGAGCTCGCCGGAGCGACAGTCCTCCAAACATTGCGCAGCGAGCTGCTACGCCGTCCGCGGACGTCGAAAATCGAGTCGATTGGGGCACTTATTCGAAACTGCGTTACCCATCTGACAAGATTTGGATGGCATTTTGCATATCGATTGATTTATGTTTTACCTTTTAGGATTGTAGTTTGTAACCTATCTCGGAATACGGTAACTTCAAGCCGGTTGCAACCTGCAAATCCCATCCTAACTGCAATAAAGACCTACTTTAGGCTCTTTAGCCTCTTTAGTGTCTGTTTTCTCGCGCAAATACAATCTACAGTCCTCAAAGCCGAAACTGTGCACTTTGTCGACACCGCCTCCACCTTGGAAAACCATGTTTTTTCGCTTCTCATCTCGACTTTTTACATGTCTGCGTTCTCGACGATCGCAACCACCCCCTAACCACTTCTCGACAACACCTTTAGTGCAGGTTTTCCCATATTCATCAACCGGAGGGCCTGTTTCTGTTTCTCCCGATTTGCACCACTTCCCGATGTTCCATGTTCTCCATGACGCAGTTTGAATCCAATTATTACGCGTCATACATATTTCGGGCATCCGATATTGAACATCGCCACCAAAAAGTGCGCCTTCCTTTGTCAAATGACCACCCCATCTGGAGGCCTTCTTTTGGTAGTTATTATTTCAACTGAAGGAAATGTGGTCACCAGTTCGGTGAAAGCAAAGCAATTCAATCAATTAGACAAATAGGTCGTTTGGATTGAATCGCTTTCGTTCATTCATTCAAGAAATAGAAAAGTAGTCAGTCAATCGGCCGTCTGTCGCATACGTTGATGCAGTTGCATCCTTCATTGACATTGGTTTTCGGTATACGGGTAAAGACGGTTCGGTTTTTTGGAGCCTCGGCCGACTGCCTAATGCGCCTTGCCTCGGGTTCTGGTCTGGCTGCAATCGAGTCCAGGGCCGCCTCGCCAGCTGTTCTTCAATTGACTTGACTGATTACCGGGCATAAGGCGATTTGAGGGTGGTGGTTGTAGAGGAAATTAGCGCTTTTGAGTTGGTTAGCTGCACTTTGAAAGTATACTTTTTACGTGCTTCTTTGAACCTTTGAACTATGCATGATCTCGACGCGAAAGTTTTGTTTTTATGCCTTTTTGGTGTACTGTACAATTGTAACTGCCCTTTTGCCAAATCTGTCCCATCCTTTTATTTCCCCAAACATAACTAATGAACGCCTAAGGGCATCCTAGCTCGACCCCAACCCAACCGGCAACTCGATTACGCAATTTTTTCCTTACTAGTCCAGTTTTTTGCCTCCAGCCTTCGTAATAGCCAGCAATGTCTCAGGGTTGCTCGAAGTCTTTGTTTGGGTTCTTCTTTTGTCATAGTTCTTACCAGTCAGTAAAGGGTAGCACAGTTGGCACGTAATTCCGTGAAAACTGGGTGGCCTTGACGTTTGTTTCACGACTTTTCTTAACATTGGTGCTGTTTACGGTGTGATATTTGGTTAAATACCAAAACTGTCGATGCCTCAGCCACGGCCGTCGACAAAGGGTGTCAAAAAAGGGGTGGAATCGGTCGGAATTTTTTATACTTACTGTGCTTTTGATTTGATCGGTCGACTGACGACAATAGAGACGTTTCCAAAAAAGGGACTATTCATTCAAAATTCGGGATAGGATAGGTGTGTCTCGTCGGTTATTCGATGAGGTTTACATTTACATTGGACATAATGTTACCCTCCCGTGCAACGAGACTGAACTTTCTCCACCCAAGTCCACCTAAGTCCACCCAAGTCCACTTTCAAAACTTTGATTTGCCGATAAAACTTTTTCTGCCCCATAAGTTTTGATAAATTTTGAACCGAAGCTGGGACTTACCAAGGGCTATCGATGGACACCAGAAACGCCGGGATCGGAATCCGAATGGCCGAGTACATGCCGTCCGAAATAAGAAATCAAAGACCAAGTGCGACCATCTCCGCGCGAAATACGAATTTTGTTCTGGCAAAGGGTCAGCAACGTCCAGATTTGCGCCTGATTGTTCTTGCAGTCGCCCGGCTTCTGATGGCACGTTCTCGGCCATTCGGATTCTGATCCTGGCGTTTCTGGTGTCTATCGATAGCCACTGGTAAGTCCCAGCTTCGGTTCAAAATTTATCAAAACTTATGGGGCAGAAAAAGTTTTATCGGCAAATCAAAGTTTTGAAAGTGGACTTGGGTGGACTTAGGTGGACTTGGGTGGAGAAAGTTCAGTCTCGTTGCACGGCACGGGTCGCCGGCAAACGCAAAAACTTGGTTTGTCCCGAGCCCGCTTGGATGAGAGAGTGGTTCGGGACCAGTTGCGCGCTCTCGCGTTTTTTCCGAAAAAACGTTTGCAGTTTTTTAAACGCAAAAAAATGAAACATCAATGAATCGTCGTCATACTCAGAATTCTTCAACTATACCCCTATAGGTATCACCCTGATTTTTGCCAAAAGGCATACTACCGTGCCAACCTCAGGCGAAGGATCGCAAATTCGGTTTCAGCTTGATTTGGAAGTTTTTTGGGTCTATAAAATCTCAAACATAAGCTAATGTTACGAAACTCAGAATTTCTCAACTAGACCCCTCTAGGCATCTCCTTACTTTATTTCAGACCCGTACCTGCGCTGGCAACCTCAGGCGAAGGATCGCAAATTTGACTTCACCTTAATTTAAAGCATTTTGGCGGTTTTTGGGGCATAAAAAGTGACAAAGTGGGTGAACTCTTCTCAAACTCAAATTTCCATGTCTCAACTCATTCATCTAGCTCTCATCTTTTTAGTGGACTTCTAGTTGCCGTTTCAACCCGTGTCAAACCTTTTCATTTTTGTTTTCACCTTAAATTGACTGTTTTTTTGGCATAAAAAGTTTCAAAGTTAATGAATTCCTATGAAACTCAGAATTCTTTCACTAGAAGCCTATAGAAGTCCCTCTGATTTTTTTCAGAGCTCTACCTGCCGTGCCAAGCCCAGGCGAAGGATCGCAAATTTGACTTCACCTTAAAATGGCCCATTTCTGTGGTTTTTTAATCGTAAAAAATTTAAAAGATACCGAATCGCTTCCAAACTCAGAATTTCGTGCCTTAATACCTTTGGGTAGGTCTCTTCAAAAATTGAAGGCTCTACCTGTTATGCCGTCCTCAGGCGAAGGATCCCACTGAAATTCTGAGGACGCGGTCTCCCACCCGCGCGCATGCACGTTTTTGCGCTTTTTGCAAGGGGCCGGCGACCCGTGACGGGAGGGTAGTCATTTCATGGCCTAGCCTGAGGGTCTGTGACCTCGAACGGATCGCTTGGGGTGTCCCTTTTTTCGAGTCATCGATTGATTGCAACTTCCCCTGGGCTTGTCCTGTGGCCGGGGTTGACTGGCTGGGGGGCTATAACGAACACTGACGAAGGACACGGGTCGTTTCCATTGTTTTGCGGGGCTTGACAAAAGCCGACGGGTTGTTGGGAATGGTTTAGGATGAGCCTGGGCTCGGTTGGGATGGGGCATTGCGTGCCGAGTGAATGCGCGAGCCAGGGCGACCTTGAGCAATTGCACGTCGGGGGCCGTGCATGCATCGATTTCGGACCCACCACCCCCGACGCACTGTGTTTCCGGGCTTGTTTTCCATATTGCCAGCCGTGTTTCTTGCCCTGTGGCTATTCTATTCTGTTCACTATTTCGGACGGAGATTATCCAGATATTTTCTGTCGATTATCCATTTCTATACCTTTCCGCGACAGCCAGTCTACTCCGTGACGGAAACATTCCCCAACCCTGTCAGTTCCCAGCTATTTGCCCCTATCCGTGCCAGCGGGCATGACTCATGTCAGCTAATGCCCCCACACTCTCGTCTGCATCACCTTTTCTATTCCTGCTCTTTTTTTATGTCAAAGGCCTCGCCCCTGTTCCGAGCGTGTCCTCAAATCTCGTTCTCGTGAAGCTCTGACTCACTTTTCCGTTGTTTTGACGCACTTTCCCAGTTCTAACTTATCAGGCAAGCTTCATCGACCACTTTTTTCAGTCACAACCGGCAATCTTCACCCATCAGTGTCCATCCCGTCTTTGTACATATATCCTCCACATATCCCCAGCCCCAAACATGGGCGGCTGCGTGTCGGCACAGAAGGGCCAACCCGGCAGCCCTGGCGCTCCGCCAACCTCGAACAACCCCCTCATCGCGAATAGGTACATCCCAGAAGCCGGGATCAGTGGCCTCGGCTCCTCAGGGACCCCTCGGATGTGCCATGTCATCAGTGCCGGCGGCGATGGCACCCCAAATATGGAGCGGCAATTCTCGGCCGGATCACCGACCCTATTGGTGGCACTGTACGCGTATGAATCGAGGGCAGATGGCGATTTGAGCTTTGATAAGGGTGATCTCATGTCGTTGCTGGATGGCAGGTTGGTTATCACCCCCTTTCTTACCACAAAAATTTTAAATGGCTCCATTACAGTAACGCAGACTGGTGGTACGTCCGAAAAGAAAAGAACCGCACCACTGGCTATGTACCCCGAAACTTCGTGGCCCGATTCAAGACCCTCGAATCGGAGGAATGGTTCGCCGGCAGAATAACCAGGAGTGCCGCGGAGAAGCTCGTTCAACGCTCGAATCTGCCGACAGGGACCTATCTCGTAAGAGAAAGGGAAACGGAGCCCCTCGAATACGCGCTGACCATCAAAGACGACCAAAATGGCACTGCTAGTGTGAAACATTATAAAATTAAGCGCCTAGACGGGGATGAAGGCTACTTTATCACGCCACGGATCAAGTTTAAGTCGCTCAAAGAGCTTGTACATTATTATTCGGAGCGTCCGGATGGCCTTTGCGGGAAGCTGATCTTCCCGGCACCGAAGATCGCCCCCACGAGGAGAGAATTGTCTCGAGATACGCAGCAGAACTGGGAGATTCCTCGAGATCAGCTGGATTTCAAAATGAAAATTGGTGATGGCAACTTTGGTGAGGTCTGGAAGGGCCGATGGAGGGCTGTGGTCGATGTCGCTATTAAGACTATGAAGCCTGGGACTATGAGTAGTGAAGCTTTTCTGGGGTGGGTTTACACTTTTTCGATGTTTTTTTACATTTTTATAAGAAAACTTTTCAGAGAAGCTCAAATAATGAAACAATGCGACCACCCCAACCTCGTCAAACTATATGCCGTATGCACCCAAGAAGAGCCCTTCTACATCATCACCGAATTCATGGAAGGCGGCAGTCTACTCCATTTCCTCCGAAACGACAAGAATCAACTCAGCGTCCAGGCCATGATCGACATGTGTGGCCAAATCGCCAATGGCATGAAGTACCTCGAAGAACGGAAACTCGTCCATCGCGATCTCGCTGCCAGAAACATCCTTGTCGGTGAGAAGATCAGTGGCGTCCCGGTCGTCAAGGTTGCCGATTTCGGTCTCGCCCGAAAATTGATGGAAGAAGACGTCTATGAAGCGCAAACTGGGGCCAAATTCCCGATCAAATGGACCGCGCCCGAAGCGGCTTCACAAGGAAACTTCACCATGAAGTCGGATGTGTGGAGCTATGGTGTCCTGCTTTGCGAGATCTTCTCCAGAGGGCAAGTACCGTATGCCGGTAAGTCACTAACACACTTTTCTTTCCAACAAATTTCATAATCTCGAAATTCCAGGCATGCAAAACCGCGAAGTCATCGAACAAGTCGAAATCGGCTACCGTATGCCCCAACCTCGAAACTGTCCCAACAACGTCTACGAAGAAGTGATATTAAAGTGCTGGGACCGGATTCCCGACAAAAGACCCACATTTCACTTCCTCTTTCACTACTTTGATGACTTCTTCGTCAGCTCTCAACAGTCCTACGCTCCACCGTCGGCATCGGCAGATTGATCGAATCAAAATGATGCTAATAAGTAGGCTGCCCCATCGCGCGAGTACTAATTTCCTGTTCTCTTGCTTTAATATTACTCTGTTACATGAATGTTCATATTTGAATATTATTGGAACTGCTGGTGCTATAAAGAATTTGTTTATAAAACGTTGGTTAATGTCAATTGTGGTGTGATTTGTGGGAGCCGCTCGCTAATTGAATAAGGATAAGAAGCTTCTTTCGCACATCCGAAGAGGTCAATCATCTCGGTCGTTATGTTTGAAGAACAAGACGCGCCAAAATTTGCAGCATAAACTCAAGTTTGACCCATTGAAATGAAACTGGTATAGATTTTTTTTGATCAGATTGACGTAACTTTTCTTTGGTTTTCTTAACTTGGTAACCATCGAAATTTGTTAATAAAAAAGTTGTACTTATCAGGATGAAATAAAGTCACTAAAACCGTAGCAACAAGCCAAATCGTACTCAGGGCAACAGTTTGGAATAACCTGGCAATAATGAAGTTCCTGATCTCTTACTTTTCATCAATGTTTGTAAAACTTTCAATTAAAATCGCAGTAGACATAAAGATTTCGTTTATAAACACATCTGTTAATATCAGCATTACGATTTGTGGAAACTTAGCAGCATTGATCGAATGAGAGTAACCGGTCGAGTTATTCCTGGGGAGGGCTGAAATGAAAGTTTTTTTTGTGAATCAAGCATGACAGATTCAGCGAAGATATAGTGGTTGCAGAAATTCTACATAAACCGCGAAAAACTACAAAAAGAATAATTAATGTGCTGGCGGATACCCCACCAGCTTATCCAAAAATTTTAATTTCAAACACATGAGAAAACGGGAAACCGAAAAATCATGGTCAGAACTCCGAATTACCTTAACAGGAAATGATCGGATTGATCGAAGTTGACCAGCCGCCAAAAAGCTTATCTGTGCCCAGTGTGTGTGAGAAATGGCGAAGTCGGTAGGCGTGTAATAGAAACAGAGAAAAACCAGCACACACTAGTCGATTTTTTGCCATGCACCCACTGGATGTGATTAAAAGTTGTTTTTTTTGCCATTTTTAGGTTCCGAATTGCATTTTCCCCATCAAAGTTGCCAAAAACTCACGCAGCCGAATTAGTGCCAGTATTGCTCGGTCCGGTGACAGCAGATTTGGGCGGTGCAGTTGCCACCATGGACTGTGTTACTCGATCGGGCTTCGGTACGGGCTTCTCGGACGGTTCCTTCTTTTTGCCACCGGCACAGCCAACTGGCAGAATCACAGCTAGGAGGAGCGGGATCAACAGGGATCCTAGGAGCCAGGGTATCGCGAGCATTTTGGGTTCGTTTTTAGGCTGGAATTCGGTGGCGGATTTGGATTTCACGCAGTGCACGGAATGGGCGTGGTCGATAGTGGTTGTTTATGCTAATTCTGTTTCAATTTGATGATTTGTTTGCCAATTGGGTCCTGTTTGCTCTCATGTTACATTAGGCATTTGCGTTTTTACAAGTTTGCTTACTTAGCCCGGCCACGACCGCCCAAGTTTGACATAAATCGATCTTGCGCACCGCTGAAAAAAGCTAGCACCTCGCGGATTAAGGGTTGCCGTGTGCCATCGTCAGTGTCTTTGGGCATGTTCCGCACGGCCCTCGGCAAGGGGGGCGAGCGCGAGCAATCATCTCGGTCGTCATGTTTGAAGAACAAAGCGCGCCAAAAGTAACCTCGGTAGGCATGCATATAAGGATGGCACGAGCTCACGAGTGAGCCGAATGTGTGTTCGTGTTTCAATGTCGATCTCCCTCCTCTGCGCGGGTCGATCGGACGAGCTCCGTTTATGGGGGCGCTTTTAGCGTCAAGTTTGGACGCGTTTTTGACATTGATCCTTGCCACGTTTTCATATCTTGTTATTGAAATACGTCCACATTTCAGTCAGCGGAATCCAGATGGACCCAACTGCGCCAGCCGTGTCTTCTCCATCGAATCCAACATCCTATCAGCCCGGTCCATCTGTCTATCCTGGCGGCGCTCCGGCAGTGGCGACTAACCCAAGCAGTGTGATCTACCCAGATATGGCGACATCATCGGCCTACTGGCCACCAGCTCCCGGACAGCCTGGGGCCGATGTCTATTACCAGGAGTACGGTAACATCGAGAATGCTGGGTACTACGATCAGCAGCCACCGGTCACGACTGCCATCCATGGCCAGATTCCAATGGTCCCATCAAGCCAGCAGTATCCAGGGCCGCGTCCAGCTCAAATCCCGGTGCTCCAAAACGGAAATCCTTTCCCAAATCAGCAAATCCCGTCCGGGCCATACAACCATCCCGCGAATTGGCAACCCTATCCTGTCCAAGCGCCTCCAACTGGCCCAATCCCATCTGACCCAAACTTCGCCTATCTCGTCCCACCAGTCTCCACGGCCAAGGACTGCTTTTACGAGACGCCATATCCGGTAAGTCTATCCTTTTTGGCGGGAATACACGTCCTTCATCTCTTTCAAAGCCTTCTCAAACCGGCTTTACACCCATTCTTCACACGGCTGAGGCCTTTCTAATGTACTCCATCCCCCATGGAAGTTTTTATTGTCCATCTGACAGATGGTGTGACACTTTTTCAGCCCTTTTTGGGGGTCATTGTCTTCCTTAAACCCAAAAAACCACAATCTCATCGATTTCAATCAACTTTTCAGACAATGCCACCCACCACCGCCGTCTACCCACCCAACCAGATGCTCTCGATGCCACCCACCCCGGCGATGTACAACAACATGCCTCTCACCAGTGACAACAACCGGAACACGCCGACGATCGCTGGGCCATCTCGACCGGCAAAGGCAGCCTCCGCGACACCGTCGGATGGCAGTGGCGGCGATCCTCGAGACGTAAATCGACGAATGACGAACAACACGAGGGAGCGAATCCGAGTCAGCGACATCAACACCAACTTCAAAGAATTGAATAAAATGGTTTCAATGTATGATCCAAAAATTGGAGACAAAACCTTGACCAAGCTCGGAATCCTGAATGCGACAACGGACCTGATTGATCGCCTACAGAGGGAAGTGGAAAGGCGGAATTTGCAGCATAAGCTCAAGTTTGACCCATCTAAATGAAGCGGGGTAATAATTTTTATGGATTTTTAATCAGATTGGCTTAATCTTTTGTGGGTTTTAACTTGGTAGCCTTCGACATTTGTTAATAAAGAGCTTTTTTACTTACGTCGGTGTTTTTTGAATTGTAATTACCATACAAAGTTAAATTTCATTGTTTTTGCAACGAATTAAGGAAGAAATAGCGTCATTGAAGCCAGGGCAATATGCCAAATCATATTCAGGACAACAGTTTGGATCCTGTTTGTTGCATTCACCAAGTGCATGGACGAAAGTGCCATGGCCTTTGCAATCGGGATCTTTGTAGAAAATGAAGCACGCTTGAATTTGAACGGAAGTGATGGCATCGTTCATATCCGGTGGTAGATTCTGGCATTCATTGTAGTTTTTGACATTGTGGAACTTGCATTTTCCGTTTAGGTTTGAATCGGTACACACTTTGATTTTGGGGGATTCGCTTGAATAATGTTTCGGCCAAACAAGCGCAAATAGAATTACAAATATCGCAATTTGGAAGGGTTTGGACATGCTTGGGGTACTGTAAGTGACCGGTTTCGCCTATATTTGTGTTTATCATTTTGTAATTTCGATTTTTGCATACTGTAATGGTCAAAAACAACACATTTATTCAAAATTTAAACAGTAAGCAACAACAGTCGTCAAGTACCAACGCTTTTGGTCAAAACTGCTGTTCAAATAGTCGATTCGACGACATGAGCAGTTGCGATGATGCCCAATTGGACGCTACCCTCCAGTTCGAGGAATTCATTCATCAAGGTAAGACGCAGGTGTCTACGGTAAAACTTGGCACAAGCAGCCTTCATTTCGTCATGGTCGGCTTCCCAGGCATACTTGGCAACGTCGAAGAAGGTGCTCTCCCTGATATGCCCAATGATGATGGTTTCCAGGACTTTCTGAAACCGCAATTTGTACACTTTGTAATGTCATTGATCAGGGATGCGAAGGTGATATCACCGGGGATATCACCCGGGGGATATCACCGGGGATATCACCCGTTTTTTGATTTCCCCCGGGGGATTTCGCAAAGTAAAAAAATCAACACAAAAAGTGAAAAAAAAAACGTGCAATTGACGCTGTTGGCGTTGTGTGTCGAATGCCAAATTTATTAATGAAATCGTCAATTTTTAATAGTTTGGTTGTTTTTTGTTGTTTTTCACTGTTTTTCACTTTGCGGTGATGGCGCCGCATCGAAACTTCGTTTGGGACTACTTTGACCGTGCCGGCAGGAAGGGAGCAGTTTGCAAGGCCTGTGCAGCATCTTATGTTAATGGCGATGTCACCCGTATGCAGAAACATCTTCAAAAGTGCCCGAAATTGACCGACCAAGTCAAAGCCAAAGTCAAGTCTCTATGTGACAAACTTCCTGAAGACAATACGTGCCCGTCGAATCCAAACCGCGCAACGGGAAAGCCGATTGATCGATTTGTTCAGAAGGTTTCAAGTGACACGGTTTCAGCATGCCATCGAGATTTAACCCTTGTAAGTTGTTAGAATTTTGGTTTTCAAAGAGCGTCCACATTTTTCATGTTTCAGGCTTTGATTACGAGCAACATTCCTTTCAAATTTCTCGACAACGAATACTTTAAAAGTTTTCTTGCCCGTCTGGTGCCTGCCTACAAACTTCCCGATCGCTACCACGGCATGACAAAGACGCTGGTTCCTCAGGAATATCAACGAATTCGCAATCTCGTGGATCATGCCCTCAGTGAAGCCGATTTCATTTCACTTTCGACGGATGGCTGGAGTGATAACAACCAGCGGTATTTTCTCAACCTTTTGGTGCACACTCCAAAACCTTACCTACACCTTTTCGACGACGTTACCGATGAATCCGAAACTGGTGAGAAGATCTACGAGTTTTTGAAGTTTGTCGTGGAGGACCTTGGGCCGGAACGCCTCGCAGGACTTGTCACGGATCACGCTCCAGCCATGGTCAAAGCTTGGCGTTTATTGAAAGCTGATTATCCCTGGCTGCAAGCACAAGGATGCAAAGCGCATGCCATGAATCTGTTGATCAAGGACATTGTCGAGAGTATTCATTTTGCAGCGTTTATCGCTGGGTGTGATGGTTTAATCAGTTTTTTCTCGTGAGTGTTTAGTGTATGGTCTAACTTTCATTTAAATGAAACATTTCAGAACAAAGTTAAATGCTGCTCTACTCCATGAAGCCTTCAAGCAGGCAAACATTGCTCCATTAAAGTTTGTGAAGGCATGCATCACACGATGGAATACGCACTACGAAAGTGTTTGCCGAATCATTCGCATGCGGAAGGTGATTCAGGCGGCTTTGTATTCGCCTAACCTCGACACTCCAGAAGCGCGCACCTTGCGAAGTCGCGTTTCTTCCGATGCTTTCTGGGATAAAGCTCAATCCTTCGTTGACTTTTTGAAGCCGATCGCTGATATGATGACCCTTGTTCAATCGGATACCGTCCCCGCGAGTGAGTGCTTTTCCCGTATCGAGTCGGCTATTGAAGAAGCGAAGATGAAAGTTGACACTGGCACCTTGGCCAAAACTACAAAGCAGTTTGTCAAAAAGTGCATCGATCAACGGAAGACGCTGCTAGAATCGAAGTTGCCGCACCTGCATGCCATCCTGGACCCTTATAATCGCGGCAAGAATCTCAGCGATACCCAGCGGAACATCGGTCGCCATATTCTGCGTACGGAGATCAGTAAACATCCAGATTTTGGTCAGGATGTCATTCGCGAGTTACATGAATGGGAGGGTCGTGAAGGCAACAAGTTTGTGCCGTGTTATACAGGACCCGAATCGGAACCGTGGATCGCATTGACCGAAGGCACACTAAACGCCAAATCCTGGTGGCAAATCTACTTTCCAAACACGGCGCTCGGCAAGTTAAGTAAATTTCTTAACAGCATTCCAATGTCGTCTGCCGCCTCTGAGCGAACGTGGTCAATTCGTGGCGCCATTCAAACAAAAACACGAAACAGGTAAGGTATTTGGTCAAAAGTTTAAAGTTTGAATTGATAGTTTCCAGGCTTCTTGTCGACACCACGCATCAACTCGCCTTTGTTAAATACAACCTGTTGTTGATGAAGTCCAAATCCAAACCTGTCCCGAAACTTCCGATCGCCAACGCCGAAGCTCCAGATGTGGAAGTCATTGACAGTGACGAAGACGACGACAGTGATTACGGTGTCAACTACGACTCTTCGCATGAGGAAGTCATTGAAATCGAAGATGATCTCATTCAGTTGTAATCATTTTACATCAAGTTTCCATCGAATTCTATTTAAACTACTGTTGTTTTTTACAATTCGTTCTATCCGTTGTCGACCTGTGTCTTTCGCTTTGTTGTCAAAATTAATTGACGACTGAGTTTTTGTTTACTCTAATTCCTTATCAGTGTTTAGAACACTTGTTCAAAATGCTCTCAACCTATTCTCAAACTCTTTATTTTTTATTTGTTGTTTATTATTGTTTTTTTTTCTTTGTATTACAACATTTATTGGTTAATTTGTATTTAATTTGCATTTTGGTGGGAAAAAGGTGTCTTTCTTCACGGAATTAGTATTTAATACTTAATTTCTGTTGTTTTTTGGAGTTTAAACCATTTTGGATATTAAAAACTAGCATATTAGGCGCCGGGTGATATCACCCGCATTTCCCCGGTGATATCCCCGGGGATATCACCCGGAATCGATTTCCCCCGGGGGATTTCGCATCCCTGCATTGATGTATGTAAACTTACAGCAACAGGGTAAATGGCATACTTCTTCGCAAAACGGAGTCCATCGAGAACTTCTTTCTCCGATTTGTCCCCGATTTCGCGCTGATAGCAGTAATCAACGACCATTTTGACGGTTTCATAATCGAAGTTTTCAATTTCAATGACTCCCGGGGTTCCTTGTTCCAAACAAGTTTTTAAAACGGGGGAAACGTTGTACAGTATGCCGCGGTGGAACTAAATAAGAACAATTTTACACTTTTTTCCAAAAAAATGATTCTTACATCGATCTCCTTATCACCAACGACAAACTTGGCATCAGTATCTGTAATCAGGAGTTCATCCAAAGTCAAAGACTTCAGAAGCTGGCCAATGTTTACGCATGGGGCGGGTTTGAAGTCCTTGAACTTCAGATCAAAGATGATTCTCCCCTTGGCGGCTTGAAATTGCTTCGGCGAAATGTCAAAAGACATCACTGTTTCGCCGGCGGTTGTAAACAGGAAAGACGAAGCTAAAAAACAGTAATTTTCGATATATTCTTATAATTTTTGAAGAGGAACGTACACTTTTTGACGGCACCCGCGAAACAGGTAACGTCGACAACGACGGGGCCGCCGTTGAGCTCGACGTAGGCCATAACCCTGTAGTTGATCAGTTGCCGGCAATAATACATCCTAACCTTGTATTTCAAGTCTTGGGATCCCTTGATCGGACGCCAATCTTTACGGATCTCGGTGTTGACATCGACTTTGACCGTATCAAAGGTGACGGTATCGTAAAAGCACTAAAATGAGTACTTTTACACTATTTTCTCGGTAAAAAAAGACTGACCTTGGCGAAATTCATTTTGATGGTAGTCCGTAGCGAGGTAGGCGACGAAGATACTGTTGTTACGCAAGTTCTGCAAAAAATTTATAAGTAAAAAGCAAAAAGGTAAAAGCAAGCGGCGCCGCAGATTAACGGTGCAATGTTGTGGCCGCGCTGTACCAAATGCTCGATATGCAAATGGCCCAACGTCTAAGAGGTCAATCAATGATGTGGCCCCGGCTATGTCGCCACGGCAATGGGTGCGTGGGCGTGCCTCGCGCAAAATGAAGGACGTTGTGCGTAGGGCTGTATACTGTACCGACAAACTGGGTACAAAGTGCAAAAATTAAAAATTTCCAAAATTTTTTATTTTTTGTTTGAGTCAAATTCCACAAAAAGTTTACTGTTTTTATGTTTTTTGCGAATTTAAGCATTTTTATTTTTCCATCTTGAAAACTTTTGGCGTTGTGTCCCCAACCACCGCATTTCGCACCGACCCAGTTGCGCGTGTTTCGTCACTTCTCCGTTTCCTTCCTCCATCGATTCAGCCGTCAAAACCCGTCTCCCCATCGCCGAATCGCCGTCCATTTCAACTTCTAAGCCCCAGATTCCACCTTCACATCCACCAAGATGACTGGCACAGAGCGTAAAGTTTTCCAAGTAAGTCCATTCACCCTTTCTTTCTATTTTTGACATTGTTTCTAACTTCTCCCCATTCTCCAGAAATACTACCCTCCCGACTTCGATCCATCGAAGCTCCCGAAGGCCAAGGGAGGCCGTAATCGCCAATTCGTCCAGCGTGTGATGGCACCCTTCAACATGCAGTGCAACACTTGTCGGGCTTACATCTACAAAGGCAAAAAGTTCAACATGCGGCGTGAAACCGTCGAAGGCGAATCCTATCTCAACCTGAAGCTGTTCCGATTCTACTTCCGATGTCCGAATTGCCTTGCTGAAATCTCCTTCAAAACAGATCTCGAGAATTGCGACTATCAGCAGGAGCATGGCGCGACGAGGTTGTTTGATGCTTTCAAACACTACCAGGAACAGGCTAGAAAGGAGGAAGCCGAAGAAGAAGCGGAGAAAGCTGATGCCATGAAGATGCTTGAGAAGCGTACGAAGATGAGTAAGCAGGAGATGAAGGCTATGGGTATGTTTTTTGAACTTATTTTGACGTTTTTATATATAAAATTTGGTTTTTCAGGCGATCTCGAAGAAATCCAGGAGCTGAATCGCCGAAACGAACGCATCGATGCCCGGGATTACGTCCTGACCGACCGGCAGAAGGCACTCATCCTTGCCGAGAAGCAGCGCCAAGAAGCGGAAGAAGACGCCGAAGTTGTGAAGCAACTGTTCTTCAAACAGCGTCAAGATGGGCTGATCATTCGACGCATCGACGACGACGACGATGAACTCTCGCAGGAAGGCAGTCTTGGTCTGCGATTGCGCGACAAGGCCGCCGACGAGAAGAAGCTGCTGAATACGCTGCTGAACAACCAGGTGTCCATCGGAAAGAAGCCTGACGTCACGAGCAAGGACTACTGGAAGAACAAAATCGTCGTCAAGAAGCGCAAGGCGGATGCTGAACCATCAGATGAGCCCGGTCCATCGACATCAAGGGGCGATCCTGGACCGTCTACAGTGAACACTGATCCTGGGCCTTCGACTTCCAGTTTCTTTTACTCCCCTGGGCCGTCTGGACCGTCATTGCCAATAGCATCAAGTACAGGCACATCCAAACCGAATTCCGGTCTACCATTGCCGACGGCAGGCCCGTCTCAACCGAAGAAATCGCTCATGGCACTGGCCGATTATGGCAGCGATTCCGAATAATTGTTTTGAATGTTTTAATTGATTTTTGTACAGTGTTGGCATTATAAATGATTAGAAGTTTGAGCCGGTCTTTTTTTAAATACAAAAATAAATTTTATTCAAAACATTGTTTCGTAATAATAAAATTGACGCAGCCAAAGGGTACTATTGTTAAGTACAACAGTTATGACAAGTTTAAAGTCACCATTAACTTTAGTGTCAAATCGTGGATCGATAAACGGTTTCAATTTGTCCATAGTTACGTCGACATCATCAGTTTGTAAATAAAGACGGAAGTTGAAGTCGGGATATTGCTGCTGAAAACATCGTTCAATCAATCATAACATGCAATGACTATAGTTTAAAACTTACAGTGACAAAATCGTAAAGTTGATCTGGCTCGAAACTGAACAAGGTCTCAAAGTTATAATTAGTAACCTCAACTTCGTGAAACTTTTTTCCAGTGCTAGCTAAATCGTGGAACCAACCAGAATAAGCTTTTGGAAGCGCAATATGGGTTATATGAGGAAAGATGTCAAGAATGGTCGAAAATATAACATCTTCATCGACCTGATCACAATACCGTAAGTCGAATTGCGATGGTCGGTTAACTACCATTTTCGACAGTCTTTTAAGAAAGGCATTGCTGATCTGACAATCCTTAAAGTTGAGACGATTGACATTAAGCATTATCTTCTGATTGGTGTTAAATTTTTCCAAAGCCGTATTTGACATGTTATAAAAGCAAGCATACTCGCACTTGATAAAATACTGATCTTTTTTAGGAAAAGACTTTTTATCGTCATACAGTTGAACCAATGAGTTAGCATTATGTTCGTCGTCAGAGGGCCGTCTTAAATAAATAAAAGGAACGTTATGTACTTCCGTCCTGCACTGAAAAAAAAAGTGTAACGTTTGGTAGGAAAAGTGCAACGTATGGGTAGCAAAAAGTGCAACGGAATATCGCATAGCACTTTTTGCAACCCATACGTTGCACCAGGTTTCGTTGCACTATGTGCAACGCAAGCGACATGAATTGTGCAACGATCGTGTGTTTCAGTGTGTCGCATTCGTTGCAAAAAGTGCAACGCTTTTGTCGCAAAAAAGTGCAACGTTTCATACCTACGGCTGAACAATAGAAAAATGTTTTTTTAGATTGCGTTTTTTCTTATGTGGTAATTAACAGCTGTTAATTGATTCCAAAATTTACAAGTCTTACATATTCAAATGCTAGACACGGGCCCTGAGGGCTTCTCACATTGTCCCGAAGGATGGGAAAGTGGGAAATCAACCGCGGTATCATGAAACAGGGATCGTGACATTGTGTGCGAGAGATGCAAAAACACAGACGACGAGAGAGAGCATCTCTCCCTTAAGGAATCAAACGTTGCACTTTCGGTGCAACGATGATGTTGCACTTTTTGCTACGAAATATTTCGTTGCACCGATTGCAACGTAATAGTTTCACTTTTCCGTTGGAAAGTATTCCGTGACACAAAGTGCAACGGATTTGTTGCACCCAAAAGTGTCACGCGCTGTTGCGATACACCTTTTTTTTCAGTGTGGGCTTCAGCACGGTAGTGACATCATGCCCTGCAGCCTTTTGTAGTTCTTGAAGTTCAAATGGGTTTAGAAGTTGACGAAGACGTTTTGCGAATGGGTATGGGAGAGTCAAGATTGGATACGGCATGGCTGGAGTCGCAAAATATGAAGTTTCAAATAATATAGCGCAAAGGTTCTAGGCAGCAGGTACGCAGTGTTGACGGATGACAGCAGTAGTATGCAAATGGTCCACTAAAAGAAGGTTCTAAGACACCTTAAAAAAGCGCAATGAAAGACAAACAGGCATATGTGCACTCATAATCGGAAATTATGTTCACTGTATACTGTAACACAGAAAAAGTTTCATGCAACACCACATTTATGCATTTTGGCAGTAACTTTATAAGCTAACAAAAGATAGTGCTAACAAAAGATAGTGCTGTGTTTGGAAATATATCTTTATTTAGCAAATTGTTTTAAAATAATAAAATTGACGATGGAAATGTTCGCTGTTCGTAAGTGAAACCGTTACAAAAATGTTAAAGCAACCATTAGCTTTAGTGCCAAAATACGGATCGATAAACGGGTTTATCTTATCTAAAGTCGCCTCGATATCATCTGCTTTTAGATAAAAATGAAAGTGAAAGTCGGAGTATTGCTTCTAAAATTTTTTTTAGTTAGTTGTAACGTTTAAAGATTAACTTACAGTAATAAAATCGTATAATTCTTTTGGCTTGAAACTGAACATGTTCTCAAACCTGACATCGAAATCTTCAAAATCGAAATTATAAACCTCAACTATGTGAAACTTTTTTCCAGTGCTAGCTAAATCGTAGAACCAACCAGAACAAGTCCTTTGAAGTGCAATATAGTTTACGTGTGGAAAAATGGTAAAAATAGTTGAAAAGTTTACATCTTCGTCGACCTGATGACAAAGACGTGCGTCAAATTGCGATGGTGGTTTCACTAACATTTTTGACAGGCTTTTAAGAAAGTTGTTGCTAACGTGACAATCTTTAAAATTGATACGAAAAGCCTTAATCATTATCTTCTTATTGGCATTTACTTTGGCCAAAGCCGTATTCGACATGTCGTAAAAACAAGCCTGCGCACAATGGATAAGATATTCATCTTTTACCGGAAAAGGCTTTTTAGTTATGTTGTCATACAGTTCATGCATAGAATGATCATTATGATCATCGTCCAAAGATATTCTTAAAGCGAAGGTAGGAAGGCTATGCATTTCCACAATTGGTTTAAGCGCAGTAATGACATCGTACCCCGCAGCTTTTTGAAGGTTACTGAGTTCCAATAGATTTAAAAGTTGACGGAGACGTTTAGCAAAGGGATATGGGAGAGTTAGGATGGGATATGGCATGGTTGAAGTCGACAAATACAGGATTTTATATAAATAATACTATTCATGCACACAACGGTGATGAAGGAAAGCAATTTTGTACAAAAGTAGGCGCCAACGGCAGGTTCTAATAAAGCGCAATGAAAGACAAATGCGCGGAAGTCCGTTTTTACAGCAAAACTACACTGTAGATTATAGCCACAATCTGCACTACATGTAAACACCATTTGCATTTTGACAGTAACTTTATTAACTGATAACAAAAAACAATGCAAGAAAATTGAAAAAAACAAAGTCAAACAACAACAAAAGCAAATAACTTTTTATAATAGTAATGTTTTGCTCGGTTAAGCACGCCAGTTGAATAGACATGTTTCATAAACCATTTTATTTTTTATAATAATAGTGGTAATCTTTAAATGTTTCAATATTTGAGAGTAATTGAACTCTTAAATGAACTTTACAGAGGCCATTTCTGGCATGGCTAAAGCGCGGATCAATAAACTTGTTCATCATGTGAATAATCCAGTCGTATCGGCTAGCATTAACTTTATACGTTAATGCAATATTTGATCTGTAGTATTGATTCTGAAAGCGCCGTTTACTTTCTTTAACATGCATGTAAATGAACCCACCTTAACAAAATCATATAGATCCGACGGGTCAAAGCTGAACAGCTCATCAAAGTCGTCATGAGTAATCTCAACTAAATAGTACTTTTTCTTCGTGGCCATTAAATCGTCAAGCCAATCAAAATAGGCTTTTCCGAGTTTGATAGTACATGTGTTTGGAAATATATCGACAATTGTTGAAAATGTGACATCTTTATCTATGTCAATGCTATAGAAAAAATCAAGTTCACGAGGTCTATTAATGATTTTTGAAACGTTTCGAAGCATAGCATTGCTAATACGACATTCTTTAAACATAATGTAAATAAAATTAATTGATATGTATTGACAGCAAAAGTAACCTCTAAATTGGGTTTTATCAACGGGTCAAACATGGGATGACATGACACTGCACCAAAACTACATATTTCAAGGTGAACAACACGTAAGTGTGTTTAAAAAAGTATTAACGGCAATTGAATTGCCGAAAAAATTTAAGAAAAAAATTTGGGCTCCTGCACGACGGGACCACTTTCACCTTGCGCGCAGACTAAAATAAGCCACGCCCTCTGTGTCATTTTTGAAATTGCGCCAAAACCGCACTCAAAATGCCGCGCTTTTTTGTGTCATCTTGTTGTCCTGTATATTTGACATCTTTTAAAAAAAATTTGAAGTCAATTGGACGTCTTTGGTTCGAGTTATTTCCATTTTGACACACTTGGTTTTCAAATTCCTATTCCAAGCGCGGTCTCGTCGTGCTGGGGAACTTGAACTGCATTTGGCTATCTCCGTAGAGCGGCAACTTATCCACTGGACTAAGGAAGCCACGTTGAGATTCAACTATGTTTGTGCCTTTATCGAGAGGCTTTTTTTTGCATTTTCGATTCAAAGGTTTAGTTTTTAAGACGAACTCCACGAGAAGTTAACGAGGGTGCGGACATTCGAAAAAATTTTTTTGCAGATTTCGATAGGCATACCTAAGTCAGCCCCAGATCCAAAATATTAAGACCTGAGGGCATCTGGGGGCGGAGTTATGATTTTATAAAGTCAGCCTTCAAAAACTAAAAAAAAATTTACAAGTCAAAAAGTTTTGCCTCGAAAAATCTGAATATCTTTTTCCAGATGTAACTTATGATGCTGAATCCAATGGTAATAACGAAAACTTTTGACCGGTGAAAAAATTTTACAATACGATTTTTTTTCTGACATTGAAATTTTTCTTTTTATATCGCGATTGGATTTTATTGACAAAAGTGATCTCTTATGACCTTCCAACGAAAAAAACACAGTTCACGGAATTAAACCTTGTTTTCGGTGACCCTTTTACTAATAAACAACAAGTTTTGCAAAAAAATTTGAAGCTATCATAAAACCAATTACATATTTGGAATCTACGTTGAAAATAAGGCCGGTTTGTCTTCTACATATTGTAAAATATTGATTGATTTGGGGTTTACTGATATCTGAGTCGCGTCCTCTACGAACCTAACTGTTATCATTTCATTGAATTCATAGATCAGTGAGGTAAGGCGTAAGGTTTTCGCAGTCACCGGCTGGGTTCGATTTTTTTCATTTTGTTTTTGTTTTTTTAAGTTGCAAACATGAAAGAACATGTTGTTATCGTAATATAGGATTGTTAAAAGTCATATTTTTAAACTTCAGATGTTATTACTTACAAACTTTTTCTGGGATTTTTTTATTGACGAGGGCTTGTGTTAGAAGTGTTTGCCTTTCACAATGCTGTGCTGCAGTTAGTCAATAACTCTACATAAAAAGCAAAAAGTTTTCCCTGCACATTACTTTCATGTTTGCAACTTAAAAAAACAAAAACAAAATGAAAAAAATCGAACCCAGCCGGTGACTGCGAAAACCTTACGCCTTACCTCACTGATCTATGAATTCAATGAAATGATAACAGTTAGGTTCGTAGAGGACGCGACTCAGATATCAGTAAACCCCAAATCAATCAATATTTAACAATATGTAGTAGACAAACCGGCCTTATTTTCAACGTAGATTCCAAATATGTAATTGGTTTTATGATAGCTTCAAATTTTTTTGCAGAACTTGTTGTTTATTAGTAAAAGGGTCACCGAAAACAAGGTTTAATTCCGTGAACTAAGTGTTTTTTTCGTTGGAAGGTCATAAGAGATCACTTTTGTTAATAAAACCCAATCGCGATATAAAAAGAAAAATTTCAATGTCAGAAAAAAAATCGCATTGTAAAATTTTTTCACCGGTCAAAAGTTTTCGTTATTACCATTGGATTCAGCATCATAAGTTACATCTGGAAAAAGATATTCAGATTTTTCGAGGCAAAACTTTTTGACTTGTAAATTTTTTTTTAGTTTTTGGAGGCTGACTTTATAAAATCATAACTTCGCCCCCAGATGCCCTCAGGTCTTAATATTTTGGATCTGGGGCTGACTTAGGTATGCCTATCGAAATCTGCAAAAAAAATTTTTTGAATGTCCGCACCCCTACACTGAAAAAAAAGGTGTATCGCAACAGCGCGTGACACTTTTGGGTGCAACAAATCCGTTGCACTTTGTGTCACGGAATACTTTCCAACGGAAAAGTGAAACTATTACGTTGCAATCGGTGCAACGAAATATTTCGTAGCAAAAAGTGCAACATCATCGTTGCACCGAAAGTGCAACGTTTGATTCCTTAAGGGAGAGATGCTCTCTCTCGTCGTCTGTGTTTTTGCATCTCTCGCACACAATGTCACGATCCCTGTTTCATGATACCGCGGTTGATTTCCCACTTTCCCATCCTTCGGGACAATGTGAGAAGCCCTCAGGGCCCGTGTCTAGCATTTGAATATGTAAGACTTGTAAATTTTGGAATCAATTAACAGCTGTTAATTACCACATAAGAAAAAACGCAATCTAAAAAAACATTTTTCTATTGTTCAGCCGTAGGTATGAAACGTTGCACTTTTTTGCGACAAAAGCGTTGCACTTTTTGCAACGAATGCGACACACTGAAACACACGATCGTTGCACAATTCATGTCGCTTGCGTTGCACATAGTGCAACGAAACCTGGTGCAACGTATGGGTTGCAAAAAGTGCTATGCGATATTCCGTTGCACTTTTTGCTACCCATACGTTGCACTTTTCCTACCAAACGTTACACTTTTTTTTTCAGTGTATGAAGTTTCGTTTTTTTCTCTCAGAGTTCGTCTTAAAGTAGCACGTTCATACTTCTGCTCGAGATTTCCGTGGATGAAGTCGATTCCAATTCCGACATCCTGTGAGGTATCATGTGAGCCAAAGTCTTATTAGCCAAGTCACGCAAACCTAGCTGATGTGCATGACTTTCATTACAATACAATTTGAACCAAAATTGCCGTATGTATTGTGACGACAATCATGCTTTAGCGTGCCATTTAGCCATTCTCAACCCCTGTCCCATATCCAACCAAAAATAGGTAATATGTATTCATTTCTACATATACATCTGCCTTCAAATAATACCGATTCACAAGAAAAACAATACAATTTCACAACACACAGTTGCAGCAGAGTTTACTGTATCTCAATTAACAAGAACAATCTTCATAACTTTTTCGGCTAACTAACAAACTGTACAAATTCACCTTGATAAAGTATACTCCCGTGAACATCGCTCACGCGGTTTTTGTACATCCGAAAAAGGACAAATAAAACAAATGTTAGTAAGGTAAAACACGTTGAGGTCGGGGGCAAAATAACCGCGCTTTCAGTGCAGTCGACGAAGAACTACGAAATATATGTACGTATAACAAATAAATTAAGCCTGAGTGGCATGCCACACTAATCATCAATGAAAAACAGAGAATAAGCAATTTTGGTTCAACTTTTGAACAGAAGGTATACCTAAACATCTCATTTCCCCTAAACATCTCATTTCCCCTAAACATCTCATTTCCAAAATTGAAAAAACTGTTGTCCTTAATAAAAGAAATTATAATGAGTGATTGTGGTTGGAGTAATATTGAGTAATAAGCAATGTAAAGTTTGCGTTTTTACCAACGCTTATTACTCATGATTGGTGAGGGCTAATTACCGCATAAATTTGTATTGAATAGACCTAGGCATTTTCTGCACCTTCCTCATGAATTCTGGAATCATAAGCGCTCCAAACTAAAGTTATGATTTTTGAAAAAGTCGGTATTTTTCAACTTTAAATGCTTATTACTCGGTAACCAGGGCCGTGTGGCAAAAATTTCAAAGAGGGTTTTTCATGCCTTACCATGGGCTATCGAACGCGGTATATCTCGTTCAGAATTTCCAACTTAAGGTAAAACCATTCCCTTGTGAGGACGCACCAACAACAGCAAAGTAGGAGAGAATGGGCTCACACAGCCTTGATTTTGATGATACAAACATAATCTAAATGTAACCATTAAACCGCAGTTTTAAAATAGTTTTTATGTGACAGATCAAAAACATGGAAAATAAACAAGAATAAGACGCCTAAACATCATTGAGATAAGGATTTCACCGCAATATCACAACGCAAACACAGGGTTTCACCACTTGGACGGGAATGCCGCCGGCACCGGTTACAGTATTCATGGGGAGAGGAGATAATGGCAACGGAGGAAGGTTGATCGTCTTTCGCAGGGGCGAGCTCGACCACCGAAACTCCAAAGAATTCAGTCAAGTCTGATCTGAAGGAAAGCGGGTCGGACTGGATGGCTGTCAAGTGCTTGTAGTCGGTCGGGTTGGCTGAGATTCGGACGCCTGATTTCGATAAATCTATCTTCCCTGCAGCACCTTGTTCAAGGATGGCATTTCGAAGTCTCAGAACAGCATCAATCTGGCCATCAAAGTCGACATTCGCATCGATCGTCGCCGATAAATCACGGCGAATACCATCACGAAGGACGAGTTCAGCTTGATCATGAAGCAACGGATGATGCGTACAGTATTCGGTCGCCAAATGTGGTAACAATGGCGCGATGAGACTAGCCAATTCACGTCCAATGGCATCGATCGTGGCTTGAGCTGCTTGACGGTCTTCGCTGGTGATGGAATCGCAGTAGAGACGGTCGCGGACGCAATTCTGAAATCAAGTGTCATTTTGAGTTCAAACTTTGCAAAAAGGGAAACAAACCATGTAAATGGAACTCAACGGATTCGAAAGAAACTGAATAAACTCGTTGATGACAATGCGAAAACGGTAATTCGCAAGATTTTGCTTGGACTTCTTGACAAACTCGAGGGTTTCGCGAAGAATGTACTGAAAACGAGTCATACAGCAATGAAATGCCAACTTGCACCAGTACCTGATCGAGAAGAGTCAACTTCGAAACTGTCTGACCATCATAACCATCCAGAGCGCCAAGCAGAAACTTGAAACTGTTCCGAATCTGTTTCAACTTCAAATCCAACTCTTCAAGGACTTTTGTGCCGAGCTTGACGTCACTTGTGCCTTCACTGCCATAAAGGGCGACCCAGAGTCGAAGACCATCGGCACCGAGGGCCTTTTGGCGGAGGTTGCCGTCCGTGATCTGAAAATTTGCCTTGAAACGACGTTACAATTGAAAGTTGAACCTACCCAATCAGGATCAATGACATTTCCAACCGATTTGGACATCTTTTTGTTCTTGTCGTCCACGGAAAAGCCATGCACAATGATTCGCTTATACGGTGGCAGATCCCTCGCAGCAATAGAAGTCAGCAGCAATGACTGGAACCATCCTCGAAATTGGTCGACACCTTCGACCACAGTATCCGCGATGCCATCGCCAGAAAGTGTGTGCCAAGCGACGCCACTATCCATCCAAACGTCCATGATATCAGTGCTGAGACGAAGGCCCGGCTCGCTGGAAGGAAGTGGCACATTGGAATCGGCTAACACGTCGTCTGTCCACCAGTAATCCGCGTTTTGAAGCAACTTCACACGTTCAGCGATGGCATTGATGAAAGCAGGATTCGTATGGGCTTCGTCAGTTGCTGGATCAATCAACGCCGGAATTGGCACACCCCAGGCACGTTGACGCGAGATACACCAAGCTGGGCGATGGAGAAGTTGGCTGATGAGGGCCGACTTCTGGGCAGTGTCAATGATCAGCGACTTGTCTACGAATTCGACAGCCTTCGGGCCGACAGCCGAGACATCGATGAACCATTGGCGACTTGATCGAATGATGACCGGCTTCTTTGTGCGCCAATCGTAAGGGTAGGAGTGGACGAAGGGGTAGGAATGAACAATGTTTTTCTTCAACAGCTCGAGAACGGCTTTCGATCCTTGACCAATAACATCCTTGCCTTCGAGATCCCGGCCCAAATCCCTGGTAAATTTGCCAGATTCATCGACGAAGCAATTGACCCTTTCATTGCGAGCTACCGCGACCTTGTAATCGTCAAAACCATGAGCATAGGCTGTGTGGACCAGGCCAGTGCCGACGGCAGCAGACACATGGGACGCCGCAACGAAGGGTGATGCAATGTTGTTGTGAATCGGATGACGGTAGTGAAGTTTGTCGAAGAGAGGCGTGTTCGGTTTGAGGGTAGTGAGGACGCGAATGCCACGGCCCAGGGTTTCGGAGACGGATTTGATTAGGGGTTCGGCGATGAGGTAGAGTTCACGAGTTGGGAGGCTGCAAAAAGAAGTTGATTTTGGATTCAAAGAAAGGTTTGAAACTCACTTTTGAGTCTTGGCATCCTCAAATTCAACAACAGCATAGCGCAAACTCGGCGAATACGAAACAACATCATTCAACGGAAGCGTCCAAGGTGTCGTAGTCCAAATAAGGCCATAGACATTGGCTGGCTTCTTCCCAGTTTTGATATCGCTCAATCCACATTGATCGAGATCGAAGTTGATCAGTAGAAACCTGACGAATGCGGCGATCGACTTGTGTTTGTCGTTGTATTCGAGTTCGGATTCGGCTAGAGCTGTTTTGGAACTTGGGGACCTGCAAGTTTCCAATGAAACCCCCTTTTAATAAAAAAAAAATTTACCAATAGATCGGCTTAAAAGAACGATAGACAAATCCCCGTTCATACAGCCTTCCAAAAATGTTCAGTTGCACCGCAACGTAGTCTGGAGTCAGCGTCAAATACGGATTCTCCCAATCAGCTGTGACTCCCCATCGCTGGAAGGAATTCCGCTGCGATGCCATCGCATTCATAGCGACTTGACGTGCCAATTGACGCGTTTTGAGGGGCGTATCGGCGACATCTGCGGCTTCTTTCGCGATTTTGAGCTCGATGGGGAGGCCATGGCAATCCCAACCAGGACGGAAGTTGACACGATGAGCTGGGACGCGGGTTTTGAAGACGAAATCTTTGAGGATCTTGTTGATAGCATGGCCGACATGGGTGTTGCCATTGGCGTAGGGAGGGCCGTCGAGGAGGTTGAAACTGAAACATAACTTTTACATTTGAGCAAGTTTGGGTAAAAACTAACGATGGAAGCGATTGTCGGTCCTCCGCAGTCTGTTGCCATTGATAAAACTCCGAAAAACGACCTTTCCTAGCGATTTCGACGTCAAGCGCACTGCGATCGATGGATTTGAGATGAGGTTGGAAAGACGTTTTTGGCAGAAAGACGGTTTTCTTGACATTTGGAGCCTTTGAAGCCGAAGCCTCGGTGGAGAAGGAGCATTGTTCAGTGCCGCAGATACGCTTCCACGCGATCAAGGGCGTTCTGGACGAGGGACTGGTCAATACCATCAAGACCGATGAATGCGATCAATGGCTTCCGACACCGATCAACAGCCTTCAGGACGAGCACGAGTCGACGGATAAAGAGGTCGTAATCACCTGTATCCGGGCCCAAAAGTTGTTTGGTCTCGTATTCGAGCGGCTGATAGGTTCCCGGCAGGGTCTCAGTGATATGTTTCGGGTGCAGGATCTGAATAACGTGTCCAAACTTGCCCAACGTCGTGATATGAAGCTGATAGACGTCTCTGAACTCCTTGAACGATAGAAAGACTTCTGTGGACCCGTGAGTGAAAGACAGATCGGCGAATCGAGGCCACTGCTGCTGCATCGAACACTGTAAACCCGTTTTTAACCTATCTTTCTTCAATTCCACCTCAAAATACTCCTCTGAGTTGCATGGACTCTTAATCCTCCCCCTTCAAACCGATAAACGAAACCAAATTTTATTGAACAAGCTTTAAAACAGAACAACTCAACAAAGTCAAAATGGGAGGAAACGACGACCTATCACAACGAATGCTAAACACTACGACTACAACCAGAAGCTAATCATCAAGCGGAAACTGCGTAACAGATTGCAGCGTCATTGGAGCGGGGTATTTGGCATGATGGAGAGCCATTTTCTGCTCGTTGACGATGGCTTTCACCTCGCCAGGTTCGAAATAGCGGTACTCGCCGGTGTTTTCATCCTTACGATACAGGAACTTCTCGCTGATAGTAACGCCGAGGAGTTTCCATCCGATGAAGAAAAGAACAAAGCTGCCGATGACACGGCCGCGAGTAAGCTGAAAAACAAAAATATATATAAAATCACCCAAAAACGAATCAAAACCATACCTGCCCAACATTAGCATCTGGAATCGGTCTCATATGTCGCAATCGTTGTCGTAAGATCCGTCGCCACTCCCATATTAACATGATTTAAAAGAGAAAGAAGAAAAATATATAAAAAGGTGATCCAGGTCGCAGCAAAATCGATCGATTAGTACGCAAGAGGAGGGAGTTGAGTAGGGAGGATTCCGAAGCGCTTCTTGAGGGTGACACGATGACGTGAGTAGACGTCGGCCGGTGAGAAGCGGGCAGGATGAGCAGAGAAGGTCGATTGACCGGCAGGATCCTGCTGCTGAAAATATAAAAAGTTGAATGGAAATGTTGCGGTTTGACACACAACCACAAAGCGGTCTCGAATTTGAACAAATCGAGAGCAAATGGCTTACCTTGAGGGTGTACACGCGTTTGCCTTCCTCGTCAAGGTAGTAGCGGAGATACATGATCTGAAATCAATGCTTTTGAAGGGTATTTCAAGCGAAAAGGGGGTAAAGATAGCCAAAACGGCGCGAAAATGAACACGGCCTAAAAACACAATTTCCCCAAAAAGGACACATTTTTCACGTTTATTCTAACAATTATTATTAACAATCTGTAATAAATGCTCTGGTCAACTTGGTAAATACGATTTACAGGTGGAAACGAGGAAAAAGGGATACAAAAACGAACAAAACAAAAAAGAAAGGAACGGTCTGGCAGAGTCAAGAAAGCAATGTGTCGGTCTTCGCGCGCATGTGTGCACGCAGCATGCGTGCAATGCAAAGGGTTGAGATTTGTAGGACGTTTTTTCAGAGCAGAGAAATTGAACAAAGTACGATTTTTCGTCGGCGCTTCAGTTTTCCGCCGACGCAACAACCTTCCAGGACGGCCTTCATAACGGTCCGCTTCCCTCGGTATCGAAAACATAGTCCCATAGGCTCGTACTGATGCCATAGCCAGCATCAAAATCTTTGAAGTGATGGTTGTGGTGATAGACTTTGCGGAAGTGAAGATTTGTCGTGGGTCTCGGTCTGCCATGGTGCAAATAGTAATGAATAACATCGTAGCAGATATATCCGAACAGTTTCCCGCCTGCGAAGAGGCAGAATACGGGGTAGGGTAAAATACTAATATATATAGAGTAAAAAAACCCAATTATGAGGGCTGCCAGGGTCGGTGGAAACACTAATCGTTCTGAATCCATCGGTGTCTTGTGATGAAGGCCATGGAGAGCGAAGTGGAGGGTGATTTGAGTGTAGGATTTGGGATCGGGACGCCAGTGGAACACTTCACGATGGAGCATGTATTCTAGGAGTGTCCAGGCAAGGGTTCCGAGACTGAACAAAACTGATGATATTAATAGGCCGAGTTTGAATCCTGAAAGTGATTACAATTAACCTTTATAAAAACTATAGCGATTGTTTTGGGCACAAAACTTGAATTTTTTGCTTTTCCATTCTCTGGGTTCATTTGTTTTGCAAAAAACGCTACAAATAAGTAACGTTGCAAAACAAATGGATACACTGAATGGAACAGCAAAAAGTCAAGTTTTATGTCCAAATCAATCTTTCACGGGGAACCTATGCCCAAATTTTCCCAAAAAGTTGTCATTTTTGCAGTTTTGATTGACACCAAACCAAATCCCTTACCGTAATCATGGTACATATGACCAATCCCACTAATACCAAAGAATATAACGAGCGGCAACCAAATAAGGGGTACTGCCCACCATTTTGTATTGGTTAGCCTTTCAAGAAAATCTGAAGTGAAAAGTCGTAATCTGCCATCGTAGGGTTCGTGAATCCATTTCCAATAGTCTTCTTTCAAATGGCCAACTTCAAACATAACCGGAAGTCCTGCATCTACTAACTTGTCTTTCTGAAATTGAAACACATCACTTTTTTGTTATCTGGTGTATTCTTTGAACTTTAGTTTGTTACGAATTTTTTCGGTTAGGCTACAAAACAACATTCACATAAACCGTGTGTCGTTGATGTTTTTGTTGGTTTCGTCAAAAAATGCAAAACATTAAGAGAGTTGCTAGGGGTGAGTCGTCGCCAAAGTGTTATTTTAATCGGCTCCGTCTCTAAGCGCCGCAAGGATCCGATTGACCCATTAACTATGCAGTTTTTTGGTTCCTGATAAGGCCAATTTTGGGGCGATAGGACAAGCGTTTCGTCAGAGGGGGGAGTCATCGAGAGATTGTTGCGAAGTGGGGGTGTCAGAATCAACAAAGGTGATGTTATTGGTATTTGTATCAGTTTAATTTGAGAAGTGACGTACCTTGAAATTCTGATCCATCGAATACCGCTCCAACATGTCGAATGCCGCATCACTGTGGGCATGCTTGACCCCCATAATCCGTTGGTCGCCATGCATGAAGACATCGATATCGCCACCGGCCACTCGTTCTAGCACTTTACGGCCTCCAGGGTGTTTATCCGCAAAGGCCCGGATATTGTAGAGCTTGCCCTTGTAGGAAACGAATAACGGCCTTTCCTCTGTACTTAGAAATGTTGGAGGCATTGGGCTTGGGCGTCGATAGTGATAAGAATACTTGCCCTGTGGCGATGGAATTGAGTGAGCTTCTCGAACTGAAGCGAATCGATCTCTGGAATGGATGGTTGGAAAGTCGCAGGAGTTTCGGGGTGGTTTTGGGTCGTCAATACGCGCGTTCGCGGGGTATACGTGCGCAGGAGGGTTTGAATGTGGTAGGGGTTGTTCTCTTCCGACGTTGTGGTATACGCAGAGGGCCGTGTTGTGTGTTGCTGCTGTCCAGCAAAGGCGCATGGAATATACTGAACGTTAGGCACCCCTTTTTTGGAGTGGGAGTTGGTTGGTTAGGTCTCGCAGTCGTACCTATTAGTTGTAATAATGGTCAGTTGAACTGTCGTCACTCGCGTGTGCGCGCTCGGTACAGAAAAACGACCCGACGGCACAGTGGATTTGGATGAGCGAACGAGCTTTTCCCTGTCTGTGACCCTCAAGCTCGAGCTGACCGGTCAGCTCAGCCTAGCTTAGGGGACACGGGCCTAGCAGAGCTTCTTCGCGTCGGGAAAAGGACAAGTATAGGTCACTTTTTGGTGGTTCGTTCGTTGTGGCCGAGCCGACAGCAACTCACCCCCGAGCACAAATCGTCGTCGCGGTTAGCCTCTAGACAGGAGGACACGGAAGCCCCTTTAAAGTCGGCCAATTCAAATTTTGTCCGAACTAGTTTCAATTGTCAATGATACTCATGTTTGTCTCGCGAGAACGGCCATAATTCATACTGCACGTATAGCAAAGCCAGCAAGTAAAACTATGCAGTCGTCGCGAAAAGAGTAGAAATTGGAAACAGTTCGAAAAAAGCCTGCATGCATCGTAGTTCGTGTTGCAGGAAGAGGCGGAACCGTGACATCAAAGGACAGAAGGCAATATTATCGCTTCCCCTTGGCCGTTATTCATGTTCGTTTCCATGGAGAACCGAAACACAATGCAATAATTCTCTTTTTTTGAATTTTGCATTGTGTTCAGTGTTATTTATATTCCATGCCTTCACGAGGAAGCTCAAAATGCCACGGCCGATGCAAATTTTAAGCGTTGCCTCATCTCAACCACGAACCACATGAATCATGAGGATAGAGTTAGCTAACGTACGTGAGGGGAGGTGAGGTGTGGCTCTTGTTGACAGTCGGCTTTTGTAAGTTTCGAAAAGGGGTGGAGTGTTGTTTGAAGCCACAGGGAAGTTTCGGAATGTTACGAACCTGTGTGGTTTCCGGGATCTTTGTGGCTTCTCTGTGTGCTTTGTTTGCGTTTGTCGAGACACGTCTGGGTTTGACTTCGAACCTTTGTGTTTTCTGATTGCAAATGTTACTTTGTAATTACATAGCAAAGAACAGGCTTACTGTAGGCTGGTATGGTCAAAATTGGATTGTAAACTTAGTTTTCTTCCAGAAATAGATACCACTTTTGCAAAGACACAATAGGTCAAGCACGCATAAACCAGGCACACCAAAACTGTGCTAACAACCAGAACACGTAACACAAGCTGCGTTCCTATGAACTCACACCCCAAAAGACCCTCATTAATCGCAAACCATAAAATCATAAAACCACCACCTTGCTTTCGCTACACTTCTCTGACTCATGTTTATGACTCTAACGATTCTACAACCATAGATAGTTCTTCGAATTTAGATTTCCTGCGGGATGGGAGGCCGAACCGGACCACTGCACTTCTTATTGCAGTAGGGACACTCGGCGGGTTTGATGGCACTCTCATCAATGATATCCTTCCTTTTTTCAATATTGGTCTGAAAGAATGAAAGAATTTCATAGCAGATAGCTAAAGTCGAGGGTTCCAAAAACACTTACAACGATAACCTTTCCGCACGCATCCCTCGGGCCCATCTTCAACTCAAGCGTCTGAATCAGATAGTTATCCGTGATTCCCTTTCTCGTAATAATGATCGGCGGAATCTTGTCCTTTTGCTTGGATTCAAAGCTGGCCAGCTCACCGCCGTTGTACAAAATGAACTTGCTGTTTTTGACCGTCGAACACACATAGCCGAAGCCATTGCCGCAACCAGCATCGGTAAAGCCCTGGGTTTTGGTCGTGTAGCAGAAGCAGGTGCGGCCGAAGGCTTCGAAACTTGCTTTAGGACAGGCGGAGCGGTCAATCTCGATTTCAAAGGGCTCCGCTTTGGCCTGGTAAACGACGGCATCGATTGTGAGCTCCACTTGGGCGCTGCAAATGAAAGAAGGGCATAGTGTGGATAGAGTTTGGAAAGATTTTGCTTACCTGGTACCAGCAATAGTCATGACAAGGAGAAGGGCGCCGAAGGGCCATGTTCCTGGTGCCATGGAGGAATCGGAGGCACAGGCGACTGGTCCGTGCGGCACTGGTTGAATCCGAATGGAAAAGGCGGAACTGCGAAGGTGGGGGCATGGCATTTTGAGAAGGTTATGGTAATTTTTGGGTGGATCGATCAAAATTTGAAAAAAAGTTACAAATTTAACATAAATTCACAATTTCTTGTGATGCAACGCATGAATAACATCTACAGTACGTCATTTTGTGTTTCAAATGTTATCCGGTATGCAATAAAAGTCAATTTCCACAAAACATTTATCTCAAAATAGCCACTTAGTCATCACAATGATCACAATTTCCAATCTAATCATCCTTAGTCTCCTTACGGGCCAGACATGGGCACTTTTCCTTGCAGTCGGGGGCTTCGTCGTCACTGCCGGATTTGTGTTCGTACAGGTTTTCCTAAAACACCACCATTCAAACCTTATTTCAACTTCATCCATCAAGTAAACTTACAACACTGATGACCGAGCAGCTATCAGTCTTCCGGAGTCCAACCTTGGCGACAACGTTGCCCTTCTCCATGATGTGACCCATCAGCTTGAACGACGGCACATTGGCCATGGTACCGGAGCGGAACATGGCAGCAACGCCTTTGACGGAGGTGTGGAAGTCGGCATAGGGGACACGGGAGCAGAAGAAGCCCCAACCAGGGCCGCAAACACCGGCAGCTCGGACGTCTTCGACGGGCTCGGAGGTACGGTAACAGAAGCAACTCCTAGAAGAGGGGTAAAGTGTTGAAAACAGGTTTTTAAGAAGGCTGGGGTCGACTTACTGCGTCCCAGCACGACAATCTTTACGATCAATGCGGATGATCAGGGGCTCCTTGACGACTTCGAATTCGTTTTCCGTTTCTTCGATGGTGGCCGTGATGTGGCGTTCGTCACCAGGGTCGGCATGGACGGCACCGATCAGAAAGACGGCGAGGAAGAGAAGTTCGACACGCATGGCTCCACCGAGGGTTGGATGCCGATTGGAATGGAAGGGCCTATTTGGCGGCCATCGGCCATTCTATGTGATTTTATGTAAATTTTTCGACACCTCAAAGCAAGGTTACTCGATAGATTCATTCAAAACTTTCTCAAAGCACACAATTTCGAATGACAATGACACAAAAACTATCTAATGACATTCGCAGCTTTCGCATTGCCCAGTGTTGTCGAGAGCCGAGTTCTGGCCAGCCGGATACAGATAGCTGGCCGTGATCGTGGAGCATTCATCGCTTTGGCCGATGCTCAGGAAGGGCACCTCTTCGCCGTCCTCGACCTCCTTCATCGTGACTTTGAACGGCATCGCCTTGTGGAACTCGAGCGTGTCGACGCTCACGATTTCACCAGTGCTGTACGCGTAGAATTCGGCCTTGGGAGCAAGCGTGCAGATGAAGCCATTGTTCTTGCCGCAACCAAAGTCGCCACCGTGACTGTTGGGCGAGGCTTCGGCGCCGTAGCAAACGCAGCCACTGAAAAGCTGCCATATTCGGTGACCATTGCCAAGAAACTCCAAGCAACTTACGGAACACCCCCCTTGGTAGGGCAGTTGGAACGATCAATCGTAAACACGAAAGGTTCATTCTCAATTTCGTAGTAGGCGTGCTCCTTGTTGATTTTGGTGGTCTTCTTACCAATTACGACCACGAACAGGGCGAAAACGGCGAGGTAACCGAGAAGGCGCGACATTTCAGCTCAGAAGTCGTCGCAGAAGGACCCGGACGGCAAGTCAGGCACCTTTGTGAACCAGAATGAATGAAAACTTCCAGATGGTATCGGTATTTTTGCAAAAATTCAAATTTTCGTCCCTCTTTTTCCCTCGAAAATAGACCAAATGCACGCATGAGTATAGTCGCTCGGGGAGAATTCTGCGTCAGTGCTTTCGTGGCGCAATCGGCTAGCGCGTCTGACTGTTAATCAGGAGGTTGGTGGTTCGAGCCCACCCGAGAGCGATACTTTTTTTCTTTGTATCATCTGTTGTATTATTCAGCGTATTACCTTTTTTGACTCAAATGTGTTGTTCAAAATTGTTTTTATTGACGTTTTTCTTACATTTGACAAAGAAATCCAGTTAAGTTAAGTGAAAACATAAATAAGAGATCAGTTTGTGAATAGAATTTTGTATGAAAGAAACACATTATAAAATCCTTAAAGAAAGTAGTCCTTATGCAAAGTGAGAGTTAATCAGTTCTAAACATGGATCACACAATCAAAACAGATCCTAAATTGGCCGTGAGCGTGTTACTAGGATAGATTCAAATGCCATGTGTAAAGAAGCTTGTCAAAAACGTCAACCAGTGCCGGTGAAGTTCTTCTGGACGGCCGGCAATTCCGCCTGGGCAACGCTCTTGAATGATGATCGCACGATACGTGAATTGGCTGGCTGCAAGGCACGGAGGGGCACCATCTTCTCCTCGATCTCGTCTTCGTGACGCGTCCGACGCAGGGCTCGCCAGGTATCGAGCTGTGATGAGCTGACTGGGGTCGCGGCACGGAAGATGATCCACTTCACGGTCTCCCGATAGGGTTCAACGGTCTCAGAGCCTTCGTAGTGCCAGAATTCCTTAAGCTTGTCAGCGGTGGGAACGAGGGCGGATAACTTGAAGGTTTGAAGGACTGCTTCAGTGCCGGCATAGTGAACGTGGCTCAGGACATTGTTGAGACTGATTAAGTTGGTGTTGTCATCGTGGGATTCGTTCAAAAAGACGGATAGGCCGACGACGCCGTTAGGCTGTTTTGCGGCCAGGTCGAGATTGAGATATTTGAGGTTGCGATGGATGAAATGGATCTCGCCAGCGTATCCGACACCTCCAACTGTGTGCTCGCTGCCGTTCATGGGTTCTACAAACGATCAAATTCAACTTTCATCCCTTAAAATAACGACCCACCAGTGCCCCAATGAATATTGACCGTCTCCAGATGGTACTCCTCGCCCGGAAACAACGAAGACGTGAAATCGACGTTGCTGCCCTCCGGATACTTGATTTGCAGGCATTGGCCAATGTTCTTCACCACACAGTTTGCCGTGTCATCGTAGTTGAAGCTGCAATTTCAATAATTTCATGTTTTTATATTTTCATTTCAAGACCAATCTGCACAGATTCTCATTTGCACGCTTCACAAAGCTTTCATTACGCATATTCGTAGTAAACAGAACCCTTTATGACAGTTTTTGTCTCAATATGCCAGCAAAAGCAAAATAATTGAACCCCATTTACTGAAAATGCCGTCGCCACACGACCTACTTCTGAGTACCCCCTTGACAAACTTCCTGCCACCACACTGCATGTTTTCTGCCTCAAAAAAGGAAAACTTTACATAATTACCGGAAGTTCCCCCCTGAGGCAATTTTAGGCACCTCGTGCCTGCAGTTTTTTTTAACGAAAGTGCATTTCATTCAGAACTTTGTCTAAAACGGCACTATTTTCATCACTTGGGTGTGAAGTGAACTTTGCCCAATTTTTGTGTGTTTAACATTTAAACAGACAGTTAAAAAGTGCTTCATCGCGTTACAGTCCCGTAATAGCGTGCTGCGCATGGTTAATTTCGTGCCGAGACCTTTATGGGCGTCATATTTTGCATCCGTAAGTAATTTAAGCCATCGGGAAATAGGAGCAATGCGAAAAGGGCGAAGATTCTGTCAACACAATAACGAAGCTACTCACGCCCTAAGGGCATGGAAGGCCAAAGTCTGTGGACTCGACGGGTGGATACCGAGAGTCGGTAGCTGGCGGGAAGGCACGTAAGCTAAACGCTGGAGGGAGCGCCAGAAGGAAGGGGGTTTCCAGTTGCAGGGGATGGGGACATTTTGGTTTAGGTCCCTGCTGTCTACTTCGAAACTGTGGTTTCAAGGCCTTCGGGGCATCCTAGCTAGTGTCATCAGTCATGCCGATGACGGCGTTGACACGTTTTGGGAAGGCCTTGGGGACACCATAACATGAATCTGTGCTCAAAGGACTTGAAGAGTTGACAGTTTTCAAGGAGGTTTTTGTCAGTGTGATAGATGGCGGGGTTCAGAGATTACAGTATGGAGGACGTCAAAGTGCATGTATACTTACGTGAAAGTGACGTTTTCATAGTCGGGATCGAATGCCGTGATGATGGGAAGCAGGTCGATGGGTGATTGCTGGCGATTGGCATTGACTTGGAGGATCTTGCCGAGCGTATCCAACTGCTGGGTGCATTTGTTGAGCACGGGGACGAGATTCTGCTTAGCCTTGTTAGCCTGTTCAACCACCGAGTTGATCTTAGGGCTAAGTTCGGAGAATTTGGCTGATAGCTGCTCCAGGAAGGCCATGATTGGGCCTGGAAGGTGATAAAAAATTTAAAAATGGAACACAATAGAGGTTTGAAAAACTGTCGCGCAACAAAAAGTGAATAAACTGTATCATCCTGACAGATTCAAAGCCTCAAAATCTTTCCTTCCCCACCGTGAGTCCAATTCGAATAAGTGCTCAAAACCGAACCCCCCTATCCATGACTGCCGGAGGCGGAAAACATTTTTTCCGGTTTTTACGACGACGAAGCGGAAAAAAATCTGGTCACCCGTGGCTCCATTTCGGTCGTCGCGCCCAGCCCTGAAGGCATGAAAGGCGGCGGAGCTTCATCGACTTCCGTCATCAGCTAGCTAGCCATGGTGTGCCCTTTGCGACAATGCTCAATGAGCGGATTCAGGAGGCGACTTTTGGAGGTCTCTCTGTCTTTCCATCCACAGGTCGTGGGAATCTACGAAGCTGGGACCCCGATGACGACGCTGGTCTCGATCAGACACCAAAAACGACATGGACTCTACCCCAAAAACGCAATGTTTGCAATTCCATTTTCAACTTTCATGCAAAGCACAGAAAAAAGTTAACTTAGCATTTCTACTTCATCAAAGTACAAGTACAAAAAATTGCAGCTGGCTGTGCGAAAGTTCATAACGAACCTAATTTCGAGCCACATTGGCAAAGCAGTGCCCCAAGACTGTTCAAAGTCCCTCTAGGGCAGTCAAGCAGATGGAGGGGAAGTGAATAAGCAAGTTTTTACAGTAGTTTGAAAAGAAAAAAAACGCAAAAAGGTGTTAACAAAGTAGTGATGCGGAACTTGGCACAGCTTCGACAAGCGCGAAGAGTGATGACAAGCATAAGTGGGCACGACTGATGTGAATATGACCATAAACGGCTCGCAATGTCGAAGACAATGTTCTCCAGCGGAGAAAAGACATACAATGGGTGATATAATAACTCTGTTGCCTCAGGGCATGTTACCACAACTTGGAGGCAAGCTAAACAGCTAAAGGGGATTGCAAAAAACACGCGTAACTCATGCATGGCTACATCGGGAGGGGATTTGGAATGGTTAATGCCTTGCGGCTATTTGCGGGGGGATGGAGTTTTATGGATTCAGAGAGGTTATGGGTTTATGAGCTTTGTAGTATCGAAAAACAAAGAAATTTGGCAGCTATCGCCCAGTTGGTGGGAAGCGACAATAAAAGTACGCCCTGCCTCTAAATAAAGTGCCATTGACGACGCTGCTCGACCCAAAGTCCTGTGACTTACTTGCCGAGAAGCAGAAGCAGGAGGAGGGTGCACAGGCTTGCTTTCGCGCCGTGCTTTCGCCTTCAGGGCGGCATTTACTCGGGGCGAAAAAGGGCCACCCCGCCTAAGGGCAGTCGCTTACTTGGTTAGCTTGAGGGGGGGACCACATATGCCGTTGACGTGCACAATAAATAGGGCCACATAGTGAAGGGATGGATAGAGGGTATGTATTATGGGCTACGTGCTAGCCATAAGCAGCTGCACTTGAGTCGGATGGTCGAGTTGGGCGACTTCTGGATGCCCTCAGGGGATGGACAACTACATACCAGCCGAAAAAAGGCGTAGGAGGGGGTTGAACTTTGATGGGTAAGGCTTAGAATGGGTTTAACACGCAAATTGAGTTAACACATCCCTGGAACAATGGCAAAACTCAAATTTAAGACGGATTTACACAATTAACCAACCCACTGACGACTCAGCCCTCAGCTAATCTGATAATAAGCACTAGTGTACTCTAACTCCTTCAATCCTACGTATTACACCCAAAAAGTAAGCCACAAAAGTCCCCATTCTTCATTGCCTTCCGTAACATTGACATGTATCACAATGCCCTTCTCAGCCCAACGGGCCCAATGCCAATTCCATTAAATCCCTCCTTTTTTCAATCCAGCCGAGTCAGCCAGGGTTCTCTATGGCATTGCATTGAAACACGATTTGCATTTACTGCAGGCAGTGTTTGTGACACAACACAACAGCCTTTCGCACAAAAACAAGCCCTGCGGACATGGCATGCCTTTTCCGTTGCAACAAAAGCATTCCGCGCGATTATAAAAGGCAGCTAACCGCAAAGCTGACGTCACTTTGATGCCTTCGCGGCCGCGGGGTGCCAAATTGTTACTTCGAAGTTTGAACAACCCGAACTAAAGTGAAACAACTTTTGGTCTATCAAAAAAGGAAAGGAAGCAAAGTGGCACATGTCTTGCGGCGGCATTTTTGGGGACATTTGCCGCAATTGCAATTCGAAAGGGATTTGGTGGCTGTCATTTTTGGTTTTCCGATGTGAGTAGTCAACGACAAAAAAGGCTGTAAACAGGGGACAGGGTTGTTATTTCGACTTTTTAGTGGTCGTAAGGGTAATGGTTTCGCGTGATTGGCGCCGTCGGTTGCGTACCGGTTCAGAGCTGCCAATTTGGGTGTTATCAATGAGGGATTGCGTTTTGTCGAGGGAAGAAGCGGATTGTTTTGTCGGCAGCTTGGCGATGGGCTTTTTGTGTTCACCCGGGACGGGTAAAGGTAATGTCGGAGGCGGAGTCACGGATTGGGTACTGTCCATTTTCGGAAGCGTCGAACTTGGGCCGGTCGCTGATGGCGTGACAGCTGAGGTACGGAAAACTTCATCTCGCAATTGGGCTGCGCTCACTTTGTTTTCGGCATTTGAGGCGGTGAGTTCGATGAGGGTGGTTTCATCGGTACGAGCTTTTTGGCCGGTTTTGGCGCTTTCTGATTCGTTTTCGATCGCTGTTTTGACGACGGAAGCTGCTATTTGGGAGGGGACTTTGGTTGGAAAGAGCTGAGGTAAAGCTGCATTCTGTTCATATCTAAAACCTTCAATTATCACAGAATCTTTGTTAAAAACAACCTACAATGCCGCTGTATCATGTTCCTCTTTCATCGCCGGGATAGGCGTATGCCGATCCATTTTACACATGTAAAAAACACACGTAATCACATGAGCCACAACGGCCAAAAGAAAAATCCATGAACATCCGATGGCATAGTACCGAAACGGCACCTTCGAAACCCCCTTCGGCGCACCCAGCGCATCCACAGCGATTCGGCGCTGCATCGTGGCACGCAAAACCACCGCAGTAAGCATGTCTTCATTACAGTATCCATGATAATCGCTTCCATTCTTGTCGGTTTGACAACACAGAAGGTATCGAATGGGTGACTCTGTGTCACGGCCCAGCCAGACGCGGTCATTGATAGCGACAGAGCCGTTCACATTGTCCTCGAAACCAGTGTCATGGATGGTCGATTTGAGAAGGCACAAATTCGTAGAAGAACAAGTTCCATGATGTTTGATGTCGGTGGCATTGGCCTTCATGACAGTGCCCCAACGGAGAGGGGTATGGTTTAGGCGGATTTCGAAGATTCGGTAGTTACCTGAGTTTGAATATAGCTTTTTTTAAGATTGTTATTGGTGTCTGAACTTACATGAGTCACAGTAAGCTGATTGAAATGCCAAAGTAAGCAGAATAACAAGCTTCATGTCGCTCATCAACTGTCTTTAACGGTCAGGATCCCGTCCATCGACGAAATATGCAAATTTGGCACAATTTCACGCTATTTTTTGTCGTTGTGGAACCCACTTTGGCCCCTTCTTTTTTGCCATCTTCCCGAACCTCACATGTCATCAGTGAAACGTATTTTCGACGGAGAATGGCCACCTGGCGGTCTTACTTCCATATATTGCTACTGTACATGCTCATGTGGTCGGGTAAGTCACCACTCCGCTGTTTTTCGCCTTATCCTTACCCGTGAATCGCATTTCAGAAGCTCTACATGCTAGGCTCTAAAATCCAAATAATCAGTCCATCACCAGATGTTTACAAACTCACCAATCTGACAGTCTTTGTCGAGCTCGATGGCCAAGCTCGTGAAGTCGTCATCTATGAGAACTTAGACGCTATTGTTGGCGTTCTTGTCGATGTGTATACCATTGCTGGAGAGAATCTGATCGGCGTTCTCGTCTTAAACTTGGAAAGAGGTCAATTGTCGCAGCAAGTATGGCAATTAGACAGAGATGCAATCACTGTTGATGTTTTATTAGAGCGATCCATGACGTATGCTAACATTGATCACTGTCGAATTGGGATTGGAACTAGTGATACTGGGTACATTGTGTTACTTGGGAAGTTGAATGCCGAAAATGGCGAAGCACTCGACTGTCGGATGATTGCTGCGAATCCGTATCAGCATCAGATTTTGCCGGATATTGTTTTAAACAAGGAGGTAGGTTTTTTTGCTAAAACCGCTTCGCTCAAGCGTTTTCGCTCCGCTTAGCGTTTTCGCTGTCACAGAGCGTTTTGCGTTCTTTTCCACTATGTAAGTCACTGCATCGTTTCAGATCAATGAACTGGAGCAAATGTGTCGGCATCACCCAAAAGACCTCTACGTCTTTCCAAATTGCTCCCCGCTAGTCAACCGATTTGGTGTTTTCATAATGCTATCCCGCGTCCATGGCACTTCCCTCGTCGTTGAACCAAACCTCATCGGTGTCATCTGGGTCTGGCAACGAAAGGAAACAGCCCGCGTCGAAATCATCCATGTCGACGGCGCCGAAGCCGAAGAAGCCCTAACCAATGCCGGTGGCCGACCCATGAACATCGGCCTCTGTTCAAACGTAACACAACGCCGAGAAACAGCATGGATGAGTTTCATCGTGCCAAAACCAGAAACCCATTGGCGCTACCGACTCCAACGACTTGCCCTCTTAGCATGTTCCTGTGCCATTCGCTTTATCGGTCGACCACTCGTATGGTTTGCCAGGTTCGACAAGGGCACCATGGCGGTCTTATTCGCGAGAATGTATTGTTGGATCGTTGGACCAAGTTTAGTGCCAAATCTGGGTCCGACGCCGGATTTCGTGCTTGTGGCAATGGATTTACGGACGCTGAAGTGCAAGTTTTTAAATTTCGATGTAAGTTGATCACATGTTTGTTGCAATACAGTAAGATGCGAGTTTTCAGAACGATGAAATCTTCCGAAACAGCAGTGCCGCCGTCTTGGTCGATTCCACCTCAGATGGCGCAGTCATCATCGCAGAAGCCGCACCAGACACCTATCGAATGCGAGTATCTCGACAGGAAAACCCATTCAAAATCCCGAAACTGGTAGAAATCGCCTTCAGTGTCACGGAAGACATGTTCCGAGATCGGGGGTACAGTAGGAAGGCACTTGGATTCAGGGAAGTCGCCGGTGGTGGTTGTCCTGTATTAGGGGCTCGAAATAGTGCTTATTGAAGATTGCATTTTGATAAAATTAAAAAACTTTATTGAAAACGACAAAATCAACAAAAAACAATCAAAATCAACAAAAACAAACAACCAAAAAGCCAATACAGTACCTCAAGTAGCCTTCCGCTTCTTCCGCATGAACTTATTGCCCTTGCTCAGCGTTCTCTCATCCGTCGGCGGCGGGCATTGCATCGGATCCGACCAATCCCGTGTCTTCACATTCGGCAACAATGCTGCGATCATCCCGTCGTTATTGGCCCGTTTGGCCGTCGGAATCTCCTTCCCGGCCGAGATGTACATCTTTCGCTTGACCGGCACAGGTGGCACCGTCTTCGGTGGCGCTGGCAAGGCACTTCCGAACTCATCGGTGCTGCATTGCTGGGAGTCGGCTTTCTCGGTGAAGGGCACGGTTGACAACAGAATCTCGAGGTAGGTCGTCTTCTTGAACTCGTCTCCAATCGGCAAGGCATCCGGAATTAGGACTGGAGTCGGGGTCTTTTCCGTGTAGAAGCGCGTCCACTGATAAATCGAAGCAGGAAGGAGCTCGCGTTTGACGACTTCAACGATGGACACGAGTCTGGCACTGGCACGGCATTCACTTCTGAAGAGCAGACACTTTGGTTCGTCTGGAGAGGTCGCGGTGAGCTCTTTGACGGCAAATGGGACCATGTTCTTGACGCGGGAGTGGTGCTTCACTGCCATCACGCGAGTGTTTGCGACCAAAGCTTCCGGAAATGTATCCGTCATCTGAAATCGAACCCTTCTAACATCTCTCTACAACCTTCCATCTCAAAAATAAGCCATCCTCGGATCTCAAACCCTATCACGCCCTAAGGCTACCACCACCCCGAACCCTCAAAATGTTAACTATTTATTATCCGCGACACAACGGCCACTCGGACACTCTCTTTTCTACTCAAAAACGAATAAAAACGCACAACAATCGATTTCAAAAAAACGATTAATAGTAAGTTACACAATATCTAACATACTGTACAACGTGATTAGTGGGTATTTCTTTTTCTCTGTTATGTTGACAAGTGAAGATGAGACTCGAGTGCCACCGGCTAATGTAAGAACATAAATGTGTAAATATAAAAACTATGGTTAAAGTCGAAAGGCTTCTGTCGGTCGGAGGATGAGGATGGTTAGACGACGACCTACAATCTTAGAATGTGGAGGAAGAGTGGCGTGCGAAAAACAGGCGCAAAAGACACTATCTATCGGATCATCGATGACGGCAGGGACGAACCATAAGTATGAGGACACAATATTGCTGGGTAACAACGGATTACGCGGTACACGGTACATGGTAGACTTTCTAATGACGAGGCGTGGCACAACAATACAATGTAGTTTGGATGGCCATAAATAGGGGTGAGAGATACATACAAAAGGAGGCGATGGAATCTATGAGACTTGAAAATACTTGAGAAGTTTGCACTTTTTATAGGGCGAAACATCAATCAGCTTGAGGAAACTGGGCAGGACCTACTGTGTGGAGATTCTCATGGACTATAGACTATTGGAGGCTTTGTAGGAGAGGCTGGATTGTTGGCATGGGCTTCTTCGACGGCAAGGTTTCATTCCAGGGTCAAAGTGACTTCGCTGACTTCCACGCTGGGGCCATAGTCGTCGTCATCCTTCAGCTGTGGCAGCGTCATGGGCACGTCATCGAAGGTTTCTGGTTCGGCTTTGGTCGCGAACAGGCGATCGACTTTCTTCTTCTTCCTGCAAGGAGCACATTCATCATTCCCACCTCTCAAAATCAAAGGACTTACTCATTCTCCGGCGCATTCTTCGCATAGATACTCCTCCTGTCAGGATTACCCCTCACACTGAGCAATTGTTGCGTCGGCCCTGAATCAGTGCCATCTTTGTCGTCATCCTTGTCGGTGATCGTCCGTTGCCGCATGCCTGGCCGTTGTGGGGTCGATTTCATCGCTGAAAGCAACAATTTTCATAGACAATCACAAAAGAAAACATGTAACAAAGGTGAACGGAACACAGTAGGACGCCACAAACACACAAAACGAAAATGTACATGACGACGACTGCCGCGTCGAAATGTACGTCAAAAAGTAAATAGAAATGTATCCAGAATAAGGCCGCCGACTTCCCCCGCAAACAATACTCGCGTGGGTGGCCAGAATCACTTTCCGTCTACATTAAGATTTACTTTTTGGGTTGAAATCGGGAAAACACCAGGAAATGGGGAATCAATTTAGAACCGAAAAAAGTCCGGGTTGTAAATCGTCGAGCGAGCAAGGTTCGAAGAAGTACAACGAGAAGCACACGATAGAGAAAAGTGGGGGAAAGGAAAGGACACGTACCGATGTAAGAATGGACCAGATTGCGGAACTTGCCAGATTGTTTGCCGTGAATGAGCTCGGCACTGCCTCTACAGATGACCTTTTCCCGGACATACGTTTGGAAGCGATTCGCGTAGAAGCCCGGGTTGTGTACCGATATGCTGTCGCCATCGTGCAGGACGCTTTTCCAGGTGTGTTCGAGCTTCTTGAAGAGGCGGTAGCTTTGCAGGATGTCGATGATACCCAGGAAGAGGAGAAGTCGTTCGCCTTTGGCGTTTTTGGCCGGAACACCGCCTTCGCTGCAACTGAATACCTTTAGAAAACCTCAAAAAGATGGTAAAGACATACTCATAAGGCGCTCTCGTGTTAAAATCCAATTGATAAGCCTTCCACGCTTCCGCTCTCGCCAATGCCCTTTCTGTCGCTGCGATTGAAGGATTCTGCGAGCTGCCACCGATGGAATCGACGTCCTCATCGCCAGAGCCAGCTTGTTCGGCTTCCGCAATATCAAGGTTATGGACGCCGAGAAGGAGGGAGTAGTCCATGATTTTGAAGGATTCCAATACCTGTAACACAATTATCTTTCAAAAAGTGCCAAAAAACATCAAAACCCACCATACAATCACGATGTATAATATCCAAAATCGTGTCAAAAGTCGGTGCATCCAGTATAATGCCATTTGGATACTCTTCATTGAAGTCCAAATCCTTCAAAGTCGGGTTGTTCTTCGCCCTCTCACTTCTCGACGCAAATCGCTTGTATGTCGAGCCCTTTAGATCGAATTTGTCGTGCATTTTGATCGAACATGGCAGCAAGTTGTTCATAACGAGTAGTCGGATGTTCTTCCCTCTTCCCTGGTAGCAGAATAGGCCGAAGAATTTGGGCAATAAAGTGCGGGGGTTTTGGTGGAGATTCTAAAAAACGCAATTTTATGATGTTTAACTGACTTAAATAACAAAATAAATGAAATAGACTCACTAAATAGTATCCTGGAAGCATTTTCCTCAAGAATTCGGCTTCTTTGTGTTGAACGGTTTTAATGATAAATTTGTCATCGTTCGAGACGTAAAAGATGGAACCACTGGCGCCGGGATTGCTCAATTCTTTCAGTTGGGTTGCACAGAGGGATTTCTGAAAGCCTAAGTTAAGAAAGAAAATGTATAAAAGGGATAGAAACTCACGAGAAAATCGTCCGGTTTCACGTTGAACAGCTCCCGAAAGTACCGAAACGCGATGGGTGCGTATGTTTTGAAGCGGAAGTCCTCGTACTTGTGGGAGGGTGTTGTTTGAGTGCCTTCGCTGAAACATATCTTCGCTTTTTCGACTCCAAATTGGATAAAAATAGAAAGTAGACTCACGTCGGAAAAGCAACCTCCTCGATGACCTCAAAGTCCTGCACCAAGATGTCGCGATGGGGACGATTGGCGAGGGAGCCGAGCGAGTTGGCGATTCCGAGTTGGATGGCGCCCATGAGGGCATTACTGGGAACTCGCTTGTAGCTCACCTCGCCCTGACGATCGATACGTCGATGGCCCAGCTTTTGCTTCTCCTTGACCTCTTCCGAGAAGGTCACCGTGGGGCCGGCCTTCTCGGAGCCTGGGAAATCGCCTGCAACGGCTTCGTTATCTATAATTTTCAGGGAAACAGGTTAGAAAATATTAACTTTAGACACAAACTAGTTAAATTAGAAGCACAAACGATGCCATAAAAATGTCTCAATCAGCCGAATCACCGCATAAAAGTTTCTAACAAACAGACTGACAGCTCAGGCCAGAGCAGAATAGGCAATGCAACTTTTATCGGTCCAAAAAGGTTTCTAAAGTAGCGTCTACCGGGCCAGGGGTCTCTGAGGCAAGACTATTTGCAAAAAGAGACTGAACTTTATGAATGAATGGGAAATATGGGGTCGTTGTATGAATTTTGGATTGTATAACCCTAACGGTGCTACTTGTAAAGATCTATGTTTGAGCGGGGAAGGAAGTGTGAGTTAACTTTGGAGGGCAGAGGGCGGATGTAAAAGGTATAGGCGGAAATATACATAATAAGAAATGGCAACCGTGGAAGCATGGGGACCGTTCCGACAACGAACAAGACTCACCTGGCTGTAGATCGTTCGCTTTGCTCAGCATCGGCATCGTCGAGGAGGGGGCCGCCGTCGACGTCGCGGTCGACGACGAGGCCATGATTGTTAGGGGGAGGGAAGGCGGGTGACGGCTAAAATATATAATATGACAATGCCTTATCCATTGGAAGTGAAAAGCGCGTTGTTAGGGGATACGTGGATGGAAATGGATATAAAAAAAGGGTAACGAAAGAGTGTCAAACGACGACACTGAAACATTTTACATCCTAAAAACCATGAGTCAGCGTGGACGCGATCGAGACAGGTCCAAAAACACGTCGGGAACAAACTTATTGTCTCACTACAGCTTTCACGGGTAACATAAATCGAAATGGGATCGAAAAAAGTGCATGAAACCCCGGCGTAAAAATGAAAAAGTGTCGGTGTCGTCGGTTGGAACTGAACAGACAAAAGCAAACAATGGGATGGATGCCGGGGTCCGAAAACTCAAACCACGGTCATAGGACGTGATTTCCGGGGACAACTTTGTCGGGATTGGTGCCCTTTCAGAAACACGGGGTCGGTCGCCTAAGGGCATCTGCCCTGACGCGACAGAGAACGAACATTTGATGGGTTCGTTGTTATCTCACCGCGAAGTGGGAGTCTCGTTTGCAACAACCGAGTTGTGAACGAACAAAAAAACGAAACGCGGGGCTCTCCCTTTTTGCAGTCGATCAATACTCACATCGCAGTCGCCAGCCAGGCGGACCGGCCAGCGATGACGCGGATGTCTGCGCGGTCGGTCTCCTGCGCGATGGAAGCTCGAGTTTTGTTCGATCGCCATAGGGCAACCCAGCTAGCTGAAAAGGATGCGCTTCATCGTCATTGCCAGCGGCGGCGCATAAAAACAGCCGCGTGGTGCCGGTGCCACCGGCGACCGACGGAAAGAAGCCCAGTCCAGGGTCGATATAAGCCTTGTGCTTCGCCGCCGCTTTGCGTGCCCTGCGGCAGTCGGGCGGTGGTGGTTGTTTTTTGTTGTCTCCCCCCTCCCTCCCTCCAGCCTGCGGGCGCCCGGCGTAGAACGCTTTTTGACGACGACGACGCCCCGGGAAGAGGATTTTTTTGCTCGTGCTCTCTCGCTCCACTGCCCGTGGCATTGGCGACGCCAATGGCGATGTCGACACTGAAAAAAAGCTTTATATTTTTTCGCCGTCGTCGCTCCATGGTGGCCCCGCATCCCATGTTCACTTCATTCTTGCTCTTTTGCACCCAGCCAGCCCCAGCTCGGCTCCAGCCAGTCCTGAATGCGAATGTCATTCATGTTTCCGTTCACAGCCCAGGCCTCTTCCCCATCAGAGCGTGATGAGCTTTTTTAGACTCCCTCCCCTCCTCTCTCTCCCCGTCCCCATGAATGCCTGATTGCCCTGAGGCGCACACGTCAACCACGCGTGTACAATCATATATTCAATTGGCTCACATTGTCATATCGCGAAGGGAACACATGATAATGGACTTGCTGGCGATCTCTCTTCTTTCTTATATCCACAGGAAGGATCGTTTTCATTCTTGTTTCTCTATCAGCGCGCTCTAACGTAAACAATGTTGTTCATTTTACATTTCAAAACGTTCGCGGTCGATCGTGTTACAATCGCGATATATAAAATGTGTTTACATCGCAAATTTCATTCTTCTTTTTTGCAGTGACTAACCCTATTTTGCATTCCTTCAATTCCACGATGATTAACGGCGATGATCTGCTACCCGTTTCGGACGATGAACAGCCTTCTGAGGTGGGTTTGAGGCTTTTTACGACAAAGTTTATATCAATACTTGCAGTCCAAATTGGTCATGAAGCCGCCCCCAAACGAAGAGCCATCAGCCCCCTCCGACGACTCTGTCGACGACTTCTCGAACAACCTTCCACCAGATGCCAGGATCACGATCAATCTACTGAGCTACGAGAAGCGCGGGGATGGTATCAATGCGTATTTGGTTTATCAAATCGCGACTTTCGTGAGTTTTGACGACTTTTCTCTACTTTAAAGTTGAATTTCATATATAATTTACAGGTCTCCAACATCCCCGGCTACACCCAACCCAGCTACACCGTTTGGCGGCGCTTCAGCGACTTTCTCGGCCTTCGGGAGAAGCTTGTCGAGAAGTACCAATCCAAGGGATTCCTCGTCCCCGCGGCCCCGGAGAAGTCCATCAGTGCCTTGACGAAGACCAAGCTGAATGCCACGGCTGAGGAGCACAGTGCCAAGTATGTGTTTTCTACCAATTAGCACCAATTTTGTTACAATTAACCCCATTTTGCAGCGATGTCGTCGACAAACGTGCCCGTGACCTCCAACGCTTCCTCCGACGCATCGCTCGCCATCACCAACTCGTCGGGGACTGCGACTTCCGCGACTTCCTCACCATCGATGGCGAACTTCCGAAGGCTGCCTTCACGTCTGCCCTGTCCAGCCAATCGATGAAGAAGATGTTCAGATCGTTCGGAGACATGTTCGCCAAGATCGCCTTCCCCATGGACGAGAATGATCGCTGGTTCGAGCAGGTGCACTCCCAGGTCGACGAACTCGATGAACTGATGGGCAGGCTTCTCGGCAGTCTCGACCAACTCGTCGGTCAACGTCGCGATCTCACCGCTGCCGATGAAAACTTTTCCCGAGGACTGTCGATGCTTGCGAGCTGTGAGGAGAACACGACCCTGGCTCGGACGCTGTCCAAATTGGCCGAAACCCACGAGAATCTGGCCATGATCGAGAAGCACATGACAGAGCAGGACTCGGCCATCATGTTGGAAACGTTCCAGGAGCACATCAGCCTGACCAACGTCATGAAGGAGGTCTTCTTTGAGCGCGTCAAGACGTGGCAAAACTGGCAGAACCAGGTTCAAACTCTCACGAAGAAGCGAGAAGCGAAAACACGTCACGAGTTGGCGGGCAAGACCGATCGGGCCAATCAGTACAAGGATGAGCTGATCGAATGCGAGCAGAAGGTGGATCAGATGGAGAAAGACTTCCAGGTTGGTTTTGCTTAACTTACAGTATCCAATTACCCTAATTTGCATATTCCAGGCCATGAGCAAAGTGATCCAAGACGAGTTCAAGCGCTCCTGCCAACAACGCCGAGACGATATCCGAGGTGCTTTGCTGAACTACTTCGACTCCCTCATCGAATCCGAACGACAAGTCCTTGATCAATGGGAGAAGTTCCAGCCCGAAACCCGTGATGGTGCCGTCACGCCCTCCGTACCTCTGTCCAACAGTTTGTTTTGAACTGTTTTAATGCCGATTATGATATTTGAAAAGCCTGTAAACGTTGTAAAGATGTTATATTATGAAAAGTTTCTAATTGTCAGCATTTGGAACGTAATCTAATTTATTTTCTGTGATAATTGTAAGCTTGTTTGCCACATTTTACATCAGAGCATATCTAATTTTTCTTATGTATAATAATAAATAAGAAATTGACTAAATTTTGCTTAGTTTTGTTTGCCATTTTTCCACTAAAGATCGACTTAGAAATCAACAAGAAGCCCAATAAAACCAAATGGTACTTAGTGTAAAAACAATAAACTTTCACAAAGTTGCCTTTTGTTTAGACCATTTAGTTTAATGTTTCTTTTCCCATCAACCGTAACATTTGGCTAAAGCATTCTAGAAAGAAGACTAAAAGTCAGTTCCATCACAGTTAACTATTTAACGCTGAAAACACGGCTTCTATCTCATTCTTCCCGAAAGTTCTCCAAATATGACCCGATTGTCCGTGTTAATTCTAAGTTTGTACCTGCTTTCCGAAGTCACAGATGCCAGAAGATACAAATTAGCCAACCTGTACCAGTTGATGTCGACGGGCATATGTGAACAGGACCCAAAATGCAAACGTGAACGTGAAATACTGCTTGCTCGGCGAGACAAGTTCGAAGCCGAATACGATGCCAAAGTCGCCTGCAGTCCCGGGATCACTGAAAATATTCTCAATGCTTTGTTTAAATTGGCTTGTTTTTTATCGCCTGTTAGTTATGAACCGTGTAATGTGCCTGTTGAATGAAACTGTGTTACCAAAATCTTATTTTACATTTAAAAAAAGTAAAAGCGCATGACGAATGACAACAAACTCAACAGTACAGAAAAGAATCAAAATCCAGAAACATGTCTCAATTTTTAGCTTGTGTGACCGCGCTAACAACAGCAATGCGGTTCACGAACATAAATGCGCGTTATTTTTTGTAATAATAATGAACATCATGGTAAACTGAGAAATTGTTTATTAGTTGAACCCTTAAAGTAACTTTGAGGTCGCCATTTACTTCGACGTCGAAGCGCGGATCAACAAATTTCTGCATCATGTGAATAATCCAGTCGTATCGGTTGGCATTAACTTTATACGATAGTAAGATGCAAAACTTGGAATGTTGAGCCTATAAAACAAAGATGTTATTTTGAGTTTTACTTTAAAATGTTCTCACCTTGACATAACCGTAGAGTAATGCCGGCTTGAAGCTGAACAGTTCGTCAAAGTCGTCATGGACAATTTCAACTGAATTCAAAAGTTTTCTAGTGCTAATTAAGTCATCAAGCCAGCCAACGTACGCTTTTCCGAAGTTGATGCAACGAGCGACTGGAAATGCTTTGATAATCGTCGAAAACTTGACATCTTCATCGTAGCGGGAGCTGTAGCAAAAATCTAATATCAACGGTGTAACCACAATTTTTGACAAATTCTGTAGCAATGCATTGCTGACATGGCAGTGGGTAAAATAAATAGTTATTGTTTTTATTAATAGCTGCGATGCAGTCGAGTTTTTTAAACTTAAACTAGTTAAGCGAAAACAGTTAAGAGCACTTGATTTGATTAAATTAGCGTGAGGGGCATTCATGTGCTTTCCAGGGTAGGTTAACATACCTAATACCTTACGTGTCTTCACAATTGGCTTTAACTCATTACGAACGTAAGACCCTGCGGCCTTTTGAAGTTCTTCAAGCTCAAATGGGTCCAGAAGCTGGCGTAGACGTTTAGCGAAAGGATATGGGAGGGTTAGGATGGGATATGGCATAGTTGGAGTCAAAGATTTATTATATAATGCGCAAAAGTATTAGGCAGCGACCACACAACGGTGATGGAGGAAAGCAATAGCCGACAAATGGTAACCAAAAGCGTGTTTTCAAACGCGATAACGCGCGACAAAAAAACGCGCGGAACTGGACATTAACAAAAAAGTATGTTCAATTATACTGTAGCCATAGACCACGTTACAAGTAATTTTATCTTTTCGGAGATAACTTTATTAGCTCATAAAAAAACAATGTACACAATTAACCACAAGCAAAGTCAAACAAAAACAAATCATGCATTATTTGTGTTAGTTTCATAAATTGCATTTCTATTTTTACAATAATAAAGAAAATCTTTATATGTTGATTCACTTTGAAGTAATTGAACCCGAAAAACGACTTTAGGAATGTTGTGTCTTGGGAAAACATTTTCAAGTTTATCAAATCGCGGATCAATAAATTTCTGTATCATGTGAATAATCCAGGCATATCGGCTAGCATTAACTTTGTACGTCAAACGAAAATAAAACGGGGGACGTTGAGCCTAAAAAAAGAGTAACTCTATTTTGATTTTTAATCGATGCATGTTCATGAACTCACCATAAAGTAATCGTAGAGATCTGCCGGCTTAAAGCTGAACAACTCGTCAAAATTGTCATGGGAAATCTCGATTGATTCGAAACGTTGCTTAGTGCTTATTAAATCATCGAGCCAACCGCAATATACTTTTTGGATTGCGATACAATTAACGTATGGAAATATATTGACGATGGTCGAGAATGTGACGTCTTCATCTATGTCATTGCTGGACATAAAATAAAGACGGCATGGTCTGATCGCAATTTTTGACACGTTTGTAAGCATTGCATTGCTAATATGACAAGACAAGAAGTTAATTCCATCGACCTTTATTAATAACTGCGGTGTAGTCCGCTTTTGAAAGTTTGAGTTGGTCAAACCATTCAAACTTAAATCATACGTACAGTGGATTAAAAGTTGGGTAACTTCTGGAATTTTAACATTTAAGGTGTAAAACCACATTAACTTATAATCATTTCTATTTTTCGGGCAAATACTGGCCATTTCTATTTTAGATGATTTTACAATTGGCTTTAATTCGTTGCGAATGTAAGGCCCTGAAGCATTTTGCAATTTTTCGAGTTCAAACGGGTCCAGAAGCTGGCGAAGACGTTTGGCGAAGGGATAGGGGAGGGTTAGGATTGGATACGGCATAGTTGGGGTCGACAGATATGGTGTTTTATATAATGCCGCGCAAAAATGTCAGACAACACACACAATAATAAAGATGGAAAGCAATTAGGAGCACATGGCGAGCAAAAACATGTTTAAAACAGATCAATAAAGCGCAATGAAAGACGCATGTCCGTGTGTGCATTTTCAATAAAACTGTGTACAATATGTACTGTAGGCATAGACCACATGTTATTATGTAACATTACGCAATTTGGCAGTTTATTATTAGTTAAGAACAACAAACTGTGTAACAAACTTTAAAAAAACAAATTCAAACAACAACAACTCAAGTCACGTAATAAATAAAAAAAAAGTCATGTGTGTGTGTTCGTTCATTAAATTACACGTAAACTTTTACAAACAGTAATAGCGATAATCTTGGTACGTATTCACATTGTCGATTAATTGAATTCTAAAGGTAACTCCAGAGGTACCACTCATTGGAACGCCAATACATTGGATGACATCAAATCGCGGATCAATAAATTTCTGTATCATGTGAATAATCCAAGCGTATCTGTTAGCATTAACTTTATATGTCATCAATAACCAAAATGGAAAACGTAGACTCTATAAAACTTATTTATTATTTGGGTTTTTACCTTAAACTCATCTCACCTTGATATAATCGTAAAGATCTGCCGCGTTAAAGCTAAACAGTTCGTCAAAGTTGTCATGAAAAATTTCGATTGCTTTAAAAGATTTTCCTGTTCTAATCAAATCATCGAGCCAACCGAAGTACGCTTTTCCAATAATGACACTTTGTAAATGCGGGAATATATCGGCGATACTCGAAAAAGTGACGTCTTCATCCATGACAGAGCTACTGTAGCGAAAATTAATCTGACATGGTTTGATTGTCATTTTTGACACATTTTTAAGCATATCAATGCTAATATGGCAGTCGTGGAACACGATTTGGACGGGTTTTATGATTAGTTGTGTTGTAGTAGCCGGCTTTTCAAAGTTTGAGTTAGAAAAACAATGAAATGTGAGCTCGGCGCAATAATTGATTAGAAATTTGTCGACTTCAGGAATCCGAATCTTCATACGTCCCCAACTTAAGTCAAAAGCATTTCTACCTTTTGCGAGAATATTAATCCAATCTAGTTTACTTGACTTCACAAATGGCTTTAATTCGTTAAGAACGTAAGGCCCCGAGGCCCTTTGCAGGGCCTCAAGTTCAAAGGGGTCCAGAAGCTGGTGAAGACGTTTGGCGAAAGGATAGGGGAGGGTTAAGATGGGATACGGCATGATTGGAGTCAAAAATATGACGTTTTGTATAACGGCGCGCAAAAATATTAGACAACACACAACGGCGAAGATCGATAGCAAGAGGATGTACCTAAACGCAGGTTTTCAGACATCTCTAAAAAGCGCGATGAAAGACAAACGGGCAGGTGTGCATTTTTAATAGAACTATGTACACTGTAGCCACATGTTATGCAAGTCAGCAATACTTTTATGAAATGATAACAACAAACAATACAAGAAACTAACAAGAAAGTCACACAAGCAACAAGTCAAATAATAAATTTTAATTTTTACAACAATAGCGAAAACTTTTAGTTACATTGACATCGTTCAATAGTTGAACTTTAAAAGTTACTGAATACTCAATAACTGGAGAAACATTTTCAAGTTTATCAAACCGCGGATCAATAAACTTTTGAATCATGTGAATAATCCAGGCGTATCGGCTAGCATTAACTCTGTACGTTAATACAAACTGTAACGGACGCGTAACCTAAAAAAACCATTATTGTTTTGAACTTTACTTTTAAAGTTCCTCACCTTAACATAGTCGTAGAGATCTGCCGGCTTAAAGCTAAACAACTCTTCAAAATTATCATGAGAAATATCGATCATTTCAAAAGGTTTTCTAGTGCTAATCAAATCATCAAGCCAACCAGTATAGGCTTTGTTGATTAGAATGCGCTCCAAGGATGGAAAAATATCGTCGATTGTCAAAAATGTGACGTCTTTATCCATGTCAGGGTTGTCGCTAAAGTCAATTAAACATGGTCGAATCGCAATTTTTGATACATTTCTAAGCATAGCATTGCTAATTTGACAATCAGAGAACCTAAGGGTATAAGCTCTCATTAATACCAGTTTTGTAGCCGAGTTTTCGAAGTTTGAGTTGGTCAAACAAGAAAAAAACAAAGAAAGTTCAGATTCTATTAAAATTTGGTTTTCTTCAGAAAAGGAGATGACCTTATTTCTGTCGTCCAAAGATATGTTATAATCGTTTGTACCTTTCGAGCGAACGATGAGAGATCGTGTTTTACATGAATTAACAATTGGTTTTAACTCATTGCGAACGTAAGGTCCTGCAGCATTTTGCAGGGCCTCAAGTTCAAACGGGTCCAGAAGCTGGCGAAGACGTTTAGCGAAGGGGTATGGAAGGGTTAGGATGGGATACGGCATGGTTAGAGTCGAAAAATATGGTGTTTTATAATAAACAGAAAGAAAGGGTAGATCACACAGTGAAGATGGAAAGGAATAATGGAAACAAGCGACCGATTAACTTTCTTTTATACAGTGTCTCATGGGCGTAGGCAAAATTTTCCCGTTTTGGGCGCACGCGGACAGACAAAGCCCAGGATGTGTGTGCTAAACGGGAAATTTCCACCTAAACCTTGTCTCATTGGCATCGTGTGTCCAAACTACGCACTATTGTTTACGGTCGACATTGCGTGGGTGTTGTTTCGTCACCGACCAAGTTGCACGGTATCACCCATCAACCGATTTCCAATCTACAGTTTCCACCAATTCCATTTTGACAAAATGACTGGCACTGAGCGTAAATGTTTCCAAGTAAGTTTCTTTTTACTTTTGGCCCTTTTCATCGGTATCCACGGCATTGTTTTTCAGAAGTACTATCCGCCTGACTTTGATCCGTCAAAGCTACCAAAATCTAACAAAAGCAGCAAGCATCAAATTGTTCAACGTGTCATGACGCCGTTCAGAATACAGTGCAACACGTGCAAAACCTACATCGACAAAGCGAGAAAGTTCAACATGCGCCGAGAAACCGTAAAAGGAGAAACGTTTCTCAACTTGAAGTTGGACCGATTCTACTTCAAATGTCCAAACTGCCTCGCTGAAGTCTCCTTTAAAACTGATCTTGAGATTGGAGATTACGAAATGGAAGAAGGCGCTACAAAGTTGTATGACGCCGCTCAAGTTTATAAAGAACAGATGAAGAGGGAAGCTAAAGAAGCTGAAACGTCGGATCCGATGAAGCAGCTGGAGAAACGGGCGGAAAAGAGCAGACAGGAGATGATGGATACGGGTATGTTGGCTGATTACAGTATCCTTGATGTATTAATTTTGACTTTTCAGACCAACTCGAAGAGATGATGGAGCTAAACCGACGAAAACAACTAATCGACCCGATGGAGTGCCTGTTGCAGAGCGGTGAGAAGATGACGGAAGAGCAGCGTCAAGCGGCAGAAGATGCCGAAACGGCTAGGCAGATGTTCTATAAGCCACGTCAGGATGGGTTGATCATTCGACGCATTGAAGATGACGACGATGAACTGTCGCTGGAAGGCAGTATTGGTTTGAGGATTCAGGACAAGGCACAGGTCGAGAAGAAGCTGCTTCATAGTTTCGTCAGTGGTTCATCGCCATCGAAGTCTGTCTTGAGCCGTGAATCGATGAAGAAACTAGTCGTGAAGAAGCGCAGATCAATCGAAACTACAGCAACAGCCGATCCTGCATCCTCAACTTTGACAAATCCGGCAAACAGCAATGCTCCGAAACCGACAACATCACCAAAAAAGTCACTACTGATGCTTGCTGAATACAATGGCGACTCTGACTAACAATTTTCCACAATCTAATTAAATTTTGTATCCCTAAACGCCTTTTTTAACTAAAATCCCAATAAAATCCCATCATTATTCAAGTTTATTAAAAAAAGTTCATTGTATTATCAATTTTGTATCAAAAACGGGTTCAATAAGTTAAAGAATCGCAAGGAATTATGGCATAGTGAGGAATCGTTGAGAAAAGTACCGCTCAACAGATGAAATCGCATGACTTCAATTTGAAGCAACATGCTATTCCCGTATTACGAGAAAGCTATTCAACTTTAACAAAGTTTCGAAAACAAAAAAGTACCTGATTGAATCTATTCAATAGATGACTTACTTATTTTGTACAAGTGCATTCAATGGCGAAGCGACTACTCGGATCGAACGACAGGCAAGGGGTGTGCTTCCGTGTTGAAGACCCATCGATCCAGAGGTATCACGGCATCGTCGGCGAAGATTAGATACAGATATTTCAGAGTTTCAGAGAGGAGGAACGATTGCTGGACATCGTCTTGCTCGGCCGGGACCTGGTAGACGTCGCGGATGCCGCTGTAGCCGGCCGTGGATCGACAGTGCTTTTCGATGGCTTCAATGGCGGCCCAGGCCCAGTCGCGGTACTTTTCGTCTTTGGTGACTCGCCAGAGGTAGAACCAGCCTTCGACGACCTCGGGCCGGAGGATGTAGTACTTTTCGGTGGAGCGGATGGCAACGGCTTCGGCGTCGGTCGTAAAGCGGAAGGATTCGGGGCCGATTTTTGTGGCTGGAAGGATACAATTTTCTTAAAAGTAGAAAAAGGAAAGCCCTACCAGTCCGAACATAACTCTCATGACAAGTATTCCCAATCTGCATCGCCAATTCCAACGCATGCGCCTTCGCTTCTGTCGATTCTTCATTCGCGGATTGAAGGGCGAAAAGACCAGCGATGAAGCAAGCCAAATGGTCCATCTTGTGTTCGACACGGGAGCCCTTCATCTCTGCAAAGTACCACAAGTTGTTTTGGGCTGATTTGTAGAGAAGTTTCGCCTCCAAGGCAGCGATGGCATCGTCATAGAGCTTCTTTGCGGCAATGTCCTTCTTGCCGCTCATGACGTACTCTTTGAGGAGGTATTCGTAGAAACTGTCGCCCAGAGCGCCGACGGAGACATGCTCTGGAAAGAATACACTTTAAATAAGTTTAAAAACCTACAGTAACCCACTTTGACACCATCTCCCAGTCCGTGGGTTGATAAAGTTTGGATATAAGCCATCAGGCTTATCGACTTCACTGATCGTCTTCCGGATTCGTTCAATCTTCTTCGAATAAGTGTCATTATGAGTCACTCTCGAAAGGTAGTTGAATTCAAGTTCAATGGACCCAAATTCGCTCAAAATCGAACACCCACCACTGGCCCAGGCCCAATTGTTGGCCCTCCCAGTTCGCATGTTAACCAGAGCCAGTGGGATCCCAGTCGGTGTTTCAAAAGCCGGAAGTAACAAATCGGCGATCTCCTGGGCCTTTGTCAAGTACGCTTCTTCGCCGGTGAGAGCATGGGCCGACAGTAAGCCGCCAACGAATCGGATATTCGTCTCAAACACCGATATATCGCCTCTGGCCGTCTTCATGTCCAATTCATCGACGACAAACTGCCGAGCATCCTCGTATTCATCCGACAAACCCATGATGAACAGGGTATCGAGAGCGTCGACGATGGTGGCCCCGGAGCGGCCGCTTCCGAACACGGACGCCGAGTGGCCCATCATCGAGATCGGTTTGAGCTCGTTGGCGCCCCAGGCGTACTTTTTGTAGTTGCTCCAGGCGAATTGCATCATCTGGAAACATAAACATGTTGAATTAATCGAATAGCGTGGAAATATATATATATAAACCCAAAACGCACCCCTCGAACATGGTCCCGCTTCTCGACATCCGCATTTCCGGAGCTCGCATTGACGCTGCTGATGAAATTGTGGATTATCGCTTTTCTCGCGATAATGTCCCGGGAAATCTTGGCCGATCCACTGGCGCCATTGAGGGATTCCGGCTCGGAGGAGAAGGAGAAGAACGAAACGCCGACGACGACCAATACGGCTAATCCGAGAAGCAGGATGTACTTCTCCCAAAGACGAAGGCCCATCGTGGAGATGCCCCTGGAAAGATAGGTTGATAATGTTGGTTTAAACGGAATAGAATGGATTTGGAACACTTGGAAGACGAAAGCGACACGCATCGGTCGTAAAACCCATCCGGAAAAAACGAATCCACGAAAAAAGCCCTATCAAAAATCGAATTTAAAACGCGCTTAAGCCATTCGCCCACCCCAAGTCGCTCTTCATCGTCGAGGGATTTGAGTCCATGTGAAAGGGAAGCCATATTTTCACACAAAGAGCTCCAAATGAGGGCAATTGCCGCTGGCGACGAGCATTGCCAGCCGATGCGCCGGAGGCACGCGTGCGCGCGCACTGCATCCATTAAAAGTCCTCTCGTAACGAAAACTGCGGTCCTCGCTGCGTGCAAACACGAACGAATTTTACTCGAATACAATTCTAAATCCGTGAAAATCCGCTTCGAATTTTATATTTTTTATCCGTTTTTTCTCACCAACCCCTCCCCGACCTTCACCCAGACCCATTGAACCGATCCCTTTTTCATTCCATCCCCTCAGTTCCAGGTGCGAGCGCCATCATGGGCCAGAAGTTGTCGACCTCGATTGACGACGCGCTCTCACCCGAGACTTCGCCACGAACTGATCGACCAGCAACGTTTGATCCTTTGGCCGGCTTCGAGCATGGCCGCAAGGTCCGTGAAATGAAGGCCTCGTGGGAGGAGATGGAGCAGTTCAACCTGACCCCCGGCCAGCGCGACTACTGCGCCCATTTGCTCATCCCGCTTATCAAGTGCCAGGTTTGTAGTTTTTATATATTTTTTTTATCATTAATAACTTTTAATATGGTCATTTTCAGGGTAACAACGCCCCCTTCGCCGGTCACATGTGCCACGAAGAGCGTCACGCCTGGGATAAGTGCGAATACGAGGACTACATTGGCCGCATCAAGGAATACGAACGCGAGAAGCGCTTGCTGCAACGTAAAGTCCGCAAGGAGAACGCCGGTCTCGCGTAAATGCTGTCTCGATTTCGATTGATCCATTTACTAGGTGTATAAATTCAGATGTGTCGAAGCTATCTTTGTGCCGCCTTTTCTTTGTAGTCATCAGATAAAAATATTGATTTATTTTGGTTGATTGTTGATTGGAATGCGTTAGCTTCGCTGAATTACCTTTATTATGTTGTGTTTGATTGATTTTAAGTTTGTTTTGTTCAGATGGATGCTGCTATCGGAGCCCTCGGCGCTTCCGATGAGGTCTTCAACGCCCGACATGCCAGCTTCTTCGAAGATTTGAGCGCTGATCGGACTGATTTGGCCTTCACTATTCTAGCGGATCTGATCAATCGGTGAGTCTTTGTCATGAGTTTGTTTAGATTGACATAATTTGTCCTTTAGATTGACAGTCGAGCAGTACCAAGGCATCCAATCCCTCATCCAGCGCAAGCTCGCTCAAGGTGGAACCCTTCCTGCGTCCCCAGGCATTGCCTACTTTGCCCATGCCGTCCTTTCCAAAGCACCCAAAGCCTTCGAACACAACAAGCCTGCCATCAAGACGATCGTCAACAACTCGCTCACAGCTGATTTCCGTGCTCGATTCGTTGACAAGTCATATGATTCGACCTTCTACTCCGGCGCTCAAGCCCTCTACGCGACCTACTTCGGCTCTGAATGCCTCGACATTCTGCGTGTAATCCCAGCAGTCGCCAGCGGGAAGCAGCCCAAGAAGAATGAGGTATCTCAGCTTGAATTCGTTGCCAAGTTTTGGAAAAAGCAGCCCTCCAAAGTTGTGGAATTTCTGTGGGAGCTGTTTGATATAGTCATAATGGTTTCGCATAAGCGTAAGTTTACCAATTTGGGTTTAAATCCGTTTCAAAAAGCATCTTTCAGCCTCGAACAAGCTCAACATCGACGCCCTCTTTAACGCCGTCGAAAAGACCATCCGACTCAAGATCGACAACCTCTCAACGCTCGCCCTCAACGTCCTTCGATCCGTCGCTGTCAGCACTGGCGCCATGTTTGACATCTATCTCAACCGTCTCTACAACATGCTGAACACCGTTGAGGTGAATCCGACCGTGTTGTACCCGTTCCTGACGAACTTGGTCCTCGATTTCGGTCCCGCCATCCACTTCTCGTCCGCTTTCCCGAATCTCGTCGAGCAGTTCACGGAGTCGTTGTCGCTGACGAGTGAAAAGCGTAGTGGTATGTATGCCATCGGACGTGAGAAGATTGGTCAACTTGCGGATGGCTTCGAGACGACGGCGGTTGAAGCTCCAGCGGCGTTGCATGCCCTTGTCGTTGCCCTTTTGGAGAACTCCCCGCTCAGTATCCCGGCTGGTTCTGTCTTGAAGATTCAGACCTACGTCTGCCGGCGGTTGCTCGAGAAGCCGGATTCCATTTTGCCGCGAGATTTGGCTTTGCTGAATGCTTTGCTGGCTAGTTCCAAGGAAAATGTCCCGAGTGTCGTTGCGGTATGTTTTGAACCCTCAAAGCGTAATGTTTCTCATTAATTTTTACGTTTCCAGGTTGCTCGTCACGTCTACTACCGCCAATCTGTTGTTTCCAATGCCGATCTTGCCCCATATGTTCGCGCCGGTCGTGCTTATTGTGATATCGCTACGCAGGCCCGCGTTGCTTCACGTTACACTGATCTGGAACATCTCCAACTTGAACCTGACACCGCTTCAAAGTCGTCGTTTGTACTCCAGGCGAAGCCACAGGCTGTGGAGACGGCGACGCCGGCTGGCCCCGCCAAGGTTCCTCAAGCTCCTGAAAAAACACCGGCTTCGCAGAATGGCACCGCATCGAATGATGTCCTGAATTCTGCCACTTCATGGCTTGCGGAACACATAACGATCCCCGCCGCCACGCCAGCAGCGGATGCGCCTTCGACACCGAAATCGTCCCTTCCGAGTTTGACGCGAAAGCAGCCAGTTTCCACCAATGCCACACCGGCTTCCGCCACGACCACTGCCAAAAGTGCTGCCGCCCCAATCGCGACGAAGGCTGCCGCTCAGAACGCTGCTGATGGTGCTTCTCCGACCCCAAATGTTGTCTCGAAGGAACCCAAAACACTTGCAACCGTGACGCCGGTGAAACCTGCTGCTGTCCCTGTCGTCCCGAAGGCTTCCGTTCCAGCTCCTGTTACTACCCCGAAGTCCGTTTCCACCCCGGTCACAGCTGCTCCGCCTGCGGCCAAGGCAACCGCCGCTCCTGATGCTGATAAGGCTTCGCAGAACAAGAACCCCAGCGCCCCAGCGCCTTCGAATGACAGTGACGACGACATTCAGTTTATTGAGGTGGTCAAGAGCAGTATCAAGGGTAAGAAGCGTTCCCTGCCAAAGCGCGTCAAGGCTGGCAGTCCTCCGCCGAAGAAGGCCGCCCCCATGGAACCCGATGATGAGCCGTACACCCTGAAGAAGATCAACATTTCTGACATGTTGTCGGATTTGCGTCAGTGAGTAATATCATTTTTGTTGAGTTTGTTGTTTGACTTTTTTTTCAATAGAGGTTTTTATATTTGTTTTCGACTGTTGTTTTTAAATCAATAAAGCTTGCGTTATCATTCTGTGGGTTATAGAAGGTGCATTTGGGTTAAGTTAACTGCGACTACACTATACTGGGGCGCACCTACGCGTTCGTCCTACCGTACATGTTGAACCGTCGCTTGTGCTCGTTACCAATGAGACACTGTATAAAAGAAAGTTGATCGGTCGTTTATGTCCACTATTGCTTTCCATCTTTACTGTGTGGTCTACCTCTACATTTTCTTTGCATTTTATATAAAACACCATATTTGTCAACCCAAATAATGCCGTATCCCATCCTAACCCTCCCCTATCCTTTTGCCAAACGTCTTCGCCAGCTTCTGGATCCATTTGAACTTGAGGCCCTGCAAAAGGCCGCAGGGCCTTACGTTCGTAATGAACTCAAGCCGATTGTAACGTCATGCAAAACACTATCCATCAGCATTCGCCCAAAAGGTACAAATGATTGTAACGTATTTTTGGACAATACAGAGAAGAAGATTACCGTTTCTAAAGTTAACCAACTTTTAATGGAAACTACCGTTTTATCGTCGTTTTATCTTTTGTCTATTTCAAACTTTGAAAACTCGATTACAAAATCGTTATTAATAAGAGCTAATATCCTAACGTTCTCTGCCTGCGATGTTAGCAATGCAATGCTCAGAAATGTATCAAAAATGACAATCAAACCACGTCGTCTTGATTTTCGCTACAGCACTTTCATAGATAAAGACGTCACATTTTCGAGTATCGCCGACATATTTCCCCACGTACAAAGTGTCATCATCGGAAAAGCGTACTTCGGCTGGCTGGGTGATTTGATTAGCACTAGAAAACTTTTGAATTCAATTGAAATTGTCCATGACGACTTTAACGAACTGTTCAGCTTCAAGCCGGCAGAACTCTACGATTATATCAAGGTGAGATGAGTTTTAATTAAAAACCGAAATAATATTTTTGTTTTACAGAGTCTACGTTTTCCATTTTGGTTATTAATAACGTACAAAGTTAGCGCTAACCGATATGCCTGGGCTATAAACATGATCCAAAAATTTATTGATCCGCGCTTCAGTTTCGAGAAAAATACTATTGGCGTTCCTGCAACTGGTTTCTCTAGAGTTGCTTTTAGAGTTCAAGTAGGCCACAATGTGAGCAGGTATCAGGAATATCGATTTTATTGTTAACTTTTACATGTAAATTTAAGAAATGAACATAAATGAAACATGATTTTGTTGCACTGTTTGTTGTTATCAAATAATAAAACTGCCCTAAAAATGCGTAATATTACATAATAACAGTATACTGTGTACATAAATCTCTGTTGAAAATACACATACGCACGTTTGTCTTTCATCGCGCTTTATAGAGATGTCCGAAAACCTTCTTTTAGTCACTATGTGTCCATTTTTGCTTTTCATCTTTACTATTGTGTGTGTTGTCTAATATTTTGCGCGGCATTCCACAAAACGTCATATTTGTCAACCCGAATAATGCCTTATCCCATCCTAACTCTACCCTATCCATTCGCTAAACGTCTTCGACAGCTTCTGCATCCATTTGAGCTTGAGGCCCTGCAAAGAGCCGCAGGGCCTTACGTTCGCAACGAACTAAAGCCAATTGTCGAAATGTGCCACCTGAAGGGCGTCCGTATTAGCGCAAAAAATGAAAACGCTTATGAGTTAAGGTGCGTGCACAATAAGATAATCATTCCTAAATGTAATCAATTATTAATCAACAGTACGCCAGGTTTATGCTGTTTTAGTTTAACCAACACAACTTTTGAAAACTCGACAACGCAGCTATTAATAAAAGCCTATAAAATTCTGTTCTTTTACTGTCATATTAGCACTACAGTACTCAAAAACGTCTCAAAACGCGTATTTAAACCATGGCAACTTGATTTCCTCCATTGCCGTTTAATAGATGAAGACGTCACGATTTCTACCATAGTCGATATATTTCCATCTGTAAAATGTATCAGAATTGGAAAAGCTTATTTTGGTTGGCTTCACGATTTAATGGGCACTAAGAAGGAATACCGAATGTTTAGCGTTGTTAATGACGACTTCGACAAGCTGTTCAGCTTTAAGCCGCCGGATCTTTACGACTTTGTTAAGGTGAGATATTTTACAAATTTAAAAAGAAATTCAGAAACGGCATTTTCAGAGTCAACCTGCCGACTTTTGTATATCATTAACTTACAGAGTTAATGCTAGCCGATATGATTGGATTATACACTTGATGAACAAATTTATTGATTGTCGCTTTAGCGATGCTAAAAATGACTTCTGTAAAGTTATTTTAAGAGTTCAACAATCCGAAAACATCCAAATGTATAAAAGTTATCATTATTACTTTTAAAATTAGTTACAAAAAGTGCACGTGTTTTTGCAACGAACTATGAAAACAGTATCGTTTTTGTTGAGTTTGTTGTTTGACTTTTTTCAATTGATGTTTTTATTTTTTTGACTGTTGTTTTTAAATCAATAAAGCTTGCTTAATCATTCTTTCGTTGAGAAAGGTGTAGTTGAGTTCAGCGAACTGTGACTACAGGAGAGCGCACATGTTTGTCTTACCATACCTATCGGGCCGTCGTTTGTGGTCTTTGCCAATCCTACTTACGGCCCTCATCTGCTAACCTGTAATACTGCTTGTCGGTGTGTTGTACGACTTCTCTGTGCTTTGATATAAAAACTTCCATATTTGTCGACCCCAACCATGCCGTATCCCATCCTAACCCTCCCCTATCCATTCGCTAAACGCCTTCGTCAGCTTCTGCACCCATTTGAACTTGAAGAACTTCAAAAAGCCGCAGGGCCTTACGTTCGCAACGAATTCAAGCCATTTGTTAAGTCGTGTAAAATAGAAATCGCTCTTATTTCTCCAGAAAGTAGTACTGAATATGACATAAGAAGCTTGAAAAATCAGTTCAGCTTTCCTATCGTTAACAAATCACTAATCAACAGTTCGATAAGCGTGTGTTGTTCTCACTTGTCAAATAGAAACTTTGAGAAGCCGACTACAAAGTCGGCATTAGTAAAATCCAATAAAGTTGTGTTTACTGACTGCCATATCACCAATGAATTGCTTAAAAACGTGGCAAAACTTGTATATAATCCATGTCAACTATTTTTATGCAACAGTAGCTGGGGCGGCATTGATAAAGATGTCACATTGCCCACGATCTTCGATTTATTTCCAAACACAAGCACTATCTTATTCGAAAAAGCTTATTCTGGGTGGCTTGATGACTTACAGTACCGTGCAGTGAAGTATGCGTTTATGCGTTTTTGGTCATAACTTTCTTCAAACTAAAGCTTTTGGGTTGAAATTTTTACTATAGATAGTTTAACTGATTAGTAATACATGGTTTTTGTTTGGATTGCTTGGTGGTCTCACAACGAAACTTATGGTCCGACACCCAAATTGACTGTCAGCGCATATTTTTGAGTTTTGACAATTTTGGCATGTAAAGTTGCCGAATGGGGCCGCTGTAGGTGTTTTTGCACTTTTTTAATGTTTTCAAGTGTTTTTACGTCCCTCTGCTTTGTTGGAGCAAGAATCGAATTCGTTGACCTTAATTTTGCTCGCCTTGCTTTAGACACCCGGAAGCATGGTGTTGGTCGAAGTTTTTATACAAATTTGATAACCCCTATCAACCAAATCACGTTTATAAGTTATGTGATGCATATTTAACAAAATTCAAGCCAAAGATTGGCGATTGTCACCATAAAAGTATGACATTCCACATCTTGGGGTATAGCGGCAGGGTGCTCGATTGCATTCGTTGGTGAAAACATTAAGGTACAATTTTTTCTATAACGGTTTCTAGACGTAAAACGTATCTAATAATGTTTTACAATCATTTTGGATTAAAAAAATACAATGGTACAATATAGATGCGCATCTGTAGAGCGTCAAAGGTGGGGTTACCTGAGTACAGCCGAATACGGTATGTAAAATTAATCATAAACAGCCAAAATCAACAGCTTAATATAAAATATCGACAAACTAAGTTATTTTATGCTTGTTGCACTTAAAAATTGTTTTACCTAGAATTAATCGGCAATCTTTTCACTTCTCAATGACTTTTGCCGATATACATCATGTCCGGTATGTGATAATCGCCCCGAAAAAGGCTTTCAAAAATTTTCTGCAGTTTCAAAATTAAACCAAAAGGCAATCTACAAGTATCAAAGTAATTTTTAAATATTTATGTCGTAATAAAAAATTATTGATTGCTTGTATTCACCAACGAATGCAATCGAGCACCCTGCCGCTATACCCCAAGATGTGGAATGTCATACTTTTATGGTGACAATCGCCAATCTTTGGCTTGAATTTTGTTAAATATGCATCACATAACTTATAAACGTGATTTGGTTGATAAGGGTTATCAAATTTGTATGAAAACTTCGACCAACACCATGCTTCCGGGTGTCTAAAGCAAGGCGAGAAAAATTAAGGTCAACGAATTCGATTCTTGCTCCAACGAAGCAGAGGGACGTAAAAACACTTGAAAACATTAAAAAAGTGCAAAAACACCTACAGCGGCCCCATTCGGCAACTTTACATGCCAAAATTGTCAAAACTCAAAAATATGCGCTGACAGTCAATTTGGGTGTCGGACCATAAGTTTCGTTGTGAGACCACCAAGCAATCCAAACAAAAACCATGTATTACTAATCAGTTAAACTATCTATAGTAAAAATTTCAACCCAAAAGCTTGAGTTTGAAGAAAGTTATGACCAAAAACGCATAAACGCATACTTCACTGCACGGTACTGTAAAGGCCACAAAGAAAGAGTTCCAAGCAATTGGTATTATGCATGATAGATTTGACGAGCTGTTCTGCTTTAAACCGTCAGATCTTTATCATTTTGTAAACGTGAGTTCATGTACATTAATGTTAATGAAACTAAACAGCGCTTTCAGAATCAGTGTCCGAAGTTTAGTGTGACATTAACCTACAGAGTCGATCGTAGCAGATACGATTGGATTATTCACATGATGAACAAATTTATTGATTGTCGCTTCAGCAATGCTAAAAATGGTTTCTGTAAAGTTATTTTAAGAGTTCAATTGCTCTCAAGTGATGAGATATATAAGGAATATTTCTTTTATTATAAAAGTTGAAACGTTTTAATAAGTGTTCATTTGACGTGGTTGACCAGATAAAACATCACTGACATAAAAATCTGCTTCTTTGTTGTTTGACTTTGCTTTTGTTTATTTTGCTTGCATCGTTGTTATGAACTAATTAAAATACTGTCGAAATAGAAATGATGTTCCACGTGCCTATTGTGGCCGTAATATGTCATATATACAGTGTGTTTTGCTGTAAAAATGCTCTTTCGCGCGTTTGTCTTTCATCGCGCTTTATCGACGTCTGTAAGAACCTACCTTTGGCACCTACTATTGCCTAGTATTGCTTTTCTCCATCACCGTGTTGTGTGTTGTCCACCTTTTTAGCTTTATTATATAAAGCATCATATTTGTCAACCCCAACCATGCCGTATCCCATCTTAACCCTCCCCTATCCATTCGCCAAACGTCTACGCCAACTTCTAAATCCGTTTGAGCTTGAGGAATTGCAAAAAGCGGCAGGCTATAACGTTTTGAATGCACTAAATCCGATCGTGAAGTCACGTAGGGTATCAACTATTGTCTCTATGTCCGCAACGCATGAAAATCCTGCGTGTGTGTTAACCTACCCAGGAAAGCACATAGATGCCCACTGCGTCGCAGCTATTAATAAAAACTTTGGCTATTGTTTTTATCCGGTGCCATATCAGCAATGCATTGCTACAGAATTTGTCAAAAATTGTGGTTCAACCGTAAATGTTAGATTTTTGCTACAGCTCCCACGTCGATGAAGGTGTCAAGTTTTCAACGATTATCAAAGCATTTCCAGTCGTTCTTTGTATCCAACTCGGAAAAGCGTACGTTGGCTGGCTTTATGACTTAATTAGCACTCAAAAACTGTTGAAATCAGTTGAAATTGTCCATGACGACTTTGACGAACTGTTCAGCTTCAAGCCGGCGGAACTCTACGATTATGTCAAGGTAAGATGAGTTTTACGTAAATACTAAAAATAAACGGTTTTATAGACTCAACATTCGACGTTTCGCATCTTATTATTGTATAAAGTGAATGCGAGCCGATACGACTGGACTTTCCACATGATGCAGAAATTTGTTGATCCGCGCTTCGACGTCGAAGTAAATGGCGACCTCAAAGTTACTTTAAAAGTTCAACTAATAGACGATGACTCAATGTGCCATATTGTGCGTTGTTATTACAAAAAGTAACGCGTATTTCTTAAACCATATTCGTGTTTACACAAGCTAAACATTGTGACATGTTGCAGGATTCTAATCCTTTTGTGTTTGTTGTCGCTCGTCACGCGCTTTTACTATTTGTTGATACTCAAATAAAGTCGCATTTCCTAACACAGTTTCATTCAACAGGCACATTACACGGTTCATAACTAACAGGCGATAGAAAACAAGCTAATTTAAAGAGAGCATTGAGAATATTTTCAGTGATTCCGGGACTGCAGGCGACTTTGGCATCGTATTCGGCTTCGAACTTGTCTCGACGCGCGAGCAGTATTTCACGTTCGCGTTTACATTTTGGATCCTGTTCGCATATGCCCGTCGACATCAACTGGTACAGGTTGGCTAATTTGTATCTTCTGGCATCGGTCACTTCGGAAAGCAGGTACAGACTTAGAATTAACACGGACAATCGGCTCATATTTGGAGAACTTTCGGGAAGAATGAGATAGAAGCCGTTTTTCGACTGTTAAATAGTGAAATGTGATGGAGATGACTTTTGGCCTTGCTTCTGGACGGCTTAAACAAACTGTTTGATGGGAAATGGGGCATTAAATTGAACGCATTAAACTAAAAGATACTTTTTGAAAGTTTTAGGGTTGTAAACGTGACTGTTTATTTGGTTGGTGGTCGATTTTGAAGCTGATCTTTGCTGGGACGATGAACAAATTTGTGTTGAAAGTAAAAACGTTAATAGACAGAAACATCACATACAGTGCTTTGCATAATGATAGGAATTTGACATTTTGACAATTTTTGATCTTCTTTGAACCGTTATCAAAATTCTGTCTTCTCAAATGGTTTTTTAGACCCATGAAACACTGCTGTTAAAAAATTAGACCAAAATATGCATTTCTCATTGAAATAATCAAAAATAAAAAAATAGGCTTTTGCAAAAAGATAGGAAAATTTTCTGTATTTGTTAGCAACTCAGTTATTTTTGAGTTTATCGCAATATTATTTCCCATTATTGTTAACAGTCATTATTTAAAACTTTTTTAAAAACGAAATCGTAATTCAATAAATTATGTAGAAGTAATTTGTAAAATTGTTTTAAGTTATTCATTTTGTAATTTTAACGTCAATAACGCTATTTGACCCCCGTTTTCGAGAAAAGGCGTGTAAATAAGTGTTATTGACCATTTCTGATTGTTTTAAGACATAAGTCTCAATTTGACGCTTCCAGCTGACCTCATTTGTAAGCATGTACAATTTTCAAGGCGGTTTACTGATGACATGTCATCTCGTTACATTTGGTTTTTTTGAATTAAAATGTTCAAAATAGGTGTAAAAAACCGTTGTGTACAAAAAACTTTGATTGGAAGCGTAACAACGCTTGTAGGATGCGTTACACTTCAAGGCATGTTTTTCGCCTATATACAAGGGGCCTAACAGGGTCCTATACGGTAAGTTCACAATGCAAAACTTTTAAAGTAAAATTCGCTCTCAATAAGAACTGCATCAATGCCACAATGTTTCTAGGGATGTTTTACCCCAATATAATCAAAAATACCAAATGTAACGAGATGACATGTCATCAGTAAACCGCCTTGAAAATTGTACATGCTTACAAGTTAAGTCAGCTGAAAGCGTCAAATTGAGACTTATGTCTTAAAACAATCAGAAATAGTCAATAACACTTATTTACACGCCTTTTCTCGAAAACGGGGGTCAAATAGCGTTATTGACGTTAAAATTACAAAATGAATAACTTAAAACAATTTTACAAATTACTTCTACATAATTTATTGAATTACGATTTCGTTTTTAAAAAAGTTTTAAATAATGACTGTTAACAATAATGGAAAATGATATTGCGATAAACCTTGAAATAACTGGGTTGCTAACAAATACAGAAATTTTCCTATCTTTTTGCAAAGGCCTATTTTTTTTTTATTTTGATTATTTTAACGAGAAGTGAATATTTCGGCATGATTTTTTAACAGCAGTATGTTCTGGGTCTAAAGAACTATTTGAGAAGACAGAATTCTGATAACGGTTCAAAGAAGAATAAAAATTATCAAAATGTCAAATTCCTATCATTATGCAAAGCACTGTATGGTTCAGTTTTTGATATGGAGTAATCCCTGGTTTATTTTTAAATCTTAAAATCATGTTTTGTTTTTAAAGTTTTTGATTTTTTTATTGAAAATTGTGCCTTAACATAGTATTTGCTGTCTGCTGAATACAGAAAAACCAAAAGAAGAACCATGAAGCCCTCGCAAACAACGCACTTATCGCAAGTTCACAGCTACTTCGCGCACTGTAAAAAGGTGCTAAAAGCCACCGTCGAGGACAATGTGTGCCGTATCTGAGGCATTGCTTTTATCGGAAGTCCAAACTCAAGGTTATAGCTGTGTCATCAGACTCAGTATGTGGCTCAGAACAATGACAATACGCACTTATGGCTCGACATTCCCTCGTAATAACGGTGTTCATGTTTGCATTGGCATGCACTTTGATTCTTATCTGACTTGATGGCGTGTTAGACTGTCGAGTATCGTACTTCCATGCATTAAGATTGGATCAACTTTATTTCAAGCACTATTATTTATATTCAACTGAGATCGTCGTTATTATCGTTAACAATGAGCACAGTCACAGTAACCTATGTACAGTAAGAAAGCCGTTTTGAATGAAAGTTTGGTTAATGTTAATTATGTAAGATTAAATAAATGGTTGGAAATTGTATTATTAAACCCGTTGAATGGTGCACCGGTGACCGCACAGGCTGAACTTTAGAAGACTCGCAAGATGAGGGCTAATTGGCGGGTTTTGTTGGCATTTTCATAGCTCTGTACTCGGGACAGGGCCATGGGCAGAGCTCAACGGCGGTGGCGGCATTGAAGGTGGCGGTGGAGGGGGTGCGAAGAAGCTTGGGGGACGCATGGTGTAGTGATCCCGGATGGAGCCCATCGCGTAGGGGCTCGCATCATCGCCGTAATGGAGCGGCAGGGTGCAATGCCCTGGAGGCAGCACGATGCTACTATAGTAGTCGCCGGAGGGGTCGTTGCTATTGTTGATGGGTCCGGAGGTGGCGGCGGCATACAGCAAAGGGCGATTGGCTTTCTGGACCGGGAGAGTGCGACCGCCATGGCTATGGTGATGGGCGAAAAGCGGCTCGCCGGTCTTGTCATAGGTGAGCGAATCCGTGAAGGAACTGCCACCGGTGTACAATGGAGCTCGGGAGAGATTGGCTTCTTTGTCGTCGGCGGAGCGGCAGCATAGCGCCTTCGATCGGATGCAGGCCACAGCGATCAATACAGTGATCAGAATGATAATGCCACTGGCAGCCATGACAGCAACCAAAGCTGGCTCAGTCAGGCTAGCACACGTAGCGCCGGCAGTCGTCGTTTCGAGGGCCACACCCTTCAAGGCTTCTGGCGCGGAACAAATAGGGCGCGATTCAGTCGATCGGGCTCCATTGCGGCGACGAATCTCACCCAAAACATCAGGCAAGAATCTCAGAAGTTCACAATCACAATTCCATGGGTTTCCGGAGAGTTCCAAGTTTGTAAGCTGCCTCCAATTAAGCAGATTCAACGAAACAGCTTGAAGGCCATTGTCATTCATCGCGACGGCAGTGAGCTGATTCGGATGTTCGAAGGCGAATTCATCGATGAAAACAAGTCGAGGGCAGTTGTTCAACGCGATGGAATCGAGCTTATACAACCCGGCAAAGGCGTTCAGCTCAACACGTTGCAGATCATCATTAGCTGTCAGAATCAAAGACCTAAGCGATCCAAGGCCTTCAAAAAAGCCAGCATAGATGGTGGCAAAGTTGTTTCGGCTCAAATCGAGGAGTTCCAACTCGGCCAAATATGGCCAATTACGGCTGGAGATATCGCTTAACTCATTGGCAGACAAATCCAAAGACTTCAATGAATGAAGACCACTAAAGGCGCCTTCTTCGATGGTGGCAATGCCATTTTGACTGACATCGAGTTTGACAAGTTTCTTCTGCTCCGTGAAGACCAATCGAGGAAGGAATTTCAGCTTGTTCTTGGCAATGGTCAGGAAAGCGAGGTCCTTCAAATCGGTAAAAGCTTCACGGTTAAGCTTTTCATAGCGGTTCGAGCTTAAATCGAGCTCAGATAAGGCATCCAAGCCCAAAAAGGTCTTCGGAGGTAGGCTTTGAAGGCGGTTGGAGGACAGATTCAGCGAAACGAGAGCCTTGAGTTCGGCAAAGGCCTCAACCATGATGCGTTCGATGTGGTTTCGGGATAGATCTAGGCTCTGAAACAATACTTATTAAAAAAACTTTCAAAAACTGTGTTTACAAACCTCTAAAGCCGGCAAATCTTTAAACAAATCATCCGAAATAAGTCGAATTTTGTTATTAGCAAGCTTAACCTTGCGCAGTTTCGGGAATCCGACCAGAAAATTCGACGGAAGTTCTTCAATACCATTAGAAGACAGGTCCAAAACTTCCAATTCCTGATATACACTAATCGATGCTGCATCCAGATTCTTCAATTTAGTATTAACGAGCGACAATGACCTCAACATAGGGTTCAACATGTACGGAAAAGCCGTCAAATTGGCATTATCGCATCGGACGTCTCTGCCTTCATCGAAACAGGTACATCCTGGCTGGCAGAAGGCTTCAATGCGTGAAACCAGGCAGCTGAGAAGCAACCCGAGCGTCGCCAGTTGGAGACGCATCGTGTTGGGTATTGTGGAGCGTCTGAAAAGCAAAGTCAATGAGGATGGGCATGGGATAGGTTGCGCGAGAACAATACGAAAAGTCAAAATAGCGCGCATGATCCGATCCACGAATCACAATACAAAAATGGCATCGAAAGACAAAAAAAACATCTGCCAATGAGATAGGAAGTGGTGGTAATTCCCGCACGAGGAAGAGGTCACTCAGTGTCAACACATCGATGATGACACTGACGAGGGCTGGGTGACAGCGATACGCCTGCCAAACATGGGCATCCAAAATGCCATGGAAAGCCCCTGCTGAGTGAATGGCGTTACAGACCCGACCACGATCGCGTCGCGAGAATACGATCACATTGTGTTTAGGAAGTCGAAATAATTACATATGGGCAGTCATTCATGTTGATTATGGCTTTGCCCGATGTAGAAAAATGCCAAAGAAGGAGGATAGTAATAGGATCATAAAATTGGCATAGGACCGGGCCACTGTTGGAAACCGATTACGATTACGGCACCGCGCCCAAACAAATAAAAAAGGGCTTGACAGATGTGCTGTGGATTGCGCGGAGGGTACTGTCTTGTGGGGGTCGATTTGACACCTTCTTGGCCGACGATGGCGTGGCTTAATGAGCCGCTAGGAGCACACTAGACCTGGAAAGGAGGAGCAAAGTTTGACAGGTCGAGGGAAGATGCCTATCTTGGAAGTGAGTGTGAACGTGTCCACAGGGTAGGTGTGGAGGTGGGGAGTCAAAAGTTGGATTGCATGGTCAAAGACATCGCCGCTGAGCGCTGCCGATGAAGGACTGTCGATGTCGATGTCGATCGACAAACCTCACGCTCACTGCCGATTGAATTTGAATAATTGTCCGTTGGCACTGAATCGGTCAATGGTAGTCGTAGTGCTGAGCGAACATTATGGAGGGCATGCAATTGCGTGGTGGTGGCGTTTAACCCAAACAGGGGTGCAGGCGACAAAATCCGTTTTCAAACCCAACAATGAAGGTTAGAAACCCGTTTTGATTGTTTAAACGGATCTGTCAAATCCCAAAACCAGCCGTTCGTTCGATCCATCATGCAAAAACAGATCCCACCCGACTTCATATGCCATCAAGGCCATATCCACCAGCCAGTCGATCGAACCATCAAGTTCAAGTGAGCGGAAGCGACAAAAATCAACAATGCGCGTATTGGCACCCAAAATCCGGCTAATCCCAACCCCCACTTCCGTTGACCGTCTGGCGCTGCGTTTTTTGGCGCAGGCCCCAATCTTCCTGATCATAGGCACCAAGAAAAAGGGCATAAGTATGAAATCCGACATCATAATCGAAGAAGCGTTCAACGGCCGCGGACATTTGTTTCTACATTCATTGAACATGGTTTGGCGCGAACGCGTGCCACACCGCGGTCACTGTTTTGCTTTTGTATGTTGGCTAATTTTTGACCCGTGTTTTTACAGAATGAGGAAGCGAGGAGGCTGTCCTGACGAGGGACGACAAAAGTGGCAATAGTTTGTTTCTTCACTACTTATTCACAGCCAAAATAGGGACATCGGCTGGCAGATGCGCAACCCCGCGGGTGGAATTAAGAAAACAGTAACATGGACAAAGTTGGCCCGTTTTACAGAGCCATCGAAAGACAGTTTGAAATCCTAGATGGAATTAAGCAGGCTTTTGTTTACTCATGGCAGAACGGGGCCAAAAAAATGCGAAACTAGCGTGTTGTTCGCCCGTAAATGGCAATTGTCTCAAATACCCACCTTCAAAATAAACGACCACCCATTTTCATGTGAAAGGAAAAAGGAAATGCAAAACGGAAGCAGGGTGTCATTAGACGAGGGATGGACAAAATGACCAGGTTGTTGGCCATTTGCCGTTTTAAGTTGCATCCCATACAAAGCGGTTAAGAAAAAACTGGTAACACAAAAGTCGCGCATCTGCGGAGAGCCTTTCGGTCGGCTTAATGACTACCTTTGAAAAAAAGACACAAATGGCTTTATGGTGACGGGATTTTACATTTACATTAGAGCCGAACGGCAAAGCTTTAGTCTCTGCATGCTTTGAATTGAATAGAGTGGAGCAAAAAACAGATGTTTTCGCGGATCTGTGCTTGAATGCTTCACCACACACAGACACGGCACTCCGCCTGCGCAAGCCAAGGGCGGGATTAGCGGCGAGTTGTGATGGATTGGACATGGCCACTTGACACATGGCATGTAGATTGCATCGATGGGAGGATCTGGAGGGGTGGAGGTGAGGATAACATCGGCCAGGACATGATTTCGGTGCGAGATTACGACGATTAAGCCGTGTTTAACGGGCTTCGCGCCTTGAGTCTGGTCGTTAAAGGCGCTAAATATGGGAAGGTGTTGGATAAATACGGCTCAGGAAAGGTGTGAAGATGGATAGGTGTGAGTTATGATGGATTTACTGTCAGTTTGGGTGTTTTACGAAGTGTAAGGGTTCAAAGCTTATAAACATTGGGAAAGTAAGTCGATTCCGAAACATTGAGAATGCCAAAACCAACAAAAGTAGTCTAAACCAATCGAAATGCCAGCGCAAAACATTCAAAGATACTGCCCGAATCCCATCCCATTCGCCTAACGACTTGTGCCGTTTCGGGTCGCCATGAGCCTTTGAAGCTTTCCCTTTCTCGAATCGCCGTCGTCTAACGGCATCCTGACAATTCCAGCCAAGGCTCGGGTCGGACCCATTAAACTAAGCTGTTCCTCGGGACCTTAGCCCCCAAAAAGGGCACCAATTGACTCGTTACGCCGCATTATGGCAACCTACAAGGATAGTCGGAAGTGCGGCGCCCGCTTTTTGGCCATGCTAGTCCGACTCTTCGGCTTATAAGCCAAAAACAATGACAACCTACACTAAAAACAAAGAAAGACATGCGTGCCGACACCCCCCGGAGGGCTATAGCGGATCATCTGGTCGTCGACGCGCGCGGATTTCGATTCAGTTCATTCAATTGAAAAGCATCAAAGAAAAGCGTGCGCGGAGAGGTGTGAAGTGGGCTGTGGATCTACACGGCTATAGAACACCTGATGAGTGCCTTCTCGGGAGGCATGCCGATGTCAGCTTACCCGATGGGTGACGTAAGACCGTTAGAAACAATCAAAGCACCCCAAAAGGTGTTTAGAAACTTGGATTGAATGGGAAAAATCACCATCAAAAGGGCATCCATCTTGACCGACGCCAGAATAGTGGTAGTGGTAGTAGCGATTGCCACTTGACTGCCGAAAAAGTCATGATCGGCCTTTGCCGGGAGCGCACCCCCGAAGTGCAACAGTCTTTTTTGCCGCTAGGGGTCCCCCTTGACCACAGAGCCCTATAAAGAAAAGGTGGAAAAGTCATTATCGCGGGGGAAAGGACTACTGTCGAAAAAGGAGCCAGCCCAGTCGCCATCGGAATGATTGTGGCCTTGGCGGCATTTCGGGGGTCCGTCTTCGACGTGTGATGCCTTTAGTCTTTGGACAGACGACACAATCGGCCTCCGCTACCGACGTCCATTCGGTGTGCATGAAAGGGATTAGATCAAATGGCAACTATTGTTTTAAATTTGATACAAAAACTAAAAACAACTTCAAAAAAAGTGCCGCTGAAACTAATTTTTCTCATTTTTACGAATGCCATTTTGAAAGGCAAGGCAAGGCTAAAACCAGCTTATGTTAACCAAGAGCGCTGTTCTAGCTCATTAATGACCATTACGACATCCTTAACGACATGGGCAAGCTTGTTAGTTAGTGTTTGCGCCGGAGGTACCTTGGCCACGTTGCTTCACTTTCAAAACTCGAAAGGTGTGAAAATGTTGTTAAACTAGTCGGTGCACTTGGGCGTGCTTCACCTTCACTATGACTAACATCAGCTCGAGCCGGCATCACTGACTTTCCAAGAGTACACGCAGACCCAGAAGCGCGTGTAAACATGACCACAGCAACGAAAAGGTAAGCCAAGTAAGTGACTGGCACATTACTCATTCTCGGACAAGCCTTAATAACCATGTAAAAACATACTGAATGCAAGTTTCCTTACTAAAACAGCAGATTGCGTTATAAATAGCCTCCAGGCAGCGTCCATTTCACCATACGAACGGAAGTGGAAATGGTCAGTCAAAGCCCGAGCCATTTCCCAAAACATCTTGAGACGGAACAGATAGACCGGTCGGTAGTCGTCGTCGGGAAACGATGACAAATGGGCTGTCCCATGCCTTTTTCGAAAAACGGTCGGCTTCAAGCTCTTTTTTTAGATAGATACACCCGAGGCGGAGAGAAAGTGCATAAAGTTTGTGAGTTGCGATGTAAGCGTTCGCCCTGGTAGTGATGCCATCTTCAGAAAATGGCGCCAGCGGCAAATGGGGCTTTACCAATCGAACGGGCTGGTGTCCGAAATGATGGGATGAAATTCCAAAAGAGTTTCGACGGACGTTTTCGGAAACGAAACTGACACTCATAATTGAAATGAAACAAAGTCTCGCGCAGGGCTGACGTCGATAGACACATGCGGAATGGATAGATGATGGCTTTAAATGGGCGACATGAAGAGATTTTGAAATGAGGAATGGAAATGGAGGGCAATGGGAGGTTTTTGATGGGATTCTGGAGGGAATTTGAGATTTGATTTGTTCGAAAATGGGGTTGAAAGTGGTTATGAACTTTTGTTTTTGGCAAAAAAAGCATGCCTTGCAATCCAAAATTCAACAAAAACAATACCAAAACCCTCCAAACCCAATCAATTCCCCCCAAATCACAACACTACCATCACCCCCGACTCATCAAACCCCAGAATGAGCCTTCAATTCTCCCATAAAACACTAACTTCGCTCAAAAACTGCCTGAACGCCAGAACAAAGTGATGAATGACTGATGACGATCGACTCTTCTCCACCTCTAAATAACTTCATGATGCCCATTACCATTACCAAAGAAAAGGGACAGTCGTTAAAAGTAGCTCTAGGAGCCACTTTTCAACAGTTACTGACTAACGTAACCCTCGCAAATCATGGGCCTTCGACATGACACGTTTGTTTTTCGAAAGGCACCTTATAGGTACCCCCATTCTCGACGGATTTACGACTTTTGGCGCTGAAGGGTGTTGCGCAACATGGAAAACGGTACCCCTGAGCAGGGGCTACGCTTCTCATGGGGCGGATTGACTCTGTTGGCGCATACGCAAATCTCGAGGGCGATACTGTGTCATTAAACATGTATCGGATCGGTTCGGGTTTGTCAAGCGACGCAACGGATCAGGGAGTAATATAGACAGATAGGCGAAGAATCTGAAAATTTATGGTTGTTATGCGTGTTTGGGGGTGTTTTCGCGGTGGGACACGGATGGGAATTTGAAATTTGGGGGGAATACGGAAGTTGGCCGGATGGAAGGTGAAAATAACAAAAACAAAATCGGTTTTGCAGCGCGAGGAGCTCTTCAAAACGTTCTTTAGCCGGCCCTGAAACACTTGGAACACTCAAATCCGGCGGGGGAGCCCTCTCGATCAGCTTCAAAGCCGACAGCCACAATTGCAAAGACTGGCTTTATCCACTTTGGTTGTTTTGTACCTGTTTTAGGGGATTGGAACCGATTTTTATACAAAAAAACATAGAGAATAGAGCTTGGACCGAATCTAAAATGTCAAAATAAACTAACCCGCCATTTAAAAACAATCAAAACCCCCTTTCCTTCCGTATTTGCGAAGCCGCCACCAAATTTGGCCCCTGATTTGACCGACGACAGCCGCCTGCGAAATGCAAAATGTGAAAGTCGTCAAAAAACAAAAGCCAAAACGCCACTGGCAAACCCTTCGCAAACGAATCAAAGCCAACTATGGTTGAATCCAATCGCATCGCGCTTTTGCCATGTGTTCCCCGCTTGCTCATCGCCGGAAAACAAATTTCGTACTCACAGATACAAGATGAGTCGTACGAAACATCGAAATTCAAAAATACTTTTGCCAGCCTTTGTTTCAAAGTCGAAAAAGGGGCAGGGTGACAGATCGGCGGGCGGCGGCAAAGGCTACTCGCCCCTAAAAAGATGGAAGTCTCCCTGTGGACACGTATTTTTCACGACTTCGACTTTGAATGTTGCAAACAAAAATGGAATAGCCTCAGGGGTTGGATGGTGGGGATATCATTCGAATAGGATATTCATAGATAGTACGAATTTGGAGTTGTTTATGAGACAAATGGGGGTTTCATGTCGGTTTTTGTGGATAAAGCGTTCAAGGGGAAGTGGTTTGGTCAAAGAACGGCTGATAATGGATCGGTCTCGCGGGAGTTTGGGTGGAAAAAAGTGTTCCGCTTTAAATGGAGGAAAAAGATACAGTCTCAAATCTGTTAATCTGGCAATAGACGGTAGGCAGCCACTGGGGGTGGTAAATAATTGGCAGATGAGCCTTGTCGAGTGTTTGTTTATTTGTTTGTTTGTCGATTGTGACTGATCGTTAGCGGGGCAGTGAGCAGGCAGGGGCGTCCGATTAAACCAGGTGCCGATCCGATCGAAGCGTATTAGAGCCCCCCAGCCATTCGGGGGGCCCTTAAAGCCGAACAGGACAGAAGTACCTTCATCAGGACAGGCAGCTGACCTCGGCCTTGCGCATCACCCCTCATCCATCACTACCGGAGGACGACTAGCTGCCACCAAGGCCAACAGAGGCTTCCTGGCACATGGACGACATGAATTGTCTGCGCGAGAAAACACAAATCGCTTCCCCACCCTCAGGCCCGACGGCCCAGGACAAATGAGTGCGCAAAAGTGAAAACAAAGCTCTTGAACTGTCCACTTTTGCGGGCATAAAGGCAGACAAGTTGAAGAAGCATCGCCTGTGGGCGCTAATTTGTGGCATTTAGACGGTTTCACGAGCGATGTCAATGTGCAAGTAGCTTGAAAGCGTGGTTACATGCATTAGATGCGAGGGTAGGGGTATCTTGAAGTGGATCGAAGTCCAAATTCGCTAATTTGGGTTAGACAAATGCATTAATTCAAAAATTTGGATGAATAAGTGAACAAAATTTGTAATAAAGGATCCAACAGTAAAACAAAAATGACTCAAGCCTACTTTGTTATGACTCACAAAAACAAAATCCACCGATGACAGCTTATGACGATCGCCAGGAGGCCTAATGCCTTCCATGTCAGCCGATTGACGATTGACGGATAATCGGCACTCTAAAGGCGAGATGGCGTTCCACCTGAGGGGGGCAACACGCCGCAGGGCACTCTTCTCGGCTTGACATGTCACGCCTGTCAGGCATCCGCGGGTTGGGCGGCCGCCTTTTACCCTTACATCGCGAGATCAAAGGGGCAAAGCTGTCCGGAGGGGGTTGATTGCCATCTCGACTGACTGTCAACCATATCTTTTCCCGCTTTCGATTTCCTTTCTCGAAATTGGCGCCTTTTATGACCAAACACATCCGATCAAGATTAGGTACATTACCGACGCAATCGCATTTGTTCGAAATGATGAGCCATACTACCCCGGCCGCTGGTTGTCGGCACCAGACACCCCGGGTGCCTTGGAAATTCTGAAGGTTGTTGCAGTTCCGCCAAGCCAAAAAACGAATCGTATCAACAGCAGATGGCCGTTGACAGATTTCAAAAACGAAGGAAGACATTGGAAGTGATTGGACACACTTTCAAAATCGAAAATGTTTTGGTCAATCGAAAAAGTAAAACATTCAAAATATGAAGACGGAAGAAAGACCCATCAAATACTATGGGTTGAACACATTATTTTTGCGAATGATGATCGCCGGGGGCTCGTTTGTTTTTGATATGCGTCAGGGCGTATTCAACGCGGAAGGTGCCACCGAAATCAAAACATAGAAAGGGTATACTATCGGTTGGCGGGCACGACGGTAGCTTCCATAATGAATATGGACGCGCCGGGCCGTCATGTTGGTCGAAAAATCAAAATTATTGCTAAATATTGAAGTTTCGCGCGTGAAGTGGTGAATTTACACGCGTAAAGTGAATGGTCATTGCTCAATCTCGACTTTAAGCAGACAAAACTCAATTGGTGTAAGTAAGAAGACGTAAGAAGTAGGTACCAAATCGCGGCGAACACGTAAACGTAAGCAAGAAGTAAGTAGCGCGTGCGAAGTTGACTCGACGGACTTTGGTTAAGTTGATTCCGTTCTTCATCTTTAGCTTCGGGCGATGATGTTGTTCACAATGTATGTGTTCATTTGGGGGTTTCGGGTGAACTGCGCAGAAGTTGCGCACGGGGGCTTGTTCAAATTCAAACTGGGTGGCGGCGGCGGTCGAAAAGCAAGCACTCTCGAGTGAGAATGCACAGTTCCTCAGGGCCGGACGGCTTCCTTTTCCCGGCCTTGGCTGTTGATTTGGGCTGGGGGTGGACGGATTGGAGGAGGGATGAGTTGACTGTAGTTTACAAGTACACTTGACACAAAGGAGCGGATCCAGGAGGGGTGAGGATGGGATTTGGGATAGTTTGGGGGGATGGATTGAGGAATTTTGATATTTAGAAGTTTCTATCACAAAAATTATGGCTTCAAAGTTCGGTATGCAACGTTTTTACCGCTAAATAGGTAGATAGTTCAAACATTTACAGTTAAAAAAAATGTGTGAAAATACAGAAACTTAGACTCTTAAAAAAGAATTAAATCGGTGTCAGCAAAAGTCATCACCAGATTCAAAAAATCGCAATACGTCAAAATGAAAGATAGCCAAAACCCGTCACCAAACATCTGCCACGTCTGTCCCCAATCAAAATCAAAAACAAAATGCCTGTTTTGAAGGTCACTTCCAAAATCCAACCCAAAACCGTACCCCAAAGACACCCATCTGTACCCCACCCCCGCCCAACCGGAACACATAACATCGCTAATGTAAGAAGAACGCTAATTTGATTCATCCCCCGAACCGAACCCCGTTTAATTCACAGTTCGCAGCCAAGTGACCATCACCAAGCTTGCCAGTCCCGTGCTTAGCCAAACAATCGCCGGAGGCTCACTCTCGCGCAACAATTCGGGTGAGAAACAGGTGGAAACTCAAACTACCGCTCTTCGTCCCCACGGCTATGCTACCAATACCTTATAGCCCGAATCGCATAACAAACCGTAAATATGGAAATGGACCCACGCTAGCCTAGTCAAACCGGTGTGCCTCGAGGCTAGACCAACCTGAGCCGGCAAAACACGTACTATGTGAGAGTGAGATCCGATGAGCGTACTATTTGGGCAGCCTTTTTACTACAGTTTGTCAGCCATTTTGTTGGGTAAAATGGGTCCTATTGTGGTGTGCGCATGCAAATGAGCAATTGGACTACCACCGTCGGCGATCAACAAGACTGCCCTGCCATTTACACATGTTGATGGAATGCATGCAATACGAGTGAAACAATGACGCGCCTAAAGCACGCCGACAGGTTCGCCCGGAAGCTAGACGGGTGCCGGTGCCCGATGAATCACACCCAACAAATGTTACGATACTTTTGCGCAGGGGCAACAGGCTGAATGCTGTAATTCGGCCAACATCCGGGAACAAAAAAGCCTCGCCGACGGAGCCCGAAAAGTTGGCCATTGCCGGCGTAAATGCCACTTTTTGACACGCTTCGTTTTTCGCCGTCCAGCTCGCCTTGAAATCGAATCACGACACCCTGGAAAACACTGTAAAGGCGTTAGACTGAGAAGGCGCAAAAAATAGGCTGGTTGTCGTGCGCAAAATTGGATTTGTGGCTTCATCAGTTCGGGCCCGCGGCCCCTGTGGCACATCGTCAAAGTTTGATGAAGCCATGGGAAAAATGGCAGCAAATAGCCGGGAGCAATGAATGTGATGACCTCAATGTCTGTTGACATTGAAAATTGAAAAGTTCGACAGACGCGAAGAGGGTTCTAAATTAGTACCTTCGGGTTGTGCCGGGCTGGGATTAAGTAAGTGAGTTAGCCAGTTGACTGCCGCGAACGGAGGAGCGCAATGTAATGGCACTTGCGGTTATTTGGGTTGTTTGAGCATGTTTGAGGGATGATTGAGGATGTGGTTGATACAAAACAGGATATTGGAGACTGATTGGGGTGGGTTGGGAGGATTGGGTGGGGATTTGGACGGATTTGAAATGTTTCAACTTGAAGTTTGGAGGGTAAGCGTTAGCATTTTTGGTTTTAGAAACTGTGAAATGGACAAGTTGAAACAAAGTCACTTTTTTGTAGAAAAATTATAGACATTACACGATGGTCAACAAATCCATGTCCCATTAAGCTTAACCCCCTAAAGAGGCCCAGCTTACATGATCCCCTTTTGAGATCTATGTCTATCTATGTCAACAACCCCCTATCGCGCAACCTCGGCCGCCGACAGATCTTCAAAAACTGACACCGACACTGTCTTGGGCCCTGACGACAAGCAAAAAAGGCTCCAATCTGATTGTTTGCTCAAGCTTGCTTCCATAATCGAACAAAATACAGACATTGTGACAACCGTAAGGTTCATCTTGCGCAAAAAATGAATGAAGCTCAACCTTTTGGAGTTGAAATTCCTCAAAAAGGACAGACACTTGCAAACTAACTGTAGCCATGACATGGCTGGCCATGGTATGCATGAGTCGAGAGAAAGTGAGCTGCTTTTCATTTTTGACGGATCCGAGCTTACAAGTTTTTTCATGCTCGAGTCAGATTACGCGGGACACATGAAAAGGATCACAAGTTGGGTTAGGAGCAGGTTGCTGGTATTATGCGGGATTTTGGCTGTGATTTTTTGGGTTAATCAGAAATGAAAACAAGCAAAAAACTGGTATTTAAGTATCAAGACTGAACTGAAGGTAGTTACGATAACATTTTTCTACAGTAATTTGGATCAAGTTTCACTTTTAAAACTTAAAAACAGTTTGAAACCATAAATATGCAAATACGCTACAAGCTCTCCCACACTGGCCCTAAAGCAATTGAGATAGTGATCTTATCTGACAAGCAATCCTCCACCGAACGCCGTCCACAAATTAACACTTTCATGTGCCGAAACGGCATAGAGCGCGGTGCCGCGGCATGAGCCTTTTGACTTCAACTGGGATTGGGCCATAAAAATTGAGTGTCCATCCCGACAAATACTTGATGCTTTATTCGGCTGATGTCTTAGAGCAGCGGTAGCCGGGCAACTTTATACGACTTCCGATGCCGTTGCCCTCTCCCGAGCCCCCCGTGGGAGCCCTCGATCAAGCTGTTGGCGCCGGCAACCAGCTGACGACTACCGTCTCGGGGCATCATTCGGTTCCGGGGCTTCGTCCTGCAATATGATACCCATCCAAGGATGGCGCCATGGGGGCAGTCGGGGGTGGTTACAATAATTTTTCAGCCGAAAACAACCATGTCATAGGATGGCTAATACAGGCCGGACAAACCTGGAAACAATAATGAGCCCAGTCCGTTTTTGAATACATACGAATTTGACTCATTGTCGGGACGGATTTATGGGGCTGTTATGAATTCGGTTTGTCGGTCGCTATAAAAAAGGAAGGACAGGACGGCTTGGAGCGTTTGCCGAAATTGGGCAACATGGACATGAGTCAAGCTGTTTTCGGCACGGGGATTAGGGACAGTGGGGCTTGACCCAGCTTGACTTCTGTCGCAACCGCGAAAGCGCATCCTAAAAAGGGCCATGAAAGCCGGGGGCAATTGTCAGAGTGAGACGGTTGAAAGGAACGCTCAATTGGATCTTCGAGTGACGATCTGCGCGGAAGTGGGACAGGCCTTTTTTGGGTATGGATGCCGACGGCGGGTGCAATTAGACGGAAGTGGTTATGAGCTGGCGCGGATACGATTGATGCGGGGTTGTTGGTGTTGAGAAAAAATGGAAAAATGTTTTTGAGGGTAGGGGGATTCGAACCCGAGACTTTTGGGGCGTGAATTGAATGAAAGTCAATAATTTCGCGCTTATTGATTTATCACGCAAACGCTACGAAAATGGGCATATCAGGCTCACAAATTGCACTTAACTTCGAGAAAAAAGAAAAAAAATATTGCAAAGTGATAGGCATCGAACCAGAAACTTTAAACGTGTGAAAAAATTTTATTTTATTTAATTTCGTTCCTCAAAAAATGCATAAAATTTATTAAAAGACAAAACCCTGTCTTCTTGTCCACCCATCTGACCACTACAACCCCGATACATTGGCATTCACCCCATCCAACCACCCGATGTCCACTTTCATTCCTTGCTCAAACGCTTCATTCTTCCATTCCTCCCTTTTCGGTGCCAATAATCATAAGAGGCCCCCCGGCTCGCGCAATGCTGTTTCGGCACTTGTCCTCTTGAAAGCTGCCGATGCGTCCTTCATTATCATTCATCCCGACTCGAAAGGCGCCGCTTCCAACAAAACGAAAACCAATCCACGGAACAAGCTAACATAAGAGTGCCTTTTCTCCTCATTCACGACAATCTGGAGCCTGCCAACCTCCGGCCCAGCTGCCCGGGGTCCACAGATCCATGTTGCGTCTACATGTATACGCTCTTCTCTTTGAACACCCTGCCGACGGCTGGCTTGCTGGTATATTTGCACATCTATGGCAGATTATTACCCACTTGAACTCGAATTGTGTTACATTCGTGAAAATGTGGTTATTAATAATGCCCCTGGGCTTAAAACTACAAATACAGGGTGCGCCAAAAGTTCCCGAACAAACCCGAACACAGATTTCATGCCATAACTTGTAAACAACGAACGATCTAGCTGTCTAACCAAGATGGATTAATAACATAGATATATAGTAAACTTCAACTCAAGCGGTTCCTCAGTGGCTGCTCCCTGCGCCGCTACAGAAGTCAAAACGTTTTTTTCAGATTTTGGGCGGGGGCCGCAGGTCCAGCTTTGAGACTGAAAGTCATTTTCCAAATTTTTTTTCTCATAAGAGAAGCGAGTGACCTCGGTCTAATCAATTGGATTTTATGCCTTGGATCCTCCAGCATTACTATAATTTTTGATATCCGCCAGGATTCGTGTTTTGCAAGGATTCTGAGCGGATTCTGCTACATCGTTATTTTTTTCTTGTTCCTGGGATTTAAGGGCAAAAATTCATTTTAAAGCCTATCGACGCAGCGGTTTTGGAGTTCATACAACTTAAAAAGTTTAGCAGTATTGAATTGATGCTTGATTGGCATCACCGCTCATCGCATTGAGCAAAGTTCGCAACTTCGCCGAAAGTCGTTGTTTTTGTCGATTTGAGTGCACCTCCAAAAAAGTGATCATACTCCCGTACACGAACCTAGTAAAATCCAGTCGGTGCTCGATTTTGGAGTAAAGGGTCTATGCTAACTAACGCCAAACTTGGAGGATCCTACAAAATTCGCGACGCCAGGACGAGATCCCAATGTCTCCCACCGACCTGTGGCCTTCCGCGCAAAAATTGGACGTATGTTTTAACTTCTGTAGCGGCGCAGGGAGCAGCCACTGAGGAACCGCTTGGGCATTAGTTCACTATATAACTATGTTATAAATACACCTTGGTTAGGTAGCTTAGTCGTTAGTTGTTAACTAGTTATTGCATGAAATGTTTGTTCGGGAACTTTTGGCGCACCCTGTAAGTGGTTTGAAAACAGTCTTTTTATAGGTCCTAATAACGCCATAGGCATACAAAAAGGGCAAAAACTGTCAGCTACGATCTGAGAAGTTCATACTGTGGAACGCAGAGTACAAGTTTTCATTGTCCAGGTGCTCCTAAAAGAGTAAAAAATTAATAATGATGAGGGCTGGGAAAGTACAAACTGACCAGGCGCCAATTACAGAGTTGGAGTAGGCTTCTATGCTTGCCGAGAATGTCGTGGAGCTCCTGAAATGAGTCAGATTTGCTAATTGGGCTGATAATTAGTACATCTTAAGCGAGTTAAACGATAAAAAAATTGGATTGAACTTTCTTCAAGATGGTTAAAACAGTAATTATATGTTGGTAAAAGTTGAAAAACGTCTAAAAACCAACATTTAACGCAGGCAACATCATAACAATCCGCCCCATCCTCGTGGCCACACTATCCTCAGAAAAATTCTCCTTGTAATACTGTTTCATAGACGTAAAAAGTCGATTCATATAAGGTTGAAACCGTTCCCGTGTGATTCCAGAATTCTTTGAGCATCTAATCATGGCTTCGATCAATGATAAAACAAGGAAATATGTCGTTTCTTCCGGCGTCATAAAACAGTCCCTAAACTGTCTGCTAATGTCCTCAATCTGGGTGAACATTGGCAAGGCTATTCTGAAACAAAACTCATAAAATTACAATTTTCAATCTCATAACTTAACGCACCTGGCGAGACACTGTAAATCCCGTCTCAAAAAGTCGACGCCACTGTGCCATTTCAAAATTGATTCTTCACTAATTTCAAGACAACTATTATCAATCAGCGTAAACTGTTTATCATTAATGGTGTCAAACTTGAGCGTATTCATGAGACAAATGGCGCTGCACCAATATAAGATTATTTCAGACATCTGGGCATGCTGTAATTTGATTTGTATCCGTTTGGCAGGGACTTTGATTTTTTACAGTGAAAGAATAATTTCATTGTAACTGTAAAAAACTTACTATATCGGACATATCAATGACCTCATTCAAGCCACTCATATTAATAAACATTCGAAAAAGTTGTGCCTCATTTGTGGCATGGTGCGCACTGTCGGCCAAGCTGCTCGGCCGCGTTCCCGTTGGTGTCTGTAAACCCATGTGATCATTTATTTCGAGCAAGGCTACACCTAATGTTTGTGTTTTAGTGGTCTGACAAACCAAATAAATAATTGCTTCGCCTGCTTTATTCACTTACCTGTGGAAGCAGTAATGCTCTTCGATGGAAAACGGCATCATTGGTGTACAGAATCTGGTTGAGAAATGCATTTGATGTGTTGGGTAAAAGCGGAGTGTAATCGAGTTTGCCTATTTTAGAGATCGGGGGCGTATAGGGCGATAGTGAAGAGCATTCCGAATCTGAGTTTATGTCGGTTTTTGACGTTTTTGTTTTCGGGGGCGGCATGCCAAGGGAAAGGACTTCGGATTCTTGCATGCCAAAAGTGTAACATTTTGCGAGACGGCAGGAGCGACAAATGCGACGCACATGGCCTGGAATGTTGAATGTTGAATCATTGGAGCATGGGTTAGATTGGTGATAGATAAGAAGTAAAGGTGGTGGAATGAATGATGTGAGGGTCGGGGGTATCGATTTGGGTGATTGGGGGTTGCAAACGTGTTCTTTGTTTCGATTTTTGGTAATTCAGGGTTGTAACTTTTGAAAACGATTTGTCCTAATGATGAAGGTGAGCCGAACCATAACTTTTTATTTAAAAATTGTTTTTCAAAAAAATAAAGAAAAATTTTTTTACATTTTATGCCAAATTTACCAATTGGATCTCTGTTCAGTGGTCAATTTTGTTACCTAAAAATTTGAATTTTTTTATAAAATTTGTCTTCGGTGTTAGAATCCTACACTTTTATTCCAAAAAACCGTCTAATTAACCAAAGTACTACAAAATTCGACGTGAAAGTCCCTCTCTAACGTGTAAAAGTGAAAGTCTCTAACCCCATCAGTCACATGAACAGGTGAAAAAATGCCAAATCCCACCAATTAACACCCCACTTTCCCTAATTACCCCCTAAGGCTATTAAAAGTCAACTTACGGGAGTCAATGACACAGTTGCCATGACGAGGACAATTATAATGCTTCTTTTTCGCGACGGTCCGACGGAAGAACGCCGCACACGCATTACAGCTGAAGGCTCCAAAATGACGACAATTCGCACTTCCACCGCAAATCACGCAACTTGATGCCGCCTTCGGAAAATAGATGCTGCCCTCGGAGGAGCTACTCGAACACGGTTCCATCCCATAGCTACACCCAGGTGGACTTTCATTCGGGAGAAACATTGTCAATGTACTCGGTTCGAGAACGACGTAGTTGTCACTCACGACGCAGAATTTGTCAGCCGACGACGACCGAGAGTCCGACCAAAGGAACGAGAACCACACCGACCTAAATAGGTGTGTTACATGTCCGTTGGTCTTTTTAGTTCCCTATTTGGGCTGGGATAGCGACAACGAAAGCAAAAAGAACCCGCTTTGGGGCGTGATTTATATTTACTATGCATAAGGTGGGCGCTGCTTTTTAGATTCGTCTGGTGAACTGTGTTATGTAATCTATTTCGACAGTACACCCAGGGCACAGTACACGCGGATTTTCATGGCATTTGAGGGTGTAATTCGAAGAATTTGGTGCATTTTAAGATGATTATGGGTCAAAGGGATTAGGCCGATCACGTCCTCCTCTTCGAAGACAACAATGATTACATTGTGACGATGTAACTATACTTTGGATGATGCTACCTATTCCGGGTGAAGTCTAAATTGTAGTTTTATGACGGGTTTAATCCGTTCATACATACTTGCTTACGAAAAGATCTCCAGATTAGACTATACTTACGTAACATTTTTCTTCTAAACAGATTTCTTTGGCTTAACACCCACTAAACTGGTGTTGTAGCTTTTAGGGTAATATTATTTGTTTATTTCTTGATTTTTGGTTACTTGTGACTTTTTAAGTGACAAAACTTCCCTGTCATGGCTTGTCATGTGTTTTGACAGTATGCCATTACGTCAAGGTCAAAAATGCCGACGGAGATCCGCACTCAAAGATTTGCGGCGATTGAAGCCTTGATAAAATAACAGTGTTATCGATCCGGGTCAACTATAGGAAGTTGAAAATGCAAGAAAATGGAGTGAATGAGGTGCTTAAATGTTTTCTTTGCAGACTTTTGTCAATAGTTATATCATGCTAATAAGTAAAAATCAACATTTTCATGACTTTCCCGTATCTTGTTTTAAACGTTGATGGCATTCTGAACAGTCTGATTAACAAAAATTGTGTTTTCGCTATGACAAAGAACACATTCGCGATTGCGATCGCCGCCAGCCACCGTAACAAAAAGAAACACGCGAACGCTCTCCGATCCTCTCGCGCTGTACGCATCCCAAGAACATGGAAATTTCCCAAATCCAGACTTCAAGAAGTGTATTTTGTACATAACAATCAAGAAAATACAATGCAAAAACAAAATGTATAACAATTTGGTATTTCAATTAATTTGGAATTTTGAGATCGACATTAACAGTACAATATGGCGTAATTGACACCTCTGTCATCTGCGGTGGTTTGGAAATTTGCCCGGGGTATACTCTAAAAATATCAGTAATATTTATATACACTTAACGCCGGATTACTTGGATGCTCTTTGCACAAATAATTCGTACCAATTTTAATTGGGTATTTGCTGCGGAAAGCTTTGAGTAACGAAACGCCGTCAAGTATGTCCTGAAATTATTATAACTAAAGGTAACACCTGTTCAAAGAATTGTATAATTTACCAGGTGCCAATCGCAGAGGGCTAGCATTACGCGATGTTCGTTGAAAAGTTCGTTCATCTCCTGTAAATTTTGATTACATGGAATTACAAAACTGTAGTCTAGTTTGATGCCGTTTTTGTTTGTTTTACAAAAACTTCAAAAAAACTATTAAAAACTTACATTCATAAGTGGCAACGTCATTATCAATCTACCCATACGCGTCGCAGTGCAATTACTTGAAAAATTGTGCTGATAATAAAGGTGCATTGATCGAAAAACAGTGTCGAGAAGTGGTTGCAATACTGAGCGAGTTGCAATAGGATTTTGTGTTACGCGTATAATGACTTCAACCATGGCAAGAATAAGGAAAAAGGATTGCTCTTCGTTGGTCATGTCAACGGCCCGGATTTCGTTTACAATTTGCTCTATGCGATACCACATTGGAAGCGAGGTTCTAAAACGTTGTGTTTACACATTTGTAATAGAAAAAAGAAGGTTACAAACCTCGCAATAAACTCTAAGTGTTTATTGAACTGCGGCTCTGTCGCATACCACCCTTTTATCCCATTTTCCGACATTTCAACCATCGAATGATCGATGACAGTCATCTTTCGCACTTGAAGACTGTCATATCGTAACGTGTTTAGCACCATTATAAGATTGTTCCAATAAAAAACGACTTCTGATATTCTATCAGTCTAAAAATTATCTTTTTTTCAAAAATTTAGTCAATTGTTTCATGCAACTTACAACAATATGTTCAGTCAACTGCATAATCCCAGTAGCATTCAGAAACATCTGACAAAATCTCGATTCATTCAAAATATGCCTCGCAATGTCAGGAATGAAACTCGTCTTGTAAAACGGATGCGGTGCTGATGGCAGCACTGTCATTCTCTGATGTTCGATGGCCTTACTTGACAATAAAACGTGCCGTAGCCATTCGCTGTTTTGATAAACAGAAAAGTTCGAACTATGATCGAACTTTTGTATTTTCGGCATTACTGCCAATTCGTAGGTATTTGCCGGAACTGACGACATATATAATTGCTGCGTATTTTGCGTCTTTTGTCTTTTCGGTTTCGCCGGAGTTATCCCGAGGGATAGCACTTCCGATTCTTGCATACCGGCGGAAATACATTTTTTCATGCGACATGCTCGACAAATGTGGCGAATGAACCCTAAACAAACACGGTAAGTTAGCTTTAGGTTTCAAAAATCTGTTTAGTTTGGTCGGTGCTGTAACTTCGCAACAAAGTAGCAACCATTGAGCATGTTGACGTCGTAAAACGCCTACATTTGTAAAAATAAGATTGTTTTATAGAACACCGCGCACTTGGGGATACAAATGTATGGCTTTGCGTGGATACTTGGGTGCATAGTTATGAAACTATAAAAAGGAAGTCCTTTTTTATAATTAAAGGTATTGTGATTGCGTCAATTTGACGATGTTTAATGTTTAATTGAATAAAGTGGACTACTTACCGGCATCGATAACACAGTTGCCATGGTGCGCGCAAGTGTAACTTTTCTTCTTTGCTACAGTTCGGCGGAAGAAAGCGGCACAGGCATTGCAACTGAAGGCACCGAAATGGCGACAATTAGCACCGCCGTTACAGATGGCACAATGTGATGGTTGTTTTGTTTCAATAATTTGAACCGACATCAAATCCGGGAGGGCATCGGGCTCCGAGGAATCGGATATGTTCGTGGCAGGCATAGATTCATAGACGTGCATGGCAAGTTTAGAGATTACCGGCAGCCAGACGGGACTAAAAAAGGGTTTAATGAAGGACAAAAGAAAGTGAGTGGGGATTGTCGATGAAAAAGATAGAGATTATGACTAATTATCGGTCGCGTAAGATTTATAGAGATAAAGATGGTTAAGTAAGTCGTCTATCAATGCGCACGCGTGGAACTTTGGGTTCAGTGAACAATATTTTCGACAACAAAGACAAACAGGAGCATCTGTCCTGCCCCTTTTACCAAAAGTAGCCCTGCAATTTCAAATTTAAAGACGTTTACGTGCAGACAGTAACTTAATAATTATCAAAAATACATCTCGATTTAAGACCAGAACACTCATGTCAGTTGAGCCCCGAGATAAGCGAGATTTACCCCGCCATTCCCCTAGAGCTGGCCGCAACCCCTCCAAACGGTCATGGGCTACCACGTGCGTGTCGCAAAACCTGTTGCATAGTGCGTTTTGGGGACCACAAGCAAGAGTACACCCTTCTGTTCACACAACCCGCTGGCACCACAGAACACACCTTTTAAGGTATACGTGATGAAAAACCACACCTCCAATTACCCTAACCACGACAAAAACTGGAAACGTGTCAACTGAAACCGACACTAGCAGACAGATTGAATATAAATTGAGACTTAGGAAAAGAGTTAGGGATTTTACTTGGCACTTTTTATGTCAACTAGTGCCGTCATTCTGGAAACACTGCCGCACTGTACTTTTAAGACTAAAGATAAGGTACGATTTATGAAAATTTGATACGCCTAATAAAAGGTGAGAACTGATTAATGCTAGCATATACATAGCTTTATGAGTATTATATGTCATGTGAAAATAATGCTGACAAACCTGATTAAAGTACATACAAAACTTTAAAAGTAGTAAAACCGCACTTTTTGTGATAAAAGTTCAGCATCACTATCAAGCCGTTTTCAAACGTGAAAGTGAAGCTGAACAAACTTTCTTGAATTACATGTTTGAAAACGAATGACGCTGTTATAAGTGCAAAACTATGTCATTGGTCCTTTAACAACGGTTATTGAACTACGAATTACAATGTACGTACACAAGAAAGTAACAAGTATTTATAGGGAAATTGCGTAAAAGTGATTTTTGAATAAACCTTGAATCTTATTTTTTTCTTTTTGTGGTTTCTTAACCGTCAATGTGTAACTGATATTGTACGTTAATTTGCTTCTGTTTTATTCGGAAGTTTGCTTTGAAATGCCTTGAGTAGTGAAACAGCGTCCAATTTCTAAAAAGTTGAACATAAGAATATTAAATCAAGTAAAAAAAAATCTTACCGGTTGGCCACCACATATAGATAATAACACCCGGTGTTCAGTGAAAAGATTGTATATTTCCTGAAATGTTTCTTCGAATACATGTAACATGTAGGCTGCATTTTCATTGACTTTTGTAAACTTACAATCATCAGCGGCAGGGTCATGATCAGCTGGCCCATACGAACCGCCGTGCAGTCAGTTGCAAAGTTATCCCGATAATAAATTTGCATTGATCGAAATACGGAATCCAGGAGTGGTTTGAAACGTAATTTTGTTGTTATCGGGTCACATGTTTGACGTGTAATCGCATCAATCATTCCCAGAAGAAGGAAAAATGACTGTTCTTCGGTTGTCATACGAAGTCCACGAATTTCGTTGGACAACTGTTCAACTCGATACCATATCGGTGCAGCTGTTCTATAACATTTTTGGCTTAAGATATAATATAACACAAAAAGGAAATAAAAAACAAACTTGACGATAACGTCTAAATGCGTATGAAAGAGTGGTACTGTCGCGTACCATGTTTTGATTGCACCTTCGGACATTTCTACCATTGAAAGATCAAGGGTCGTAAACTTTCGCATTTGAAGGCTGTCATAACGTAGAGTGTGTAAAACTACGGTAAAATAGTTCCAGCAATAAACTATTTCTGATATGTTTTCGTCCTACAAAAGCACTATTAGCCAAAAGAATAAGTGTGTATTCACTGCTCTTACCACGACTTCTTTGGCACAGTCCATAATGCCGACGGCATTCAAATACATTTGACAAAACCGTGATTCGTGGAAAATTTGTTTAGCAATATCTGGGATTTTACTTGCTTTTTGAAATGGAGGCTGCGAAGGTTGTAAAATGTTGATTCGTTGGTGTCCGATGGCTTGATTTACCAAGACAATTTGTCGCAGCCATACAATGTTTTGATAAGTAGAAAAGTTTGCGGTGTGATCAAATTTTTGGATTTTTGGCAAGTCGTACATGTACGCGTTTTTAAAAGTTTGCTTTTTCGGTTTCACTGGTACTATTCCAAGGGACAGAACTTCAGATTCTTGCATACCGGCGGAGATGCATTTTTTAAATCGGCAGGCAGGACAATTGCGGCGGATATAGCCTAAAAATATTGTCCATATTAACTTTGTTTGATTTTTTGTTTAAAAAGTGTAAGATGCACAATCTACTTACCTGAAGTGATAGAACAGCCTCCATCAAGCGGACAGGAAAACGTTTGCTTCCTTGACACAGCACGACGAAAGAAAGCGGCACATGCATTACAACTGAAGGCTCCAAAGTGCCGACAAACTGCATTTCCGGTACAAATAGCGCAAACACGGTTCACCTTAGGGGGTTTCGATGATAACAAATCCGGAAGAAAGTCAATTCCCGAGAGGTCGGACGTATTGTAATTATAGAAATGCATTTAAATCTGAAAAACAAGCGCGAAGCTGAGAAGGTTATTGAAAAAAAATAAAAAAAACCGCCACGAAACGATAACATTTATAATAAGCGACAAAAACACTAAGCAACGTATAACTATCGAACATGGGGTATGCTAGTATGAGTTATATACGCCTACTGTCGGGCGCAATTAACGATAACATGTGGTTTATAAGAAAACTTTTTAGACATTCTACTTCAAATTGTATTAAAAAGGGCGCAATTTCAGAAATCAGATGAATTGAGAATAAGTAATACGTGAATGTACTTTTGTGCCAGAGGACCTATAACAAGCATAACACATTTTTTTGGCCCAGACTAGCATATTTCCTCATAGGATAGGAAAAACTAATCTTATATCTTCTACCATAACTACTCAACGTAAGAAAACATAAGATATGTTATCTAATTTCTGTTTTATCAGGATACTTGCTTCGAAATGCTCTGAGAAGTGTGACAGCATCCAAATGATTCTGCAAACTGAACTTGAAAAATCTTTTTCAAAAGATTATTTTACCGCAGGACCGCCGCACAAAGATATTAATGCCCGATGTTCGGTAAAAAAGGCGTTTATTTCCTGCAACATCGCTTGTACCATTTTGATTAAACGCAGGTTAAGCCAACGACAATTGTAACTTACGTTTAGAATCGATAAAGACAGTATTAGTCGACCCATGCGTATCGCTGTGGAATCAGTCGTAAAATTATCGCGATAATACAGGTGCATTGATCGAAATAAAGTATCTAACAGTGGTTTGAAACGTATTTTTGTCGTTATTGGATCAGAAGTTTGACGTGTTATGATTTCTATCATCCCCAAAAGTAGAAAAAACGCTTGTTCTTCGGTTGTCATGCCAATGGCGCTGATTTCTTCCATTAACTTTTCTACGCGAAACAAAAGTGGTGCGCCGTTTCTATAATTTGTTGTGAAAAGAAATGTAATATGTTATAGCAACAAACTTGACGATTACGTCCAAATGTCGATGAAACCGCTGTTCTGTCGCATACCATGTTTTAATCCCGTCTTCAGACATGTCCATTATCGCTAGATCTAAGGTTATCATCTTTCGTGCCTTAAGGCTATCATAACGTAGGGAATGTAATATTACTGTTAAATAGTTCCAATAATAAATAATATCTGATATGTTTTTGTCCACGACATCTTTGGCGTAATCCATAATGCCAACCGCAGTCAGATACGTTTGGCAAAATCGTGATTCATGCAAAATTTGTTTAGAAACATCTGGGATATTGCTTGCTTTTTGAAAGGGAGACTGCGAAGACTTTAGAATGTCAATTCGCTGGTGTCCGATTGCCTGATTGACCAAAACAATCTGTCGGAGCCATACAATGTTTTGGTATGTGGAAAAGTTAGCGGTGTGATCAAACTTTTGAATTTTTGGCAAGATTTGAGTGTTTGCCTGAACTGATTGTTTTTTCGATCTAGCTGATCTTATGCCGAGGGATAGAACTTCCGATTCTTTCATACCGGATTGTATACATTTCTTCATTCGACAAGCGGAGCAATTGCGCCGAAACACGCCTAAAAATCTTGTTCACTTTTAATTTAGGTGTAATATTAATTAGTAGCATACCAGAAGAGATACAGCAGCCTCCATCGAGTGGACAGGAAAACGTACTTTTCCTTGCCACAGCACGACGAAAGAAAGCGGCACACGCACTACAAGAGAAAGCTCCAAAGTGTCGACAAATAGCCATTCCATCACAAATTTTGCAGACATGTTTAATTCTAGGGGCTCTTGACGACACGAATTCCGGAAGTAAATCGATTTCTGGGACTTCGGATTTGGTGGCAAAATTCATTTCAAGTTTAACAAAACGCAAGTACAAATCTAAAAAGGGTATTGATCCAAATTTAAAAACCGCAAAGGGAAACAAAAACAATTTTCCATAGGCGATGCGAAAAGAAAGAAAGGTGAATATAACACTAATATAGAGATCATGTAGTATGGTCATCAGAGATTAAGGAGATCTACGCGCCCGCCCAATGTCGTATTTATGACCATCTGCGTTAATAAAAACTGCAGACGGTGACAATTTTTCTATCTTACAAAAAGGGTGCCAACCACACATACGCAATCCAATGAATTTAAACGAGATTATAAATATATATGTAATTTTGTGTCTGTTATTACTAGTCACAAACATCAGTGAACTGTAACAAGTGTTTTTAGGTGAGCCCAAGAGGCCTTTAGGTTCTTCCCCCATGAACTTACTAAATCTTAGTTCCGAGAAAACGGTCACGTTCACCCCATTTGAATTGTACGTATGATTAAGGTTTGTGTAGTGATCATTGAATTGTCATAACTAAACAGTGTATTCTTGACAAAAGCGATAAAACATAAAAAGTAGACTTTATTGTATTTGTTTTTAACTGCGCCGCAGTCAAGATAAACAACAAAATGGCACGTAAACACGTTGCCAACACCACTTGTCAAACTTATGACTAACAATTCATTAACAACAAAAAATAAAACAAACATGTGACAGTTAATTCGTGTCATTTTTAAAAGGAAATTTGCTTTGAAACGCTTTGAACAAGTTAACGCTACTGAGAGTGTTCTTAAATACATCATCGTTGATAAGGGTGAGCATTACCTGGTGTTCTTTGAATAGATGATTTATTTCCTGCAATTTTAATTTTATAAACCGCATCACAGTTTTTTTGTAAACTCACATTCATTAGCGGTAGTGCCATTATAAGTTGACCCATGCGTTCCGCAGTACGATCAGTCGCAAAATTATCCCGATAATAGAGATGCATTGATTGAAAAACAGAATCCAAGAGTGGTTTGAACCGAATTTTCGTTGTTTTTGGATCCGATGTTTGACGTGTAATCGCTTCAATCATTCCCAGAAGGAGAAAAAATGACTGTTCTTCGGTTGTCATGCCGAGGGCACGGATTTCATTGGACAACTGTTCAACTCGATACCATATTGGTAAAGCGACTCTGTAACTTTAGCATATAAAAGTATTAATCCAATTTTAAACATACTCCGCAATGAAATCCAAATGTTTATGAAACCGTGGATCTGTGGCGTAATAGGCTTTGATTGAGGCTTCTGACATTTCGATCATTGCATGGTTAACCGCGGTCATCTTACGCACCCGGAGACTGTCGTATCGTATTGTGTTGAACACTATTTGCATGTAGGTCCAATAAAATATAAGATCATATGTGTTTACATCCTGAAAACCAAGATTCCGGAGGTTTGAAACTGTTTTATGTGTCAGATTCCTACCACAACATCTTTGGCAATGCTCATAATCCCTGTAGCATCGAGATACAGTTTGCAAAAGCGTGATTCGTTAAGAACTTGTCTAATAACATCCGATATGGAACAAGTTCTATAAAACGGGGGAGGCGACGGTTGTAACATGGATATTCTTTGATAGTCGATGTTTTCTTTGGCTAACACGATATGTCGAAGCCATTCGCTGTTTTGATAAACAGAGAAATTTGAACTGTGATCGAATTTTTGTATTTTTGGCAGTATTGGTCGATTGTAGGTGTTGCCGGAAACTGTTGGCATATATAATTGTTGAATATCTTGGTTCGTTAGTTTCTTTGGTTTTAATGGGGTAATTCCGAGAGATAGCACTTCCGATTCCCGCATACCAACGGAAACACATTTTTTCATTCGACAAGCTGGGCAGTTTCGACGAACGAGCCCTATAAATTTTGTGATAATTGCGAGTTGAAACTAGATATTTTAGTTTTGAACTTATGAGCTATGTAACTTGTAAACACTTACCAGAAGCGATAACACAGTTACCATAGTACTCACAAGTGAAACTTTTCTTCTTTGCTACAGTTCGACGAAAAAAAGCGGCACAAGCATTACAGCTGAAGGCTCCAAAGTGGCGACAGTTTGCTTTGCCATTACAGATCGCACAGATGTTGTACTGTTTTGTTTCAGGTATTTGAACTGACATTAAGTCCGGAAGAATATCAGCTTCTGAGGTATCGATTAGGTTGGTGTTGTTGAAATCCATAAGAAAGACAGATCCAAACGGCGGTTACACTGAAAGTTTAGAAAAAAAAACAAAAAATGCCGAAGTACGTGCCAAAAAATGTCTTTGTACATTGCGTGTTTTAAGCACAAACAACGTGGATTTTTTGACAACTTTGATCTTTCTTGTCACATCTTGACACGAGACTGTGTGATCGCGCACTGTTAGAGGAGAAGGAAGTAAATTGCAACCGCGCAAGACTTGATAGATATGGGATCGAGTTGATCTCCCAGCGATAAGCGAGATTTACAACTCCCATGTTCCGTCATGGCAGTGACTGAACGTCCAAAACAAAACCTGTCGCCCACAACATACGTGGGCAGGCAGACAAAAGTGTAAATGAACACTTTACAAAGTAAAAGGTGCATTACTTTCGGAGTGACACCACCTGTATGGCTATGCACAGGGGAAACTACAAAGCACATTTTATGAGTATTATGAATTTAAAATAGCTCATAAGGTGTATAGAGAACGTAGCAAAAAATGTGAGTAAAGTACATACAAAAAATTGAACTTTTGTTTCGAAGTTCATGCTAGTAATTACGACTTTTAGGCAATGGTCACTGAGCAACAAAAGTAACATTTATTGTTTATTCATAAAGTAGGTTTAACAACTGTTATTTTGAGCCTTAAAAAAACTAAATGAATACAAAACTTAACAATGCTAACTCCGAAATGCTTTTTGTAGAGCGATAGTGTCGACGACGTCCTAAAGAGTGTGTTTAACAAAATGTTTTATAAATCGAATTCTTACCAAGTTGTTTATACATATAGATTTTATTATTAGGTGTTCTTGGAAGTGATTGTATATTTCCTGGAATTTACATTTCATCGTTTTGTGGTAAGCTGAAATTGTCTCCGTTCATTGACCAATGTAAACTCACATTCATAAGGGGAAGCGTCATTATAAGCTGACCCATACGTTCGCCAGTGCAATCAGTGGCAAAGTTATCCCGATAATAAAGGTGCATTGATCGAAACACAGCATCCAACAGTGGTTTGAAACGTATTTTTGTTGTTTTTGGATCCGATGTTTGCCGTGTAATCGCTTCAATCATCCCCAAAAGTAAGAAAAAGGCTTGTTCTTCGGGCGTCATACCGACTGCGCAGATTTCTCTGGCTAACTTTTCTATTCGAAACCACTGTGCCGCTCCAGTTCTGTAAGTTTTCTACCGTTAATCACATTATATTGTTTCGAAACAAACTCTGCAATGAAATCCAAATGCTTGTGAAACCGTGGATCGGTGGCGTAATACGCTTTTATCGATTCCTCTGACATTTCAACAATCGAAAAGTTAACCAAGGACATCTTTCGCTCTTGAATGCTGTCACGTTTGACTGTGTTCAACACAATTGTGAAGTAGTTCCACCAAAATACCATTTCTGATATATTCTCTTCCTAGAAAAGTTTATTAGTGTGAATGCATGAAATAACTTTTAGACAGTTACCACAACATCTTTGACGAGACCCATAATTCCTGTTACGTTGAGGTACATTTGGCATAGTCGAGATTCTTTGTACATTTGGTTATAAATATCTGACAAAACACATGTTCTGTAATAAGAAGATGACTTTGGTAACATGGTAAACCTTTGGTATTCGACAGATTGCTTGGCCAGAACGATTCGTCGAAGCCATTCGTTGTTTTGATAGACCGAAAAGTTTGAACTGTGGTCGAATTTTTGTATTTTTGGCAGTAATGCCAAGTCATGGGTGTCTTTAGAAATCGTTGGTATACGATGCTTAGTATTCCGTGCTTTAGTGACTTTGAAACTTTCTGGTTTTTCTGGTGTGAACCCAAGTGATAGGACTTCACATTCCTGCATACCGACAGCAATACATTTCTTCCAACGACATGCGGCACAGATGCGACGGACAAGCCCTGTTAACAGAATAACAAGTTTGCATTACATAACGTTAACTTTGAATACTTACTGAAAGCAATGACACAGTTGCCATGGTGCACACAGATGTAACTTTTCTTCCTTGCTACAGTCCGACGAAAGAAAGCGGCACATGCATTGCAGGTGAAGGCCCCGAAATGGCGACAACTAGCAGTTCCACCGCAGATGACACAACATGGTTGATTTGGTTCAGGCATCAAATCCGGAAGAATCTCGACTTCTGAGGTATGAGCATAGCTGTTATGATAATCATGCATTGCGAACGTAAAGACCAATGGCAGTGACACTCTAAAAATGTAAAAGTAGTAATTGCCACAGGGGCAGTAAACAGAAATGGAGGTCGGTTATGTCTTTAACAAACTTTAAACACATTCGGACAACCTCGCTTCACGTGACCATGTAACCTCGCGTAACAATGCAAAAAACGAAAGTAAATGTAACCAACAACGCAACATTATAGATATGAGATCGAATAGTTCGATCGAAAGATAAACGAAAGCGCATTTCCATGTTCCGTCAGTACAGCGACCAATGCACAAATGGACGCGTCACCCGTACCTTTTCGAGGCCGGCGGACACAAATACACATCTAACAACGTTAAAAGTGTGCGCACTTTGAGCCACACCTACAAGAAAGCTCATTTTGTAAGTGTTATGAATTTAAAATGCATGTAAGACGGATTACATAAGGTTAGAAATGTGAGCGGAGGACATACAAATACTAAACATAAGGCGCTTTGGGTACATTACTGGAAGTATTTGTGACATAATCGTTGAGCTCTGTTTTACAGTTTATACGCTTCGTAAGTGCTATCGTAACGACATTGATAGTTAAAAGTTTAATTTATTAGTCTAAATATGTTAATTTTATCGTTCTTTCGATGAGGTAATATTTCTGACCTGATGTGAGACATTCGAGCACTTAGAAAACGATGAAAGCACAAATAAAATTTTAATTAAGCAATACCACACTCACTGTGAAACGCTTTTTGTAAAGAAACAGTATCGACGACTTCCTGCAAACAATAATAATTAATAAGTATGTTTTGTATACTGTTCTTACCGAGTTGTTTATGCATATAGACTTTAAGACTAAATGTTCATTAGCAATGTTGTATATTTCCTGCAATTTGTACTTGTTTGTTTTGTAGTAGCTTTTAGCTTACTGCCTCATTGTCTATTGTATAAACTTACGACCATTAAAGGCAGTGTCATGATTAGTTGTCCCATACGAACCGCCGTGCAATCAGTCGCAAAGTTATCTCTATAATAAAGATGCATTGATCGAAATACAGAATCCAGGAGGGGTTTGAAAAGTATTTTCGTTGATTTTGGATTGGAAGTTTGACGTGTAATGGCTTCAATCATCCCCAACAAAAGAAAGAATGACTGTTCTTCGGTTGTCATACCGATAGCGTAGATTTCGTTAACCAACTTTTCTATACGAAACCACAATTCTGCACCAGTTCTGTAAACTTTTTAATGTTAACACGTTACAGTTTTTGCTTACGAACTTGGCAATGAAATCCAGATGCCTGCTAAACCTTGGATCAGTAGCGTAATAAGCTTTGATTGATGCCTCTGACATTTCGATCATTGAATGGTTCACCAAGAAAATCCTTCGGTCTCGAATGCTGTCAGATCGGATTGTGTTCAACATTATTGTAAAATAGTACCAGCAAAATATTAGTTCTGTTATATTTTCTTTCTGAAAAATTAAGTTAGCGTGATTGCAAAACAGAACTTTTAGGCGAGTACCACAATATCTTTGACAAGGTCCATAATCCCTGTAGTTGTGAGGTACATTTGGCAAAGTCGAGATTCGTTACACAATTGTTTATAAATATCCAACAGAATACATGTCCTATTTAGTAATGATGGCTTTGGTGGTAACATAGCTAATCTTTGATGTTCGATAGATTGTTTGGCTAGAACGATTCGTCGGAGCCATTCGTTGTTTTGATAAACCGAAAAGTTTGAACTGTGATCGAATTTTTGTATTTTCGGAAGGTGTTTCTTAGCTTGTAGTTTTTCTGACTTTTCGGGTGTTAGTCCGAGTGACAAAACTGTTGATTCTTGCATACCGACGGACACACATTTGCTCAGACGACACGCGGCGCAGATCCGACGGACGCGTCCTGCTAATATTGTTACATCATAGTTTCGGTTATGTTAAACTTACTGAAAGTGATAACACAATTGCCATGACGCGCGCAAGTGTAACTTTTCTTCATTGCTACCGTCCGACGGAAAAAAGCGGCACATGCATTGCAGCTGAAGGCCCCAAAATGGAGGCAAGTCGCGTATCCACCACAAATAAGACAACAGAGTTGATTTGTTGTTGACATCAAATCCGGAAGAAGATCATTTTCTAAATTTTTAGCAACGCTGTCTTGAAATACATTCATTGCAAAAAGAAAAATCAATGGCAGTCACACTCTGAAACGTAGACGTAGTAAATGTCACAACCGGCAGGAAACACAAATGGTTTTTGCTGTATGTAGGTTATGTTTTCAACACACTTATTACACCATTGGTAGTTCTCACGTCACGTGACCGTGTGTGTAATTTCGCGTAACATTGAATAAATCGAAGTAAATGTTGTCGCGCAGCATTAAAAGATATGAGATCAGGGAGAACCGACAAAGGTATGTAGTTTGACCGAAGGAGAAGCGAAAACGCCTTCACGTCTTCCGTCGTGGGTGCTGCGCAATGACCAATGAGCAAGGTAACGTGTCAGCCGTACCTAACGGAGGCTGGCGGGCGGACAGAAATACGCATCGAAAGTGCACTTCCTGGAAAACCAAAAAGATCCAGACATTTCAAATTAATTCCATTTGCAACAGCTGAAAATTTGCACAAGACCATTTTCTCAATTAGAGAGACAAATTCACACCTTATTTCTACCCGCCTTCTGAATCTGTCAGACTCCATAATTTGTCTGGCAAAATCCGTAAAACCGAAACCTTACTTATAAGGTATCATTCGATTGACCACATTATGGCGGTTATTATGAATTTGAGCAGACATCGACCGATTTTGACAAAAAATATAAGTTAAGGTTTTGAAGTAATTTTATTAGTATTTTGTGTACATTCAGCAACTAAATACAAAAATAACAACAAAAAAAACTATGCATACTAACTGCGAAACGCTTTTTGTAAAGTTACAGTATCGACAACTTCCTGCAAACAATATTTGAAAAGGTGTTAAAAAATGGTGTTCTTACCATGTTGTTTATGCATATAGATTTGAGCACTCGATGTTCGGTAAAACGTTGATACATCTCCTATAATATTATATGTACAAACAACAACAATCTAATTGTAAACTTACAATCATCAGAGGCAGTGTCATGATTAGTTGACCCATACGAACCGCCGTGCAATCAGTCGCAAAATTATCTCGATAATAAATATGCATTGATTGAAATACAGAATCTAGAAGTGATTTGAAACGTAGTTTCGTTGATTTTGGATCCAATGTTTGACGTGTTATGGCTTCAATCATTCCTAATAGAAGGAAGAATGACTGTTCCTCCGTTGTCATACCAAGCGCGCAAATTCCGTTAGTTAATTTTTCCACATGAAACCATAATTCTGCGCCAGTTCTGTAACCTTTTTAGCATTTAACACATTACAGTATTAAAACAAACCCTGCAATAAAGTCCAGATGCTTGCGAAACCGTGGATCAGTAGCGTAATAAGCTTTAATTGAATCCTCTGACATTTTGACCGTTGCATAGTTGACCATTGAAATCTTGCGCTCTTGAATGCTTTCACTTTTGAATGTGTTTAGCACAATTGTAAAGTAGGTCCAATAAAATACTATGTCTGATATGTTTGCTTCCTAAAAATTGTAATTAAATTAAATGCAAACATTACTTGCTGATAATTACCACAACGTCATTGGCAATACCCATAATCCCTGTAGTAGTCAAATACATTTGGCAAAGTCGAGATTCGTTCAACATTTGTTTATAAACATCAGACAGAATACATGTATTATATAATGACGATGGCTTTGGTGGTAACATAGCTAATCTTTGATACTCGATGGCTTGCTTAGCAAGAACAATTTGTCGGAGCCATTCGTTGTTCTGATAGACCGAAAAGTTAGCAGTGTGATCAAACTTTTGTATTTTCGGCAGCACAGCCATATCACAGGCACTATCCTGGGCTGGTGAAACAGATAATTGTTGCTTTTCCAGTTCTTTTTCAACTTTTACTGGTGTGATTCCAAGGGACAATACTTCCGATTCTTGCATACCGACGGAAATGCATTTCTTCAGACGGCACGCGGCACAAATTCGTCGGACATTTTCTGTTAATAACATATTAACATCGGTTTGTACTATGTTAAAGCTAATAACTCACTAAAAGCAATGGCACAGTTGCCATGGTGCACACAGATGTAACTTTTCTTCCTTGCTACAGTCCGGCGGAAGAAAGCGGCACATGCATTACAGCTGAAAGCCCCGAAATGGCGACAATTAGCATTTCCACCACAGATGGCGCAAGCGGATTGTTTCGGCTCAGGCATTAAATCCGGCAAAATCTCGATTTCTGAGGTATCGGCTATGGTGTCATGGTGTACATACATTGCCAGAGTTAACAGGGACCAATGGCAGTGACACTCTGAAAGTTGAGAAATTGTAAATGCCAGCGGGCAACAGGTGTTGTATGTTATATTTAATACAAAGTTTAAAACACAATTGGTCTGTGTCGCGTCACATGATTTTCGTAACAATGAAAACACGGAAGTAAAAAGTAAACGCGCAACATTAATAGAAATGGGATCAGTTAACAGAACAGGGTTTGACCTAAAGATAAGCGAAAGCGCATTCCTATCTTTCATCAATGCAACGACCAATGTTCGTAAAAGACGTGTCACCTGTACCCAAGGGTGCCGACGGACCGAATGTAAATGCACAGCCAACAAACAACGTTGAAAGTGTGCGGACTTTAGGCCATGCCACACCTTCAAACACAAAACGCATTCATCATTTTGTAAGTATTATGAATTTTAAATGCATGTTAGACAGATTACATGTGGTTAGAAGTGTGAGTAGAAAAGTATTTAAAAATAAAGCGTATAGTTCAGGTCCAAAATTATTGTGGTATAATCATTGAACTCTATTTAACAGTTTATTGCATAAACACAACGACAAAACATTAATGTGTGGACTTCTTGTGCTCGACTGGAGAGGACCTCTGGAACTGAAATTCAACTTGGTTTTGCAGATAATTGTTACGGAAATGACTCACATTCAACTTTCTCCTCAAATGCCGAACTCCTCGTACATCCTCGGCAGAGTCACGTGATTCTCGCGACTCTCTTGACGCCGTTTCTTCAGATGTGCCGCGACTTTGGGGCGGGGTGCGATTCTGCTCGCTGAAGATGCATATACTCTTCTCCGCGTTGAGTTCTTCCGTGTTGATTTCGGTCGTTTCTTCACGGATGACCCCAGGCAACCTGTTGGTGGAGCATTCTGCCGCCTTTGGTGGTTTGTATTTGGGCTCTGAGTTCTGGACTTTGGCAATGAGTTTGAGGACTTCACGGAATTCGGGGCGGTCGGTTTGCTTGTCGCACCTACAAAAATAGCGATGGTTACCGTATTTCGAGTAATCAGAGAGGTCAGAAGACTCACCAACACCGCTTAACGACATCTTTGATCCCCGAAGGCGTCCTATCCGGCATCTCAGGCATGTTGTTCTTCTTGATGCACGCAAAAATCTTCTTATTGTCCGTCTCATCCACCCAGGGCTTGATTCCAAGGTTGAAAACTTCATACATCAAGACGCCAAAGCTCCAGACATCAGATTTCGTCGTGAATTCCGGCTTTCGGGACAGTGCTTCCGGGGCCATCCATCGCAGAGGTACATTCTTCAAAGGCACATCCTGGCTTAACAAAATGTTCTTTTCCATCTTGTCGATAGTCCGTGAAAGCCCAAAATCACTGATCTTCACAACGCCATCGGATGAAATTAGACAGTTCCGACACGCGAGATCCCGATGCACGAAGCCATGATGATGAAGGTAACGCATGCCTCGAGCGGCTTCAAAACAGAAAAGAATCCGTTCACCGACAGTGACGTTTTCCTTTTCGTTTTGGAGATGGTTTTCAAGACTGCCACCGGGACAGAATTCCATGACAATCATGACCGGAGGAACGTCACAAGCGAGACCGTAGAAGCGGATAACGTGTTTGTGACGGCAACGGGCCATGATTTGAGCCTCACGAAACATGGAATCACGGCCTTCGTCGCGGTCGAAGTCGTTTGGGGATGTCGGGGCGTCGTCGTCGTCTTTTAGCATCTGAAATGAAGTGGTTTTGGTATTATTGAAAAACGTTATACTCGACGTAACGCTATTTTGAATAACGTTTGAAAAAACGTTACACAAAGTCGTAAAAATTTATTTTTAAACACATTTGAAACATCCCTTTGCAAGCAAAACATTAATCCTGGATACAAAACCGCCATTGTATTATCAAACATGTATTGTTGGTTACTTATGACAAAATTGTTTTAAAAACTTACTTTTATGGCGACAATCTTATCAGGTCTTCCTTTCAAACGCCCTCGTACTACGTGACAGAAGTTTCCCGACCCCAGAAAATCCTTATTAAGGTCAAACTTTAACGCTGTCGTTGTGATGAGCCATTTCGGCCGCTTTATGGGTGTTTTTAGCAATGTTCCGCTGACGATTTGACGTTTCTGAAAACGCTTCCTCACAATATACATCCTAATGCCGTATAATCATACCCTGTAGAACCGGATCAGATCATCCATCGATGAAAAGGCGATGACCTTTCCGCCTGGTTTTCCCATTGGCCCTGCGCTTGATGACGGCGTTTCGACTGTCGAATTCCGACCACGCTTCCGTTTTGTGAAGAGCAACCCCAGTTCCCAGCCTTTCGTCGCGGGGTTGTAGGCGACAGGCAGATGGGCGATGCGTTGTTCCTTGTTTTCATTTCCGAGACAGACGCTCAGTACGACTTCAGATTTGCGTTGTTTGACCATCCGGATGAGGAAGTCGCCTTTTTCGATCATTTCGCTTTCAATATCGGCGCGTGACCGTAACCCGTGGTAGCAGTTCATGCCGTGCACTTTTTTCATTTGGTCTTCTTCATTGGTGGGATTGCCGGACGCCATAACGATGATTTGGATCTGTTGATGATGACGATGAACTATTTGGGGGTCCTAGAAGACCCGGAAAAAGGGAAAGAGGCGCCATGAAGAAATGGATTTGGGTGTTAATTCGGGGTCGTTTTAAGGGACAATTTGCATCATGGGTTATGGGGCTTAGATCCTGGTGAAATTTTTTAATTTCGTTTTCAAAAACCCATTATGGATTCGGACGTCTCGTTTCCTTCCGAATCGATTGATGTCATCAGATTTTGTAAAAAGTCGCTTAAAAATGCCAAAACGACCATTTTTGCCACATTTTTGACGGTTTTTTTATTTAGTCGGGCGCGCCCTCGCGCCCCCAAATGACATCTATCTCATTCGATTCAGCGTAAAAAACTGCATCGGTGGCAGAGCGGAAAAGACCCCACAAAATCCCCAAAATGTGCCACGATTTTTTAAGTGAAAATGCCTAAAACAAAAGTTTATCAATTTGAGTATTTAGCAAGGCTGCACCCCCATTTTCATACCTGAGAAATCGACTGGTATTTTTTGTTCTGCTCTAAAATCATTACAAAGTGCCAAAACCGACATTTGGCATTACATTTTCAAAGTTTTCGACATGCGCCGCCTCGCGCCGTCAGATGGCACCTATGCCATTCGACGCTGCATGAAAAGTTACATCGGGAATGAAATGAAAGCCTGATGACACCCAAAATCTGCCACGATTTTTTGAGTGAAAGTGCCAAAAATAAATCCGGCTAAATCAAGTGATTTAACCATCTGTATACCTTTTTTCAGGTACGGCAAATCGATTGATGTTATTGGTTCTGCCATAAATACTTAAAGTGCCAAAACCAACATTTGAAGTCATTTTCATCAAAAAAATGTTTATTAAAAAGAGGTTTTTTATTTGTGAAACCTCACTACAAAAACTGTGGATGCTTTTTTGCACTGTCAAAACCACATTGCCACAGTTATGGCATGTAAATTGTCAATTTTAAAATTTAAACAAGCCGCGCAAATGTCAAGGAGTGGTTCGCGCGCATGTGCAAATGCATCAATTGCGTTCGTAAAAAAATGTATTTTAATATAGGGAAAGAACTGTTGGAGAGGGGGCAGATTCTCCGGAGATTTCTTTCAGGAGCTCCCGGGAGATTTCTACCAAATTAATTTGGGAGAAAAATTAATTGCTTATGCAAATGCAACGCTGAAAATAGTGATGGCTTTTGATTTATAATGCTTTTTAACGAAGTAAGTGTCTTTTACAGAATTTTAAGTTTTTCCCCGTTTTTCAAAATTTTCTTCAGTTTGAAAGTTGAGTGTCCGGCGCGCATGTACCTGCTATCTTTACATCGTCATCGAAAATGGAACAATGAACACTATCAACGTAATAGCTACGTGTAAATTTATTTTAACAGTGTAAACTTTATTAAATAATCTTTTTGTAACAACTAATCATGCAAGAAAATTAAACGGTAACAAAGTTGCATTTCAGTCTTGAAAGTAATAGTGATGTGTTTTATACATTTGGACGTTTTCGAGTTGTTCAACCCTTAAAATAACTTTACATAAACCATTTTTAACATCGCTAAAGCGACAATCAATAAATTTGTTCATCAAGTGTATAATCCAATCATATCGGCTAGCATTGACTATGTAGGTTAACGACATACAAAAATCGGAAGGTTGACTCTGAAAACGCCGTTTCTGAGTTTTTTTTTAATTTGTGTAAAGTATCTCACCTTAACAAAATCGTAAAGATCCGACGGCTTAAAGCTAAACAGCTTGTCAAAGTCGTCATTAACAACGCTAAACATTCGGTACTCCTTCTTAGTGCCCATTAAATCGTGAAGCCAACCACAATAAGCTTTTCCTATTCTGATACATTTTACAGATGGAAATATATCGACTATGGTAGAAATCGTGACGTCTTCATCTATTAAACGGCAATGGAGGAAGTCAAGTTGCCATGGTTTATATACGCGTTTTGACACGTTTTTGAGTACTGTAGTGCTAATATGACAGTAAAAGAACAGAATTTTATAGGCTCTTATTAATAGCTGCGTTGTCGAGTTTTCGAAAGTTGAGTTGGTTAAACTAAAACAGCATAAACCTGGCGGACTGTTGATTAGTAACTGATTACATTTAGGAATGATTATCTTATTGTGCACGCACCTTAACTCATAAGCGTTTTCATTTTTTGCGCTAATACGGACGCCCTTCAGGTGGCACATTTCGACAATTGGCATTAATTCGTTGCGAACGCAAGGCCCTGCAGCTCTTTGCAGGGCCTCAAGTTCAAATGGGTGCAGAAGCTGGCGAAGACGTTTGGCAAAGGGGTATGGAAGGGTTAAAATTGGATACGGCATGATTCGGGTCGACAAATATAGAAGTATTTATATAAAAGCACAGAGAAGTTGCACAACGCACAAACAAACAGTGTTACAGGCTAGCGAATATTGACCGAAAGCATTGACGACGAGCACAAGCAACGGCTCACTAGGTACGGTAAGACCAACGCGTAAGTGCGCCCGCCCCTTGTGTAGTGTAGTCACAAAAAGAACCCGAACCATCCTTTTCAACCCACAGAATAATAACGCAAGCTTTATTGAACTAAAGCCAACAATCAAAAATAAAAAAAACTTCAATTGAAAAAAGCTAAACAACAAACTCAACAAAAATGATATTAACTCACTGACGCAAATTCGACAACATGTCAGAAATGTTGATCTTCTTCAGGGTGTACGGCTCATCATCGGGTTCCATGGGAGCGGCCTTCTTCGGCGGAGGACTGCCAGCTTTGACGCGCTTTGGCAGGGAACGCTTCTTACCCTTGATACTGCTCTTGACCACTTCAATAAACTGAATGTCGTCGTCACTGTCATTCGAAGGCGCTGGAGCATTGGGGTTCTTGTTCTGCAAAGCCTTATCAGTATCAGGAGCGGGGGTTGCCTTGGCCGCAGGTGCAGCAGCGGCGGCCGGAGTAGAGACGGACTTCGGGGTAGTAACGGGAACCGGGACAGAAACCTTCGAAGCGACGGGCGCAGCAGCAGGTTTCACCGGCGTCACGGTTGCAAGTGTTTTGGGTTCCTTCGAGACAGCATTTGGGGTCGGAGAAGCATTATCAGCAGCGTTCTGAGCGGCAGCCTTCGTCGCAATTGGGGCGGCGGCACTCTTGGCAGTGGTGGTGGCAGAAGCCGGCGTGGCATTGGTGGAAACTGGCTGCTTTCGCGTCAAACTCGGGAGGGACGATTTCGGTGTCGAAGGCGCATCCGCAGCTGGCGTGGCAGAGGGAATCGTAATGTGTTCGGCCAGCCATGAAGTGGCAGAATTCAGGACACCATTTGATGCTGTGCCATTCTGCGAAGCCGGCGTCTTTTCAGGAGCTTGAGGAACCTTGGCGGGGCCAGCCGGCGTTGACGTCTCCACAGCCTGTGGCGTCGCCTGGAGCACAAACGACGACTTTGCCGCGGTGTCAGGTTCAAGCTGCAGATGTTCCAGATCGGTGTAACGTGAAGCAACGCGGGCCTGTGTGGCGATATCACAGTAGGCACGGCCGGCGCGAACATAGGGGGCGAGATCAGCATTGGAGACGACAGATTGGCGGTAGTAGACGTGGCGAGCAACCTGGAAACGTAAAAACTATAATGAAGCACTACAATAAAGGTTCAAAACATACCGCAACGACACTCGGGACATTTTCCTTGGAACTGGCCAGCAAAGCATTCAGCAAAGCCAAATCTCGGGGCAAGATGGAATCCGGCTTCTCGAGCAGCCGCCGACAGACGTAGGTCTGAATCTTCAGAACAGAACCAGCAGGGATACTAAGCGGGGAGTTCTCCAAAAGGGCAACGACAAGGGCATGCAACGCCGCTGGAGCTTCAACGGCCGTCGTCTCGAAGCCATCCGCAAGTTGACCAATCTTCTCACGTCCGATGGCATACATACCACTACGCTTTTCACTCGTCAGCGACAATGACTCCGTGAACTGCTCGACGAGATTCGGGAAAGCGGACGAGAAGTGGATGGCGGGACCAAAATCGAGGACCAAGTTGGTCAGGAACGGGTACAACACGGTCGGATTCACCTCAACGGTGTTCAGCATGTTGTACAGACGGTTGAGATAGATGTCAAACATGGCACCAGTGCTGACAGCAACAGATCGAAGGACGTTGAGGGCGAGCGTTGATAGGTTGTCGATCTTGAGTCGGATGGTCTTTTCGACGGCATTGAAGAGGGCGTCGATGTTGAGCTTGTTCGAGGCTGAAATAGGCCTTTTATTAGAGAAGTTAGCCCAAAAAAGTGAACTTACGCTTGTGCGAAACCATTATGACTATATCAAACAGCTCCCACAGGAATTCGACAACTTTGGAAGGCTGCTTTTTCCAAAATTTGGCAACGAATTCAAGCTGAGATACCTCGTTCTTCTTGGGCTGCTTGCCGCTGGCGACTGCTGGGATTACACGCAGAATATCGAGGCATTCAGAACCAAAGTAGATCGCGTAGAGGGCTTGAGCACCGGAGTAGAAGGTCGAGTTATAGGACTTGTCAACGAATCGAGCACGGAAATCAGCTGTCAGCGAATTGTTGACGATCGTCTTGATGGCAGGCTTGTTGTGTTCGAAGGCTTTGGGTGCCTTTGAGAGGACGGCATGGGCAAAGTAGGCGATGCCGGGGGATGCTGGAAGGGTTCCGCCTTGGGCGAGCTTGCGTTGGATGAGGGGTTGGATGCTTTGGTACCGTCAATCTGAAAAACGAGAATGTCAAAATGAAAAAGACTCACCGATTGATCAGATCAGCCAGAATAGTGAAGGCCAAATCAGTCCGATCAGCACTCAAATCTTCGAAGAAGCTGGCATGTCGGGCATTGAAGACCTCATCGGAAGCGCCGAGGGCTCCGATAGCAGCATCCATCTGAACAACTCAAACTTAAAACCAATCAAGAACAACATAATAAAGGTATTTCAGCGAAGTTAACACATTCCAATCAACAATTAACCAAAATAAATCGTTACTTTTTATTACAAAGAAAAGATGGCTTAAAGATAGCTCTGACACAAGTATTTATACACCTAGTAAAAGGATCAATCGAAATCGGGACAGCGTTTACGCGAGATCTAGTAAATAGTATCTTTTGCTTAAGACGGAGTACACATACAAAAAACGTACCATCCGATTTGGGTACTATACCCCTTAGAAAAACCGAGAGGGGTACAAAACACCCACATCAGTTGAGGCGTATTGCCACTCTGCGCGAAGTGGTAGCGTACACCTATCGGTTTTTCTAAGGGGAAGTACACCTCAAATCTGATGGTACGTTTTCTGTGTGCAGGAGCCGATTTATGAGAGCCGGACCCCAACTTTTACACTTGAAAATGTTTTGAGTCAGAAATGTTGGCACCACTGAACATGATTCGGAGCCGGAATAGGAAGGTCCAAAAGTTGTTGGGTTCTAGAGATACGGCATCTAAAAGTTTTGGGATCGGTTCTGGAACGGGTTATTCTCGGGGTCACGGGACCCTCCTTCTTTGCACCCGGGAATGACCCGTTTCAGAACCGACCCCCAAAACTTTCAGAAGCCACGCTCTAAACCCTGCTCTAGAATCCCAACATTTCTGACTCAAAACATTTTCAAAAATTGGCGTCCAGCCTTTTCACCGTGTTTCTAAATCGGCCCCTGGACTCTATCCTAAGCAACACACGTATAAAAAAACCCTAATTATACCACAGCATAAGATCGTCTTCAACATTCGAGGCGTCAACGGAGGAAATCGAGATTCTGAAAGATTACTTAATGACAATTTAAATGCAAAAAGAAAAACAAACGTACCACTGGCGCTCCGAAACTGTTCTGCGGCAGATAACCGGCGGCGCTTAGCTTCGCCTCTGCTTCACTCAGGAGCGTCGGAAGAATCTCTTCCGAAATCAGACGACATTTTAAGAGTGTCGGAAGACCTTGGAAGCAGCTCTCTGACACATATTTCTCAACTGCATTGAAAGCTTCGAGCGCTTCGCTCATATTGAAGTGTTGATTGTACTGCCATAGGAGCATTCCGGGGTTGGAAACAGTGAGCACGGCTATCCAGGAGGTATTGGCTCGGCTAACAAAAAAAGTATGCACCGAGTGACGTGCTTCAGCTGAGAGCACGTAGGAGAGGACTAAAATTAAGCATGTTATTTTCATATAAAAACTGCCAATCAAAAACTTACAGCGGTTTCTTCGGTTCTGCACATGCGGATTCCAGGGAGTCGGAACGGGTCGCTAAAAAATCTTGATTAAACAGAGAAAATGATGATTTACAAGGAAACTTACAGGTCTCATTTCAGCCGGAGAATGCGCAAATTTGCAGTCGACCAGCTTGCATGGCCCGCTATCACGATGCAGACGACAGACCGAAGTCTTCCGCTGAAAGTGAAACCGTGAAACAACTATCATAAAAAAATCAAAATAGAACTCACAAGATCCATTCCGTGTTAAATCAGACCAATGCCGTTGATTGAAACCTGTAATGTTGAACGAGTATTACAAGGTGATACTATTGTCGAGTTAGTTAACTCAAAAAGTGTGAAAAATAAGAAAATATATATAAAACTTACGGAAATGAAGGGCTTATCCGGTACTTTCGCTCCCACAGACGAGCTCGACACCTATACGGCGAGTATGGGCGTGGATATCAGCAAGGGTGCCCTTATCCTCGCGCGGTCATGGGATCAATGGCAGACAGCAGCGAGACCGGCGTTCTCCTTGCGGACTTTACGTTGCAGCAAGCGCTTCTCGCGTTCGTATTCCTTGATGCGGCCAATATAGTCCTCATATTCGCACCTAATCCAGGCGTGACGCTCTTCGTGGCACATGTGACCGGCGAAGGGGGCGTTGTTACCCTGAAAATGGGCATGTTAAACAATTTGAAAGATAAAAAATATATAAAAACAACAAACCTGGCACTTGGTTAGCGGGATGAGCAAATGAGCGCAGTAGTCGCGCTGGCCGGAGGTCAGGTTGAACTGCTCCATCTCCTCCCAAGAGGCCTTCATTTCGAGGGCCTTGCGGTCTTAATCGAAAACGGAAAATGAATCGAATGTCGCGGGGTGATCAGCGACGGATCAACTGTTTCGTTGCGACGTGTCAAGAACGCGTCGTCAATTGACAACTTTTTGACGTATTCGCAATCCCAACATTCGTTATGAGAGCTGTTTAAACGAATGCGGTGCGCGCGCACATTGCCTCCAGCACTCGGCCGGCGACGCTCGTTGCTGGCGGTAGTTACATTTGCACCTACAGCTGCGGGAAGTCTAGCTGTTTGTGACCCATCCGCATGACTCAACTTGCGCTTTTGTCCCCGAACTCGTGCAACCGTCTTCCCCAACATTTTCCATCCAACTGTCCCGACTTCCGGTCTTTGTTTATTTAACCTAAGCCCTGATAAGCATTCCCATGTTGCCATTAGCGCAAACAACCTCCTTCTTGGCCGCGATTACCACCGACTTTTTACTTGCGTTCCAATAAATCAACTTGCATTGATTCACCTTCACCTAACCACAACCCACCAGACAATAGTATCATACTTCCTTGTCTTGTACACGTTTCCCAGTCATTTCCACCAAAATGGAAGCGAAACTGATGCACCCAATGTGATCTTCATTGATTTTCTGCAACCATTTGTTGTCGCCCTCTTTGTCCATGCGCCTCTAGGCATGGAACAACAAAACGCGATTTCATTGCCTTTTTAATGGCTTCTCTCGTTGAAATTAGCTTTTTCTTCCGTGTAGGCGTTCAGTTGCTAGCCATAACATCCATTGATTTTGGCTTTTACGTGTAACAAGCTGCGTGTTGCAACCAAACGCTCTTCCTTGCTATTTCTGTCCATCTTTTTATATATTTTTCTTTGTTTAAGCATCGACTCATCGCCAGGTGAGCTCATCATCCTCGCCAAGTATGACATCACTACCAAAACGGCTGCAAATATGGTTGGTACAAACATTGTCATGCGCGTTTTGTCACGTATTGAATCTCATTATTTTTCCAGGGCCGCGAGCATAACCAATCGCCTTTCCGGAAACGACTCGCCCGACACTAGCTCCACATCGAATTTGGTCGATTGCCCCAATGCTGCTGCCCATCCGACAAGCTCTGTAAGCACTGATTACACCGAATTGATGTCGGGAAGTGTGCCGTGCCCGTCATGTGGGGGCAGTGGTCGGATCCCGAAAGAGTTGGAGGAGACTTTAGTGGCGCTGATTCCGATGTCTGATGATAGATTGAAGCCGAAGAAAACGTGAGCTTTCCTAACTTTTTTGACGATTTAAAATCGAAAAAACGAATTTCAGCGTGTTGTACGTCCTCGTCGGCATCCTCGTCTGCGCCATCATCGCCGCCATCTTCATCTACATCTTCCTGCCCCGAACCGTCATCCTGACCTCGATGAGCCCTCCGATTGAAGTGGTTTTCATTTCTGATCGTGATAATGAGACCCACAGTAGGATAGAATTCAACTTTGCCGTATGTTTTTACCATTTTTAATCATCTTTTTACAACTTCAAGTCATTCTAGAACGCCGTCAACGTGACCAACACCAACTACTTCCCTGTCGACATCGTCAACGTGTCCGCGACCATCATATCAAAGTTCCAGCCATGGTCCATGGATGTCGTCGGAAATGGCTTCAACACGAGTACCATGCGAATCAGCCCATTTGGAGGCTCTTCCCAGCGAATTTGGTTCAACAACACGGTGGCCCTGAAGGGTATAGTCGCGTGAGTCTATTTGTTTTCACTTTTTTGCATGCGTGGAGTCACTTTTGATCCCTCAAAACGGGTTTCAAACGCTCTGATTTGATCAAAAAAGTTTATTTTTTGGCCTTGAAATTGCATTTCAAACTACATTAGCTACATAGAATGCCTTCAAAGATGTATACAAACAGTGGGTATCCCCTAAAGTGCGCAATTTAAAACTGCTTAGAGGTTCTGCTCGAAAGCGAAGCAGGTAATGTCTTCCTTGGTGAGCTCGCAGAAGAGGTCAGTAGCGATACGGTAGCTGAACTTGCTAGCAGCGCAGATGACATCGATGCTCTTGTTGGGGGTCGTGAATTGTTGATTGGCGACGGTGTGGACACGGCGCTTGGATTCGTTGGCACTTCCGGGGGTGATTTCGTTTTCGAGGACCTTGCGGAGTTCGATGCTGTTGCAACGGGCGTCGAGGGCGACAGTCTTGGAGGCAAGGGCCTTGTAGCCGGCTTGTTCGGCGTTTTCGATGGGCTGGGCGACTTGTTCTGAAATGGGATGATGCTTTTGATTGATAAAAGTTGGAAAGGGGGCGCTTACGAGGAACTTCAATGGCACCCTGGTTGTACTGAGGCTGTTGGACTTCGATCTGGGCTTGGGGGAGCTGCTGGCCAGCCTGAGCATAGCCTTCCTGGACCGGGACGTAGCCGACGTTGACGGGCTCCGGAAGCGGACGAACGACGATGTAGCGAGGACGGCACGGGGCAGCGATCGGCTGAACGTAGGCCGGAGGCGGGGCGGGAGCTTGGATGTATTGGACTTGCGGGGCCGGGCAGGCTGGGGCTAAAAGACGTTTTTTGCTTCCCTAAACTTGATAAAGTTCAAACTCACGCGGCGCACATCCACAGCTCGGCTGTTCCTGGCAGCATCCACTGCTTCCGAAGAAGAGGGCCTCAGTGCTTCCGCTCAAAGCCAGCGCAATTGCGATGAAACCATACATAGCGACCATGTTTCTGATTACTGCTTTCTCAAAAGAAAGTGTACCTTTGCCACTGCTTTCGCTAACCTTTTATCTCACTTCCGTCGACTTTCTCCTGCCCCCATATCTGCCCTGAGGCAATCAGCGGGACACCATTCCCCAAAGAACGCGCATCCGACCATGAAGGACGACACCTTCGCGCACCGGGCCTAGCTAACTTCCTTCCAAACTGGCTTTACACACATCTCTGATCATAAAAACGATTTACTATCAAGCGCAACATGTGTACTAAACGGTCACACAATGCTTCCAATCAACCTTTAGCCTGCCATAAACCCGGCGCCGAACTTTGATACATCTTTTGAAGATCAAAAGGTTTACGTTTACACATTTTACGTTTCAGCGAATACTGCCAGGCCCCATTTTCACGGCTGACATCCCTGTACGTCAGTCTGCAGTTTGATATCGCCGTCACACTGCAATACTTGTACATGAGCCATCAGGAGCAAGTCACCATCAGTACCCATCAGCAGGTTTGTTTTTATCAGATTACTATGTTTGCTAATGGCCACTACTTTTCCAGACGTGTTGCATTCCATCCGGTAACTGTACATCGCCATACTGATGAAGCCACTGGTCGGAATTGGTATCACTTTGATCCGGTTTGGTCCGAATACGGGGAAACGGTTGTTTAATTTTTGTCAGTTTGAGAGTTTTAACAGATTTGTGATAGATAATTGTTTAGTTAAGTGCTAATTACTGTGTATGTACATGTTTTGAAGGTATGTGGTTAATAAATTCAGATTTAAATGGTGTTTTGTAGCCATTTTGGGGGTCTTGGTGGGCGATAGGGGTCATTCCCGATGACTAATTGCGTGTTTCCTGCTGCGCGCCCTCGGCCGTGTGCAAACAAGCCGTTTCCAACGAGACCCGTGTAAGCCGTTGGTGCAGCCAGCCTCACGCTTCATGGGTCAGGTATGGTCGGGGCCGGCCGACTGCTTCCCCTCTGCCCGATTTGAGTCCTTTTTTGGTTTCCGTCGACCACTTTTTGTTGCTCATCGATCGAGATCGTGGCGGTGGCAATGCGCGGTGCCAGCTATTTTGTGCTTCTTGCTTTGACAGCTTTATTTGGGATCGCCTGTGGCATAAATGGCTATCCAGAACCGACAAGAGCCATAGATTTGTGGAACCCCTTTGGCACTACCACCCCCAGGCCAAAAGGGTCACCAGCTCGCGAGAATGAGGTCATCGTGAGGTTGCCATTGGGCGACATTATTGGCAAGAAGGTCAATCTGACCAATCTCCCCTGGACGGCAAATCATGATCCGAGCCAAGTAACGAATCCAGAATGGGGTCAGGCTGATCCGAATCCAGTGCCACCATTGAATAATGTGACTGTTTATGCGTTTTTGGGAGTGCCCTATGCGATGGCACCGGTTTCGAGTCGGCGATTTAGGGTAAGCATCGATTTTTGACCCTTTAATCTAATGGCTACCATTTAGGACCCCCAACCAATCACCCAATTCCCTGGCGAAGGACCTTATTTGGCGCTCGAATTCAAAAAAGTGTGCCCTCAAGACATTGAAACCCGTCCGACACTGTTTATCAACCAGCCTTATCCTTATCAGGTCGATGAAGACTGCCTATATTTGAATGTTTTTACCCCAGATGTAAGTCAATTTCTACTTTTTATCGATTTCTGAAGTGTGTTTTCAGGTATCTCGGTCCTCCGACCACAAATACCCAGTCATTGTCTTCTTCCATGGCGGCAACTTCCAAACTGGCAGCTCAAATGACTGGCCTGGCCATGTCCTCGCTAGTCGTGGCCATGTTGTCGTCACAGCGAACTACCGTCTCGGCGCTTTTGGATTCATGTCTCTCGGTGACACTTCCACCGGCAATTACGGTATTAAGGATCAGCGAGTAGCCCTTTCCTGGGTCCAGCAGTACATTGCCGCTTTCGGGGGTGACCCGCAAGCTGTCACTATCATTGGACATGATGCTGGGGCGGTATCTGCCGGAATTCACATGCTTTCACCGCTTTCAAAAGGGCTCTTCCGACAAGTCGTCGCCATGTCGGGGGCTGAAGTGTCTTACCACAGTATCATCGGCAAGCCAGCTCTAGCCTATAACAACACCCTAAGGCTAGGCCGATACCTCGGCTGTGTTGACATCGAAGCCCATCGCGTCTGGGACTGCATCCAGCAACGAAGTAGCGATGACATCGTGTTGGCATTGTCACCGGCAAGCAATCCAGCTATTCCGATCGAATTCAATCGCTATCTCTTTCTACCCACTGTCGATGGCGTGGAACTAACAGCGCACCCCCTATGGCTATTGAACAACGTCCCCACCGGTGGAGCAAACCTCCCATCAGCAGTGCCCTATTTGACTGGTATGAACGCCGAAGACGGGGTCGAAGTCATCCTGGAAGACCGAACTCTCGGCGAATTCACAGACTTCCTGCAAGTAACCCACGAATATCAGCGTAGTTTCATCATTGAATACGCCTTCCGACACAATTACACCATGAATCGTGAAGCCATTGTCGAAGCTATCGATTCGCTCTACACTTTTTGGCCAGATCCGGCAGATGTTTGGAACATTCGGAAAAAGTTTATCGAGCTCACAACCGATGCCTATTACACATCGCCTATCGTTCTATCTGCTCATCTGCACTCTTTAACAGGCTCCCGGACCTTCATGTATGTCAACAACTACAACTTTTCCAAAACCAGAGATGGCTCGACCCAAGAAGACCGAAAACACTTCCCCGGCTGGATGGGTGCCTGCCATGAATGCGATCTCTACCTGTTATTCGGGTTCCCATTCATGCCGAAAGAGCTCCTACCCCAACAATTCAAAGATGTAGCTTGGTATGAAACTGATAGAAACGCTTCCCAGCTATTTGGATCCTTCGTGAAGGCGTTCGTTTCCACAAGTGACCCAAACCTACCGTATACCGGGCAATGGCCAGCCCATCAACCACGCGAACACTGGTATGTCGACTTCAATTACACCTTTGGAGCCAGTTTGGAAAGCGTGGGCGAGATAAAGCGAGACTACAAGTATGAAGAAGTCGCTTTTTGGAACAACTATCTCCCACTTTTGGTCAACTACATGACAACGACTTTTCCACCGTGGGAGGTCCGTGAACGACGTGAAGTCGTTTCCTTCAAAGTAATAATCGTCGTCCTAGCAGTTTGCCTAATCCTGGCCATTGTCGCGGCACTCTCTTTTGGTTATTGTGTCTGTACATGGAAAGACCGTCAAAAGATCGATCGCCGACACTTTGACAGAATGCAAGAATACTCTTCAACGCAGCGGATTGAAATGCATAGCTATCCGACTTCTCCACGGGTGGAAAAGCATACAAGCCTTTAAAACTTTGCCAATTGTTAACATGTGATCTCGAAAACATATCAGGTATATCTGCACTTTAATTTTTACAGTTTTGCATTAGAATAAAACGAAATTAAGTAATTTAAAAGCAAACATTGCTCGCGTAGATACAGAAAGCATATACAAATTGCAAAAAGACCGCGGACCTAATTAGGAAGCAGAAGAGGATGGTCCAGCACCGTTGTCGTCGCCGTGATCGTGGTGTTTGTGCTTCTTTTCTACATGGCCTCGGCAATGACCCGTTTCGCAGTCCTGGAAGCACGAAAGTTAGACAAAATTGAGAAAAAAGTATAAAAAACACTTACAGAATCCTCTGAACTCGAGCTATCATCCCACTTCTTCGGCTTCTTGTAGATACAACAGCATTTGGAGCTCTTCTTGCCCATCTCTTCATTGTCGACTGTGTCGGTGGCCCATTGAACCCTGAAAAACACAATTTTTTTAAATAAACATCCAATAAAAAGGGTAACAGAACACTCACCGAGGTCGAACAGTTGTACGATCACCCACTTCGATGACTTCTTCTTCGACAACGGGCGTCTGAAAGCGAATTTATATATACCGCCATTGCACAAACCTCAAAAGCCCCGTCAAAATCAAAGAAAAACTCACCGATGGCGCAGCCGAATCCAACGTAACGACAGTACTGCCCTCGCCAGTGTTAACCGCAGTATTTGTAGACATTTTAAGTTAAAAAATAATCGAAACAATCACGAAGACGATGCAAACAAAGCGATCGAAGCAGACGCTTTCAAAACAACGTGCACGCAGCCCGAGCGCGTGCGCACTTTCGGGTCCCGAAGGCTTTCGTCGCGAAAGCCTGCGTGTCGGGTTTGCGAGCCCACTTTCTGCGTATCTCGCTTTAGGCTGGTTTTTTTCTTTTTCACGTGTTTTCGCCAAATTTTGTCAAATCTTGCCGCTTTTTGTTACTTTAAACGCCTAATTTACCTGCCCAGACCGATCCCCGACCAAATTATCGCCATTTTGCGACGTTTTCCACCCCGTGGACCCCATTTTGGCCGACGTGTTCATTTCCGGATATATCCAATACGTCTTACACTATATCATTCTAGTAATTGCAGGTAATGGCTCCCAAGGCCCCTAAGAACGCTGCCCCAGCGAAGAAGGCTGCCGCTCCGGGTATGTTTACTGTCAAATTTACGCTTAAAATTGAAAATTTATCATTTTGATTTCAGCTGTCAAGAAGGCCGTCGATGCCAAGAAGAAGACCCTCAAGGGTGGCAACATCCTGCACAAGAAGAAGATCCGCACCAATGTGCACTTCTACCGCCCCAAGACCCTCAAGCTTGCCCGTTCTCCCAAGTACGCCCGCAAGTCGGTGCCCGCTCGCAGCAAGCTTGACACCTTCGCCGTTATCAAGCACCCTCTGACCACTGAATCGGCCATGAAGAAGATCGAGGAGACCAACACCCTTGTGTTCATCGTTGACATCAAGGCCAACAAGCACCAGATCGCTAACGCCATCCACAAGCACTACAACATCCGACCCCAGAAGGTGAGTATCGTTGACATAGCGGATTTTGGAAGATTTTATATATTTTTTCTTTCCAGGTCAACACCCTTATCACTCCTCTTCTCAACAAGAAGGCGTACGTGCGTTTGCCTGCTGACTTCGACGCTCTTGATGTTGCCAACAAGATCGGCATTATCTAAATGTTAATTTGGGATGCGTTACGTTTATACTTTTGTTATTGTTTCTTGTCATAAATTTATAAAAAAAACGAAAACACTGTTACTATTTGTGATCGGCTAGTTGCATCGATGTGAATACTAAGCATAGTGGGGGTTCCATGGATATTGATTTGAGGTTGATTGTTTCAGAATGACGGAAGAGCAGAACGCAAGTGCAGAATTGCGGGAGCGATTTCTCAAGTTCAGTGAGAAGTTCGAAGGAAACGATGTTGTCGCGCAGTTGTACGGGAAGAATGTAATGCATGTCAAGTTCCTCGCATTGCAAGGCGGTGGCAACCATTATGCCGTTGAAGGGCTCAAAACACCTACGGGTGTCATGGATCATGCTGTTTTGAGGTTAGTTTTAGCGTTCTTTGTCAAGTTAACATTTGATTGGACCGATTGCAGGACCTGCGACACGATGTTCATCTCGATGCCATTTGAAGCGCCGTCTGAATCGAAGTAAACTGAGCTAATGCGTTGTGTCATTTGTATGTATGTACATTTTTGGATCTCGTGAAACATAAACTTGAACTTTCTTGACTAACTTTCGTCTTCAACGTAGTGGTTTTGGCCATTATTAACTAATCGAAAAGTGTTTTAGTCATGCTAACCTTTGAACCTTGTAGCCATGGACACAGAAACCGTCGACTACGTCACAAAAGCTTTGGAACAATGCAAGCTGCTGGCGGATATGTACATGATTGACTACTTCGTCGACTGCCTGTGGCAGCAGCTTCCAAAGTCGTGGCAGTCATTCTACGAGTCGCAGTTAGCCGAAGTTGAAGGCGATCGAACAGCCATCGTTGCATTGGCCAAACACATTCTCAAGCGTCCGTCAGAAGCTTCTACGATCCGGCTAACATCACCAGAGCCTTTGTCAATGATTGCTTTGAAGGCTGTTGTCGCGAATGTCGAGTTGAAACAGTGGTCCCCGGTTTCCAGACCTGCCGAAGCGCTAACAGCCGTCGGACTTCCATCACCTTCTGAATCCAGAGCTTTCACAGACTTGAAAAAAGCCCTCCCACCAGCTTTACGCCTCAAAATCAAGCCAAAGAAGGAACACGAAGTCTCCAGAATAGCCGACGTCGCAGGTCTACTCATTGACGCCCTCCCCGAAGCCAAAATCAACGAAATCGTCGATGTCGGAGCGGGAATCGGTCATCTATCCCGAGTTTTGTCGCTTCTTCTCCCGAACCAGAAAGTCTCAACAATCGAAGGCGATGCAGTACTCGTCGATACGGCAGCCAAACTCGATGAAAAGACAGCGAAAAGCATTGAATTCCTGACAAGGCGGAAACAGATTGAAGCGATCTCATCCGGATGGAATCCCCTCGATCGGAAGGCCGTCTACGTGAAAGAGGAGCATGAAATCAACGAATCTCGCGGGTCAAACATGCTTCTCACCGGGTTGCATACCTGTGGCGACTTTTCGGCTACCATTTTGCGGCATTTCTGTGCGAATTCCGACGCTAAAGTGCTCCTACATTTCGGATGCTGTTATCACAAGTTGAACAATGGCGCGGATAAGCTGTTCAAGGATGTCTACGAGGATAAGCCGTTGGTTGAAAGCTCGAAAGGGTTCCCACTGTCGAAGGCGTTCGGACACATGAAGTTGACCTATGCAGCAAGGGAAGTCGCTTGTTTCGGGCATGAGCAGTTTATACAGAAGCTTGAGGATAGCATTGTGAGTTGATTTTGATTCGATGTTGGGGTTACGGTAGTTTGATTTGCGTTTTTCAGTCCAAAAAGTCATTTTTTGTGAATTGCTACCGATCAATTCTCGAATGGGTCATTTTGGAGTGTCCAGAACCAGGCAAAGGCACTGTCGACAGCACCCTTCGACACCAAGGGCTCCGTGGATTCCGAGGCGCCGAAGCTATGGACTTTTGGCAGTATGCTGAAGAAGCGATGAGGGATAAGCCGGCTGTTAAGGCTAAATTCGAACAAATCGTAAGCTTTTTTTTTCGGTATTTTGGTAAAACTGTCAAAAAATACTTCCAGCTAACCGAAAAGCCCCACCTCCGCGAAGAAATCCCCAAAATGTCCACATCCGAAGCCGGAAAGACGCTTCTTCTCTACACTTTCCGCCTCCTCATCGCTCCGATGATCGAAGCGCTCATTCTACTCGATCGCGTTGCCTTTCTCCGAGAATCTGGATGCCTCCAAGCAGCACTCGTGCCCATGTTCGATCCCATGTTGTCGCCTAGGAATGTTGCGCTCATTGCGTGGAAAGATTTTGCTTGAAAAGTTTAATAAAACGGGTGAAATTTGCGACGAAAAAAAACCAAACCTTGTACAAACTGTGCGCGCAAAGTGCGGCGACGTCTCATTTGTGACGTTGCGTTTGTTCGCACTTTTCACGCTTCTTCGACGACCACTTCGAATCCGTTTCCGTGTGACTTGCCCGACGCCCATCCATTATGGCGAACTTCCGAACCAATACCTGGGATCCGACGTTGATTGTGGGCCAGATTCTGGCCATGCAGTCCATCTTCTACTTCAGCGAAAGCGTCTTCATGCTTGCCGTCGGCACTTTCAGCAGCTATCGACCCAGTGTTGACCATGTTTTTGTTGCTACGGTTGGTTTTTGTTTCATAACATCTTCCTTCATCAATATCATGACATAATTATGTTGTGTTTCATGAAAATTATATATAAACTTTCCAGACAATCCGTCCCATGACCATTGTCCAGCTTCTCGCCGCCGTCGTCTGCGCATATGCCCTCACTTTCGTCGTGCAACGAGCCAAGCAGTGTCTCGACTTTGCGACGACCCTCCACATCGGTCACGCCATCATTGTGACCATCTACAACGGATTCATTCCGACCAGCTTTACATGGTGGCTGCTCCAAGTCGTCAGCGCGGCCGTCATGACTGTGGCCGGGGAGTATCTCTGTATGCAGCTGGAAACCCTCGAGATTCCATTGAGCACTGCGCCGCTGCAACGGACTGAATCCAGTGAAGTGTAGCTTCGAATTATGATGCAAGCTGTGGCCATTGGGATCAAATGAAGCGATTTACGGGTATTGCTTTTCTAGTTTTCATAATCATTTGTTCATATTTATTTTCGAGCCATTTAAATTAATTTGAATCATAAAAATTAATAGAATTTCAATACTTTAGTTATTTTTTTAATGCAGTTCTTTGACAAACTGCAAAACGCCTTTTTGCGTAAATCCCCCAAAAGACCATAACTTTGACAAGAAAAAGCAACCAAACCGGCCCCCAGAAGTCGAATTTTGAATGAAGGATATGAAAATGGGGTGACAGAAATGTAGAACCATGTCTTTAGAGGCCCTTCAGTTGAGCCTGCAAACTCGAAAGATCGATAGCCTTAGCTGGTGGGGCATCAGAAGGCGCGCTATCATCATTGCCGTTGGCTGCAGGGGCATCGTAGGCAAATTTCAGACCGGCATTTGCGGTAGTGGCATTGCTGTTAGAAGCGGCAGGAAGGTCCTCATCAGTGGCGACCAGCTCGATGCCCCAGTCATTCTCCTCGTGCACGATGGCAGGCTCCTCCTCGACGACGGGTTCCTCCTTCGGCTTGCTAGCTTGAGCTTCGCGATACTCGCTCTGACGCTGTCGGCAGAAACGGTCATCGCATTGGGGATTCGGGAGGATTTCTTGGGTCGGGAAAAAGTCGGCGAGGGCATTGTAGCCGACGTAGTTGGACACGGTACCAAAATGAAGCAGATATTTAAGAGAATTCTGGACGAGGAAGCCAGCGACGATGGCCATGGTGGTCGGGAGGGAAGCGGCACAGACGCCTTCCTTTTTGAGCGTCTTTTCATCGATGTTGGAAGCGACGACGAGCGGCGGAAGACAGGAGAAACAGGCCGTCTTGCCGGGCTCGATGTATTGAATGTGGCCACTGACAGCGTTTTCGGAGACACCAGATTCGATCCAGATCTGATTTTCTTCATTGCAGGCCTGAAAAAGTTCAAAATAAAAATAAGCAAAAGGAAAAAAAGTTTTCTTCCGATGCCGGGAATCGAACCCGGGCCTTGTGGGTGAGAGCCACAAATCCTAACCACTAGACCACATCGGAACTGGAGGGAAGCAAGAAAAACGGGGTGCAGTCAGGGTGGTAAAAATGGGGAACTCACAGTATTGACGGTCATTCGGGCTTCAAAGTTGTCAACGCAGCTGAGGACGAGATCAACTTGGCCATTGGATAAGCTTCCGTGACGGATACGATCGACGAACAGCTTGAAGTTGTTGATGGTCGTGATGTTGATGTTGTGGACTTCGATTTCGACGTCGGGGTTGATGTGGCTAAAAGTGGACAACATTATATATCGAAAAATACTGTAGACATTACAGAACACTTTAAATAGCCAAATTAAACCACGTTGAAGTAAAATTACAAAAGATAAGTCCAAAAAACTCACAGAAGGGTATCCCTGGCAGCTTCAACCTTGCTCAATCCACTCTGATGCGGCTGATAGAAAAGCCTATTCATGTTAGCCAGCTCAACCTTATCGTAATCGAACAGAATCAGCTTGCCGACGGCACACCGGGTCAACATTTCAGCGACGACGGATCCAACGCCACCAACGCCGACGACAATCAACGTCTTTTCACGGATCTTTTCATAGTCCTTGACGATGCCCATGCGCTTCAAAGCCATCAATCGACTGTACGGGTTCGAATCCACGACTTCGGCACTCATTTCAGTAATCTTCGGCCGAGCTGGAGGTGGGTCGATCACCGGTGCTGGCGGCGCCGAAGCTGTGCCATTGTTGCTGGCGGTTTGTAGTCGTTGGAGTTGGCGTAGCCTTTCGCGGACTTCGGCAATCTTTTGCAGCGTTTCTTTTCCCATCGTTGCCTTAAAATATCACTAGTAAAAAAAATTATGTTGGTAATAAAAGTACAAATGCACGAAAAAGGACATCATTAATGAAACGCGGCCACGTAACCGCAAAGTCAAAACCCGTCAAAAAGTCAGAAAAAGTTGATAGACAGATAGATGGATGAAGAAGAATGTCGCCCAGTTGCTTCCATTGAAAGAGATTGGTTCACATTTATTCACGTTGGCGAACATGCATGCGCGAGAAAACTGCATACGAAGAACGCGTTGGAAGTTGGATCGGTTTATGCGGCTCGCTGACCGCAAAAAGGGGGTGTGTGTTGGGGGCGTTTTGCCAACGATTTGGGGAAATCGGATTTGAAAGGCGAATTTTGGGGGTTTTTGGATTCTGTGAACTGTTTTATGGATTACGAATGACTTTATACTGGCGCGAGGTTTAAAAATATAAAATTTTTTTCGTTTTTTTTGGTTCAAATTACGTTTGAAATGCACTTTTTACCAAAAAATAAACATTCTACAGTACTTTGCACTTTTAAAAAACAGTCCAATTTTGATGCAAATCAAAAGCTCCTCTAATTTGATTTTTCTATAATAAAAAAATGCCTACTTTCCATATTTCACCATTTGAAAAGAACATCCCTTCATTTTGAACATAAAAATCGCCCCCTGGCCATTGATTGAAAACAGAAAAAATGTTCCAAGGCGACGTGACTCGATCACTGCCCATTTCTTCCGGCCTGGTCGGTGCTCGTCTTTTCTCGTGCTTGCGATAACTTCCAAGCCTTTTTTCGACCTCGATGTCCGGCGCCAGCCAGATTGTCGATTCGCTTCTTTTTTCAGCTAACGTATTTTATCAAACCTTCCTTTTGGGCGTCATTGACTTGACGCTGTGATGTACTCCTTTAGCTATCTAGAAAATCGACAAGATAGAGGTCAGGTCACCTTGATCCTTGGGCTTTGAGACCCCGGAACCTCGGGATGTTTGAAGCTTTGTCGAAAGTCTGTCTCAAAGCAGGCGGGTGCAAGGTCTGTCATGAATGAAAGAATGACATTTGTGAGTCATTGAATGCACTCAGACGGGGTACGGGTATACCTGGCTGGCTGGGGACTGTCTGGCCCTGAGGGGTAGTTCGATTCATTTTGCTTCACACTGAGAAAAATGCTGTGATGAATTCGTCACAATTCTGTGATGAAAACATCACAGTTCATGTAATTCCTGCATGCCGGTTACTTTGCACTGTGATTTGTGCGTCACAGCGCTACTGTGATGTTTTCGTCACTATGGCTGTGATGCACGCATCACATTCTTGGTAAGAATGAAAACGTCACAGTTACTGTTACTTTTTTTAATTAATTAGTTTTTTTCTTTTTTGCTTGCTTTATGAAATCAATTGTTGTACTTATATAATAGTATAATGACAACTCTTTATAAGTTATAACACAGTAAAATACAAATACACATTTTGCACACGACAATAAGACATGTCAGACTTTGGCTATATGACATCAAACAAATGTATATTAAAAATAAGATGGACATCTGAAGCGGCAAAGATGGTGGCTTGTTTGACTCACTACGTTGTTCAAGAAGACAGTAGGGCAGACAGTAGGGCAGCATCACGACGTTGTTCAGATGATAGGCAAAAGCTGGTTGAGGTAGCGAACTGAGTTGATGTTGAAGTTGAAAGTGCAAGAATGGTGATGTTCTGAAAAATTTTATATAAAAGTTTATCAAAATAAGAATGAACTGCGACACAAACCTGATTATTGAAACGGACACTGTCATTAGTGCCATAGAAGCATCATTTGGACCCTCGAGGCCTAAAAGGAATATGTATTAGACTTAAAAATCAACTAAACACACAAAAACTTACGTACACACGTTTTGGCTATTGTCACCTTATAACAAAAGCGACCCTGAATTCAGCTAACAACATTTGAAAACGAGGCAAAGGTATGACGAACATAATAAAAATGACACAAAAACTTCATCACAACCGAAAATGCACTAAGTGTCAGACAACGAAGGCAAAAGTTGCATGCCGAAACCCGTCACAGCGCTGTGATTTCTGCATGTGCATCATGCATACTGTGATCAAAACATCACAGCCATGTGACGGTTTAGACTGAATCACAGCGCGCTGTAACCATAACATCACAGCACTGTGATGATTTGTACCTAATCACAGGGACTGTGACGAACAAATCACATTGCTGTGACTGTTTTTGACAAATCACAGCCAGATGTGACAAATAAATCACAGCGTTTTTGAATCACAGCGGTTTTCGTCACACCTTTTTCTCAGTGCATGGTGGTGGTACTGTTGGAGGTGCATGCTTGGATGGGTGGGCGGGTGTTGCCTGTAGCGATTCTGCTCTCGCTATGGTGCAATTCAGTCTTTTTTCCAGAGGGGAACATCTCAGTGTGCACTCGAATTTCGGGGGCCTAGGGCTGCGGGACTGAACCGAACCGGCCTAGTCGGTTGTCGTTCATGTCGACGACGACGCCGACGGCCTAGACGTTCCCGTTCCGTTTGCCTTGTCTGCTTCCCGACTGCTGGTGGGGGATGGATAGACAGCCGTCAGACATCCGTTGTCAGCGCGGCCGTGGCGTTGCGACGTCGTTGGTTGGCTCCAGCTTGCGGGGGTGAAGTCGAAACACTCCCAACACGACTAAAAGGCCTTTCGCGATATTTCAATCGATCAGAATTATCGATTTCTACCCCTTTACTACCCAATTACCATAACTCCTGCGTTCTTCAGGCCCCCAATCATGACCCCAACTAACCCCACCCCCTCATCGTCCTCATCAAACCCGCCTCCAGAAGATCATCTCCCATCTCCATGCGACCCCAGCGGTGCCACGTCCGTCTGCACAGCCTCACCACCACCATCATCATCGACTGCTCCAATGCCGGTGAGTCGCCCTACCATTTCCATCCAGTCGCCCCCCTTCTGTTGATAGTCGCTTCCCCCCTTCTCGTCTTATATCTGTCCATCCTTGGTCCGTTTTTGCGTTCTGTGTTCCGTTCCGAATCGAAATTTATGTCTCTTTCCTGCGTTCCCTGTTGCTCGCCGCCATCAGCAACGCAGGCAAGCGCCCCTCTAACGTTAACGGCGTCTCTAAACAGTAAATGTTGAGAGATATACACGTTTGCGATACACCTTTTCCATTCCAATTGTTTTTTAGATTCAAGTCGTTACCAGAATCCTTTTTGTTGCGTGATTTATAGGGGTTTTTTGGTAGTTTTTGTCTTGGCACGAATGTTTTTTGTTGCTTTAAAACTTGATTTTTGATCACTATATGCTTTAAAATCACTTTCTAAGATTATTTGGAATGTTTATTTTGTCATTTTACGCTTGAAACTTTCAAAAAGTTGATTTTGGTCCCACCACGAAAGTTTCGAAATTTGCTTTTTTGATGTTTTTCGACATTGTTTTACCTCTAGAACGCTAAATCCTATACTAAAAAGTAAGATAACCTTGATAAAATCACTAAAAACAGTCACCAAACCCCCTGATGGTCCCACCACGACTTTGACCCCCGCCTCATTACACCGATCTACCCATTGCGGTTGGCACGAAGATGACCTTACACCCTTCTCTGCCCTTGTCCTCGACCATAATTTCGTAGAGATGGACGACTTTTAGTGGCATAAGTTCAGTTCGAGAGGAGATGTTTATCACTTGGTGTGCGGCCTATCGGGCTCCGGCATCGGCGAAGACGGCTTACGATTCGAATCACCGCCGTTGATGTCGTCGAAGATGGGAGTGTCTCTCTACTCGTATGTGCGCTTGGTTCCCCACCCACCCCTGCGCAAGTTTTTGCCATGATTGCTGATGGCGATGCTTATCAATAAATTATACCCCCTTTAGTAGTTCCTTTCCAAGATAGTCCAGATTTTCATCATCGAAAGAAGAAGAAAGAAGCGGGCAAGCATTAGTTTAGATCTGAATGATGTTCGTATTGCGCGCGAGGTTGTGCCAATTTTTTGTGGTGTGGTGTGATAATTGGCCTGTAGACCGATTAGAGGTAAAGCTTAGCGTCATATGTGGTGGGAAATGAGGCGATTTCACTTCCTCCAATCAAAACTTTGATGACGGTCATGATAAGCGGAAGTGGCCAGATGAATTCGGTGGATAGAGACCCCCCTTTCATTAGCCCCCAGTGAACAGCTAATGATGCCCAGGCTATGTAAGAACCGACCAGCTAACCACCCCTCCTGTTGCCATGGCTGGCCCTCCTTCTTTGCTTGCTCTCCCCCTCATAGTAGACGTTTTTTAACCCCTGCCTTGAGGCTTCATTGCTCGTTGCTCGTTCCCTATTTTGGCCGCCCCCGCCTCATGGGTCCCGCTTCTAACTCTTTCCTTCCTGTCTGCGCGTAGCCAGAACCCTTGCCGATAAATGCCATCCATTGCGCTTTCTCGGACATTCAGAAGCTTTTGATCCCACTCACCCTTCACTCGCCTCAGGGCATTTCTGACTCGCTTTTATGCATCCCATGGCCACTTCCCGCAGGGGAACCCACCCAGAATTAGATTTTTTTTGCGCCCTCGTTGTGCTTCGCTTTCTCTTCGGCAAAACCACGATGTGAGAATGGCATGAGAAAAGCTCATTGAAAAAGCTGTAATCCCTTTGGATTTGTGAAGGCAATGTACCTTTTGTCTGGTGCATACGAAACGAGCCGTCTGGAGAGTGCAATATGAGGACAATTACGGTGGGAGTTCAAGTTCACTGGCGCCTGCCTGCCCGAGTTCCAGTTATGCCATGAAATTGGTAGTTCACTAGTTGTTCAAACTGTTCAAATTGGCTGTTCAGAAGGCTCGAATTATCGAAAAGTACATCGCAAAGCAGAATAAATCGATTCGGGTCCCGCCACGAAACCCCTGAAAATCAATCAAAGCGTAAAAAACAGCCTTTTTCAAGGTATTGTTCAATCAGTTGCCTGTTTTCCGTCATGCTGGGCAGCTGTTACTATCACTTTACGGGTTTCTGGTGCGTCTTCCAACCCCTCTGGGTTTGGTGGTGGCGTCTGTTTTCTCGTTTGTAGCGACAGGGGTTGTGAACGCCGTCGAATCACGCCCGCAATTACACCAATTTTGCGTCTCGCCCAGATGCTCTAACGAACCTCAAGTGTCGTCGTTCGGCGTCGTCGTCGCTCTCGACCCACGATGACACTGATAGTTTCAGGGGCCCGTAGGGTTTGCCATTGACTTGACTACCAATGGCGAAGAGGGGGGCCTGATTGCCTCGAGGGGGCAGTCGTCGGGTCGGTCGGCCCTCTTGAAACCGCGCCCTGAAGCGAAAAGGGGACTCAGCTGGCCGGCCGGCCGTCGTTGTCGCGCAGAAATTCTGTGCCGTTTTCTCGAGGGGCGCGCCGACTGCCAGAGGGCAACTGCGGCGGCGTCGGTTTTCCACGCGCGATCCGAACCCGAGCGCGCGCAGCCGACTGTCAGTCCGGCATCATTCCCATCATCATCGCCTGAGGGCCGTTCGGCGCGACCAGCGAGCGTCCTTGTCCAACGACGACGTTTTTGCGGTAACGTCGTCCCCGTTCGTTCGCGTTTTCTCCCCCCACCATTTCGCTCGACTATTGCCACAGGGCCTCGGCGCTCGCTCGTCCTCCACTTCCCTTCGTTGCGTTTTCTTCCCCCATTGCCACTGGCAAAAAGCGCCAGGCTGTCTTAGGCTCAAGGCAGTCTAGGCCTTCTTTCCTTCCACCCATTCGATTTTCGCGACGGCCTTGCGGGCATTGCCGCAGGAAACGAAGGCGGACGGCCCCGCTGTTTCGTGGCCTTCAGACCACTCTTATCTTTTCTGGCGTGCGTCCATCGATCCACTCGTTCATCCGTGTATCGCTTTTGCCCGTCTTTCCCGAATTCTGATTCCCCTGCTGTGCGGTAGGTGTGCGTTCATGCGCGAAGCCATCCAAAATCACTCGATTCCTCCTCGCGCAACAAAACTCGATGCTCGTCGACGGAATGCAGGCGAAGATCAAGCGAGTCCGGCGCGCCAGAGGCCCTCGCTCTCTCAAACAACTCGCCCTTAATTGCAGGCAAGTGTGTTTGCGCCAGTGTGCTAAAGCATGCCCGTGCGGCGCACCCGATTGAACACACGCGCAGCCAGTGGTGGGGGGTCCGCCATTGGCTGTGGCCCCCACAGTGCGTCGCCGCTGGCGGCAGTTCGCCTTCCCCTCTCATTTCCACTAGTGGAGAAAGCAGCCAGCGAAGCGCGTTGTGCAGTCGGCGGCGTCGTCGTCGTGGTTGTTGGGTTGGTTGGGGCGCGAGCGAGCGACCAGCGAGCTGCTCGAACCACCCGATGGAAGGATGGATGCTGACAGCCCCCCTCTAGGCTGCCTTCGCTCCGTCGTCGGCTGGCGACTGCGGCCTCCCTTCCCCTGCCTGCGTCGTCGATCGACGGAGCCCCGCTCGCTCGCTGTCTCCGCCGTTTTGTCATCGCGCTCCACCGACGATGCCCTCAAGGCCTATGAAACAGCTTTACCTTTTCCGTCTATCACAAAAATCGTCCCCAATCAACGCCACTGCCATCCACAATCCTCCCCACAAGCCCTAATATCCTGATCGATCGATAGTCAATAACGCCAGTACCTCCTGTTGTTTGCTCCTCCGTTCGCGAGCTCGCTGTGTCGTTACCCGTGGTTGTAGCGGTGATGGGCTCCGCGAAACTGGTTGCCAGCCACAATGCGCCGCGCCTGAAGCCTTGTCTATGAGTGTCTGCACTCGACTTACATTCGATTCTGTTACCCAAAACTCGATTTTCAATCAATTGCCTTTATCGATTTCCGTTATCGCTTTTTCGTGCCGGGACCAATTTTGTTTTTTTTTTGTTTTTTAAACTTTCTATTACATTTTACACGCTCTCCGCCCGATTAACCAACATCCATCTCGTGTTTTTTTATATTTTTATATCATTTTATTACAATGATGTCATATTGCAGGCGCCTTTCGGTCGTAACCCCAGCAGCGGCTCAGACGACGTTCCCCGTAACGTTTCGCTGACAGGAGCCTTGAACAGTGCGACTACGATGGACGCGAACGTCCACTCGGCGGTACTATCCGGCCTCGCCCAACAACTAATGAACGTAACCGTGCCCCAGCCGCTCCAACTCACGCCACAAGCCTCCACCTACAGGCATAACCTTATCATGAGCATGGCCGCGGCCCAGCTCAACAATACCCTCCAACAGCAGGCTTTTGCCGCTGTATCCGCGGCCGCGCCCGCCATGTTCCAATACTTGCCCGCGGCGGCCTCAGCAGCGACAGAATCGGCGCCCGCTCCTGGCTTTTATTACCAGCCGATTTTAACAGCGAATACGGCCGCGCCTAACTTTTGTACGTGTGCGTGTTTCCCGAACACTTGCCCTGTTCACGGGTATGAAATCGCTTCCACAGCCAATGCCACGAATTCTGCTAATGTGCAGGCACAAACTAACCTAACAACGAGTCTGTTTGGAAGTCCGTTCAGAACGGTAGTCTTACCACAGCCTCAGGTGATGACCGCCTCGGCTCCGCCCCCAACCCCAGCGGCTCCAGCGCCGTCGTCCTTCCCCGCGGCTTTGATGATGCAACAACGGTTATTGTCAGTATCCCAGGCGGCAACGTCAAACGCGAGCTCACATGCGGCTTCTGAAGCGGCAGCGAATGCGTTGAGGATGAAGCGTCAGAATGCCTACCACAATGGGGATGGTCGACCGGCAAAAGTCCGCAGGGTATTGCCAGATACGTCGAGCACGCCTTCTTCTTCGCAACCTTTGATGGATTCTGCACCAGAAGTGTATCCGAGCCTACACGTCGACCCGCCCGCGCCCATCATCCGACCTGCTCGAAGTTGTGCTTCTTGTCATAACGTGTTTTCGGCTCAGCATCAACCATCCCCCATGTGTTTATGCCATCGATCCCTGAGTTGTGAATACAGTCAAATGGTGTGTGCTACATGCTTTTTGAGTGTAACGACAAATCGGCAGCCTGATATGGTTCTTCCCAGGATGTATGTTTCTGCCTTTCTTTGAAGGGTCTATATAACATTTTGACCATTTCAGAGCCAACAACTTCGAATCCGCAATGAACCATCAACAAAGCTTAGCACGTCGACAAGCAGACAGGAATCTCCAGGCGACCCAGTACTTCTACCAGACCAACCAGAACTACGTCCAACTGGCCGCTGCCCAGAGTGCCGCAGCAACATCCGCGCCCACGGCATCTCCCCTGATGGTTGTAAATAGTCGGCCCTTTGAATTTCTCTTCTTCACGGGTGATCAATCCCAGCCGAATGTCCTCCTCACCGGCACCGCTGCCCACAACCTCCAACAGCTTCAACAGGTCCTCACCAATGGTCCCGTGCATGAGCCACCGCCGGTCGGTGCCACCCTGGACCAAATCAAAAAGACCACCTCCATCTGCAACTACACCAAAGATCCCAATGTGCCGGAACAGGAACGGGATCGGTGCACTGTGTGCCTTTGCGACTTTGAAACGGGCGATGAAGTTCGTGCCTTGAATTGTTCGCACATGTTCCATGTGGACTGTATCGATCGCTGGCTCGTCTATAACAAGAAGTGCCCAGTATGTCGTGTCGAGATGGACAAAACCATCGACTATCCGACCCCGCTCGGCTATGAGGACGACCTCTACGCGACGGCGCCTACCGAAGCCGCGACCGTGGCCGCTCCGGCCGCGGCAGCCTCCTAACATCCATCGAAAACGTTGACTTGTCGAATTAATAATTTACGGGTTTTGTTGTTATCTTTTTTTATTAACTGCTTCCGGCTTTCTTCAACCCAGTACAGCGGTGCGCGACAAAAAGATGTAAATTGGTCGTTGTCCTTTTTTTAACACCTCTTCTTTCAACCATGCGTCTCTCAATTCCGGTGATACCCTTTTATTTTTTGCATCATCTGTTGCAATTTAACGTTCCCCCATCTTCCCCAATCTTCTAATCATTAATATTGCGCGTCTAAATCCCTTCGATCAATAATAGCAACCCTAAAGACTTCTGTTGCTTCATAGTCGTGTGCGTCTTTCGAGCTTCTCCGTATTCTGAATCTGGTCCAGTACATGTGCCCTTCTCTCTTTCCGTTCCCCACCCACCCATTCTGGTTTTTCGACACGATGATTGAGCATGGAACTTCAGTGCCTCTATCGACGTTCCAACAGTGTTTCTTTGTGATGCATCTGATATCCCCCCAAAATCAGCTAGATGAACCATTAGTCTTATCAGCCGCATCCCAAAGAGCCTCTGGTGCGAACGGAGATTGTTGTTTTGCCCTGCCCTGTGCCCCTTCACCGTTATGTGTCTCAACAACAACCCCTACAGCCTTGTCCGATCTAAGTCTCTCAGTGCCCCTGTGTTCCGTCTGAGCCCCGCGTCGTCGATTTGATTTGATTAGGTGTGGCCCCAGAGGAGCCTGGATTCGGAAGAAGTTTACATTACAAACCACCACAGACTGTTTTGTTTCCTTCTGAAGTTGCTTCTAATTGAATTGAATTTATTACGGAAATGATATTCAAAAGAGTGAAAATAAAGTGTTTATAATAACTATATGAGAGAGAGTTGGAATTTCGAGATTTGCAATTGGTTGATTTTTCCTATTGACTTATTTTTTGAACGGTAAAGAGGAAGAGAAAGTTATGGTTGATGTTGCAGAAGCCTTTGATCTCAAAATGTCGGCCGAAATCGCTCAATTGGACGAGGAAACGCTGAAGTCGCTCCGTCTCGGTCCCCACAGTACGTCTTCGGATGACGCTCCGGCACTTGATGTCCTTGGACGCATGGAGAAGAAGGGTGTCCCCACGGCTGAAGTTATTGTGAGTTTTTTTGGACTTTTGGGTGCATTGGGAGTGGTCGATCGATATGATATTGATTGGTTGCGCGCTTGTACGGGTGCACTCGCTGGGTGCGCGCGGATCACTATATCGACTGTTTTTGAAGTGCGCTCTGTTTTTGACATGAGAATGTCCTCGAGACCCCCCTGGGATAAGTTGTTTTTCACTGGCACCAAATGAAGTCGCACCCGAGGTCATCTCGCTCGAAGCAAATACCCCACAGCGCTGCGCGATTGGCATTGGCTGTGACGTCCGCCATCGGTGCGCGGCTTTGTGGTCGTCTCGCGCACTCACCTTTCTGGCGACAGATCTTCTGAAGCTAGTTTTTGTCTCGCCATCGGCGTCCTTTCCCATTTTTGCTGCAATCGCGCTCGACTGTCCTCCCCTCGATCAACCAAACCCGACAGGCGCCACCAATGCCGTGCCGTCTCGTGCCTTGGTGCGGTGCGCAGCGACTGAACAGACCCCCATCGAGACGAGATCGCCGGACGGCTTGCGGTTATGGGGTGCACTTGGAATCGAAGCCAAGGTGAATTGCAGCCGGTTGGAGTATTTGCCGAGGGCAGTCGAGGACACTGTTGGCTTGTGTGCCGGATCGCGCCGGCAGCTCAGCTGCGCAGACGATCGCAATTGTAAGCAGACCAAGAGCGATTCGAGGGCGCTCACCACAGGGTTCGGCATTTAATTCAGGCCTGCTTTTTCATTCATTCCGCGACGCTGATGCCCATAGATAGGAAGGAGGGGAGCATTGTGCCACATGGCCCCTGCCGACCAGAGGAAGAAAATTACCCTCGAGGGAGCGTTGTATCCTATTGTAATTCATTACGGAGCAACCGAAACGCCAGCACAAGGGCATCCCACGGTGAAGGAAGAAAAACGAGAGACAGCAATCAAACATGCCAACTGTACTTCTAAAACTTTGATGCGATCGCGAAAAGACGCTCGCGAGCAAGGCAGCGAGGATTATCTGCCGTTCTGATGCCTGTATAAAGCAAAGATAGCGCTCCCATCTTCTTCTTTTTCTTGGCTTTATCTGATGCGCGGACATATTAGAGCGGCTTTGGCGTTATCGTACCCCCATCCATCCGTGATAGGCATCAATCGCAACATTGAGGGCATTGCATAGATTATCAGTCCCCGAGCGGGCTCAGATAATTTGAGATTCCATTTACAGACCGATGTCGAAAGCTGGCTCAAAGAGAACAAGGTCGAAGTCGATGAGGCCCATCGCCGTGTCCAGGAGAACTTCCGCAAGTACAAGCTCGTCGAGAGCAGCCTTCAATCTCAGCGGGAAAAGTGAGTCTTACAGTTTTCATGCATTTTAAGTCAATTTTGATGTCTACCTTCAGGGTCGGCGAAAACGAGCCCGAATTCGAGCAAGGCCGTGCCCTTCTCGACAAGCTCGTCGAAGCCGTCAAGAACCCCGACACCGAATGGCCCCTGACCATCCAGTACCCGATTGCCGACCAGGTCTATGCCCATGCCACTATTGATAAGACTGAAACCCTCTTCGTTCTGCTCGGATGCAACACCATGGTCGAGCTGACCATCGACGAGACCGAGAAGATGTTCGAGAAGAACCTCACTGGCATCCAGACATTGTAAGTTTTACATTTTAAACAATTTTCCGGCTTTTTGCAAATTGTTAGCACAACAATGAGTCAAATCTTACATTTTACATTAGGCTGCGCGACAACCACAGCATCCATGTATTTCTTATGTAAATTGCATCATTGTAAAGCTTTTGAGGCCCGGCAAATCCCCTCTGGCTCTGTATGCCTGCATCGTTTGTCATTTTCGCGCGCGCAGTCGGCGCATGCGTCTACAATTGAGGTCAAATGGGGCTTTTGAGAATTTTGTTTCGAAAACTTTAAACTTCAAGTGTGTTTGCTATCGTTGCATTTAAGGGTATCGAGAGTTTTTTGGTTTAAAATTATAGTTTTATGGCAGATTTTTGATAATGAATTATTAAATCTCGGGGAGCAACTGATTAAGCAGGGATTGGGTTCGTCTAATCCAGAATTATGCAACGGAATTCTGCGCTGTCACACACCATGTGGCCTCTAATTACATAGCCTCGTGGTGAAACAGCAGCAATACGAGCACGGGGCCACCAGATTCCTCGAGATACGGGTTGTGGCGTCTGTCGGCATGAGGGCCTCGAAAGCCTTTGTTCTCGACCGAGGTTACCCAGGTCGTCGTCGAGACCGATTGCGCAAGCCTATTAGAATTTTGGGTCGGCTCTCGACTCGAGATGGCGAGCAAGGCCAGACCGATGCCCTGCTCGGTCAACATCGACGCAATCTCATCCAGGTGGGGCCATGGCCGCCGGCTGTTACGTCGAGGGTGCTCTTGGCAAATCAGATGGAAGGTTGAGGGTTGCGAGGGACCGGCAAATTTTGATTTATTCACTTTTTGTTTGCATAAGTTGGGAAACGTCGAAAAAGCATGAACAGTTGGCACTGATACTGTACACCGATAAGAACAATCTGATTCACTGCCACATTTCAGGACGACCCAATTGTCGGAGGAAATCGACTTCATCAAGGACCAGATCACGACGAGCGAAGTCAACCTTGCCCATCTGTTCAACTACAAGGTGGCCCTGAAGAAGGCTCAAGCTGCCGAGCAGAAGTAAAAAAGATGGTCGATTTGACAGGTTCTGCGCGTACAAGCCTTTGCGAATCCATTGTTTTGTTTGGTTTTCATTTTTTGATCTTGCTTCATTTTGCCTAATAAGTTTTTTTCCTATAAAACGGCATTGATATTCGGCGATTCAAATCTATGCATTGCAATTCAAAGAAGGGGGAAATTTATTCAACGTATCATCTGAAGCTGTAAAAGTAACAAATTTATGCAATAAACACGGTAAAATTAATTTAATATGAGCTTTTGGGTTCGATTGTGGCAAATCTAATTTTGATGGGCTTGTAAGTCGTGGCTTCAAGACGGGCCATCCGACTCGCTCTCGATGTCACGGGTCGGATCACGATGGCTCTGTTAGTGGCGGCGGCAGCGGCCCTGGCATGGGAGATTCCGGACGGCTTGTTGTGCTGGACGTTTTTGAGCTCGGTTTCGAGGCGCATCATGTTGTTCGTCACCATGGGGACGGTTTCGGCTGAAATGGCACTTATTAGAAGCTAGAAAAGGGTGGAAAGTCCCTTACTTGAGATACAGTTGAACTCAGCATTGTCTTTCCGATTGTCGGCTCTCTGCAGGAAGATGGCTTCAAAAACGTCGTCTTCAGTCGCCCTGACATTGGCCGCCGAACATCCGACTTCGGCACATTTCATCGCTACATCCAGCATGGAGCCCGCGATGGCCTTACTGATGACTACACCGGTACAAACTTGTTGGGTGTAGGTCAGGAAGTTGTCGGTGGCACTTTTCGTGACACTGTTGTTGGCGGATTCCTTCTCCTCGGTGACTTCTTTGACGACGGCCGCGAATTCGGAGTCATTCATGGGCGGGACGGGGAAACCTGGGGGCATTGTCGAGGACCCATCAGCGTAGTCGGCTTCGAGGTCCTCTGGCGGCGGTGCGGCTACATCACTGGACTCGAAATGGGCCACGGATTCGACGCGATAGGCCTCACGGTAGGCTGTGCCGTCGTTGTTAGGTTTGCGTGGTGGTTGGGAAGCGGATTCAGTTTGAGCTGGTGTTGGCAGGGGCGTTGGGGGTGGCGTTTGGGGGTTTTTCGGGACGACAGATGATGGAGCGACGCCAAGCATTTGCTGATACTGCTCAGCTGGGTAGGATTCGACGGGTTGTGGGGTACTGTAGGCGGGGACGGCTGTGACTAAAGTCGGATTGGGGTTGATGTAGTTTCCAGCGTTGTTTTCATTAAGCTCATTAATGTCAAAAGCAAGAGGAGGTGGCTGATAGGTGTCTGGCGGGGCCGGACCTCGAGGGTAGGGTGCCACCGGGGCAGGGGCTGCGTAGGAGTTACTGTATTGGGGATAGATTGGTTGTTGGATGGAATTTGCTGAAAGGTGGCTTCAGAAAAGGGGTTAAAAGATGGAAACTAACAATCTCGAGAATAGGCACTGTAGCTTGAACCTGCCTGGCTTACACAGCCTCCACAAGATGGCGCAGCTGCACAGTCGCAGTTGTTTGGAACACCTAGATGAAAACTTTTAAGTAAAAGAAAACTTCAATCAAGAATCTCACCACTCGGCAAACATCCCCATGCCGCTCCAATCACAACCGCCACCCACACGACCGATCTCAAACTCGAATTCATATCGCAAGTGAAACTTCAAAGCTGCTTGGCTTTTCCTTTCACTTCTGCTGGCAACTATCACTTGACCAGCCCAGAACGTCTAGATTCCAACACCAAAACGTCACCGCCTTATGGAATCCAAAACCGAAACGCTGACAACTTCAATTGGAACGGCACCACGCCTTTTCCAAAAACCCTAAGAAGCGAAAAGGTGGTCGTTAGCCCACAAGGAGGACAGTCGGTTCCGGATGGCTGCTTCTCCCATCCAGCATATATTCGTCGCCGATACCTTGAGGGCGTCATCATCGCGCGGGAGAGAGGAGGGGACACGCTTCAACGCCCCCCATCATCCAAAAACGTGCCGATGAAAACCCCCCAATAAAATGACGGTGACGGCTTCGAACGGAAATGAGGATGTCACTGGGTCAGGAGAAAGTGAGGCGGAAGAAAAAGAAAGTTGAAAGACATGAAACGATTTGCTTCGGGGTGTCGAAACAGCATACGGCATCATTGGGAGAAAGCTCCAATATGAGGAACGTCCGTCTTGATGGATATTTCATATCCCCTTCAAATGCGATAATGTTTCAATGAGAAATGGGTCCAGCCGGAATGAATGACAATCGTAATGGACCGCGGCGCCGAAAGCAATGAGGTGTCATGATGGCATGCATGAAAAAGTGCAATGGTACTGTAAACTGGTATGGCGGTTTTGGATTTTGGGCGATTTTGGTGAATCATAAGTTGAAGAATTTGATGAATCGGCATTTTGAAATCCAATGTAAAATTGTTAAAGTTGATAAAAAGTTCATATATTTTTGTAACAATTAACATCAACTGTAAATTTTATTGATGATTCAAATTCTCAAAATCCAACCAAATGTGTTTTTTGAGAAAAAAAAGCCAAAAATAGCACCAATTACAGTAACCAAAACGCACTTAACTTGCATAAAAGCTCCATTGATAAGATTATGACGCAAATAACCTTATCAAAAGTGCCATTGATGACACTAATTATGTTTTTTAACCTTTCCTTTCATTTATAATCTTCAAATAGGCTACATTTTCCTTCATTCCACCGTTTCAGCCACCCAATACGCTGTCCAAAGCTGTCTTTTAGCCTTTTGTAGTTTCAAATAAATCATAACCTCCAAACTGTACATATTTACCTTGAGGACATCCGTGAAGTACTACGCCTCCAAGATGCTTCTATTTAGCCACCGTCTTATCGAAATCCGATGCTTTTTTGTTGTCTAATTTGAACCTTGCACGCGCAGGTGCTCACCTTTTTCCCATCTTGGAGCAACTTGTCCACAGTTACGATGTAACGGACCTTGTCGGAAGGAAGTCCGGAAGGAGGTGTCTCGGTCAACAAAACCGATGCACAACGGTACCGTTGTAGTAAGTATGTACATGAGCAAACACATGTTCACGGGACATATGACAGGTGTATGTCATCACTTGGATGACAAAGTTTGAGCTTGTTCCCCCCTTTTCTTGGCTTTCGTGTCGATCGGATGGCCGTCAGTCGCGCGGAGCCTTGAAGCGAGATGCGACCGGCCAAACGCTCGCTTGTGACATCTGGTTTCGACGTGCTTTGTGATAGTTGCTGGGGCGGTGATAGTCCCTTTCTTTTCGTTGGACGTCAAAAGTTGTGATTTCGATTCTATGATTTTTGACTGTTTTCGTTTGTTAGGTTAGCTTTTCTGTATAAAACAACTGAAATTCATGAGCTGTGTGTTTTTGGGATAATATTTTTGGGTATCTGTCTTATTGTATAAGTTTAAAACCCTCCCCTCCGCTCATTTCAACCAAAAAAAAGCCCATTCCCCTCAAGGTCAAAATGTCCATCTCAAAAAATAATTATTCTCCTTGCCGGCTGACCTCAAAAGAACAACAACCCAAAAAGGCAAAGAAATCCAATTCCAATTCCACGTAAGCAACGTACACGGTCTCCTTGTTGTTCGCACCTTTTTTAATAGAAAAAGTGCCCAATTGACGTACTTGTCGACGTCGTAGTTGACTAAGTTACCCAAAAAGCTTAAGACTATCGAGGTTAAGCTTGCCACTTTGCAATGTCATGTGGAAACGTTACTGTTAATGTCAAAATTCCATTACGTATCCATGGTCTTTCGTTTTGTCATAGTATAGTTTAGAGTTGAAACACGCTAGCTGCACATAATGCATACAGTTCATGGTCCCCAGAAGCGTGACGATGTTTCCGGAAATACCGTTGCTAGGAAGCTAATGGTCCGGATATGGGCAGTGTGTTGGATTTGTGTCTTTTGTGACTGTTTTGGGGTGTTTCAGATTGTCTTTTGACCACTTTGTGGTGTGGGTGGGTCATAGACGGTGAGTCAGAAGTCTAAAAAGATTGTTTTCACTCTGACTAATGGACCAGTCTCTTAGATGTGGTTCATGACGGCTATCAAAGAACGTTGGACACGTCATTCATTGGCCTGGCTGAGATAGATCAGATTTTGATCTAATTTCAACAGAGCCTATTCAAAAAGTTGCTGTCTAGTCACTTTTTGATCCTTGGATCACTAGAGTCCGTCAAAACTGTTGTTGTGTCAAAACAGAGTTCTTTTTCTTCTTTTTATCTCAATGTTTGATCAGAGTCTTGGAGAACCGTTCACCCCACGCCCCTGACGCCCCCAAAAGTACCGATGTTCGACCATTTATGTTGAGAATTTTGTAGTTTGGAACACACAGTCCGCGAAAAAAGGCTTACAGATTGTCTCTCGCGTGCTTTCGCGCATTTTTTTGCGTTTACAAGGCCCTCGAGGCCTCGGGAAGGAGGATCCGGATAGACTTTTCGTCAATTCCGGAAGTCATTACTCCTCTACGTGGCTTTGTCTCTCGCTTTATCTTTGATATTTTCCTCCCTGACGGCGAAAGCGACTACCCTCACAAATCCAGCTGGGTAAACATATCCGCCTCCAGCGTGAAAAATGGGGGATCTATGAGATCCTATCCCAAATACGGATAGAGGGGAAGATTTTGCAAGCGTTAAAAGAGCTTATTTTGCGACAGCTCAATGCTAACTAGTTCGTATTTTGTTGGAGTTATGTTCAACTTTTTAAAGCTGTCAAATGTTCGGAAGTTGTTTACATGTAAAGGTAGTGCAGTTCCACTTCCGCCAGCCATTTGAAATGCCCCTCCAGAAAGGGCATTGAAATAGAACAGCCCCTTTTTAGCGTTCTTTGCTCTAGTCTGGCTCTTTTTAGCGTTTCACAGACTGGCTTCATTGTCTTGCATCTTCTCGGGCCAGCCATTTTGTCCCTTTTTTCCGTATGTAGTTTTTGCCCCCCTCCCGTTCGTGTTCGCCGCTATACGGGGCCCCAAAGCAGATGACATCGACCGCAAATGCAAACCAAACTGCCCAGCAACTTCCCCTTCGATTGATTTTCGCGTGTTGTCTAGCGTGTTCTTGCTTCTTGCCTGTGGCCCGTTAAACCTGGAACAACCAGCTGGTTTGAACCCACGCAAAAATAAAACATTGTTTTTGTTATGCTTTTTACGCGTTATAAACCTCTTATTCTTCCAATCTACAATTGTAAATAGAGTTATTTTTAGCAGTAACAATGCCACCCGCGACTGCGCCCATCACCGATAATGCAAATTCTGATGCGACCTCGACGACGGCCAGTAGCAGCAGCTCCACGACGACCGCCACCACGATCGCTCCACCGGGTGATCCCCCGGGCTCCGTGGCGGCTCAAACTGACAAAATGACCAAAAAAAGGAGGAAGTCGCGGAAAAGCAAGCGCGGACGGAAGGCCATTGTCGCCGAAGCACCGAGTTTGGAAGGCCTTGGGGGTACGGTCGGATGGGTCGCGCGAGGCGATCGGGAACCTGTTGAAAAAAGGGTGCCATTTACAAAACCCAAGTTGAAGCAGGTATGTTGAGGACTACTGCTAGCCAGCTTTTTTACTTTAACTTTTATTTTATTTTGCATTTTTATCAATTTAAAAACATTTTCAGATCGCCAACGCTTTACCTTTCATTTGGCGCTACAGCTTCTTTTGGCTCAAAAACTTCCGGAAACGCGAAAAACTCTTCATCAACACATATCAGCCGTTGAAACATCGACCGTATTATGGTATGAACTATTTTGTTTTGAAAATTTGTCAGAGTTTTGTTGAAACTTTGCAATTTAGGTGTGCCCTGTGGCGGTATTGGCGCAGGCTCGATCGGACGCGACTTTCGCGGTGCTTTTTGCAAGTTTTCCCTGCGGCCCGGAATTGTCGAACAGCGTGTCGATGCTGTCAAAGCCGACCAATTCATTCTCAATTTGTCTCGAAACGGTGTTACTTTGAAGCAGATTGTTTTGAGCTCCGCTTTTGAGAATGGAGAATCGCCGCTGGCTGCTTGGGATTTTGGGTTTCCGGCCGAGAATATTGCTTACAGGTTAGATTTGCTTCAGTTTTCTTGGGCGTTGAAGGGTTCTTCTTAATTTTTAGTTTCAAAATCAATGTTTCGATAAACTAATTTGTATTTTTAAATTGCTTTGTCAATTTAAAATGTTTCAGAGGCCTGTACCCCCGCGCCTGGACCCGCTACGACGTCCCTGAATACAACCTTCACATTGTTTGTCGCCAAATTACGCCGATCATTCCCCACGACTACAAAGACTCGTCCTTGCCTGCGACTGCCTTCGTTTTCGATGTTACCAATGATGGCGATGAGCCCATTGACGTCTCCATCACGTTTGCATTCAGAAATGGCACCGGAAAGCGGCGATACAACGATTCCAACAGCGCCTGTGAGAGGGTTGAGTTTACGCGTGGCGATGGTAGGTTTTTATATATATTTTTTATTTCTTACCTGTTATTATTGTGTTTTCATCACTTACAATGGTGCAACTAATCTATTTGATCTTAAATTTATCGAATTCCAGCCCACGGCGCCCATCTGACCCACACAATCGGCGATGTCGACTGTACATATTCAATCGCTGCCCGCGAAGATGAATCAACGAAGGCCTCCGTCTGCACCGGCTTCGATGCCAATGGCAATGGTCGTGCCTTCTGGAATGGACTGTCAGAATCCGCTGGAGTGATTGAAGGCGAAATTGAATCGGCGAATGGATCAACGTTGAATGCTGTCTCCGTTTCGCTTCGTAAAACCGCTGAACCGAAGGCCCCGATTTCGCTTGAGTTCTCATTGGTATGGCACATGCCTACAGTATATTTTGGGACGAAATTGCGGCCATTAAACAGGTTCGTTAGTTTTATAATTATTACTTGACTTTTGTGACAAAAGCGTGGCAACATCGTAACGTTTTTTACTATTGCATCCCTGGCCTAGTGGCTAGCACGTCAAATTTTGACACTTTTGGTCTCTGTTTCGAGTCTGATGTCTACCGGCATTTCTGTGTACCGATTTTCCTAGATTTGAGGGGGTTTATCGGAAGGAAGAAATGCCAGATCACGTTGTGTTAGTGTTTATCATTGGACTGCTCGCTTCTGGGCTGGCTATCGATGATGTTGACGCATATTTATTTTGTTTTTTCAAATCTTTTTTATGTGATAATTTCAATTTCTTTCAGATGGTACACCCGTCACTTTGGTACCGGCCCCGAAACCGCTGAAATTATTTCCGAACATGTTCTTAACTCGCATGCCGAATGGGATCAGAAGATTGACGCCTGGCAAAACCCTGTTTTGGAGCATCCATGCCTTCCGGATTGGTTCAAATCGGCCCTTTTCAACGAACTTTACTTCCTCAGCGATGGCGGATCTCTCTGGTTCGACTACGATGACAGTTGGCAGGGGCAGGAGAAGCAGCTCAGCGAATACACGATGAATCTGCTTCGCGAATATGGCCGATTCGGATACCTTGAGTCTTGGGAATACCGTATGATCAACACCTATGACGTCCACTTCTACGCGTCTTTCGCACTGGCTGAGCTGTTCCCCCAGTTGGAGCACGTACTCCAGGCCGAAATGAGTGACAACATTCACAATTACGAGGAGAAGCTTGTCAAATTCCACATGGAGGGCGACATCGCTCCGAGAAAGACCGTCTGTCGCGTCCCACACGATCTCGGAAACCCCGCCGTCGATCCCTGGCTCAGCACAAACGCCTATGCCATGCATAACACTGCCATGTGGAAGGATTTGAATCTGAAATTCGTCCTAGCTACGTATCGGGACTATTTGATGTTTGGAAAGAGTGCTGCGTTCTTGGAATTCGCCTGGAAGGGGGTCAAGTCACTCATCGAAGAAGGCCTGGTGCATTGGGACCGTGATGGCGATGGCATGATCGAAAACTTTGGCCAAGCCGATCAGACCTACGATGCCTGGAGGATGGTCGGTGTCACGGCATACTGTGGATCCCTGTGGCTCGCGGCTCTGCGTGTTGCCGTCGCTATGGCTGCCGATGTCGGAGACGAAGTCACGAGTAATCGGTATTCGACGATTCTGGACAATGCGAAACGTGTTTTCGAAGAAAGGCTGTGGAATGGCAAGTACTACAACTTCGATGAGAGCAGCACGTCAAGGAAAACAATTATGGCGGATCAGCTTTGTGGCTATTGGTATTTGCAATCTATCAGTCCTGAAATGGCGGATGATGTGGGTTTAGCACTTTTTTATGACTTTTAGAACGTTTTTTGTTACAGATCCTCCCAGCCGATCACGTCCAATCCTCCCTATCCACAGTCTACGAATACAACGTCATGAAGTTTGGTAATGGTCGAGTTGGTGCCGTCAATGGCATGAAGCCGAATGGCAAAGTCGACGCTTCATACATCCAAGCCGACGAAGTCTGGACGGGAATCACCTATGCCCTCGGGGCATTCCTCATCCAACAGGGCCAGCCACAGCGCGGTTTTGACGTCGCTTGGGGCGTGTATGACACGTGTTTCAATCGATCCGGTCTACAGTACCAAACGCCGGAAGCCATCTATCGGAAGCACTACTACCGTGCCATCGGATACATGCGTCCATTGAGCATCTGGTCGATGTACTCGGCATTGCGGAAGAACTACAAGCTTCTGGAGCCGGAATCGCATACTTTGTTGGCCGATATTCGGGTTACTGATCCGGTTGTTTCAAATGGTAAGTTTTATCTTTCTTTTTGGCGTAAATCTTACTCCATGTTTCAGTCCTCCCAACCGGCAGCTCCTCTGAAGACATCTCCTCCGACGGCGAACCCACCATAACCCCTGTTCCCGTAATACGCACCAAAGAAGCCGAAATGATCCCCCTGGATCCAGTCCAAGCTGCTGCAAAGGTTGTTCCCCCGATTATATGCAATTCATGAGCAATAATTTTCGTACCTTTCTTAATGATAACCAAAAATGACCCCCAAACCACGCCATTGATTGTATTTTGTGAACATTTTTACCGTGGTGCTACTGTATTTTTCTATCACTTTCAATGTTGACAATGTTACGAGATTGCACGTTACAATAAACACCGGTTTTTTAACTGATATTGTCACCGTAAAGTTGTTTCTCTCCAGTGCTATCACAGCTTACTTCATACTTCAACCTCTCTCTATCTCTGGCTATGCTGTACTATGTTTCTACCCTTTCAGCAATGTTCAAAGCCGTGTCAACCATCTCCCGACGCCTCCTCTCCACGGCGGCAACCCTCAATGAAGGCGAACAGAAGGTGCTCGCTAAGCTGAAGGCCACGTTCACATCGGCCCCTGTCATCGAGGCCGAGGACATCTCTGGCGGCTGCGGCACGATGTACCGCATTCGGGTAGAAACGGCTGACTTCGCGGGAAAGTTGAAGGTGCAGCAACACAAACTGGTCACCGAATGCCTCCGGGATGACATTAAGAAGTGGCACGGGGTCGTCATTGAAACGAAGGCTGTCTAGCGATTTTGTTATTGATTGTTTTTTCGTAGATTTTGGTTGGTAGACATAAATTGAATAGTGACTTCAAGGCGACTACAAACATTTCACAAAATACCGTAGTTTGTTATGAGTACATCTACATATGCTGATTTTTAAAAATTTGAATTGCCAAACGGCACGATACTATAAATAGTTCATTCAGTTTTTTATACAATCAGTGTTCGCAGCGATCCATCCGCCGGATCCATCACGGTACGCCGCGATGAGGCTTCTCGTCAAACTCCTTCTGGGTCTCGCCCTTCTTTCGCCGGTTGCCGAGGCATGGTATTACCGAGTGACAGGACAGTTTGTAAGTTCTTGAAGGGCCAACAGCAACAACTGTTCTTTACTTTTCAGGAATGCCATGGCCAACCAGCAAGTAGTATTCGTGGGCGAACTGTCAAACACGACCCCAATGACGACGACATCACATATTTTAAAATCAAAGACGGGATACTTGATTTTTCCGATAGTGATACGGACTTCGCGGTCTACCCTTCTGACCCCCTCGAGCTTTCTATCCATGTTGATTTCGGATGTGGCGGTTGCCATGGAGAAATTTACCAATACATCGACGTTCTATTTCAACGCGCGAATTACAAAGAATCTCAAGCAGTTCCGATGATTATGGGCACCGTCGAGCTTTCTGATATCTGCAGATACGGCGAGGCCAAATCCAGCTATAACCGCGGCGATCACGACAGACTGACGCGGGAGTGGCTGCTGCGATATGACGACGTCAACATTCTCGATCACTGGGATCTTATTGATTAGTTTGTTAATGTGTTGTTTTATGTGGAGCAAAATAAAGTGGTTGTCGGAAAATGTCAGCTTTGTGAAATGTTCATTTTTTTAACACTTGCTTTGAAAGGGCATGTTCTACTTTGCTAATAGATGCAACTTTTGCTCGATGATCTCCACCCCCTGAGGCCGTCATAGTCGCCAAAGTGTTTCCGCGTGTTTGATTAAATCATTAACTTTCACTGATGCGTTTTAGTCGTCACTTCCACTTTTTCTAATTAGTATGAACCCGATTTGTGGTTTTACGTCTGGTGTTACCAACATGGACACGCCTGTGTATCGTGGCGATGGAAACGTGCTCGGAATTACCTTTAAATTTGCTAGAAAAGTCAATTTGTTCTCTGCAATAAAAGTAACGGTAATCAGTAGGTTTTCCATACAGTGATTACAGTCATTGCACAACACAAAGAAAACAATCTAAGCCTATTTTCATACATAGATAGCATCATTTTTCCCTAATGTCACTGAACGAGTAATTACCCCTCTGCGGCTATTTTGTCGACAGGTACACAGATGGATATTTTTTCTTTATTTAGAAAATAACGAGTTGAACTTTGTTTTCCCAGAAAATGCGTTCTATGCTAATTTTTTATTAAAACCGCCTGAACCCTCACACGATTTTATAAATAACTCATCCACCCTTCGAATCAATCAGTTTTCGCCGCGATCCATCCGCCGGATCAATCAGGGTACGCCGCGATGAGGGTTCTCGTCAAACTCCTTCTGGGTCTCGCCCTTCTTTCGTCGTTTGCCGATGCTGCATTGTATTTCACAGTGAAAGGAGAATTTGTAAGTTTTTAAAAAGCCAACCAAACAACAATTCTTATTTTTTTAGTTATGCGATGGCGAACTAAGGAATGTGAAGATCAAAGTTATCGAACATGACCCGAACTCAGATGATGTCCAAGAATTTACTGCCCATACGTTTGACCTTGGTTTACATGATGAAGACCACTGGTGGAAAGTCTTTGACCCCCTCGAGCTTTCCATCCATGCTCAGTTCACATGCGGCCACTGCCTGGGGGAACTCTACCAATACATTCCTCAAAACTTGCAATATTACGATCCAAGGAAATCTACTGCAAATCCAATGGATTTTGGCAGCGTTGAACTGAAAGATGTCTGTAAACTTGGAACGGTAAAATCCAAGCATTCTCGTTATGGCAAGAAACAATTGAAGTATGAGTGGCTGGTGCGCAAATGGAATACCGATATTCGTGGCTACTTCAAGGAAATTAATTAGTCTGTAAACATGTTGTTTTACGTTTAACAAAATGAATTGATTGTCAGCCAAAATAAAAGTTACTTTTAAATCAATGATATAAAAAACACCGGTTTTTTTTAAGCACTGACAAATGTGAAGATGACGTTATAACTATGCTATGTTTAACAAGCATTAAAAAGAAACTAAATATGAAAACTAGTGTTTTGTAAATTTTTTTTTCTGCGGCTTTCGGCTTGTAGTCGCATCGTAGGCTATAGGTAGATCTACGCAAATTTTTTTAATTTGAATTACCAAAAACAAACCCACAATACTATAAATGGTTCATCCAAACTGCCAACCCTGTCAGTGTTCGCCGCGATGAGGCTTCTCCTCGAATTCTTTTTGGGTCTCGTCCTTTTGACGCCATTTTCCGATGCTGTTGGCCGGCCGTGGTTGTATTACCGAGTGAAAGGAGATTTTGTAAGTTTTTGAAAGGCCAACGGCAACAACAATTCTTACTTTTTCAGTTATGCGATAACAAACCAAGGAGAGTGATGATCCGAATTGTCGAACATGACCCCATTACAAATGACGTCGTAGAGTTTTGGGATACTGCGTTTGACCATACTGGACATGATATAGACCGTATCTTGATACCCTATGACCCCCTCGAGCTTTCCATCCATGCTTTATTCACATGCGGCCACTGCCAGGGGCAACTCTACGAATATATTCCCCAAACCTTTCAATTCCGAGAACAAGAGGATGCTGATAGAAATCCACTGAATTTTGGCAGCGTTGAACTGAAGAATGTCTGTAAACTTGGAAAGGTAGATCCCTGGTATTCTCGCTATGACAAGAAAATACTGAGGAAGACGTGGCGGGTGCGGGATTATAAAACTAAAGTTCGGCAATACTTCAAAGAAATTAATTAGTCAGTGAAATTGTCGTTTTACGTGTAGCAAAACTAATTGATTGTTGGCCAAAATAAAAGTTACTGTCATGTCAAAATCAATTGTCATCGGTGTTGAATCAGAAAGGGTCCGCCGCCCGGTATTTTAAAAATTTGAATTCTCGAAAACGCACAATACTAAAAACAGTCCATTCAACTTTTCATACAATCAGTGTTCGCCGCGATGAGGCTTCTCGTCGAACTCCTTCTGAGTCTCGTCCTTTTTTCACCGTTTGGCGATGCTTGGCTGTATTACCGAGTAAAAGGAGATTTTGTAGGTTTTTAGAGGGCTATCAAACAATATTTTTCACGTTTTCAGTCATGCTATGGCGAACCAGCGGATGTAAAGATCAGGATCGTCGAACATGACCCCCTCACTGACGACGTCATAGAATTTGCTGTCAACTCTACGTTTGATTATACTGGAGCTGATCAGGACTTCTTGATCTACCCCTATGACAACCTTGAGCTTTCCATCCATGCTACCTTTAAATGCCACAGGTGCAAAGATGAACTCTATCAGTACATTGATAGATACTTTCAGTTTGAAGAAAAAGATCAAGCTGAGGCAAATCCGATGATTTTTGGCAGCATTAGCCTGGAAGAAGTCTGCAAGTCTGGAAATCCGATACCCAGGTTCAGTAGCCATGACAGAGACAAACTGAAGAGGCTGTGGCGGCGGCGCAATAAGGAAACCAATATTCGTGGCCACTTCAATGAAATTAATTAGTCTGTAAATATGTTGTTTTACGTGTAGCAAAATTAATTGACTTTTGGCCAGAACAAAAGTTACTGTCATGCATATGCAGGTTTCCACACAACAACTTTTATGCTAATTTTTTGATATGGACTGCCCCAACACACGATACTGTAAAAGATCCAGTGTTCGCAGCTATCCATCCGTCGGATCAATCACGGTAAGCCGCGATGAGGCTTCTCGTCGAACTCCTTCTGGCCCTCGTCATTTTTTCGCCATTTGTCGATGCTTGGTTGTATTTTCGAGTGAAAGGCGATTTTGTAAGTTTTCAAGAGCTATCAACAACAACAATTCTTACACATTTTCAGACCTGCTATGGCAAACCAACGGATGTGAAGATCAAATTCATCGAACATGACCCCAACGACGATGACGTCGAAGAATTTTCTGTCAACGACGGCAAACTTGATTTTACTGGAGCTGATGAGGACTTCTTGTTCTACCCCCATGACAACCTCGAGCTTTCGATCCACGCTACGTTCGACTGCCGCGGCTGCAAGGGAGAACTCTACCAATACATTTACCACGCTTTTCAATTTGAAAAAGAAGATGATGCTAAAGCTAATCCAATGACTTTTGGCAGCGTTGACGTGTCTCACGTCTGCAAATTTGGAAGGGTAAAATCCAGGTATGGCCGCCATGACAAGGACAGACTGAAGAGGGAGTGGTTTGTGCGCAATGAGAAAATCAATATTCGTGACCACTTCAAAGTAATTGATTAGTATGTGAAAAAAAAGTTTAACTTGTAGCAAAATAAGTTAAATGTGTGAAATAAAAGTTACTTCTATGTTAAAACTTGCGTAAACATCAATAAACACCGGTTTTTCAAATGATAATGTCACTGTAAAGTTGTTTCTCTCCAGTGCCATGACATCATGAAATAGCACGGTATCGTCATTGAAGCGAAAGCTATCTTACTGTCGGCCCAGACGGAAATTTGTACTTGGTCAATGAACGGGAGGACGTTATCTTCGCCAAGGGTCTGACTGACGATGAACAGACACCGCAATTAGTCGATTATGCTAGGAGTGTGATGGAAGTGTGCCGGCCCGGACTGGCGACTGATGAATCGATGCCAAAAGCATCGAATAAGAAGTCCAAGCTTCTGCTTGGTCGGCGTGTCTACAGATTCATTGTTAGCAGTGAAAGTTCAACATTTGTCGTCAGAGTAAAGTGCAGCATACTCTTGTGGTGTTCAAAGAACTGGTAAGTCAAATCTGCTTTCGTTTAGTAGTTTTGTTCGTAAGCTATGTTAATTCTTTGATTGAAACCGTCTAGACTCTCGAACAATACTATAAATAACTTATCCAATCTTCAAATAAATCAGTGTCCACCGCCGGATCAATCACGGTACGCCGCGATGATACTTCTCGTCAAACTCCTTCTGGGTCTCGTCCTTCTTTCGCCGTCTGTCGATGCTTGGCCTACTGGATTATATTACCATATGACAGGACAGCTTGTAAGTTTTTAAGGGGCAAACAGCAACTACTAACGTTACCTTTTTAGCTCTGCCATGGCAAACCAGCGAAGGTTGATCTCCTTGTTGTCGAGCATGACCCCAACGAAAATGACATCGTACGATATACTCTCAACGACGGCAAGTTTGATCATTTGGATAATGATTGGGACTTGATTACAAACCAGGCGGACCGTCTCGAGCTCACTATTCATGTATACTTCACATGTGGCAACTGCAAAGGAGAACTCTATCAATACATCGGTTACGAATTTCAAGCTTTTGAAAAATGGCAAGTTCAATACAATCCAGTGATTTTTGGCACCGCTGAGCTGTCTGATGCCTGCAAATACGGAGAAGTGAAGTCGACGTACGATAAATCGGACAAATTGGACCATATTATGCAGTGGATTGTGTTCAATGAGAAATCCGATATTCGTGGTAAATTCAGTGAAATTAATTAGGTTTTTTATACGTGTTGCAAAGTAAACTGATTGTCGGCTAAAATAAAAGTTACTATTATATCAAACTTGCGTACACATAAACACCAACTGCTTGTTTCATAGTACATCTTTGATTTTCTATGCTTAGAAGGTTGATTTAGATGCTTTCGGTAACTCTGCTGTAATGGAGCCAGAGGCCATTGGTCTCTTTGCAGCTTACTTAGAAGCCATGCTTGCATCGTGTAGAATGGTCGCAAACTCGTTTACGCCGCCGATGAAATCGACCTCGACGACTATGCCATTTTCATCTCAACCCTCGGATCGGTCTTCCCTTAGAAAGTCATTTGTAGCTTCTGAAAAGAAGTTCTTCCACGTTGTGGGGGATGAAGCAAGCAAGCTGTCGAGATGAAAATCTGACAACCGCTTGCCTTTTTTCCAGCTGCCATACGACGAGGCATATTGTTCCTGGTGATCCATTGCAAATTGGCCCTGTGACTTGCTCGATGATATTGCCTATGGCAACACAACGTTGATTCCATCCAGGCTTTGTCAGAAAAACTAGCCTTCCGAAGTGACAGCCGCAACATGGTCCAGCAAACATAGAACTATAGTTCTCACGAAACCATCGTCAACGTCGTGCCCAACATCTTCTACAACAACGCACTGGAATTCACCCGCTCTGCCGGCCACGAATCTCTCGCCGACTGTCGCCGTCTTCCGCGATACAAACAAGTCTTCTTCGAGAATGTCTATGGTCGCGTCAACACTGACCGCAATGAAAGTTTATGTTGCTTTTTTTGAATGTCTAGTTTTCTGTTGGCACAAGTTTAGTAGACAAGCTCCCTTAAGCATGTAAACTACTGGCAAGTTGTCGATCAAATGTTTTTTGAACGCAATTTTTATTAGGGGAAAAGCAAAAATATCGAACTAAATAATTTTCATATCAATAATTTTTTTTATTTATCTCAAACTCAAAACACATCCTCTAATATGTAGTTGTAAATGTCATCATTCTTCTTCGGACGAACTTCCACATCATGTTTCCGATGACAATATTCAGAAAGCTCAATGGTGCCAAGATTCAACGGAGGGCGAGTTTCTGCTTCGTCCCTCTCTCTGTATTGATACTGAATGCCGACGTCAGAAACTACTTCGCCTACACACCGACCACATGTATACGGAATATGGACAGATAGCTCAAGGGGATCAGAAGGATAAAGTAACCAGTCATTATCACAGTCAAGGATGTCGACATTGCCGTTGTTAACATCATAATAATAAACGTCGTCTTCGCCGAGCTCATCGAGTTCAACAGTTCTCGCAGTTATGACATCTGTGATCGGTTTACCGAAACAGCGCTGAAATGGTTACTTTACAAAGTGTTTTAATTCAGTAACACAAGACCAATTACGAGTTGTGCCATAATACGGTAACATCTTTCAGGTTCGGCCAAAGGCACAAAGACAAGGGCCAGAAACAAAACATCAGGCAGCTTCATCGTGCCTGTCGGAGACTGATTCTAATATCTGAATGCAAAGTGGCGTCAACGTCAATGCAAGGTATTTGCATAAAAAAACCGTCAATCGGAACAAAGCCATCGCAATGGCGCCTCAAGCATATCCAAGCACAGTTATAAGCTTGTACAGATCTGAACATCAGTCATAAAAATTTCACCCTTAAGTTATACAAAAGCATTCCATGTGTATGCAAGCTTTGACATGACAGTAACTTTTATTTTATCCAATTTATTTTGCTACAAGTTAAACGACAGAAATTAGCCAAGCAGAAGATGTGTACGCAAGTTTGCAATGACAGTAACTTTTATTTGGGGAGACAATCAGTTTATTATACTACACGTGAAACGCTTCTTAACAAACTAATCAATATAACTGAAGTAGCCACGAATATCAGATTTCTCATTGCGCACAATCCATCGCTTCATCAAGTCTTCCTCGTCCAATTCATCGTACGTAGGCATCACCTCGCCGTATTTGCAGACATCAGACAGCTCAACAATGCCAAAAGTAGCTGGATTATCTCTGGCTTGCCATTCTTTAAGATGTTGAAGGTATCCATCAATGTATTGGTAAAGTTCTCCATTGCAGCCGCCGCATTCGAAGTTAACATGGATGGAAAGCTCGAGGTGGTCCTGTTCATTCGTAATAAAGTCAAAGTCATGATTCTTATGATCAAGCTTGCCGTCATCTCCGAGAGTAAATTCTACGATGTCATCTTCGTTGGGGTCATGTTCGACAGTTCGCCCATGAATACCTGTTGCTGGTTTGCCATAGCAAAGCTGAAAAGGTAACATCAGTTGTTGTTGTTTGTCCTTCAAAAACTTACAAACTGTCCAGTCGCTCGGTACCAACGTTCAGCCTCGACAAACGACGAAAGAAGGGCGAGACCCAGAAGGAGTTCGACGAGAAGCCTCATCGCGGCGTACCGTGATTGATCCGGCGGTTGGATCGAGACAAACACGGATTGACCGGAAAGGTGGAGGGGCTATTTATGGTATTGTGAAAGTGTGTTGAAGTGTTTTGACCGTGTCAATAAAAAATTAGCATAACCTTTTCACAAGATTTAAAAAGTACTTTTTCCAAATCGTCTCAATCTTCTGATTACGAAAAAATGGTTTTTAGCTCGATCGGACGTATTTTCGCGAAAATAACCTCTGGCGTAAGTTCGAGTAACACTTACGCCAGAAAAAAATTTCACTTACGCCAGATTGTTGACTGGGGTGTATGGTACAGTATAGTAACCATGTTTGTATGTATTACGTTATGCTAATTTTTGATTGAAACCGCCTAAACCCTCACACGATACTATAAATAGCCCATCGCCGGATCAATCACGGTACGCCGCGATGAGGCTTCTCGTCGAACTCCTTCTGGGTCTCGTCCTTCTTTCGTCGTTTGCCGATGCATGGTATTACCGAGTGACAGGACAGTTTGTAAGTTCTTAAAGGGCCAACAGCAACAACTAATGTTACCCTTTCAGCTCTGCTATGGCGAACCAGCAACGGGTATTCATGGGCGAACTGTCGAACATGATCCCAACGACGATGACATCACATATTTTAATGTCAAGGACCACGGCAGACTTGATTTTGACGATAATGATTCAGACTTCGCGCTCTACGCCAGTGACCCCCTCGAGCTTTCCATCCATGTTAACTTCGAATGCGGCGACTGCAAAGGAGAACTCTACCAATATATCGACTACTTTCAATTTCAACGCAAAGAATACGATGAATCTCAAGCAAATCCGATGATTATGGGCACCGTCGAGCTTTCTGATGTCTGCAAATACGGCGAGCTCCCATCCAGGTATAACCGCGTCGACCGCAAGAGACTGAGGCGCAAGTGGCTGCTGCGCGATGAAAAAAACGACTATCGTAAATACTGGGATTATTTTAATTAGTCTGTGAAAAAAGAGTTTTATGTGTAACAAAATAAAGTGATTGTCGGACAAATTTGTGTATAATAATTGTGTTTTTTTTCACGACTTGTCTTGGAAAAGCATCTTCGATTTGCATACCGATTTTCACACGAAGGTAGGCGAAGCACGCGCAATCAACATCAAACCGCAATGAAGGACGGAAAGCACGCCAGCGACTTTCCATTTCTTCGCAGAACGTGTGTCGCCGGGGCCGTCAGACGACGTTGCAGATCATGATGTTAGCCAGGGGTGTCGTCGTGGCCCTAATCGTTGGGTTTGTATCCGTTTCGGCCAATTTGGACACGGTCGAACGGCCGATTCAGATAGTCCAACTGGTGCCGACGGATGATGCCCAAGTTTTGTCGCTCGTGCACCTCTATGAAACTGGCATTCTCGACTTCTGGCGAGCCCCGACCAAAGTTGGTGCCACCGTTGATGTCATGGTGGATCAGCGGCAGAAGGCTCAACTTAAAGCTTTTGCGGTCGAAAATGGGATTAGCACTGTGAAGACGCTGGTAGCCGATTTGGAGCAGATAATCACAGACCAGGAGAGCGATGCCAACTGGCGCGCCAAGGCAATTAAAATGCTTCATGGAAGTGGTCGATCTCGAGACGCGCTGGAAGCTGGGATGGACGACTTTGGCCTCTCAATGGCAAAAGTCGTCCATCCTACGTACCTTTTGAATCAATTCAATTTTTAAAAAATGTCGAAATTGCCGTTGTTAACCTCATAATAATAAATGTCGTTTTCCCCGAGTCAGGGGTGGAGGGAGGTCGATATTTTGCGACCCGGGGCCGACCCGGAAAGAAAAATTTTGGCCTGCGGCCGGCCCGTTTTTAGACCGACCCGACCCGGCCCGGCACAGGTCGTAGCAAAGCGGCCCGGCCCGACCCGACCGCGGGTCAACAGAGGTCCTACAATTTTTCGAGGAAATAGGTAAGGGGGGACCAAGGAGATTTTTTCAAAAAAATTTTGGAGCGATTTATGAAAAATCTAAAGGGGAGACCAAAGGAACAATTATGGTCAAAATTGTAAAAAACTAACAAATTCTAATGGTCCCCTCTTACCCCTTTTGCCAGAATCCGAATAGGTAAATAACGGCCCGGGGTCCGACCCGGCCCGCTCGACCGCAGGCCGAACATGTTGACCCGGCCTGGCCCGGGTCGCCGTAAGATCGGCCCGACCTGGCCCGGGCCGGGTCAGGTCGAGGTCGGGCCGGGTCGGCCCGGCCCGCTGTCCACCCCTGCCCCGAGTTCAACACTTCTCGCAGTTATGACATCTGTGATCGGTCTACCGAAACAGCGCTGACATGATTACTTTACAAAGTATTGAAATTGAGTAACACAAGATCAATTACCAATTGTGCCATAATACGGTAACATCTTTCAGATTCGGCCAAAGGCACACAGACAAGGGCCAGAAACAAAGTAACAGGCAGCTTCATCGTGCCTGTTGGAGACTGATTTGGATATCTGAACGCAAAGTGGCATCAACTTCAATGCAAGGCATTTGCACAAAATACCGTCAATCGGAGACCATTTCATCACAATGGCGCCTCAAGCATATCCACGAACGCCAGTCACAAAAAAAAAAAATCCCCCTCAAATTATAAAAAAAACAATTCCAAGTAAACGCACACAGGCAAGTCAAAATGATTACGTTCCACTTAAGTGGAACGTAATCATGCGCACGGTGCATCTTTTTGCTTGTGTGTCAGTGTATCCGACTCGCGGACGCCGTAAAGACATACAAGCAAAAAGATGCAGGTGCGCGTGATTACGTTCCACTTAAGTGGAACGAAATCTTTTTGACTTGCCTGTGCAAGCTTTGACATGACAGTAACTTTTATTTTGGAAATAATCAATTCACAACGACAATTTCACAGACTAATCAATATACTTGAAGTGGCCACGAATATCGGGATGTGTGTGGCGCACAATCCACTGCTTCCTATGCTTCAATTCGACCCAGTCACTGTACCTAGATTTCACCTCTCCGTAACGGCAGGCATCAGACAGCTCAACGGTGCCAAAACTCGCTGGATTATGCAAAGCACTCTCTTGGTTATAGAATTGACCGTCGTCGTACTCGATGTATTGATAGAGTTCTGCTTTGCAGTCGCCGCATGTGAAGAAAGCATGAATGGTAAGCTCGAGAGGGTCACGACGATTCATAAAATCGTCCTCATCAACGGCAACATGATCGAACCAATCGTCGACCCTAATGTTTGTGACGTCATCGTATTTGGGGTCATGTTCGACAGTTCGGAGTAGAATATTCTGTGCTGGTTCGCCGTTGCATTCCTGAAAAGTTAAGAACAGTTGTTATTGCGATGCCCTTGAAAAACTTACAAATTCTCCTGTCGCTCGGAAAAACAATTGAGCATCGGCAAACGACGAAAGAAGGGCGAGACCCAGAAGGAGTTCGACGAGAAGCCTCATCGCGGCGTACCGTGATTGATCCGGTGGATGGATCGCTGCGAACACTGATTGATTGGGTGATTGGATGGGCTATTTATAGTATCGTCCGAGCATTTAGGCAATTTTAATCAAAAAAATTAGCATGGAACGCATTTTCTGGGAAAACAAACCAAACACATTTGCCTTTTTATGGACACTTTCAAATTTAAAGTTTATTTAAAACATTGAAACCAAAATGTCTGTTTTCGAAACCTGAAGTACAAAAACCATGAAACAAAGTGTGTCATCCGATTGCTCACAATACGACGATCAATTTATTTTTAGATGACTGTAATTCAAATTGTTTCGACGGAAGTCTCCCGCATACCATAAAGCTACTATGTGTATCTGTGTACCTGTCGACAAAATAGCCGCAGGGGGTGATTACCCGTTCACTGACATTAGCGAACAATGATGCTATCTGTGCATGACTTTAAGGCTCAGATTGTTTTCTTTGTGTTGTGCAATGACTGTAATCACTGTATGGAAAACCTACTGATTACCGTTACTTTTATTGCAGAGAACAACATTGACTTTATAGCAAATTTAAAGGTAATTCCGAGCACGTTTTCATCGCCACGATACACAGGCGCGTCCATGTTGGAAACACCAGACGTAAAACCACAAATCGGGTTCATGCCGATTAGAAAAAGTGACGACAAAAACGCATCAGTGAAAGTTAATGATTCAATCCAACACGCGGAAACACTTTTGCGACTACGATGGCCTCAGGGGGTTGGAGATCATCGTAGAAGATGCCCTTTCCAAAGCAAGTGGTAAAAAGACAATTATTACACAAAACTGACATTTGTTTAACATTCACTTTATTTTGCTCCACACAAAACGACATTTTTAAAGACTAGTCAATAAGATCCCAGTGATCGAGAATGTTAACTTTGTCATCGCGCAGCAGCCACTTCCCCCTCAGTTCTTTGTCGTCGCTCTTGTGATACCTGGATTTGACCTCGCCGTATTTGCAGATATCAGACAGCTCGACGGTGCCCATAATCATCGGATTTGCTTTAGCAACATCTTTATCGTCACGTTGAAAGAAGTAATCGAGGTATGTGTAGAGTTCCCCTTTGCAACCGTGGCAGTCGAATGTAGCGTGGATGGAAAGCTCAAGAGGGTCACTCGGTGCGCCCAGAAAGTCCCCATCCGCATGATATTCATCAAACACAGAGATTGCAGTAAATTCTCTGACATCGTCGTCTCTGGGGTCATGTTCGATAATCTTCATCTGCACCTCTGTTGGTTTGCCACGGCAGTACTGAAAAAGAAAGAAGTCGTTACATTCAGCTTATAAATAACTCACAAATTTTCCCATCGTTCGGTAATGCACTGCATCGGCAAACGACGAAAGAAGGGCGAGGCCCAGAAGGAGTTCGACGAGAAGCCTCATCGCGGCGTACCGTGATTGATCCGGCGGATGGATCGCTGCGAACACTGATTGATTGGGTGATTGGATGGGCTATTTATAGTATCGTTCCAGAGTTTGAACGGTTTTAATTAAAAAATTAGCATAGAACGAATTCTTCGGAAAAACCAAACATTTTTCCCTTTTCGAGGACACTTTAAAGTTTTAAATAACTAAAACGGCACATTTGACGAATTTATACTTGAAAAACGGCTCAACGCTTTTTGAATCCTCAAAATGTTGTTTTATGTGGAGCAAAATAAAAGGATTGTCGGCTTAGTGCAATAACTGTCTTTTTACCACTTGCTTTGAAAGGGCATTTATTACTTTGCTAATAGATGCAACTTTTGCTTGATGATCTCCACCCCCTGAGGCCGTCATAGTCGCCAAAGTGTTTCCGCGTGTTTGATTGAATCATTAACTTTCACTGATGCGTTTTTTGTCGTCACTTACACTTTTTCTAATCGGCATGAACCCGATTTGTGGTTTTACGTCTGGTGTTTCTAACATGGACACGCCTGTGTATCGTGGCGATGGAAACGTGCTCGGAATTACTTAAAATAAATTTGTTAGAAAATTCAATGTTGTTCTCTGCAATAAAAGTAACGGTAATCAGTAGGTTTTCCATACAGTGATTACTGTCATTGCACAACACAAAGAAAACAATCTAAGCCTTAAAGTCATGCACAGATAGCATCATTGTTCGCTAATGTCACTGAACGGGTAATCACCCCCTGCGGCTATTTTGTCGACAGGTACACAGATACACATAGTAGCTTTATGGTATGCAGGGTGTAAAAGACCTTTTGAAGAAGGAAAAAAAAACCTTCAGTTGACAACTGGCTTCTGTGATCACACGAAGGTAGGCGGAGCACGCGCAATCAACATCAAACCGCAATGAAGGACGGAAAGCACGCCAGCGACTTTCCATTTCTTCGCAGAACGTGTGTCGCCGGGGCCGTCAGACGACGTTGCAGATCATGATGTTAGCCAGGGGAGTCGTCGTGGCCCTAATCGTTGGAATTGTATCCGTTTCGGCCAATTTGGACACGGTCGAACGGCCGATTCAGATAGTCCAACTGGTGCCGACGGATGATGCCCAAGTTTTGTCGCTCGTGCATCTCTATGAAACCGGCATTCTCGACTTCTGGCGTGCCCCGACCAAAGTTGGTGCCACCGTTGATGTCATGGTGGATCAGCGGCAGAAGGCGCAACTTGAAGCTTTTGCGGTCGAAAATGGGATCAGCACTGTGAAGACGCTGGTAGCCGATTTGGAGCAGATGATCACCGATCAGGAAAGCGATGCCAACTGGCGCGCCAAGGCTATCAAGATGCTTCATGGATCTGGGAGGTCTCGAGATGCGCTGGAAGCCGGCATGGACGACTTTGACCTCTCAATGGCCGATTACCACCCCTATGGCGACATTGTAGCCTGGATGGGACGCATCGCTGCACGCATGCCCACGCAAGCTCGAGTCTTCTCGATCGGGCGCACCGTTGAAGGTCGCGAAATCAACGGCCTCAAGGTATGTTTTCACCTTTTTAGACTTTTTTTAACTTCAAAAAAACTATATTACCCCCAAAAAGTTGCAACAAGTTTCCCGTTCCACTCCTATATCCCCCCAGCTATCCACACATCCCATTGATTAGCACATTTTCCCCTAAACACTTTTTTGCACGTCCCGTCATATCTGCATCTGAAAAAGCGTCATCTTTCAGATTGGCAATCCGGTTGGTGACTCGTCGAAGCGCATCATTTGGATCGATGGTGAGTTATCGGACTTCTTTGAGCATTGCGCATATGTCAGACAGGCGTTTTTTACGTCTTTAGTCATGCCCTACGGGTGCAAAATCGAGCAGAGAACAGATTTATGCTGTCATCCAGGAAAAAGGAAGGGAAGGGAAGAAAAGAAAAATCCAAAATCTTGAGTGATTTATGCACTATTGAATCTATTCAATTTTTTGTGTGAATCGCATGCGTTTTGCGCATAATCAAACGCAATCTTGACATGGAGCGTGTACAAATGGGCGAGACGGAAACACCTAATTAAAACAGTTTCAAGTTTCATTGTTGTTTTTCTTTTCAGGCGGAATTCATGCTCGAGAATGGACTGCGGTGCATACCACGGTTTACTTCATTTACAAGGTAATAAGAAGTCAAAAAAATTGAAAGTAAATGTGAACTTTAGATCATCAACAAACTTCAAAGACGCGAAGCTGACCTTTTGAAGGTTCTGGACAGTGTTGAACTTGTTGTTATTCCGGTTTTGAATCCTGATGGGTACGAATTTACGCGAACTGAGCCTCGAAATGCTTTGGTAAGAATGTCTTTAAGTAGATAATGGCTGTTAAGATGAATTTCGTAGGTTCGAATGTGGCGCAAATCCCGTTCCCAAGACCGTTGCGCAACTGATCGTAATGGAAAACAGACCTGCTGCAAAGGCGTCGATCTTAACAGGAACTTCGATTACCGATGGGCCGAAACTGGCACTAGCTTCCATCCGTGTTCTGAGATCTATCATGGCGCTGGGGCTTTCAGTGAGCCCGAGACTCGGTTGGTTTTTGAGGATCCTGAGGGTAATTTGAATACGATAACTGACTTTTTTTGACAAATTTTAGCAATGTCCGCGATGCCATTCTCAATTCTGATCTAACAGGCCGTATTGACGCCTATGTCACCCTTCACGCTTATTCTCAACTTTGGATCTATCCCTATTCCAACAAGAAGCAAAGCTATCCCGCCGATATTGCCGATTTGAAGAAGGTTGCTGCCCGGGCTGTCAATGCCATCGGAAAGCTATTCGGTACGCGGTACATGCATGGTACCGGGCCGGAAATTATCTGTATGTTGCTTTTTTGCTTTTAAATTGTGTTTTAAGCTGTTTTGAACTTAAAAATACGTCAAAAAATTGAACACCGGTGACTCTTTTCCATTTTAGACGCCTACACCGGTGGCAGTAGTGACTGGGCTAAAGAAAAGGCCGGCATCAAGTACTCCTACACCATCGAACTACGTCCATCGTACTATTGTAAGTCGAAAATAGCTGCCTTTCCCCTATTTTTGGTGCCTTTATCGCTTTCCCTGCAAAATATCGTAAAAAAGCAACATTGCGGAACTGCCACAGCTTTCTGGAAGCATAAATCCCTGCCGTTGTGACGCAATTCGCCGCTTGGCTGCACTTTTGTTTTAGCCATCGACACTGCCACGGGAAAGGTCTTCAACAATCTCGTTTCAGCTTGGAATGGCTTCGTCCTGGACAAGAGCCAACTCATTCCGACGGCACGCGAAACCTATGATGGCATCTGGGTCGTGCTGGATACGGTAGCCCGAGAAGCGCGAGGCGAAGTCGACCCTGTGCCGGTGGTGGCACCCGCTCCGGCGAGGCCGACGACGACTCCACGGCCATTGGCACCGGGAGAGTGCAGAGACGTGGAATCGACGTGTGACCGATGGCTCGATCAGCGACCCACACTTTGCATGACTTCCAGGTCGTCCATGAGCAAGCAGTGCGCGAAGAGCTGTGGATTGTGTTAAAACTTGTTAAAAAATGTGTTTTCGTGGCGAGACCTCTCGATGGCAACATTCGCGTCGAGACAAATGTCCTTGAAAAAGTATACAAATCCGGTCAATGACTTTCAATTTCCAATTCGCATCGGTTTAACTGGTAGTCATTCCTAACTTCAATGATTTCACGATTTTTTGTTTGTCAAATAGTCGAATAAATGCGTCTAATTACAAGTTGAGTACGTCTACATGCACGGAGGAATCTAATGACATCAGAAAAATGGCTTTTTCAATTATCGATCAAATCGAAGGCGGGGAAGTCCGCTCGTTTGACGCTTTCAATTTCTACGTAACCCTGAACCCGCAAAAAACGCAATGTCAACCCAGCCAAGGTCAGCGGCGACAGCTTTGTGTGGTCGAGCGTGAAACTTTCCCCTGCCTCTCATCAAAATTAACCAGATTGCCAACACGAAACCTGCTCATCGCCTTGAGAAACCGTCCAACTTCTATTTCCAGGGACTTCCGACAGTGATTGATCACTTTAATTCAAGCCGACAGCCACTTTGATACGATATAGCTGTCATCGATGACTTAACCATGTATGACTGTCAACAAGATAGACTATTATCTCCTTGCATCCGATTACAGATGCACTTTTTCAGAAGCTATGCCAAGGGGGACCGAATAAAGCCGATTCGACAGGCCTGCAAAGTTCTTCAGAAAATCCGCTTTACATGAGCCCGCTAAAGCCCAAAAAACTGAAGCTAGTCGCCCCCGCTTCACGCCTTCACAGCTTTTCGTGGCTCCAGGCGGTGATTCTCACAGAGATTACGTTTATTTTCAAAGATGCGGAGAAGCGGGGGTGTACTTTTGATTGTCGGTTGTCGTCATCATCACGGATCATAGTAGTTTTTTGCCAGGGAGTGTAAAAAACACAATTTTTTGACGATAGTAATAGGAAACGTGTAGATCCATGACGTTGTGTACGTACAGAAGTCACTGTCATGGTCACTGTAGGCTCCCTGATCACATTATACATAGAACTTTTTGACAGGTCATCTGGAGGGGTGGAGAAAAGAAGTCGAAATGAACGGTGTGCAATGTGTTTTACGTCTGTAAACCCGTTTAGAAAGTCGCTTGGCTAGGCATTTCCGCTACCTGATTTGATGTTTTCATTGTTATTTGCTTCGAATTCCAAGTTTTACGATCCCCTATCCCCCGCGCGTCAGGATGAATCCCCACTTTGTGGTCGAATATTTGTTGTTATGAATCCATGGCCACATCATAGACCCCAAGACATGTCCATATTAGCCAACCGAACGACCGACCATGAACTAATGGTGTGATGATGGATCTGTTATCGCGTGCCCCTGACACAACTTTGTCCACTTGCGCACGAGGCATCGCCGACGATCGTCTGTCGCGTCTTCGCTTTCAAGAAAGCGAAAGATTGCATAAATAACAATTTGCGCTTTCTTTTGATGGATTTATTTTCCATTCATTCATGCCTCTTCGGCTTGTCATGCTCCTAGTCCATCAAATTTGCACTTCTATTTCGGGCGTCTGGTTATAATAAACACGCGCCACTTGTCTATATGCCAAAGCTCCGCCCATTGCCTCAGGGTATGATTTAAGCGCCAAATATGTGGGTGCCAACAATGGGGTTTACTATTCCATGCTTCCGGGGATAGTTAGTCGGTTTCTGCCTTTTTCGGTTCCAAAAAAACGTCGCAATCAGTTGATTTCCATCTATTTTCTTAACAAACAGCTGCCAGTTGCCCAGTTTCTTCGATTTCTGGATGGAAGGGGAATTCCATGGAAGCGAAAGAACACCCCATTGTTCGAATCGGTCTGATAAGCATGTTCCCATCGGCGGGCTGCAGCGTGCACCGTCAATTTTTTTGCGCAGGCGGCTGATGTTGAGATGTTCTTCGTGTTGGCAGCAAGTCGTCGTCGTCGTTGTGCGTGAAGCATCAAAATCCGCTGAAGACTGCCCCGTTACGAATTTTCATTGTCGTTAGTGGTGATCAAAGAAGGAAGACGGAGGGGGAATGCCTTACATTGGAGCTTGCCGGGGGCAACCAGTTCCGAGACAGGCGTGCTTCTGCACTGCATTCCAGTGTTTCTACACGACTGACATAAGGCCCTCCTTTCCCCTAAGGGTAAATTACATGGTTTTACGCGAGCGCGGGGTGAAGTTAAGGTAGTTAGTAACTTGTAGGAACTGATAGCGTTCTTTAGCCTTTGGAAAGTTGTTCCGTGTTCGTGGAAGCTTACAATACAGGTACTTTATTGGACTGTTTTACAGTGGCGATGACCGCCATCTCAACTGTTCTAAAGCTGCTCCTTGTAGTATGCTTATTTGGAGGTAGTTATGCCGCTCTTTCTGAGAAAGGCAATGATAATGTTTATAAGCTGCTGAGAATCTATCCCAAATCCATGGAGGAAGTCAATTTTTTGCATGAATTGTATAAAGCGTCGACGGAATTTGAAGTTAGTTTGCTTTCTGGCTTAATTTAAAGGCTTCTGAAGTTCAAAAAAGCCTACAAAATTTGCTTAAAAGTACTTTCTAAAGCCTAAAAACCAATTTCCAGTTCGATTTCTGGAAAGCGCCCACGGCCGTTGGTGCCTTTGTCGACCTCATGGTAGGCCCTGAGCTTGCTGGTCCCACACAGAAACTTCTTGCCGAGCACAACATTGAATTCCGAGTGACCGTCGAAGATGTTCAAAAGTAAGCCTCATTCAAATTGAAACATTTCCATTGACCTATCTGCCTCATTACCCTCACCCATCAACTTCCAAACACCAAAAACCGCCAAAACCCCTATTACATCACATACCATCAAATTCAATCCATTTCCAGACGGATCGTCGAAAAGGAAACCCCCAACACCTCCCACAACACAGGGCTATCCCCAGCGGCTCTCGCCAATCTGAACCCGCTGCTTCGAAGCTTCTTCACGAAGCGCGTCAAAGATGCGCCGTACACGAGCCGTAACCGAGCAAAGTACCGTTTTGGTAAGTTTACTTTTTTCATGCATTCAACCGATTTAAAGTCCAAAAAGTCAACGTCATGTCACCGAAATGAAACGGATGGGGAAATACTTTTTTGACACTTCCTTTGGAGTCTTTATGTCTGCCGACCGCTGCGCGACATGACCGTGTCAGACGATTCTTCAAAACTATTGCATGTCTAATGTTACATAATAGTTAGGCAATGGGCAAAGTGAGACATTGATTTGATCGCCGTAGTGGAACTTTGGACAACCGGTTGAATTGCAACAACAGATAAACGTTTTTTCGTGGATGAAAAAATGAGATTGATAGGGGTTTCAAATGTTAGGTATTTGTGTTTTGTTGTCGCCTGTAAATGAATGTCAAAAACCTTTTTAAAAAAACAAAGGTCAAAGACTTTCAAAAACTTTTTCTAAAAATTCTAGGCGAGTACCATTCCTACGACGAAATGATCCAATGGATGAACGAAATCGAACGCAACTATCCCCACATGGCGAAGGTGTTTACCATCGGCATGACTAATGAGAATCGACCGATAAAGGGTATCCAAATCGGAAACCCAATCAATGCAGGGAAATCGAAGCGTGCCGTTTGGATCGATGGCGGTATCCATGCTCGTGAATGGGCTGCTGTGCACACGGCACTGTATTTTATTGAACAGCTTATTGCTGGGTACGATACTGACCCGCAAGTTCGGGGCTACGTCGATACATTGAACTTCTACATCGTCCCGGTGGCTAATCCTGATGGTTTTGAATACTCACGGTCTGATGTGACTCCTCAAACTCGCTTCTGGCGGAAAAATCGGTCCAACATCAAGTGCGCGAAAGATCGTTGGCACAGAGATAGGTGCTGTGGTGGTGTTGATTTGAATCGTAATTTCGATTTCCACTTTGGAGGTTTGACCGTTTTCATTCCAAAGGTTTTGCTCAAGATCAGATTTTAGAAACCGGCTCATCCCAAGACACCTGCTCAGACATCTATCAAGGCTCCGGCGCTTTCAGTGAACCCGAATCGCGTGCCATTCGCGACAAACTTCTTTCTCCTGAACTCTACGGCAGCGTAGACGCCTTCATCACGCTCCACACCTATTCCCAAATGTGGATTCATCCTTATAATCACGAGCGTCGCGCATTCCCGGAAGACATCAACGACCTCCAAGACGTTGGCCGTCGTGGTGTTGAAGCCATTGAAAGCATGTATGGAACGAAATTCCGTTTTGGCACTGGTGCGGATATTCTTTACCCCTCTGCTGGCGGGTCTGATGATTGGGCCAAGGCAAAGGCTAACATTAAATATGTTTATTTGTTGGAATTAAGGCCTGGAGAGGAGCGTATGTACTTTTTAAGAGTTATTTGGTTGAATGGAATCTGAATTTGACGTTTTTAGAATGGGATGGTTTCCTTCTCGACCGCAAACAGCTGATCCCGACCGGCCGTGAAACCTGGGAAGGCGTTAAAGTTGTCCTTGATGCCGTCATGGCTCGGGTAAGACGAGGCCCAGTGGCAGTAATGACGCCTTCCACGCCGCCACCGACCACAACCACGACGACTACGACCACCCGGGCTCCAACGACGACGACTACGACCCCTCAGCCAACAACGACCACAGCCGCCGTAACCTGGACCCGTCGTGCTCGTCCTGGGCCAGTGTTCCGATTCCCGCAACAGCAAACTGTCCAACAACCGCTTCTTCGTGACCGTCTGAACTCGGCACGACAACAACAACTTCAAGCTCGACGGGAATACGAATTTAGACTATCCCAACAGCGTGAAATGGAACGACGTCGCCAACAGGCTCAATTGGCTCAGCAGCTAAGACAACAAGCTGAACTTTGTAAGCCAATTTTATTTTTTTTACTTTAAAACGGTCAAAAATTGGCAAAATTTTAGCCGCCGCTACGCCCCAAATCTGCTCCGACAAATCCCGCTGGTGCAGATCATGGATCCAAACAAACCCCAACATTTGCAACACATCCACCATCTACATGAGAAAAGATTGCGCATTTTCGTGTGGTTTCTGCTAACCATTGTTTTTTTTTACTTTTTTCATAACACTAATTCACGGCATCACCATGATACTCAGTTTTGTAGGAAATTCATTTTATTTTTACGACATAAATTTGTTTCAACTGTCTTTGTAGCTACATGATGTTGGTTTTCGGTAGTTTTGTTAGGCTTTTTTTAACGTGTGCACGATAAAAAGTTGTTGATAAGGTTGAAAATCGGAATGTCAGAATCACATAGCAATAATAATGCATAATTTATATCATGAGATCGCAAAGGGGTTTCACAAAAAGCTCAGTTATTGGGACAAGTTCAACTTGTTTTAGCCGTTTTTGTGGACGTTCTTACATTATTGGAAGTGAAACTCATCGATGTTGATTGAATTCGATTCAAAATTGTTGGAACGGCGGAAGTTATCTGCCTCAAACAGTCAGCAATTTCATCCAGGCAGTTGTCTAATTGTTCAAGTCTGCCTTCAAGCATGTCAACTTTAGTTCTGACACGTCCTTTTCTCATGACAAGATTGTTGATCCGACGCAAAATCAACTCTGCTCTTTCAGCCGAACGGCCAAGTCGCTCCTCATCAGTCCGGTGCTTTTCATATTCCTTCTCTTTGGCAAAGTTTTCCATGCACTCTTCCTCGAAGTCATGTAGATCTTCCAATTCTTCACTATTCAAAAACAGCTTCAGTGAGAAATCGAACGGACTGTTAGATCGATATCCAATTCTTATCAGCCTCCGATGCCGTACATATTTGACCAACATGTAAATATGGTAAATCCATGTGAATGGGGGCGGCACAAACGGCGTTGATTCATGCTCCATGACTTGATGATAGCGTTGATACATCCATATTTGTTGCGACATTTTATCAGTTTCCTTGAAGATGTGATCAAATATTGCGACGAGCATGCTTGTAAGAAGGACGTTTGAAACAAGACAGAAGAATATCATCAAAAGTGGCGGAATCCAATGGCCGGTAACACATGTCTTTCTTAACGTTTCTTCAGCTTCGGACAGTGGCATCCCCATTCTTTGATGACATTCCCAAATTTGGTCATTGCAAATGTCAATTCCGTTGGTGAAATCTGAATTTTGTTATTGTTTTAACGTAAATGTACCTAACAATACCTCACCAGTTGTAATACACAGTTCAGAAAGGTTGGTTTTTGCGTATACTTCACCGTACGACATAAAGTACGGCTTGTAAAAGATGTTCCGCAGTAATATCCAGTGCCAATCTTCGTTTGGGATATTAATAGACTGTCGCGCAAGACCAAATGCCAGTAGAGACACACAAAGCATTACAGTAACGTCTAAAGCGATAAGAATAAAGTGACTGTAAAACATAAAATGTGCACTTACAAGTCATTGACATTATCATATTACCAGCCATTGTAACCAAAGGTCCAATCTTGGGATGAACGCTGAGAAAATCGAGCATCTTTATAGTCCAGAGCACTGCTGATAGTGACAAAATAGATCTCGCATAAGCCGAGCTATAAATAAATATTTAAAAAAGGTGTTAAACAAACGTATGTTTTGCTATTTAAAAATTTAGCGAAGAGATCCGGAATTCTTTAAAATGCACAAAACTCACTCAGAATAGATGACACGACACAGAAACCCGATCAAATAGCTTACAACCGCCAACATCGTTAAAGTATTCCAATACCCGAAAAAACACACGCATTTTTCGCAAAACCGTAGCGGTTTCGTCATCATCAGCTTTCTAATAAGTTCAATTCCAAAGGTAACAACATAGCAGACCAACGCGTACTCGGCAAATGTAGGAGTCACTGGTGTTCGAATGAGCAAAACATAAGTCAAAACACTCAAAAAGACGAGGTAGCTGATAAGCCATGCCCAAAACGTCGTGATAGGAGCGACGAAAAACTCATAGAGTTTTCTTCGTAGTCGAATGGGATGTTTTCTAATCATTTGTTGAGGCACCAGTGTTCGCTTGAACCGTTTTCTCAGAGGCTTTTCATTTTGATTATCGTTAGTATTCAGTCTGTGATTGTTGGCTGTCAAATCTAACAAAGATTGTGATTCCAGATCCGATACTTTGGAACGGTGTGGTTTTTTGTCTGAAAAGAGAATATGAAGGTTCTGCTTAAATTTTTTCTGTCACTTCGATGCAGTTCAAATATTTTTAAAATCTTTGTATTTTATATTTAAGTTAAACAAATGGATAAATGATAAGTTTACCTGGTTGCACCGTATTAGCAGGCTCATTTGACGAGGGTATTTGTCTTTGCGGTAGGAAAGTGTTCAGCAAGCTAGTTAATTTTATACTTCTTGCACTTCTTCTAACAACGCTTTTAGCAAACAAGTCAATACTATGTGAGTCAGGATCGTCCGCATCACTATCACTTGAAAACAAACTTCCATCGCTATCACTATCCAAACCAAATACCTCATTAACATCGTCATCATGTTCGAACGCTGTATGAGGTTGTTGATACAACTCTTTTCGAGATTTGAATTCAAACAAGAAGATGCATGGCGGGAAAAGCAACCCCAAAATAACTTTTAAGTTTGAACTGTTTCGAAGTCGCATTCCACCGTGCCACAAATCAGCTAACAAAACCTGACAACATGGGTGAGCCACAAAAGCTTGGTTGTCACTAGAGGCCGCCAATGATAAACACGTTTCATTGTTCCAATACTTTAGCTCGTAAGTTAGAAGTTGTAGAGTTTGCACATCACTGTGCTTGTAGCAAAATTCGAGCAATTCGACGGAAAGATTCTGAAACTTTCTAAAAAAAGATTTGCCGTATGTTTTCTAAAAACTGTCACGTACTCCGCATATTTCTTTAACTCCTTACAAACTTCGACCTTCAAATAGTCTTCTGCAGCTTCATCTGCCAATGATTTGAATAGTTTGGAAGCGATCAATGACTTTGCCAGGGCTTCTTCACCGTATTCCCACATGCATAATGCCATCTCATAACGTTTTGTAAGGACTGCCCAAATAAGCAAGTCACTGTAAGGGTATTTGAAAACATATTCATTGTCATTTTGCTGTTCAAAGACGGATTTTCCATCGATGCTTATCCTCATGGACGCTTTCTGTGCTTCATTATACGCATCTGTGAATTCACTGCTGCAATAGTAACTACGGAAGCCATTACCCATCAACTTTTCAATCGCCAATCCGACATCTAATAGGGCGTAGGAATAGTTTGAATGCACTTTTACAACATCACCAACAATATAAATAAGTGTATGTGGTGGGCCACGTTCGGCATTGTAAAGCTGCTCCAATCGTTCGATGGTCAGAAATTTGTAAACAGAAACACCGTTTTCTAATAATAATCTCACTGCATCAACTTCATTGTCTACTAACGCGTCGAACATGGCATCCTTCAAGGCATCTGTTGCTCCGTTTAGCCGCATCGAAATAATGTCTTTTGAGGTAAGAAGTCGGGCCATTGTCAAAATGAATACTACAAAACGGTCAAAGGTTGTACAAATCCATAAACAGATGTTATAGTTGTTTTTAGCCAGGTAGTTTTACAAAAGAAGCAAATAATAAGAACGGTAGCCAGTGGCACTTGATCATTCAAAACTGAAACAGAGCAAGTTACACATTGTTGTAATGCAAACACGAATTTCAGCGCAGCACGAAGCGAAAAAAGACAGCAACAAAGCGTTAAACGAAGCAAATATCCGAGAAAATCCCCTTTTGTCAGTTGTTTTTATCGAAACACTGACATCCAGGAACACAAAAAGTTCGCGCAACTTTATAGTCGACGTCGTAAGAAACAAACATAACTTTTTTAGTACATACTTAAGCGTAAAAGCACGAGTTAGTTTATAGCGCAGTCGAGCAACATAACCACAAAACATACATTGATTCGATTTGCAGCAAAGAACTGCAGCCGTCAGGGCCGTAGGGTCAGTCGTTACCCCTGACGGCCAAACAATGCTGCCTCATTGCAAACTGTTGTTGACTTTGGTTATGTCGTTGCGTTTCAAAGGAAAGAAAGAGCGTTCATTCTCTGATTTATAAGCTCAGAAACTATGCAACACGCTTTGAAGTTATAAATTTAAGACAAGATCATTGGACTTTCATTATTAATGCAAAAGACAAAAAACAAAACTCAGTTTTCTGGGGGTGGAACATGTCGATTCTTGTACTTCTTCAGGAACGCTTTATTTAACATGCTTCGATGACTGGCCGGTGTGGCTGAATCTTCTGTGATCGAATCGGACTTGGATGGCGCTGACAGCTTTGGCGTGGGTGGAGGGAGTGATTCTTTTCGGCGTTTGGGTTCGCCTTCTGAAAATACAAAGTTGAAATGTAAAAATAGCGATGAAAGCAACTTACCATAAACTTTCAACTGATCCTTCGCAATTTCCAAATCCCGTCTCAAAATATTGTTACTCTGCATCAGATTCAACCTCTCAGCATCGAATGCCCGTGCTTCTTGGAGCCGTTTCTCGAGTTCATCGTTGGTCCGTCGCAACAGGGCAAGTTCCTCTGTTTTGGCTTCCAACAACTTCCTACTGCATTGTTGATCGTCAGCGGGAAGGATAATCGTCTGCTTCTGGAGGAGAGTGAGCTGTTCTTCGAGTCTGGTTGACTTGTCGTGTTGGGCTTTGAGGAGCTCTGAAATAGATTACTGTAAGTGGTCAAATTTAAGAAAAACATACTTTTGTAATGCTCCAACTCTTCAACAGCCACAGTATCACTCCTCGCATTCTGGCTAGCAATCCTCAGTTTTGACTGCAACATGTTAATGTGAGCTCGGGCATCTTCAAGCTGGGTGTGGGCTTTTCGGAATTCCCGTTCAGCGACGACGCGTTGTCGATCCAGCTCATCGAACATGTTGTTCCCGATGGATGCGACCGGGGCAGGAGCCGGGACAGATAGCTCGACTATTTCCCGATTCAGGGCTTCGATTTGCCTGCATGCTTCCTAAAAAATATATATAAAAACATTCAAAATGGCACTCAAAAACTCACAGCATACGTTTTCTGCAAATAATCCCGTTCCGCGCTCATTTCAGCCAACTCTCTTTCTCGCTTCTGCAGATCTGATTGAAATTGGACAGCTAATTGTTGTACTTCTTCGAGCATCTTTGACCGTTCGACCAATTGGCCATTCAGCTCCTTCTGCAAAACCAAAAATAAACCGCCGAAACCCTCCAAAAACACCACCAACCTTTTCATTTTCCAACTTCTCAACTTCATCATTCAATCCATCAACCTCCTGCTGCAACTGCTCGACCAATTCGGTATCAACACTGACGACTGGCTTCGCTTCGACGACGACAGGGATGTTCTCGACTTCGACGACTTCCGCCTGCGCTTTTGCTTTTCGTATCTGCAATTTTTATATATTTTTCAAACCCCAAACAAGATAAAACGTTAACCAACCTCTTCCTTCAAGTCATGAATAGTTTGTTGTAGCTTGGCTTCGGCTTTTTTGAAGGATTCTTCACGGGCTTCCTGATCGGTGATCTGGTCCGTTGCGAGTTCCAGCTGATTTTCCAATGACCGTATCCTGTGTCTCAGTTGCTGCAGTTCGTCTTCCATGGTGGTTGAGTATGTTGATGGTAGTTTTGAACGTAAAATATAGTCAGAAGCTGTGTCAATCGAAGGAGCTGGCAACTGCGCAGCTGTGTTCGTTCAACGCGTACGAAAAAGGGACCTCCCGCGTGAGGTTGCTTCGTGGTGGGAGTTGTTGTGGGGGTACAAAGTGCGTGCATTTTTACTTGAAGCGTGCAATGTGGACCGAGATACACGTTTTCGTTGGTCCTATAGTTTCAATCTGAATCTTAAATATATTAACGATTCTGAACCTAAATAAGACGTTATGTTCTGTCTAAGCCGCACAATTTCTCGTTTCGCTTTATCGCAACCTGTTCTATCCCTTTTCCAGAAACTCTCATGCTTAAAGTTACTCTCGACTGTCACGTAGCATCGGTGGTTCAGTGGTAGAATGGTCGCCTGCCACGCGATCGGCCCGGGTTCGATTCCCGGCCGATGCAATCATTTTTTAACTTTGTGCAAATTTACTTTTTTAGTTTCCGTTTCGCAGTTAAACCGGCGAAACTTTGTATCAAGACGACCGCAGATACCCAACTCTTGCTAAAGTCTTGAGCATTGTAAAATACTGAGTGTTCTAAGAGATGTTTTTAACGAGTTGAATCATAAACAATGATTGGTGAGCTTTGTGATGACTGTTTATGACTTTTGTTTTATTAGCGATTTACAGTAACAATAAGGGGCAAAGGCAGACTTCTCCGCGCATTGGGCCGTTTTGCCGTAGGCGTCTAAACGCGTGAAGCGATCACTGTATAGTTTCCAGTTTGTGCTATTGGCGGTTTGACCGATGTAGCCGGAGAATGTGCCGTTTCCGGGTATAACTTGGAAGTTAATTTGAGTGACGGTAAAGTTTTTGTCGAATTCGGACCGTTCCAATGCCACTGAGACGTTGCTTAATGTTAAAGTTGCGCAACGATCTTTTAAATATTCGTCTGTTTGAATGACGGCATTGATTTTTTGCACCATCGAGGCAGCGGCTTCCCGACCTGGGGCGGTGTTGTCCGGGAGTCTCACTTTCGTATGTTCACAGAGGCAGTACTCGAAGGGAATTCGGAGACGATCGCAAGTCCTAGGCTGAGGCAGGGGTTTCAACACAGAGGACCCATGGAGAAGAATTTTTTTGCTGTTTGCTGGGCGATGCGGGGCCACGATGTCGGCCAAAGTTGCGTACAGGTCGTAATGACTGATAAGCTGGCGGGCGTTTTTGCGAACGGTTTCCATAAGGTCCTTATCCCGACGAAGTGATGCCGGCAAGGCCATGAAGAGGGCCGGATTGCTATCCTCCTTTTTGCCAACGGTTGTCCTGCTTATTGAGCCAACGCGAAAACCGTGGTCGCCCATGACAAACATGTAAGAATTGTTTAACTGAAATTTACTATCATTTGAAAATGTTTGAATAAGAAAAGTACTATACCTTTGCATTATTATCCTTGAAAAAGTTATAAAAGTAGTCATCAAAAGGGTAAAGCCCATTAACGGAACCATGGGCAATTTGAGTCATCCAAGTTAGGGTAAACTTTGGCTTATCGGAAAACTTATCGAGCAAGTCCTGCAAATACTCCATTTGCGGAGTAAAACTGAGACGACACTGGTTGTAAATGTTTTTCTTAATAAAGTTAGTTTTGTACTTTCCTTCGATGCGTAGTTGAAATGGACTAAACAGATGTAATTAATGTTAAAAGTTAATTAAAGCAGGTCACAACACACCAGGGCCGTATCCAGGGGGGTGGACAATTTAGATTTTTTGAAATTCAGAAGCCAAAAAATCACCCTTTGGTCACTCTACCATCACCCCCCTGTAAAAATGTTTCCTGCATACGGCCCTGCAACACACCGCATGTAATGATCGACCGGCGTTTTGTTTTGGAATCCGACACGGTTTGGCCAATTGAATACCCCAAGGGCCCAATCTTCGCTCATAAGTGTTTTGTAGCCGGCTTCTTGATATTGGAAACCGATGAACTGTTCATTGTCTAAAGGCGTTTGCGGATCGCCCGCTTCGGATTGATACCCAACAGACATTGGAGATTGGTTAATGGTATAAAAGGTTTTTCCTGAAAGTCGACTAGGGTTCATTAAACTTCGATGCCGTAATTAATAAGCGGGGGATTATTTTTTGTTTTTTTGACAAACTACTGTAACCACCGACTCACCCAACAAAAATGCCCATGCATTCGGTCGACTGTTTAATCCGACCTTGTTCAAATGTCGAAAAGCGACAGCCTCGTAATACTCGCGCAGATAGTGACTCGTTTTCGGCATTGATCTAATGAATTGTGATTCAGATACGGAGTCAAATATAATTAGATGAACATCGGGTTTTTCGAGTTCCTTGGGCACTTCCACAGGTTCAGCGGTACTGCAGTTGCAATATTACATGTCAGCTCCGAAAGTTAAGCAAAACCTTACGTATTGCGGTAAATTTGAGCATGTAGACCTTCATAATAAGTATTTTCTTTAATATCTTTTTCACCTGATTCCGTTACATTTTTCAACACTATTTCACGACACGTTGTCTCCACAATGTCACATTCCGGCGTACTGCTATTGGTTATTAGCTTATGCCAAGAAGTTGTTTTGTAGTTATAATCATTCTGCGGCATTAGGCACCGCCAATAGCAATCCTTGTTTACCTGTTCGTTGAGAACGACGAGCTTTCCATCTTGTAGCTTCGTCACTTCCGTAGGTGGGGGCTTGCATTTTTTAAATGGCGTGAATTTGTTGTTAAAGTATTTTTCAACGGTAGAGTCCCAGGGGTCCAGTTCATTTAATACACAGGTGTCGAATAAAACTCCAGTTCGGTTTCGACCGTCGCCCGCCTCCTTCACATCTTTAAATTTGTCCATGGCTAAAAAGTTGAAGGTTGTAAGTGGCTTAAAAGTATAAAAGGGGACTTACCTGCTTTAAACATGGTGGTATTGATTGAGACAAGGTTGTAGTCGACCACGAAAAGCATCAGACACGTGGTGATCACCACCGCTAGGACCGTTTTCCTCATTCCCATGATCGGAGAACATAAGCTGAACGAAAACAGGCTCTTGGGTACTCCGGACTGTACGCAGATCGCCGTATTCAATGACTTTAGAGCTTTACGGATTCTGGGTGTAGATTTAGAATTTCTTAAACTTCGAAATTTGCATTGGATAGGTGAATTCTGTCTGATTTTCGAAAATTGTCGTTGACACGTTTAACGAGAAACGATATAACAGGGTGCAAAAGAAGCGTGTGCGATAGGTTACAAAGTTGTGCGCACTTGCGCAAAACATAAAAAATCAGGTTTTATCAACTTTGCGCTCTCGTCGCCGTTCCTTCTGGGATTTTCTGAAGCCAGCTGTCACGTAGCATCGGTGGTTCAGTGGTAGAATGGTCGCCTGCCACGCGATCCACGGCGAGACCACAAGCCCGTTTTCTCCGACTGGGTCTCTCCCGCCCTTCGCGCGCGTTTGCACTGGGCGCATGCGCTGTTCTTTTCTCGCACCCCCGCCCCCCGCCGCGGGAGCCCTGCTTTACGGGTGGTGCGCGCTCAATTACAAAAAACAGCGTCAAATGGCACTTAATCAAAATTTTATATATAGGAATGGATGCAGCAGGTTCTTTTACCTACCTAACGAAAAAATCAAAACATTTCGAGCTCATAGCGGCTTTTTTTCTAAACCGGACTAAAACGACTTTTTTTTCGACATTTTTGTGTTATATATACATAACGAGTTTAAAAGCGAAATTGATAAATCCATCAATACGGATTCAAGCATTAACATCGCATGCATCCCTCAGAATTTTTTCGAGCGATTTGAGTGCGAATTCATGAAAATTTCTAAACAAAACCCCAATTTCCGACCAATTTTGGTAAATTTGTCATAATTTAACAAAAAATTTTTTTTTAACAATTTGGTCTTCTTTAAATGTTCCAATGGATGTTGGCTTTCATAAAATATATTTTTTTGGTATCAATCATTTTTTTCAATTACGTGGGGAAACTTTGAACGAAATTCGTTTTTTGGGGCCTTTTTTGCAAGGGGGCAGGCCGATTTGTCCGGGCGCGCGCTCTAGTCAGACCTTGGTCCCGCCGTGGATCGGCCCGGGTTCGATTCCCGGCCGATGCAATCTTTTTTGAATTTTGTAAAATTTTTTGAATTTATGTTCTACACTTTTGCTGGCGAAACTGTCTTTCAAGAAGACCTTAATTACCTAACTCTTGCTGCATTTTTGAGCAGTGTGGGATACTGAGTTTTCTAAGAAATATTATTAACGAGTCTAGTCATAAAATACCATAACTAGAAAAAGCATGAACGAAAAAAATTAATCCGCGCATTGTTGATTATTTTGCTTGAGGTGCTTTTGGTACTTCGCCTTTCTGCACTGTTAGACTTTGAGGCGGTGGCTTGGCAAGATCACTTGGAAGCGTCTTTTTCGCATCGGCATCTGCAGTTTTCTCTTTCGTATTAGAATCGAAAGTATTGCCCTGTTTTGAGGGGGAGGGGCCAGTGTCAGTCGACATCGGAAACTCAATGTTGGTAGTTTTCTCATCAGGTTGGGCCGGAAGTGCATTTCGATCCTTGTAGGCTTGATTCACAGCATCCCAGACTGATACAAACATGTGGCGTTTAGGTACGCGTTTGTAGAAGTCGGTTTGTTCGAACATTTGACGCACCGCCACTGAAATACAGCCGATATCAATAAAAGTTTTTGTAAAAACGCACCTTTACAACACGCAAAATACACCGTAATCGAAATAGCATCGAATTCCTTGTGGGCTTGCCCCAGGGCATCGATGCCCATGAGATCGATGTATGGAAAAGAGGAACAATCGATAACAATGTGCGTGACGTGGACATCTTGTGGCTCATCTGGGATCACCGGTGCAGCTGCTTCGGGTTGATGTGGGGCGTTGGATCTTTGTACTTTTGAGTTTTTAAAAACGACTTCGATTTCTTCCTTCTTTTCGGGATTCAGGGGAGTCGTTTCGGGGGTCGGTGGTGGTAAAGCGGCGGAGGCTGTTTTCTTCATTTCGCGTTTGGAGGCTTTGACGCGTTCAGATTTGGCTTTATCGGTCTTCTTTTTGAGTTCCGATGTTACCATGAAAGGTTGGACGCCCATTTGGCTACAATTCACAGCTTTATAAAAAGTGGCATAGCAGAAAGTTGACTCACTCTCGCAATCGATTCAAAAACAGCTCCGCATTAGCAAAATACAAAGGCGCATCGAATCGAAACACGAAAACGCCAGGAACTTCCTCAGCACTACGGTAGTGGGTCATTCCTTTGAAGTCACAAGTTCCTGGAATTCGTCCCAGAAAGAGACTTTCAGGCCATTGCGACCGGAAAATGACTGTCAAAAGAGCAAATGTGACTCCGATGATGAGGCCGTAGTTGACGTTGATCAGGACGACTGCCATGAAGGTGACTAACCAGATCATCTGAAGACAGCCATTACTTTTTAAAAAAGTAATCCAAAAACTTACAAAATCGATAAAACTCTGATGAAAAAGCTTATAGCTATCGAAAATCTGGAAGAACAAGTCTTTCAGTGCCACAACAACGATACAGGATAGAACAGCCTTCGGAAGATAGTAGAAACAAAATGAAAGTCCGTAAACGACGCCGATTAGCACGCAAGAGCAAACGACAGTGCTCAATTGCGTCTTCGTGCCAAGTTTTACTTGCGTCATGGTTCGACTCAAAGAAGACCCGGCACAGAAGCACCCAAAACACGCGGCCACCGAATTCATGACCCCTAAAGCGAGCCACTCTTGATTCGGATCGATCGGGTAGCTCAACTTTTTTGAAATCAACTTCGCCATCGCAATGTGAATCACGAAGCCGATGACAGCGATACTGAAGGCGGTGCTCACGACTTTTGGAGCTATGCGTAGATTCGGGAAAAACGGCGTATACATTCCGCTGTCGATTTTGCCGACGTACTGTAGCTTAAAATCGTAGGGGGTCCCTTCTGCCGTGAATGTTAACAAAATCGAGAATACAACGACAAAGAGTTCCATCGGGAATTTGACTTTCAACCATTTGTTGAAGGCTTTGTCAAGAATCTCCTTCGAATAGATCAATAAAAAGCAACAAATAGCGCTGCAAATGGTTGGGGCTGGTTTGTAGTCTTTGATGTGGGCGAAGAAGCAAATGTAGAACTTGACAATGCCATTGGGCTCGGAGGTTGGGGGTAGATTTGGGACACCGGTCATGGATTTCAGGGAAGAAGTTAGAACATGGATGGCAGCGCCGGATGTGAGGCCCTGGACGAGATGGTCGCTTAGCCAGACGGAGAGGAGACCGGCGTTGAGGATTCCGAAGACTATCTAGAAACCGATTTCCGATAGTTTACGGCCTTTGAAGTCTAACAGCCAAACCTACTTGAAAAATGCCAACCATAAAAGTCAAACAAGACACAATTTCCACAACAGTCGCAACTTCTGGCTTCGTCCCTTGCACTTCGGCGCAGCAAAGATACTCGTGCTAAAACCCAAAATCAACCCTACCCCCAAAACTTCAAATCTTACTTTCACATCGCCCACATCATCCACCGGAATCGTTGCCTGTTCGACCAAACTGCCAACCATCAACGCAATAATCGCAAATCCGCCCGGGCTAGCATGCCGAGATGATCCCAAAACAGCGTAAATCATTGGCCCAACAATGCTTGTATACAGCCCGAAAATCGGCGGCAAACCAACTAATAATCCATAAGCGAGCCCCTGTGGAATACTCATGATGCTTATCATCAGGCCACCGATGATATCAGTCGGAAGATCATGCCGAATATCGTAACTTGGCAGCCATTCCAATATCGGTATCCGATTCTTGACGAAACCACGCCATTCTCGAAAGCGCCATTTTGTTATTTGATGGAAACGTGTCTCGAAGACTCTTATCAATGACAAATTGACTCGTCGGAAGCCAAATTTCTTATCAAACTGCTCCTGGTTGAGAACATTTTCACTGAAGACACGTGTAGTTTCGGAAACAAGATGCACACGTGTGGCATTTGCCGGAAGAGGTCCACCTTGAGGTGTTTGTCGAGGAGTTGGGACGACTTCTGGCGTTTGAGTATGGTCTTCTTTCATAAGTTCAGACAGGTTCAGCACGGCTGTGGCCTTTTTGGGAGGGATCCAATCTGGAGAACGTGCTGAAGTCAGGGAATGAGACAACGTGTCGAATGATTCCAGGGATGTCTCCGTCTTGGAAATGGCTGTCTTTTCGGCCGGGGCATTGTCGGCTGGCTTAGGAGGGTTTTGCTTCGGCGGAGGTGGGGCTGACATCGTTTGAAGATCCTTGGCTTTTTTTGGCAAGTTTTTACTGTTCAAAATTTGCGTTTTTGGCACTTTAGGTTTCTGAAATTTTGCATAGTGCCCAAAAACAAAAATTGAATATCCGTGAGAGTACATTTTTATTATCGATTTTAACCGTGAGCGCATCGATCGGTACCGACTAACTATGTGCGTATTGATCGTTATCGATTGCCTGTGTGCGTATTGATCGTTATCGATTGCCTGTGTGCGTATTGATCGATATCGACTGACTGTGTGCGCATCGATTGTTATCAATTGCCCGTCTGCCCCCGATTGCCCTTCCCCATTTCCCTCATTCCAAAACCACCTTATTATCCATCCTATTTACTAAAACACATTATAAAAAAACAACACCGAAACTCTAATCACTATTCTTGACAAATGAAAAACAAATTTACCAATGATAACATAAAAAGTAAGGTAAGGCCCCTCTTGATGAATATCAAAAATTCTAAGGTATGTGAAAACACTGGGATTTGTCTTTAACAATAGGGAACACTAAAAAAGGGGGATCTGGGACGTGCAATGACTAGAAACACCTCAGCAATGGACTAATGTAACTTAAATTCACATTTAAAAGCATGTGATGCTTTTCTTAACATAACTATCGATTTACTGATAAACATTTTTTTGTATTTTTTGAATGATGATGGGAACTATTGAAGGGGGAGAAATTACTATTAAGGCGATGATATTGAGCAAATAAGATTGAAAATATGAGTACGAAGTCAGTTGATGTGGTCAACACTGTGACGCTGTGAGGCGGAATCACGGGATTTACACGGATTGTGGCATCGGCAGGGTTGGAGAGGAGAGAGAAATATGGCTGGTTGCCAGTTGGCAGTGGAAGGGGATTGGGTTTAAATTAGGATTAGGAAAATGGAGTTTATGACATGAAAGATTGGGAAATGAGTCATGATTGAAATTTAGGTTTCATGGGCTGGATTGGGTGGAGGTGGTGGTCGACGCGTGGGTCGGCTGCCACGCTCGAGACTCAGGATGTGGATGAGCGAGTAGAGGAGGACGAAGTTGAAGAGGGCGAGGAGGATCGGCATGCGCCAGCGGATGATCCAGGCCTGGAATTTTGGGATTTTAATGGGTTTGGATGTGAATTTGTGGAAATGTCTTACCCTAAAAACAGGAGAAAAGAAGAACCGCAACGGATTGTGACGCATGAGCTCATTCTCTTCCTGCATGCGTTGAGCTTCTTGCCGACGCTGACTGGCGAGTCTGGCGGCGTCTTCACGGTGAAGCGTTAGGCCTTGCCCTTCGAGTTCGACGAGATTGGGAAGAGAGCCACGGTCGCCGTCCTTTTCGCCAAGATTGGTTACGACGGCTGCGCTGGGGGCTACATAGCCAGGGCGGTCACGGGCGGAGGCAAGAGTTGAGCGGCGGTTGATTAGCTGAAACCCTACCTTTAAGTTTACTCTATTAAAAAGTCAAAACATACCACCGGATCAGCATTAACTTCCGTCTGCCGAGTCAATGAAGGCCGATTCCGACGCAATTTCCCATCACCAGTAGCATCACTAGCATTCCGACTCAGCGTGTACTGATCATAGTGATCATCACTGAGTGAAATCATGGATCCACCACCTGGACGGCCTCGTCGGAGCGGGTTAACCTTTGGAGATAAGCCCATTTCATTAGATTGAAGAACATCGGCGGGTCTTAGCTCATTGGGAACACTATGTCCATCTAAGCCGATTGTCGTATCGATATCATGTGTCCCGCTGCTTCCAGAATGGTGCAATGGACTCGGCCCTGAATTCGGATACAGCATACCAGCATGGGGGTCATGAATATGCCCAGATCCGACAACTGTGCTTTGAACCGGTGGCGGTGGCGCATTCTGACCGTAATCGAAGCTTTTCGAATACTGGTCCTGATCGATTTGATGTATAGATTCAGCAATTCGACTCGAATTCGGCTCCGATCGCTGAGCATGGATATTGTTCGACATGGGCAGCTGTTGATAGGATTGAGTTGCCCGGTTTCCGAGGTGATTCGGCATTGAAACCCGTCCGGAAGTGATCATCGAATCGAAGGAGACATGATTTGGGTGGTCTGCCATGTCACCTAACGGCATTCGGATGTTATTTCTCGGGGTACGGTTCCGTCCATGAAACAACCCAGGCTGCGGCATGTTCGGATCATACTGGCTACACGTGATTCGCGCCAAATCGGCATCCTTCATCGCGGCTTCAGCGACGGCAATAGCCTGATCAGCGCGTTCCTGAGCCGTTTGGGTTCGGGATTCGGCAATGTCAGCCTTCTGGACGGTGATGGAATGGGCACGCTCAGCGGCATTCAAGCTGGCTTCGATCTTGGCGCGCATGCGGGAGCTTCGCAAGAAGAGGCCTTTCTTACGGGGGGATGCTACGAGGATGTTGTTTTTGTAGCGGCCTTCTTCTCTTCTGAAACCATGGTCATTAAAATCGCCTAAAAAGACGTCTAAACTCACGTTCCATCCTTGAAATAAGTAATGCCATAGCCATTTTTCATGTTATCAGCCCATTCGCCGATATACTTCAACCCATCACTTCGCTCTGCAACGCCAAATCCTGTTCTCGCGTCATTCTTCCATTCACCTATGTACGTCTCGATGACATCATCATCGACTTGTTCTTCCGGAAGTTCAGAAAATTGACTTTTCTGCACCCTGTTATGATCGCTGTCATCGGACGTGCAGGACATCAGCGACCCAGAAGATCGCAACGAGCCCGACATTGACGTCACTTTTTGGTGGATATCACCCGTACTGTGTTGCTTCTTGATCCGCAGATTCGATAAAATCGATCGCTTCATGGCCAGCGACCGTTCAGAGAGCGATCGACGCCGATTCGTCGCTGCCGGTGCATCAGAATTGGCTCGAAGCACGAACCCTGCCTTTCCGCAGCAACCAGCCAGGCTCGTGCTGGCCTTACCCGGATCATGGCAGTTTTCCAGCTCCTGATACGTGCTTCTTATCGAACTTTGGCTTCCATGTCGCTCCGAAATCGGTATTTGTCGCGATGCTTTACTGTAGACTTGACTCTTTCGAATTCCGTACCCATGTCGAACCGCGCGTTGCCACATGCCAACATAGGTGCTGCCATCGGGATACTTTTCCGTGCCGTAGCCGTCATTTAGGCCAAAGGACCAGGTGCCCAGGTAGTGGGATGCGACTTGACCGGTTACTGGGTTCAAATATTCACGTTTGCCGTAACGGCCTCGGTTGTTGTTGTTCCATTCGCCGAGGTAGCGCCATTGCGTGCGGGTCTCGACGCCGAGGCCGTGCCGAAAGCCGTTTTGCCATTGACCACAGTACTTTGAGCCGGAAGGCCAGGTGTAACAGCCGGACACCTGTAATTACGACTTTTATAGATTGCGTCCTGTTCTCTGTCTTTATAATGGCATTTTTAAAGGTTTATTTTATTTTATTCTGTGTGTTTTATAAATGCGTTAATCTGGTGGTATTGCGGGCAACTTTGGGAAATCCGACTTCCTTGGTTGAAATCTGAAGACGCTGGAGGGGCTAAGCCGCTTCCGCCGGCGCTTAGACCCTATCGAATGCCATTGCCGGACAAGGTATAGCCTAGCTAGCGCAATCTGAGCCCCCAGCAGTCGAAAAGCATAGACAAATGCAGTGCAGCTCCCTGGCTGGGTCTAGGGTTAGCGCTGGCAGTCCATTTCTCTATTTCGAAGCCCTGTTAATCAGAACCGCTATTCATTCATGACGAGAAGCACGACAACGACCCCAATGATGACGTGCTGTCGCCCCTTTTTTTCTAGCTGGCTGCTGGCTGGCGCCTTGTCAGTCGTCCCCTCGAACCCTTCCTGTCAGTGCCAAAGGCCAGGCCCAGCCAGCACTTCCGGAGATGGTCCTGCCTCGCTGACCGACGCGGCATAGATGACAAGCCCTTTGCCCTCGTGAAACATCGAACAGTGAAAGCATTGCAATACCCAACCAACATTACAACCCTCTGCGCTCAGCTGTTGCCTATCTGCCTTTAAAATGCCGTCCTCGCAATCAAAAGCAAAGTAACAGGTGCCCAAAAGGTCAATCCGCCATCCTAACTACCCATAAACATCCAAAAGCTGAACCACAAAAGTTCAAAGTCTCAAAACCCCCCTAATGAAAGCAATATCCAAAATGCACACCCTATTGTTAACCTTACTTTCACACATGCGTGTGAAAAAAGCAAATTTGCAGACAGCTGAGTCCGTGCCAAATTGAGCCACTTTGTTGTTGGCAGCAGTCAAGCCTTCATGCCAGAATGTAGTATGTAGGTGCTTTTAAGTCACAAGAAAATGAAAATCGATCAAAAATAAAGAATGTGTCACCGAATAGCCGTGAGAATGGCGCATTGCGACTATCTGAGACGCCCCTTCACAACTATGTGCCAAATCACACCAAAACCTGCTAAATTCAATCAAAATGCTAAATAAACCCATTTCAATCCATCTTCAACAAAAAACACCGCCAAAGACCCTCAAATGATAGTCGCATTCCATTAATGAATGCTAAAAAGCTGTCCTGGAGTGTCCTGTCTTCAACATGCCAAGGAATGGATGCCCTTTTCCCGCTCAATGAATGGTCAAATGGGTGGTGATGGTCGAAACTACTCGAAAGTAATACATACATACAGCAGAAAAGCGTGAAGTGAACGTCAACAAAGTACATTGACGTAGATATGAGCCTAGTTGCAAAAAGTTTGAGGGTCCCCATCCCGGATAAATTGGTGCCCCTGTTCGTTTTGGCGGACATGGCTAACAATTTGTCCATTGGTAAAGTTGCGTGGGTTTATTACGTGCCTCGGTGTACAAAATGCGTTTAACATTAGTGACGCTGATGGGCCGAAAAAAGGGGTGAATACGTATTAGTTGCGTGTTTGGAAAGTGTTACCTGTGCCGGAGGGGACGCGTTGAACGTCAAAGGTGGCACAGTACGTCAAATTGGGGTGTACTTTGCCTTTTTTGTGCTTTCTAATCTGATAATTTGCTTGATTTTTTCTAATATTTCTGTTGAAACTGTTTAAAACTGCATTTTATTGCGTTTCCCGTTATCAATTGACCAAACCTCCCGAAAAATTGCACCCACGGATGGATGGATGGATAGATGGGGGATGTTAGCATCGGTGTGTCTGGCGCATTTTTGCAAAAAGACGAGTTAGTTAGGACGTTTCGGCAACACAGGAGGAAGCCGGCTTGAGTGGGGGGAAGGAGGAGGATGAACGAACTGCGCTTTGCTACTACTACTCCGACCGACAAAGTTTATCACGAAAAAAAACGACGACGACGACGACGACAACCACTCAAGTCGAGGGAAGGAACACTTGAGTGGAAAACGGCGACGAACCTCTCCCGACCGGAGGAGTAGCGAAAAAGCTAGCTAAAAGGTGACTGACTTGACTCGGGGATAGGCTAGAGATGAGATGACAGAGACATCGGTGATCTCAGAGCTAAAGGGCTGGAAGGCCAATTGATTCTCGCTTCGCGCGGTGAAACAAGCTTAAGAGGGGCTAGCTTGCAAGTAAAAAGCGACAGGCAGGCTGTCAATAGAGTTAGGTTGCCTAATGTAATGTAATGGTAACTCGCAAGTGCCCCAAAACAGATGCCAAAAACAGTGGCAGATCAAAAACCCCCATAAAACGATCAAAAGCTCACCTCGAATCCATCATGCCAGGCGCCAGCAAATTCGCCCTTATTGTCCGGACCGGTGCAGACGCCATGACCCGTAGCATGGCCTTCCTCCCAGCTTCCACAATACGCGCCACCATCGTCAAAGTCGAAGCGACCGCCATTGACGGCGGTCACGACCCTCGTTGTCCCCGGCATTCAGATGATGCCGACGTCGACCGAGTGTAGTCGTCGTGGTCGGCGACGGCCCAAGATTGAAAGCACAACGGCAATGTAAGGAGAGGGGGGCCACGACGACGTCGTCGACTGCTAATTGACTCCCTCTGCGCTGTGGTGGTGGCGTGGTGGTGTCCTCCCTGATTTGCAACAGCGGCGTCGTCGAGCTGCCCGCGGGAACACAATGCCGTCGGGTACAGCCGCCGTGTAACACTGATCAGTGGATGTGTTTGAGGCCCTTCTGAAGGCGATTGAAGGTGAAGAGTATGGACGACGCGATGTGTCGATGGGAACAACAGTAACGTAATCCACGGTGTTGACCGCGTGCATGGCCGTCTCACCAGACGCGCGCAGACATGGCTGGTGGTTATCTAATGATCACAATGGTAACATACAGTGGTAATAATGTAATGTAATATAGGTTTGGTTGGGCCAGGGCAAGGGGGTATGCGACGACCCTGAAGACAAACCGGGAGTGTGTGTGTCTAGGCTGGGTAGTAGCCGTTGCCCTGAAGGCGAGGGAGGAAGGAGGGGAGGTGCCGTGGATGGCTAATGTTAGGGAAGGGAGAAGGGGGGCACACGCAGAGCACGCGCCACACGCGGGTCGACAAAAAAGTTTTTGGGGGGCTTTTTGAACGAAAAAATGGAACGGAATGTGCAGATTTTGAGACATTACGCGACATAATGGGCTTGGCTGGGTGGATACGGTAGAAATTAGACCCCCACCAAAGTCGAAAAAGGCCAACCCATAATAATTAGCATTGTTGTTCGTTGTTGACGCCGTCGGTGGATGCGGAGCAGGTCTTGAAGAAGCCCGGGCTTGGCTTGAGAGGGGTCTTCAAAGACGTGTGCAAGTGAGTCCCCTACTCTCCTTTGCTTATCCGCGGGGGCACACCAGCCACGCAGAAAGCCACCGAGACACACTCTCGCACTCCCCTCTCGAGAAAACGAGCACGCAGCTACCGACTACCGAGCCGGAGGGCGGGGCGGGGTCTCCTCCTGTTAGCGAGCTAACTCGGCCCCGCAGGCCAGCTTCTTTTTCGCCGGCTCCCGTACATACGTTGTGTCACCGAGACCTCGGAGTAGAGCGGAAAGGATGTGCAACTACCCTCTCCCCCCCTATCCGCGACGACAACCACGACGCGTCCGTCGAGTGATCGCGAGGACTACCGAGGCTGCAGCTCGCTAGCTGTCCAGGCCTAGCCTAGCCTGGCAGCAGCAAGCAATCAATCCCGTTCATATCCCTCGAGAAAGCTCGAGAAAAACCGCGAAATCGTCGACCGAGGGATAAAAACGACGCAACCGACCGACCCGAGCAGCCGGAAGATGAAGCTCTCCTCCAGAGCAGAATGTGGTCTTCGTCTGTCTAGTCGCAAGGTAGGTAACGGGGAAGGTCGAGACCTCATAAATCCGTCAGTCAGTCGTTGTCTGTCTCTATTGTGCTGGCTAGGCCCAGCCTAGGTGACACATTTTACATTAGTCTTGCCACTTTTTCACAACATAACCTTCCATCACACGGAAGAAGAAGACGACGACGACGCAAAACTGTTGCAAACGAATGACAAATGGGATGTCGCCGAGTCTCGTTGATTGTCGATTCAACCCCGAACAACGCAACCACGACAACACACGGTTTCTGTATTGTATTACGGACTGCCCGAGGCGGCCGAAGAAGAAGTCGACGATGACTTTGTTGCCCTCTAAGAGCTCGAGGCACAGTCCGGAAGGAAGAAGAAGCTTGCCGCGCGTGTCGTCGCTCGGCTCTCCGAAAATCCGTGAAAGCCAAACCTCGTCACAGGGGGCAAAGTTCGAGACCGCCGGCTGAGCTGAGCTCTTCATAGTGTAGGGCAGCGCAACAAGTTACATAAGACACCGTGAACGACCGCTTCTTCGCTCGAGTGCCCTTCCTGCTTGGCCTCGAAGCGCAACCCCTCAGGCGGCCCCAACGACGATGTCTCGACGCTAGAATACACGTTTTTGGAGGCAAGGCGAGGGTGGCGCCTGCGCCGGTGGCACGGCTGAAATATCCATTAAAAGGACTCAAAATGAAATTTTTTCCGCCGTCTTTCTTCCGTCGTCGTCGACCCCACGCAAACCCAAGCCAACCGGCGAGCCTTAAGACAAGTTGCGCTTGCTTGGCTGCCGTGCCCTCAGGCTAAATAGGTTTACTTACGGACGCCGGTCTACCTACGAAACAGTCCTTCCAAGCTGCCTTTCCGAGACTGAACACATCCCATCACGATGCCCCAGCCTCGAAACACCGATCCCACGCCGAGGACCACCCATTATGAATCACCAGTCGAACAACGCTGATTAGGGCCCATTCAAAGCGGCGATAAAAACGGTTTTTCCCATTCGAAAAAGTGTAATAAATTGCCGTTCGACGGATCGCCGCCGCCGCCACGGTCGTAAAGGCCGCGAAGCATTCCTCCCTCTGGCGGTTGGCCACAGAGGCCGCCCGCAGACCAACAAATTGAATTCACAAATCGGTCCTGTGGAAGCATCCCGTGTTTAATTGCCCTGAGGGCCGCATGGTGCGCTCCATCGAGACGATTGACTTTGCATAACGGTACGGACCAGGACCACGCATGAATGACACAAAACAGAAGACAAGCACGGCATCGGCTGGTTGGGGGCTTAGTACGACACATACACATAAAAAAGCACTGCCATTGGAGGGGAAGCCACCCTCGAGGGGCAAAGACTGACTAAAAAGTGAGGGTGGGCCAAAACGTGTCCTGAGGGCATTGCCCCTGCAATCTAGGAATGTTGTTTCTTTTTTTTGGAGGGGGTATTCGTTTAACTTTGGTAGACACATTCCAAAACAGGAAAAGCAAGGCCACGGCGAACGCTACAGCCGATCCCTATGGGTGCCGTTCATGCATCCCGTTTGTCCCCGCCCTGAGGCCCTGTGGCAGTGATCCGGCTCTCTGACCGCCGAATATCCGCTCCATTTGGAAGCCACGACACGGTAGGTAAGTAAACATAGCAGCTGCACTGCAAACGTACAAACTTTTCGGGGCTTGCCCTCAGGGCAAGATGGTGAAATGGTGGAATAGCCGCCAGCTTGCTTACGTCTTCCTTCTCCTTCGCCGCTCTGACACACGCACGCGATATGCCACAATGGCTAATCAAAACAGGGCCTGCCCGACTGGCCGAGCCCTGTGGCGATACTCAATCCATCTCAACTTTGTCGCGCGATGTCGCCGGCTTCTCGAAAAATGTCGACAGTTTAAAGTTGGGGCACCGCCTGAACAGGCGGTGAGCAGCTGCCGCCACCCTCGCTTTTTGCCTGCAGGCGTTTTCTCCGCGGAAAAGGCCTTTAAACTTGATCGAGACCAAAGACTCGCCTTCGCCTCCATTCCAAAAGACGCGAGACGGAAGTTGCTTTCCGACGCTCGTTCTCGTAAACAATAAAAAAGAGACAATGTGCCGACTTTGCCTTGCCTTCTTCGAGATTTAGCTAATTTACGCCACTTATTAAGTCACAATAAATAACGCAAACACAACAAGGTCGAAGTCGAATTATTAGTGTAAGAATGTTGCAAAACACGCAAGCAAGTGATAAACGTGGATAATTCACGTCGACATCAAGAGCTTGCGAGCTCGGGAACAGGCTTACACTTTGCATTTCAATTAATAAAGTCAAAAAAGGGAAAGAACAACAGACGGAAGGGCATATTATTTAGAACCAGCAGGCAACGTGGGCGCGATCGTGACTCCGCGACGAATGGTACCCCAACCAATGAGACGCCAATGCTTTTCGATACGACGAGACAGGGCAATCTTTTCATTGACTTCGGTGCAGATCGGATCAGTGAGAGCAATCTTGACAGCGTCACCTGGAAGAAAGAAAGAATGTGAAGAATGGGCAATTAAAGTGGGTTCATGGGGATTAGCTTTGTCATTGCCAACAAAACAAGGTTGAAAAATTGACTCAATCGATGGATAAAGATAGAAAAACGTACCCTTAACAGCAATAACACGGCCACCAGTGGACAAAGATCCAATGTTGACCATCAAAACTTCGCCCTTGCTCAACTTCTGCACACGAGCAGCCCTCTTACCACCTTCGGTACGGACACCGAGGAGTCGTCGGAGTAGGAAATAGGCAATTTCGACTTCCATGAAGATATCGGGCAGTGTACCGACGGCGCCAAGGATGTGACCGACGAGACGATCACCACGGCACAGGGTCGGGTCGATGTTGGTGCCGACACCGATGAGACCACCGGGAACAGCGTATTGAAGCTGATTCTGCTCGGCGAAGAGGGACACGACGGTGGAGAAAATGGGGCGGCATTGGACCTTGCCGTCGGCGGTTTTGGAGACGATACCCGGACGGACTTCGATTTCTTGGCCGACCTTCAGGATGCCTTTGACAATGGAACCACCGGCAACACCACCCTTCAGCTGATCTACTTCGGAACCTGGCTTGTTGACATCGAAAGAACGGATAACAATAAGGCGAGCAGGAGATGTGAAATCACGGGGCGGGACTGGAACCTTCTTGCAGAGATACTCGCAGACAACCTGAAAGGGCAATTTCAATTATAAAAGTATATAAAAAGGCAGTTAAAACCCACATCAACATTGTACTTCAGCTGAGCAGAAATTGGCACAATGGGCGCCGAATCCGCAACAGTACCCTGAACAAAACCCTTGATCTGTTCATACTGTTCCGTCGCTTGAGCTTCCTTAATCAAATCGATTTTGTTCTGCAGGATGAGCAAGTGCTTCAACTGCATGATCTCGACGGCAGCCAAATGTTCCGAGGTTTGAGGCTGCGGGCAAGGCTCATTTCCGGCGACTAGCAACATGGCGGCATCCATGACCGCGGCTCCGTTCAACATGGTGGCCATCAAGATGTCGTGACCAGGGCAATCGACGAAGGAAACGTGACGAACGCAGACGAACTGACCGCCACAGCCATCGCGGGTGCATGGAAGACGATCGGGCGAGTTGGAACCGGCGGAGCTGGAAAATACTCCTCATTAAACCACATTTCAATCGAAGAAAACCCAAAACTCACCGATAGCACCCTGGCCGCGGGCACTCATCATTATCACACCGATAAATCTTGGCATTAGCATAGCCCAACTTGATTGTGATGTTGCGTTCGAGTTCGTTCTTGAACTTGACAGTGTGGACGCCGGAGATGGCCTTGACAAGGGTGGATTTACCGTGAGCGACGTGGCCAATGGTACCGATGTTGATCGTGGCTTGGCGACTGATGACCTGGAAGAAAGCGTTCAGAATATATATAAACTTGCAACTTCAAAGTGTCAAACCTCTTCAGTCAACGGGTTCAACTCATTGATGTTGAGCTTGGAAAGGTCCTGCTTTGACAGCCAGTCCTGGGCTTCATTTTGAGATTCTTCTGGAAAGGGAGAGGGTAACAAGGAACACTCAAAACGAAGAAGATTCGTCGGAAACTTCGAACGCTAAAAACACTCACCGTGACTCATGTTTCGCCTATTTCCTTCGAATTATCGACGACGAGGGACCCACTGAAACTTGTCAATTGATTGGATATGACACCTTGCGCGTAAAAGCGGTAAATTAGTGCAAAAACACGAAAAAACAATGATGTAATGCGCAAAAGCATGGAAGAGTTTGTTCGCGTCGAGGGGTTCGCGCCGAGACAACTTGATGAAGTCGCGTGCGCGTCGTAGTGGGGTCGCCTGGTCGGTGAACATTGCGACATTTAGTGCGTTGTTTCTTCACGTTTGTTTACAAAGTTTATTGCTATTTTGGTGTGTTATTTTAAAATTTCTTTTAATACTAATGCGAACTTAATGTAGTAGGCTATTCCAAAAATATTATAGTTTGTGGAACTTCATCGCGCTAGAAATTTACACTTTTGCAGCATATAACGATATCGCGTTGTATCACTTTGCATTTTCAATACGATGCTTCGACTTTAATCGAGCTTTACATGACAAAATCGACTTTATTTTTCAGTTGTTTAACGTTCATAATGTCAAACAATGAACGTATGATCATTTTTGGGCATATGAACACCACAATATGCAAATTTTCGCAGATTTTCTTTCTAAATTAACTCTGGACCATTGCACTTTTGGCAAATTTTTACACCTGCAAGCGTGGTATAGTGGTGTAAGGCGCTGCTTTTGCAAATTTTCCATGCGGGTTCGGGTGCGAATGATGAAAATCGTACATATATTGTCTTCTTTCCCCGTCAGAAGGAACCATGTTGATTTGTTGTTTCTTACGCTAACAATTTTTACATTTTTCTTGTTTAACATTTACAGTTTCTACGAATTTTCATCATAAGCTTCAAAAGTTTTTTATTGTCAATTATAAAACAAACGCATTCATTACCTACGACCTTCACAGTTCCACAATTCTACTTTGGCGGGAGTAGCAAAAACAAGTATAAATAGTCAAAAAAGCCAAAAAAATGAATCAAAAAACAACATCAGTCAGAATCACTGTCGCTTGACCCAGCAGGTTTCGGGTCCGGACTGGCTGGGGCGTCAGGCGAAGCAGGTCCTTCCGGCGAGGCTTCATCTTCATCGCTTTCGACTATCCGAGCGCGTTTCGGTGCAGGTCCCTTCGGCGCGGCCGATTCATCGGAGTCAAAGTTGGCTTCGGAACCGGACGCGGAAGTGGCCTTCTGGGTATTGGCCGTCTTGTTGGCGGCACCGGTGTCACTATCGTCAGAATCGGAGGATAATGCATTCGGGAGGAGATCTTGATCGGCACCAACCAAACCAGTGCCACGAGCATTGTCGGAATCGTCGCTGGAGGACGACGACAGATAGGCACGACTCTTGACTTTGCCCTTGTTCTTTTGAGGCTCTTCCTCGACGACGACAGCCTTCTTCGCCTTCCGCTTTTTCTTGGGGGCACTGTTTTCGCCTTCCGAAGCACTGCCACCCTCGGTCGTGCGACGCTTACGCTTCTTCTTGTCCTTGTTCTTGCGCTTACGTTTGCCACCGTCGGCTGGTTCGCCGCCTTCACCATTACGCCAGTCGCCCATGTCGGAGGAGTCGTTGACGAATTCATCGCCTTCTTCACGCTGCTTCTTTTTACGACCACCACCGCGCTTCTTGCCTTCGCGTTCCTTGTCCTGTTCGTCGATGTTCTGCAAAGGGCAATGTCAAAAAAGTCAAAAATAAGTGTTGGAAAGTCCTACCTGAGTCGTGCTTATGATGCTCTTGGCCTTCTCAATGTAATCAGCTCGCATACGACGCAATTCAGCTTCGCGTTGCAGCTGTTCTTCACGGGCAGCATTCTCGGCTTCCATCTTGGCCCGAAGCAGTTCCTCACGGACACGTCGAGCCTGCTCAGTCTTCTCACGTTCCTCATTCTCCTTCTTCAGGGCCGACGTGTAGTACTGGTTGCCTTGGTGGAGCAAGTCCTTGCAGCAACGCGCTTCATTCTGGCAAGTCGTGCGACTGATGTATCGATAGCGAATCATGACATCATCGGGCTGCGTCGACAGGTAGCTGAATGCACGTTCAGCAATCTTGAGATCTTCTACAGCATTTCCAAGTTCAGACGTCGTCGCACTCGCTTCCCGAAGCTTCGCCGTGGCCATACACTGGATGACGACAGCCAATGAGTATCGGACGAGGAGATTGCTCGGTGCCTCGAGACACGCTTGCTGCAACAGAGATCGGCATAGGGACCAGTTTCCAGCCTTCCAGGCAGCTCTCGCCGAGTATTGGATCAACTGCACATCGAGATGACCATCAGTACGGTCCATGTAATGCTTGTAGTTCTGCGACGCTATCGTGTACATCTTGTTTTCCATGTTGATGTGGGCTATCGACAGGAGGACATCATTGAAGTCGGGGAGGGCTTCACGGACTTGGGAGAAGATATCGCGGGCATCTTGTATCTGGCCCTTTGATATGCACAGACAAGCGATGCCATTGGCGGCGTAGGGGTTGTGGGGAAAGAGTTTGAGGACTTTGACGTAGCAGTTGAGCGCGTTTTCACGGCATTTGGCGATCTTGTTCTAAAAAACAAAGATAAAATATCGTCAAAAAAGGCGGTAAAACAAACCTTCTCATCCTTATCACCCTTGCGAACATTGAACAACGCATCCAGCCAAACATTTCCGAGCCCAGTCAAGGCATACGGGTTATCCTTGAACTCTTTCTGCTTCAGAATATGCTCGTAAGACGACTGGGCAAGCTTGGTTTCGCCCTTGGACATGTGCAGATTGCCAATGAACAGCCACGGCAAAGCGCTTTCCGGTGCGGCACCAATGGCATCCTTGAACATGGCATGGGCTTTCATGTGGTCGCCACGATCCCGCCAGATGCAGCCCAATCGGAGGATGACGTCGAGGTAGTTACCCTTCTTGGCCAGCAAGTCGTTGTAGATATCTTCGGCTTCATAGGTCCGCCAGAGAGATTCACAGCATCGGGCACGGTTGTACTTGACGACGGTCAGTTTCGATTGGTTCTCCTCGGTCAAAGGGTCGCCCGTTTCGAGCAGCATCTCCTCGGCCTTTTCATAGTTCTGCATCGACGCGTCAAAGTTCCCCAGACGGAAGTTCAGCGCGCCAAGATTCGTGTACATTTCAATCGGCAAGGTGAAGTCTTCCGTGGCATCGAGTATGGCATATGCAGTTTCGTACTTCTTCAACGCTTCGCCTGGCTTTAATGTTTCCTGGATCTGAGCAATTTCAAGCAGGACTTCGACGTCTTTGGGGTCCTTCTCTAAGCACTTGTTCAGCAGCTGTTCGGCCTTGTTTTGCTGTTGCTGAAGCGCTTCAGTCTCGACGGGGCCCTGCCAGCGAGCGTAGATGGATCCAAGCACTTTGAGGGTGTCGTAATCGTCGGGATGGACTTCGAGGACGCGCTCAAAGTAGCCGATGGCTGTTTCAAAGTCGCCTTTGCCTAGGTAGATCTGTCCGAGGCCATAAGCAGGAAGGACGAATTCTTTGTTCTCTTCATTGTGAGCTTGCCGGTAGTAGTTTAGAGCGCGGTCGAACTCTCGCTGTGCATGATAGCAGCGACCGATGAAGTAGGACGCTTGGGCCTTGACTTCGGGGTTGGTCGTGCCGCGGTAGGCCAGGAAGGCGAGGTCTTCGGCTTCTTTGTGCTTCTGAAACTGCCAAACGTTAAACTAGCTTTCAAAAAGGATGAAAATAACTTACGCCAGCGAGAAACCGTATATTAGACAACTGCAACAAAATTATCGGATTCGCAGGATCTTCAGTATAGGCAGTTTCCAGCGCCTCCTCAGCGATCGGATCATCCTCATGGGCCAGACACACGGCCAATGCCAATCTCGCCGGCAAACAGCCCGGATTCATCTCAATAACTCGATTGAAAGCAGCCTTTGCCTTGTCAAAGTTCTTCAATTTCAAGTAGCAATGACCAATGCCAAGTCGAACTTCAGCGTGGAGATCTGGCTTCAGCTTGAGAGCTCGTTTGAAGAAGGCTAAAGCGCCGTTGTAGTCGCCTTGGGAGTAGTTGATCAATGCTCGACCTAAAAAACCCTTTTTTCAACAAATCCGACAAAATCCCATCCAAAACATACCGATAATCGCAGCCGTATCCGAAGCCCGCAAATTAATGATGTAATCAAACTGAACCTTGGCATTGTCCAACTTATTCGACTCGATCAAACAGAAAAACGCTCTCCCAATCAGATGGTCCGCATCATACATAAGCTGCTTGCCCGCGGCGGTGAACAACAGTGTGGCTTTGCTGAAGTTGCTCTTCTTTTGGTCTTCGTTGCGAAGGGCCTTGCCCCGGATCACATAATAGGCAGCCAACATATCAGAACATCGAAGGACTTCGCGCTGTTCGGCTTGATTACTTCCCTGCCTGATCTTCTCTTCAACGTATTTGAGCAGCTTTTCGAAGTCTTCATATTGCCGGAGGTGGTAATAGCCGAGGGCGATCTCGGGCCAGTAGTTCAGGGCCACGTTTTCCTCGACCAGCATGTCGATGATTTCGTGAAAGGGAGGGTAGGCATCGTATTCGAGGACAATTGGCTCCTGAAACGTGCGGTTTTATTGAAAAAAATATATAAAGGTATGACCTTTTTGAGTTTTTCAAGACATTTTGAGATTTTGAAGACAATTTTATAACAAACAACAAAAATCAACCAATCAAAGACGTAACAGACTCAGTTAACCCATCTATCTTCTCAAGCAGAGCACTATCAACATTGACTTGCAATTCCCAAGCGCTCAAAATAACGCTGAAAACGTCCTCGGAAGAATGCCGGCCCAAATCGGTCAACGATGCCCGACGGAGCGCGGCTTCTCGATCAAACATTTTCACGAGATCGGGGAAAAGCAAGCAAAGTTCATCAACAACGAGTTTCCACCCTCCCCCGAGTGATTCGACAGCCTTTTTCAGTGCGGGCAGTGTTCCCTGGGCGCGTTGAAGCTTCTTCACGATGCCTTCCAGCTCCGAAACAGTCGCCGCAAGCGATTCAGCATCGGCGACAACCTCGCCCTCCCCCTGGGGATCGTCCTTTTCCGACGCGTCCAGCGCGATGCGAGCATTAACAAGGCGATTGAGAACTGTGACGCCGGCAGAGGAGGTCGATTGCCAGGATTCAACGAGATTGCTCACGTCAACGACCAACAGCAGGATGCGACGCTCGTAGATGCCATCCTGTAGCGGATTTTGGGTGGAAATCAGCGCGGGTGGGTAGGAAAGGAGGCAGAGACAAGATTTAGGGGGAGTTTTGGGGATTTCATAAGCGGAGAAGTTAGAAAAATATATAAAAACTTACGCCTGACGGCAACTGAATCGTAACGCCATGGGACGGCGCCGCGACGCCATTTGGAGGAACCTCGTCGTTTGACATCTGGCAGGATACTAGAATAATAAGTTAAGATGAATCAAATACGGTGGGGATGGATGGGAAGCGGTGAATCGACGGAAAAGCAACGGAGAAGCAAGAAAGGCAGAAGCGTCAACAAACGAGCGCGCACGCAACTGCGTTTGGCACTCCCATAACGAAGGAATGCACGGAGAAGCGAGAGTGAAATCGCGCGCTTTTCCTTTGGCCAAGGCGCCAGTTGGCACCTTTTCGCACAAGTTAGCTTCCTTATAATATCCTTAGGACCTTATCAATCGATTAGGTAACAAATTTTAATCGATTTCACGTTAATTTGAATAGATTTCCTCGATTTTTGTCAAAACAATCTTTGGCGTTGTGTTCCATTTCAACGAACCGCGGATTTTTGATTGAAAACAACCGCGTTTTTTTGAAGATCTGTTTTTTTTGAGGCCGCGTCAGAATCCGTCGATTCAACCCTCAACTGTATGAATCCACCCTCAATTCGACGATGCTCACACACGCCATGAAGACGCCGTTGGCTTTGCGGTTCTTCTTCGATGCTACGATGACCCAGAAGACCATGATGGCCGCGGTAGGTTTTTGTTGTTGTTTTCCTCTTTCAAATTTTGACTCGCTGCGGCTTACAACCAATCCTCTGCTCATCAAAGTTGATTGACGTAAGCCATAGCGAATAACAAAGCCAACGTTCTAAAACGTGGTTAAACCAAGGGTGCCGTCGGACGAGAAGGTTCAGTTCGAAGTTGGCGTTTAGTTAACCAACAATTTCCCTCAAATTAGCTTAATTTAATATATTTATCATTATCCCAAGTTATAGTCGACTATTTAGGTACGGGCCTTGTCCACGAGCACAGATAAAAACGATTTCAACGTACTGTTCAAGCTGAATGTCGACTACATCAGGTTAGTGACAGTTTTATATATAATTTTTGTTAATTCGCGGTTTTCCAGCGTCGTCGATGCTCAGGATCCCGATCGCTTTTGTGGTTTGATCCACCATGGCCGTACCCAGACCGAATACGAAGCCCTGGTCCGTCTCGTGAGCGTATTCGTAGAGACCGAGCTAGGTGTTCCGCTGTCGAAGATTGAGGGCTGGGGTATGATGAGCAGTCATTTCGGTTCGTTTTCACTTCATTTTTGTTAAATTTACAACGGACAATTTTCAGGCCAGTCCACCCATGACGACAACCAGCTCCTCTTCCTATCCCTCTACATCGCCAATGCCGTCTCGACCCACCCACAATTCAAGCGGTCCAACCTCCGAGCTTTCACTGTCGACGACTTCCCCGCCTGCCAGGAGAAGAGCCAATTCACCCAATTGGTCAACTGGATGTATAATCTGTCCGGACCCTATGGCGGATACAGTTTTGCTACGGCGTTCGGAGAGGACAAGGTGAGTTCGTCTTTTTTGTCTTTATTTTATGCTTATTTCCGTCCTTTCCAGGAAAATGCTGGCCCAGCTCAGTTCCAAAGCAACCTCGACTCTTCCCTCGTAAATCCTCGCAGTGTTGAAGCAAGCATCATCTTTGAAGACATTCCCGAAGACATCCGATTGGCGGAAATGGATCTCGAGTTCGCCGATGAGAAGCTTTTAAAGCGTGTTAATGAGCTAGAGATGGACAACAACATCCTGCGTTCGACTGTCGTCACAAAGGAGGCGCGAATTGAATCGCTTGAGAAGGACATCAAGGTTGGTTTTTGGGAGTTTTGACTCTTTTCAAAGCCGTTCTTTACAGAACAAGGTCGGCCAAGTCGACAACTATCACCGGATGAAAGTTTTTGCCGAAGACCGGGCTCGCCAAAGTGACAGCAAGCTGAAGCAGGTTGAACGTGAGTCCGAAGCTGCCAAGGCTGACGCCACCGCTGCCCGTTCTGAGGCTGAAGCCCTTAAGGCCGAGCTTGCTGCCCTCCAAATTGAGTTCCAAAATCGCCAGGCGGAGTTGGACGAGCTGAAACTCCGATACGAAACTGCCCTCGAAGAACTGGAGCTCGCCAAGAAGGTCGTCGACGATCTCCGTCGTCAACAGCAGCAGAATCCTGGGGGTGATGCCCAAACGTCGGAGGTTATTGTTCTCCGGGAGCGCATCAGGTTGGTAAATTTTTCTTCACGTTTATTGACTGTGTTGATGCTTATTGAAGTTATCTTTGCAGCACCTATGAATCCCGCATCACCACGTTGACGGAAACCATCGAAGAGGCTCGTCAGTACCCGGAACTTGTCCAGCAGCTCGAAGACGACAACGTCGAACAAGCGCGTCAAATCGAAATCCTCACCCGTGATGTCGAAGCCTGTGAGTATCGGATCTCTGAGCTCGAATACGATGTCTCCCAAGCCGAAGTGCGCGCCGATCAGGCTGAATCCCGCGTTTTGGTAGTCGAAAAAGCGCTTGCCGCCGCGACTGCCGAGGCTGAAGAGCTGAGGGCTCAGAATCTGCAGATGTTGAAGCAGATCCAGTTGCAGAATGCGGATATCGATCAGATGCGCCAGCGAATCGACGATGACGACGAATACGTGACGAAGATAAACGAAGCCAATCGTGCGTTGTCGTTGACTGTCAAGTTAGTTTTTGCTTCACTTTTTGTCATAGCGTTTATCAAAGCACCGATTTCAGTCAGCATGAAGATGCTGCGATACACATGACCTCGGAGTATGACAAGTTGAAAACCCAATACAGCCGACTCATAGATGACACGACCAACGCTGCGACGGAAGTGAAGACCCTCCAGCAAAAGGTCGAGAAGCTCAATGCCCAGCTGAAGACCAAGACCGCCGAATCCGATCGCCTCCAAGCTGAATGCGACGACCTTCGCGACCAGGCATCCGGCTTCCATCGCTCCTTCACCAACAAGAACGCCGAACGCCACCAACTCGAAGAAGCCCTCGTAGCTCGACAGACCGAGCTTGAAGCACTCTACGACAAGATCGGCAAAGCTGAGTCCAAGCTCGAAGTTGAGCGTGATCGCGCCGATGAGCTCCGTGCCAACCTTGAGAAGGCCATCGAAGAGAAGAAGCTGCTCGAAAAAGAGGTTGCCGCCCTGACTGGTGATCAGGTTCGGCTTCTGGCTGATAAAGAGCGCTTGGTCGAGGCTCTGGAGAACGTCCAGGCCGATGTTGATTCCAAATCAGCTATGCTGGCTGATTCTGACAAGCGGATTGAAGATCTGTCTGCGGCGATCCGCAGCTTCAAGACTATGGCCAAGACATTCGACGACGATCTGACCTGCCTTCGAACCGAAGTTGCTGACATGGGCGACTTGATGACCGAACTCACGTCCAGCATCGTTCCATCGCTCATGCAGCTCCGTCAAAGCTGGATAGACATGCATGAAACGATGGACACGAGCCGTCGCTACAACCTTAGCCTGGAAGAAGAGCTGAACGAGCTCCGGAAACAACAATGTAAGTTTTGACTTTTTTTGAGCCCAAAACCGTTCTTACTCATGCTCTCCTTTCAGTCTCCCGAACCCCCTCGCTCCAGGACGAATTCAGCGAGCTCGGACTACCCTTCAACCAAGAAAGCCTCGCCTTCGACGATGAACACCACTCGGATCCCGATTCCGGTCATGCCACGGCCATTTCCTCGCCCGAAGTCACGCCGCGTGATCCCGTCCCCGCCGAAGCCGACGAAACTCATGATGTCGATGTTGATGTTGAAAAGGAAGACGAATTCGTCGAGGCCCCTGCCGCCGTGGAAGTGACTCAGCGTTCTCGGTCCCGCTTCCCGATCGGATCTTTCCTGACGCTGTTCTTGCTTGCCGTCTTCATTTTGGTCGTTTTCCAGCTCGATCTTGCCAAGATTGTACGGTTCTTCCGGGTCAAATACGAAGTCATTGGCCGCGTTCCCACCTAATTTTGACAATCTCCAGCTGACAGTATGTAATTATCTTTTTTTCTGATTTTTCCTTTTTACTTATTTTGATACCATAATTTTTTGTACACATTTTTTTGCAAAGTGCCTTTTGTATTGTTTTATCGGGTGTGAGACGTAATTTTGCAACCCTTATACCTCAAACTGATCAGATACATGATACTCGTTTTTATAAAGTTTTATAAGTTTAGTTTTTGTTTTCATTTCGCAAAATACAGTATGCTAAATTCAACAAAAAGCGATTTCGAAGCATCTTTATAGTAGCAATGTCGACACGATTGAATAAATTAGTTAAATTTACATGGTTAACACGAATTAGAAGTGGAAAAAACGTAATATTAGTACAGGTTACGGTGATTTCATGATGGTGAGGTAGGCCTTCTGTCTCTGGAGTTCGTCGAGTTCTCGGTTGCCCTGAAAGTGGGGCAGTTACGACTGATTTGATGAAAAACTGGAAGTAAACTCACTTCAGCGGCCTTCTGCTCATACCGCGCCAGATTGGCTGCCTCCAGATGAAGGCATCGCTTCAAAATGGCGACACTCGCCTCGTAGTAGGCCATGCGCTCGTGGATGTCGTCCATGACAGCCCTGATCATGTTTTCACGGGCTTCGATCGTCGCCAACGACCGCTGCACGGACTCCATGGACGTGTCGGAGGAGCTTTCGCTCGATGACGCGGCTCCGGTCGTCGGCGATTCGAGACTCGGCGTCACGGGGTTGCGATGGTGTTTCGGGCCGAAACTGAGGGCCCGTCGGAGGCGCTTCATGACACCGGGCGAGCGCCGGGGGGCTTGAGGGGTGCCGACTGGAAGGGGGTGGTCTATGAGGGATTTGATGATGAAAGGGGGTGGGGTATGCTTACGTGGGGTGACATACGACGAGGAAGACGACTTGTTCGGGGACGGCGTTCTGGCGGAGAGGCTGAGATCGCTGAAATGGGGCAAAGTGATAAAAAATGAGGGAAAACCGCAAATTTGAAGGCAAAATTAAACATAAAAAGTTGAAATTGAGACTCACATGTGGTTACGAACAGGCGCACTGGAGCCAAATCCAATCTTTCGTGCCAATGATGACCGTCGGCCGACACGGAAGCGCCGGGTAGATTTGGGGGTCGCCGGGGGCGTCATCAGCGGGTCTTCGTGGTCATCATGGGGATTCATTACGGACGATTACGGGTTCACGTGGGAGGAGGACGAGCAGTTTGGACAGTTTGGGAGGGTCGGAACAAGTGCACCCGACTGGCCCTGGCAGTGCACGCGGAAAGTGACCGGCAATCGATTTCCGATCGATTCGACAGACCCCACACAACCCAAAACGCATCACCCACACTGCCAATTACAAAATTGCTGCATTTTGACAACCTTCAGACAAATTTCCGACATTTTAGATCATTTTTACAAAATTCGATAAAAACATCTTTTAACTTTAAAAAAAAAGTCGAAAACTTTAACCACACCGCCAGCTGCACGACCTTTCTCCGGCCATTTACATATCGAAACCATCTCACCAAAAGTCTAAAACCTAAAAGGTGAACAAGATCTCCGAATGCGGTAAAACCGAAACAATAAATCAACTTTTTCGTGCTGATGTGAAAAAAGTATGTTCTCCATGACTTTTTTGCATATCGCATTCTTCGAACCCACCACGACTGCTAAGCTGTCAATCGAACATCGCCATTGTTTTGGGGTGTAGAGGGCCATCTGGTTCTAATGAACATTCATCACATAGTTCTTACTTTGAATGCGTTCTTTTTGCGTTTCACTTTTAAATACTTATGATAAACTTGTACTTTTCCCTGGTTGCCTATCAGTTGAGCAGTTTATTTGTTGCCGTTTTGGCATTTTGGATGTATCTCAAGTCTTGGTTACTCAGTCGAGATGCGATTGACCGTGTCAAATATCGTAATTAACTTCGGATAAACTTGGCAAATCGCGTCACAACACGCGGATTAGTAGCATGTGCGAATTGGCTTGCGCAAGGTGCAAGGTGTTGCTCTTGCGCGAATAGTTTTTTGTTTTGCTTCCGATTGACCGGAATTGCCGGATAAACGTCTCGAGAATCTCGACTGACGATAGTTTTGGGCATAATTGCCATGTTGGCCGACTGCTTCGATTGCCTCGATTTGTCAGACACGTTTTGAGGCGTCGTCTTGACTGACACGTCCCATCAGTCTGTCACTTCCGTCTATGGGTGGTAGGGTCGAGCGTGTCACTCGGTGCGCGAAAACATGCACTTCCGGAAAGAGGTCTACGTTGCGCAAGGCCAAAGTTACTGTCATTTTACGGGTACTGTATCAGATTTCGACCCGAATTCCAACCAAAACTGCCATTTATGTCATTTATGTAGTCACTTCCACATAATTTATTGATGCTATTGTTGTATCAACCCCAAAAAGCACAACATCCGTGTTCCTTCCACCCGGTTGACCACCATTAGTCCCACCAATCTCTCTTTGAACCCTTGCTAACAGCTTTTTTTCCAACATCCACGCCGTCTGAGACTATACCTATGTGCAGGGATGCGCGGACGGCACCTCTTTTTGTTGTTTTTTGGCAGGTGCTTCCGACTGCGGCTAACATCCCAGACAGAGGGAGCGCTTCCGCCTAGCACACCTTTGGCAATTTCGGGAAGATGCGCTTGATTGAACTTTATTTTTGGCCTTTTTGCTGTCATTTCGCGCATTGGAACAGCTTACATTGGCTTTGCGCGAAGGGTAAGCTTGTAATGAACATGCAAATTGAGTGTCAAGTGCATGCAAGGTGGCAGCAGATCGCCCAAAGTGGCACTTCCAATTGAAAACAACCACATTTGAATGGATGTTCATCTCGAAGTAGGAAGACAACAAGTCAAGACAGTTTGCAAACGTCGAGATCATCGGCGCAAATCCGCGAGAGTTGTTGAACATGGTCATCCTGGGGGTTAAACATGCTCTCGGGATTAAGCGCAGCCGACAGCTGTGGGGGCAAGGATTGAGCAGGTCTAGATTATGCGCAGTGGGTGGTCGAGGTGAATTTTTGTACTTTTTGGGAGGTTACTGTGTTTTTCAAAGTTTTTGTTTATTAAAAATAAAAAAATCTTTTCTTTCTTTTTTGAAAAACTAGTCTTTTGTAATCAAAAAAGTTATTTTTGTACATTTTACGCTTTTCGACAGTCCATAAAGCACTTTTCCGTCCCTCGATTACGGTACTGGCCCGTTTCTCGGTCTTTTTGACTTGACACGCTCCTCTTTCACCACCTTCCAAAACTTGTCACGCCACTAATTGCCAGATTCCACTCCTCCGATTGCGGCCCCGTCTTTGTCAACTTTGAGATGACGAAGACCTCTTTCCACGCTTCTGGAGGCCGTCACAAAACGACAGCCATGAACTGTTGGCCTAATTGGTGCGACACGGCCGGCCGCCGAGGACCGTTGTTTTTGCGGCAGAATGCGACGCCAAATGGATGCATAATCCGATTACCCGCGCCATCTCCGCCCCAAAACAACAACCTCAACCAGACCTCACTGGCTGGAGGCAGGGGTACTGTAGGATCGTAGCTCATGAAGTCATCCCCGCCTACAAAAACGAGTGACGGGAAAGGAGGGAAATAAACAGGACATTTTCACGGTTGGGGAAGGGAAAGTGGCTGGTGCGGATTCAATCGAGACTTCACTTCGCGATGGTCGTTTTATTGGATATTAAAATAAAAAAGTAACCTAATTTCAGCCAAAATGTTCGACATGTCATCGAACCATGACGCTTTTAACTTCACAAAGCTCCATGACGCGTCGCTGAATCATCTCAATCACGGCATTCAGCACATGTTGAACCCGGTCAACCAGAACGGCTTCATCCCAGAGCTCCAGGAGCCACAAATGAATCTGTTTTCAACGCCGGAGGAACGCAGTGATCAGCCCGGTAAGCCCCGCCTGTGCACTAATATGCTAAGCTCATTACTTACCTAATTATCGTAATTTGCCCCCGTGATGGCACTGCGCTCATAACACGATTTTCATATTAGCCGCTTTATCTCATTTTCTCGTTACAGAAGCCAATGGTCTCACCCAGACGGCAGCTGCGGCTACAGTAGCACCGACGCCGCCGAAACGGAAACGTGATCGGCATGGACGGAACAATAATGAAAACGGATTCAATGATTCGAAGAAGCAGCGCCGGAATCGGACGACATTTACGACGTTCCAGCTTCACGAATTGGAAAACGCCTTCGAAAAGGGCCATTACCCAGATGTCTATGCGCGGGAAATGCTGTCTCACAAGATCAAACTGCCTGAAGTCAGGGTTCAGGTTTGGTTCCAGGTTGGTTTTAGCTCCACGAAATCCCATAAAAAACCTTCTTTATGCCACTTCAGAATCGCCGCGCCAAATTCCGTCGCCAAGAAAAAGCCGAACAACAGCTCCTGACCGAACGCGGCCCCTCGAAACACGGCAACCTTTCCCACCACAACGGCAACTCCGGATGGACCCCCTTCATGACACAGATGCCAGACGACATGATGTCATCAACCCTAGGCACGACCGCCACATCGACGCCCTATTCGGTACCGAGCTTCCACTACAGTACCCCGTCAGCTGACTTCAGCAAGTACAACATTGCGGCCCACAACCCGCTGTACTTACAGTACTTCTCACCAGCGTCGTACGCGTATCCGCCAACTGTCGGATTCTATGGCATGGACGGGAATGCTGGCTTCTGCGACAACATGGGTGCATTACCGGAGCTAAAGGTTGATGACACATCGAACCAGGGGACGATCCTTAACGAATTTGACGCGGCAAAAGTTGTGGAAGCGACAGGAAATGCAGATTTCCGTGGCAATGGGGAAGTGAAACCGCAGATTTGATACACGTTCCACAATTTACAGTAATCTGTACGTATGAAGCTTTTCACACTCTTCCGGTTGTTTACTTTTGCTTCCATCACACAAACTTTCAATCATGACTGTCACACTTTAATGTAAAAAATAACATTTTAAACAATCTTTATAAAATTTTGAATAAATAAGTTTTCGAAAGGGCAATAAATTGTTGATGCTGCTTCTCAAGTTGTAAAACATCGACTTTTTAAAACTTTAAACGAAGTCAAGTAACTCCAAGGTGTCCGTGGCAACTAACAAGGGAAGTGTCTGAACGGGTTGAAACGGATTTGGATGGGACAAGAAACTTAGGTAGTACTCCCATATCTAAGACTTTTCCCAAAATATTAGCTGCTGACGGGCCCCGAGTCCCGAGAAATGTGCCGTCAAAGTTCGAAAATTTGCGTTTTTGGATGGCCATAATATTTTTTTAAACAGGCCGATTGTCACGCCGTTTGGAGGCAAGTTAGACCCTACTAGGGCCTACAAATGCTGAAAAATTCAAATCGATCAAGACATACAATTCTGAGTTATAATACTTTGAAATTCGTGAATTTTTGAACGATCATAACTCAAATTTGTATGTCTTAAGCGAAGTGAATTTTTCAGCATTTGTAGGCCCTTATACGGTCTAACTTGCCTCTAAACTGCGTGACAATCGGCCTGTTTAAAAAAAAGTTATGGCCCTCCAAAAACGCAAATTTTCGAACTTTGACGGCACATTTCTCGGCCCTCAAGGCCCGTCAGCAGCTAATATTTTGGGAAAAGTCTTAGATATGGGAGTACTATCTAAGTTTCTTGTCCCATCCAAATCCGTTTCAACGACTTCAGACACTTCCCTTGTAAGGTTTGCGCCATATATTTTAGATATTTCCGGCTAACGAACGCGGCAGAGCTCATCTGCATCCGCCAACCCGACTTCTGACCATTACCTTGCAATACCGCCCCGCAATCACCCTTGCACACCCAACAACTTCGACTCAACTTTTCACACAAATAAACATCAGTTTCATTTATTATAAAAAATCAAATATATAGATAACAAAACCGCAAAATCGAAATTCACCAGAAAAAAAATTAATAAAACAAAATAGTCAATAAGTCTAAACTCGCGTCTTGTGACACCTCTTTCTCGCCGGCATCTCGAAGTATATTGTAGCAATATTTCTAATATAGTCGGTCTGTCGAGTTTGTCTAGGAGTGGCGTTGGTTGTACCAAGTACAAGGGTTCTTGTCCCATGGCCAAACGGTACGGTAATCCTTGGCTGCAGCTGGCCTCGCTGGTTGCTGCCAAGGGTAGCTGAACATGTTGTAGATAAATTCGTTTCTAAGTAGTTAAGCATCAGATCTTGTGCCTTTTGAAGAGTTTTGTTGATTTCTGAAAATGTAACATAAGTACATAAAAACGGAGTAAAAACCATGTCAAAAACATACCTTTATCAAACATCTCCATTGTTAATGTGAACTGATGTTCAGCATCGGCACGGTTTGTCGAGTGAAGTTTGGATGCTGCGATGGCATCAATATGCTTCTGTAGTTCCTTCGGTAGTTGATTGTAGACGCTGGTTGATGATGGCTCCAAAACGGTAGATTGACGGCAACTTAATTTTTAGCATTTTTTCGTTTAGAATAACCATGGTAGGGATTGCCGTTGTAGTAAATAATCAAGAATGAAAAAATAGAATAGAGGAGATAACCGCGACCTGCTATGGCCTCAAATGGCATTACTGATTGGTGAGGTATATGACCGAGGAGCTAAATCATGCGCAGTGACGACCGTACAAGCTTAACTGGATAACCTCTGGAACACACTTTAAGTGCCTAGCTATCGCGCACGTTTGTCTACTATGCTTTCCGGGCAAATCGACCGCCAATGGCATTAATAACAAGACCGACAAACGTGCTCAGCGACAACAAGCGTGTGCGTACTGTTACCGATCGTCTCAAGAGCTTATTTTTGTCGATTGATTCATCGATTTTTTGATTTGGTTCACTTTGGGAACATCTACATTTGCGAACTTTCTTTTTTGATTATGCATACCTTGCATTTTTAGCATTAGAGATTTGGGTGATTTTGAACCGTAATTTACACAGTTATAATAAGCTATTGGTTGATAAAAACTGTATTTTTTGTTACGTATTCTGAATGGAGCCATCGATAAGTACAGTATCACGTTATCATACCTTCAACATATTTACAACTTTGCATTACTTTGCACGTTGTTTTGACGTTGCACACGTTCGCTTCGCGTTTTTGCATCATGGAAATGCAAAATTTCAACATTCTTAAATAAAAGTTTTTGATGTAATCGCACCCTAATCAAAGGTTTTTTTTCAACCGCAGTCTGTTTTAAGTTGATACTTTAAACAATGTTTATGAAGTTTTTAATATTTAAATGAGCTTTCAAAGTGCCAAAAATATCGGCCGAATTAAGTACTTCCAAAAACATGTGGTGGCATTGCCGTTGACGCCAAACAGTTCGATCGGAGAAGTAGCATGATTTGGTATTTGGGCTTAAGCGCGATTCAAGTAGTAAAAAACAAAAAAAACTGCATTATCATCGGAACACGATGCAACAGTTTCGTGTATGAGTTGCAATCATAAAGTTTGGTTCTACAAAGTCCCCTAATAAAATCGTGCAAATTGTCATCAAAAATCTTTTATTAAAAAACCTAATGAAACAAAACAGCACAATTATGAATAACCTGTAACAATATAGTACCAAGTAAACCAAAATCGTACATTCATTAATGACCAGTAACCAAATGATACCAAATAAACCAAATGAATCAATTTCGCCGTTGATTATGACAGCTCTTCCAAGCAGGCGCTTCGAAGTACATCGTAATTATGTCTCTGGTGTAATCGGTTCACCTGTTTTGTTTTTGATTCGCGTTGACGGTTCCGAGAACAAGCGTCCTTGTGCCGCGGCCAAATGGCACGGTCATGCGTGGTTGTAGCTGCCCGTGTTGATTGCAGCCAAGGGTAGCAGTCGAGGTTGATGATAAGTGAGTTTGAACATAGTCAACATACGATCTTGACCTTTTTCAGCTGTTGCTATAACTAGCGTCAACTTATGCTCAGCGTTAGCACGGTTGATTGAATGCAATTTTGATGTTGCAATGTCGTTGAAAAGACTTGGAATTCCTTGAGGCAGCTGAGCGTAGATGTGGTGAAACCCGGGGATAACAAACTCCCATTGACGACGATGCCGAATATAGGCTTGAAGTAGGCCTTGTTTTACATCGTTCATAACCGTTAGATCACACGATTGCAGGTACGTAATGAACACGAATCCAGGCGTCCCGCATAGTTCGAAGGTTGTTGCCCTTGAAGTCGAACACCTTTATGTGATTTTGAGGAACAGACGCAGCGGCTTGTCTTGGTATAACCATAGTGGTTCCAAAGCGATAAACATTGGGTAATTTTATTTTCAGCAGCTTTTCGGTAAAAATAATCATAGTTATGTGATGGAGCGTATGTTGCTGGTGAAGCAGATAACCAAGAACGAGGAAATGGCAGAAGGTATAAATACATGTGGCCGCAGCTTGATCTGCGAGGCTTACCTCTGAATCTGAAGGTTGCGCCGGACACACTAATTTGGAATATCTCGGGGACACACTTAAAGCGCATTACTTGTCTGTGAACCGTCGAAGATGTCCTTTGATGTAAAGATCGCCCATGGCATTTACAACAAAACGGACAAACTTGCGCAGGAACAACAATGCGCATGCATATCCAAGCATGTGCGCACTGTTAAGGAACACCTCTAGGGCCAATCTAGTAAAATCCGTATTAGCGAACTTTCTTTTCTGTTTAGACCTTGCATTTTCGTTTTTGCATTGTCAATTTGGATCTTGAATCGTAATTGATACAGTAATATTCAAGTATTTGTTGATAAAACTATGATTCTTTACTTCGGTTCTCGGTTGTTACAGATCGTTGACCTAAACTAAACAAAGCCATCGATGAATAAAGTATCACGTCATCAGCGTATTTACAACTTTGCGTTTGTTTTGATGCCGCATAGTGTCATTTCCGTCGTGTTTTTGCGCCACGGAAATGCAAAATTTCGAAACAAAGCACCCTCTAGAAGGTATTTCGTCCCCGTTCCAACAACTTTATTACTTTCCTGTGTTCGACAATTTTTTACATGTAGTTTTCCAAACTGGAGACGTGCACCACCAAAAAACGTCGTTAAAACATCAAACAATGGCTGAAACCATGTCCGAGGCGACGCTACCAAGGTGATGCACGCTTCCATGGCTACGCGGCCTCCCTCTGTTGTCAACCGGCATGCGTGCCGATGCCGAGCCCACCACATATACACCGAAAATACATGGCTTTTGTCTCATTTTTGTGTAAACGGAACACTTTTTGAATGTTGATTGTGGTCAGTCAGCCACATTTGGCATTATCCACCTTTCTGTACAGTTTATTTCGATAGATAAACGCTATCATGGGGATCTGTTCGAGCAAATTGAACAGTCTTAAAGTAAGTTTATATATTTAACTGTACATTGTTTAAATGTTGACATTGTAGAACAATATGTCGTCATCAAGTTCGACAAAAGCAGTCAAGCCATCTAGTCCAGATGGCGGATTGCCGGCCGAAGTGGTTCCAGTCATGCGGCCGCCAAAAGTCAAGAAACCCGTCAGCAAAATCACTTTGACGGAAGGCGTTGTCCAGGATTACATCAATCTGGAAAAGGCTATAAATCGACTTGAACGGAAAAATGTCTTGAAGAAATATGAATCTAAAACTATTTTTGCTGATGATATTAAGAAAACTGTTGATCAGTTGGAGGCTACTTTTAAAGAGTTGAAGAAACAGACGTAAGTTTCCTGCCATCGCCACCTACATCGTTAATTTTTATGTACAAAAAGATGTCAAAAAATTATTCCCGACATTCGGAATTTGTAATTTTCGTACAAAAATTATATGGGTTATTGATCTGTTCTCTTTTTCAGCGAAAAAGAAAAAGCAGATGTCGACAACATCGAACAGCCATCCGTAAAGTCATTTTTGAAGCAACAAGGAACCTGGGATCAGCGCTTCAGCAAAGAACAGCAAGAATACCTGGATGCGTTGAACAAGCAAGAAGTTGCTGAAAAGGTATGCTTTTTGTTGACTTTAGACGATAATATTAGCAGTTTTGTAGGAACTGAAAGGCTCCAAGATGCAATACGACCGTGCCGCCAAAATCGCCTACCTTTACAAAACTCAATGCGACAATTTAAACAGTTTATATGAAAAGCAGGACGAAATGCTCAGTATGTTTCACTTTTCTCACTTTTTGCAACCATTCCAAATCACCCCTCCCTTTCAGTGGGCATCTTCGGCCCCGACTACGCATCCGAGAATGAAAACACCCTAGAAGCACAGCTCGATGACAGCCTCGAGTGGCAGCAACGTGTCTCCCTGGCCAAATTTAAATGGACTAATGGCCGTGTGCTCCTGGTTCATGCGAATACGCAAATGGCGTTTGGCATTACGCGATGGAAGGAGTTGGAAAACATCGAAGCATCGAATACACGAATGCGTTATTTCGCTGCCGCCGAAGCACGGAATAATTTTATCGCTGCGGGACAGAATGTGCAATCTTGCAGGGTTTATTTGGGTCTGTTTTGTCGTCGATTTACAGCATCATTAAAGAACGATGGGTGTTTTTAGGTCGCGTTAAATTCCCCTACGCAACCGAAGAAGAAATGGCGGCAATGGAGACAGCCATTCAGAATTCGTTTAACGATATTCAATCGAATGTTCATCTGAAAAAGGCGCTTGGCGTCTACCAAAACACGCATAAAAAGATCACTGCGTTGATTCAGTGGTTCGATAAGGTCATCAATGATACTATTTTGAAGGATTTGGACAAGGCTAATACGAATGTAACGAAGAAGCAGAAACAACTTCGAGAAGAACGGCTTGTTTTGATGAAAAAGAAGGTCAAGGAAGAGTTTGGACGCGATTTGGTGATTCCGTATGATGAGGACGTCACAGATGACACGGAAGATGAGTTGTTGGCGCTGGAAGCGGACCAGGTGAAGGATCAGAAGGATCTGCCAGGGAAGGATTTGACGGATATTTTGAATCTGTCGCAGCCGGAAGGGAAAGATCCTGATCCACTGCCGATAGGGTCATTGGCGCCGATTCCGTCGAAGGATGCACTTTTTGGTGGGTTTTGCGTGTTCTGAAGTGATAAAAAACTAAAAAATGATGATTGTTATAGGTGATGTCCAGCGAAAGATCTCAGAATACGAGGACACCCGCTCCCAGCTTCAAAAACGAAACAATCTAGAACGTGAAAGACAAGAACTGGCACTTCAAGAAAAATTGAAGCTGCGCGCTCAAAAAGGTCGTCGAACACGCAAACAACGACGCAAATCTGTGATTGTGCCAATGCCATCGATCACAGAGGATGAATCGTCTTCATCGGCAGAGACAAAGCGTGAAAAGAAGAAGCGGAAGCAATCGACACCTGATAATGCTTGATTTTTTTTCAAAAAATGACTTTTACTAAGTTTTGAAACATTCTTATATAATCTTATCAACAAAAATACTATATTCGAGCTGCGCACGGCAGTCTATTTACTTTAAATTGTATAACATTTGCCTTGAAATCCCTATTTTGCCACATATTGTGTCTTACAACCATTTCAAATTCACACATTTTTGTATAAACTTGTTTTCGAACCCTTCCAATCCTGAATGAACCCCTATCTACACGTATTCTGTGACTTCTGGACTCCTCACTTACCCATTCAAACGTGTATCTTAAAATGGGCACAACAATTCGATTAAAACTGCCCAATTATTCTACGCTTCGACGTCTTGCCAATGTGCACTTTGCAGTTTGACTTACCCACGTAGCATCAATTATGCAAACTGCATTGCACCAAAAAAGCGATTCCAAGATGTTGTTGAGACTATTTTTCTCCTTCCCAAAGAACAAGTGTAGTGACCAACCGACCAGCCTTTTTAATCTTGAACGGAACCATATTTTATTAACTTCTAACTTAACTTTGAACACATTTTTTTACAAATTTATGCTTTTGTATTTCGTATTTAACCAAATTAATAAAGAGAAAGATGCAACTTTGTTATTCTATGTTTATAAAGGCGTTAAAACTGCATTGTAAAATACTAATATCTTTTTAGTCAGAACAAAAATAACTCCAAACCAGGTCTGAATGAAATATACGATAACCCTTCAGGGCAGACAAGGTTCCGCATGCGTAGACATAGTAAATGAGTACCCAAAAACGACATGTTAACGATACTTTTTCAAACACAGGCTGTACCATGTATTGAAAATCTTTTTTAGTCACATGTATTCCATTTCTATTTCGCTAATAATATTTTTGCGACGCGCGACGTCAGCCTTTTTGAGGATAGGATTCGGCATGGTGTAATTAGGTTCGCTTCCTTGCACGTAGAATCCAAGCCAGCTCACACTAGATCTGTAATTTTCAATTTTCAAAGACACATGAAAAGGAAGCAGCAATTTTGATTTCTATGACAAGCCTTTTTATGAGTAATAACACGGTTTGGTTTGGCGAAAAGTATCATTCCAAAGTACTGGTATCAGCGCACATTTTTTTCAAGTAAGCAAGCACAAAGGTCTTCGGATGATGTTGACTTTGAATAAATTATGTGATTTAAGTGGATTAATAGACATGTGGCAGGCTTATTATCCAATTATTACCATTAAATGGCAAATATATGGCTTCAGACCACCCCCAATCCAAAACAAACACGTTTAACATAATTCTTTGTTTGGCTTGTTTGTTTTCTTCCTTATTAGCCCCCGAGACACTTACGTGACAAAATAACCGTTCAAAAAACAACACCCATGAGTCACTTGTCATTCTATATCATGTATGTCGCAATGTGATCGTTAATGAAATGCTATTTCTGGTTGTTGCGATAGCGCGGGGGCGGTTTACTTCCGGTGTCAGGATCACTTCAATCGAAACGAATCGGGCGAAGGTGCGTAAAAATATCCCATCAAACGCGTTTCTAACTTCGACCTGTGATCCGTTGATTTCGCGCACCACTCGCGCACCCCCGCAGGGTGCGTGTCATCGTTTAACTTTGAACTTTGTCGATGATCTTGTGCCTTCTCGCTCTCTGATCGCATACAGTAATGACTTACCTGATACACTATACTGTCTATGTGTATTTTTGGACAGTTTAATCTTTGAAAAACAAGTTTATCGTCAGATGATGAAAAAAAAGTGAAATGAGTGCAAACGGAAGTCGTTCTAAATCGGTAATTTATGGCTTTTGATAGTTCCGGATGCAGCGTCACGGTGAGGTTAGAAGCTCAACTTTTACGGGCATCAATTTAACAAACACAACTACCAATTTTCAAACAACTTGTAAAATTACACCATTTAAATCTAATAGGCACTAGCATACTGTAATTCGGCGTCATAATTCTCGACTTTTTCAAAGAATAGACTTTATTATTATTACATTCTCTATCACGTATTCAAAATGATACTTTTATTCTTAATTCTTAACGCCGAATGTCTGATTGCAAGGCTACCGTACTTCCAAGTTGGAGATTTTTTTCTTTCTTTCTGTTAAATATCAACAATGCAGCGGGAAACGAGTGATTGACAGACAAAGAAGTTAAACCACTTTTTTGACTTTGGTGTTGATCGAGCTTGAAAAGAGCGTCTGTCCAAATGTACAACATAAATACAGTATCCAACAGCACCGAGTTTATTAGTGTGTCGAATGTCAAGGAAGAATTCGAAGTCGAAGATGATGGCCCTAAGAGGAGAAAACCTTGGCGCAAGCCCGATGGAGCGGTACCTGGTTTTCGTAGAATTCCTTGTGGAGTGCGTCGCCGCGTTCCCGCCTGAGGTAGCCTACCCTGAGGATCGTGCTGATCGCGGACAGGGCATCGGCGCCGCAGGTTTGGCTGACGGACTTGAAGAGGCAGCGCTCCATTTGGTAGTAGCTTCGGCACTTGTAGCCTTCGAGCCGGGCCAAGGTTGACAGGGTTTGGGTCATGACGGCGGTGCCATCGGCAATGACGGTTTCGAGTTCGGCGCGGTTTGTGGCTTTTTCGAGGGCGGCTTGGATGGAAGCGCTGATTTCGAAGTAGATGGTGCCCATTTTGGTGTTGACTTCGCTGCGGGTTTCGTTGTAAGCGCTGACAGCCTGAAAACAACATCATAAAATCAGTCAAAATGGCATTTTGAAAACTTACAACTCCACATTCCTGCTCCCATTTAGCCGCATTTTCGCCCAGACAAGCATAAATGGAGGGAGATTCTTCCGAATGTTTACATTCCGTTTCAAACATCATTTTCATGTTACCATCGACGGCACTCATGGCTTCAATGTTCTCCGCAATACGGTCATAGTCCTGCAGGAAGCCGTAGGCACATTGAAACTGGAGTTCGTGCTTGAGGCAAGCTTGGTGAATCATTTCCGACTGCATGGCTGTCGGCAATCGCATCAAACGAGCGGACTGAAAAGGATGCATTTAAAAATACATAATCTTGACTACAAATAAACTGCATGTTTTAATTTGCTTAGTTTTAGGGTTTCAATTACAAAGACAAAAAAGACGGAAGTGCCCGTATGGAATTTCAAATTCAACGAAACGTCTTTTAGTTTCTGGCGACTGACCAATATGCTTTTTTTTCTTATTAGTATAATGGAAGCAAAAAAGTTGCCCTGAGGGCATATTGAAGTCAAAATTGCATTTTTTGTTAAAAAATAATAAATTTCAAAAGAAAGTCAAAACTCACCACACTATCAACACCCATAGCATCAAAAATATCCGGCTGTCTACTCGAACCAGATTCGCCGCCATCGCCAAGATGCAGCCACAAGGCCATTGACTCCTCTGACGCCACGGTTGAACATACCCCAAGGTGATGGGTATACAGTTCGGCGCTGCAAAATCCACTATTAACATCACTTTCGTCATTATTATCCACCATAATTTTTGTTATGTGTTGTTTTTGTAAATTTAACCTCTTAATTTCTTACAAAACAGCTTTATAAAAATAACTTTGCACAAAAAATCCGCTTTTCCGAGATAAGCTGCGCGAAATTAGTCCTCCCTAGTCATGATTTTCGTATCTTTAATGAAACCACCCATTAAAAAAGCGAAATAACCATCTTTGATGTCTTTTAATCACACTTTTTGCCATGCCTAGTTGTACGAATTATGTTGACCTTTTTTAAAAATAAATGCACAGCACAGCAGAAGTTATTACAGTTGCGCAACGTTTCCTGTCGCGGCGCCGTGTCAAGCTGCCAAGACTAATCGCAGACAGATTATCGTAATCGTTATGTGAAAAGATAACACTATCAATGACGACTTTTTTTTAAATATAAGCTTTTTCTTGAAATTGAAAACTTTGCAAATTTTAAAATACATAATTGAAACCCATTAACATGGAAGACCACGCAGTTTGATAATAACGTGTTTTCACATTTGTGTGCAAAATATTAATGCAAGTTTTCAGTTAGTTTTTGATACTAACCGTAAAAAATTTTAACGAATAACAAGGTTGACCACGCGTTTTCAGCCGACGGAAAGTTGCTCCGAAAGTGCGCAAAACACAAACCACAGTGATATAGTAAGCAATAAATTTCAACCCCTAATTTATCGCTTTTAATTTTTTTTATATTAGACGTCTCGGTACGTCTTGACTTAACTTTTTTTTTCTTAACCCAAAAAAGCAAAGTAACGACTTTCTAAATCATCATTAGCGTTGATCTTTCAACGTCAACGTGCATTTTTAATGGGTACAGTTGGTGATTGAGACCATTAAGATCACGCAGGTTATATAAGGCTATGGGTGCGGCGCGGTGATAAATTAATAAACTTAGCGAAAAAGGGGTTCGGTTCTATGATCAGTGGGGTTAGATTGGTCGGGACGATGACAAATGAACGTACCTTTCTTCTTCTGTTTTAACTTTTTTTAAATCGTCGATGTAGGCGATTCTTTCTGCAAATGGGAACATTATGAATGAACGTCAATATTTCGAAAAAATAACAACAGGTACTACACCTTTGCAGATATCTAATACAAATTACGAACTCTAATCGCACAAAAACCTCTGTTTACCCCAACTCACCGTTCTGACCAATTTGCATTGCCGCCAGCGCCAATTCCGGTGGAGCCGAGTTGTATATAAATGGTTTCGGTTTGGATATCGCTGCGAACGATGTACTCGCGATCGCCAAAAGTGCCATTACGGCCAAACAAATCGCTGAGTCCAAGTTGAAGGCCATGTTTGTTGTGATGGAAGGAGGGCTGTAAATACGCTTCTTGTTTACATACAAAAACGTGAGATTGTAACATTGTGAGAATAACCACCACGAAAATGACACGTGCCAAGGCTAAGCAATCTGATACTGTCACGACTATTTATATTTTTATATCTTCCAAATTTACCCGTCAAAGACCAAAAATAACCGCGTGTCCAGCCTTAAATAAGTAACGATAGGCCCATAAAAAGCGACAATTGGGGTTGACAAGAACAAAAAACTGGTAGGAAACCCCGAAATCGATCAGGGGAAGTACTATCGCTTCATAATATACGAGCAATGTGAATCGCGCTGGTATGTCGAATGTCGTCGTTTTCTTTTCGAATATAAAAAACTTGGCAGTCAGATGGAGTTGGATGCTCACGTCACGAAACCATTGATCACAACATACTTTTTAAGTGTCATCAGATGGGAAGAGACACGGAGATCACGATGTATGACCAACGAAGATGTGCTACCTAATGTAAATTTAAGACTGTTGCAACAACACCCAGCACAAAGTCGACGCAAACTTCATGATGCCCGCCTCAGGCACCCTGAAGTCTCCTTGACTGTATTTCCAGAGCCCTTGGAAAACCGCGTCGACCCTGCGGAAAGGCGGGATGCCCTCTGGCGCAGCCGCCCAGCAGAAGCAAAAATATAAAGTACCCTAGTAAGACGGAAGTAGGCGGAGTCCAAGGCGTACACCCCTAAGGGCATGCATGGGTTTCGCTGTTTTAATGCCCAGCCCGGGAGCGGTAGTCTTTTTATGAAAGTGAATCCGTTTCATTTCAACATTCATTGTCAAAAATTACAGTATCCAAACAAATGAAATCCATCATAAAAGAAAGCTGACACCAAAAATCAAAAGCACTTATGAATAGCCCCCAAAACCCATAAAATAAACGTCTCCAATGGTTTCAGACAGAAGCAACTGCGCCCAATACCATCGAAAACGTCAAAAACCCATGGCAAACATCGTTCGGAAGCCTCACAATCCCATTCCCATTCGGTTGCGCCTTTTATGAGCCCAAGGCGTGTCGTCTGATACCATCTCGGTTTTTACGCATTTTCGACGCATGTACACATGATCGCAGTGATCAAAGTAGCATTGCGCACTGAAAAACATTGAATGAATGAAACATGTTTCTCGAAAACATGTCGGTGTTTCAAAACTCCTACGCTAAACCCATAAATCACTGCTTCAACCGGTGAAGATCGAAAGTAAACGGTTTTCAACTTTGAACTGCTAAAAATGTTGCCAAAAAAGGCGTTGAATTCGTGAACTTAACTTGGAAAAACTTGAATTTTGGCAGGAAATGCTTTTACTGATCAACGACCGCAAGACACGGTTTACAGTTTTAGATATTGCACACTTTAGTGTCCTCAAATGCAAAAACTGGTGCAGTTCGAACTTTGATTTCACCGTTGACTAGTATTGCACTGATCAAAACAATGCGCATCACAGGTCAAACTTCTTCCAAAAAGGTTATTCCCATTCATTCATTCATTCAAAATGGATGGACCCGATCACTGCCGCGTTGAAAGAGGGCACATCCGGATTAGTTTGCCCCCGCAGACTTGGCAAACGTAGTTGTTCTACGTAATTTTGCAGCCCATTGGCCAGCTGTTAAGGATCATGACGCTTTTGTGATGCAGGCAGAGAAGACAGACTACAGATAAATGCTGGAACTTGTACATTGAACATAAACAAGTGGTAATTTCGAGAATGTACACGTTTTTGGGAAGAAATGGTGACACAGAATAGTATTTTTGGGAATACTGTCATGAAAACTGTCACTTTATCATTTTCGAAAGCCAAAAATTGGTGATAACTGTATAAGTTGCCATTACGTCTGGAACAAACTAACTGTATATATTTATCAGCATAGTAAGTGTGACAGACATCACTGCTGTTGACTCATTGACAATTCTGCCGTATTTCGGTAAATACAACTTGGGTAAATGTAACTTTTACTTTTGCATGTTAAATTTGCAACAACACTAAAAAAACTTAAGTTCCTGATAAGCTTTTGAATAAAAACAGCATTTGCCTTCATTTTGTAGGAAATTTAAACCTGCTATGCTTTTGGTAACTATACAGAATATACAATCGTGCGTCGAACAAAACAACTATTCTTAATTCCAAATTTGGAACATTGTTCAGGAAAGGCGAACTTGGAAAACTTGGAATTGCCATTCATTTGACGTCAAAGCCATGGTTTACTGTACTTTCAGTGCCTAAGACTGGACCATTCAGTGGAAGAATACTGACTACAAACGCAAATTAATAGACTAAAAAGTGACCATTGTCAAACTTTTAATTTTTTTAAGAAAAATTTTGTGTTATATCATGTTTTACACTTTAAAAACCAAATCATTAATTATACCTTGTAATTTCATGAAGTTTCTATCATGAAACTTTAAAACATCCAAAACCCAATTCCAAATCCATTTCCGGGTTGCCTACTCCACTACCCACCATTTTTACCCCCATCCATTGTTCTTCTAGCAAAGCCACTATCACATGATTTCATCTACAAATCATGCGACAGACTTCATTCTTTATTTTGTACTTAGCTAATGGAACAATAACAGTAGATGCAAACTTGGTTGTGGTCGGCATTGTCCATGACGCCACTTTGTCCATTCATGAATAGCCGGCCGGCGGTCGCCGACATGGCGAGCAGCACGGAAGCTAAAGTTGAATGAAAGTTACAGTTCAACTATAAATGTTTACGATCTAGACTAAAATACAATTTTCTGTTTTGACCACAAACGAAACGGCTCTTTGTGTGACACGATTCAGGGTGTAATTGGAATTCGTCAGATACAGTAAGTAAGAGTTGTGTCTATAGACATCACAGGGTGTAATCAGAACTTTAAATTGCAACGTAACAAGTTCCGCCAAGATCGACTGTAATGTAAAAACACGTAAATACACAATTTTGAGTGGGGAAGAGGGACATCAAGGACAAGGTGTATGTTCGTTGACGCTTCCGGAAGTAAATAAAAGATTACAGGGTTGGTGGTTTTGACATTTTTGCATGTACTTTACGTAAAACGGTGGAATAAGAACTATATTGTTGCTTTGATCTGTGCTCCAAGAAAATGGTAACGTTTAGAAACGCTTTTTTTGATTTCTTTTGGTTGAAAGAACCGCGTGAACTTCCACAACTGGCTGATTACTTTTTGAATCGCATCATTGAAACATCAATTTTGATAATTATTAATTCTGGATTAGGTTTATTTGTTCTTTATGTCATCTTAACTCAATCAGCTAACTTGGGTTCGTTCAAATATTACCTATGGAACCACTTTCTTGTTTCACAAACGCTCGAATTTGGGCTGCTACTTTTCAGCCCGGCGCTTATTGGGTCCTATGTGTCGCTTTTTACGGTAAGTTGTAGCTTTCGTCAAGCCAATTGCAACAATCACTGTTTTTTTTTCAGTCTGGAATCTTCCGTAACATACTGCCTACACAAATTTTCTATTACTTCCTATTCGTAGGCCTAAGTTTGTTCGTTCGCTCCTTAACCGGCATTTATTTAACACTCTTCAACAGATTTGTGTTTTTATTTCGACCGCAACTGATAAAACGTATTCACAACAAGTATGCTTTGATGTTTCTTCTAGCTTTTCACGCCTTCTACGACGGAGTATACATTTACTCGTGTTATGCGTCTGCGGTGGACCACGAAACAATGGAAATACGTGCCCACATTGATGCTGGAAACACTCTTGACCGATGGTTTAACGAAAAAAGTTTAATTTACATTCCAGAATTTTATGGCAGAACACGTGCTTTTGCTTTCATCGGTCTCTGTGTGTTAATAATTATGTTTTTCACTTTGATTGGCATTATAATTTGGTTCATTGTCAATGTTTTTATTCTTAAAAAAATGTTGAAAACCGTGAGTGCCAATTCAGCATTTTTGCTGATTGCTGTTTTGGCACAGACGGGATGCTTCCTTGTCTTTTTCCTTATTCCTTCCATTGTAATTCTGTATTGTTGGGCTTTTGCAAAGGACGATGGAGGTAATGTAGTCAACGTAGCTATGCAACTTTTCACTTTCCATGGCACAATTGACATGTTGGTTTTGTTATACTTTGTGAAACCGTACAAAGTGTATTGCATTAATTGCATGCGACGTGTTTTTTGTTTGAAAAAGAGGTCAAATACTGCCATGGCTCATCAATCTGTTAGTGTTTATTAGTCAGGTTTGGTTTTTTTGTCATCAACGCCCTTAAAATAAAACTTTTTTATTACTGTGAAAATTACGATTAAGATCATCCAAACCGATAATGCAATGACGAAACTTCAAGATATAAACAAAAAAGAAAGTTCGCAAACACGGAACTTACTACAACGATTTGTAACAACCGAGAACCGAAGTAAAGGATTTTGAATTTATCAACAAACAATCGACTATTACTGTATCAATAACGATTCATCCAAATCGATAATGCAATAACGGAAATGCAAGGTATCAAAAAATGTCTGAATACGGATGTCACATATTGACTCTGGAAATGGTCCTTAACAGTGCGCACATGCTCAGATATACGTGTTGTTGTTCCCGCGCGAGTTTGTCCGGTTTGTTATAAATGCCATGGGCGATCTTATGCCTACAGAAGAACTTTGTCGGTGCACACACAGCTAAGGCAAAGCAAGTATGTCTCCGAGGTATTCCAATACAGTATGTCCGGTGGTAAGTGCGCAAGCTTAGCTATTGAGAGATAAACCCTACGGATCAGTTAGCAATGACAAAACATATTTATACCACCAAGATGTTTGCTTTTTCCTCATTCTTGGATACTTTCCTAAACGAAAACGGTGACTTCAACCTGTTCATTAATTACGATGGTTGTTTTAAACCAAAAGATACTAAAAATTAAACTGCCTCAAATTTTTCGTTTCGACGCTATCATCGTCATGAACGATATCAAAGAAGGACTTCTCCACAGCTACGTTCGACACCGGCTCCAGTGGGAATCCGCTATTCCCGGGTTGAGCAGATTCTACAATCTGCTCCCCAATGAAATACAGAAAATTATTGAAGACATTGCGCAGTCGAAGCTGCACTCTATTAATCGTACAATTGCTGAACACAGGTTCACGCAAGTTATCGCGACCGCTGAAAAAGGTATATTTTTTGTCAATTATGTTTTACTTTGTTTTTATTACTTTTGTTTTCAGAAGTCAACCAAGGGTTACAACAAGCGCAAGATGGTATTCTGAACTACCTGTCAAGCACAAGATCGCATTTTAAACTACGTTCAGACTCACCTATCGACGACCTCCACCGCTACTCTTGGATCCAATCAAAACGGCCAGCTTTAACCTCGGATCATAGTGCCGTTCGGTCGAGACATGAGGACGCTTGTACTCGGCACCATTAACGCTTCTCCAAGACAAAATAGGCGAACTGACTATGTCAGAAACATAACAACCATGTACTTCGAAATCCCTGCTCGAAAAAGATGTCACACTAAAAGACTGAATTGACATTTATTTATTGCATATTTTTTTGTTTTTGAATATTGATTGACTTTATTTGGTATTATTTTGTTACTGGTGTGTTATTAAAATGCGGTTTTTTGTATTTGATTTTTTAATAAAAGATTTTCACTTTATTTCATTAACCACTATTTGAATTTGCACGATGGGGTATATTAAAGGAGTAAAAATTTTGACTTCAAATGCCGATAGTTTAAGAAACTTGGCATTTAGAATGATGGAAAAGGTCTATGTAACTGACTTTGTAGTTCGTTACAACCACAGATGTTGTCTACGGAGCCACCACGGATTCGCCGCTCCGAAGGATCCCTCCGGAGTGTGTAAAACGGCTCCTCCGGATCCGAAGCTCGAACATTTTTAAGAAATACAATGGTAAGGGGGGACCCTTTTTGTTTTTTAAATGATTTGGGTCGGATTTTTGTGCCATTCAAACGGGATGATGATGTCATGTCAATCTATAACAATTTTAATAACGTAGCAAATACCTTGTTCTTGGTTGTTTATGTTATAATTAACCACTTTTGTATGACGAAAGCAAACCTATCAAACGTCAAAACAATGTGGAAAATAACGCAAAGAAGCCAATGGAATGTTATGACGCGATACTGTGTTCACCGATGGCTTCGGTCGGTTTAGATCAATGACGTAACCAAAATTAGAAATATTAAAGAAGAACGGTTTTAGTAACAAATAAGCGATAGTTACGGTTGGAATTACGATTCAACATCGTTCAAATCGATAATGCAGTAACGGAAATGCAAGGTATCAAAAAATGTCTAAATACGGATGTTACAGATTGACTCTGGAAACGGTCATTAACAGTGTGCACATGCTCGAATATGCGTATTGTTGTTCCCGCGCAAGTTTGTCCGTTTTGTTATAAATGCCATGGGCGATCTTATGCCTACAGAAGAACTTCATCGGTGCACACACAGCTAAGGCAAAGCAAGTATGTCTCCGAGGTATTTCATGATAGTGTGTCCGGCGCAACGTTAGCTATTTAGAGTTAAGCCGCGCAGATCAAACTGAGGCAAAGTGTATTTATACCTACAGGATGTCTGCCATTTCCTCATTCTTGGTTATCTGCTCATCCAGCAACATACGCATCACTTCATTACCATGGTTGTTTTAAACCAAAAAGTTCTAAAAGTTAAACTGCCTTATACTTTCCGGTTCGGTGCCACCATCGTTATGAACGATATAAAAGAAGGATTGTTACACTCCTATGTTCGGCATCGACGTCAATGGGAATTCGCGATTCCCGGGTTGAACAGACTTCACGCTCTGCTCCCCCATGAAATACAGAAGCTCTTCGAAGATATTGCTAATTCGAAACTTCACTCTATTAATCGGGCAACTGCGGAAAACCGGTTCACACAAGTTATGGCAACAGCAGAAAGAGGTATGTTTTTTTAGCAGTTATGTTTTACTTTGCTTTTATATATACTTTTTTTTCAGAAGTGAATCAAACTTTGCAACAAGCTCAAGACAGTATTCTAAGCTACTTATCAACGAATTTATCATCAGCCTGCACTGCAACTCTTGGATGCAATCAACGAGGCCAACTTCAGCCACGGATTACGGTACCGTATGGCCGCGGCACACGGACCCTTGTTCTGGGCACCGTCAACGCAAGCCCCCGACAGAATACGCGAGCCGATTATGTCAGAAGCATAACCACAATGTTTTTTGAAATGCCAGCCCGAAAAAGATATCATACCACCAGACGGAGTTGTTTTTAATTATTGTACATTATTTTGTTAGTGATTATTGATTTGCTTTATTTGTTATTATTTTGTTGCTGGTGATTTATTAATGTGCGGTTTTGTTTTGTTTGGTTTTCTAATAAAATATTTTCATTTTATTTCATTAAGACGAACTCCAGGAGAAGATAACGAGGGTGCGGTCACTCAAAAGTTTTTTTTTCCAGAATTCGATAGGCATACCTGACTGAGTCAGCCCCAGATCCAAAATATTAAGATCTAAGGGCATCTGGGGGCGGAGTTATGATTTTTCAAAGTCGTCCTCCAAAAACTAAAAAAAAATTACAAGTCAAAATGTTTGGCGTCACTAGCAATAGCAACGCTGGTCTTGGCGCAACTAGTAAAGTTAATTATAATAATTGGTCGTCATCACAGTTTTGCTTTTATGTTATTCTTAGGTTGTTGACGATGTCACCTCGATTTATGACGATTTTAATTTTAATTTATAGCGTGGCCACGTAACAACTACCCTTGTTCTTGGTTGTTTATGTTATAATTAAACACTTATGTATGAAACAATTTTGCACCCATTGAGACGGACTGTCAATTCGCTGTGCTCGGGTCAGTTTGCGCCCCCCTTTGCGCTTGTCGCGTACGCGGATACTTTGACCACTCAACCGGCATTACACTGTACGGTTCTGCGCAAACAGTATCGGCGAAAAGCCGTTCGGCTCTCATCGATTCATTCCGCGGGCGCTTAATGTGCACTGCGCCTCCTAGGCCTTCCACAAAGTCAACTGCAACCAACCCATCAATGTCCAGTTCACTGTGAATTAGCTCTCTTTCTGTTTTGAATGTACCATTATGCGTATATTATGGCCAACTTCCAAAAATGACTGTGTCCCTGCTTCGAAAATACCAACCTCCTTCAAGCGCCGTCTGAGAGACTTGGCCCAACCTCGTGAGCTGAATGCTTTGAGCAGTGTCAATGAAGAATTTGCAGACCTTATTAAAACTCATTATTTGATTCATGAAAAACTGCTTATTACTGATAATGAAGAAGTATACCACGATGCGAAGAAGGCAGGTCAATATTTTACAAAATTGAAATTACTTTCTGAACTTATTTCATTTATCAACCGATTTACGTTTTCTGTATGCCCTTTTTCATTTTGTTATTGGCAGACGGCTATGCAACACACAAACTACCAGGATAATATCAAAGTTTTTGTAACAGACACACTTATTCTCTGTTTCAAAACATTAAATACAGATATCAGCCTATCTCCCATATTTGGCACCTTTACAAATCTTGTGATTGTCGGTCACATTCAGTATCACGAATTCAAAAAACTATGTCACGATGGTGTCAAAAAAGTCAACGTACGCGGTAAAATTTGGATGACAACCGATGAATATGACGACTTTTTAGTCTTTGTCGGTGAACGAATAGCTGATCCCAGTTTTCGGTTGGTCGAAATATGGCAAACTTTAATAATACTTTGTAACATAAGAGTTCCAGATTTTGTTATAAACCAACTGTAATAATGTCTACAGCCAGTATTGAAAAACTGAATACTATTGGACTTCATGAAACACATGATAAGAGAAAAGGTTGTTTTCTTATGGAATATTTGGATGCATCCATCAACTGGCGTGAACATTACATCAAGAGAATGTTTGAAATATGTGGAAAAGTAGATGATAAAAAACTCATGTGTTAAAGTTGCCCGAGGGCGCACACAGAGGAGTGTACAAAAACGATAAAAAAGAATAACTATGTGAAGAAAAGAACAAGTTATTATATATTATTAAGGTCCAGACTGGTACTGCCGGATGCCGGTGACATGTTCAACGTAGAGGTCGCGGCTCCATTTGATAACATCGCTGACCATGAGACGCTTCATGAGGGTGGCGTATTTGTGCGGGATGCCGAGTCGTCGGATGCAGGCTTCGTTGGCAGGATCGTAGGCGCCGAGAGACCCAATGATGAAAGCGTCGTTGAAGGTTTTGTAGCCGGCGTTCTTGAAATGCGTCTCGATGTCCTTGTATTTCTCCTTCTTTGCTTCCCTGGCCTTCTTGAACGCATCTGGACCATTCTCGAAGGGGATCGTGACGTCGATGATGGTGAGGATTTTGGATGTGTCGTTGATAAGGACGATGTCGGGGCGTAGGTTGGAGTCGCATTCGGGAACGGGCTGATTGGACAGAATTCGGACTTCTCGGCCTTTCTTCATCGGTTTCTGGAGTCGGTTGAGCACAGCATTGTGGCGGTTCGTCATTGTGACTTTGTGGACGTTGCATTGATTGAGGACGTGGGGAAGTGTCTCTCGCGGGTATTCACACTTCCGACATTGCTTGGGGCCCTGGTATTTGTCGAATCGAAGGCAGCCGCGTAGCGGGACAACACCCAGGCGTGCGCGATGGATGAATCTGTATTCGGCGAAGCGGGTGAAGTTGCCGTCACGAAGGTAGTGATTGGATACCGGCGAGAGGGATGTGAGGTGTGCAGTCTTTCCTTGGTCCGGCTTGGCTTTGAGTCGTTGAAGGAAGTAGGCTCGAACAGCATCGCGGAGTTGTGGTTCTGCCGTTTGACGGTTGATTCGCTTGCCATCGAGGTATGCTGCAACGCCTGTTTCGTCACTTGAAAGCCATGTCAGCGGGATTTTCTTTCGAAGTTCTGTTGTCGCCATCCGTAGCCGGGTCCAATTCGATCGAGTGTCGGAAGATTTTCGGCCGCAGGGTCCATCCATCGATCCATTCAGGTAGTCCGATGTGAGGGTGTGGGTGACATGTCGACCGACTCGCTTCTTGACAACGTTCTTCAGCGTGCTGTGGGCTATTTTCGACGTCTCAGGATCCTTGGATGAGAGCAGGTGGATTGCTTGGGCGACGTTGCTGATGTCTGCCATGGTCTTGAGCGGCATCATGTTCATTCCGCCTTGCTTGTTGGACAAGTAGAGAGGTTCGGTGCTGGCCCTGTCCGGTAAGTTCAGCCACTTCTTGGCACATCTCTTGATGGTGTTGTCGAGGTTGCCGAGCTTCTTCTTCTTGACCATAGCTCCCTTCAGATGAAACGACAGACGTGGAACGACGAAGGTGTTGATGGCGTTGATCTTCTGCCACGGGGTGAGGAGGCTGTTGTCGATGTTTTGCACGTCCGTTTCCATGTTCCTGACGATGTCGTCTCCAGTAAATCCGTAGCTGAAGCCGGTTGGGATACCTAGATGACGATAGGTGTCCGCTCGGTCCATCGGTTCCATCGGCATGCCTTGAATCTTGAAGACGCTGGGCTGGACGCATCGGCGTTTACCATCGACGTGCAGCGTGGAACATTTGCTGGCGTTGAACTTCAGTCCCGCCCAGTCTGCCACGATGGACGCAACTTCCAGCTGTCGTCTGAGGCCTGCTGGGGAGTGTGAGATGACTGCCCTTTTTCATTTTGTTATTGGCAGACGGCTATGCAACACACAAACTACCAGGATAATATCAAAGTTTTTGTAACAGACACACTTATTCTCTGTTTCAAAACATTAAATACAGATATCAGCCTATCTCCCATATTTGGCACCTTTACAAATCTTGTGATTGTCGGTCACATTCAGTATCACGAATTCAAAAAACTATGTCACGATGGTGTCAAAAAAGTCAACGTACGCGGTAAAATTTGGATGACAACCGATGAATATGACGACTTTTTAGTCTTTGTCGGTGAACGAATAGCTGATCCCAGTTTTCGGTTGGTCGAAATATGGCAAACTTTAATAATACTTTGTAACATAAGAGTTCCAGATTTTGTTATAAACCAACTGTAATAATGTCTACAGCCAGTATTGAAAAACTGAATACTATTGGACTTCATGAAACACATGATAAGAGAAAAGGTTGTTTTCTTATGGAATATTTGGATGCATCCATCAACTGGCGTGAACATTACATCAATGTAAACAAAGACCGACCACGCAGGTGTTCCAATTGCTTTTACGCATTTTTAGTAGCGGTGTATATGTTTTTATGGTGTTGTTGTATTTTGTACGGTATTCATGATTTTCATATTGTTTTCCTTCTTTTTATTCTTATTCTTTACATTGACATAGAAATTTTTGGATCTAAAATGATACATTTATACGTTAAGTATGTGTACTCGTTTTATATAGCTAGTAATACTTGAATCGTAAATGTAACATTACGAAGAAAATAGTTTGATAGGTTTTTTTGTCTTCAAATAAATTCGATATTAACATAAATCACACTTGGCATTGCTAAGTTTCACTCTTAAACTGTAAGCTTGAAACATGCATGTACTGGCCTTATAGCCGTCGAGCAAAGAGCCTGCGCGAACTACCATATCCATAGCAACGCTTCTCACTGTTCTCTTTATTTGCGCCAATATTTCCAAAGCGTTACTAGGCACTGCACATGGACTATTGTTATTTGTTGCAACTACATTCCAACAACTTTGCAACCTCTTCACTCGTCCGTTTCGCATGTTTGCAAAGAATAACCGTATTCCCGCTACAAAACTTCCCTACGGCTTTAAAAAGCGTATCGTAAAACTTGCTCAACCTCGTGATGCATGTCCATTAGCCTTTGTTGACGAAGATTTTTATAACATTCTCAATGTTAACTGTATCTACTACGAACGTGTGGTTATCACTGATAACGACGCGATACACAAACAAACTGCCAAAGCGGCTTGTTATTTTTCTCGTTTCAAGCTGTGGTGGATATTTGCGTCCCGAATTATTCAGGTCTTCTTCAGAACGGAGACTGTGCATTGTTTCTGGCAACATGTCATTAGTTACGATAATTTAAATGAAGAACAAACACTCTACGTGACGAATACACTTATTATTCACGTTAAAAATTATAATAAAACAAAACGGATGATTCCACTGTTAACCGGTACCTACAAATACCTAGTTATTATTGGTGATATTAAATATGAGGACTTCAAAACACTTTGTCATAAAGATGTCATTGAAGTTCGTGTTCGCGGGCGGATAGTTGGAGGAGAGTTTAACGATTTTGTTGAGTTCGTCAAAGAGCGCTTCGAAAAAACAAAATTTGGGTTGGTTTCTGAATTTCATTCAAAAACCCGATAAACTTTGTAATTTCAGGTTTAAGTACGAAGCCGAAGTAACATTATCAGATGAGAACATCGAACAGTTGAACAACATCGGTCGTAACAGTTATGACAATCGCAGCTCTCTTGCTATCTCATATTATAACACGTCAAACGTAGATTGTCAGTTTAAGATCAACCACTTATATATACGGAAGAAGTCATTTGTTTTATCCACTCTATTGTTGTTTTTTGTTTTTATATTTGTGTTTCCATTAAGTCGTTACGCACCTAACGATCAGCTCACTGCTTTAGGGGTGTTATTTCCTCTTCTCGCGTTGTATTTTTTTCTTATTCCTTTCTCATTGAGGCATATATTTATTTGGCACAGTATTCGTTATATTGTTGAATTAGAAAACTAAAAGTTACTCATATAATTTATTAAGATTCCAAATGTAATTTTTTCACTTCAGTGCGAAATCTGAAGATATTTGGCTCGTCACACCGCGAATTGGACTGGACACTCATGCCTTGACCTAATAATGCTATCGAACGGCTTGCACGGTAAACAAGCAAGCCTGCGCACAGTAATCAATACTGCTCCTCTGCGGGCTCTTTCCTTGACCGCAATGTCAAGTGCACATTACACGCCGGTCTTGTTGTAAGATGAACCATGTTAGAACAACTATACACCTTTATCGTGCTTCCGTTTTGGCGGTTCTTCAAAAGGTACCGTATACCAGCCTCAACACTTCCCTATGATTTTAAAAAACGTATCACTACATTTGCCCAGCCCAACGAACTCAGTGCTATGAAGCATATAAACGACGAGTTCAACCGAATGATCGCAGGCAACTATACGATTCTAGAACGCTTGCTGATCACTGATAATCCGCGAGTACACAAAAGAGCAAAATCTGCCTCTAAATATTATTCCCGCTACAAGTTATTTTGGATATTAGCCTCACGTGTCGTACGGTTTCTATGGAAAACAACTACTTCTCACTGTTTCTGGCAAACTGTCATCGATTTTGAAGACTTTCCACAGGATGAAATAGTCATTGTAAAAGACACACTTTTTATTTGCATTCAAAACGACAAAAAAACTAAATGGATGGTCCCTCGGTTAACTGGCTCGTACAAAAGCTTAATCATTATTGGCAGAATAGAATTTAAGGATTTCAAGAAACTCTGTCACAACAAAGTTACCGAAATTTTTGTTCAAGGTTTTATAATAATGTCCGCAGAAGAATTTGAAGAATTTCTTGACTTTGTTAAAGAGCGCATAGAGAATCCAGACGTACGGTTAGTTATTATATATATTTTTGTTTTTAATTACTAAAAGTATTGTTTTTAGGTTTAATTATTTCTCCGGTTTAATACTTGCGGATGAAAACATCGAACAACTGAACACAATAGGTGCACATAACAGCTTTGATAAACGCGGCCGCTTCCGAATGGCATATTATGACGAATCCAACACCAGATGCCGGTATTGGATAAATCGTGACCCTGGTTACGTACTTTTGAAGAATAAGTCATTTTGGTTAGGTTCCTTTGTCACATTTTTGTCGCTCTTGGGTTGTTTTTGGTTTTATTCTCCTTACCATATTGCACTTATATTTATTTATGTTGTTATTTGTGTATTTTGGGCAAACATTGCTGACAAGTTATTTTATAATACTGAAACGTATATTCGCGAAGAACCAACTGTGAATTGATATATCCAATAAACTTGTCGATAGTTGTAAATGCATGTTGTTAGAACGAAAGCAAATCGTTGATCTGCCATCGTAAAAGTTTTTCCTACCTTGCTTGCGCGAACTACACTACACACCGTTTAGCTTTTCGCGCGCACTGTTGACCCGACGATAAGCATTCGCGTTCTTGACACTGTTGCATAATATATAAAAACAGCTCATACTACTTCTCTGCAATGTTCAAATACATCTACCATTCTATAGTATCATTATTTTGGTCATCACACTTACCTGTCCCTGAACTGCCGTATTCCTTTAAAAAGCGTCTCATTGCACTTGCTCAACCCGAAGATGTCAACACTTTGAAACTTACCGGCCCTGAGTTCAAAAGCTTGATCAAAGTTGATTACGATGTCTATGAAAGACTGCTTATTACCGACGAAGATTCGGTTCACAAAAGAACCAAAAATGCGGCTCGTTGGTATTCTCTATTGAAACCATTATGGATCTTCGTTTCACGGATTTCAGAGTTCATGCACAAGCCAACAGTTGAACATTGCTTCTGGCAAAATACAATACATTATTTTGATATGCAATGGCGAAAAAAAACCAACTATGTGAAAGATACACTCATCATTCGTGTCGCAATGTATCAACAATTTCGATACCTAACCACCCGTTTAACCGGTACCTACACCAACCTTATTATTGTTGGCGTAATTACTTTTAAAGATTTTAAAAAGCTTTGCCATTCTCGCGTTAACAGGGTTTACGTCCAAGGCGAAATTGGAAGAAGACCCGATGAAATGGAAGACTTTATTGATTTTGTCAAACAGCGCATGCAAAATGCTAACTTTAGGTAGGTAACAGGTTTTGCCTTGTACAACAGCAATTAATTAAAAATTTTCAGAATGAAGTATGTATCTGTTGAAATGCTAGAAGCCGATGAAATCAAGATTTTGAATACTATCGGTAACCATGGAACTAAAGACAAAAAAAGAGGACGTTTTGTAATGAAATATTTCAATCATGCCGACACCAAGCAAAAATACTATTTTAACTATGATCCAGCGTACATTTTTTGGCGAAACTTTTGCTTTTGTATAATTTCGCTTACGTTGTATAGTTTATTATGCGTATTCTGCATTTTATATGTTAATTTACAAGACACATATGTTAGTTTGTATTGCTTACCGTTTTTGTTATGTCTTTGGCTTGTTTATCTTTTTCCATTTATGTGTGTTCATGATTTGGGTGCAACTATTGATCGTTGTGTTTTTCGTAATTATTAGTTTTTAATACATTTTTTTCTTAATAATTTGTTGTGATAGTGCAAATGAGTAGTTGATATATAAAGTACATTATTTTAGAGCAAATGCGACTCTTAAAGGGAAAGTCGACAGTCGAACACACACACTTCTTGTAGCTTTCACCAAAACGCTAATGTAAGCTTGCTTTCCATTGCTTGCGCGCTCGATTGAAGGTTGCTAATCGTTTTGTAAGCGCAAAACGCTTACTATGTACTCCTTATCGACTTATTCTTACTCGTTCCAACGACGCCTTCGAGAACTTGCTTCTCCGGTAGAAGCGTACAGCTTGCAAGTTGCCGATATTGATGAAACTGTCCATCTGTTACCTTTTATTCGAGCTACTTCCGCCATAACATTCGAAATTGAACGTATAGGCACAACCCTTTACCTTTCTGATTCTTTATTCCCTTTCAAAGAATATGAATTAACCCCAGATTGTCTAATTACGGCACGGCATTTATGCATAAAAAACATACGCAACTCAAACATACTGTCAGTATTGAATTTGGAAAATCACTTGATCGTATCAGGCAGACACGCAAGTGTTGAAATTATTTCCTGTTTTATTAACAAAGCGTTTGTTGAAGTACTAAAAAACTGGATCGTCAAACAAAAATGTACATCCATGGCTTTTACAAAATGCGTTTTCTCAAAGGAAATCACCATTGGATGGATTGACTCCAGTTTCCCATCAATTCAAGCCGTCTTTCATGATGAAAATACGTTTAAGGGTGCTTATCTTGAAGATCTTGTACATGTTTTCAAGAGAGAGCGTTACACAACCGACAGAAGAGAAATCTTCGTGTTGTGCAACCCCGAAATAATACTAAAGACTAACTTGAATTATCTGTCTCTGCTAGAAGCATTATGGCTTCTAAAAAGAGCAAGTTTACCATCGTTGAAAACGTTTTATAAAAGGTTTCCTTTTCAGAATTCTAACATAAAAAAGTTTTCAATAGAAATAGAAGGATTTTTACCAACAGATGTACAGGCAGTTGAGCATTTATTTGAATCGTTAAAAAGTTGTTTGTTTGGTTTCAATCATTCTTTTAAAACGTTTATGAACAGTAGCATAAAATGCTATATCACCAATGAAATGCGGCCGTATTTTTGGAACCTTGCAGACCCAGAATCAGCAGTTTTAAAGTTTATGGCCAATGCGGTTACGTATGTGATGCCTGTGGGAGCTTATTGCCGTTTCTTTTGTGAATGTATCAAAGACATGGTTAAATAATTGATAAAAACGATTGAGTTATTTACGTTTATTTTTCATAATCTATGCTTAAACCTTACAAAAAATATACCCGCATCCATCCCGTTGAATCATTACAAAAACTCAAATCACAGCTTACTACACTTGTCACGACTTAAACACTACGGATACATGAAACGGGTCTTGTGGAACATTTGGACTTGGACGCCATCACTGATAGATAGTCATTAATTAAATTGAAGACCTTTTTGTTCCTTTGTAGTCAATGTTGTAGTTTATGCATTTTGGGTTTTATTTTTTACTCCTAATTTTACGAGGTTAAAAAAATAATACAAGCTTTTTATATTTCTTCGACGATAACCTGCTCACGTGGTGGCCATCCAAGTTCATCAAAAGTTGATTCAGCGTTCAAAGAAGTCACCTATAATTGTAAAAGTTGAGATTTAAAATCAAGAAATGTATAAAACTTACATTTTTCCTGGGGAAATCGGATGTGAAGATCCGGTAGTCAGCCGTTAAGTATCCACGGCTGCCAGCAAAATGTGACAAGAGCTTAAGCGAATCTTTTCTCAAGAATCTGCGAACTTCTTGGTGGTTGTTCGGGAAACGGAATTTTATTATGATAATCCCAGCTGCGTCGGCATCGGGTTCATCTGGCATTGTGGCTGCCAACTCCTGATGAAGGATCTTGTCAACAGCCTCTTTTTCGACCCTAGCTTGTTCTTCTTTAACACGGGCCTCTTCGGCTTCACGCTGCTCACGGAGAAGCTTGTCCCTAGCCTCAAACTTAATCCGATCTTGCTCCTTGCCGATTTCATAAGCAGCCTGTTGCTCATTTCTTAAGCGTTCACGTTCGATGCGGTCGCAAGCTTCAGCAGTGAGTCGCGCTTTGACGGTGTCAAAAGCTGTCACTGAGTGCGACAGCTTCTGAGTTACCATAGCAACATCGTCGATACCAGTAATGTTGGCGGTGATTTTAATGGCACCGCGGTCTTTTTGGACTACCAGAAGAAGCGGAAAGCTGTCGACAGGTGTACTGTCGACGTAATCCGCTACTCGGGCAGCGTTGACGTCATCCAGCTCCATGGTCAAATGGACAGCCATGATTTCCTGGGTGATATCACACCCCCACACGACAAACTGATCTTTTAGTGTTGCCGCAACATTCTCATTGCTGAGAATGTTTGTCGCAAAGATGTTCGCTGCCACCGACTTGTCGTTGTGGAGGTAGAACGCCAAGGGCTTACGGAAGCCGACTTCTTGGCAGTCGAAAGCTTCAACGAGCGCTGCCTTTAGCGTCACTGGGCGGAAGTTCGGAGCAGCGTTACCATACCGTTGCTTGAAAACGGTCCCAAAGTTTTTCACCGCGGAGTCGATGTCTTGGAAGCCGCTCGGAACGGGGGCGACCTGACGCTCAAACTCATCTTCGCCGTCGGAATCGAAAATGTCGTCATACTCGTACTCTTCTTCTTCTGAGGACGAGTAGTCGACTTCTTGCTCGCGTTCTCCTTCCGAAGGAGTATAGTTGATGACCGAGTCAGCAGAGTTCTAAACAGTTTTTATAAAGTTAATGAAAAAATAAAGAAAAGTCTTACGTTAAGGGCGTTGTTGGCCATTGTTTTATGTTGTTTTTTTTCTTTGTTTCTAAAAAGTAAGCGAAAATGTAGAAAAACAAAAAGAAAGAAAGGACAGAAGCGAAAAAGTAAAAAAAGTATCGTATACACTGAGAAAAAAATCGTTACATTCTTGTAACCCACGGGGTTACATTTGAAACATGGTAATTTTTTAGGGTTACATTTGGAACCTTTGTAGTCCTGGACGCGTTACATTTGGATTGCACCGCAAACGCATTCGCACAGTGCAAATCGCATTGCATTTTTCAATGCACGCAATGTAACGCAAACAGGATTACAATTTGTAACGCAAAAATGCCTGTAACGCATGTAAATCTGGTTTGGGTTACAAAAATTGTAACCCATGTTTCAAATGTAACGATTTTTTTCTCAGTGTAGAGAAAAGAAGAATAGTGAACGAAGGTATGGAACTTACCCTTCCGATAAGCTCTTTTATACATCCATATTTGAGGGCGGATTTTTGGTATCCGCGCAATCGTCATAAGACAACTTAAAGAAGGTGGGTATTTTCTCTGAGGACAAAAGTGCGTCGTGCTTCTCCAAAATGGGAGGTTCCTTGCATTGCATGTATTCATGATATATCTTTGAACGGTCCATATGCAGCATTACAGTAAGTCTTCCTTGTGTTTGCAATTTATTGACTCTTATTTTGTTAGTACATGACAGTCAAAAAAGTTGTATTCAATAGTTAGGTCCTGGTTTGAAAAGATTAACAATGCATTCATTTTACATATTCGCATTTACAAACATTTGACAATTGATAAACAGGAACTAATTTTACCAACTGATTAGAAAAACTTTCACTGATTAAATGTTGTATTGGATTTGGCAACTTGATACGGTATGACTTTGACGTTTTTTGTGTAATAATCGTCGCATGTCTGTAAAGCTGACGCAATTTATTGTTTAACATAAAAATTGTCATTATTAAGGTTTCAGCAATACAGAGAGTTTGTGCGTATAGAATAGTCTGAACGGTTAATGGAAGGTAGAAAGTACTGTGCGCCGTTTGTGCCCAATGGAACTCTTGAACAGAATATCGACCGTCGAACATAACACGCTTGAGTTTGGTAGCTTTCATAAAAATGCTGGTGTAAGCTCGCTTGCGCGTCTGTTCCCACTTTGTTGAGCACTGACTATGCATCCCTTATCGACGTATTCCTACTCGTTCCAACGACGTCTTCGAGAACTGGCTTCTCCCGTAGAAGTTTACAATTTGCAAGTTGCAGATATTGATGAAACTATCCCTTTATCCCCTCGTGTTCAACTTGCAACATTTCACACGTTATCGGTTAGTACAAAGTCTACAAGTAACGGCACGCATGTTTGCCTTTTGGATGTGGATGATCATAATCGTCAGTTAAATCCGACAATGCTACTTAAAATTCAACGTTTAATCATTAACAAGAACAGTGATCTGAGTCAACTGACTAGCCTAAATTTACAAAAACGTATCATTCCGCAAAACAACTTAAGTGTTTGGATTTTTAAATGCATTGTGAATAAGGAATTTTTGAAAATTCTTAAAACTTGGATCGCTGAAAGCAACTGTACCTATTTAGCATTCGACTATTGTGTTTTTACAAGAGAAGTCACCATTGGATGGATGAACAACCTTTTTGCATCGGTTAAACACATCCAACACTACTGCAGTTCATATAAAGGTCCGTATCTTGTGGATCTTTATAGTGTGTTACTCCGGGAACCTAGTGTGGACAACAAAATAGAAGAATATTATAACGAACAAGAAGAAATGTTTCTTGATGCTAATTTGAATTTGACTTTAATGAATGCGATTTCACTTTTAAACTACAACAAGGTACGTTGCTTAACTGGCACAATCGAAAACTTCTAATGTTTGAATTTCAGATGCAAAACTCAAAAAAGTATAAGTTCCGTTTAATTCATCCAATGAAATGCCCAACGGCTGAACTCAAAATGGAATCATTTAAAAATAGCTTATTTGGATTTGATTTAAAATGTTTTTCGGGTGGAAATACTGTTCTAGTCGTTACCAATGAAGTTCGCCCGTATTTCTATAACCTTTTTTAATCCTAAAACTTCCTGTGCCAAGTTTTTGTATAATACAAATGTATAGGCATGTTAGATCTTTTGCATTTTTTATGTCTTCAATGTGTTTTATGTATCAGTGAAACATTTAAAAATCCAGCAATATTAAACACAGAACTTGATATGTTTTGAAATTGGTGGCGATGGCATATCTGAATCCAAATTGATCAGCCCTAAATCGACCACACCGTCTTGTAATTGCTTTGATGTGAACTTAATCCTATCAATAACGTTGCAACCTTTCTGAAAATCAATAAAGTTTTACTTTCATTCGTTAAAAAAGCTCACCTCCATGCCACATTGATGATCCATTTCAAGTTTCACCGGCACCTGCAAGTAATTCTCCACACTGATGGTAGCATTAAATGAGCCAGTCTCATCAACGTCGTCTCGGTACAGTATCTTTTTCACCGGCAACCAGGATGTATTGGTTTTCACGACTTGATACAGTGTGACTCTGACGTTTTTGGCGTAATAGTCGTCGCATGCCTGAAAAATAGATCAATTTAGCTGTTTTAAGCAAAAACTGTCATTACCAAAGTTCCAGCAACCGTGAAGTTTTGCGGGGGTGGAACAGCTTCAAAGGCTGATGGAAGATGAGCATTGCTCGCGGCAATGATCGCCAGAGAGGCGAGAACAATGAAGCCTTTCATTTGAACGAAAAGATTGCTTCCAATGATAAGTTGAATTGCGTTTGCTTGTATTTATGTCGATCCAAAAAGGTCAACCACATCCTTTCGTTATGGTTTTCTGTTTTTTTTACATGAAATGCGATTTGAAGATTCATCAAAATAAATCATCAGACGGAAATTAAGATGATAATGCTGCTCTTTATTCTTATTTTTTCCAAGTTGCACTTTTTAAATTGCACGAATCGAATAATGATTTCAACACAAAGTTTATTACAATTTTTCAAAGACAACAATCTCTATATAAAAATACATAAAAACCACCACAGAAGATATGAAAATATGTTTATTATCGCCACGAAAGCACCCATCATCGACAAATTACCCTAATCAAACTCCATTTCCTTGAGACGATAAAAATTAACTCCGATTGTGGGCCTATTCGTCCTGAGGGGAGGCCCAATGATGCCGATTCAAAACACATGTCGTCGACTGGCGGCCGTTGGTCGGTTGTGCGTGTGGTTCCACGGATATCGCCGCCGCTGGCTGGGGTGGAGGATATACGGATCGACTTAGCAACGGGGGGACGGCCAGCTGTGTGCCTTGAGGGCATGGACACGACATTTCTTTCGGCGTGTTATTTGGCTTTGCCAGCGGGGATAGAGATGATGATGGGGAGCGATCGATCGGGAGTAGGGGGAGATCTCGACCGGCCCGAGGCCAAGAGGACGACGTTCTTGCAAATGGGAGCGTGATGGGGTTTCGGTTGGCTGGTGGAGGCGATTGTGGATAAGAATTTATAATACATTTGTTTTGTTTCGATAAAAGAAAGTTGCGCGATGCTTATTTGTTGATGTTTTGTTAAGTTTTGTTCGGTTAAAGGTAAAAATCGGCCTAAAAACTGATCTTTCAGACACCCAACTACGGTATGGACAGACTTCCCTTATCCCCCGACATGGACCTGCACCATGATCTCGAATCACCATCCTCCTCCATGTCCGCCTTGGCTCTATCCAGCGTATCACCACCCCCACCACGCCCAGTAAGACCCCAATCCCAGCAACTTGAATCCTCAGCTCCCACGACGCCCCGCACCTCAAATCGCCGGATAGGCTCAACCCGAAAAGCCATCAGACGCCTATCCCGCCTATTCCATCGCGTCCGGAACCAATTCCTCGCCCACATTCCGCCCTGGTCTCCCATTGCTCCATCACTCCACGCTGACTTATCGCCTCCGCCGGCTTCCGCGCCCAGCATCCTAAATGACCCCGTTGATGATGCTTTTGATGGTCATTTGTCACTGGATTCCGACGACAAGGTAAGCTAACCACTACTTATAATAGTTCTGAAAACTCCACAACCACATCAAAACCTATAAATAAGCAAGCCAAAACTACCAAGGCAGGCTGTAACCACTCAGCCATAAATTTCACGCTTTGTTAGTCAATCCCGTCCACAAATCAGAGCACCGCTAACAGCGTCGCTATGCTAAATTGAAAATACGTGCCACAAAACTTTGCTGGGCAGCCAGCTAGGCCTTTTTAAGCATTCTTCGTCACTGAAATGCATGTGTATTTCGTTTGGGTGCATACCCTCTCACCTGTACTTCCAACCCATGCCAACCCGACCCAGGCTGCCCGTGTGGCATGTTCACTTTTCACGGGACCCTAAAACGGCCTTCAGACACCACGTAGACCTGCTAGGGTCCCACATACATTCATTTTCGGCAGTAACAAACAAGTCAATGCCCAATTGCGGTTATGTTTTTATGCTTTTTGGGAAGTTCCATCAAATTCAGCTCTTTTAACGCTCACTTTTGCCTACTTTTCACTTGTCTGGCCTCATTTGTCTTAAACTTTTAAAAACTGATACAAAAACTTTCATAATTCGCACGGAAACAAATACGAAAGATCCAAACCATACCACACCAAAGTTTAGCGACCAATCTATCTATCAAAACTGACAAAAATATCCATCATAGTTTTGGCCAACCCGTGTGCCAGGACAGGGTTTTCTTGTCCTTTTTAAGCTTTTTGTCAACTCGTGACATGCGGTGATGCTTGTATAAAGTAAACAATCATACTATGACACGAATTTGTTACGCTAAACCCCCTCCGCCCTCACTTTTATTTATTTTATAGTAAAATTAGCCTTACAACCCGACGACGGCAAAAATGTGTAATAGTAAATGATATCATTAGCGTCCGTTGTCTTACTTGCGTTGGAGGGATAAGTATTTTCTGAACTTTGAAACCTTGAAAAAAGTCATTGAAATTCCACGGAGCGGGATAAATCCGATTTGCGCGATGCAGGGTCTTGCAATCTCGGAAAAGTGTCGAACTTTGCGTATTTATTTTGTCCCAATAACAAAGTAGGGGCTCGTTTCCTGATGTCTTTTTCCTCCAAAAATAAATAAGTAGATAGAAAAAGCCCCGGGGCCGAGGTGGGATATTCGATATCTCTATCCGACCGCCCGCGTTTCCGCCTTTCGCCCTTACTCTCGTATTCTGTCATTTATAACCTTCCTCCTGGGGCGGACGGCTCCGTGGACTTGGCTACTGAAAGACGGTTATAAATGTGTTAGCTTCGAGGGTGGGTTGATGTTGCGAAGGTGATTACGGCCTTCTGATGCCTTTTTACGATAAGCCTATGACGGCATGCGCCTCCCATTATCACCTCCCATCTGTTCCTGTTTTCATCGAATCTTCCTTTTTTCATTTTGTTGCCCTGCCTTCGTCAGTCTTCTTTGTACGTCCTTCTGCAACCCCTTGCGGATTCAGAATGCCCTCGTTCGAATGCTCGGTGAGGCGCGCATTTTGCACGCCTGACTGGATGACCCTTTTCATCCGGAGCGTAAAAAGCGCAGGCCAACGAAGGCTCCAAAGACGTGCCCTCAGGCCAAAGGGGGCAGCATGCCATTAGAGGCGGGTAGAGCGCGACGCAGGAAAGCTATAGGGTCACCAACCGACGCCGTCGAAGACCCCTTAGATACGTGGAGATGGTGGTGATGACGTCGATGGATGGCGCGGCGTTTTGCATCAAGGGCAGCGGTGCTTCGGTTGTCTCCTGGAACGGCACGTTCAGGTGGCCGAGGTACCTTTGTGGCCTTTTAGCGGCTAAATGGAAGGGTTTCAAGGCCAAAGAGCATGTTTGGGTGCGTAGGGGCGGGGTTTTGAGTCTGTTATCGACTCTTATTAGCTGTCGAGGTTCCGAAATTGTGATTTTTTTTCGCAAAGAACAAATTTCAATCTTCTAAATTCTAAATTTATTACTTTTTTGTCCCAAAAAAGCCCCCCAAATCCCCCCCCCTAACCCGATTACTCACCAATCAACTTTCCCACGACCCTTCCGGATGCCCTTTATGATGCATCCGATATGGCCCCATGTTCCGGTCATCGATGCTTATCGCACTTACGCATGCTAATCATTTCAAAAAGGCATTGATGTGTCATCCATCTGCACTGAACATAATAACCTTCATTCATCCTTCAATTTCAACCGCCTCCACCCTTCTTAACTTTCTTTCTTATCAAACCCCATTTAACTTCTGTTATCACCCCCTGACCACCTCAAACCCCACAACAATCCCACTCAAAACAACTATTTTCCCCTCCATTGTCGGATTAAACCCCGCTTCCCGACCAGCTTATCGTTTTCCCGGGGCCGTCGTCGTCGTCTTCACTTTTGTGATGTTGATTTTGATTTTTTGTGCCTCATCATCAGAGTCCATCTATCTGACTGTGCTCGCTGGGTTGCTCTTCACGTTTGAAATCAGTCCATCCATCGACGATGTCACCGAGCCCTGTGGTGCAAAGTCAACAAAAAGGGGCGTCGACACCAGCACCAACCTTGTGCATGTGATTGCAAACTTTTTTGCTCCATTTTTTCATCCCCATCTCGCTGTGGTGTCATCGACTCATTTCCACAATCCGGACCAGCTATTATTTTATTTGAAAAGAGGAATAGGAAAAAAAACTTTGATGCGAGTCGAGATTGTTTCAGTTTTGCCCCTCACTTTGTTTGTGCCTCTCAATTGTGTGTTGGTGTTTGTCGTTGAATGCAATCCATCGGCCATCGTATTATACGACGTTTAAAACCAACCACAAAAGTAAAAATCAAAAGGCTGTATTGCGAAAAACTGGAATTGACAAGGTCAAGTCGACTTTTTTCTATCTTTCTATTGCGTGAAATCACGTTTTGAATAGTAAAAGCAACCCTTTTTTAACTTTTTCCAATTTGCCGGCACCCTTAATCCGTCTAAAAGAAGACTAATTTCCATTGTATCTTAATTCCTACCGACATACACCCCCTTTTTTCGACTCCTTTGTGCCACGGCATTCGCATCACTCACCCTCCCTCGCAACAACCTACCAATTTACGATTACAGTCACGAACACTTGTCGTTGTCTGTGAAAAGCCCCCCTTCCTTAAAACAAGGCCTATCTCCACGGAAGGCGGAACCCCAAAGCCCTCAGGCCTCATGCCACTCTTCTGTTTTACGCGTTTTACTCGCGCCGCCATTTCCATTGCCGTCATTCCTCGGCAAAACTTTTGGCGTCTCTATCAACCCAATCATCAAACTCTGGCACTTAATTTGTCTGCCAGCGGCAAGTGTTTTTTAATTGAGTCCTTCCCCTCTTTCTCGGAGCTAATTATTTACGCCTATTTTATTTTCTTTCGATGTCAATCCGCGCGACTTTGATTTGCCATTCATCTTTAAATGTAAATGTTATGCAAGTTGGCTCAATTTAGAGCGAATCTGAATCCCATGCTCAGTTACTCCAAGTCGTTCCGGACCATCCGGAATCGCACGGAAAGCCTGTACGATCGGGCGCGTAAGAAGTTGACGTCGAGTTTTCGTGGCGAAAGACGATCAAAGGTAAGACATGTGTACTTTAGCCACTTCTCATAAACAAAAGTTGTACTTTTACAAACACCAAACTGCATTTAAAATTGATTTATACTTGTTTGTCACTCGCGCAGTGTTTATGGCCATATTTAACCCCCATTTTGTCATTGCTCCTAAATCCGGCAATTCCATTTTTAACTAACATTCACGTAAATGCTATTATCATCATTCTCTTTCTCATTGCGAGTTGTAATTGCTATGCATGGCACCACTTTTGACCTTTTCAACGATGTCATTCATATCCCCTGAGGGCATTCTGGCAAAACTTTGCGGAAGCTGGCGTTTTCGCGGTCCGCATAATTCTATAACGACTTTTTCGAACCACAGCGAATACAAAATGCTTTGTGTGGTTTGTTTTTCTACAGTCTCACACCGTCAGCCAACTCGGCCATAGTTCAAATTTTTGAAGTTATGCAAGCATAAAATTAAAAATTCGACTGGTGTGAAAAGTAGAAAAAGTAGGTAAACAACGGTACTGCCTCGATCCAATATTTTTTTCCTTCCTCCATTCAAACATGCCATGAATGCATGTGAAAGTGAAAACTGATATCACTTTGTCCTTTTTATGCTTAAATGCCTGAGCAAATGTGCCGCCCCAGGGCTAATAAAATGGGAGCATTCTGTCTGGTGGAAGCAATTGCTAGGCTGGCTGGTGACAAAATGGGACACCGGTTTGAAAGTTCAAAATCCCCTGTTTGGAAAGTTTGAACCACTTGATTTCGTCGGCTTAGACGTTTCCGTTGACGGGTTCTAGCGGGGATAGAAGCTTGCGAAATGGAAATGTTAAACTTACAGTCTAAGTGTTGGATTTTGGAAAAAAACGGCTAAGAAAGTGGAAAAAAGCGATTTCAAAGGCGGCAGCGCGAGGAACGCAACATCCCTGGGGGCTGATTTCACGCTGGCTTGAATACTTACTGCTCGTTGAAACAATGACAACCAAGATTGATTTCGAAAGTGGCACGATTTGACACGTTAGAAGGGCTTGAGGGGCTTTTCGAACACGTTGGGTGAGAATTGGAGTATTTTAAGGGGGATTAGAGATGGGTGGCGTTCGGTTTTACAGGTTTATTAACTTTATTCATGACTCTTTCGATTGATTGATATCAGTTTTTATTTAAAAACAGTCTTAAGATCTGCAAATGTTATTTTTTTTTATTTACAAAAACTAATCTAAATTTAATTTCCACCAGCTGTAATTTTACTAAACCAATTCTTGCCAACTCTAATTAAAAACACCCTAAAAGTGTTTCTCACATAAATCTTATTCTTAAAACACATCTATTACAATTCCATGATAAACCCCTAGTCTCAATGACACGAGACATGTTTATGTCGAACTCTAATTTTAAGTGTGACTGCCTAAAAGTCTATGCTGGCAACAACGGCGAAAGCAACATGCAAAAAATTTTAATCGTAACAAAATAATTAATTTTGCCGCAAGAAAAAAGTGCTTCGTTAGAGTGACTTGATTGGATTCTGGATAGGGTCCAGGCTTGGCAAATGAAAAATAAGGGATTTGCAAAATTTTATTTTAAATTAGTTTGAGCAGAAATTGAGAAACTGAAGTGGTTGTGGAGGTTTTGTAAAATGAAAAAAACAAGTGTTGTTTTGTAATAACGTTTTTATGTTTACAGCACAACGATGAATTGACACATTCAGTCTTGGAGGATTATCAGCCTGATAAGGCCACGCATTCGGATCACATCAGTGTGCAGAAAAATGAAAAGGTTGAAGTGAGTTTGAGGGGCATTGATAAGGTTTATTTCGGCAAAAACAACTGATAAACAAACTTTGTTCTTGTACTATATCAGTTTTAGAAATAAAAAAAATTTTTAAGTTTTTTAAACAATAAAAAATGTTTATTAAGAAAAAATTTAATCAAATTTTGTCCGTTTCCAATAAAAACAATCAAAAAACAATAAAAATTCCAGCTACTGGACCGATTTGCCGCGCCAGACGCCGAATTCGTCGCCGTCGCCGTGATTGATCCCGACACGAAACAGCCGTCCACCCGTCGTGGCATCATTCCATCACGCCTTCTCAGCGGCTACCCAACCGCATCTGGTAGTGCTCCAGCCATAGCCAATGGCAACTCCGTTGATCCATCTTCCAGCATGGAAGGTCGGTTTGAGTTTTCCAACTTCAACTTCAAATCTTCGAAGTGCATTACAATTTTGAAATTCCGTGTCAGGACCATTCCCATTTATCTCCCCCAAGCATACTGTGCTCACATTTCCAACACTTTTTGTTAGCAACCCCATTAAAACCACCCCCAAGTGTCGCGTTCGCGATCTGCGTCGATTACGGCCCCCACGGGAGTCGTTGTCAGCACCTTCGGGAACCGCTTAAAAAGGCTTTAACGGCTGCTTCTCCGGTGGCAAGTGCCTTAGGGCTTGGAGGACGTCGACGACAGCGACTTTTCGCACGCTGAATGGACACACTTCAGAGGGTGGTTAGCTTCTCGGATGGGGTTGCATTCTGTTCGGAACGTTTTTGGGGTGTGAATTGAGAGGCTTGGAAAAGCTGGAAAATTATTTCTGTAGACTTTTGGAGGTTGTCTTTGACATTTATGGGTCTAATTGATGCTTTTTGGAACTAATTTCCAATATTTGTTTTTCATCCACAATCAAAAGCTTTGCCGTCATTCATTTTGATGAAAAACAAGGACCATAAAGGGTAGACTTTTTATGAGACGGTTTCCTCCTTCTTTGATGACTCCTGTCTGCAAATGAAATGATTCCCATGGCTTTGTGCCGTTCAAAAATGGCTACAAATTGCAATTGTCTTTCTTTTCCGGCCCATCCTGTAAACTGTGTACATCGACATGTAGTCAGTCGAGTCACCCGTTTACATCATTATCATCCTGCTCTAATGCCCTCAAGGCACACTGTCAATGACATTTCCTTTCTTTTTTTCGAACTAAAATACATTTTAAACCAATAAAAACCCCCTCTGTAAACTTGTCAAATGATGCCAGTTTGAAAACCTTGTCATCGACACAGGCCCGTTAAATCCGTTGGCTTAATATTAGCCTGTAAGCTTGGCGTGCAAGTGGAAGTTTTCAACACTATTAGGGTCGGTGACGATGCCATTTGTAGACTTCCGGCAATCAGTGCCGCGGCATCCACGAGGCCCATTCACACGTATAGTCGTTGGACTTATCCTGGCGTCGGCGCTGTAGTTTCAAGTGGGATATCACGTAGACATCAGTCAGCGTGGAACAGTTTTTAGTTTCCAGCTTTCCTTAAGAGTGCTTAGACAGCTTCCGGAAGGGTGTTGAAGGCCTCTTGTACAATCAGTGATAGACTGTGAGGGCGTTTTTTTAAGTCAAGTCGAAATAGGCATCTTCGGTCAAAAGTTTGTTATCCGTGTGGGAGGGCGTTGACAAATCCTATTGAATCCGCAGGCGGCCGGTTTCGGGAAGCGCGAGGCTGTTCTCCGTGCGAAAGGCGCTTATTGTGCCGTTACTAACGTGGTTAGGGTGTCGGGAGCAACCTTTGAAAGTTGGTTGGGCGTTTCCGCGTCGGTTGACTTAACGGCGATGAAAGGGTTGTTCCGGGGAGGCGAGATTCGGGATTCTTGCACTTTTGGCAACGCCCACGCAGTTTTGACAACTTTGGATTTCAACTTCAACCTAGCTTCAAGCACTGAATCTGTCTAAACCCAAGAAGGACGACGACCATATTGACCCAAGCCGCTTGATGGTTAGCCCCAAAATGCCCCCAGGACATTTACGAACCCCCCTGCGCTTCGGCCCATCCTCGCCCTCCGGAAGATGAGTCCTTAATTTTTCGACCGAGAAACCCTGTCCGCTCCTGGGCTTCTGCCAGTCAAGAATGAAAGTGTCTCTCACACAAACGTCTTTGACGACGACGGTTTCCTTCGAAGGGCACTGCAACAGCTTTTTTCCGTCTTCCATGGCCTCAGGGCACTGTCCGCGTCGTCTTTGAAATTGTACTCTTTAATGGCCCTCCTACCAATTTCGCTTCTGCCATCGATGGATAAATGGTGAAGAAATGGCTTCTGTAGCCTTCCTTTGATGCGCCGTTTGCCTGACTGACATCTGTTCAAATTCAGACGGTCTGCGTGCGTTGCCCTCAGGGGATCCACCCCCTTTTTTCACACCTCGCTTTTCTTTCTTTCTTTCTTTCGGCTGTCATCAATTGACAGGGTTTAGAGCACCCTGAAGCTACATCCAGAAGTCGATTTCATCTGTGTAGTCGACCTTGCCAATTGCAACTGCTAAAACACACTTTGCCACCTCCACCGGCATCGCTGACGTGTGACAGTACTTTCCCCGGTGGCCCTACCCTTTTGCGTGTCAAAACTTTCTCCACCAGACTTTTAACGAAAACGAAGACTATTTCAAATAGCAATAGCATGACAGAATCTATATTGCCAGTCGGAAGCGGCGGCATCGCTTGACTTTATTTCAATTTATTTTCGTTCAATGTTTTCTTTGAACAAAAAACCTTCTATTTACACAATTCTATGCAAATTGTGCCATCATAACTCACCCATGGCTTCCCCTGCCCATCAGCTTTCCAATGTAGCCTATGTGAATACTTATAATATCCTTCAAATTGCAATTTTAAAGCTGCTCCAGTCTTAAGGAAGGGCCATCGCCTGAGGCGTTTTTGATTACGATTATTATTTTTAGTGTTGTTTGACTTGCTTGTTCAGAAAAAGCAAAGTGACAGCTTTTGCTTGCTTTGTTAGGACTAAGGGACTAATTTTTTGGCGAAAACAGGTCGAAAACCTCAAAAAACATGTAGGGATTTCATGCTTGGCTGAATCGCGCTATCCGTTCCGTTTCTAAAGGTTTTTCTGCGGTCCCACGTGTTTAACATTGGCAATTGTCAATTTACAACCCTCATAAACAAAAAAAAACATGAATGAACGCCGACCAGGTTTTGACATTAGTAACAGTTTCGGCTTCAGCTTCGGATTTTTATGTTTGGATGCAACGAAAAAAACGAAAAGGTGGTCCTGTCTCTCTTGCCTCTTCAGCACGCATCGGACTTGAAGCTTTTTTGCGCCTGTTTCTTTTCCGGAAGAGTCTCTTGACGCGGTGAGGCCTCACGGACGACCAGGACGAGGGAAACAAATACACTAACTACCTCAGACGGCCGACGAGAACAGACGAGAGTGGTGCGTGAATCGAACCGGATCCTCTTCTTTGCTTTTTGATTCCATTCGACTACCGACGTGCACAATGTAAAATGTTATTTTTGGCCTTTTTTCCTTCCTGCAAAGGTACATAGTAGTAGCATGCACAGCTTTCCCAGCCTTCTGGTGCCTATTTTGTTGATTATAAACCTTACTTCACATCAGTTTAGTTTAGACTCCCAAAATGGGAGCCATGATGCTGATGACTACCCCATTTAGAGCCCTCAAAGATTAAATTCAAAAAACGTGGAAATTAATAGCATGAGTCAATGTCAAAGTCCTACAGGGCAGTGGCCATGTTGTCATTTAGCGACGAATAGCGTGAACAGTTTTGTATTTTGCTAGGAATCCGGTGGTGAAAACACGTCCTCATTCCATACTTTTAGGACGTTTTTCTTTTGAAATGTAGTATGTTTATTACGTAGAATTGATGTTAGTTAACTTCCTTTTTTCGAATACCTTCTTTGTGAAGGGCATAAGCCCTGTCTGATAGGCTATTTTGGCATTCATTGAAAAGCACAAATGTGTTCAATGTTCACTTTATGACGGAATTATCTTTAATTTCAAATTTAGTTATAGTAACAGCTGCACTTTCGCGGTGGGACAGATGTCTTGCACTTTTCTTGTTATTGGTGGGGAAGATTTTTTGGCGCTGATGTTTTTTTATTTTGGGTAGAATTTTATTTCGATGCTTTTTGGTATTGATAAGTTTATGAAGGGTCTTGTACTTTCTTTGCAAATTTTTTCAGCTAAAATTCTCTGATCAATTATAATGAAATTTTTTAAAGGGTTTAAATTTGATTTATTACTCCTTATCGCATTTCTTGATCACTGATTATTGACATTTATCGACGCTACCGATAGTTTTATAGCCCTTTTTTGTGTACAGTTATTGCAGTTGTTTTTGAAACCGTGAATGAAATCGCGTCAGTAAAGATGCATCGAGTCTCGAGCGACGGATAGTCTTTGCGCAATCTTGTTTTTCCTCGTTTTTCCTACCGTCAGTCTGTGTAGTCTGCGCGTAACCATCCTATTTCTACCTCAAAACATGTACGAGGACTTCTTTTCTGATCACGGTTGGTTCTACTTCTACCCATCCGTCAGGGCCCTCCACCACGTTCACATGGCTCTAACAGTTCGCTTTTCCTGCGGTTGTTACTGACAGCCGGCTGCCGACGGCTTGATTGTGCGTGAGTCGAAACCTCAACACGCAAAAACACATGAAGCTAGCATAGGCTTAGCTACTGTTCGGCGTCGTCACGCTTTTTCTTTTTCCATCTATCTGGCGGACCACACTCGTTGGATCAGGGAGCTTGTTGACAGCGGCTTCCATGGCCATGGGAGCAGAACAGCGCACTCGCGAGCCAGGCCAGATAGATTGGATTCAAAAGGGTACTACTGTGGGTTATGTTTTTTCGAGAGCCCAGACGACCCCAACCCCGAGGTCGTCGGATATAACGTTAGATGGCGGGGTGTCGGAAGAAGAGCTCAAAACCATCCGCCGCTTCCTCTTGCCCTACCATCGGTGTTTGTACGTGTGGAGAGGTAGTTGGTTAGTTGATAGATGGGAAGGGGAAACGAGGGGCACACCAGCTGGAAGAGGGGATGTATGTGTGAGCAATCGGTTTTGTCGAATGAGTGAACACAAGTGGTGGAGTGGGGCCGAACCCCCTGTGGCTCCCGTGTACAGGTCCTCCTGATTTCTGGTGGCAGGCTTTTGAAAATCGATTCCTTTGTGGATTTAAACTGGTGTTGTTTGACAAAAAAACCATTTTTTTCCACCATATCGACATTATCAACGCCTCTGTCCACATAATTAAGTCCAACAGACCCCCAGCCAAATTCCAAACCACCCCATCACCCTCATTACGCGATCGAATTCCTTCCAAACCCCGCTCATTCACCTCCTCCCTCCAGAAGCCAGTCGCGCCATGTCGAAGCTGATGAAGCGGTCGCGTACCGTTGACACTTCGTCAGCGACGACGTCGCCATCCCATACGGCGCGGTCCACGCAATCCTCCGGCATCGATCATCTGATGCTCCCGCCCGGCGCCAGCATCATCGTCCCGCCCGATTCCGACGTCCCCATCGCTAACAGTTCCTCGAAGAAGCAGCGTTGGAGCTTCGCCTTCCGGAAGCGATGGTTCAGCTCATCCAGCTCCCGAAGCGGGCGAACTATGTCCCAGAGCGAGGATCTGGAAAGCCCGACCAACATCAGCGGGGTCGCTTTGACATTTCCCCAGAAGACGACGCTGGGGCCTCCGAGTGAAGAGTCTGGAGGTGCGAAATTAACATTTTAGGGGATTTTATTAAAACTTGGTCCTGACACGAAAATCAAAACTAATTTTAGTTGTTGTTTTTTGTTGACATTTTTCAATGAACGTGTTTCAGATGCCTCCTGTTCAGCGCCAGATCGCCCACAAATAGACCCTCACGGTGCTTCATCATCACCCGCGGTGGCATCGACTTCTGCTGAGAAAAAGCGGACTTCTTTACGGTTGGTTTTCTTTATAACTACGTTTATATTGACCTTTCCCTACTATCTACGTAATCCAGCTCGATATCATAAAACGCACTTTTAACTTTGTTTTTAAAAATCACCTGATCGATCACCTAAAATTCGTCATTTTTGAACCCCCAAAACACACTTTATTGCTTCTGTTGAAACTTCATCTCCAAGTTTAGTCTCTAAACTTTCTAACGACCACACCCAACCATCTTATCACCAGTCTCATGTAAACAGTTGACATTACCTCCAGGCTTTCTTTTTTTTTATCATTTGCTTTTCAAACTTTTCGAAGAAAGGTTTCATTGTTTCTTTGTGTTTCTTGAACTTACCACATGTGCGCCTTGCAAAGGTTCTTTCTTGCAGGTGTTTGTTTTTTTCTATGTTTTCCGGAAATGCAACGCTAAATTGTCAGCTGACACACCTTTTTAACGAAAAAAAACCGTTAGTTGGATTATGTCATTTACAGCGCGAGAGGCTATTTTTGCCTCCTCCCGTGTTTACACGTTTACAAGTGACGAAGTTTAAAACCACTCAAGAGTTGGAGCATACGATAAATTTAAAGTTCTATCCAGTGTTTTGAAGTTTCACAGGTTTCACAAAACAACAATTCACTGATCTGTCTGCTGTTTTTTGATAGGGGTTGTCGTTCGTTGACAAAAACGTGTTGATAGAAGTTGATAATCTCTAGAATTTGGACAAAATGGTTTTACTGCTTTCTTTTGGGGTTTTTATCCAAACTACAAAGAATTTTACACAAATCTTTGTATGATGTGCATGTGCAATTCAGTTTTTTATGTCTACATCGACAAAAACGGCGTTTTTGAAACAAAGTTCACGTTTTCATGCATCTGTCTCTTCTGTTTACAAAGCCACGGCTGTTCTCGGGGTTGTTGATGATCGTTTTTGGTAGTCGGGTACAGTCAGTTCGTATGTTAGGTGTCATGGAAAGGGAAAGGAAATCACATTTTTTCGATTTCGTTTTCGCGCACTTGCGATTTAGGGTGGTTTTTGAGGTATTTCGATTTCTATTCCGAAATAGGCGTGAGGTTGCGCATGTACACACTTGAAAAAAGTGGAAGTGATTACATCAAATAAAAAGTGAATTCAAAACAGTTTCGTGGCGACGAGGGTTACGCCTGTCCTGACCAAAAAGTGACGCCTGTCTCTCTCAATTTAGTGATTTGGTGAGGTTGATCGATTTGAATTCTAGCTCTTTTTTTCCTGCAAGTTAATGTTTTTTGATGATGTGATTGCGTTGGCTTATCAGTTGTTAGTTTTAGGGGCGGAAATGGGGTAGAGCTGAAAGGAAGCGCGCTCTTATTGGGTTAGATTAAAGAATTACGTTATTAATGAAAGTTAATACCTTTTGATTCGGTGCAATTAGCTCATTTCCATCTGCAGAAAGGACAGATGGAATTATTTATGGTATGTATTTATTTGAAACACTGGTTGATGACGCACATTTTGTCTTAGTTCTTAGATACGAGCAGCAAAACCAGTCGGAGCAGGGCTCTCCTTCCGATTTTGGAATGATCCAAGGCATCGGTTCAGTTTCGAGCACCAGACGAACACCCGTTTCTGACTCATCCCCATAACATCAAGTGTATTTCGGGGCGCAAAGCTGATCCGATCTGCCTGCCTTTGGATTCCTTTGGCTTTGCCCGCGGGTGTCTGTCTCCATTTGTCAAGTTGAAACCCGCAGTTTCCTACCCCTTTTGATGCCAATGGCCCATTATCCGGAGGTCTTTTGCCTCCCCTTGGCCGCTTAACGATCAAAAAATGTGTGAATGCATCGTTCCTGCTTGGCATTTCACTTTGACATAATTCACATCAGCATCAGGCCTGCAATTCCCCTTCCAGAAAGTTTTTCTTTCCATCCCCTCCATTTCCGATGGCTGCCCCTGCTTCACCTTTGGCCCGCCACTGGCCAGGCGATCCACTCTTGATGGGCAACAGCTGTGTTTCAAGACAGCCGGAGGATCACGGGGAGGGATAGGATTGACTTACAGAAAAAACGGGCGGCATCCCCCTCAGCTCAGTAGGCATTTATTTCATTGTTGTTTTCGTTTTCACAATTGTCGCATCGCATTTCATAGTTTCGTGCAACAACTTTCAATCCATTGATTTGTACTTAACTTTATCAGTGATCCCAATCGATCAAACCAAATCCACTATGACCTCCAAAATCGCTCGTATGATGTCCCGAATCTGGTCGCCGAAACAGTACGGCAGTCCACGCGATCTCGATGACGTCATTGCCAGTTCGCCGGAGCCTGCCTCGCCGAAATCGGGGGCTGTGATTGTTTGTGGGAACAGGTAAGACTGCCAAAATGGCACAAAATTCGTTTAAATGGCCCCCAAAAGCCGTGTCAAGATTACATTGTCTCGAGAAAACAGCTTCTACCCATTTTGTCGCACTTTTTTTCATCCATTTTCGCAAAAAAGTCTGCGACGTGCCAACAAGAACGAACGACAGCCTAATCAAATTTTTCCGTGCTCTCCTTTCGGTTATACTCCTACTTCTCGGACGAAGCTGACGACGACTGTCGGAAGCAGCAGCCAGCACACGGACGTACATTCAAAGTCTAAAAGCTCCCCTTAGGTTGTCCTCCTCGCCTTCCTGCCTAAATTTGGTCCCCCCTTGTCGGGGTTCTCTTTTTGCCTTCTTCTGCCTTCCATTCATTCCGTGACGATGGCATCGGCATCGGACTCTCAATTCGCACTCTTCATTCCTATCAATTGTATTTCTTACTTTGGACCATGCCGACGAGTCGCTGTTGTGGCCCATCTTCCCACACCGTCGTCGTCGGCATCTGTTTCACGCGGATTTGCGAGGGCGGACGACGCGTCCTTTCTCACGATGTCGTCCTCTGCCACGCCTCATCTTCAATGACGGAGGCTCAACCTTCAACCTAGCGGCGACCATCAAAATGCCCTTCTTCAATGAAAGCAGGATTGGTTATTATAGTCAGACTTGATGATGGGCACGTACATATGCCTATGCTGCCATCGCCTTCGGGAATGGTGACGGGATTCGAGCACTCCAAAAACTAGGCCGCCTTT